>CM046723.1:35789816-37282316 GCA_025584915.1 Monochamus saltuarius
AGACCGCTAATTATTACCTCCCACACCTGCTTTCCAAAAAATACCTATCGAATTCTTTAGCGAGGAATTTGTCGGCTGATGCTCGGACAAATCCACGCTTGGTGTATCGTAGTTTCGTAAATTTAAACCCAAAGTACGCGACCTGGTACGAAATGGAATTTCGAAAACTGTAGACCGATTTTCACTGACTACTAGCTAACTGCGTAGTAAGGCACGTGTGACCTATTAACTAGCAGACAGACTAGAATTCTCTTCTCGCCTAAGATCAGCCTCGCACGAGCTCTGAACTTAGACTGGCGACTTCGCCCTTCGCTCTTGAGCATCGCATTTTGCTCTGTATTTATCCTCTTCTCGTTCTGCGCGTTTTCGCGTTCCGCTCCGCGATTGGTCAAAACGCCGTTTTAGGGCGTGACCGGTCTGAACAAAACCAGACAGCGGAATTTTCGGCGGCTCCGTCGACAGTATAAACAGTGTGTATTCTTAATGTCTGTATCATAATGCACGTCTGATTGTATCATCAGCCACGTGCTTGTGTTGCATCTAGAGGGAATCTGTGATAAATATGCAGTCGAGCCATAAACAGAGTGGTTGGTTCACTTGAAACTGCTTCATTGTACATAGAGCGTGTGTAGAGCGTTACTGCCTATACTAGCATCAACCGTCTTACAAACGCAGATGATTCAACTGCTAAGTTGATACTTCTTAGCAGTGCAAGCCTTTCTAGAAGGAAATAAAACGCCTGGGATCGTGTCCTATAGCGCTGGGCTTGTACTGTGCTATACACATGTTGTAAGGGTATAGTCAGTGTGTATCCTTAATGTCTGTATCGTGATGCACGTCTGATTGTATCAGCAGCCACGTGTTTGTGTTGCTTCTAGAGGGAAACTGTGATATATAAGCAGTCGAGCCATAAACAGAGTGGTTGGTTCACTTGAAACTGCTTCATGGTACATAGAGCGTGTGTAGAGCGTTATTCGCGTCTCGCAAACGCGGTTGATTCAACTGCTAAGTTGTTACTTCTTAGCAGTGCAAGCCTTTCTAGAAGGAAACAAAACGCCTGGGATCGTGTCCTATTGTACTGTGCAATACACATGGCGGCTCCGTAACAGGTATAAACCAGTGTGTATCCTTAATGTCTGTATCGTGATGCACGTCTGATTGTATCAGCAGCCACGTGTTTGTGTTGCTTCTAGAGGGAAACTGTGATATATAAGCAGTCGAGCCATAAACAGAGTGGTTGGTTCACTTGAAACTGCTTCATAGTACATAGAGCGTGTGTAGAGCGTTATTGCCTATACTAACATCAACGGTCTTATAAACGCAGATGATTCAAACGCTAAGTTGTTACTTCTTAGCAGTGCAAGCCTTTCTAGAAGGAAACCCAACGCCTGGGATCGTGTCCTATAGCGCTGTGCTTGTACTGTGCAATACACATGCAGTAAAGGTATAACCAGTGTGTATCCTTAATGTCTGTATCGTGATGCACGTCTGATTGTATCAGCAGCCACGTGTTTGTGTTGCTTCTAGAGGGAAACTGTGATATATAAGCAGTCGAGCCATAAACAGAGTGGTTGGTTCACTTGAAACTGCTTCATAGTACATAGAGCGTGTGTAGAGCGTTATTGCCTACACTAACATCAACGGTCTTCAAAACGCAGATGATTCAAACGCTAGTTGTTACTTCTTAGCCGTACAAGCCTTTCTAGAAGGAAACCCAACGCCTGGGATCGTGTCCTATAGCGCTGGGCATGTAGTGTGCAATACACTTGCAGTAAAGGTAAAGCCAGTGTGTATCCTTAATGTCTGTATCGTGATGCACGTCTCAGCTTCTAGAGGGAAACTGTGATATATAAGCAGTCAAGCCATAAACAGAGCGATTGTTTCACTTGAAACTACTTCGTAGTACATGGAGCGTGTGTAGAGCGTTACTCCCTATACTAGCATCAACGGTCTTACAAACGCAGATATTTCAAACGCGAAGTTGTTACTTCTTAGCAATGCAAGCCTTTCTAGAAGGAAACCCAACGCCTGGGATCGTGTTCTATATCGCTCGGCTTGTACTGTGCAATACACATGCAGTAAAGGTATAACCAGTGTGTATCCTTAATGTCTGTATCGTCATGCACGTCTGATTGTATCATCAGCCACATGTTTGTGTTGCTTCTAGAGGAAAACTGTTATTTATATGCAGTCGAGCCATAAACAGAGTGGTTGGTTCACTTGAAACTGCTTCATAGTACATAGAGCGTGTGTAGAGCGTTATTGTCTATACTAACATCAACGGTCTCGCAAACGTAGATGATTCAACTGCTAAGTTGTTACTTCTTAGCAGTGCAAGCCTTTCTAGAAGGAAACCCAACGCCTGGGATAGTGTCCTATAGTGCTGTGCTTATACTGTGCAATACACATGCAGTAAAGGTATAACCAGTGTGTATCCTTAATGCCTGTATCGTGATGCACGTCTGATTGTATCAGCAGATACGTGTTTGTGTTGCTTCTAGAAGAAAACTGTGATGTATAAGCAGTCGAGCCATAAACAGAGTGGTTGGTTCACTTGAAACTGCTTCATAGTACATAGAGCGTGTGTAGAGCGTTATTGCCTACACTAACATCAACGGTCTTCAAAACGCAGATGATTCAAACGCTAGTTGTTACTTCTTAGCCGTACAAGCCTTTCTAGAAGGAAACCCAACGCCTGGGATCGTGTCCTATAGCGCTGGGCATGTAGTGTGCAATACACATGCAGTAAAGGTAAAGCCAGTGTTTATCGTTAATGTCTGTATCGTGATGCACGTCTCATTGTATCAGGAGCCACGTGTTTTTGTTGCTTCTAGAGGGAAACTGTGATATATAAGCAGTCGAGCCATAAACAGAGCGATTGTTTCACTTGAAACTACTTCGTAGTACATGGAGCGTGTGTAGAGCGTTACTGCCTATACTAGCATCAACGGTCTTACAAACGCAGATGTTTCAAACGCGAAGTTGTTACTTCTTAGCAATGCAAGCCTTTCTAGAAGGAAACCCAACGCCTGGGATCGTATTCTATATCGCTGGGCTTGTACTGTGCAATATACATGCAGTAAAGGTATAACCAGTGTGTATCCTTAATGTCTGTATCATAATGCACGTCTGATTGTATCATCAGCCACATGTTTGTGTTGCTTCTAGAGGAAAACTGTTATTTATATGCAGTCGAGCCATAAACAGAGTGGTTGGTTCACTTGAAACTGCTTCACAGTACATAGAGCTTGTGTAGAGCGTTATTGTCTATACTAACATCAACGGTCTTGCAAACGTAGATGATTCAACTGCTAAGTTGTTACTTATTAGCAGTGCAAGCCTTTCTAGAAGGAAACCCAACGCCTGGGATAGTGTCCTATAGCGCTGTGCTTATACTGTGCAATACACATGCAGTAAAGGTATAACCAGTGTGTATCCTTAATGTCTGTATCGTGATGCACGTCTGATTGTATCAGCAGCCACGTGTTTGTGTTGTTTCTAGAGGGAAACTGTGATATATAAGCAGTCGAGCCATAAACAGAGGGGTTGTTTCACTTGAAACTGCTTCATAGTACATAGAGCGTGTGTAGAGCGTTATTGCCTATACTAACATCAACGGTCTTATAAACGCAGAGGTTTCAAACGCTAAGTTGTTACTTCTTAGCAGTGCAAGCCTTTCTAGAAGGAAACCCAACGCCTGGGATAGTGTCCTATAGCGCTGGGCTTGTACTGTGCAATACACATGCAGTAAAGGTATAACCAGTGTGTATCCTTAATGTCTGTATCATAATGCACGTCTGATTGTATCATCAGCCACGTGCTTGTGTTGCTTCTAGAGGGAAACTGTGATATATATGCAGTCGAGCCATAAACAGAAGGGTTGTTTCACTTGAAACTGCTTCATAGTACATAGAGCGTGTGTAGAGCGTTATTGTCTAGACTAACATCAACGGTCTTATAAACGCAGAGATTTCAAACGCTAAGTTGTTACTTCTTAGCAGGGCAAGCCTTTCTAGATGGAAACCTAAAGCCTGGGATCGTGTCCTATTGCGCTGTGCTTGTCCTGTGCAATACACATGCAGTAAAGGTATAGCCAGTGTGTATCCTTAATGTCTGTATCATAATGCACGTCTGATTGTATCATCAGCCACGTGCTTGTGTTGCTTCTAGAGGGAAACTGTGATATATATGCAGTCGAGCCATAAACAGAGGGGTTGTTTCACTTGAAACTACTTCATAGTACATGGAGCGTGTGTAGAGCGTTACTGCCTATACTAGCATCAACGGTCTTACAAACGCAGATGTTTCAAACGCGATGTTGTTTCTTCTTAGCAATGCAAGCCTTTCTAGAAGGGAACCCAACGCCTGGGATCGTATTCTATATCGCTGGGCTTGTACTGTGCAATATACATGCAGTAAAGGTATAACCAGTGTGTATCCTTAATGTCTGTATCATAATGCACGTCTGATTGTATCATCAGCCACATGTTTGTGTTGCTTCTAGAGGGAAACTGTGATTTATATGCAGTCGAGCCATAAACAGAGTGGTTTGTTCACATGAAACTGCTTCATAGTACATAGAGCGTGTGTAGAGCGTTATTGTCTATACTAACATCAACGGTCTTGCAAACGTAGATGATTCAACTGCTAAGTTGTTACTTCTTAGCAGTGCAAGCCTTTCTAGAAGGAAACCCAACGCCTGGGATAGTGTCCTATAGCGCTGTGCTTATACTGTGCAATACACATGCAGTAAAGGTATAACCAGTGTGTATCCTTAATGTCTGTATCGTGATGCACGTCTGATTGTATCAGCAGCCACGTGTTTGTGTTGTTTCTAGAGGGAAACTGTGATATATAAGCAGTCGAGCCATAAACAGAGGGGTTGTTTCACTTGAAACTGCTTCATAGTACATAGAGCGTGTGTAGAGCGTTATTGCCTATACTAACATCAACGGTCTTATAAACGCAGAGGTTTCAAACGCTAAGTTGTTACTTCTTAGCAGTGCAAGCCTTTCTAGAAGGAAACCCAACGCCTGGGATAGTGTCCTATAGCGCTGGGCTTGTACTGTGCAATACACATGCAGTAAAGGTATAACCAGTGTGTATCCTTAATGTCTGTATCATAATGCACGTCTGATTGTATCATCAGCCACGTGCTTGTGTTGTTTCTAGAGGGAAACTGTGATATATAATCAGTCGAGCCATAAACAGAGTGGTTGGTTCACTTGAAACTGCTTCATAGTACATAGAGCGTGTGTAGAGCGTTATTGTCTAGACTAACATCAACGGTCTTATAATCGCAGAGGTTTCAAACGCTAAGAATTTACTGATTAGCAGGGCAAGCCTTTCTAGATGGAAACCTAAAGCCTGGGATCGTGTCCTATTGCGCTGTGCTTGTACTGTGCAATACACATGCAGTAAAGGTATAGCCAGTGTGTATCCTTAATGTCTGTATCATAATGCACGTCTGATTGTATCATCAGCCACGTGCTTGTGTTGCTTCTAGAGGGAAACTGTGATATATATGCAGTCGAGCCATAAACAGAGGGGTTGTTTCACTTGAAACTGCTTCATAGTACATAGAGCGTGTGTAGAGCGTTATTGTCTATACTAACATCAACGGTCTCGCAAACGTAGATGATTCAACTGCTAAGTTGTTACTTCTTAGCAGTGCAAGCCTTTCTAGAAGGAACCCCAACGCCTGGGATAGTGTCCTATAGCGCTGTGCCTATACTGTGCAATACACATGCAGTAAAGGTATAACCAGTGTGTATCTTTAATGTCTGTATCGTGATGCACGTCTGATTGTATCAGCAGCCACGTGTTTGTGTTGCTTCTAGAGGGAAACTGTGATATATAAGCAGTCGAGCCATAAACAGAGTGGTTGGTTCACTTGAAGCTGCTTCATATTACATAGAGCGTGTGTAGAGCGTTATTGCCTATTCTAACATCAACGGTCTTATAAACGCAGAGGGTTCAAACGCTAAGTTGTAACTTCTTAGCAGTGCAAGCCTTTCTAGAAGGAAACAAAACGCTTGGGATCGTGTCCTATATCGCTGGGCTTGTACTGTGCAATACACATGCAGTGTAACGAAATTTTTATTAATTTCGTTTCATTTATTTTATTCACACTGTATAACGTCACTTTAAATATAACACCTATATTTACTCCTTAATTACTCCCGACCTATTCCGTGCTAACTTGACGAACCACCCGTGTCATAGAACAGCCGCACATCTATGGTAGATGGCGTAGCACCGAATTTTTAAAGACGTGACCAACGACTCGCTGGCCTTTTTGATTTTGTCTTCGAAACGACTAGATCGTACTCGCGGCCATCCAATTTTTAGTTATCGTGGAAGAATACCGAAAATTTTCAATCTGGTATGTAAATGTGGTTTATTTCCTTTTAATTGATAGTTTATTAATTGCTTTGCTTATAAATATTTTGCTAATGCTTGTATTTTATTCATTAAATCTAGGAATACTTTGACCTCTAGTTTGTGTCAAGGGCACGTGGCAAGAGAAAATCCACGAAGGGTTTTTATCTTGTTATTTTTTTTATTTAGTGAAGTTTGGAAACCCGTTCTGTTTTTTCCTTAATGCTTTCAGAGTATATGAGCGGAACATCGCCTATTGGTTGACGATCACACAAGGGCTGGTTGAATTTCCGATTTAATCGCAGACTAGCAGAGTTACTCTGGGCCCCTGGCAAATTATCCAGTCTGGATCGGAAATAGTAGGCCAACGTACCTAAAGGATTTGATCGGGGTAAGTTTCTTTTATTAATTCATTTTTTAATAAGGGCAGCTTGCTTCGACAATTCCTGTGGCCACTAAATTAGCTTTTTTGTGGTTGTTTTACTTTCAGGGATGTAAAACTTGCACTTATCATATCTTATCTTATCTTATAGTTTTGATTATAAGTTTAAATTCGAGCCATAGCAAAATTTAATTTATATCTTTATTTAAATACATTCCTTTTACCACATTTTCATACACATCATTTTGAAAACCTTCATACAGTGTGTTTCTTTTAATTGTTCGGAAAACTTACATACCACGTACGATCTGATTGTGTTCGAGCTATCTATTTATTGTTTGTATAAATTGATATATTAAAATTTTGATTTACAAATTAATTATGTTAAATATTGTTTGAATATTTGGAAAATTTTAAAATTTCATATTTCTCATATTCTCAGATAGTGTAGATTTTCTTATAAGTTTTTTTATATAAATCCTTTTAATTGTTCACCATCACAGTCAATATTTCATCGTACTAATCTAGTTTAGAATAATTATAACAATAATTGTAAATATTAATTTTAGAACTGTTCAGTACATTTTAAATCACCGACAATCAGATTGAGTTTATTCAACACTCATCATTGTACATATCCTACTTGCTTATATCTCTTATTCTCTATTTTCAAACTTACAACACCACACCACACTACGGATCTTTTGACCAAGGCATGCAGTATTGGATCCAGGGCATCTAACCGTCAATATCTCAGAGAGGAGGTTGTCATGGAATCTGTCTCCATATAACCAATTGGCCATCACCACCAGACAGACGACCATTACGTCAACACCCCTTGTGATCCTGGATAAACAACGTAAGACCCTTCCAATTTTCACACGATCTGGTCAGAAGTGAAACCTACATTGAGATTGTTGTTTTGTTTGTAAAAATTTGGATCAAGTAGAGATATTTAGGCCAACTTTAAACTGTTGAATAAAGTATTGTCGGACATTTTATTCCTGATTGTAAATAGATAGTAATCATTTGTAAATTAGCAACCTACTGACTTTTCACTGTAGTAAAACTATTTTAAGAATATCTAGTTTATATCTTGCCTTCCCTCGTAGTTTAAGAATTGTCTACACATCAAGACTTTGTACTACACCCCACGACCTTGCGATCTCACTGCACCCTACTGTAGCTTAGCTGGATGCTTCTTTTAAGTATATTTGAGGTGTTTTAACCAATTGCCCTCAAAAGGTTATCAGTCCTGAAGGACAAATAAAAGATATCGTTATACTTATAAAGAAAATTGTCGATCCCAACGTGGAGCCTCGATATTAATTGGTGTTTTTTTCTCTCTCTTTATTTATTACTTACATGAGTAAGTTGGCGCCCAAAAAAAAAGCCTCTTGTAGAAACAAAGTCTGTGGATATTCTTTTATTACGAGGAACGAACGGTGAAATTCTGACTAAGATCTGGTGTATTTATTTCTTGTATTGAATTTTTTTTGCTTATCTTTGCTTATTGTTTTTATCTTTGAGATACATATATTTGAAAATCTATATACAACATATATTTTGATAATTTGTTGAACCTATATTATGGTTGCAAAATTTACTACCACACTTACATATCTTTTTTCGCTAACATATTGCATTCGTGTATTTTAAAACTGTTTTTCGCTTTTTGATATTTTTATACGTGTTTTCTATTATACGGGGTGTTCTCGAAACCTTCAGTATATTATAACTTACTAGCTATATTTTCCTTTGCACATCCAAGATGGAACCGAATCACTTAAAAACTAAAGAACTTAATTTTGAGCTAAAAATTCGTAACTTAGATTATACAGGGGACGTAGATATGAGACGTAAAATTTTAAGAGGAGCTTTACATCAAGAAGATAGTAATCGTAGCATTTGTCAGACAGTATCTAGTCATCCTTACTCTCACGAGGAAGATGCTACTGAAATTTTGGAAACTATTCAGGATCTTAGAACAATTATTTCAACTTTTTCGGGTAACAAAACATTGTACAAACGTATTTGTTCGCGATTAACTCATTTATCCGGGAGATTACAACATTTACCAGTTGATGATTCAACTGAAGAACAGAAAAAGAAAGAGTTAATGTATGAAATCTTGGATCTGGAAAGTGAATTAGCATCAAAAATTTCTACTTCAACTCCTACTCACACTTCTACTCCTACCACATCATCTTTTCCTAACGTTGCAGTACCAACGCCTAAATTTGTAGCACCATATAAATGGAACGTAAAATTTTCGGGATCAGCTAAAGAATCGGTTCATGCTTTTTTAGAGAAAATTGAAATGCTTAGTGAAGCTAGAGGAGCCTCTAGAGATAATTTGTTTTCTGCTGCCGGAGATTTATTCGAAGGGATCGCGTATACTTGGTATTTTCAGAATAGAGATAAATTTCAGACTTGGGACGATATTGTAGATAAATTAAAGAACGATTTTTTGCCTTATAATTATGAAGATGAACTAAATCGCGAGATTGATAGACGAACTCAAGGTCCTTCGGAAGGAGCTATAGCTTATATTTCATGTATGGAAAATTTATTCAGTAGACTTTCTAAAAAACCTGAAGAACTTGATCGTGTTAACAAAATTAAGAAAAACTTGCATCCATATTTTATTTCACGTTTGGCCTTAGTTGAACCAAAAACAATTGATGAACTCACTAAATTTTGTAAACAACTAGAAGAGTCTAGAGCATGGTCTGAACGTTATATTCCTCCACCTCGCAATCCTAATAATTTATTAGAACCTGATTTAAGTTGTACTTCTAATTTACTTAGTAAAACATCACATACAGTATTTAAAAAGCCACAATTGCTACTGTTTCCACTATAAAGTGTTGGAATTGTCATTTAACTGGTCACACATACCAACAGTGTAGGAAACCTAAAACCATTTTTTGTTATGGCTGCGGTCATTCTAATGTAGTTAAGCCCAAATATCCAAATTGTCACTCTAAACATTCTGTTTCAAAAAACTTGACAACTGGTGCCGTTCATCTGGACGTCGTCACCGAAGCTTCTACAAGTCCAAAACCAAAACCTCATTCAACCAACGTAAAGTCAAAGCCAGACAAAACCCCAAACAAAAGGTCTCAAAAATAAAAACTTCTAGTACTGAATGGAAATCTTGGTTAAATTCAGTCAAACAATTTTATGATAAATCTTCCATTCATCATGTATGTCCTGTTTTTGTCAATAAACTTAACGACAGTCGTCCTCATCTCTATGTAACAGTTTTAAATAAGTCCATTTTAGCTTTAGTTGATACAGGTAGTGAATTTTGTATTCTCGGATCTTATGGTTTATCTTTTCTTACTTCTATGAAAATTCCTATACAGTATGATAGTAATATAAAAGCCACTACTGCTGATGGTAAATTTCAACAAGTTTTAGGCTTTGTTTTTCTGCAGGTTACGTTAAACAGAATCCAAGGACAACTTAAATTTTTAGTTATTCCTTCCTTACCTTATACCATGATTTTAGGGGTAGATTTTCTTAGAACTTTTCGAATTGAGTCTAATTATTATGATTTTACCTATCGATCTAATCTTTGTGTAGTGAATACCATTCAGTCTGCATCTGATTTGTCTCCTGATCAAACTGTTGAATTACAACAAGTTGTTGATCTTTTTCAAACCATAGCTCCCACAGACAAACTTGGTCTTACTCATTTAGTCACTCATTCCATAGACACCGGAAATGCTAAACCAATTAGGCAACGTCAGTATCCAATTTCTCCTGCCATGTCTAAACACCTTAATTCTGAAATTGACGAAATGCTTCGTTTAAATATCATCCAACCTTCACAATCTCCATGGTGTAGTCCTTTATGGATTGTTCCAAAAAAGGAACCAGGGAAATTTCGAGTATGTTTTGACGGCCGAAAATTAAACCAAGTAACGATACCCGATGCATATCCTATGCCTTTAATTGATTCCATTATTAGTAAACTTAGGGAGGCACGGTATATCACATCTATAGACCTTAAAAGTGCTTTTCATCAAATTCCACTTGATGTATCTTCGCGACCTAAAACCGCTTTTGCAGTGTACGGTAGAGGACTTTTCGAATATAAAGTAATGCCTTTTGGTCTTTCTAATAGTCCAAAAACTATAGTACGATTAATGGACCAAATCATTGGACCATCCTTAGAACCGTTTGTATTTTCTTATATGGATGATATTATAATTGTCACTCCTACTTTTAGTACTCATTTAGAAATTTTGCGTCAGGTTTATCAACGTTTAAAAACAGCTAATCTTACAATTAATTTAGAGAAAAGTAAATTTTGTAGACCTTCCCTTAGTTATTTAGGATTTATCGTAGATCAACATGGTTTAAGAACTGACCCTGCTAAGGTTTCTGCTATTGTCGATTATCCAACTCCAAAAACTACCACCGAAATTAAACGTTTAATTGGTCTTGTGTTATATTATCGACGGTTTGTCAAAGATTTTTCAACCTTATCTTCTCCGATTACCGACCTTCTTCACGGTAGGAAAAAAGGTCAACTTATCACTTGAACACCTGAAGCGGAAAAGGCTTTTCAGGAAATTAAACATCGCTTAAGTAGTTCTCCTATCTTGTCCAGTCCTGATTATTCTAAACCGTTTTTTATCCAATGCGATGCATCTAACACGGGGGTTGGAGCTGTCCTTTACCAACAAGACGATGGGCTTGAACATCCTATAGCGTATACAAGTAAAACCCTTAATAAATGTCAGCGCAAGTATACTACCACTGAAAAGGAACTTTATAGTATTGTTGTAGCTATCGAAACTTTTAGAAAGTACATAGAAGGTACACGTTTTACAGTAGAAACCGATCATGCTTCATTAATCTGGTTACATAATCTTTCTAATCCTTGCGGTCGATTAGCCAGATGGGCAGTTAAACTATCCCAATTTGATTTTAATATTATTCACCGAAAAGGTTCTCTTAATGTTGTCGCTGATGCCTTATCACGTTCTATACCAGAAATTGCAGTCTTAGATATCTCTAATTTTAAACTTGATAAATGGTATACAAAAATGATCGAGAAAGTTAAAGAAAACCCTGATAATTATCCTTGTTTTAAAGTCGAAAATAATATCTTATATAAACATATTTTTTCTAATCATTCCATTGAAAGTAACATATCGGATTGGAAAATTGTAGTACCTACAGCTAATAGAGCAGATGTTTTAAAATTATATCATGACAGTGAAACTGCTGGTCATCTAGGAATTTCTAAAACTTATTATCGTATTTTAGAGTTATATACCTGGAATGGTTTACGTAAAGATGTAAGAAAATATGTTAAAAAATGTTCTGTTTGTGCGGCAAATAAAAGTACAAATTTACCTCAAGCCGGTCTTATGGGTTCATACAAAAATATTAATTTTCCATTTCAACTTATTTCGGCAGATGCTTTAGGACCTTATGCGCGTTCTAAAAACGGAAATCGCTTTGTATTTGTGGTGGTAGATTGGTTTACTAAATATGTGCTTGTTCAGCCAATGCCTAAAATCACATCTAAAGCAATTATTAAATTTTTAGAAAATCAAGTTTTCCTTATTTACGGTGTGCCTCAAATTTTCCTATGTGATAATGCATCAATATTTACTAGTAAAGAATTTAAATCTTTTATTAATGATTACAAAGTTCAAAATATTTGGTACAATGCACGATATCACGCTCAAATTAATTTTACTGAACGCAGTAATAAAGTAATTTTAACAGCTATACGTTCCTTTATACACGGCAATCATTCTAACTGGGATGCTTCCATATACAAGGTGGCTCAAGCTATTTGCCTAGCCAAACATGATGTCACGGGTTATTCCCCTGCATTTTTGAATTTTGCTCGAAATATTCCTTTAACTGGAGATTATTATGGAAAAATTTCAGAAAACGCAAATAACATCATAACAATTTCAGAAAAAAATCAATTAATGGAAGATTTACAACAACTTTCTAAACTTTATGAAGATGTTCGTGTGAAATTACGTCATGCATATGAAATTAACGCCAAACAATATAATTTAAGAAAACGTGCAGCTCAATTTCATTGTGGAGATAGAGTTTGGAAAAAAAATTATACCTTATCTAAAGCTAGTAATGATTATTCAGCTAAACTTGCTCCTAGATATGTACCTGGCATTGTGCATAAAGTTTTATCAAATTTAGTTTACAACATTAGAGATATGCACGGAAATGACTTAGGTAACTGGCACATAAAAGATCTTAAACCAAATGATACTAACTTAGATTCTGATGATGATTCAGGTCCTGAAAGCTCTATAGGTTCCGATATTGATTAACCTACTACCTTCTAGTGTCTGTTTTTTTTTGTGTTGTTATGTAATACTGTCGATTCTGGCAGCATCGACTTATCTTTCCTTTCAGATGCTAGGGTTGTAGGGTGGGCCACTATATCAATATATTAATATTGTCACTTTGTTTCCTAATTTTTTAGTTGAGACCCTGTATCATTTGAAGTCTGTCTCACCTGTCAAATTTATTGTTCATTATGAATGAAGTCGAGTTATTCGAATATGACTAGAGTAGATTTCAATTGATTACAGCTAACAAGTGAAATATCATGACACCAACAACGTCATCTTTCTCTTACTTTTTTTTTCCTTTCTTTTTCTTATCTTAATACCTTATCTTTATATCTTTTATATTTTCAAGCAAATTTACTTATGTAACAATTTAAGGTTCTGTTAAAATTAAGATAGCACTATTCCTGAATTATTGAATAAATTCCTAGGTGTATTTTATGTAACAGAATTGCTTTGGATATTTATCTACTGTAATAATTAAATTTGTATTGGGATACTATCTTACTTATCTTACCTATTTCTCTCTCTATATCTTGTCTCTTAATTTCTATTATAGTTAAGATTTTATTGTATGTCTACGGTTATGTCTTAGTTAGGTTAATATAAGGTTTAGGAACTAATTATTAACATTTCTTTTGGTAATTTTTGTTTATTGATAACTTGAACATGCCGTTATTGCATGATTTTTTCTAATTAGTTCTTTGAAATACTCGAATCAAAAGACGAGGCTTCTTGCTTCTTAACTCAAGTTGCGCACTTTGAATTCTTTCAAGCTATACCATCTTAACGCTGAACAAAATTTTTTCGAATACTATTTGGTTAGAGTCTTGTAATTATCGTATTGTCATGTTAATCAACCTTCACACGGGCTCATGACGGCCTTTTCACTTTTGTATACATGGTTATCCATACTTGCTATTTTTTGTTTATAGCCTGATTTTTGTAGGGACATCTTCGTTTCAAGAATACTGTTTTTCTTAACAATCTTTACAGAAGGAAGAACATGGGGGGTGATTATTTTGCTAATCTGATTTGATTGAGGTCATTCAGATGTTAGAATTTCTAGGTGGAATATCACTACGGTGTCTCGTCTCAGCTCTGTTTAAGTGTACTCTTGAAAGATTAGACGTCGTGCTTTTTTCAGACTATATAATGTAGATTCACTTGCGAGTGCTTTAGTGTTTGGACGATCTAAAAGCCTGCATTTTAATGTCCATTTTACTTAGGTTTAAGTGTTTGCTCGTACAACGATAATCTTGGGATGTTACGTTGTCATGCATTTTAAGTCCCTTATTACCGTATTACTATTAATTTCGCTTTGCAAGTGCAACGATGTTCGGGATAATTCGTTAGCCAGCATTTCAAGTCCCGATATTTCTAGTTACTATATTATTGTTTCAGATGTGAGAGAGAGAACCTGCTCATCGACAGATGTATTACGCAGGACTCCGTGCAGTACAAACGAAACCTCTCAATGGCCTGGATAGATTACCGCAAGGCATTTGATATGACATCCCATGAGCTAATAGTCCACTTGCTCCAATGTCTTGCGGTGGCCGACCCCATAGTGAGATGTATTGAACAACTCATGCCGCTCTGGAGGACCCGCTTTACCATAACATCGGCTAATGCAAGGGTCCAGACAGAGCCGGTTTTGTTCAGGAGGGGAGTGTTCCAGGAGATTCCCTGAGTCCCTCTTGTTTTGCATCTCACTGCTGCCATTATCCGTTGCACTTCGTCGTACCCGGGTTACAACTGCGGTACCCCAGGAGACCGGAGGCATAAGGTCACCCATTTGTTCTATATGGATGACCTTAAACTCTACGCCTCCGGAGAGAGGGATTTAAATCAGTCCCTCAGAGTGGTACATGAGTACACGCAGGCGGTTGGGATGGAGTTCGGGCTGGACAAATGTGCACTGGTTCATCTCAAGAGAGGACGATGCGGTCCATACGGAGAGGACGCCCAGCTCATAGACGGAAGCATCTTTCACTATCTAGATGCCGGAGAGTCGTACACCTATTTGGGTGTCCCACAGCGGGGCACTCATGAGGTAGCAACGGTGAAAAACGCTCTCCGCGGCAGGTATCGGCACTGCCCACAAATATGCTTGCCGTTCCGATCCTTCTCTACTCCTTAGGAGTAGTGAAATGGACACAAGAAGAGCTGAGGCAACTCGATGTAGGGACCCGTAAAATGATGCATCTCCATCGGAGTTTGCATCCAAGATCGTCCGTTCCGCGGCTATACTTCCCAAGAAATCGGGGAGGCCGTGGACTCTTGAGTTTGGAGTGTCTCCAGGGCAGAGTGGTTTTGGAGGAGGCCTGTAAAGTCATCAGGAGCTCGGATCCCTTTCTCTGCATGGTCCAAGACCATGAAGCAGCAGGGATAGGAGCGTTTGTATATAAGGCAGCGAGAAGAGCAGCCGATGAACTTGGTCTCGTGTTCGATACTGAGCGGGAAAATCCAGACTCTGTCACCGAGTCGGATCCTGCTCAGTTAAAGGATAATAAGGACATAAGGATAAGCCAATGCATGGTCTCTTCTACCATCATCTAGAGGGGCTTGGCTTATCTGAAAGGCTGACCTTTGCTTTTTTTTGAGGTCAGCGGGGCTGAACTCTGAGACTGAGGGATTCATAATGGCTTGCCAAGATGGTGTAATTAACACACTCGTCTATCGTAGTCGTGTCTTGGGTATCGAGGTTCCTGACACCAGCTGCAGGGCCTGCCGCCAGGCGCCGGAGACGCTTATGCATCTCCTGTCGGCCTGTCCGGTATATGCACAGCGTATATCCAAAGACACGATTCAGCCTTACGGGTGTTGTATTACCATTTACGACACTCGTATGAGATAGACGAGACGCCAGTGCTGCCTTATGCTCCGGGGGATATAGAATCCGTTGTGGGGAATGAGAAGTGCCGAATTTATTGGAACTATTCATTCCCCACCCTCAGGCAAATCCAAGCCAATAAGCCTGATGTAGTCCTCCTCGACCACCAGCTTAGGACGATGTTTGTGATTGAGTTCTCGGCTCCTGCAGAGAACAACATCGTCCTAAAAGAGGAGGAAAAACGGAGGAAGTATCGAGATCTTCTCTCCGAGCTCCGCAGGCTGTATCCAGACCACTCTGTTAAGATTGTGATGCTAATTATAGGCGTCCTGGGTGGAATGAGACATACGTTGCTTTCTGACTTAAAGATCATACCGGCTTGTCGAAATTCGGCAGAGATCTTAGCCGGCAGAATGCAGAAGGCAACCGTCCTTGGTTCGCTACGTCTGCTCAGAACACACGATTTACGGGCGCAATGATTACTGACTCCACAGAGTGGAGAGTCATTGCTTGACTCTCCAGAACATCTCCGAATGTGTCGGAGCCTCGGAAGGTGTTTACTGGAAAAAAAAATAATAATAATAATAATAATAATAATAATAATAATAATAATAATAATAATAATAATAATAATAATAATAATAATAATAATAACACACGACTTACGGGCGCAATGATTACTGACTCCACGGAGTGGAGAGTGGTCATTGCTTGACTCTCCAGAACATCTCCGAATGTGTCGGAGCTTCGGAAGGTGTTTACTGAAAAAAAAAAAATAATAATAATAATAATAATAATAATAATAATAATAATAATAATAATAATAATAATAATAATAATAAAAAAAAAATAATAATAATAATAATAATAATAATAATAATAATAATAATAATAATAATAATAATAATAATAATAATAATAATAATAATAATAATAATAATAATAATAATAATAATAATAATAATAATAATAATAATAATAATAATAATAATAATAATAATAATAATAATAATAATAATAATAATAATAATAATAATAATAATAATAATAATAATAATAATAATAATAATAATAATAATAATAATAATAATAATAATAATAATAATAATAATAATAATAATAATAATAATAATAATAATAATAATAATAATAATAATAATAATAATAATAATAATAATAATAATAATAATAATAATAATAATAATAATAATAATAATAATAATAATAATAATAATAATAATAATAATAATAATAATAATAATAATAATAATAATAATAATAATAATAATAATAATAATAATAATAATAATAATAATAATAATAATAATAATAATAATAATAATAATAATAATAATAATAATAATAATAATAATAATAATAATAATAATAATAATAATAATAATAATAATAATAATAATAATAATAATAATAATAATAATAATAATAATAATAATAATAATAATAATAATAATAATAATAATAATAATAATAATAATAATAATAATAATAATAATAATAATAATAATAATAATAATAATAATAATAATAATAATAATAATAATAATAATAATAATAATAATAATAATAATAATAATAATAATAATAATAATAATAATAATAATAATAATAATAATAATAATAATAATAATAATAATAATAATAATAATAATAATAATAATAATAATAATAATAATAATAATAATAATAATAATAATAATAATAATAATAATAATAATAATAATAATAATAATAATAATAATAATAATAATAATAATAATAATAATAATAATAATAATAATAATAATAAAAAAAAAAATAATAATAATAATAATAATAATAATAATAATAATAATAAGGTTCCTAAGGTTCCTATAAGAGATCTTAGCCGGCAGAATGCAGAAGGCAATCGTCCTTGGTTCGCTACGTCTGCTCAGAACACACGATTTACGGGCGCAATGATTACTGACTCCACGGAGTGGAGAGTGGTCATTGCTTGACTCTCCAGAACATCTCCGAGTGTGTCGGAGCCTCGGAAGGTGTTTACTGGAAAAAAAAATAATAATAATAATAATAATAATAATAATAATAATAATAATAATAATAATAATAATAATAATAATAATAATAATAATAATAATATATAAGCAGGAGGGGTCAACCATCATCCACGACCTTTGGTGAGTAGCGACACCACTTACTCTAGCTAAAGGGTGTAAAATCGGACCGGCAGCACAGCGTACCCGGGAGAGATGAGCTTCTTTTCCCTCTGGTGCCGGCCGTCGATGTGTCAGGCCAACCACCTGACACACTGAAACCTCCGGTTCCTAATGCCAGGAGAGAAGGCCCCCACAATCGACCCCATTCGGATGGGGGTCATGGGCAAGGTGGTGGGGCCCAGCCGGATGGATTGCCCGTTGACGACCAAGGCCATGAAAATGGAAGTTTTGAGTGGACCGATGAGCTAAGGGACGATCTTCTGATCTGTTATGAAAGCAGCGAGCCCGGGCGAAGGGGATACATGGCGCGGATGTATGCTCGGTGGTGTGACATGCACCCCGAAGGCCGCGCCTCACCGCACAAAATCTGTGGATTATGTATCCTACCTTCGTCGCAGAGGCTATGAGAGGCGTCCTCAACTAAGGGTGAATGAAGTGGTTGAAGAGCCACTGAATGATCCCGCAGAGGCGCCGCGCTTCATTCCCCGCGAACAGGACGACCTGAGCACCCGTCGGGGGTTGCCTTTTATAAAACCCCCGAAGCCCGCAGATCTGGCTCGAGTGGATACTGCGCTCCGTGAGGATCTCCCAGAAGAGGCTGACATCTGGCGCGTCAATTGCGCGGTGTACGAAGCCGCTGAACTGCTGACTCGGGTGGAGAGAGGGCGTGAAAATGCCGTTTCTCCACAAGAGAGAGCACGGCGGCGAGTGCACAAGATGGAGGCTAAGATCCGGTCGGCGAGGCAACACGCGTCCCGTATCCAATGTGTGATGGACTACGTGGAAGCCAATAGGGCTTTCACACCTAAGGTGAGACGCATAGCTACCTCCCTTAGGCGAGTCCATCATACCCTGAATCGAGCGGTGCTGCTCACCATCAAGCAGCATTCTCTCGACAGGATACGGATGCTAGTGGCTGCAAAAAAGTCACTAGTGAGGCGGTCGAGAAGGTTGGAGCAAAATAATTTGTTCCGTGTAAGGCCTTCTCGACTTTTTGAGCAGCCTCAGCGTGTTGCGGACAATCCGCCGACTGTAGATCAGGTAGAAGCCTTCTGGAGAGATTTTTATGGCTGCAGGATTCCACTGGATAGAGACACTCCAGCCCTGGCACACTTCGAGGCCTTTTGTCAAAGGCTTCGAGAGCCACAAGAGGTGTGCCCACCGATAACCCCGGATGAAGTTCGGAGATCATTTATTAGATCGAAGAACTTCGCTGCTCCTGGTCCCGATGGGATCAGCAACTTCTGGTGGAAAAAATTCACCAGTGTCCACCGCCATTTGGCCAGAATATTCACGTCCTGGCTAAATGGAGAGCAGCAAATTCCGGCGTGGTTTGTCGAGGGGAGAACCGTGCTTATCCCTAAGAGCGGAGATTTGTCCCAGCCAAAGAACTACCGTCCAATAACCTGCCTGAATGCGTGTTACAAGGTGTTTACTCGCATCTTGTACGCGCGTGTGCTCCACGCAGTGAACCCCGTTTATCAACGGATATACGAGCAGCGAGGGTCCAAGAGGGGTGTAGCTGGCTGTAAGGAGAACCTGCTCATCGACAGATGTATTACGCAGGACTCCGTGCAGTACAAGCGAAACCTCTCAATGGCCTGGATAGATTACCGCAAGGCATTTGATATGACATCACATGAGCTAATAATCCACTTGCTCCAATGCCTTGCGGTGGCCGACCCCATAGTGAGATGTATTGAACAACTCATGCCGCTCTGGAGGACCCGCTTTACCATAACATCGGCTAATGCAAGGGTCCAGACAGAGCCGGTTTTGTTCAGGAGGGGAGTGTTCCAGGGAGATTCCCTGAGTCCCCTCTTGTTTTGCATCTCACTGCTGCCATTATCCGTTGCACTTCGTCGTACCCGGGGTTACAACTGCGGTACCCCAGGAGACCGGAGGCATAAGGTCACCCATTTGTTCTATATGGATGACCTTAAACTCTACGCCTCCGGAGAGAGGGATTTAAATCAGTCCTCAGAGTGGTACATGAGTACACGCAGGCGGTTGGGATGGAGTTCGGGCTGACAAATGTGCACTGGTTCATCTCAAGAGAGGACGATGCGGTCCATACGGAGAGGACGCCCAGCTCATAGACGGAAGCATCTTTCACTATCTAGATGCCGGAGAGTCGTACACCTATTTGGGTGTCCCACAGCGGGGCACTCATGAGGTGGCAACGGTTAAAAACGCTCTCCGCGGCAGGTATCGGCACCGCCTCCGACAGATCTGGTCTTCGGAGCTGTCGGGTAAGAACAAGGTGAGTGCCACAAATATGCTTGCCGTTCCGATCCTTCTACTCCTTTGGAGTAGTGAATTGGTCGCACTAAGAGTTGTGGCAACTCGATTTTGGGAGCCGTAAACTGATGCATCTCCATCGGAGTTTGCATCCAAGATCGTCCGTTCCGCGGCTATACTTCCCAAGAAATCGGGGAGGCCGTGGACTCTTGAGTTTGGAGTGTCTCCAGGGCAGAGTGGTTTTGGAGGAGGCCTGCAAAGTCATCAGGAGCTCGGATCCACTTCTCTGCATGGTCCAAGACCATGAAGCAGCAGGGATAGGAGCGTTTGTGTGAGAAGAGCAGCCGATGAACTTGGTCCTGTGTTCGATACTGAGCGGGAAAATCCAGACTCTGTCACCGAGTCGGATCCTGCTCAGTTAAAAGCCCTAATTAAAGCTGCAGAAACGCATCATCTTCTGCAGCTACATAAGGATAAGCCAATGCATGGTCTCTTCTACCGTCATCTAGAGGGGCTTGGCTTATCTGAAAGGCTGACCTTTGCTTTTTTGAGGTCAGCGGGGCTGAACTCTGAGACCGAGGGATTCATAATGGCTTGCCAAGATGGTGTAATTAACACACTCGTCTATCGTAGTCGTGTCTTGGGTATCGAGGTTCCTGATACCAGCTGCAGGGCTTGCCGCCAGGCGCCGGAGACGCTTATGCATCTCCTGTCGGCCTGTCCGGTATATGCGTACAGCGTATATCCAAAGACACGATTCAGCCTTACGGGTGTTGTATTATCATTTACGACACTCGTATGAGATAGACGAGACGCCAGTGCTGCCTTATGCTCCGGGGATATAGAATCCGTAGTGGGGAATGAGAAGTGCCGAATTTATTGGAACTATTCATTCCCCACCCTCAGGCAAATCCAAGCCAATAAGCCTGATGTAGTCCTCCTCGACCACCAGCTTAGGACGATGTTTGTGATTGAGTTCTCGGCTCCCGCAGAGAACAACATCGTCCTAAAAGAGGAGGAAAAACGGAGGAAATATCGAGATCTTCTCTCCGAGCTCCGCAGGCTGTATCCAGACCACTCTGTTAAGATTGTGGTGCTAATTATAGGCGTCCTGGGTGGAATGAGACATACGTTGCTTTCTGACTTAAAGATCATACCGGCTTGTCGAAATTCGGCAGAGATCTTAGCCGGCAGAATGCAGAAGGCAATCGTCCTTGGTTCGCTACGTCTGCTCAGAACACACGATTTACGGGCGCAATGATTACTGACTCCACGGAGTGGAGAGTAGTCATTGCTTGACTCTCCAGAACATCTCCGAATGTGTCGGAGCCTCGGAAGGTGTTTACTGGAAAAAAAAAAAAGAAAAAAATAATAATAATAATAATAATAATAATAATAATAATAATAATAATAGCCTTTATTTTTCCAAGATAATGAATTAACAATATTGGTATAGAGAAAAGAAACAAATACAAAAAGGAAAAAAGCCGAGGATCAGATGACTGAGCAGGTTAATGCTGAGCCTCTCGTATTAATCCTAAGCCAATCGCCGCAATATACAATATAAACAAGTTAATCAGTATAAAAAACATAATAAACATCTTATTCACCTACTTCTAAGCTGTGCAGACTAATAAACAACAGTAACAAAAAACGAACAAGAAACAGTGGAAGACTGAACACATGACAACTACACATGCCAAATTTGGTTTTTTCTATTCTGTTCAAGAAGAAGTTTAGACTTTAATTGTTTTTTAAATTGATTAATGCTCTTACTTTTGAAGTTATATGGTATTGAATTATAAATTTTAGAGATCTGGTATGAAAACGAACGTTTAAAAATTCAGTACGGTGTTGAGGAGGAGTCAATGTACCTTTAAATCGAATATTAATATTGTGAACATCAGTTCTGAAAGAAATTTTATTATAAAGATAGGAAGGTGCTTTATATAGAATTATTTTGTGATATAAACACGCACTATGTAAAAACCGACGGTTTTACATATTGTTGTAGATGTGGATGCTGCGGCTGGAATAGATCAAAACCGAGCGCATCGCAGAGATCGCTCTCATTCTCAGCCGGCCATCGTCCAGTACAGTACTCATTTCCTCCGCCGGCAGTTACGTGGTAACATCATTCAGCACTCAGTTCTCACTTCCACGCCGCCCAGGAAGCATCACTCAGTTCTCACTTCTACATCGGTCAGTACAGTGGTCGCATCATTCAGTTTCATCATTTTAAACGCATCATACAGTATACCGTGCAACCACCCAACATCGTGATCATTTTTAGTGCCGCGAGAACATTTTTCATTACAGTAAACCACCGTAGTGCAGAGCAGCCCGCAAAAGACAGTTACCCACGCAGTAAGTACTTTTAAGTCTTCTACACAATAAAATGCGAGTGTCACAGACTCAAAATCAGTGTTACAACCCTTACCGCACGCGAGGGACCCCATACGCGTTCGTGGCGACCTCAGAGTCACGCACAACGTCGCTCCTTCGAGCCCCCATCACCCAGGAGACGCCCAGGGCTTCGCAGCTCCTTTGAGCCCCCATAATCGCCGTCGCGACCATTCCGAAGCAGCCGTTGCTGTCCATCACGAAGCCAGGCTCCCCGAGACGCCCCCATTATTTCCGTGCGCCCCCCGGAAGACAGCCTAGACCAGCGTAAGGGCCCCCCAGCATCGTGCACCGGAAGTCACCGGTCGGCCATCTTGCCGCCAACGCCCTCGTGTAATGGAAGTCCAGGCCGCCATCTTGGCTGCCTCTTACTGCCTACCCACGCGACTTCCGTTAGGGCGAGGCGCCATTTTGTCAACTACTTCCGGCCGCCATTTGTGCTTCGCCAAGGAACACACCCTTGCGCGAGTGCTAAGCCCCCATCCGCGCCTCACCCTGCAGAGACATTAAAGACAATTACGCGAATGCTACACAATATCCCAGCCGCAGCAACATCCAAGACGCTGTTTTCCAGTGCGCGGCCAACCACTGACATTTCATGGCAGCCTAACAGCTGCCTGGCGCCCGACACATCACCACCATGCAACACGTATCAACGCACCACACCCACGCACGTCCAACATACCCACACGTCCTCGAGATAGGCTCTGGATGAAGTCTACGAACCACCATCAACCCCTGAGACCATCACGAGCCTAGCCAAGGCCAGTAAACGCGACGTCCACACGTCAGAAGCCTTGTCCGTTTACAATATTGAACCAGCCAATTTCGCATAATTTATGAGAATTATGTTGACGTCTCCTAATTCCAAAGATTAATCTCAAGCAAGAGTTTTGTACTAACTGGATTCTTTTATAATCAATAGCATCAATGCACGGGCCATAAATAGAATTAGCAAAATTAAATTTAGCAAAACTAAAGATTGACATAAAATGGACTTAACTTTCCTTGATAACAAGTGCCTACTATTATAAATTAATTTAATATTACAATAAGTTCTGCTAACGCAGTCATTAATATGAGCTTTAAACCTTAAACTTGTATCATAAAAGAGACCTACATTTTTTGCTTCATTACTAGAGAATATTACTTGATCATCAATAGTCAAGGAAAAGTTATTTATATTTTTTCTTTCTTTTGGAGGGCAAAATAATAAAATTTTAGTTTTAGCGGCATTAATATTTAACGCGTGTTTTTTAGTAGTAATTTGAATTAAATTAAAAATATCGTTATTAATAATCTCAATTCCTTCATTCAAGTTCCGAGCCGGAAATCCGTAATATAATTGAGTGTCATCTGCGTAAAAATGAATATTTGTGTTTTCTATTGTATCTACAAAACCTGAAGTGTATAAAATATACAGAAGAGGACCTAAGATCGAACCTTGTGGGACACCTGAAAAAATTTCAAGAGGGGCAGACATCTTGTTATCAATTTTTACTACCTGCTGTCTATTACTTAAATAATTACGAAAAAATTCTATAGCATTTTCACTTACACCAATGTAGTGTAAAATTCCTAACAAAATTTGATGATTAATAGTATCAAATGCTTTAGTAAAATCAATCAAAACTAACGCAGTCATATCCTTATTATCGACATTTCTGATAATATCATCGGTGATATGAAGTAAAGCTGTTTCGCACCCATGAAGTGGACGGAAGCCAGACTGAATAATTGGTAAAATGTTATGTTGAGATAAATAGTTACGTAATTGGTTATCTACTAATAGGTCTCAAGGCCTTAAATTCATTTGGATTACTGCATTTAGGAATTGGCTGTATAACTGCAAATTTACAAAAGTCAGGAAAAGTACTTTTTTGTAAACAATAATTTACAATATGAATAATATATGGCAAGATAAAAGGGCAACACATTAATAACATTTTTATATTAAAGCCATCTGAACATGTCGCATTCAATTTATTATTGTACAAAATTGACTGGACTTCAATTTCAGTGATAATAGGAAAATTAAATTTATCAATATTATTATGTTTTACATTATTCAAATAATAATCTAAAATATCTCGATCAGCTGTTAACTTCGGAAACCAGTTTATACAGGGTGGGCCAATAGTGTGTGGACGGAAGATTGTGGTTATACTGATATATATTTTTAAAATCTGTGTTGGTGGGGGGTGGGGGGTAGTAAGAGCTACAAACTAAAAATATTTTTACTGGAATTTCTAGGCATATACAGGGTGATTCATATCAAAGTTACATTTTTTTAAATGGAACCCCCAGTATATTATTGCATATTTGGATTCCTCGGTCAATTCTAGTGTGATTTCATGTACCATACTTGGTGCCTAAAACGTACCGTTTGGACGTTATTCGATATTTTGTCAAAAAGTTGATGTCTAGAAACAGTTGAATATCAGAGGTGAGCGGCTACATAGGAGGCTGTGATTGGGGGAAATTATTGACCACCCTCCATACTACCAAGAGCTAGAAAGTCAATTTTGAACTCTGTTTGTTACGGCTGATATCGTCGCTCTAATTTTGAAAACTTCAATCATGGATAACTTGATTTTTTTAAATGGAACCCACATATTTTTTCACGTCACCAGATAACACATTTCATTACCTTTCACCCGATATAAAATTATCTGTATTTATCTCTAATCCTTTTCTTCTAATCCGCAATTACTTTTTACTATGATGGATTTATGCAAACCAATTAATGTAAACTAAATTCAAAAATAAATAAATAAATATTATGGCAGCATTTATTCATACGAATTAATAATTAAAGTGATTATTTATAAAAAATGACTTTGTTAATTTGGTTTAATTCAAATGGTATCCATAATTTAAAATATAGATTTTACAAACACTCGGAAGTAAAGTTGGCCATGAAAAACAAACAATAAAGTTCTGTCACCTTAACTTCACTTTGACAGTAATTATTTCTTCTCTATACTTTTTGGTTCTTGTTGTTAAATTAAGTTACTAACAATGGCAAATTATAGTCAAAATGAAATGATCGATATGGTTTTTATCCTTGGACAATGCTTCAAAAATCCGTTATTGGCAAGTCGAGAATACAAAGCAAGATATCCTGATCGTGAGCGCCATCCAAGAGAAGAAACTTTTAAAAAGCTTTTGAAAAGGTTTAATGCTACAGGAAGTGTTTGCTACACTCAAAACCAAAATAGAAGGAAATCTGTGTGATAACTCCAGATAACGAATTTAATATTTTGGCCGCTTTAGTAGAAAATCCCCATGTGAGTACCCGACAACTTGAAAAAGATTTTGAAATAAGTAGAACTTCTGTTAGGAGAATAATATCAAAATATAAATTCCATCCCTATCATATCCAAATGCATCAAGAGCTTAAAGAGGCAGATTTCCTAAATAGAATGAATTTTTGCAATTGGGTAGAGCAAAACTTGAATGAAAATTTGAATTTTTCACATAAAATTTTGTTTACCGATGAGTGTACTTTTCATCGCAACGGATTCGTAAACAGACACAATTTTCATTATTACTCGGACGAAAATCCACACCATTTCAACGTACATTCTCAGGAGAGATGGACAGTTAATGTTTGGGCAGGAATGTTAGACACACGCATTGTTGGCCCATTTTTTTTGATGATGTTCTAAATTCCAACACCACCATTTATTTGATCTTGCAGAAGATGTACCGCTAGCTCAAATTAGAGATATGTACTTTCAGCAAGATGGGGCACCTCCTCACCGTGCCCGTGTTGTGACTACATGGCTTAATGATGTATTTCATCAAAACTAGATAGAAAGGGATGGGCCAATACGTTAGCCAGCGAGATCTCCGGACATAACTCCCCTTGATTTTTTTTTTGGGGGTATGTTAAGGAAAAAGTGTATATTGAACAACCAACGACAGCTGAAAATATGAAAATCAGAATTAGAAATGTTTTTACAACTATCACCCCAGAAATGTTAATGAGAGTTCAAGATTCTTTTCGCCGAAGAATTCACATTTGTATTCAACAAGAAGGTCGTCATTTTGAACATTTACTTTGAAGTTATGTTGTCATTTACTGTTTATTTACTAAACCACTGTAGTTTTTGTGAAGTTGTTTGTAATTCTTGTTCATTTATTTGTGTTACTATTTAATAAATAATTATAATGAAACCTACTGTTTGTTTTCCATGGCCAACTTTACTTCCGAGTGTTTGAAAACTAAATGTGAAATTATGGAGAATTAAACTAAATAAACAAAGTCATTTTTAATAAAAAATCACTTATTATTAATTTGTATGAATAAATGCAGCCATAATATTTATTTACTTATTTTTGAATTTAGTTTACATTAATTGGTTTGCATAAATCCATCATAGTAAAAAGTAATTGCGGATTAGAAGAAAAGGATTAGAAGAAAAGGATTAGAGATAAATACAGATAACTTTATATCGGGTGAAAGGTAATGAAATGTGTTATCTGGTGACGTGAAAAAAATATGTGGGTTCCATTTAAAAAAATCAAGTTATCCATGATTGAAGTTTTCAAAATTAGAGCGACGATATCAGCCATAACAAACAGAGTTCATAATTGACTTTGTAGCTCTTGGTAGTATGGAGGGTGGTCAATAATTTCCCCCAATCACAGCCTCCTATGTTGCCGCTCACCTCTGATATTCAACTGTTTCTAGACATCAACTTTTTGACAAAATATCGAATAACGTCCAAACGGTACATTTTAGGCACCAATTATGGTACATGAAATCACACTAGAATTGACCGAGGAATCCAAATATGCAATAATATACAGGGGGTTGCATTTAAAAAATGTAACTTTGATATGAATCACCCTGTATATGTCTAGGAATTCCAGTAAAAATATTTTTAGTTTGTAGCTCTAACTACCCCCCACCCCCCACCAACAGCAGATTTTAAAAATATATATCAGTATAACCACAATCTTCCGTCCACACACTATTGGCCCACCCTGTATAATAATCATTGTTGGTGGTGTTGGTTGTTGGTTAACATCACATAATGAATCAGATATGGCTACATGTTTTTTCCCATATTCACTGACACTAAGTCCTTCCATACTCCGTATATCCCATTCTGCTGCAGTCTGTACTCATAATATGCCTTCTTCTCACTTCTACATGCAGATGTAGTATAATTACGCAGTTGTTTATAATAATTGTAATGCTCCACGTTTTTGGTACGTCTCCACTTAGCCCTAGCTTTATTTCTTAAATATATTAAAAAACGTATGTTATCAGTTATCCATGGTGAATATGCTTTTGTAATTTTTATCGTTTTGATTGGCGCGTGAATATTAAGTAAATTTAATTATTTAAATATTGTAGTTTGTCGTTTATGTTCACTAGATCATTATATGTGATTGAGAGTAAGCATTTCCAAATCAAATAAAAAAATTTGATAATTAAAATATTTAAATTCTCTGATTGTTTTATATATAGGCTGTTTACATTTATTATCAAGTTCGAAATTCAATTCACAACTTATTAATTCATGTCCCGACTTCAAATTCTCAGAGGTAACAACATTCACATTACTAACTGCATCAACATTGCCTACTATAATAAGATAAATAGTGGTTAAAGAAGTTGGAGTTATATGGGTAGGCACATTGACAATTTGCGTTAAATTATAAGCCTCTAGCATTGATTGAAACCTATCATGAGCGTAATTATCACTTAACACATCAATGTTAAAATCCCCAAGACAAATTAATTAATCGCAAGTTGGTAATAAATGTGCAACACTTTGCTCGAATTCATTTAAAAAGTTTACGTAAGAAAAATTTGGAGGTCTATATACAGCACCCACAATTGTTTATGTGAACCAACAAGAATTTTTAGTCAAAGCTGCTCACTATCATTAACAATAGGTAATAGAGAATATTTAATACTATTTTTTATATAAATACATACCCCTCCACCAACACGTACCTACGATCATTTCTGACTAAACTAAAACCCTCAATTGAAATTACTTCATCACTAATACGCGGAGATAACCAGGTCTCCGAGATACACATAATATGGTATCTATTTGCCAAAATCTGTTCCTTCATTTCAATAAACTTTGGGACTAACGATCTAATATTAAAATGGGCAATGTGCAATTTATCAATATCACCCATCTTCCACTGATATTCTAAAAAAGAAACAGAAAAAGTTAATACATAGGTAAATTATATAAACCTTCTCGAAAAAACTAATTAGTATAGTAAGTTATACAGAGTATACCAAAAAACAGAGACAGATACTAACTAGAAAGCAATTTAAAAAAATATCATATAAAGCAAGTTAAGCAATATTAACCCTTCAAAAATGGTATGTAGTCGAACAATAAATTGAAATGAGGCCAGAGGTAGAAATACTTCAAAGTAAACTATACTTATACTATATTTATATAGGGAGACTCAAAAGTAAGCAGTTCCTAGACACTATATAAACAAGACATTTATTATAATAATAATAATAATAATAATAATAATAATAATAATAATAATAATAATAATAATAATAATAATAATAATAATAATAATAATAATAATAATAATAATAATAATGCATTTATTGCCCAACAGAATCACTTCCAATAATAGGACAATACAAGATAATGTTTAGTAGAACTACAATAATAATAATAATATATCTTAGGAAATATAAAAATAATAATTGCTTACAAGCATGATAAGTATTAAAAAGACAGAGTTCCTAAAGTTAACAAGTCATTCAAGCTGCAAACGTTAATATCAATGTGTTCACTAATGTAGTTGAAATTATTGGACATTACATATACAGGAGACTTCAAAGCAACATTTGTTCTAACATTATGACAATAAAAAAAATCATTACTTTGAGAACCAGAACGCGGAACTCGAATAGTGAACAAACTTAACAAAGCAGGGGAGTCAACATTGCCATGAAATAATTTATGTAGAAACGATAAACTTGCTAATGCTCTTCTAGTGCTAAGTGATTGAATGTTAAATCTTTGCAAAAGTAAATTATAATCGTGTCCCCTAATTGGATAAAAATGGTCAATTCGGAAAGACAAGAATTTTAAAAATCGACGTTAAATTTTTTCTACCTCTTGGATACGTAAATTATAGTGAGGATACCAAATAAGACTACAATATTCAAGCTTAGAGCGCACCAACGAACAGTAAAGACACTTAAGGGCGTTTATATTATCAAACGATTTTGTATTTCTAATGAGAAAACCTAGCACTTTATATGCACTATTAGCTACCTGAATAATATGCTCAGAAAAAGATAGTTTATTGTCAAAAAGTACACCCAGATCTTTGACATTACTACAACGCGCTAACAGTTCTGAATTAACTGTATAATCGAATATGAACGGCTGTAATTTAAGAGTAAAGGAACATACTTTACATTTACTTATATTTAAAAGAAGGCTATTGTCCACACACCACTCCTCCACAACATTCAGAAGACCCTGAAGTTTAGTACAATCTTCAATACATTAAATGCTATGAAACAACTTCAAGTCGTCAGCAAAAAAAAAGATGACAGGATTTCCGACTCAAAGATAGATCATTCACAAATAAAACAAACAGAAGCGGTCCTAAATTTGACCCTTGTGAGACCCCGGAAGTTGCTAAAAATGTATTTGATTTAAAGCCGTTATAAGATACATATAAATTACGTTGGTGTAAATAAGACTTCATAAGACAAAGCAAATTACTACTAAAACCATAGTACCTTAGTTTTTGAAGAAGTAAATTATGATTAACTTTATCGAAGGCCTTTGAGAAGTCGGTATATATCGCATCAACTTGATCTTTATTATCCAGGTTATTTGAAACAAACTGAGTAAACTCTGTTAAATTAGAAACAGCTGAACGTTTAGGCACAAAGCCATGCTGATTTGGAGAAATATAGAGTTTGATGTTATTGTAGATGAAAGCATACAACGACATCTCAAAAACCTTTGCAAAATTTGACAAAATTGTAATAGGGCGATAATTTTTAATGTCAGATGAATTACCACTTTTTAGAATCGAGCAAACCCTGGATAACTTCCAAACGTTAGGAAAAGTAGATGTTGACAATGTCAGATTGAAAATAATAAGCAGAGGTGTCGACAATACTTGATCACAATCTTTTATAATAAAACTAGGAACTTAATCGTCTCCACTAGTCATTTTATTCTTCAATTTATGTGAAGAGTGAAGAATATCTGCTTCAGTAAATTGGTTCAAGTTAAAACCCTCTATGTTAATGTTAAAGTTGTTCAAAGTGTTAGGGGAGTCAATATCAGTATACACACTTGAAAAATATTTAGCAAACCCGTTCACAATATCAATGGGACTGTCAAAATTCTTATCGTCTAAAAACATGTCAAATGGTATACGTATATTGCCTTTTTTAGTTTGAATAAAGGACCAAAAGTTTCTAGGATTAGTTTTAAGATTTTCCTGAACATATTTCAAATAGTGTTTGTATGCACATGCTAATTGTTGTTTGATTATTCGTCTCAAATGTTTAAACTCTTCAAGATGATACAAAATGCGAGTTTTTTTATACTTGTTGTGGTAGTACGCTTTAAGCTTTATATTTCTAATTATTTCAGTAGTGTACCAAGATGGAAATCTCCTTTTAAATTTTTTATATGAAGGAAAAAAGCATCACATGCAAGATTAACATCGGTAAAATTATTTAAGAATTCCCAATTTACATGTTGTAAGGCATTATATAACTCCGGAAAATTTGCGTTCTTAAAATTATACGATTTATTAAAAATATTGGTAGGAAATATCGACTTTTCCATGACACTCATTGCAATATTCACTGATAAGGCGGGATGATGAATGTCTTCATTAATTATTGGTTGACTATCCCGAATAACATTACATGCAAGATCAGATATGCAAAGATCCAAAATTCTATCATTAGAGTTGCAGACAGTATTAAATTGTTGCAAACGATTAAGTTGCAGAAAATTTAAAACTAATTTTGTTTTTATATCCGACACATCTGATAAAATGAAAAGAGGAACATTGAAGTCTCCCAAAACAATTAAGTTTTCAATATCAACAACATGTATTTCAAAATTTTCAAAAAACTGTTCAAATTCTAAATTATTAATACGAGGAGGAAGATAAACTATATACACATGAAATACAAAATTTTCAATTGTTACCTTGCAACCTAATAAATCAATAAGTGGCGAAATATTTCTAACAAAATCGGTATTAATCAAAGTTACCTTAAATTTACAATTGAAAGCTAACAAAACGCCCCCACCACATGTTAAAGTAGTCGCATGAAATCTTCTATCACAACGAAAAATAGAGTAATGTTCTGGAAATAATTCGTTAGTTGAAATATCTTCTTTTAACCACGTTTCCACCAATCCGATACAGTCATAGTTCACATCACAAACTGAAGTAAAAAAGTCATCAAATTTTGAATTCAGTCCACGAACATTTTGAAAATATATAGAAAATTCACTGGATTCGTTGGGCTTTATTGGTTTAAAGAAACAATCTTAGGTAATCCGCGAACATATTTGATACATAAGTTATTCTCTCCATCAGCAATTCTTTGTGACAATTCAGTTTTAAGCTTACGATAATACTCTTGCTGTCGTGGAGTTTTATCGACAGATATTCTAACATTACCAGGATCGACTAGATTTTTCAATTTAAAAGCTTTCTTTGTCGTGTATTTATATTTCTTCTATGTGTATAAATAAGTAACCACTGTTTCTTATCAGCTAGGTTTTTGTTAAAGTTCTTGTATGTATGGGATTTAAAATAAAGCAGTCTAAAATGAATAGTTGAATTTATTACATGGCGCTGCGACTAAAATCAAAGTACTCTGTTAAAACTTAGTAAAAAGTGTAAAAAGTGAGAAATGTTGAAAATTTCTGATTACCGTGGTATTGCACCATTAGATATGAGTGGGAATGTTGCAGAAAACTGGAAATTTTGGATACAGAAGTTTAAAAACTATTTAAAAGCAACAGAATTAGATAAAAAAGATGAATATTTGCAATGTGCACAATTGTTGCAATATATTGGAGATGAAGGTATACGTATATATAACACCTTCAAATTTGCTGCCAGTGAAAGGGACAAAATCGGTCCTCTTATTAAAAAGTTTAAAGACTTTTTTCAACCAAAGAAGAATTTAACCTTCGAAAGATACAAGTTTATTAATAGAAAACAGTTAGAGGGTGAAAGCATTCAGCAATATGTGACCGATTTGAAGAATAAAGCCCGAAACTGTGAACTAGGTGACTTAGAAGAAAGTTTAATCTGTTCTGTGTTAATTAGTGGCTTAGTGTCAGTAGAACTGAAACAAAGACTCTTAGAGGACGATGAAATTGATTTAGATAAAGTTGTGCGAATATCACAGTCTGTTGAAGAATCTAGAAAACAAGAAAAGGAAATGTCTGAAGTGGCCGAGCTGCATGCTGTGCGATCATCAGTTTTATCAAACCAACCAAGTCCTGGAGTAAGCGGAAGGTGTGGCCCAAGTTCGCAAACACGACATTAGATGGCATCAGGAGCAAGTCAGCCCGTCGCCCAACGTCACTTTGTCCAGTCCAGCCAACAGCGATGTTCTCGATGTGGTTACCAACATAATAGAGGAAAATGTCCAGCTTTGGGTAAACAATGTAGTTTTTGCGGTAAATTCAATCATTTTAAAAACATGTGTAGAAATAAAAATGTTCACGTTGTTAGTTTAGATAATAATTTTGTTAGTACCGAAAATTCTGAAAATATTTTTATTGGTGTAGTTAATTCAAATGAGACTGTAAATAAGGAATGGAATGTTGAAATATTAGTAAATCATGAAAAGGTTATTAAATTTAAGTTAGATACGGAGCGATGACAAATGTTATAAGTTATAGAGATATCGAGAGTTTAAAAATGGAGAAAGTATTTATAAAAAACACCAAAATCAAATTAACTAATTATTCAAATGAAATAATTCCGGTCATAGGAGAATGTCAGTTAAATTGTACTTTTAGAAATGTTGATCATTTATTAACATTTGTTGTTGTAAATATCGAATCACCTGCAATTTTAGGATTAGAAGCTTGCACTTCTTTAAACATGATACAAAAAATTGAATCGATTAATGAAGGTCACAATTTATTTGAGAAATATTCGGAACTTTTTCAAGGAATTGGATGCCTTAAAAAACCATTTCATATTACATTGAAAAGTAATGTCACACCAGTTGTTCATGCAGCTAGAAAAATAACATTTCCATTGGTGGATAAATTTAAAATGTGTTTAGCTAATATGGAAAGAGAAAAAATTATTAGCAAAGTTGATTATCCAACTGAGTGGGTAAATTCTATAGTATTAATTAGAAAACCTGATGAATCGTTAAGAATTTGTTTAGATCCTCGTGATTTAAATTTAAATATTTGTAGAGAACATTATCCCTTGCCTACTTTTGAAGAAATAAGTTCAAAATTGGCAAATGCAAAATATTTTACTACTTTAGATGCCATGTCGGGGTTTTGGCAAGTCGCCTTGGATAGGGAGAGTTCTGACCTATGTACATTTGCAACTTGTGGGCCTGAAGTTTTTCATAAACGATTTAAAGAAATATTTGATATAGAAGGAGTTGAGATATACATAGATGATATTCTTATATGGGGTAAAACAAAAAAAGATCACGATTATAGATTAGAACAGGTATTAGAGATTGCAAAAAGAAATAACATAAAATTCAATAAAAGTAAATGTAAATTTGCATTAAATGAAATTGTATACATGGGGCATAAAATAACACAAGACGGTTATAGTCCAGATAATTCTAAAATTAAAGCAATTACAGAGATGCCTATACCAAAAACTAAAAAGAATTACAAACATTTTTAGGATTAATAACGTATGTTGGCAAGTTTATTAATAACTTATGAAATATTACTGCTCCATTAAGAGAACTACTTAAAAATAATGTAGCTTGGTATTGGGATAAAAACATAATGACGCGATAAAGAAATTAAAACAAATTTTAGTTACAGAACCTGTGTTACAGTTTTATGATCCAAATACTCCTATTATTATATCTTCAGATTCGTCACAAAATGGTGTCGGAGCTGTTTTAATGCAAAATGGAAAGCCTTGTATGTACGCTTCAAAAGCTTTGAGTGACACACAAAAAAGATACGCGCAAATTGAAAAGGAATTGTATAGCCTAGTTTTTGCCTGTGAGCGATTTCATCAATTCATATTTGGTAGGTCTATAATTATGGAAACTGATCATAAACCTCTTGTACAAATATTCAAAAAACCATTGCATGATTGTCCTTCTAGATTACAAAGAATGTTTATAAGATTACAGAAATATGATATTACACTTACATATAAACCTGGAAAAGAGCTTTTTATAGCCGATGCATTGTCTCGCTCGTTTATTAAAGATTCTGAAAATGATCGTGAATTTGAGAATGAAATTGAATCGCAAGTATATTTATTAAGACTAAATTTAAATGCTACTGATGAAAAAATTAGGGAATTAAAACTTGCGTTTTTAAATGACCCTGAAATGCAAATTTTATTTGACTACATTAAAAACGGATGGCCTTCAAACATAAAAATGTAATGCATTAGTCAAAAATACTATAAGTTTAAAGACGAAATAACAGAGGGTGGTGGAATGTTATATAAAAATAAAAAGCTTATTATACCCAAAAATCTTCAAAAAGAAATGTTGACAAAAATTCATTATAGTCACTTAGGCATAAATAAATGCAAAAATCGCGCAAGAGAATGTTTTTTCTGGCTAGGTATGTCGAAACATATTGAAGATTTTATTTCTAATTGCTCGGTTTGCAAAGTATATCAAAATAACAAACAAAAAGAACCAATGTTGCCTCATGAAGTGCCTAATCTGCCGTGGCAAAAAGTTGCATGTGATTTGTTTTACTTCAAAAATGAAATTTATTTATTAGTTGTGGATTATTTTTCAAAATTTATAGAATTAGCCAAATTAACAGACGGTTCTTCCTCTTTACAAGTTATAACACATTTAAAGTCAATTTTTGTAAGACATGGGATTCCGGAAATTTTAATTAGTGATGGAGGGCCTCAATTCAATAGTCTTTATTTTAAACAATTTGCCAAAGAATGGCAATTTTCACACATAATGTCTAGCCCTTTATATGCACAGAGTAATGGATTAGTTGAAAGAAATGTATAAATTTTAAAAAATGTTGATTAAAGCCGAAAATGATAATAAAGATTTGTATTTAACATTATTGCATTATCGAAATACACCTATCGATGAAAAACTAGATTCTCCTGCAAAACTCTTGATGTCTCGATATTTACGAGATACTTTGCCTATAGAAAATTCTCTTTTAAAGCCTAAAAATAATAATTATCAAACAATAAAGAATAGTTTTAAAGATAAGCAGAAGTACCAACAAAATTATTATAATAGAAAAACTAGAAAAAATAATTATGAATATGAAAATAATGAAAAAGTTGTTGTAAACTAATTTGTCAGACAAAAGATGGAAAGAAGGAGTAATTGAATCAAAATCAAAAATTAGACCTAGATCATATCAAGTAAAATTAAACTCTGGCAATGTTTTATCTAGAAATCGGCATTTTATTGATACTTGGCCGAAAAATGACGATGAAAATGTAACAACCGAAAATTTAGATAATAGTTTTTGTAACAACTATAATAACAATGGTAATAATAATAATGATAATGCAGAGATAGATGATAGTGATAGTGAGGATGTTCTTTATATCCCAAATGTTACACAAAGAGGCAGAATAGTTAAAGCACCTGAGCGACTAAATTATACGTAAAATTCTTATATGATTAGTAGAATTGTTATTTTTTATGAATGTTATGTTATTTTGTAATTATATGTTGTATCTGTCGATTGCATAACTTATATGTAGAGATACGATATTATTGTCTTTACTTTAGTGATAAGTTAAATTGTTTTTATATCTAAAATAATTATGGCTGTCTGTCTTATTGCAAAATTTACATTACCATTTTATAATTTTAGTGATGCAGTATTTTTTATAATTTTCCAAATGTAAAAAAATATATGTACCTATATATATTTATTTTTTAGTATACATTACATTAGTAAACTTTGATGTAGAATTGTAAAGCTGTGTTATATATATTGTATTATGTTGTATTTTTTGAAATAAGATACTTGCCTTTGTTTTATTAAACAAGAGAGATGTCGTGTATTTATATTTCTTCTATGTGTATAAATAAGTAACCACTGTTTCTTATCAGCTAGGTTTTTGTTAAAGTTCTTGTATGTATGGGATTTAAAATAAAGCAGTCTAAAATGAATAGTTGAATTTATTACATTCTTAACAATCTCATGAGCAATACTTTCCGAAATTAGAGTTACTTTGATAGGGCGAGGATTGAATCTATTAACGTCGACCTTGCCTAATCTTAGCGGTTTAAGTGCTTCAAAAGTAGTTTCCGGTAAAATGCAGTCAAATACTTTTCTTACTTGGCTCGTATCATAACTGGCTCTATCACGGCCTTCTAGTTCAGAATTCTCAGGAATACCATATAGAATTATGTTTTTTTTACGCATATCCCGTTCTTGAATTTCCTGCACAATCTCCTCAAAATCAATAGAACTACCAACATTAGAAGAAGTAGATGATTTCATAGCTTTGATGCTTTCAACTTCCTTTTGCAAAGAAATAATAAGAATTTTAAGATCCTGTATACTATTGCCTAACTGAGAACATTTAAGGCATTTCCAACTTACATTCTTTTTGGACTTTATAGTTCTAACCTCAGATGAGGTTAAATCAACACAAGAATGCAAGTAACCCTCTTTGCAAGTAGAACAAAAAATAATTTTGTGCTCATCACTCGATTTATTGCAGCATACACATTTAAATTGAGGCATCTCGGAAGCAGTTGGTAGATAAAATTAATACACAATATCTTCCCAGTAAAAAAACCAACCAGTGATAACGCTTTTCAGTCTTCAAAAACAGATACAAACACTGCTGATCAAGTAACTAATACGTTAAAGTTTAAACTGCACTCATAGACAAATAGAATTTCATCTGCAAGAGCTCGAATAGCAACATACACGTTCTACGATCACAATCCTTCTCACAATCTATTTAAATAGAAATGGTGAACATTTTAATATATATTAATAAATATGTAGTTTATACTGTATAAAAAGCAGAAAAAATGAAAAAAAAATTATTATTGGTAGCAATAAACTGACATCTTTTCCTGCTGCGAACGGACCTTCGGGACATAAGTCAAATCCTTTTTAGTCAGAGTGATGCGTTGTTAATTTTCCAGTTTCCTCTTATGAAAGTTCATTAAATCTTTCAACTGACCTTCTAATAAACATTTTGTTAGTAAGTGATTCGCTTGAAGGGTCAAGCGAATAGTTAGGGAACTATCCTACCTCCACATCAGTTGATGTTCTTTTTCCTACACGTTTCCAAACTCTAAGCAGGTCCTCTAGTAGACACGACTCTATTAAAGGAAAGAGCATGGCAGAACATTTTTCGAACGTTACTCCTAGGGTTTTCAACGCCCTCATTTCAGACTCTAACTTGTCGTACAATGTAAAAAGATAAACTTGATTTTGTGACATGGCATTGTGCAGAATGAGCTTCAGTAGTTCTCGAACATATACCTCTATTTGTAGGTCTTCTCGACCGAATCACGTCTCTAGCCCTTAACTATTTTTTCATATCTTTTTCCTATTTCAGGAAAGCTATCTACTAATTGTCTAGCCCTGCTGGTGGCACTGTAGCTTGAGTTAAATATTCTATGTTATCTTCCAAAGCGATATCAGGATCATCATGTATTTTCTTAAATTGTACCCAGAAAGACAACCAGTCTCGTATATTGCCATCAAATTTTTTAAATTCTTTAGTAGGTACCTTAAATTTACGCCTACCTGTTACATTACTGGCCTCTGAACTCATCGACTGCACATCTTCCTCTCTTCTTCGCTGACAATGTGAAGCAACATCATTGTAACGGATTTTCATATCAGTAAATTTCCTTTCGCAATTTTCACACAATCCCATTTCTGTTAACAACGAACCCTCTTCAGCTGCATCGTCTGCTAGAAGTGCTTCATAAATGTCACGATCTACCATTGTTAAATTATCGTGTTTTTGTACAAGTACCTCCCAATACCTGAATGTCTCTTAAACTAGCTGGAGATCGGTCACTACATTTCAAATGGGCTTCTAAGTCACCAGCATTCTTTATAAATGCAGTACGCAATACTTTACGTTTTTTATTTTGTTCCACGTTCAGATCCATGATAAACTCTATTCAAAAACTACAATTGTTTGACAAAATTCCAGTACACAAACGGCGCAAAAGTTTTCGTCTCGAAATTACAAATTTTTCTGATTTTTGGTAACAAAACGTTTTTCTGTATTATAAAGGTATTTTAAGCTAATATAAATCAAATCTCCTACAATTCTTATCAGTGAAGCCATATGTATGTTCTCTGATACCAAACATCTAGGTATGCTAATGAACAATTCCACAGACAAAGCTCTATCCAATAATTATCTAAAGAAAATAATTTATATAAATTTACTAACCTCTATAAATATCTAACTTCACTTTTTGGTAGTAGGAACACGACAAATTCAACCACAATAGATGAGATCTGACCTATTTCTGCATTTTTAGGATTGCTTCTTCAGGTGGCCTCTTTTGAATTGAATCAAATATCTAACTATAAAAATTATTATAAAAATTAAAATTATTTGAAGTTAAATATCGACAATGACAAAAAGTGACAGACTGTCAATGAATTAAATATGACAATACCTACTTGAATATTGTTCACCTTTTTTGTAAAAGTTTTTATATATTTTTAGGTATTAATAATATTGTGTGAAACTAACTACTCAGTGGACAAAAGCCCCAACCTGCGTTGAATTACACCCATATGGGCAGATATTGTGGGTACTCTGAGTAGTTAATAAAGAAGTGATTGTTTTTCTGGAAGTAAGAAAAAGACGGATTGGGAAATCCATGACAATTTGGTGTCGGAAGTGGATTTAACTGGAAGTTTGAGAAGCTTTCTGGAACCCTGTGCGTGAGTGGGTTTAAGTGGAAGTTGGAAGAACTTTCTGGAACCCTGTGCGTGAGTGAGACAAAGACCCAAGTGTGGCATATCACCGCACTCGTCGTGACTCAAGGAAGTGAACGGTGGTATTTGCGAAGGACATTCTCGAACATTCTAGAACTTTGTACGGGAGTGAGACAAAGACCCAAGTGTGGCATATCACCGCACTCGTCGTGACTCAAGGAAGTGAACGGTGGTATTTGCGAAGGACATTCTCGAACATTCTAGAACTTTGTACGGGAGTGAGACAAAGACCCAAGTGTGGCATATCACCGCACTCGTCGTGACTCAAGGAAGTGAACGGTGGTATTTGCAAAGGACATTCTCGAACATTCTAGAACTTTGTACGGGAGTGAGACAAAGACCCAAGTGTGGCATATCACCGCACTCGTCGTGACTCAAGGAAGTGAACGGTGGTATTTGCGAAGGACATTCTCGAACATTCTAGAACTTTGTACGGGAGTGAGACAAAGACCCAAGTGTGGCATATCACCGCACTCGTCGTGACTCAAGGAAGTGAACGGTGGTATTTGCGAAGGACATTCTCGAACATTCTAGAACTTTGTACGGAAGTGAGACAAAGACCCAAGTGTGGCATATCACCGTACTCACCGTGACTCAAGGAAGTGAACGGTGGTATTTGCGAAGGACATTCTCGAACATTCTAGAACTTTGTACGGGAGTGAGACAAAGACCCAAGTGTGGCATATCACCGCACTCGTCGTGACTCAAGGAAGTGAACGGTGGCATTTGCGAAGGACATTCTCGAACATTCTAGAACTTTGTACGGGAGTGAGACAAAGACCCAAGTGTGACATATCGCCGCGAACGGTGAGGAAAGGAAGTGAACGGTGGTATTTGCGAAGGACATTCTCGAACATTCTAGAACTTTCTACCGAAGTGAGACAAAGACCCAAGTGTGGCATATCACTGCACTCGTTTCATTGTAAGGAAGTCAACTGTAACATTTACAAACACATTCCTGGACATTCTAGGAGATTCCAAAGAGAGTGAATGCCTGTAACTAGAAGCCAAGTCAATATGGATGCACAATTAGCAAAACTGTTAGAAATGATGCAGACAATGCAACAAGAAATGAAAGACCAGACGAAGACGATGCAAAATAAATTAGAAGAACAGGGACGGACAATGCAAAAGAAATTTGAAGAACAAGGGCATAAAATCGAAGATCAGTCCCAAACAATGCAGGAAAAATTAGAAAAGAAATTAGAAGAACAGGGAGAGACGATGCAAATGAAATTAGAAGAGCAAGGGTGTAAAATGAAAGATCAGATACAGACAATACAACAGGAAATGAGAGATCAGACGAAAGAAATGCAGACAAAGTTAGAAAAATTGGAGAATACACTAGAAGAAAAATTAGAGGAGCAGTCACATAAAGTGACACAAGTAGAAGAGAAACTGTTAACACAAAAAAAATGAAATAGACGAAGAAATAAACCTGGTTAGAGAAACCTGCGAAGAGCTTCGACATAAATTAGACAAGGTAACAAAGGAGGGCGTAATCAAATCAGAAGGACCTGTTATCCGAACTCAGAAAACGAAACCTCCCGAATTCGACGGCAAGGTCTCCTGGAATGTCTATCTGCGTCAGTTTGAAGCAGCAGCTGCAGCAAACGAATGGTCTGATTATGAGAAAGCTACTGCTCTGATAGTTGCTTTACGAGGGGAAGCTCTTGACGTCTTACAAGGAGTTCCTGCTGGGCAGCAGAATAACTACGACATTTTAAAACAGCATATGGAAATGAGATATGGGGATAAGCACCTGCAGCAAGTGTACCAGGCACAATTGAAAAATCGTCACCAGCAGAGTGGAGAGAATTTACAACATTTTGAGACCGACGTTGCCCGACTGGTTCGATTGGCATATCCAACAGCTCCTTCCGAATTCTTGGACCAGCTCTCTATTCAAGTTTTTACCGATGGCCTAAGAGATTGCGAAACCCAGCAGGCACTGCGACTCGCTAGACCTAAAACTCTGAATGACGCCCTCTCGCATGCACTAGAATACGAGGCAGCAAAGATGGCATCTGGTAGACATGTTAAAGTTCGGGCCATCATTGATAACAGCGATAATATGGGAAATGGAGACATAATCAAAACGTTGAAGGAGGTCATTGAGAAACTCAGCCCAACTACCAATCCGAAGAGAGAACAACCTGGCAGCCGAAGAGATCGCCCTCCAATGTTGGAACTGTGGGCAGACGGGACATCTGAAGAGACAGTGTACGGCCCCGGTCGCGGATCAGCAAAAGCGCGACTCCCAGGCGGCAGCTGCACAGGAAAACTAGGCTCAGCCGGCTTAACGGAGCAAAAGCCGGCTGCGTCCTCCTACCATGCCCCTCGAGAAGAAATTACGTTGTCACGTCTCCATGACTCTGACTCCTTGCTAGTAGAAGGCATTATTTTTGGTCGTATGTTTCCTATGGTAATCGACACTGGAGCCGCCAGAACTATTGTACGACCGGATATTATTGGTGATTGGCGTATTAAGAGCCCTGCCAAGCGTTATGTCCTTACAACAGCCAGTGGACAACAACTGCCAGTCAAGGGGGAATGCGAGCTTGACATAGAATTAGGAGACGTCAAATTCAAACACAGAGCCCTGGTAGCAGATATATCGGACAATGTCATACTCGGACTAGACTTACTACGAGCAAAGGGGGTGAACCTGGATTTGAATGCTGGCACGCTACGGATAATGGGTGAGGAAGTAGTGCTAACGAACACCACTCAGAATAACGGTGTACGGAGACTCGTTGTTGAAGAAGATGTGGTACTACCTGCTCAGACCGAAACCTTGGTTGCCACTGTTATGGATGGGGAAATGTCTTGCAGTGCAGGAGTGGTGGAACCCAATAATCCAGATTTGTTCAGCAAGTCTATAGTCACCGGCCGCACCCTGATTAAACCTGAGAAAACGACAATAGTACGGGTAGTTAACCTGAAAACCTTTCCACAGAAAATTACAAAGGGAACTGAAGTAGGAGTCTGTGAACCTGTTACCATGGTCAGAACACTCAAAGAAAACAACGAAATGGAGAAGAAACCAAACAAGACCAGTCTACCGGAATGTCTAAGGGACATCGTGGATAGGGCCAAAGAAAGATTAACAGAGATGGAGGTGGAACAACTGGAAGAGCTGCTAGGTGAAAATGAAGATGTGTTTGCACTTAAACCAGGCGATTTTGGAAGAACCAATGTAGTGAAGCATCGAATCGATACTGGTTCATCATCTCCTATAAAGCAGCCACCACGTGGACTTCCATTAGCCAAGCGAGAAGAAGTTAACAAGATGTTAATTGAGATGCAAAATCAAGGCACCATAGAACCATCTCAGAGTCCTTGGGCTTCTCCTGTAGTCCTGGTCAAGAAGAAAGACGGCTCCACCCGATTTTGTGTGGACTACAGAAAATTAAATGACGTCACCAAGAAAGACAGTTACCCACTACCAAGAATTGACGATACTCTGGACACCTTGGCTGGTGCGCAATGGTTTTCCACTTTGGATTTAAAGAGTGAATATTGGCAAGTCGAAGTCAGCCCAGAAGACAAGGAAAATTCAGCATTCACTACCGGAAATGGATTGTGGCAGTTCAATGTAATGCCATTTGGTCTATGTAATGCCCCTGCCACTTTTGAACGACTGATGGAAACTGTACTTCATGGCCTGCATTGGGAGACCTGCTTGATTTACTTGGACGACGTGGTGGTGCTGGGACGCTCTTTCCAGGAGCACCTGAAGAACGTGTCCGAAGTGTTCAAGAAGTTAAAAGCAGCGAACCTGAAGTTGAACCCGAAGAAGTGCAGTCTGTTCCAAAAGGAGGTTAGATACCTAGGCCACATTATTACTCCAAACGGTGTGAAAACAGACCCGGAGAAGACAGAGTGCATAAAGAACTGGCCGGTTCCTAAAGACAAACATCAAGTTCGAAGTTTTCTTGGCCTATGCACATACTATCGACGATTCGTCCAAGGATTCTCGGACATTGCCAAGCCTCACAGAAGACAACATCCCGTTCGAATGGACGACGAAATGCCAGCAAGCCTTTGAGACGCTGAAAGAGGCCCTCTGCACTACCCCGATTTTGACATACCCAATACCTGGACAACCATTTATAGTGGACACGGACGCAAGCAACATTGGAATTGGCGGAGTTCTTTCCCAAATACAAGATGGCCAAGAGCGAGTAGTGGGCTACTTCAGCAAAGTCCTGTCAAAAGCCGAAAAGAACTATTGTGTGACTCGGAAAGAATTACTTGCCATAGTCAAGAGCCTAGAACACTTTCATAAATACCTGTATGGCCAAGAATTCCTTCTAAGAACGGATCACGCTTCCCTTAAATGGCTGTTGCAGTTTAAGAACCCTGAAGGACAGATGGCCAGGTGGCTGGAACGGCTGCAAGAATATCACTTTGTTGTTGAACATCGAGCCGGCAGGAAACATGGAAATGCAGATGCCCTTTCTAGGAGACCCTGTCCTGTCAACTGCAAACACTGTAGTAGTCTTGAAAAGAAAGAGGACATCTCATCAGTTCCTTGTAAGGTGGTAGCAGCCCAACCTGAAGACAGATGGAGTTCAGCGGCGATTCGGGAAGACCAGCAAGCTGACTGTGACATCAAGCCCTTACTAGACTGGAAAGAAGCCAACAACCGACCCTCATGGGCTGAAGTCAGCAGTAAAAGCCCAACATTAAAGAGCTATTGGGCTCAATGGAATTCCTTGATGTTGGAAGACGGTGTCCTAAAAGAGCATGGGAGAACAATGACGGAACGGAGGTCAAGAAACAAGTACTACTCCTGAGGACCCGGGTCAAGGAAGTACTGCAGGAAGTACATGGAGGTACTGGGGTGGACATTTCGGTATCAATAGGACTCTACAGAAGATTAGGGAGCGTTTCTACTGGTTAAGCTGTAGGACGGATGTAGAAGATTGGTGCCGAAAATGTGACGTATGTGCAGCCAGCAAGGGACCGAAGACCCGTTCCAGAGGCAAAATGCGCCAGTACATCGTAGGAGCACCGTTTGAGAGGATTGCCATTGATATCGCTGGCCCCTTTCCGAAAACCCAAAGTGGGAACCGATATCTACTAGTGGCCATGGACTACTTCAGCAAATGGCCGGAAGTATACTCCCTTCCCAATCAAGAGACCACAACCGTAGCAGAAGCGCTAGTCAACAACCTGTTCTGCAGATTTGGTGTGTCCATGGAACTACATTCAGATCAGGGCAGAAATTTCGAATCAGGTGTGTTCCGAAAGGTCTGCGAGCTTATGGGAATCCGAAAAACCAGGACCACCCCACTGCATCCCCAGTCAGATGGTATGGTGGAACGCTTCAACGCCACACTAGAAACCAATCTGAGGATGTTTGTGAACGAGAACCAGACAGACTGGGACAAGCTCATTCCACTCTTCCTGTTAGCTTACCGCTCAGCTGTCCATGAAACCACTGGGGAGACTCCCGCGAGGATCATCTTTGGAAGAGAGCTTCGCCTTCCAGCAGATTTGGTATTTGGTCGTCCTGCGGAACAGCCCACAGAGCCAGACACTTATACCCATGAGCTAGAACGAAGACTAGCAGCCGTACACGATCAAGTCAGATCTCGAATGCGACTAGAGAGCGATCGCATGAAGACTCGATACGACGTCCGGGCCAATACAGTCGGATTCCAACAAGGTGACCTGGTGTGGCTGTACAACCCCACGCGGAAGAAAGGAAGATCGCCTAAACTACAGAACCGTTGGGAGGGCCCCTACACCGTCATTAAAAGAATCAATGATGTCGTCTACCGGATACAGAGGACTCCCAGGAGTAAGATGAAGGTCGTCCATCTGGAGCGTCTGTCCCCGTATAGAGATGTAGCCGATCGGGACGATCGGTCCTAAGGAGGGGGCAGTGTCACGGAATTTGCCCCAATTTGCCCCACTCACTCCCAAACCGACGACTGTGGCACCGCGAATTGCCTAAGATTGCCCCGATCGCCCCTACACGATTCTGTTAAACAAACAGAATGCCGCTGATCGAGATGGGCCTGGAAAAATCGGGAATCGCCGAGAAGCATTCCAGTCGTACTAGAAAATGGATCTAGAGATACTGGAATATACCTGGAATATTCGTTGGGTCTATAAAAGAAGAATAAACGGCCGAGTGAGTTAGTCTTGTATAAGTCTGGTATTACAGTCTGAATTAAAGTGTTTAGTTGGAGATATCAAAGTGATTTAGATAGCGATTAATTAAATAAGTGTTTAGTTGACCTGTAATTAGTAGTCAGTAGTGTACTCTGAGTAGTTAATAAAGAAGTGATTAATTAACGGATTGTTTTTCTGGAAGTAAGAAAAAGACGGATTGGGAAATCCGTGACAATACCTTTGTAATACAGTAAAAAATGTTATAAACGCTAATAATAAGGAATATATGGGTAGATATTGTGGGTGTAATTCAACGCAGGTTGGGTCTTTTGTCCACTGAGTAAGTTTGACACAATATTATTAATACCTAAAAATATATAAAAACGTTTTTCCACTGCACATAGGGTCCTGTTACGGTCGCCATTATGTCGCGTGTAGAGATCACATGAACTACCTGTCCATACAGCTTCCACTCAGGTTCTTTTTCTCTCAAAAGTAAATACAGCACGTATCAACTCTTTAGATTTTTATTACACACACGTGACTTTTGGCATTATACCTTCTGACAAATCCAAAACTGATAAAAAAATTGACCTGTATATAAACTTAAAAGTAACATAGGAAACGATAAGTAAAAATAAATATCTTAACAGATGTCTCAAAAGTTTTTAAAGGGTGGTTTTCAAAAAGACACGTTCAAAAAGCAAAAATAAATACTCCATTGTATTCAGAAAGTCTCGATCGCTTTAGTGTATGTACGTGTCGCAAAAGTGCTCCGGCATTAAAGTCCAATTTGAACCGTGCCGAGTTATTTTTGGTATACAAATAGTGTGAGTTTTGGTGGTGCAGGAAAGAGGCAAGCAGTCGAATAAGAAAATTTGGAAATAACATAGTAAAAGTAAAAGAAAGACAGACATTTTTCGGAGGTTAGTGAAAGTAGGTCATCAATAAGGTTCAGTGTTGCTTACAGGGATTGACAGAGAGTCTCCGATCGATCGACGAGGACAGCTCTGTCACGCGCGTTAGGTAGGCAACCAGTAGTGTAAAGACGTATTGCAGAAGAAAATAACTGGGGTGGCTTAGCGAGCTGGTGTCAAGTGAGATAGGCCACCAGTAGTGCAGAGACGTATTGCAGAAGAAAATAACTGGGGTGGGTTAGCGAGCTGGTGTCAAGTGAGATAGGCAACCAGTAGTGTCGGAAATTAAAAAAAAACGGAATGTTAAGGAAAACTGAAAAACCGGTGATCAGTAAAAGGGTAACAAGGACACCCGAGCGAAGAAAGGAAGAGATTGAAATAGAAACCGAGTGATGTCAGTGGAACAGATGAGGGAAAGAAAAAGAGAAGTATGGAAGAAGTAGCGGAGGTATTCAGTTGCTGCAAAAAACTAGCACGATCGCCAGTAAAGAAAGGTGATATGGAGTACAACATGGAAAAGGTGCTGCGAATGTTGGTATGCTTAACACAGGAAGTAAAAGAGGTGAGAAGAGAAGAGGAAGAATATAGAGAGGAGATAAGACAACTCAGAGGAGAGATTGAGGACATGAGGCAGGAAAATAAGGCGCTTAGGGATAAGATGAGAGAGGTAGAAGAAAGAGTAGAGGGTATAGATAAAGAGAAAAGGAAGAATAATATAGTGGTTCAAGGCCTACAAATTAGAGAAAATTTAGATCAGAATGAGCACATTCTTTAAGAGAAAAGACATACATAAGGGTACCTGGACCTCTCCGGATGGAGCATATTCGAATCAAATTGATCATGTTTGCATATATGAGAATCACAGAAGCATAATAAAAAATGTTAGGTCATGCAGAGGGGCAGACATAGACTCGGATCACTATCTAGTGAGGATAGATTTGAAGATAAAAGAACCTATTAAAAGAAAAGGATTACAAAGGAAAAAAAGACAACTAGATATGGCGACATTACAAAATGAACCCAAAAGAAGTATGAAGAAAAGATAAGGAAAGGTTTGCAAGAAAACATACGGATATTGGAAGCAAATATAAATGAAGAATGGATAAAGATCGAAAATGTCATACAAACAGCAAGTGAGAAAGTAATACCAAAAAAAGAGTTGGCAGGGAGGAAAAGATGGTGGGATGAGGAGTGTATAAGAGAGGCGGAGAAGAGAAATAAGCTAAGAGTTAAAGCACTTCAGTCACTACAAGAGGAAGATAAGGAAAAATACAGGGAACAAAGACAAAAGGCAAAGAAAGTGTTTAAACAAAAGAAGAGAGCAGAGCAGGTTAAGAAAATAGAGGAAATAGAGCAACATTACAAGAGGAAAGAAATACGTAACTTCTACAGAGATATAAAAAAGGGGAAAAAGATAAAAGAAAAGATAAGAAGTAATATATGTGAGAGATGAAAGTGGCAATCTAATTGGAGAGGAAACAGAAGTGAGAGAAAGATGGAGGCAATACTTTGCAGATATGTTGAATGAAGAGAGTGTAAGGGAAGAAGAGGTGCACGAGGAGATGATACCGGGAAGAGAAGAGGAAGGGGAAGTAGAAGAACCTACAAAAAAGGAAATAGATATAATTATAGAAGCTTTAAAGAATAACAAAAGTCCAGGAAAAACGGAATAACAGCAGAGAACATTAAGTACGCAGGAGAGGATTTAAGACAAAGAATATACGAAATGATACGAATGATCTGGAGAAGAGAATGTATGCCTGAAGATTGGAGAGATGCTATGATTATACCAATCTTAAAAAAGGGAGATGCAACAAACTGCAGAAACTATAGGGGTATATCATTGTTAGATATAGGGTATAAAATTATGGCAACGTTAATAAAGCAGAGAATAGAACCTATAGCAGAACGACAAATAGGGGAGGTTTTAGAAAGGGAAGGTCAACAACGGACCAAATCTTCATGGTGAAGGAAATGCTGACTACATGCTATGAGTATGGGATCAAAGCAATGGTTTTATTTGTGGACTTCAGGAAAGCATATGATTCGATCAAAAGGAATAAACTAAGTAAAATTCTGGAACAATTTGGGATACCAACTAAACTGATTAGGCTATTGAAAATGACCTTACAAAATACTAAATCCAAAGTACGAATAAAAGGTGAATGTTCGGAAGGCTTTACTATTGATACAGGACTGAGACAAGGAGACCCACTCAACGCTTCTTTTAATTTAGTACTAGAAAAGGTCATAAGAGATAGTGAGTTGAACAGAGAAGGACACATATTGTTTAAAAGTCACCAAATAGTAAGTTATGCAGATGACGTGGCCATTATTGCTAGAGATAGTAGGGAATTAGAAGAAGTAACGAGAAAACTTGTGGAGGAAGCAAGTAAAGTGGGATTGCAGATAAATCAAGAGAAAAGTAAGCTTCTGAGAATAGGAGAACAAAAAAAGGATACAAAATTTAAATTGAGAACAGAGCATGGAGAGATGGAGTTTGAAGAAGTTCAAGAATATATGTATTTGGGGGCGCTAATAACAGCTAACTGTGATGAGGAACAAGAAATAAATAGGAGAATAATAAAAGCAAACAGAAGTTCGGCAGCAGTCAACCACTTATAGAAATCAAAAAATTTGTCCAGACGAGTAAAATTTAGAATGTATAAAACAATTTTGAGACTAACAGCGCTGTATGGTAGTGAAACCTGGGTTCTCAATAAGAAGTCAAGAGAAAACCTTTTAAGGTGGGAAAGGAAGATCTTAAGAAGAATTCTAGGTGGTAAGAGGACAGAGGAAGGCTATGTAAGGAGAAATAATGAGGAAATATATGGAATGTACCAGGCACCAACAATAGACGAATTTGTAAAAGCCAGGAGAGTGCAGTGGCTAGGGCATCTAGAACGTATGGAGGATGAAAGGGCAGTTAAGAAAATAGTAGGGAGTAAACCTAACTACAAGAAAAAAAGAGGTAGACCAAGGAAGCGATGGAGAGAGGCAGTGGCAATAGATCTAAGGGAGAAAAATGTAACGGATTGGAAAAGAAAGGTGAAGGACAGAATGGAGTGGAGGAGAATAACACAGCTCTGGGTATAAAATGCCTGTAAACAGCTTTATATATATATATATATATATATGGGGTGAGAAAGTGAGTATGAACACAGGCGCTTGTAAGTCACAAATTCGCCACAAAAATCAAAGCCACAAAAATAAATATTTACTAATTGCTTTCGAGCTTTTTCAAGTGGGGGAGTTCAAAAAATCACCCTGTATATATACATATAACTATACCCTTGAAGTTAGTGATTTTGCAACTGACCAATCCATTGTAGAACTGGCATACATATCCTTGTAATCTGAAACAGAAACATACACATTAGTAAATACATCTATTTCAAAAGTGAATTTTTACCTTTAGAATTACTTGCGCTGTTGATGTGAGAGCATCAATTAAAAATATAGAGTTCCAAACCTGTCCAAGGTTTATGTTGTGATAATATCTGTCATATATAGTACAAGACTGTTAGAAAATATATAAAGTATGTAAGAATGAAAATCAAATCATATTATAGGACTTTAAAACTGTTTTTAGGTTATTTTGGAAAGGTTTCATGATCTTAACAAGAAAGAAACTAATATAATATTTGTTTAGAGGCTCCATTTTTTAAATTTAATCTGCTGTTATACTCTAGGTGAACAAGCTAGAGCAGCCGCCAATTTAAATCTTTCTAATAATATAGGCTAATATGATCACGCACATGATCTAGCAAACTTGCACGGATGCTACATTATACCTTAAATTCATTATATGGACGTCAAGTGACCTGAAGACTAAAATAACACTGTGTGGCATTTTAAACACCTAAGAGTACCCTTGCCAGTTCCGAGTGGTGTGGCGCTCGACAAAAAAAAGGTAAGGAAATTGTTGACAATACGGTCTTCTATTCTAACAAAAAAACAAACGATTCGAACTACGACCCTAGTTCTACCAGGTGAAAAGCAGCCGTTCGCAGTACGCTTTTTTTAAAAGAACTTGGTTTCAGATTATATATGTTTTAATTTGGATAGGGTTAAGTTGTTGGAATGAGCACACAAAGATGCAAAAACTTGCCCATTAACAATCACATGGGCGTAGATATGAGCATTTGGATACCCATTTATAATGTACAGCTATGGATTTTTTTTAAACTTCTTCACCTCTTGACTTTCTTGACAAAAATGTCTCGTCAATTTTTGAAATTGTTATTAGCTTTTCAGAAAGTCGAGTTCAAATAGTAGTATTTTTTAAAATACCTATCTACGTTTTTATTTTTAGTCAGTGCTGGGACTAAAACATCTTAATTTCCGCAAATAGTAGGTGAAACAGCATATATTTTATTGAGATTGTTTCTTATTATTTTATTTATAGTTCCAATTCAATAAAAGGAAAATAAATTTTCCAGGTTTTTTCTGGAGAGTTTTTTGCTTTAGTCGTTTAGGTTACATGTTTAATTTTGCATTTTATATAATATTAATTACAATTCAAATTTACAACGATTAACGTTGTTAACCGAAATTAAATTTTATACTTATATATAAAATATTTGTTCCTGTTTTCGTTAAAATTCATTAAAAATGTTACCAGAAATTGTGAGTTTATTGAAATTCCTGAAATTCAAATAAGTTTGGGATATTGTTTAAACAATAAATTTTATAATAAATTTTTTTCTACACCCGTATTATAACAATGCACTTATATACCCATAATCCGTTTCATAATGATACCCATTACGATACAGATTTTTCATTACGATACAGATTTTTAATCAATAGAAACCCATAATTTTTCAATCAAGCATGCTGTGCATTTGACGTTTATCCTAGGATTCTATGTAATTATTTTAGATGTCAAAATCAGTACGTATTAAATTTTCGTAGATACCTAGCTAAACTTCGATAATTTAATACGAATAATTACTGTTACCTATTGTGTTCAATAAAAATATAAAATTTATGGTTTTTGATTATTTATCGGGTGTAGAAAAAATAGCGTATACAACTCTCATGTAGGGATGGGCAGAAAACATCGATACTTTTTAAACATCGATGTTACGAGGTAGTTATCGATGCAAAACAATCGATATATTTTGAAAGCGATATATCGAAGAATATCGATATAGTTTCTAGAAATATCGTTTAAATTTACAGTTTTAATTCAATTTAGTTGTCTGGAAGTGTGAATTGTTGGGAGTATTTAGTGGTCTGTGGAAAATTTTCTAATTTTGTGATATTCAATGTTCAATGCTGATTCACGAAAACAAGGTTGATCTGGTTTTAAATTTGTTTACTTGCTACTAACTTTTTAACAAATTTTTACAAATAATCACTCCATTTTGTATTGTTATGGTAAGTAATATGATGTTATAATAATATTTGTGTATGTGTCACATGTATTTGTATTGTATATTCTAATATATTTTTTTTATTGATATTAAAAGATACCTATCAATATTTAAGACAACAAAATCACTTTCTATTTTTAAATTCAAGACGATTTATAATACTTAATTGCATAAAAAATAAATCAGAAAATTAGACATTTTTTATAAGAAAAATTGTATTAACTTAACAAAACTTCATTCAAAAACCCTGAACTTGAACTTTACTTGGATAATTTTGAATATATTTTAGTAATTAAATATTTATTTTACAAAAATACCAATTTTTATTTTTTTTTTCATATAATTTAACATTGTGCAATGTCTTGTCTTGAAAACAGAAAATAATTTTGAAAATCCTGATCCTGAATAAAAAAATGTTGAGTTTAGTCTAGTTTTATTCGATATTCGAAAAAAATCGATGTTTTAATCTGATATATCGAGAATCGATATTAAATTATTTGATTATCGATATAACATAACATCGATGCTTTTCATTAAATCTGCCCATCCCTACTCTCATGTAATGGTTATTAATATACTCGCATAAACCATACGCCTTCGGCTCGTTTCGTATCCCGGTTAATGCATTACATGATCGTTGCATAATATACTATTACGATACATGCATGCATCACATTGTAAATGTCGTAAATGCTACAAGAAATTTACAATAAAAAATTTTAAAATTAGAATAATAAAAACAACAGAATATTTATTATACTCGTACTAGATTTTGATTGCACGGGTTATTTATTCTACTTTCAATATTAATTGTGCAAATTTGGTGCAACATCATGTTAATCTTTTGTTTAAGTTTCTTATGTTTCATTTCGTATATAATTCCTTTATCATTTTTTGCCACCTTCAGTTTTTGCATGGCCCTATATACTTATATAACCATTCACATACATTTTGTTTCTGATCTGATTTTTTCATATCAAATTTTGCCACGTCCCTGCAATTTACATTCATCCTAGGCCACAAATGTTCATGCGCGAACAAATCTCAATCAGTTTACTTGGAGAAATCATTGATCGAGACAGCTGCTCTAAAATGCGCAAAGGCTTGAAGAGACAGTCTTGTTTTCACCGTCAAGGTCTATGCTATTTACGTTAAAAATTATCTGACATAGTTGAAGGAAAAGTAAGTGATTCTAAAAATCGTATTTGTGTTTAAAACATACATTGAAACTGCACGTCTTTAAAAATATAGTTTAAAAAACGGGAACATCATGCTAATATTCTGTTGTGTTTAAATTAACTTTTGCAATTAATTTTTATTTGATAATTTAATGTATGTGATTTTAAAAATGTGTAAAAATTGTGATAAGTTAGTTAAATAACTTTAATTAAGTAGTATTACAAATAAAATACTTATCGTTTCGCGTTGTCAATAAATATGAAAAAATCAAAACATATATGTTCAGTTGTAAATATTGGAAGACATCAATATTCATTACGCAACATACACATATTTTGTTAATGTAGATATTAAAGGTATCTTCAGATAGATAAAATGTGGAAACAAATGAGTCTTGGAAAATTATAAAAATCTAAATTTGTTCACTAGTAAAGTGTTTCTGTATGAGATACGACACAGTGTTATTAAGAAAAGTTCCTCAGAATGAAACACCAGTGCAAAATTTTATTTCTAAGAATGTTCTTTTAAAAACATTATTTTCTTAACCATGACGTCATCCTAAGAGAAAGCATGACCGTCATCAATGGGGTCATTTGATATAATCAAATTTTATCTGAATTTGTCAATATTATTTCAGATCTAATTATTGTGAAGAAATTAAATTAATTGACCCAAAAACAAAGGAGATATTAGTGCATAAAATTTGCTCCGCCCTCAATTACAGGACAAAATTCAACAGTAAAAAAATAATTTTTCTTCTGATAAACAACTTTCGCTTAGTGAAATAAAAAAATATCGAAAATTATCCCAATATATGTGTTTACAATAAGGTTTTCATACTCATACACCACTTGTCACTACTGATTGACCTATATATTTTTAATGCAATTTAAGAAAGGTATTAAGTATAAAGCACCACTGTTGTGTAACAAGCCAGTCCTATAGTATAGTATAGCACTAGAAAAAAAGGGAAGCAATATTTGTAACATTTTTAAAAGCAAGAATTATGAAAAAAATTGTAAATTTGTTACAAAATGAAGCTATATACGTTAAAAAAAATATTTAAGTTGATATACATTAATTGAATTTCACGATTATATAAACTGGTAAATAACTATAAACGCTAACTATAAACCTTACAGAAAGTGATCTGAATTTCAACTGCTGTAAAGTGTGATGACTAGTGCGCAGGATTATAAGATTAACCTAATGTTTATGTAAATGGTACGACTCATAGTGGATGGACCGTCCTGATGCACTTGGGTTGATATACCATACCAGGTAGGTATCAACCGCAAAAATTCAATTTACCCAAATCAACTTAAATATTTTTCTTTACGATACATAGATCTACTTTGTAACAGATTTGAAATGTTTTTTTTTTCAAAATTTAGTATTATTCAACTTGCTGCTAAAATGTTACAACTGTTGATCCTATTTTTCTAATACCTACTTACTAAGGATAATAATAATAATAATGATAATGATAATGATAATGATAATGATAATGATAATGATAATGATAATGATAATGATAATGATAATGATAATGATAATGATAATGATAATGATAATGATAATGATAATGATAATGATAATGATAATAATAATAATAATAATCATCAACGGCAAATTGAGGGACTTCGTAAATTTTTCTACCGAAAAAGTGAGACATCGACATACCACCGCAACCTCGTCAGATCAGACATAGGACTCACGCCCCTGAACTTGGCTGATGAACAATATAACCCTCTCCAAGAAATAATATCTGTGGAACAAAAGATACATAACTGGAAATCGAAGGAACTGCACGGACGATACCCAGCAATACTTGACCTTGACCAGATTGACACCGAAGCCTCGAATGCTTTGCTGGAAAAAGGTAGTTTGTTCGCGGAGACAGAGGGCTTTATGATGGCAATTCAGGATCAAGTATTGCCTACTCTAAACTATCGCAAATACATAATCAAAGACCCGACTGTACTCGAAGATAAATGCAGAATTTGGCCATAACAAGTCAGAGACGATAGGGCATATAATAACCGGATGCACTAGCTTGGCCTCCACGGAATATCTCAAACGGCACGACAGTGTGGCAAGAGTAATCCATCAGGAAATATGCAAACACGCGAACCTTTTGACTGAAGTCCTTCCACACTATACATATACACCAGAACCAGTTATAGAAAACGACGCTCATAAGATATACTGGAACCGAACAGTATTAACGGATCACCCAATAGAGCACAATAGACCAGACATAGTAGTTCAGGACAAAACTAATAAAACTACTTACCTAGTAGATATTGCTGTACCATCTGCACACAACATACTAGAGACGCAGGTAGAGAAAGTCCGAAAGTATATGCCATTAGCTACCGAAATCAAGGCGATCTGGAATCAAGAAAGAGTAGTCATTATACCGGTGGTCGTAGGCGCAACAGGGGAAGTACCATTGAAATTACATAAGAGCATTGACACTTTACATTTACCTTCAAGATTATACCTGGAACTGCAAAAGTTAGCCATTCTTGGAACATGCCATATAGCTCGTAAGGTCTTGAATGTGGAAACCTGAAAAAAAAACAATTTAATATTTAGGCACTTGCATCACAAGCCGTGTCTAAAGTACTTACCTGAGCTACTCAGAGAATATGTGAAATACTAATAATAATAATAATAATAATAATAATAATAATAATAATAATAATAATAATAATAATAATAATAATAATAATAATAATAATAATAATAATAATAATAATAATAATAATAATAATAATAATAATAATAATAATAATAATAATAATAATAATAATAATAATAATAATAATAATAATAATAATAATAATAATAATAATAATAATAATAATAATAATAATAATAATAATAATAATAATAATAATAATAATAATAATAATAATAATAATAATAATAATAATAATAATAATAATAATAATAATAATAATAATAATAATAATAATAATAATAATAATAATAATAATAATAATAATAATAATAATAATAATAATAATAATAATAATAATAATAATAATAATAATAATAATAATAATAATAATAATAATAATAATAATAATAATAATAATAATAATAATAATAATAATAATAATAATAATAATAATAATAATAATAATAATAATAATAATAATAATAATAATAATAATAATAATAATAATAATAATAATAATAATAATAATAATAATAATAATAATAATAATAATAATAATAATAATAATAATAATAATAATAATAATAATAATAATAATAATAATAATAATAATAATAATAATAATAATAATAATAATAATAATAATAATAATAATAATAATAATAATAATAATAATAATAATAATAATAATAATAATAATAATAATAATAATAATAATAATAATAATAATAATAATAATAATAATAATAATAATAATAATAATAATAATAATAATAATAATAATAATAATAATAATAATAATAATAATAATAATAATAATAATAATAATAATAATAATAATAATAATAATAATAATAATAATAATAATAATAATAATAATAATAATAATAATAATAATAATAATAATAATAATAATAATAATAATAATAATAATAATAATAATAATAATAATAATAATAATAATAATAATAATAATAATAATAATAATAATAATAATAATAATAATAATAATAATAATAATAATAATAATAATAATAATAATAATAATAATAATAATAATAATAATAATAATAATAATAATAATAATAATAATAATAATAATAATAATAATAATAATAATAATAATAATAATAATAATAATAATAATAATAATAATAATAATTCAAGCAGCATTCTCTCGACAGGATACGGATGCTAGTGGCTACTAGTGGCACTAGTGAGGCGGTCAAGAAGGTTGGAACAAAATAATTTGTTCCGTGTAAGGCCTTCTCGACTTTTTGAACAGCCTCAGCGTGTTGCGGACAATCCGCCGACTGTAGATCAGGTAGAAGCCTTCTGGAGAGATCTTTATGGCCGCAGGATTCCACTGGATAGAGACACTCCAGCCCTGGCACACTTCGAGGCCTTTTGTCAAAGGCTTCGAGAGCCACAAGAGGTGTGCCCACCGATAACCCCGGATGAAGTTCGGAGATCATTTATTAGATCGAAGAACTTCGCTGCTCCTGGTCCCGATGGGATCAGCAACTTCTGATGGAAAAAATTCACCAGTGTCCACCGCCATTTGGACAGAATATTCACGTCCTGGCTAAATGGAGAGCAGCAAATTGCTTATCCCTAAGAGCGGAGATTTGTCCCAGCCAAAGAACTACCGTCCAATAACCTGCCTGAATGCGTGTTACAAGGTGTTTACTCGCATCTTGTACGCGCGTGTGCTCCACGCAGTGAACCCCGTTTATCAACGGTATACGAGCAGCGAGGGTCCAAGAGGGGTGTAGCTGGCTGTAAGGAGAACCTGCTCATCGACAGATGTATTACGCAGGACTCCGTGCAGTACAAGCGAAACCTCTCAATGGCCTGGATAGATTACCGCAAAGCATTTGATATGACATCGCATGAGCTAATAGTCCACTTGCTCCAATGTCTTGCGGTGGCCGACCCCATAGTGAGATGTATTGAACAACTCATGCCGCTCTGGAGGACCCGCTTTACCATAACATCGGCTAATGCAAGGGTCCAGACAGAGCCGGTTTTGTTCAGGAGGGGAGTGTTCAAGGAGATTCCTGAGTCCCCTCTTGTTTTGCATCTCACTGCTGCCATTATCCGTTGCACTTCGTCGTACCCGGGTTACAACTGCGGTACCCCAGGAGACCAGAGGCATAAGGTCACCCATTTGTTCTATATGGATGACCTTAAACTCTACGCCTCCGGAGAGAGGGATTTAAATCAGTCCCTCAGAGTGGTACATGAGTACACGCAGGCGGTTGGGATGGAGTTCGGGCTGGACAAATGTGCACTGGTTCATCTCAAGAGAGGACGATGCGGTCCATACGGAGAGGACGCCCAGCTCATAGACGGAAGCATCTTTCACTATCTAGATGCCGGAGAGTCGTACACCTATTTGGGTGTCCCACAGCGGGGCACTCATGAGGTGGCAACGGTGAAAAACGCTCTCCGCGGCAGGTATCGGCACCGCCTCCGACAGATCTGGTCTTCGGAGCTGTCGGGTAAGAACAAGGTGAGTGCCACAAATATGCTTGCTGTTCCGATCCTTCTCTACTCCTTTGGAGTAGTGAAATGACACAAGAAGAGCTGAGGCAACTCGATGTAGGGACCCGTAAAATGATGCATCTCCATCGGAGTTTGCATCCAAGATCGTCCGTTCCGCGGCTATACTTCCCAAGAAATCGGGGAGGCCGTGGACTCTTGAGTTTGGAGTGTCTCCAGGGCAGAGTGGTTTTGGAGGAGGCCTGCAAAGTCATCAGGAGCTCGGATCCCCTTCTCTGCATGGTCCAAGACCATGAAGCAGCAGGGATAGGAGCGTTTGTGTATAAGGCAGCGAGAAGAGCAGCTCGTGTTCAATACTGAGCGGGAAAATCCAGACTCTGTCACCGAGTTGGATCCTGGTCAGTTAAAAGCCCTAATTAAAGCTGCAGAAACGCGTCATCTTCTGCAGCTACATAAGGATAAGCCAATGCATGGTCTCTTCTACCGTCATCTAGAGGGGCTTGGCTTATCTGAAAGGCTGACCTTTGCTTTTTTGAGGTCAGCGGGGCTGAACTCTGAGACCGAGGGATTCATAATGGCTTGCCAAGATGGTGTAATTAACACACTCGTCTATCGTAGTCGTGTCTTGAGTATCGAGGTTCCTGATACCAGCTGCAGGGCCTGCCGCCAGGCGCCGGAGACGCTTATGCATCTCCTGTCGGCCTGTCCGGTATATGCGGCCACAGCGTATATCCAAAGACACGATTCAGCCTTACGGGTGTTGTATTATCATTTACGACACTCGTATGAGATAGACGAGACGCCAGTGCTGCCTTATGCTCCGGGGGATATAGAATCCGTAGTGGGGAATGAGAAGTGCCGAATTCATTGGAACTATTCATTCCCCACCCTCAGGCTAATCCAAGCCAATAAGCCTGATGTAGTCCTCCTCGACCACCAGCTTAGGACGATGTTTGTGATTGAGTTCTCGGCTCCCGCAGAGAACAACATCGTCCTAAAAGAGGAGGAAAAACGGAGGAAATATCGAGATCTTCTCTCCGAGCTCCGCAGGCTGTATCCAGACCACTCTGTTAAGATTGTGGTGCTAATTATAGGCGTCCTGGGTGGAATGAGACATACGTTGCTTTCTGACTTAAAGATCATACCGGCTTGTCGAAATTCGGCAGAGATCTTAGCCGGCAGAATGCAGAAGGCAATCGTCCTTGGTTCGCTACGTCTGCTCAGAACACACGATTTACGGGCGCAATGATTACTGACTCCACGGAGTGGAGAGTAGTCATTGCTTGACTCTCCAGAACATCTCCGAATGTGTCGGAGCCTCGGAAGGTGTTTACTGGAAAATAATAATAATAATAATAATAATAATAATAATAATAATAGACATACGTTGCTTTCTGACTTAAAGATCATACCGGCTTGTCGAAATTCGGCAGAGATCTTAGCCGGCAGAATGCAGAAGGCAATCGTCCTTGGTTCGCTACGTCTGCTCAGAACACACGATTTACGGGCGCAATGATTACTGACTCTACGGAGTGGAGAGTGGTCATTGCTTGACTCTTCAGAACATCTCCGAATGTGTCGGAGCCTCGGAAGGTGTTTATTGAAAAAAATAATAATAATAATAATAATAATAATAATAATAATAATAATAATAATAATAATAATAATAATAATAATATTTATTAATCCTTTAAGACATATAAAATGCATAGGATAAGTCACAAACAAAATACAAAACACGTACAAATACTTTAAAAGTCATTGTCATTGATAAATTCATCAATACTATAATAACATTTGCTGAGTAGCCTAGCCATAATAGATTTTTTGAATGATGCATTGTCCAGGGATTTAAATTTATTTGGTAATACATTGAATAGCTTGGATCCCAAGTACTTGGGAGACATTTCGTATTTACTTGAATTATGTTTCGGAATACACAACAAATCACTATTGCGTGTTGAATAGTTATGAAAATGAGAATTTTTAACTAAAGAAGAAATATTTTCTTTGATATATAATAGGGTTTTATAAATATAAATACAGGGTAGTGTCAGTATTTTATTGTTAATGAAAACTTTCTTACACGATTCCCGGGGATTAATTCCAAATATATTTCTGAGTATCCGTTTTTGGGTTACAAAGATCTTCCCACTCCTAACAGGACTACCCCACAAAATTATATTGTAGGAGAGGTGGCTATAGACTAAGCTGTAATAAATGTTTAATAATGCACATAAGGACATAGTTTTTCTTATTCGAGATATGGCATACAGTGATTTGTTGAGTGTTTTATTGACCATATCGATATGTATAGACCAATTCAATTGGTAATCAAGACAGACACCCAAGAACTTGGTATTATCACTAGATTCAAGAACAAAATTATTAATATTAAGGTGTAGTTTGACCTGCGGATTATACGAAGATCGAAAATAAACTATTACAGTTTTATCAACATTTAAAATAAGTGCGTTAGCTTCACACCAGTTAACAAAAGATTGTATAAAACCCTGACAAACCACTACGAATTCCACAGGGGTCCGCGCCGACACCACAAGAGACGTGTCATCGGCAAACATCGTAAGATGAGGTGCGTTGATAAAGCTCGGTAAGTCGTTGACAAATAACAAAAAAATTAATGGTCCCAGCACCGATCCCTGAGGCACCCCAATATCCATATTACGGCAATGCGAGGTAGCATTGAGAACTTTAGCATGCATAGTTCTGTCAGATAGATAATGAACTAACCAATTCAAAAATATTCCTCTAAATCCAATACTATATAATTTATCTTTGATAAAGGAGATACGAAGACTGTCGAATGCTCGTGACAAATCAAAAAAAGACCAGCTACATGCTTACCACTATCAAGCAAACTGTAGATACTCTCAGTAAAACTGCAAACTGCTGACTGAGTAGATCTACCGCGTCTAAAACCGTGTTGGCAATTTGTCATAATTTTGTATTTATCAATAAAATCAAACATTCTGTTAAAGACTACTCTTTCAAATACTTTAGAGAAAACACTTAACATTGAGATAGGTCTATAATTTGCTATATCTTCAGGATCATTTGTTTTGAAAACAGGTAATACTATGGCCATTTTAAGAGCACTGGGAAAACGGCAACTCATTATGGATAAATTAATAAAATAAGCAATGTGCTGGACTAAATGAGCTGACATTGTTTTAATTAACTTGACAGACAATCAATCAATACCAGCATTATTTTTGTTTTTTAAATTATTAATAATGTTCAGTACCTCATCTGGATCTACGGGGTAAAAGAAAAATGTAGTATTAATGATTTTCGAAGATGTGCAAGTCATAGGTCAACATTTTAAGGTCTTTAGAAAGTAATTTTGTGGAGGGGAGGTGGTGGTTTCTCCAATACATTTCTTCGATTTGAATCCCCCTACGAATTTTTGTTCACGAAAACGGTTAAACTTTGAATTTTGGTACATGTTCACAACGGTCACAACTAGTTTAAAGATATTTTATGATAGGTTTCTTTTTCCAGTTCATGTCTTTAAACGAAATAAATTGGCACTCTTTGTTTTCATTTCTTTCAAACCTTTTTTCTACGTTGGCCAATTTCAATAAGAAAAATGTTTCTGAATTATACATTTCAGCGCATTCTTGGCATAATTGTAGTCTTTTAATAAAATTAAAATCCCTTCTACATAAAGTATGAACGGAAGTTCTTATTTGTTAGATATGTTGAAGATTATTTTTTCAGTTTTTGTATGGTGTTAACTTCCATTGAATAAATCGTGTTTTTCATGTAGCCCCATAAATAAAAGTCGAGTGGATTTAAATGACCTCTCCCTATCCAACAACCCTAGAAATGTTCACTAAGCCACTGACGGACAGTCAAAGGAAAATGAGCATGGGCGCCGTCTTGCATATACCACACTTCCTGTCTCAATTGGAGAGGTAATTCTTCAAACAATTGAAAAAGAATATTTTGAAAAAATTGCAGCCCAAACATTGATAGCAAATGTACGTTGATATTTCCCAGTCTTAATACATTGTGGATTTTCATCGGATCATTAATACATGTTATGGCTATTAAAAATACCATGCGAAGTATTTCTCTGCAGTAGTTAATTCGGAAATTAAGGCCACACTCTCTGGTTAAATGAGGATTTTCAAATTCCCACCAATGGTTATTTCGTAAATTAAAATATCTCGGGAGCAAATGTTGCTTCATCTGTAAACAATATTCTTTTGACGAATGTATGGGCAGTATTTTGTTTATTCCGAATATTACTTGCAAATTGATATGTTGAAGGGAGATCAACAAGCAAGAAGTTATGAATTACATATAAAATGATGTGATGGTAATTTTCTTGATTGGAATATGCAGCAGATTGTTGAATTACGATTTTCCAGGAAATGGATAATTTCTAGGGCTAATGACAAATATACCTTCACGACAAAAAATGTTTTCACACTCATATTCACGTCATAAACATGGCTTATGTAGCGCCTCTAAAACATACACCAAAATAGATAACAAATTATATATTTAAAAATGTCAAATGTGTCAACTTTCTAAGGTCAATCCTAATCACACTTAAAATAATTACAAGCTTGCTACACTACCAGTTATACCAAAAACGATACCAACCTTTATTTTGAATAAAATACCCGCATAATTTTGAAATTTTGTATAGTGACATAATTCTCCTTAAAACTTTAAATCCAATTTATGTAAGATTGTTTATACTTAAAATGTAAGTCTACCGTTCCCAAATTGCCTGAAGTGTTAAGAAAAAGTAACAATTAGTGTCCTTTACGGTTTTCTTCCGTGGTCATGTAGTTTGGATACCACGTGCGTGGTACACGACAATACGATGTAGCTATTAATCATCAAAAAATATGTTCGCTTAACGATACGATGTTAGCTGAAGCTGTTACACAGCTGCCGTTGAAGCACGTCTTGGAAACTGCTACGGCATGGCACCGAAGCCATGTACGGCAACAGAAAAACATGCAAGTTTATAAGAGTTTGCTTACTTGCCGCACAGGGTGTTTCTTAAGTAGAGGTCAACAATCCAGGGGTGTATTCTGTGGCCAAAAATAAAGGTTTTTTTGTTATATAAATGTAGGGTCTTAGGACAGCTATTGTCCAGCTATAGCATATCAAAAATAAAATGAAATTTTATAAAATGTTTTTGGCAGTAAATACGATTCTTTAAAACACGTCTTAGTTGGTAGTGGTTTTAAGAAAAAAAATAAGAGTTACTGGGACCTAATTTGGAAAACTGTAAGTATCATTTTTGTATAAGAGATAGTCTAGACACTGAACAACTGTTTGACAGTTGTCAGAGCCACAACTAACTTTTCTCAGTAATTCTGAATCGAATGATATAAGATTTACCTGTACCTATAGTCTGATAAGGTTTCACATATAAGAAATGTTATTTTACAACTGTACAAAACTTTAAATTTCAATTCTAGCAAATTCTAACCGAGTTTCAAAATAGTAGACTTAAATGCATGATTTCATGTCAGACCAGAACTTTATACGAATAACTAAGATGTAATTATTTACTATTATCAAGAAATCAACGTCTTCTTCATTACGAGAAATATTCAAGGAAATTAAGACATGCATTGCAAATCACACTGGATGTTCACCGAGATATCAGTAAATTTTATAAGCAAATTTTTGAATTTTTTTGTACTTTTAAAAAAGTAGAGCCAGTGCAATAGAAAACCACTTTATTTCTAACAGTTTGAAAAGATTAAATTTTTCAATAAAAAAATATAGAAATCAAAAAATCGATCCGTTGTCAGCTGAGAATGTTTCTACTATTTTTCCCGATTTCAGGACTCCGAAAAACATAAAACGCCAAAGTTTCGGAATTTTTGCCAACTTTTCAGCTTCCTTGCTCCACTGTATGTCGTCCTTTTCGAGAAGGTGACTAATCTAGGCAAAAATCCTTAAAAAATACTTGCCGTTTACTGCTTTTACGTTTTGTCCATATAATAATTTCTTCGATTTCTATTTCGACCTTCTAATATTTGCCTTAAATATTTCGCCATATCCCTGCTTCATCTTTTTCTATCAGCATGCTGTTTCGATTTCGTTTTATTACCACATAATTCGCAAAACACGCTTCCAGATATTCTAGACAGTTTTATCCTGTGAAATAATAAATTAAATTGTTTTATTGTCGGAAATTCATTTTTAAAACACCATTCATAATTGTTCTACGAATCGCGTATTTTTTTATCAACATCAACCTCCTTCTGCGAGTTTCCATTATTTTCTGTTCTCAAACCATTAATAAAACTACTAGCTAAGGAGTGTTTTAAAGAATTGTGGTTACTGCCAAAACATTTTGTAAAATTTCAATCATAAAATAATATGGATTTATTTCTTTTTACAAAATTCTAAAAATGTTTGTTAATATTTTATCAAACCTTCAACTAACGATGATGTATAGGCACAAATAATTTTTTATTTAAAATTACAACGTTTAAGTAATTTTATTGTAACTTTCATATAACAGTAGGTCACTCTGAGCAACTTTATTTGAAGATAAAAATGTGTATGTATCCTTTTGACACCCCATAACTCCGTTAATAGATACAATTTATTGCACTCCGTAAAATTAGTTGTTGAACTACTGGAAGTTCTATGTAGAAATTTCATTGAAACTCTATTGGTGAGTAGAAAACATAACTAAGAACCAATGTTGAAAATAGTATTCATTACAAATACCTCAGCAGTTTGAAATAAATCGCCAAATTCGTTTTAAAGAGTGTCATTACTATTGCAATATATTATACGTTAGGGGAAAAAAATATGGGAACCACTGGTATTATTTTGACCTTCTCTGTACACTCACAAACGATTTGGAATAATTTACCGGATACCTTGTATGTTATTAAATAGAGATTCATTTATATTAGATTTAAAAGCCAATCCACTCAAAAGATGTTGTAATTATTATGTTCTTTAATTTATTTCTATGCGTAATCTACAGCTACCTGTTTACTATTTCGAGTAAATTGCAAATAGACAGTACCTATTTATGTGTGTGTTTAGAACAAAAGGTGGAACACTTTATTAACATTTATCGTCATAATAACTTAAATTAAATATACACAGTTGATAAACTAAATACTACACTGTGAAAAATATATTCAAATAGAAATGTACAATTTGTTTCAACTTGATTATCTTAAAATCATATTAATTTACACTTTTACTCGCCTGTATAACTTTTCTCCAACTAGAAATTATTTATTATACATTTACACAAGCTTAACGGTTATAATCTTTTTATAAACTAAGGTACCAGAACTTCCGACGGCATTAAAAATCGTAAATATTTGTATATACCCGGGTGTTCCCTTTAAGACTTTCAGTGATTATATCTTAGAAAGCATCATAGCTAGTGCGACGAAATTTGGTATGCAGACACTAAATAGAGCGTAGAATCCGATGATAACATCAATTCTTATACAGGGTGTACCCTTTTTCAGGAAATAGATTTAATTTTGATTTGTTGGTAGTCAACCCCGCTAAAACATATGTTTAAATTGAAATATACTTATGAACACAATCTGAAAAATAAACATTCAAAAATTTCAATATTTGACATAAAAAAACTCCTCCAAAAAGTGTCGAAATTTCATTGTTTTGTCATGTAAAATGTGTATAGCCTTGAGCCAGATTTACACATAACATCGGTAAATGTCAAAACTATGAATTGAATGAATATTTTATTGGAAATAAATGACGCCAATAATGCATTGAATGCAATTTACGTATGCACAATGGTGTTATTGAGGCTTGTCGATAAAAATTGAGATCGCTACGCCGGCGCAGCTTTCCGTTACAGCTCCGTTCAGCTTGAATATTATGTCAAATATCTGGATATTTTTAAATCGTTCCATTATAATATATTAAAACTTCAGTAAATCGTTTTTTTATGTTACTAAAGTGTACATAATAATTAAGTACCCGTATTTTTTATCACAAAATGATTTACAAAAGTGTGTAAGTATGTAAAGAATATTCCTTTTTTCCAACCGCTGTAATAATTATTGATTATTTATTTATCAACAAATTAATTCAAACAAAACGACTCCTAAACCTTTTTTGATTATAACTGACTTACTGAACTTACTACACAAAAGAAATATTACTAAAGCATAACCTAGAAATGATTGATGCTGTTTGTTGTGTCCACATATTTCAGCACTTTATTTATGTTTCTTATGGATAAAGTAATTTTGAAGAAGGACTCTACATCTGTAAAATGGTAAACAATGTACTACAATTCCTGTATTTCATACGATACAGAACTAAAATAAAGCAACTGGTATTTGCTAGAAAGAATTTACTGCAAACTTACTATACTCAGTCATTTAAAACTAGATAGTAATTTGTAATTATTGTTTTTATCTTTCAGGTATGTGTGTACAGTGCCACAAAATACATTGAAACAAAGCGATTCATAACATCGGACACCAAAAATAATAAGCGAAAAATATTCCACAGACATTTTCCTAGAATTAATTCTAAACATGGAATGATGGATAATATTATAAAGAAGTCCCTAACTCACTTTGAAGAGTATTCTGTAATACATTAAATTCAGTTGTTGTCTATCGTGGGCTTTAAAATTTGTAAACGAGTAAAATTAAGCAAAGTTAATTTCATAATTCTATGTACAGTACGAAAACATCTCTTTAGAATATCTTAAAAATTATGAAAGCTAACTGTTCTTACAATATACACATCGTAACGTAATAAGGTAGGTATCGAACAATGAACTGGCAAGATTTGTTTCCAGTCGTACATGCATGACGATCCCTCAGTTTGAACGTTGCTCTGTAAAAGAAATTAGAATACACAACAACTTTTAAATATAAAATCAGATGTAATAATGTAGATACTTAATGTAATTTTATTTTATTGTTAAATTAAAATTTGTATTTGTTGTTTTTTATTCTTCCCAAATTATTAAACAGAAATGTTTCAGAAATGATTAATACTTAAAGATGAAGAGTCAAGTTAATCAATTTAGTCAATAATAAAACAATAAGCCACAATGCAGGTGCATATTACTTTTTAATTAAAATTATGTTGATTACAACTGAATAATAGCTAGTTATAATAAAATATAAAAAATCACTCATTTAATATTGTGTAATATTATTGAATATTTTTTTCTTGTAGAATACTCTTCAAAGTGAGTTAGGGGACTTCTTTATATTATGCATAATTCCATGTTTAAAATTAATTGTAACAAAATGTCTGTGTGATATTTTTCGTTCATTCGTATGTTACAAATCGTTTTGTTTCCATGTAATTTGTGGCACTACAGGCATAGGTATCTGAAAGATAAAAATAATAATTACAAATTACTGTCTAGCTTTAAATGACTATGTGATAGGCATCTTCTGGATTAATTAACAATAAAATAAAATTACATTAAGTTCTACATACATTATTACACCTGATTTTATATTAAACAGTTGTTCTGTATTCTAATTTCTTTCACAAAACAACGTTCAATCTGAGAGATGTTCATGCATGTACGATTAGAAACAAATCTTGCCATTTCATTGTTCGATAGGTACCTACCTTATTACGTTACGTTATGTATATTGTAAGAACAGCTAGCTTACATCATTTTTAAGATATTCTAACAAGATGTTTTCGTGCTGTACATAAAATTATGAAATTAACTTGCTTTGCTTAATTTTACTCGTTTACAAATTTTAAAGCCCACGACAGACAATAACTGAATTTAATGTATTATAGAATACTCTTCAAAGTAAGTTAGGGACTTCTTTATAATATTATTCATTCCATGTTTAGAATTAATTCTAAGAAAATGTCTGCCTGATATTTTTCGCTTATTCTTTTTGGTGTCCGATGTTGTGAATCGTTTTGTTTCAATGTAATTTGTGGCACTACACACCTGAAAGATAAAAATAAAATAATAATTACAAATTTCTCTCTAAATTTAAATGATAGTGATAGCATTGATTTGGTAACTTCTGGGTCTAATAAGATTACAGATGATTGTTTCTAGTAAAAACCAATTGCTTTATTTTAGTTCTGTATCATAATAAAATACAGAAATTTTAGGACATTGTTTACTATTTTACAGATGTAGTCCTTCTTAAACATACTTTATCCATCAGAAACATAAATAAAGTCCTGAAATATGTGGACGCACCAAACATCAATCATTTCTAGGTTATGCTTTAGTAATATTTCTTTTGTGTGGTAAGTTCAGCTTGATATTCAAGGACAAACACGTTCACATTTTCATCAAAAAAAGTTTAAGAATCGTTTTGTTTGAATTTATTTGTTGCTAAATAAATAATCAATAATTATTACAGCAGTTGGAAAAATTGAATATTCTTTACGTACTTACACACTTTTGTAAATTATTTTGTGATGAAAAAATAGGGGTACCTAATTATTATATACACTGTAGTAACATAAAAAAAACGATTTACTGAAGTTTTATTAATTATAATGGAACAATTTAAAAATCACAGATATTTTACATCATATTCAAGCTGAACGGAGCCATAACGGAAGACTGCGTTGGCGTGGCGACCTCAATTCTCCAAAGACCTCAACTCAAGTCTAAATTTTTATCGACAAGCCTCAATAACACCATTGTGCATACGTAAATTGCATTCAATACATTATCAGCGTCATTTAGGTCCAATAAAATACTTTATGCCATTAATATTTGACAATTCATAGTTTTGACGTTTACCGATGTTCTGTGTAAATCTGGTTCAAAGCTATACACATCTTACATGATAAAACAATGAAATTTCGACACTTTTTGGAGGCGTGTTTTTATGTTAAATTTTGACATTTTTTAATGTTTATTTTTCAGAATGTTTTCATAATTAAGTATATTTCAATTTAAACATAAGTTTTAGCGGGGTTGACTACCAAAAAATCAAAATTAAATCGAATTCCTGAAAAAATGGAACACCCTGTATAAAAATTGATGTTATCATCAGATTCTACGCGCCATCTAGTGTCTGTATACCAAATTTTGTCGCACTGGCTATGCTGGCTTCTGAGATATAAATAAGCACTGAAAGTCTTAGAGGGAACACCCGGGATACATATACAGGGTGTTAAAAAAAGAATGTAAAATATTTCAGGAGGTAATAGTATGAACCAAAATAAGCAGAAAAGTCTTAATAAACATGGATCCGCAAAGTAACAGTTGCGGAGATATGGACCACTACTCGTTTTTCAAACATTTTATTTTATTAGTTATAAACCGACAAAGGAAGCTTTTAGCAAACAAAAAACAAAGTTACAGAAGATGTTCAAAGTGCCCTTCGTCCATTTCCAAGCAGGTACGACATCTTCGTCTCAACGATATTCGAACTCTTTCGAAAACACCCACCTTGGTTTGGATTTCTTAACACTTTTGATTAATTAGTAGCTGCAGCTCTTCCAGGCTTTTACAGGAGTACCATACACTAATGTCTTCAAATATCCCTCGGCTGATATTCTCGGCACACTTGTACCTGGATTCTGCTCTACCAGTGCTAGAATTTCTTCTTCTGCTCTAGGAGTGGATACCGACCTTGGTCTTCCGGATAAATGGCACTGTTTGATCAAGAAACCGGTATCACGCAATCTTTGGTGAATTCTTCCAAACAAGACGTCGCGCTTTGGTGGCGTTTCCATTAGCACGACCATGCATGAAATGCATGTCTGTTAATTCTGCGTTAAAGTAACCAGCCACAGCGAAAGAAAACTTGTGCACCGAGAACAATTGTCAAATACGTACTGTTGATTTCACTAAACATCAACCAACTATTATAAGAAAATACACAACGTTTTTGCAAAATAAAAAAGGGGCTAAAAACATAAAACATTCAATATCTCCGCAACCGTTACTTTGCGGACCCATGTTTATTGAGACTTTTCTGCTTATTTTGGTTCATACTATTACCTCCTTAAATATTTTACACTCTTTTTTTAACACCCTGTATATATATATATATAAAAGGCAGTAGCGACCCCCGCTAAGGGGTTGAGGTTACAGGGATGAAATTAATTGTGAAACGTGTCCCCCTCAAAGCAAAAGTTTATGGGTCCGAGGGTTTTTTTTAATTTAACCGTAAACCTTGCTGGACTGTTTTGGATGGGCTAGCCTATATACTCGTAAGGTATCAAGTGGCACGGCCAATGTAATATGTATATACAGGGTGACCCAATGAAAACGTAACAGAGCCCATAGCGGCTAGGAGAAATTTGTATAGAAAAACTCAAAAACCCGTCGATATTGTTTGAGAGGGGACATCTTTTTGCATGAATTAGATTAATCTAACTGCTACCCCCTGAGCGGGGTAAACATCCCCTTCAAATTTTTAAATCGGAAGGGTGGTCAAGTTGCGCATCGTTCAAAAGCTCTTTTAATTCTCTACACATGTCACTTTTGAAAATCAGCCTATTTTTGAAAAAGATACAGGGTTTTGAAAGCAAAATTTTATTACATTAAATGTTCAAAATGTTGGCCCCCTGCGTCCATGCAATTATAAAGATTTTGTTCAACACGTATTACATTCTGGAGCATTTCAGGAGTGACTATACGACATTCATTAATGATACGTTGACGTAGATCTTCCAGAGAGTCCAGTTGGGTGGCATAGATTTTGATTTTCAGGTGTCCCCACAAAAAGGAGTCGTAGGCTTAAATCTGGGGATCTAGGAGGCTATTCAATGGCATCTCTCCTACCTATCCAACGATTCGGAAATGTATGGTTTAAGAATTTGCGCACATGGTGGGCATAGTGGGGGGGGCTGTCTTGCTGAAACATCAGTTCATCTTCGAGGTAATCATTATTGTTTTCCACAATTACCGTTAAAGCTGGATCAATGGCTTCTTGCAGCAATTCCAAATACCAGTCGCATTACCATTTATTAAAAAACAACAAGGGAATCATCTAAGATACCAGCCCAAAAATTTAAAGTTGTCCCCATTGGAAACAAAATCGACAGGTTTTTGCGTTTTTCCAAAAAAAAAAAATTCCTAGCCGCTATGGGCTCAGTTACGTTTTCGTTGGGAAATCCTGTATCTATAGCATTCAAAGTAAATACTATATATATTTTGTCACCTCATATATATATATCGGTCAGTGGTCGCGCGGTTTAAGGCGTTAGTACTTGAATCGAGGTGACTAGACGGAGTTGGTTCGAGCCCAGCTGCCGGTAGACCGTATATAAGCTATATTCATAGAGAGGATTGGCACCCTCTCTGTGGATATGGTAGGGTGGAATAATGTTAGCTTGGGTCAATGTGAGAGATTGATGCCGGTTGATATTTGACTACCCCCCTAATTAATGAGGTTTTCCAGGTTTTCCTCATTCCTGCACTGAATAGTGGTTAGGGCCTACCAACGTAAGTCGTTCCTGGGCGCAAATGCGGCCTGCTTAATAATAATATGCCGCCCCCTCTCCCGCACAAGTCTCCGACTTCTGGGCTAATCCCTGTGATTAGAATGAGGGGTAGAGATATTATTATTATATAACGTCGCCTCAGAATATGGAGGCTACAACATATCTCCTTAATTCCATCGGTTTTGGAATCAGGACGCCATCTACTGTTCAAAGAAAGTTTAGTAAAAAAGTATCTTGCCAAATATGGAATTTTAATTGGTATTTGTTAAGGAAACTAATTCTAGGAGTTTATACATTCAATTATTATGATATGAAAATAAATATTAATAGATTTATTCGCAATATGTCATTCAGATGTCATTTTACAATATTTCTGTTTAAATTTAATATTTTATATGTGAACAAAAAAGTCCATTTACTTTAACTGGGAAACTAGGAGATAAATAAAAGTATATTCATAGGTTATATCGCGAGAGCTATGAATTTTATGAAATAGACTGCAGGTAATTTAAAAAAAAAAAATTAGAATTTGATTTGCTTAAAAGCATAATTTTGCAAAAAATTTCCTCTTCCAGTTTGTGTAATAAGATTTGGAGAGAGATATGAACAAATTCTTTACGTACTTTTTGCCAAGTTTCTTAAAAATTATGTTTTCCTAAAACGATTCATATTTGATTTGGAAAACATAGTATTAATTAACGGCGATACAGGGTGTTTCACAAGTAATGTGTCACAGACCACCTGGTAATGGTAATATTGAGAATGCACATGTGCAGGGTGATTCAGAAATACTAATAAAAAAAAATTGGGGTACCTATATAATCTGCATGAGAAATTATTTGACCCATTTTATTTTGTTTTCCCAAATCGTTTGTTTTTTTAAAAAAAAACTGGAACCATTAAGCCGATTTTAATGGAGTTTGGTATGGGTTTGTGGATAGTTTATCTGAATATTATTAATAAAGTAGTTTTGTCAAGTATGACATAGGGTCTGCGCAATGACACTTATCTTTTTTTTTAATATTTATTTTCATTTTTTAAATTATTTCCTAGTGCATCGTTGATTCTACGCAAAAAGTGTTCTTTACTTTCTTTCATTTGAAGTTTAATTTTCCAGAAAAAGTTGCTAAAGTTATGTATGGTGCTACCATTGACAAACTTGAACAATTATAAATTTGTAAAAGAAAAAGGTGGCTGCGAAGATAATTTAGATTGAGTAACAGATGTCGATTCGTGATTACGATGTCACTTTAATTTGTTCAAAGATTATAAAAAATTACATAATTTTAAAACTTTTTAATTCAATTTTCTCTTTCGTTTTAAGTGTATGTATATGTCGCAAAAGTGTTCCAGCATTAAAACCCAATTTGAACCGTGCCGAGTTATTTTTGAGATACAAATAGTTTTTGTGGTGAAGGAAAGGGGCAAGCAGGCGGAAAGGAAAATTTGAAAAGTGTAAGAGTAGAAGAAAGGCAGAAAATTTTTAGGAGGTTAGTGAAAGTAGGTCATCAATAAGGTTCAGTGTTGCTTATAGAGATTGAGAGAGAACCTCCGATTGGTCGACAAGGGCGACTCTGGTACGCGGGGCGGGGTAGGCAACCAGTAATTCAGACGCATTTCAGAGAAATACAACCTGATGCGTGTTAGCGAGCTGGTGTCAAGTGAGATAGGCAACTAGTAATTTCGAAAATATACTAAACGGAATGTTAAGGAAAACTGAGAAACATATGGTTAATAAAAGGGTAACGAGGACACCTGAGCGAAGAAAGGAAGAGATTGAAATAGAAACAGAAAGTGGTGCCAGTGGAACGGATGAGGGAAAGAAAAGGAGAAAGAAGTATGGAAGAAGTAGCTGAAGTACTCAGTTGTAGTAAAAAACTTGCACGATCGCCAGTAAAGAAAGGTGATACGGATGACAAAATGGAAAAGATGCTGATAATGTTGGAAAGTTTAACACAGGGAGTAAAAGAGGTGAGAAGGGAAGAGAAAGAGAAGAGGAGATAAGACAACTCAGAGGAGAGATTGGTGACATGAGGCAGGAAAATAAAGCGCTAGGTATAAGATGAGAGAGTATAGAGTATAGATAAAGAGAAAAGAAGGAACAATATAGTGGTTCAAGGCCTACAGATTAGAGAAATGTTAGATCAGAAAGAGTTAAAAGCGCAGATAGAAGAGTTCATAGAAATGTTACTGCATATGAAGTTAGATACAGAAGCTGTAACGAAAATAGTAGTTAATATATGTTTGGTAGACTTAAAAAACGTGGAGAACAAGATAGGAATAATGAAAATCAAAAGTAAATTAAGGAGGTAGCAGCAGCTAAAGTCTATATTAATGATGATATGAGTAAAATAGAGAGAAAAATTCAAAGGAAACTAAAAATGAAAGTCGGAATGAAAAAGTAAAGATGGAAGGAAAGATAGCAAAAGTAGAATATTAAAAACTCGTAATAGATAATGAGGTTTGGAAGTGAATAATGATACAAGCAGGCTAGAAAAAAAGGAAGAAAAAACTAGATATATCACATAACATAAAAGAAAGATCGCTGACAATGGACACAGTTATGAGAAAAGAAAACGACGTAAATATAACCAGGAACAGAAAATAAAAATACAGAACCAGGCTAGAACGAAGGAGAGGAGGAAAACAGAAAAAGACGGAAAGTAAAATGGCACGAAACAAGAAAGGAGAATGAGAATGGGAACATGGAATGTAAGAGGGTTAAACGAGGAAGGTTCATTAAAAATTATAGAAGGAGAAGCAAATAGATACAAAATGGACATAATAGCGATACAGGAGACGCATATAAAGGAGACGGACACATGGGAATTATTTATTCTTTTCGAGCGGAGGCGAAACAATGAGATACGGAACAGCATTTTTAATACATAAAAATATGAAGGATAAAATTACTAAATTTGAAGCGATTTTAGATAGGTTATGTATAATTAAAATTAGAGAAGAAATAAATATGGAGATATTAAATATGTATGCGCCAACAGAAGAAAAAACAGAAAAAGAAAAAGAGATAACTTAGTACAAAGTACAATCTGTACTTACTTCGTTTATTTGTATAAAGTGCTGTCGTGTCGTATGAATTTTTCATGATCTTTGCAAACTATTAGCATTTCAACATAAAATAAACTTTAATATCTTGAATAATTTTTATTATGTATGTACTTATTTGTATTCCATATCTTATTTGCGTGTATGAATTATACCTAGATAAAACCGACATTTTAATAAAAAACAGGAAAAGCCTACTTAATGGGGGAACAATATATAAGAAGAAATGAGAAGCTAGAAGAAAACTACGGCGAGCTGAATAAGTTTCTACCACCATTCTTACTGTGTTTAGTAAGAATGGTGGTAGGGGATGAAAACGCGAAAGTTGGAAGAGAAAGGATGTATGAATGTATAGTAGGGACAGAAAGTAAATACCAAGAGAGCAGTGGCAATGGACGTGTGCTGAGTGAATTTGCAGAAGAACAAAACATGAAAATAATGAGCACATTCTTTAAGAGAAAAAATATACATAAACGTACCTGGATCTCTCCAGATGGAGCATATACGAATCTAATTGATCATGTTTGCATAGATGAGAATCACAAAAGCATAATAAAAAATTTTAAGTCATGCAGAGGTGCAGACATAGACTTGGATCACTATCTAGTGAGAATATATAAAAAGAACCTATAAAAAGGAAAGGATTACAAAGAAAAATAAGGCAACTAAATATGGCGGCATTACAAAATGAGATAACCCAAAAGAAATATGAAGAAGAGATAAGAAAAAGTTTGCAAGAAAACAGACACTTATTGGAAGCAAATATAAATGAGGAACGAATCAATATCGTAAAGGTCATACAAACAGCAAATGAGAAAGTAATATCAAAAAAAGAGTTTGCAGGGAGGAAAGGATGGTGGGATGACGAGTGTATATCAGAGAGGCGGAGAAAAGAAATAAGCTAATGATTAAAGCACTTCAGTCAGTACAAGAAAAGGATACGGAAATATATAGAGAACAAAGACGAAAGGTAAAGAAAGTGTTTAGACAAAAGAAGAGAACAGAACAGGTTAAGAAAATAGATGAAATTGAGCATCATTATAAAAGAAAAGAAATACGTAACTGCTACAGGGAGATAAAAAAGGGAAAAAAGAGAAAGGAGGAAGTAATATATGTAAAGGATGAAAGTGTCAATTTAATTGAAGAGGAAAACAGAAGTGAGAGAAAGATGGAGGCAATATTTTGCAGATATGTTGAATGAAGAGAGCGAAAGGGAAGGAGAGGGTCAGGAGGAGAAGATACCGGTAAGGGAAGAGGGAGGGGAAATAGAAGAACCTACAAAAAAGGAAATAGATATAATTATAGAAGCTTTAAAGAATAACAAAAGTCCAGGGGAAAACGGAATAACGGCAAAGAACATTAAGTGCGCAGGAGAGGATTTAAGACAAAGAATACATGAAATGATCCGAAAGAGTTAGAGAAGAGTATGTATGCCTGAAGATTGAAGAGATATAGCATCTCTATACCAATTTTTAAAAAGGGAGATGCAACAGGCTGTAGAAACTATAGGAGTATATTATTGCTAGATATAAGGTATAAAATTATGGCAGCGTTAATAAAACAGAGAATATACCGTATAGCAGAACTACAGATAGGGAGTATCAAACAGGTTTTAGAAAGGGGAGGTCAACAACGGACCAAATCTTCATTGTGAAGGAAATCCTGACTACATGCTATGAATATGGGATTAATACAATGGTCTTATTTGTGAACTTTAGGAATGCATATGATTCGGTCAAAAGGAATAAACTGAGTAAAATATTGAAACAATTTGTTATCAAACTGATTAGGTTATTAGTCCAGGGAAGTTAGGAAAAATAGCGGAAATTTTTAGGCACCGCAGATATCGAGATGTGGTTTTCTGCATTGTGTTCAGGAAGGTCCCAGGAAAAAAGTCTATATCGTCTGGTTTAACCATTTTTTGAAAAATGCCTTCTGGGCCGGAAAATGTATTTTCCAATTGCATCATTACTTGCACCATTATAGCAACGACTGGAAACACGAAAAAATCGCTCGGAAATCATTACTCGGGGGTTCGGGGCTGCCGAATTCGATACTGGCATTAGAATTACCCGAGAATACACGGGGGTGGCCCTGTGGGGGTGCGCGAGCGGTGAATTAGGGGAGAAATGGCAGCGTGCATGAAAATTGCTCCAAACTCGTTCCTCGAGGGTTTTTGGAGATGCCGAATTCAATTCTAGCATAATATTTCCCCGGGAGCGCTCGGGGGTGGCTCTGTGGGGTTGTCTGGGGATGATTGGGGGGTAAATGGTAGCGTCCATGAAAATCACTCCAAAATCGACACTCGGGGTTTTTGGGGATGCCGAATTCAATTCTGACATTAGAATTACCTGGGGTATGAATAATAAAAATTTTGATTGAATATTAAATAATTAAATATTACACATATTATAAAAACAATTGCTTTGGAAGTCTTTTGTGCCTCAAAACTGGATTTAAAACCGACTGTGGCACGAGGTGCGGGTGCCGCCGAAGTGGGTTGGAGTGCTCACTTGCATGCAAGCATTGCGATGGCAATTGCTCAAACCAAAACGGCACTTCCAACGGGGCCGAAAATAGTGACGAGGAAGAAGATAAAGGAGGGGAAGAAGAAGAAGAGTTTGAACAAGATGTTTAGTATTTAAGTTAAAATTTTAAGTTCATAATGAATAATTCACCATTAATAAAAACTCCTATTTGTTATTTGAATAAAGTATTATTTTCATAATTTGTGATTTTTCACTTTCTCCTTTACCATTTCCCACAGAGCCATCCCCAAGCGCCCCCGGGGAAGTCTAATGCTAGAATTGAATTCGGCATCCCCGAAAATCCCCAAGTATCAATTTTGGAGTGATTTTCAAGGACGCTGCCATTTCTCCCCCAATCACCCCCAGACAATCCCACAGAGGGACCCCCCGAATTCGGAATCCCCGAAAACCCCCGAGTAACGAGTTTGGAGCGCTTCCCATGGACTATGCAATTTCCCCCCCAGAATGACCCCCCGGATACCCCCCAGAGCTGCCCCCGAGCACCCCCGGGTAATTCCAATGCCAGAATTGAATTCGGCATCCCCGAAAACCCCCGAGTAACGAGTTTGGAGCGACTTTTATGCACGCTGCCATTTCTCCCCCAATTCACCCCCCGCGCACCCCCCAGAGCCCCCGTGCATCCCCGGGTAATTCTAATGCCAGAATCGAGTTCGGCAGCCCCAAAAACCCCCCCAGTAACGATTTCCGAGCGATTTTTCCGAGTTTCCAGTCGTTCCTATAATGGTGCAAGTAATTATGCAATTGGAAAATGCATTTCCTGGCCCAGAAGGCATTTTTCAAAAAATGGCTAAACCAGACGATATAGACTTTTTGATGGGACCTTCCTGAACACAATGCAGAAAACCGCATCTCGATATCTGCTGTGCCTAAAAATGTCCGGTATTCCGGTGGATTTTGATCTAAATGCCCTGGACTATATTGAAAATGACCTTAGAAAATATTAAAAGCAAAGTACGGATAAAACGTGAATGTTCGGAAGGTTTTACTATTGACACAGGACTGAGACGATGAGACCCACTCTCGACGTTTCTTTTTAATTTAGTAGTAGAAAAGGTCATTTGAACAGAGAAGGACATATATTGTTTAAGAGTCACCAAATAGTAAATTATACGGATGACGTGACCATTATTGCTAGGGAATTAAAAGAAGTAACGAGAAAACGTAAAGAGCGCGTAAAGTAGGATTGCAGATAAATCAAGAAAAAAGTAAGCTTTTGAAAAAATAGGAGAACAAAAAAAAATACCAATGTCAAATTGAGAACACAGCATGGAGAGATGGAGTTTGAAGAAGTTCAAGAACATGTGTATTTAGGGGAGCTAATAACAGCTAATTGTGATGAGGAGCAAGAAAGTAATAGAACAGCAGTCAACCACTTAATGAAATCAAAAAATTTGTCCAGAGGAGTAAAATTTAGAAAGTACAAAACAATTTTGAGAGCGACAGCACTGTATGGCAGTGAAACCTGAGTCCTCAATAAGGAGTCGATAGAAAACCTTTTAAGATGGAAAAGGTAGAACTTAAGAAGAATTCTAGGGGGCAAGAAGACGGAGAAAGGCTATGTAAGGAGAAATAATGAGGCAATGTACGCAATGTACCGGCACCAATAATAGACGAAGTTGTAAAAGCCAGAAGAGTGCAGTGGCTAGGGCATCTAGAACGCTTGAAATATGAAAGGATAGTTAAAAAATGTAGGGAGTAAACCAAACTACAAGAAAAGAAGAGGGAGACCGAGGAAGCGATGGAGAGAAGCAGTGGCAATAGATCTAAGAGAGAATAATGTAACAGATTGGAAAAGAAAGGCGAAAACAGAATGGAGTGGAGGAGAATAACGCAGCTCTGAGCCTAAAAGGCCTGTAAACAGCTTTATATATAATTCAATTGTTTCATATATTTTTTTGTAGAATACCTTAAATGAAGAAAACATTAGAAAAATATTCGTCTTGTGATATCATTATCAATTATAGGTTCTACATCTTATTAATGGATTTTTAAATTGTATTTGCCAGTGGTTGTTGTACTAATAGCTTTACTAGAGAAAAATGGACTGTATGCGGGGAGCGCCTTATTAAAATAAATATTAATCGAAAAAATACAATTTGAAAATAAATTACCAATGAGAAAATATAAAATGCGACTCACCGTGATCCTCTGGTTTCCTATTTAGAGAGGCGCCTCTCGGAGTACGGAGCACTAAAATGTAGTCTGGTTTCTTGCACTAAATTTGCACTAAAGTCTAAAATTAATAATCTAAAAGTTTATAGAGTTATTATTTGTCCTTTGGAAATTTACTAAGGTATATAGTATAGATATGTAGCGATATGTAGCGAATGCGGCGAACTATTCACACCCAATTGTGCGAATCGAATCTGTTCTTCTTCGGTGTGTAGGTCGCAAAAACAATCTCATTGGTTACAAAAAAATATAAAATAAAAACTATGCGGATTTCATTATTTTAATAAGGCGAAAATTGTAATTTAAGAAAAATATTAAGTAAGTTGAATAATATGACTATGAAAATAACTAATATTTATAAAAACTAAATGAAAACGGAACATTTCGGCCCACCAAAATGCTTATGCATTTTCTGAAGGCGAAACAGGTAAAGGACATAACTTACTGAGCGGTCTTTTAATAATGCCATTAGCCAATCGTATGTCAGCCACCCTCGCAATTCCATCACTCCCTGTATATAAACGGGAAATGCGGCCAAGGCGCCATTGCAATGGAGGAATATTATCGTCTTTGATAAGCACAATCAATCCAACTTCGGGTTTATTAGTCGAAGTTAACCATTTGGTTTTCTGCTGCAATGTATTCAAATACTCTTTTTGCCAGCGACTCCAGAGATCTTGTTGAATTCTTTGGAGCAGCTGCCAGCGAGTTAGACGATTTAAATTTTCATCGCGTAAATCTAAATCTGGAATAGCGGTAAGTGGTTGTAAAGTGAGAAAATGGCCATGCGTTAATGCAGAAAAATCATTTGGATCAGAACTAGTTTGTGTTACTGGGCGCGAATTAAGAATTGATTCTACTTGACATAAGATAGTGTACAATTCTTCGTAAGTTAATATTTGTTGACCAATTACACGCATTAAATGACTTTTCATACTTTTCACACCCGCTTCCCAAAGACCTCCAAAATTTGGAGCGGACGGTGGAATAAAATGCAAAGAAATAGCTTCACTTGACGCTGCGGAGCGAGCTAAATTTATAAGTTCTTTATTCGCTTTAACAAAACAAGTGCCGTTATCGCTATATACGTGACAAACACGACCACGACGAGCAATGAATCTGCGCAAAGCGGCTAGAAAACAATCTGCGGCCAAATCCGACACCAGTTCAATGTGTATAGCTTTGGTAGACATACAAATAAATAAACAAATGTACGCCTTGTGAGTTTTTGAACCACGAGACTTACTTAGAGTTATAAAAAAGGGCCTGCATAGTCCACGCCTGAGTGGAAAAATGCTTTACTAGATGAAACACGAGCGGCGGGTAAATTACCCATGACTGGTTAATAAGTTTTAGGATTAACTTTAAAACCCCTTGTGCATCGCGATAGTACATGACGTCTAGTACGCTTAGGAGAAAAAAGCCAAAAGTTTTGAAAAAGTAAATAATGAACGGTTTGAAGTCCGGCGTGAAAGTATTTTTTATGTATTTCTTCAATAAGTAGTGTAGCGGCTTTGTTTAGGTAATAAAGCAGGAAACTTATTTTCATAGCTAAGAGAAGAATGTTGCAATCGACCCCCAACTCTAAGAACTTTTTGTTCGTCCATAAAAACACTTAATTTTTGAAAATGTTTAGGTAGCTTTAGATTATTATTGATTTTAATAATTTCATCCGGAAATAAAATTAATTGTTCTTGTTTAACTAAAACAAGTAGCGAAGTGTGAAGTTCTTGAAAAGAAAGATGGCCAATTATTTTATTTTTCGGAAAGCGACAATTATTGGTAAAACGTAAAATGTAAGCGATAATGCGTTGTAAAGAATTTAATGACGAATTATTATTTAATAAAGTATTTAAAAAATTAGTTTCAATTGGTTTTGCAGCGGTTAAAACAATTTTCTTCTTTTCTTCAGAAAATATTACGTGATCACTTATAACATTAAATTTTGACGGAGGCCATTGCTCATTAAATTTTATAAAAAAATCGGGCGCGGCCCACCATAAAGAATTGTTTAAAAGTTCCGAAAGAAAACTTCCTAGAGATGCTATATCTGCGGGATTCTGAGAAGATATAACGTGGTGCCAATTTTCGGGATGAATTTTTTGTTGAACATAACTCACCCGGTTACTAATAAACGGTTTCCACGTGTGAGGATGAGATTTTATCCAGGTAAGCGCAACAGAAAAGTCAGTCCAGGCGTATATTTTTTCAAAAGAAAGAGTTGCATAACTTTTAACAACAAAATCCACCAAGTCCGATAACAAAACGGCAGCGCACAATTCCAATCTTGGTATGGACATAGTTCTCAAAGGAGCTACACGTGATTTTGCACAAATAAAATGAGTAGAATAATTGTTTAAGTGAAAAAATCGAAAATATGTTACAGCAGCGTAACCGCGTTCACTAGTGTCACAAAATCCATGAAGTTCGATACATGAATTTTTAGAATATTTGACATCAATATGGCGAGGTAAATTAAAATTTGAAAGAAGCGCTAATTCTTGTTTATATCTAGTCTATGCGCGAATAATATTTTCAGGAGGAGTATCATCCCAAGAAAGACCGAGTATCCACAGCTGCTGAATTAAATATTTTATTGAAAAGGTTATCGGAGCTAAAAAACCTAACGGGTCAAAAATTCTTGCCAGTTCAGAGAGGATATTACGTTTAGTGCAAGATTTTTCTAGAGGTTTTACATTTTAAGTGAAATTGTCGAACGCTGGTTGCCAGCATAAACCTAAAACTTTAGTAACCCATCGCGATCAAGCGAAAGCGCAGCAGGATTTATTAATGATGAAGGCAAATGAGATAAAACTTCAGATTTATTCGAAGCCCATTTATGCAGTTCAAAGCCAGCCGATTTTAGTAAAGCGGTAAGTTCTCGTTGCAAAGTTCTGGCATCTTCAATAGAATAACAACCAGTAACAATATCGTCCACGTAAGTATCGTTTTTTAAAACATTTGCTGCTCTAGGAAATTTTAATTTTTCATCATCGGCTAATTTTGATAAAATGCGCAAGGCTAAATAAGGAGCGGTGATATCCCGTAAGTAACGGTTCGCAAGCGATAGTCTTGAACAAGGTGTTTTTCATCAAATCGCCATAAAATACGCTGATAGTCTTGATGACCAGGTGCGATTAGTATTTGACGATACATTTTTGTTATATCAGCTGTAAGAACTACGGCAGATAATCTAAAATTTAATAAAATTTGCACAATAACTTTTTGTAATTTTGGACCTGTTAAAATAGTGTCATTGAGCGATATATTATTTATTTTATTAGAAGCGTTAAAAACTATACGAACAGGAGTAGAAACGCTGTCCGGTTTCATTACACAATATAATAAGATTTGTTAGTATCCGTTGGCGTCGATAATAATTCCAAGTGATTAAGATTTAAATATTCTTGTATAATTTTAGAATATTCAGCGTATAAAGTAGGTCTTTTTATTAACCGTTTTTCTAGCGAGAAAAATTGATTTAAGGCGATTTCTCTACTACCCGGAAAAGTCGGTTCTTGGACATCACGAAACGGTAATGCAACTGTATATCTACCTTCAGAATTTCTATAAACCGATTGTATAAATTTTGTTTCACAGAGAACGTCTTCGGGCGAAGTTATATTTTTATGCGGAACATTTTCTATTTCCCAAAATTTGCGTAAAATATTATTTAAAGGTTGAGTTGAAGAATATGATAAAAACGATTTAATATTTGACTGTGAGATATTATTTTTGTATGGTCCCATTAAAATATAACCAAATATTGTGTTAATAGCTGCAGGTTCATGTTGATCACCGCTAATTTTACCACTCTGTATAATTAAAGGAAATACGTCAGCTCCTAATAATAAGTCAATTGATCCTGGTTTGTAAAAATATGGATCGGCGAGATTTAAATTTTTAATATAAGCCCATCTTTGTATAGGTAATTGTGTAGTAGGCATTTCTGAGCAGATTCGGGGTAAAATTATTGTATGCATCTGTATAGATTTGTTATTTGTATTAATGGGTCGAACAGTAAAAGAGATTGAACCAAGGTTAGAATTTATTTGAGCTTCTCCAATTCCTTGAATTTCAGAGCAATATTTTTCTTTAGGCCATCCTAAACGGTTCGCACATTTTTGCGAAATAAAGCTAGTTTGGGAACCGGTATCAATTAATGCCCTAAATTTTTGATAATGTACACGGACATCAAGAATTTCAATAAGAGAAGTTGAAAGTAAATCTGAAGTTGAGGATTGCGACAAACCAGCTAGCGTTTGAGCCTGAGGCTCTGGTTGAGAAGAAGTCTCATTTACGTTAGATGAAGAAGTACTTGGTGAATTGATATTATTTGAATTAAAAGATTCTTCACGGCGTTCAATGTGTAGAAGCGTGTGGTGTCTTTTTTTGCAAATGCGGCAGGATTTAGTAGACTTGCAATTTAAGGTTTTATGTACGTTACTTAAACAATTAACGCACAAATTTTTATCTTTAGCAAAGTGAAAGCGTTCCTGAGTAGTCTATTATGAAAATCTGGACATTTATACAAGGCGTGATTATGTGAGCACAATATACAGTGATACACCGGCGAGGAATTACTATTATTAGTTCCTAAAAACTATGTGGAAGCGTGTGCGCGGGAAGTAACATTGGAAAATTTGGTAAAATCATTTTTCTTGAATTTCGATTTAGTATTGGGAGCGATTAGATTAAAAAGAGCGTTGCAGTTATTTTCCAAAAAAATAAAAAGATTTTTGTACTTGGGTATATCACTCGAATGACTATGATGTAATTCAAATCTTGTCGCGGTAGCGTGATCAATTTTTTTCAAGAGCATATTAGTTAGTATAAAATCCCATTCATCTACAGGATGATTTAAAATTCTTAGAGCTTCTAGATTTTCTGAAAATATATCTAACAAGTTGCGTAAAGCATGAGGGTCTTCTGAATTTAATTTAGTAGCGTTTTCTATGGCCGACCAATGTACTTGTGAAAGCAATCTTTTATTTTTATAACGTTTGACCAGACTATTATATGCAATTTCATAATTAGCACTAGACATAGGCAGACACTTTACTACACCAAGTCCAGGACCTTCAAGCGATGAAATTAAATAGTTAAATTTTTGAATAGTGGATAAAGATGAATTATTATGTACTAACGAATCATACATGTCTAAAAATGTGGGAAAAGACTGAATATCTCCCTTAAATTTAATTAATTCTATTTTTGGCAACTTAATATGAGTAGGAGTAACCGTAGGTTCATCATAAGTATTTGGATTATTAAACAAATTTTCATAAGTGAATTTTATTTTATGCAATATTTTGTCAAAGCGAGTCATAACTGCAAGTGCAGATTCAAATTCTTCCTCATCGTTGAACACGATATTGATTAGTGCGTCATGTTGAGCTCTAAATGAACGTTTAATATCTCGAACATCATCCCACATAGACTTAAAAATCATTTTTTCATTGGGGTCTAAGCTAGCTCGTTCAGCAGCGAGTGATATTTCATCAATTTTTCGAATTTCAACTTGCCGTAAAGCTTTTATTTTCTTGATTTTATCAGCCATGACAGTATATAAAACGAAAGAAAAGTACGAATGCGAAATATATTTCTAAGCGAAGTAAATATTCGATATGTTTTGAAAAGTATGAAAAGTACGGTTACAATAGTGCGATCAATTCTTTACTCAGTCACAGTAAGCCAACAACTAGAATTGTCAAAATTATGACAAAGCGTCGACTTCGAAATTTAATTAACGTCTGCGCGTATCAAGACCACACCTCCCCGGTCGGAACGGTAAAGGAAGTCACGAAGAATAGCTGACCTAGCGATTAGATAAGGCAATATGGCGAGATTGATAATTTAATTGAAATTATATTACTATTAAATGGTTAACACTTATGCAAATAATAAGGAAATTATGTAAAAAATCCGTGCTTGAAGCACCAAAATGTTTAGTAATAGCTTTACTAGAGAAAATGGACTGTATGCGGAGCGCCTTATTAAAATAAATATTAACCGAAAAAATACAATTTGAAAATAAATTACCAATGAGAAAATATAAAATGCGACTCACCGTGATCCTCCTGGTTTCCTATTTAGAGAGGCGCCTCTCGGAGTACGGAGCACTAAAATGTAGCCTGGTTTCTTGCACTAAATTTGCACTAAAGTCTAAAATTAATAATCTAAAAGTTTATAGAGTTATTATTTGCCCTTTGGAAATTTGCTAAGGTATATAGTATAGATATGTAGCGATATGTAGCGAATGCGGCGAACTATTCACACCCAATTGTGCGAATCGAATCTGTTCTTCTTCGGTGTGTAGGTCGCAAAAACAATCTCATTGGTTACAAAAAATTAGAAAATAAAAACTATGCGGATTTCAGTATTTTAATAAGACGAAAATTGTAATTTAAGAAAAATATTAAGTAAGTTGAATAATATGACTATGAAAATAACTAATATTTATAAAAACTAAATGAAAACGGAACAGTTGTACTACAGCTTTAGCAACTTTTTCTGGAAAATTAAGATTCATAAAAAATAGTAAAGAGTACTGTTTTGTGTAAAATTAAACGCTGCTTCGGATGCATAGGCAATACAATTTATAAAGGAAATGGAAATAAAAGTGTTTGAAAAAAAAAACTGGCATTAAGCAAAAGTAGTGCTCTCTGTGGTACTTGACAAAATTATTTTATTAATAATATTCATATAGACTATCGGCAACCGCATAATAGATTCCGTTAAAATCACCTTAGGAGTTATGAAGATATTTACCAAAAAAACACTGTATCTCTGATGTGAAAAATTTACTATATTTTTTTACCTAACATTAGAGTAAAAATTCTTAAAAAATAATAATTTCTACTTTTTCAGTGAAAAATGTCATACCTTCTGAAAACATCTAATTTTAACCGTTTTCGAAATATTTGGATATGAAAATTTCAAAACACTATTATTTGTACACAATTATTTTGTATTTTATACAGTTTTTATTATTAATTCATTCATTCATTAGTTTCATAAATAATTAACAAACTACAATACACAACTTGAAAGAATTAGAGCAAAATAAGTATAAAACACAATAATTAATTTTCGTCATGATTGCTATTTTGTTTAGTGACTGATTTTATTTCGTTAATATTTAATTCTTAGTAGGTACCTACTTATTCGAATAAGATAACTTGTACTTAGCTCATCGCTTTGGCAACTTAACTGATAAAAATTGGATCGTAAAAAAAAAGTTTCCACAAGGTATGACATTTTTCATTTCAATTTATTATAATTTTAAAAAATTTGCTGGTTAGATAGAAAAAAGTAGAGAATTTTTTAACATTGCAGATATATTATGTGGCGTCCCTATAAGATCCCCTGAAAATGATACGGTATTTAAATTTGGCACCCCCAAAAATCGATCGACGCCAAATTTGAAATCGATACGTCAACAACTGTAAAAATTGTTAGGTTTTTTTATTTTAAGAAATGTTTACTTACACCCTGTGTTAATATTAACATTCGCCCCACATATATGTATAATTGAATTTTTAATATTTTAACTTTAACTATTATCTGTGGCCATTACTTATGAAACACCCTGTAGAAATAACTTTTGTTTAGTGGCCATGGAAACGGATGCGCTACATATTTAACTTTTGTTACACTATCAGGAGTGTAATTCTGACGGTTTGCGTTAATTTAATATTAAAAATATGTTAGTAAAATTACATAAATACATCGTTGGTATATAGCAATTATAAGCAATAATCATAATTATTGACTCGGTAAGAAGTATGATTTATATTGCTTTAGCATTACTAGTTTTTTGATACGTGGGTACATTTTGTAGGTTATAACATTTTCAGCCCATGATTTCCCGACTAAAAAGCCTTCTGGTTTTAATCTCTAAGCTACTTGGCCGATTTTGACAAAATGTGGCAATTTGTTTTAATTTAGACATTTCCCGGCTAGATTTAATATTATCATTTTTTATTTGCCATAGTAAATGTTTTATGCCAATATTAACTATTTATTTATATGGTATTGCAGGAAACAACTAAATACTCTCAATTGTAAGGTAGATAAGCATTTAGATCACAACATTCTCTTATCTAGTAGTCATAAAACCGCATTTAGTGTTGAACAAAGTCATTGTGAATTTTTAATAATGCCTTTTGGTCTAAAAAGTGCCTCAAGTGCATTCCATAGAGTTATGAACAATGTTTTGAAAGATTTTCAAAACAGAATTTGTTTAGTTTACTTAAATGATGTAATTATTTTTTCGACTTCATTACAGTAACACACAACCTCAAAATTCAACTCGATAAATTTGAATTTTTGTCAAAATCTGTCGAATTTCTCGGACATGTTATCCTCCAAATGGTGTAAAATCAATCTCAAAAAGATTGAAGTTATCAAAAATTTTGCGATATCAAAAGCTTTTTAGGTCTTTTAAGTTACTGTAGACGTTTTATTAAAAACTTGTCAAAAATTACCAAATCCTTTAGTAATGTCTCAAGAAAGGAGAAAGGAAGTAGTTTACACTCGAGTTCATTACACTTTTGAATATTTTAAACACTTTTATGTATGTACTAGCATTTCCCGACATTGAAGAACAGTTTACTATTACAACATACGCCACAAATTACTTTATAGGTGCCGTGCTTAAATATGCTGCCTTACATTTTCGATAAAAAATTTATTATTTAAACTGACCAAAAACCATTACAATAGTTATTTAATTTGAAAGAATCAAACAGTAGACTTGTTAGATGGCGGTACCGACTATTACTACGAAATTAAGTATAAAAGGCAAATAAAATGCTAACAGACCATCTAGAATAAAAATTGCCGCAAATCCATTTGACTTAAATACTAATCCCACAGAGAAAATTCCAGACATAGATGATTTTATATCAGAAATAGGCGATTCAATTGAAGAAAAACTAATTGGCACCCCAACAATCGAACAAATATTTGACGAAATTGAAACAGAACAAGCATCCCCACAAGCTCCCCAAGATGATGTAGAAACGCAACATACAGCAAATTAAAATCCTATATAAGAAATACCCTACACAGAAAATTGTTTTAACCAATACAATCACCAAATTATTATTTAGGAATTAAGTAACTATTGACTCATCAACATCTGAAAATTCATTTAAAGCAAAAATCAGACATCTAGTAATTTTTAGAACCACAACATCTGACGATGACGTTACTAAACTACTAAAATCTTTAATCTCTCCAAAATTCACTTACTGATTATGTTATAGAAAAACAGAGATAGAAAAGAAAATTATGCGCATTCTTTAACAAATTTAAAATTATATATTTCTAAAAAACTACTTGAAGATAATGAGGAGCAAATATCCGATGGGCAGTGTCGCAAGATTGTTAGTAAGGCTTGTGGAATGAAACCAAAAGTAGTCATGTGGATATACACTGACATTGTGAGACCAATGTTATTTAGCCTATGCGACTATCGTTTGGTGACCGAAAGTCCAACAGACGCCAGCTAAACAAAAGCTCAGTCAGGTACAAAGGATTGCCTGCTTGAGCATAACTAGAGCTATGCAAACTAAGCCCATCATAGCAATGGATCTAATGCTATGTCTGCCACCTTTGGATATTTATCTAAAGGAATTGGCTGTGACTGGTATTATACCAGATGTAGGATATGGATAGGTTAAAAGTTACCTATGGAATGGGGTTGCCAGAAGGATGCCTTTTCTGCAAACAGATGCTCTCTTAAATTTGCTTTTGACAGACGCTACATGGTAATTATCAGGAATGAGGAGACCGCCGACGAGGATGTAATCAACATCTTCACGGACGGATGAAAAAAGGAAGGTGCAGGATTTGGAATCTACTCCAGATCTCTGCACATCCGATATCAGTGGGTAATGGATAGGCATGCTACTGTGGTACAAACGAAACTAGTAAGCATAACCATAGAAATTGCTACTCACAGAGTAGCTGAGCTTATCATGAAGGTAAAACCAGTCATAGGCATCATCGAAGTTAAAACTTCACATCTTAAATTTAGTTAATGGTGATACAAAATATGAAAAACATCCTCAACATATTAATTTTCAAATAACATCAACTCCCAAAATACCGTTTGAAATAACCCATATGGATTTGTTTTCAGCAGAATCAAAAATATTCTTAACAATATTGGATCCTATCTCAAAATTAGGTCAAGCGTATATTAAAACTAAAAGTTCTATTGACATTTACGATGTCTTATTAAGTTTTAATTCTCACTATGGTATTCCGAATAAAATAATAACCGATAACGGCAAATAATTTAACAATAACTTCTTAAAGAATTTTTTAATTTACATCAAATTGATTTTCACATCACGCAAAAATTCAAATTCTGATGCACCTGTATAATATTATCATTCTACACAGTGAAAAAAAATTCCATTCGAGTAGGTAGCCCGTCACTTTAGACCAGCCCCTCCACTTTCCTTTTAGACCCCGCCCCTCGACCAATCAGATTGCAGCATTATTCAAACCCTCGCCTCTCGACCAATCAGATTGCGGCATTATGGCGGGAAATTCAAATTGATTTAAAATTAGGCGGCAAATTCAAACTGCTTTGAAATTTGACAGTAGCGACCTAACCTAAGTTCAAACTGGCGGGATATTTAAAATTAGGCGGGAAATTCAAACTGATTTGAAATTTGACAGTAGCGACCTAACCTAAGTTCAAACTGGCGGGATATTTAAAATTAAGCGGGAAATTCAAACAAAAACATGCGTAGTAGGGACCTAATCTAACAGAAAAAACATGTGCAGTAGCGACCTAACCTATCAGAAAAAACATGCGCAGTAACGACCTAATCTAACAGAAAAAACATGTGCAGTAGCGACCTCACCTATCAGAAAAAACATGAGCAGTAACGACCTAATCTAACAGAAAAAATATGTGCAGTAGCGACCTCACCTATCAGAAAAAACATGCGCAGTAACGACCTAACCTATCAGAAAAAACATGCGCAGTAGGAACCTAATCTAACAGAAAAAACATGCGCAGTAGCGACCTAACCTATCAGAAAAAACATGCGCAGTAACGGCCTAACCTATCAGAAAAAACATGCGCAGTAGGTTACAGAAAAACCATGCGCCTAACCTAAAGTCAAATCTGTTCCTGCGCAAGTTCTAAATTTCAGAAAATTCAAATCTGCGCATCCTCTATTGTATTGGAGAATACAGCATTATTTATGGACAATTTATTTAAATGAAAAAAAACTTTACTCTGTGTGCGATTTGAACCCGGGACCTCTCGCATGCAAAGTAGATGCGTTACCACGAGACCACTATGACTATTACAGAAAGGTTACAGTAACTGCGTAATATCAGAGACAAATTGAAAAGTGGCAGGAAATTCAAACTAACCTAGCAGAAAAAACATGCACCGTAATGAGTTAACCTAACAGAAAAAGCATGCGTAGATCTGCAGCGGTAGAGTTATATTGACGTCACACATACAGTTTTTTAAATTTGAAAACTGATTTGATCACGTGGCGTTGTTGGTTTTTTTTCGTGACTAGTACCTTTCTGGCTTTTAGCAGTTTAGAGCATTTACTACTGTTTGAAATAATAAGTTATGATATTAAATATAAATATTTAAAATTTTACAGATGATATGGCATGAAAAAAAAAGAAACTGGTAGCGCTAGGAATCGAACTCCGAACCTCTAGAGTGCGAAGCGTGTACGTTAGCGCTAGACCATCACACCGTATAGGTGATGAGTAATATATTATGGGCTTGTGCTGGAACGGGAGTGGTGGCGGGGAACTAGTTGTGACAGGAGTGACGGTAAATAGTTCCAAACGCGGATAAGCGCTTATCAGTGGATGGCGTTGCAAGTGGAGCGCGCGTTACTCCATTAGAGTGAATTATATAGTCCTACTACAGTGAAAATTTGACGCAAATAGTATTTCTAATTTCTACCAACAGCAAAAAATACTACTGTAGTGGAAAATTTAATGTAATAACATTTATAATTTCTATCACAATCAAAAATGCTAGTATAGTGAAGATTTTAATGTAATAATATTTCTAATTTCTACCATCATCAAAAAATGCTACTATAGTGAAAATTTTAATGTAATAAAATTTCTAATTTATACCATCATCAAAAATGCTAGTATAGTGAATATTTTAATGCAATAATATTTCTAATTTCTACCATCATCAAACAGTGGAAATTTTTTTTTGGTAACCGCTATGAATTTGCACCCTGTATAATATTTTACCGATAACAACAAAACTATTTGGCGTACTAACAATACACCTTATTTTAATGTAAAGTCTCATACTGTACTTAGTTTTATATACAAACAAGATTTGTCATTCCAGCATAGTGGACTGGCTTCTACAGCGTTCGAATGCACGATTTGGGGTACTCACAATACACCTTATTTTAATGTAAAATCTCATACTGTACTTAGTTTTATATACAAACAAAATTTAGTAAAAACCCTGAACATTTACATTACCTATGCATTAGCAATTTATTTTGAAAACGCCCTGCATATATTTTGCCGACAACAACAAAACTATTTGGCGTACTCTCGATACCTTATTTTAATGAAAAAATTCAATCTCATATTGTACTTAGTTCTTATAGTTAGTAGTTTTCCCATTACGTCTTTGTTTTTGTCTCCAACTCCAGCCTGGCAAATCCAGATTTAAATGCAACCATAAAATCGGTAGTGGCCCAAGCCCCATCCAAAAGTGCGACATACCGCAAGGTCCAGTACTTCCTTTTAGAAAAAATGAGAAAATGTATGAATTAAAAATAAAATATAAATTTGTAAAGAACCACCAGTAAAACAGGTACAGGTTCGAACCAGTAAAAACAGGTCCCAACCAGTAAAAACTGGTAGCTGGCAGTAAAAACAGGTAGCTGGCAGTAAAAAGCAGGTAGCTGGCAGTAAAATACTGGTAGCTGGCAGTAAAAAACAGGTAACTGCCAGTAAAAAAAACAACATGTAAAATCTCATACTGTACTTAGTTGTATATACAAACAAGATTTGTCATTGCAGCATAGTGACTGGCTTTTGCAGTGTCCGAATATTAACAATTTATTGTGAAAACGAATATTTTGTCGATAACAACAAAACTATTTGCGTATTCCCAATAAACATTATTTTAATGTAAAATCTCATACTGTACCTAGTTCTTATATTTAGTAGTTTCCCCATTACGTTTTTCTACCATGTCTTTGTTTTTGTCTCCAACACGAGCTTGGCAATCCAGATGCAACCATAAAATCGGTAGTGGCCCAAGCCTCATCCAAAAGTGCTACATATTTCTGAATCTACCGCAAAGTCCAGTTCTTCCTTCTAGAAAAATGGGGAAAATGTATGAATTAAAAATAAAATATAAATTTGTAAAGAACCACCAGTAAAACAGGTACAGGTTCGAACCAGTAAAAACAGGTCCCTACCAGTAAAAACAGGTAGGTGGCAGTAAAAAACAGGTAGCTGGCAGTAAAATGCAGGTAGCTTACAGCAAAAACAGGTAGCTGGCAGTAAAATACAGGTAGCCGGCAGTAAAAAACAGGTCCCAACCAGTAAAAAACAGATAGCTAGCAGTAAAAAACAGATCCCAACCAGTAAAAAACAGGTAGCTAGCAGTAAAAAAACAGGTAGCTGGCAGTAAAAAACAGATAGCTGGCAGTAAAATACAGGTAGCTGGCAGTAAAAAACAGGTCCCAACCAGTAAAAACAGTAGCTGGTAGTAAAAAACAGGTACAGATTCGATAAAAACAACGTTGTGCTACTGAATGCTAATAATGAGCAGTTAGCAGAACTTATGATGCTCAAATCCCCTTTCTATATCTACCATTACTGTCAGCAGTGAGCTATTAAAATTTATATCGTTATCAATGTGAACTTATAATATCTAAGCCTTCTTACCTATACACGAATTATAATTATACTCTGGAACGTGACGATAGTTGCCTGCTTCTTGAGCTCGGTCTACTGCTGCTTTTTAGTCTCCTGGTAGTATGGTGGAACCTGAAGAAGAGGGACGAATGAGAAAAAAATCTCAGTATGTGTACTATATTCTTAATAAAATGTCTGAGGATACAGACAGAAAAAGAAACCATAGTTGTACAAATGACATATTGTAGTTTTGTATTTATTTACTTAAAACCATGATGGTTGAAATAGGTGTCTTGTGGTTTAGATTCCGCACACACACAAGTTGAACTTACAACAAACTGAATTAGCAATATCGAGAAAAAGCTGAAGAACACCATTCAAGAGAAGCTTGGTAAGACGTTACAGATACATAACACAACTTTTTCAGATACAGACAAAACAAAAAATAAAATATCTGAGGATACAGACAAAAAAAAAGAAAATACTGTGACATCAAACTGTAACGAAATGTTGCTTCATTCAGCTTGATCGCAAATGGATGAGCCTCGGCTTGGCACCGATGCTAATAGACTTGACTGCTTAGCTCCTCTGCTATTCTGTAAATAGTTTAAAATACATGTACTCCTAGAATGGGTCGTTTCTGATATAAGCATCGAATACGATGAACTGACCAAGTCAAACTACATAGATATGGATTTAAATTATACTCTGAAGTATGGCGAAATATATCCGAGGACAGAAAAGGAACTACTAACTGTGGCATCGAAATGTTGCTCCATTCAGCTTGATCGTCAATGATAAGACGTAACCCAACCTGTTACTGGAGTTGATTAAACTACTACAGTATGAGATGACATAGGGTTGAAAGAATGTTGTAAAGTGTAAATAAGTGTAGGATTTTTTAGGAAATGTCTTTATGTAACAGATTTCGACAAGTATATAGAGAGAGAATAAACGTCAAATTAGATAACGTAGTCCTAGAATGGATCATTAATGATATAAACAGGATAGGGAAATCGAATTTGATGAACTGATTTTCACCAATTTCTATATGAATAAAGGTAAGGAATTTCTCGAGATGGAGGTAGATTCTGAAATAAGTCATCCTCATACCACAAACTTATGAAAGAAAATAAGAGTGGTACACGTATGGAACGGTATAAAATTAATGGATGAATTGAAGTAAACACTAATAGGTTTGTATAAGAATGAATATATTCGACGAATGCAGCATGCTTATATATCAAATTGTTGCAACTTACACAGTAATATGAATTCCGTTGAACGGTAGGAACTGATTTTCACCAGTTTGTATATGAATAAAGGTAAGAAATTTTTCGAGATGGATTCCGAAATACGACATCCTCACACGTGACTAAGACTACTGCTAGCATTTTGTAAAAGGACGAACCATTTTGCACTAGAACCTTTCACAGAACCAAATTGATCTTATTATAACGATGAGAAAACTTTTGTGGCGGATATACAGAGTAAACCGATAGATATTATAACTCTTAAATAAAACTTATGGAAGATAATAAGAGTGGTACACATACCTGTCTCCTATACATAATCAGCCCCACTAGCACCACAGCTGCTGTTCATCGTGAACTACCTGAAAATCCAAAATAGAATTAGAAGGATATTTAAAATATTTTACAAAACACTAACCCTTATCCGAAATGTGTGAAGAATGTCGATTTAGTTCCCTCTCAGCATTATAATAAATTATCCTTCGATTTTGAAGATATGGATAGCCCTTATGTGATATGCAAACCGTTGATCCTATTATATTAAATGAGACAGCATTTAAGTAGTAAAAAATGTATATTAGTTTATTACATGTTATATGTTCATTTAGCCAATAACATATTTGAAATATTTATTACACCACTTTTACATTGAAGTTCTAAAAGTTAAGTTAACCTATTTTATAATGAAATATGTTATTGCTCAGCAAGGACCAACGGGAAGGTATGAACATATCCTTGCCAGGATGGGATGGGGCAGGTTAAATTAATAAGGGAGTAAAGATGTTAAAAAATATGATAAATCAGATGAAATCTGTGCAGTCAATATCTGGAGGTCAAGCTGTCAATTATTCTTGTCTGGGCCTTTTAAAGCCGTAGGGTGCGGAGGTGTGGTCCTTCAAGAATCGTCTTTTGGTGGAGAGAGCTTTATACAGTTTATCTTGTTCTACTGTTACCACCTCGTGCTCTTTTGTCCTCAAGATATTCTTGGAGGTTACACACAGAGGAGCCGTAGATGTATCAAGTACCATATCCTTTATGGTATCAAAATTTACAAGTTGTGATGCGGCATGTGTGAGAGAAATTCCCTTCACCTTGCATACCACCTTCTCCTCGTTATCATTTGTGGAGAACACTTTATAGGCGTAGTTTTTCGGCCCACCTGAGACAAACTCTGTGATGTAACTGTCCGTGCCGTAGATCTCTAGTTCATTAGTCATCTCGCCAATAAACTCGCCTGTTGGTACGTTATACTCGTTGTCTCTGGCCACATAGATAACAGAGTCCGTATCGTAGTAGAGCACCTTGTTACCCAGCTGTTCCAGGTAGCTGTACAATTTAAGCCGGGCCTGGGTTGTTACGTAGGCGGCTGTCACGACGTTAACTTTTGTGAGAGGATCATAACCGTCCTCCTTGTGCTCCCAATTGACGATGAGAGTATCCTCGTTGATGGGGAGTGCCGAATTTACGTAGATGCCAGGGTTAGCGAGCATATCAAAGAATTCCGCAGGGTCTCTCACGATCTTGGTTTTGGTCTGATTTTCTCTTTGGCTAGCTTCCCCCAGAACGAATTTAATATTAGCTTAGCCAAAGATCTTAAACCGGGGTTTTCAATTATTTCGGAAAATTCCAATTGAACATCTTTTTTTTTATTTTGCTGAAGATGCCGTCTAAATTCGCACTCCCACATCTCAACGACGTCATAACCCAATTGTTTTAATCTTTCGGTCTTGGCTGATGTGGTTTCCATTCGGGTATTTAACGTCATCGAGGGGTCATCCTGCAGGGGTTCGTTACGATTGCAATGATAACAGACAGAGCAACCGTGGAAATAACACCCGTGAAACTCAAACACTTGCTTGGTTTCCTCACAGTACCCGTCGACTTTGACCCCTGCAACTCGTGCTTCTTGCTGTTTGGCTGCGTGAGTAATGCTGAGACCCCTCGTGTGCTCTTCCCACACCAACCACTGGATGGCTATCTTACTCTGGTTATCCCGCCATCTATAACCGCCTTTAGGTATAATGCCTATGATGTTGGGTTTAAGGAAGTTCCGTCTAAACACCTTATTGCAGGCCAAAGCTATGGTACAGGTCTCGGTGAAGGGACAGACGTTACCGGTGTCGAGGAGCTGCTGACGAAATTTGAGACAGTCAGCAGTTAGGATCTCCACATCTGATGTACAGTACTCCACTGTAACGTTTATGAGTTTTACTTTTATTATTATTAACTTTATAAACGTATTTTATCTAACATTATTACATAGACATGACTTAACTTATGGGGGCGCCACACTCTCTCTGACAACTGACATTTACATCGAAATGTACTTACATATAATATATAACAAACATAACCTTACATAATATGTCACATGCCCCCCTTTTAGTAACATTCATAGTCTTTGAATTTCATTGGTTTGTAGATAAGTCTTTGACTCCGTCTCACTTGATTGTTTATATCCTCCAGAGCTTCACTCTTATCGATGTCCTTGTTTGGAATATCTTCATCGGGAACTTTTTTTTTATTAAATATGGTTTCCTTGCCTATGGAATATCGACCATGACTTGTACTTGGTTGAGATCTTATGTCGTTATTAGGTGTTTTTTTTCATGTTCTTTATATGAATTTTATTCCTTCTATATATAGCTCCTTCTGCCGTTTTGACCCAAAATGAATTTGGATTTTCATCTCGTGACAGTATTTTACCAGGTATCCAATTTTTGCACTAAAACATCACTTCCGAGTTCTGAATCATTTCTTGATGTTCGATCATAGTACTTTTTTTGTTTCTCTTGTTTCACTTTGAGCTGTCGTTTTATGTACATTTCCTTGCTATTAGCGTTCTGTGTTACTGGCAAATTTGATCTTATTTTTCTTCCCATGAGTATCTCTGCTGGGGATGGTACTGTGTCTTTAGGTGTCGAGTTGTAAATTCTCATCAGGTTATATATGTCTTCATTCGGTGACTTGAGTAGGGTGTTCTTGAAAATCTGAACTTGTCGGTCTATAAACCCATTTGATCTTGGATAATGAGGGCTACTCGTCGTATGTTTTATGTCCTCTTGCTTCAGGTATTCTTTGAATGAATGTGAATCATACGATGGTCCATTATCGGTCATAATTTCAACTGGTAGTCCATGTGTCGCAAATATTGGTTTCAATTTACTTATAACATCTGTTGCCGTGGTAGTATTCATTGGAATGATAACAGCATATTTTGCCACAAGCATGTATTTTTTATTCTTGAATTCCATGAAATCCATCGCTATTTTCTCCCATGGTCCATTAGGTATTGAGTGTTGCTGAAGTGGTTCTTTCTGTTTAGATTTCGAGTGTTTTTGACAAATCTTACACGTTGACACATAACTGGTTACATCTTCAGTTATCCTAGGCCAATACATGGACTGGTGAGCTCTTCTTAAACAAGAATTTATTCCAAAATATCCCACGTGAATTTTTTCTAACATCGAGCTCCTTAGCGACTTTGGAATTATGAGTTGGTTGTTTTTAAATATAAGTCCATTATATTCATAAATGTCGAAACGTATATTAAAATACTGCTTGACATCTTTATTAAGTGATGATACTTTCCTCGGCCATCCATTTCTAATATAATACAACAGTTGGGTTAATTCAGTATCTACTTGCGTTTCTTTTGTAACTGCTGAATTCTTTCTTTACTTGCCACCACTATCGATTGAACTTTATATGGTATCACTAACTTAGAGTTTAATGTTTTTTGATTAGTCGACTTCAATCGGGATAATGCATCTGGAATATATTGCATACGACCAGGAATATATTCTAATTTGACTCTATATTTGAGTAGGCGTAAAACTAAACTCTGTAATCGGGGAGAAAGTTCTTGAATCGGTTTATTAACTAATCCAATTAAAGGTTTATGGTCTGTTAAAACTTTGAAGTCTCTTGCATAGGTATAATAATGAAAATGTTCACATGTTGCTACTAATGCTAATAGTTCCTTCTCAATAACTGAGTATCGTTGTTGTGTTTCTGTCAAACTAGCTGAACAAAAAGCTATCGGATGGTCGTCTTGCACCAATGCACCTCCAATCGCTGACCTACTTGCGTCTGCTGCTATTATTACATAACACTGGTGCTTCACAAATTAGGTTTTTTAATCTTGCAAAACAGGTTTCTTCAATAGTAGTCCACATCCAGGCTGCATCATTCTTTAATAAATTTCGTAAAATTTGTGTTTCCTTGGACGAATTGGGTATAAATCTTGATACATAGTTGATTATTCCTAAAAATGACTATAGTTCTTTTTTATTGGTTGGACTTTTCATATCTAAAATTGCTGATACTTTTTATTCTGATATTTCGATGCCACTTTCTGATATTTCATGTCCTAAATACCTGATTTTCTTGACTGCTAACTGCATTTTATTTTTCTTAAATTTCATGTTATTTTTTCTCGCAGCTTTTAATAAACTGGTTAATCGGTCGTTGTATTCTTGCACAGTCCTTCCAAATATCAAAACATCATCTGCGTAAGCTAAAACTCCACCGATATTTTCGATAATCTTGTTTATTTCCTTTTGGAACACTTCTGCTGCACTGGATAATCCATATGGCAGTCTTTGATAACTGTATCTTCCAAAAGGTGTTGATATCGTGCAAATTTTGGCACTTTCTTCGTCTAATGGTATCTGATGATATGCACAGCTTGCATCAAGAACTGAAAAATATTTTGCATCTTTGACTCTTTACAAAATCGTTTCCATGGTTGGAAGCTCAAGACGTTCTCGCTTAATGTATTTATTTAACGGTCTTGGGTCCATACATAATCTCAAATTACCATCACTTTTTTCTACAATCACCAGGGGATGTATCCAATCGGTTGGTTCTTCAATTTTCTTTATTATACCTTGTTTTTCCATTTCTTTTAACTGCTTTTCTACTTTAGCATGTAAAGCTATCGGTATTTTTCGACATCGCAATTGTTGGCTCTACATTCTCTTGTAACTTTATCCTGTAAACATGTTTGAGGCATCCAACACCTCTAAAAACATCATCATATTCTTCGATTATTTTTGTGCATTCTTTAATATCTTCCTCTTTTGTTTTTGCTTCATTTATTGTGGAATCAATCTTTTGTATTCTTTTTATTAGCTGCAATGTATCGATACCTTCTAAACCCAATAAAGGTTGGCTATTTTCAGTGGTTATGAAAAAATTTAACTCTCCACTACCGTTCTTTGAGTGACACTGTAAAGTACACATGCCCTCTATTTTAATATCGTGGTTAGTATATGAGATCAATCTTCTGTTTGTTTTACTTAACTGCATCTTTAAATTTAATTTGTTAAATGCTTCTTTTGACAAAATGTTAACTTGACTTCCTGTGTCTAGTTTAAATTTCACATTCGTTTGTGCAATTTTAACAACTTCAAACCATTCATTCTTGTTGTCTATGGAATCGACTATCACTACCTCTTCATTTGTCTGTTTTTTCTCAAATATAGCACTAATGTCAATAATTTCTTCTTCATTTTCTCTGTTCACTGCATGTACTTGTTTTGATTTGCATGCTTTTGCATAGTGGTTCAATCTTTTGCATTTACTACAACGTTGACCCATGGCTGGACACTTGTCAAACTCATGTTCATAAGTGCATCGGCTACATGTCTTCTTTCTATTATTCACTCCACTACTTCCATCTGATTTTCTTTCCGTTTTTTGTTTTTGTCCATACTTTTTATGTTTTACTAAGTTCACCTCACTAGAATTATTTGTCATCTGGCTCAACTGTTTTGTTGTTTCTTCTTCAGAGTGACATATGCTAATACATAGTGGTAAGTCGAGGTTCCGGGTTTTCAGCAATTTCTGTCTTACTCTATCACATCTTATTCCACTAACTATTTTATCTCTAATTAACGAGTTTGTGAGATTACCAAATCCACAGTCTCTAGCTTTTGTTTTCAGCTGTGACGAAATCATCAATAGACTGTTCTTCGGTTTGTTTTGTGGAGAAGAAAACGTGTCGCAGATAAGTTTCATTTTTAAAAGGAATATAGTGGTTGGAAAATGCGTCCAGAATCATTTCAACTGTTAAAACATCGTCTAATTCTTGTGGCTGGCCATTTTCATTGGTTTCTACTTCGAATTCGAAAGTGTTTTAAACATTCAAAGCTTCTTCACCCATTATATGCAGTAGAATTGCTTTTTGTTTATTTAATGGTTTCCCATCTATGTCGGCTGCTACCCAATAGATTTCTATGGATTGCCGCTATTTCTCCCAGGCTTCTGCCGGAAGGCTTCTTTAGGAGGCTTTAAACCACTCATGTTTATTTGTAGCTTTTACCGCTGCCACCATGTAACGTTTATGAGTTTTACTTTTATTATTATTAACTTTATAAACGTATTTTATCTAACATATTACATATACATGACTTAACTTATGGGGGCGCCACACTCTCTCTGACAACTGACATTTACATCGAAATGTACTTACATATAATATATAACAAACATAACCTTACATAATATGTCACATCCACTAGATCCCGCTGCATGTCAAACACGTCGTTCTTATGTTCCTCGTGCCACTCGAGAAATCGGGCTCTGTCTTCAGTCTTCATGTTATCGGGGTCGTAGTATTCAATGGCCGGTAGGGGACCCACATACTCTGCATTCGTAGCGGTGTTGAAAAGGTGAGGGAAATACCCTTTCTTGAATCCGTCCCCCAAGCCGAAGGCTCTCGGAAGCTTTGGAGTCCAAAATTTCACATTCTCAACTACCATAGATATTATTTTTGTTCCTCGCATAATTAGATCGGGCTTCAGGTCGGTATTAACCAATATATGGTTTAAGCAGAACTGGTGGTCAAAGGCCTGCCCGTTGTGGGCTATAACCACCACCTGCTTGAATTTCTTCCGGAGCATAACAACATGGTGCAGAAATGACGAAACAACGTTATCGCTTTTGACAACCTGGAGACGAACGCCACATTTTTTGCAAATTTCTTGTTGATTGCAATCCAGATATATGTCGCAGCATTGTTTAAAGACGCATAGATTGGGTTCATGAAGGAAAGAGCCATCTTCCCGCTTCGTCTCCTGTCGTGTCTCCAGGTCATAGAACACGAAGAGTACGTCGTCTGTTCTCGGTTTTCCGTTATTTGGCTGCATATAACACAGATGGTCTGAGGGGACGTGGGTTTTGCAGATCTTGCAATATATTTCGCCACAGATATGGGTTCTATCCCTTTTTACAACCTTGAAGCAATAGGAGCAACGGTAAATTTGAGCACAGATATTGGTCAGCCGGTGGTTATCGTAACACTGTTGCCCCCTGAAGCTACGTTGACAGTCTTGACAGGTAATATTGCAATCTTGAGGGCATGCAGGTGACTGCTGGCATGACGGGCACGTACCTCCGCATCTGTGTTCATTTTTATGATCATAAGGTATGTTATATTCTTCGCAATAATAGGTGCTACAAAAGGCGGCTGTCAAAGAGGTTATCACATTATAGTGTCCTTCGTGATAGAGTAAATTTAGTGTCGGCCCGTCTACAACTCCCTTAAATATAACGTCGCGACCTTTAGTCCCATACTGGTATACGACGATATTGTAATTCTTCAAATACCGCTGAAACTGTTGAAGCTTGGGGATACCACAACCCTCTTCGGGGACGACGACGTTGGCTGATTCCAAAAGAACTTGAGCCCTATTTGTTTGAAGTTTACCAATGTCACGGCGAACTTTTCTATATTCTTGATCCTTGTCCACACAGGCCATGGCGACGACAAGCGCACGCGGTAAGCATAAATTGTCTCTATTGTTTATTGAGACGAGTCCTGAGCGTTTCCTACACTCCTCGTCGAAGGTGTTATACCTTACCCAGCACCTCTCTCTCTCTCTCTGTTCTTAATTTATTCCCTTTGCTATAGTAAAATCGTAATCAATAAAACTTTTTTTAACCACCCTGTATATCAAAGCATTATTTTTCCAACTGTATTATGTTTTTTTAATTGCAAATATTCTTAGACCGTAAATAAAATACAGGGTGTTCCATTTTTAAAAAAATTTGCATTATATCTAAAAAAATTATGAGTAAAGCGCGAAATCTAGATAAAAACCGAATAAAAAAATATTAACAAACAAGGATCAGCATCATAGAAAAAACTGAACGAATCGAGACACCGAAATGTAGTTTTCTTAAAAATCAAGACCTTATATACTTTTTTCTATATCTACGAAAACCCCTCCAAAAGCATTGAAATTGGTCCACTCTGGTGCAAACTTAAACCAAGTTCGAGACTATCTAATCTAATCAGAAGAAGTTCTAATTAGGCAAAAACTTTATAATTTAAGTCTATTATTTACCTACAATTTTTTAGGTATATACCCTGTATATCAAAGTAGTATTTTCAACGAATTCTCTATTATAAAAATTTCTTAGACAGTTTTTGCCTACCCTGTAAGTATATCAAAGTAGTAGTTTTTAAAACTATATTATAGTTTTAACAGATTCTCTATTATAAATGAATTTCATAGCTTGTTAATTTAAACATATTATTTCCTCAAAATATTTATATATATAATATATATTATTTTATAAACTTATTACCTCCCTACTTAAAATATCGTATTAAAATGTTTGAGCTTTGTTTATACAATAAAAAGTAACTTACTTATTTACCCCAAAATTGTTTCCTGCTTATAGATTTTTTGCCTACCCTGTATATCAAAGTAGTATTTTTAAACTGTATTATAGTTTTAACAAATTCTCTATTACAAAATGAGTTTCATAGCTTGTTAATTTAAACATATTATTTCCCACAAAATTTTTCTATAAGCTTATTTCCTCCTTGCTTTAAAAAATATCGTATTAAAATATTTCAGCTTTGTTTATACAATAAAAAAGTAACAAAATTGTTTCCTGCTTATTTGATTTTTTTTTGTCTACCCTGTATATCAAAGTAATATTTTCAAGAAATTCTCTATTACAGTTTTTGCCTTCCCTGTATATCAAGGTAGTATTTTCAACGAACTCTTTATTAAAAAAATCATAGACCGTTTCTACCTACCCTGCATATCAAAGCAGTATTTTGTAACTGTATTTTAACAAATTCTCTATTACAAAATGAATTTCATAGCTTGTTAATTTATTAACATATTATTTCCTCAAAATTTTTCTATAAGCTTATTACCTCCCCTACTTAAAAATATCGTGTAATATACTTCACTTGGTGAAATTAAACACACATTATTTTTGCATAATGTTTGAGCTTTGTTTATACAATAAAAAGTAACTTATTTACCCCAAAATTTTTCCCTGCTTATTGATTTTTTTGCCTACCCTGTATATCAAAGTAGTATTTTCAACGAATTCTCTATTACAAAAAAAAAATCCTAGACCGTTTATACCTACCCTGTATATCAAAGCAGTATTTTTTTAACTGTATTTTAACAAATTCTATATTACAAAATGAATTTCATAGCTCGTAAATAGATAAAAACGTGTTAGTTTCCCCAAAATTAGAGTTATTTAAATATTTATTTTATTTTTCCAAATTACCCTTAATTAACTTAAAATATATATGTATAAATTACTTACCTATGTAGTTCAATCAAAATTTCAACTTTCACAACAGTAAAACTCGTATCTTACCTATAAGACAATCGCGTTAAAAATGCAAGTTGTTGTGTCCTCATCCGTTACAGCTAACGAGTATCTGCAAATTCAGCAGTGTCTGTAACATAATCCCAGCTCGCACCAAGCAAAGATTTAATAAACAAATATACATTCTATAAGAACTAAGTACATACAGTATGAGATTGAACTTTTTCATTAAAATAAGTTATCGAGAGTACACCAAATAGTTATGTTGTTGTCGGCAAAATATTATACAGGGCGTTTTCACAATAAATTGCTAATGCATAAGTAAATATTCAGATTTTACTAAATCTTGTTTGTATATAAAACTAAGTACAGTATGAGATTGAATTTTTTCATTAAAATAAGCTGCATTGAAAGTACGCCAAATAGTTTTGTTGTTAATGCATTCGGACACTGTAGAAGCCAGTCACTATGCTGGTATGACAATATGAGATTGATTTTTTCATTGAAATAATGTGTATTGAGAGTATCTACGCCCAATAGTTTTGTTGTTGGTAAAATATTATACAGGGCGCAAATTCATAGCGGTTACCAAAAAAAAAAACTTCCACTGTTTGCTGTTGGTAGAAATTAGAAATACTATTTGCGTCAAATTTTCACTGTAGTAGGATTTTTGATGATGATAGAAATTAGAAATATTATTCACTATACTAGCATTTTTGATGATGGTAGAAATTAGAAATTTTATTACATTAAAATTTTCACTATAGTAGCATTTTTTGATGATGGTAGAAATTAGAAATATTATTACATTAAAATCTTCACTATACTAGCATTTTTGATTGTGATAGAAATTATAAATGTTATTACATTAAATTTTCCACTACAGTAGTATTTTTTGCTGTTGGTAGAAATTAGAAATATTATTACATTAAAATCTTCACTATACTAGCATTTTTGATTGTGATAGAAATTATAAATGTTATTACATTAAATTTTCCACTACAGTAGTATTTTTTGATGTTGGTAGAAATTAGAAATACTATTTGCGTCAAATTTTCACTGTAGTAGGATTTCCCATTTTACTACTGGTTGTAAACTATATAATTCACTGTAACGGAGTAGCGCGCGCTTCACTTGCAACGCCATCTACTGATAAGCGCTTATCCGCGTTTGGAACTATTTACCATCACTCCTCTCACAACTAGTTCTCCGCCACCACTCCCGTTCCAGCAGAAGCTCATAATATATTACTCATCACCTATACGGTGTGATGGTCTAGCGGTAACGTACACGCTTCGCACTCTAGAGGTCCGGAGTTCGATTCCTAGCGCTACCAGTTTCTTTTTTTTTTTTCATGCCATATCACCTGTAAAATTTTATATATTTATATTTAATATCATAACTTAATATTTCAAACAGTAGTAAATGCTCTAAACTGCTAAAAGCCAGAAAGGTACTAGTCACGAAAAAAAAACCAACAACGCCACGTGATCAAATCAGTTTTCTAATTTAAAAAACTGTATGTGTGACGTCAATATAACTCTACCGCTGCAGATCTACGCATGTTTTTTCTGTTAGGTTAGATCCTCTTTCCTTAGTTTGAATATCCCATCAGTTTGAATTTTAGATGTTTTTTCTGCTAGGTTAGTTTGAATTTCCTGCCACTTTTCAATTTGCCTGTGATATTACGCAGTTACTGTAACCTTTCTGTAATAGTCATAGTGGTCTCGTGGTAACGCATCTGCTTTGCATGCGAGAGGTCCCGGTTCAAATCGCACACAGAGTAAAGTTTTTTTTCATTTAAATAAATTGTCCATAAATAATGCTGTATTCTCCAATACAATAGAGGATGCGCAGATTTGAATTTTCTGAAATTTAGAACTTGCGCAGGAACAGATTTGACTTTAGGTTAGGCGCATGTTTTTTCTGTAACCTACTGCGCATGTTTTTTCTGATAGGTTAGGCCGTTACTGCGCATGTTTTTTCTGATAGGTTAGGTCGTTACTGCGCATGTTTTTTCTGATAGGTTAGGTCGCTACTGCGCATGTTTTTTCTGTTAGATTAGGTTCCTACTGCTCATATTTTTTCTGATAGGTTAGGTCGTTACTGCGCATGTTTTTTCTGATAGGTTAGGTCGCTACTGCACATGTTTTTTCTGTTAGATTACGTCGTTACTGCTCATGTTTTTTCTGATAGGTGACGTCGCTACTGCACATGTTTTTTCTGTTAGATTAGGTCGTTACTGCGCATGTTTTTTCTGATAGGTTAGGTCGCTACTGCACATGTTTTTTCTGTTAGATTAGGTCCCTACTACGCATGTTTTTGTTTGAATTTCCCGCTTAATTTTAAATATCCCGCCAGTTTGAACTTAAGTTAGGTCGCTACTGTCAAATTTCAAATGAGTTTGAATTCCCCGCCTAATTTTAAATATCCCGCCAGTTTGAACTTAGGTTAGGTCGCTACTGTCAAATTTCAAAGCAGTTTGAATTTGCCGCCTAATTTTAAATCAGTTTGAATTTCCCGCCATAATGCCGCAATCTGATTGGTCGAGAGGCGAGGGTTTGAATAATGCTGCAATCTGATTTGTCGAGGGGCGGGGCCTAAAAGGAAAGTGGAGGGGCTGGTCTAAAGTGACGGGATACCTACTCATTCGATATTAATGAAACTGAAATTTTAAATGCTTACATTGGGAACAAAATGATATTTCTAAAAAATTGTATAATAATTTAGAACAACAGATTTCTCATAGCAACGGAAAAACAATCACTAAACTAAACGAAAGTTTACCTTACAATCAGCCTATATTGAAAGAAACACAAATCCTTGCTGACAAAGACTATTTAGCGACAACAAAATTAAGAATTTATCATAAAAGTCTAATAAAAAAACCTAAAAGGAAACTAAATGATACTTCTACAGGTTCCAGATGAAGATGACTTCGAGTACTATATTACTGCTTACCGTATTCAATTTGTCCCTGAGACTGAACAAGGCGAACAACCCCACGTTCGAGACAATAACGAAGCCCATCTTATCCATTCAACTAGGACCGGTGAAACAAATTTAATTTACCCATTAATTTATATTTCAGATAGATTTTTCGTTAATTTCAGACTATTTAACAAAGTTATATGTCTTTTGAAAACCTTAAGCAAACATCAAACTATGATTATTTTTCCCACGTGAATAATACATTAAATAAATTGTTCAAAAATTAGATCCTTTAATGATAGGCAAAAATAGTAAAAGAGGTTTGATAGATAGCATAGGCAAAATATCTAAATATTTCTTCGGAACCATAACAGAAGATGATAAACTAGAAATAACGAATTAGTTAACAACTTTAAATAAAAATCAACATAATGTTGAAAATCAAATGAATTTGCAACTCTCTATTTTACAACCACTTTTGAAAACTTTTAACGAAACAATTATTGCAACTTTATCTACTAACCAAAATAAAATTGCAACTGACAGAAAAAACTTAAAAGATGACTTGGATTGGATATTAAGTTTGTTGGACAACAAATTATTAATAACTGCAACACTCTTTTAACTCTTATTGACGAAATATATACTGCAATTTACAAAATGACCTTTCATACTTTAAATTAATGCACCCAGACGTTTTCTTTAGATATCCAAAATTCAATTTTATAATTACTCTACCATTGTTCTCCGATGAAAATATATTCCTATACAAACTTTATCCAGTTCCACAAAATATATATATGTTCCTTTTACTCCGAGGTGAAGCATAGGGCCTTCACGAAGCTTTTCCAGTTGTTGCTTTTAGCCAGCGCTTTTGCTTCCCGCCAGCACTTTCCCACCTTATTTAGTTTTTCATTTGTACTTCTTCGCCAGCTTATTTGTGGTTTTCTTCTTCTCCTTTGGCCTACTGTGGTCCAATTTAATGCTACTTTAGTTATGTCATCGTCAGGTTCTCTCAATGTGTGTCCTATCCAATTCCATTTACGTTTCATGATTTCACTTTTCATTGGTTCTTGCATGGTTCGTCTCCATAATTCTACATTTGTTATTTTATTTGGCCAGAAGAATTTTAAAATTGTTTGTAAACATTTATTTAGAAACACCTGTAGTCTTTGAAAATTTCTTAGAGACATAGACCACGTTTCACATCCATACAGCAGCACAGACTTGACATTACTGTTAAAGATTTGTATTTTTGTTTTCTGGCTGATTTGAGATGACATCCATATATTTTTTAACACGCCATATGATCCGTGTGCTTTCTTAATCCTCTGGCTAATATCTACTTCTGAACCACCCTTTGTACTGATTACGCTGCCTAGGTAACAAAATTATTGAACTTCTCTTATCTCCTTTTCATTGACATAAAGTTTTTCTTCATTTCCTTCTAAACCTATTCTCATTTGTACTGTTTTTTCTATGTTTATTGTAAGACCTACTTGTGCCGATTCTTTTACTAAGATTTCCAATATGCAAAATCTACAAAAACCAATATGAGTGATGAGTTCTTCTCAATTGTTTCTTCTATTATTAATTTTGTTGTAGTTATCTGGTCAATGCACGATTTTCCTTTTCTAAACCCAGCTTGTTCGTTCCTTAACATCTCGTCAATTTTGTTGTTAATACGATGGTGTAATATATTAGCTAAAATTTTATTTATGCTACAAAGTAGGGTTATTCCTCTCCAATTGTGACAGTTCTTTATGTCTCCTTTTTTTGGCAATTTAATTACTATTCCAGTTCCCCATTCTTGTGGTATGTCTTCCGTATCCCAGATTTGTTCTATAAGTAGCAGAAGCATTTCCACTGTATTGTCCACGTCGACCTTCCATAGTTCTGCTGGAATGTCATCAATCCCCGCCGTCTTGTTATTCCTCATCTTGGTTATAGCTTCTTCTATCTCATATTTTGTTGGTTTCCTTGCATCAATGTCGATTGGTTCTGTTTCTGTTGAGTTCCACAAAATAACCATACTTTAATTCCTCCCAAACCTATAATAATGCTTGACGAAGAAAATAAAAAATTTCTTGAAGATAGTGACCGTTGGTAGAACACTATTATATATGCAATGAAAAACCAGAACCTGTCCAATTGTCAATTCAGCACAGTGAGTATGATACAACCTATAATAACACAAGTTGCCCCAAATCATTTGATTTGAAAAGTATTTACTTTTGATTCCTCAAAAAGATGCCAACATCAGATTTCAATGTGACACTAATGGAGCTGAGAGGAGAAGTTTCCCACCGCTAATCACTATCAGCAGAGCATGCCAAATTTGGATTAATGAGAAATTGTTTCTGTTATTTGCTGATTTGCTGAACAATTAATGTAAGAACAGGGAGGCTAACACCCTTTGAAGATATAAATAGAATTATTGAATCCAGCCGTCATATGTCATCAATTAACCATATCTAACCACTTCTTGATGATCAGTCCAGTTCACTATGAATTGTCCTAACCATTATTATCGTCGAAACTTGCTTTCTGTCGATCTGTACATGCTGTCAGAAGAAGATCCAGTCTATTATATTGAGAATTCCTCAAAGACGAAGGAATTCCCAGAATCCTGTCGAAGACCTCCTGTCCTGCTACCATCAGGTCCCCATGGTCCGTTCTAAAGGGGGAGGAGTGATGTCCCCTGTACATTTATATTTTTGCTTATGTAACATTATACCGTTCATAACTTAGTTATTAAGAATTTGTAGTATAAACTCCAGATAAAGTTAATGTGTAGTCAGCTTTTTGTAGTTCTTATGAAGAATGAAATTTAGCCTTGCTAGTTAGTTATAACATATTCTTTGAGCCGCTTCTAATCTTGTACTTGCTTAAATAAAATATTTGTGTAGTTAATCAGACTATTATTCCATAACTCTCATACTTGTATTATAGGTGAAATTCAATGTTAGGTTGATTATTAGTTCATAGTGTAGTATACGCCATAATTATTGCGACAAAATGATAGGGGTTGTAGAGGGCATGAAAATAGACAATTTTGCAATATGCCGTTTGATCTCTACAGCAAAAAAAAAATTGAAAATGTAGTTTATTGAAAGAGCTTAGTAATTGCTCAAGGTGTCCTCCGTTTCTCAGTGCACAGTTGGCCACGATTCTTCTTTGATTGGCGAATTCTATGGAATATCCCCAGTATGTCCTGTGTGGACGCGGCCATCACTCTTCCTAGTTGCTCTTGTTGGTTGGAAACAGGAATTTCAAACACTAAAGCTTTTAAATGGCACCAGAGAAAATAATCCAAGGGGGTTAAGTCAGGTGACCGCGCAGACCCATGCACAAGGCCACCTCAGCATATCCACCTGTTAGGAAATATTTCATTCAAATAGTTTCGCACTGGCAAAGTAAAGTGGGTTGGGGTGCCATTGTGTTGAAACCACATGTTTGCTCTTATGTCCAGTGGCACATCCTCTAACTAAAAAATAACATCATAAAATAATTTGAAATGAAATAATTTGGATATCTGACCGTCGTTTTAAATTGTAACTAGCGTTTTGACATTTGCTATCAAAAATCCATTGGATTGTCAGTGCATCCTAGATTTAATATCAATCTCTAGACGTAAATTATCAATACTAATACAGAGAAGTTTGTAAAATGAACAAAAACTGTTTTTTAATGGTAGATGGATAACATTCGAAGTTTGACCGTAGTTTTCAATTAGGATCAACTTTTCTTAATAACAATTGTCGATATTATAAAAAATGAGGGTACTTTACTCTTGAGTAAAATTTACATTTTTTGATCTACCTCGTATACGACTGCAATGATTTGCTCACGTTTGCAGGTGTAATATTCCATTTCATTTTATTTAGGAGTGTAATTCATCTGCTGTAGCACCAAAGATTTTAGTTTATTGTTTTAAGTTACTTTTCATTAAAATTTAGAAAAAAATTACTTACGCTTTATTTTTTTGCCCCGTCCTGATTTGTTTTCTTCCGGCTCCCATTTGTAGGCTAGTTATAAAAATATAAACACAAAAATTAACAAGATTTTTAAAATTATATTTTTATACCTATGTATAATAAAACCATATAAATGCAATAAAAATGTAGTGACACTTTGCACCCATAGAAAAATTTATAACTAGTTGCCAGGTGACCTGAACGTCATTTTGTGTTATATTCACCGAAGCCTTGATGACACCACTAGCGTTGGATATTGTAGTGAAGTAAATATTAAAATCATGAGGAGATAAAACTGTAGAGAAAGGTTTAGCAACAGGAGAGAGCTCGTGCTTAACTATACTCCATATTACTTTACTTTTACTATCGGAGGAGGAGGAGATAGAACTTGCATAGAATTTAGATTTTTCGTCTTTTATGGCGACTCGATACTCTTTGCGCAGAGAAGTATAGAGACCAATTATAATGAGATTTGGAAGTATCAAATGTATGTTTACGTATATGCAGTTCACATCTCATTTTGCGAAGCTTATCGTTGTACCAATTCATAGCGGCATTTTTATTTTTCAAGACTTTAACAGGAAAGCATATATCAAATTGAGTACGTAATTCGATAAGTGGTCTGAACCTAAATCCTCTGCAGTTGAAAAATCAGTAGCACTGATATTATTTACTAATAGTAATAATAATAATAATAATAATAATGATAATGATAATGATAATGATAATGATAATGATAATGATAATGATAATGATAATGATAATGATAATGATAATGATAATGATAATGATAATGATAATGATAATGATAATGATAATGATAATGATAATGATAATGATAATGATAATGATAATGATAATGATAATGATAATGATAATGATAATGATAATGATAATGATAATTATAATAATAATAATAATAATAATAATAATAATAATAATAATAATAATAATAATAATAATAATAATAATAATAATAATAATAATAATAATAATAATAATGAATAATGAATGAATGAATGAAATGAATGAATACCTTTACCGTACCTACCTTGTTATCACTAGAATGGAAACTACAAATGAGCCTTATAGCACGGAACTCCATGAAAGAATGACAGAGAAATTTCCTGTACTTAGAAGTAAGACGCGTTAGAATATCTTAGACCAACGACGACAATTATTTATACACAACAGAATTAATATTAACAGGATAGATGAAATTCGAAGAGAGGTGGAGATTCAGTTAGGCATGCGGACCCCAGACCAACAGGAGGGAATACGAAGAGTAGATAATCGAGATGAGGAAGTAGACATAGAAACGGACAACAAGAGACATTGTTTTGAAAGAAATCTCATCCTCTTTCAAGGAATGGACCCTTTAAGTAGGCCTAAGTTACCGCATTTAAGAACTAATAAAAATACCACTAACATACTTGCACAATTAAATCGAATAATGGGAAATAAATTAGAGACAATAGGCAACCTTCAGGACTATAACAACTTTATTTATTCGGGAGCACGCACTGTTATAGAACTCCACGACCAGAGAATAATCAGAAAGGATATTGATGTACACACAAGGAAGCCAGTATGGGAAATTAGAATTGAGAGGAAGATTAATGATCTGAGAAAGTCAATAGGGCAACTCTTCCAATACGTGAATACTGAAGAGCCTACAAATAAGCTTACCAAAAGAACTTTTCAAATAACGGAAAGGTACAAAGACCAAGAAAGTAGATCGCCGGTACAGATTCTAGATAAACTAAAGCAGAAGTTATCGGTATATGCCAATCGTCTGAGAAGATACAAAGAATCATATGTGAGAAAGAAACAAAACCACCTCTTTCATACTAGTCAAAAACAATTCTACCGAACAATCACACGAACAAAAAATGAAGAGGACAATCAGAAGAGGCTAGAACATATTGGGCCAACATATGGGAAAAACCAAAAATCCACAATTCAATGGCAAGTTGGCTTAGGGATGAAAAGAAGAGTGTAGATAAAATACCGACAATGATGTACAACACCATAACAGAAGCTGATGTGAAGACAGCGGTTAGTAACACCTCAAATTGGAAGGCACCAGGCCCAGATGGAATCCATAACTATTGGTTAAAGAAATTCCACACAACCCACAAGACACTAGCGGACCTGCTTACATCTTGTATCCGTAATCCAGAACAACTCCCAGCTTTTATTACAGTGGGTATGACGTACCTTCTTCCAAAGTCATGTCCATCTGCGAGAGATCCCGCTAAATATAGACCTATTACGTGCCTACCAACTCTATATAAAATACTTACCTCAGTACTATGCACTCATATATATAAACATCTTGATAGAAACAAACTACTCCCTGAAGAACAAAAGGGATGCCGAAAAGGATCTAGAGGATGCAAGGAGCAGCTGGTCATAGATGCTGTAATAAGCGAAGAAGCGAAGCAACGAAAAAGAGATCTGTACGTTGCTTATATAGACTATAAGAAAGCATTTGATAGTGTGCCGCAATCCCTTCTGATTGAAATGCTTAGAATATACAAAATAAACCCATCTATAATTACTATGCTGCAGCATCTAATGCCACAATGGAAAACATGTCTATATTTACAATCCGAGCAGGGACAAATTAATATTGGGCAGATTAACATCAAGAGAGGTATTTTTCAGGGTGATGCCTTGAGTGCATTTTGGTATTGTATCACACTGGCACCTCTATCAAAAATGCTGAATAAACGAAATGCAGGATATACACTTGCTAATGGGCAAAAGATCGACCATCTCGCATATATGGATGACATCAAGCTTATATCTGCATCAAAACAAGGACTGAACGGATTACTCAAAACCATTCAAAGATACAGCGAAGACACTGAAATGGAGTTCGGTCTTGATAAATGTAAAATCAGTGCAATGCGCAGAGGAGTATGGGAAGACCACCCCGGATTCCATTTGCAGCCTAACAAGATAATAAAGGCCATGGACAGAGAAGATACCTACCAATACCTAGGTCTGGACCAAGCACGAGGAATGAAGCACAGAGAAATGAAGGAGATCCTGAAGAAGAGGCTTACGGACAGGATCAAGACGATTCTGAAAACACAATTATCTGGCATATACAAAGTAAAGGCTATTAACACATACGCCATACCTACTATCGCATACAGCTTCGGAATAATCAAGTGGTCTGATACTGACCTTCAAGAAATTAATAGGGTTGTACGAGTCCTATTCACAAAGTACAGAGCCAGACATCCCAAAAGCTCAGTGGAACGATTCTACCTGTCAAGATCAAAAGGTGGGCGGGGGATAATAGATTTAAAAGAAGCTCACCAGCAACAAGTCGAGGGTCTTAGAAAATTCTTTTATGAGAGGAGTGAGATATCTAATTACCATTGCAATGTCGTTCAAGCTGACAGAAAATTCACTCCTTTAAATTTGGCGAATAGGGAATATAAACCCCTCGAAGAACTTGTTCCCACAGAATTAAAGATACGGCAATGGAAATAAAGAACTTCACGGACGATATCCGGCTAACCTAGATAGCGACCAAATTGACACTGAGGCTTCAAATGCTTGGTTGGAAAATGGAGATGTATTTGCCGAAACAGAGGGTTTCATGATGGGAATCCAAGACCAAGTAATTCCCACTTTAAATTACCGAAAGTACATTATAAAAGACCAAAGTGTACTCAGTGACAAATGCCGACTATGCAATAGTAAGTCAGAAACAATAGGTCACATTATTTCAGGATGTACCATCCTGGCTCCGACAGAATATCTGAAGCGACACGACAATCTTGCAAAAGTGGTACATCAAGAACTATGTAAAAATGCAAAACTACTAACAGAATGTCTTCCCTATTACAACTATAATCCAGAATCGGTAATGGAAAATGACACAACTAAGGTATACTGGAACAGAACAATACAAACAGATCATACCATAGAACACAATAGGCCAGATATTATTTTACAGAACAAGGTAGAAAAATTACTTACCTAATAGATATAGCTGTACCTGCTGCACATAACATTATTGATACACAAGCGGAAAAAATACGGAAGTACATCCCACTGGCTGCGGAGGTTAAAGAAATCTGGAATCAAGAAAAAGTGGTCGTGATACCAATAGTAATAGGAGCGACAGGAGAGATACCAAAGAAATTACATGAGAGCATAGAGAAGTTATACTTACCACCGACAATCTACCTCAAATTACATAAACTATCTATCCTAGGAACGTGCCATATAACTCGGAAGGCTCTGAACGTAGCAACCTGAAAAACAATACAAATTAGTCTTGGACATTTGCAGTAAATGCCGTGTCGAAGATACTTACCTGTGATTACAGAGAATATTTAAAAATAATAATAATAATAATAATAATAATAATAATAATAATAATAATAATAATAATAATAATAATAATAATAATAATAATAATAATAATAATAATAATAATAATAATAATAATAATAATAATCTTCTGCAGCTACATAAGGATAAGCCAATGCATGGTCTCTTCTACCGTCATCTAGAGGGGCTTGGCTTATCTGAAAGGCTGACCTTTGCTTTTTTGAGGTCAGCGGGGCTGAACTCTGAGACCGAGGGATTCATAATGGCTTGCCAAGATGGTGTAATGAACACACTCGTCTAACGTAGAAGAGACTTGGGTATCCAGGTTCCAGAAACAAGCTCCAGGGCCTGCCGCCTCGCGCCGGAGACCCTTATGCATCTCCTGTCGGCCTGTCCGGTATATGCGGCCACAGCGTATATCCAAAGACACGATTCAGCCTTACGGGTGTTGTATTATCATTTACGACACTCGTATGAGATAGACGAGACGCCATTGCTGCCTTATGCTCCGGGGATATAGAATCCGTGGGGTGAGAAGTGCCGAATTTATTGGAACTATTCATTCCCCACCCTCAGGCAAATCCAAGCCAATAAGCCTGATGTAGTCCTCCTCGACCACCAGCTTAGGACGATGTTTGTGATTGAGTTCTCGGCTCCGCAGAGAACAACATCGTCCTAAAAGAGGAGGAAAAACGGAGGAAATATCGAGATCTTCTCTCCGAGCTCCGCAGGCTGTATCCAGACCACTCTGTTAAGATTGTGGTGCTAATTAGGCGTCCTGGGTGGAATGAGACATACGTTGCTTTCTGACTTAAAGATCATACCGGCTTGTCGAAATTCGGCAGAGATCTTAGCCGGCAGAATGCAGAAGGCAATCGTCCTTGGTTCGCTACGTCTGCTCAGAACACACGATTTACGGGCGCAATGATTACTGACTCCACGGAGTGGAGAGTAGTCATTGCTTGACTCTCCAGAACATCTCCGAATGTGTCGGAGCCTCGGAAGGTGTTTACTGATAAAAAAAAAATAATAATAATAATAAATAAGCAGGAGGGGTCAACCATCATCCACGACCTTTGGTGAGTAGCGACACCACTTACTCTAGCTAAAGGGTGTAAAATCGGACCGGCAGCACTGCGCACCCGGGAGGGATGAGCTTCTTTTCCCTCTGGTGCCGGCCGTCAATGTGTCAGGCCAACCACCTGACACACTGAAACCTCCGGTTCCGAATGCCAGGAGAGAAGGCCCCCACAATCGACCCCATTCGGATGGGGGTCATGGGCAAGGTGGTGGGGTCCAGCCGGATGGATTGCCCGTTGACGACCAAGGCCATGAAAATGGAAGTTTTGAGTGGACCGATGAGCTAAGGGACGATCTTCTGATCTGTTATGAAAGCAGCGAGCCCGGGCGAAGGGGATACATGGCGCGGATGTATGCTCGGTGGTGTGACATGCACCCCGAAGGCCGCGCCCTCACCGCACAAAATCTGCGGGATTATGTATCCTACCTTCGTCGCAGAGGCTATGAGAGGCGTCCTCAACTAAGGGCAAATGAAGTGGTTGAAGAGCCACGGAATGATCCCGCATAGGCGCCGCGCTTCATTCCCCGCGAACAGGACGACCTGAGCACCCGTCGGGGGTTGCCTTTTATAAAACCCCCGAAGCCCGCAGATCTGGCTCGAGTGGATACTGCGCTCCGTGAGGATCTCCCAGAAGAGGCCGACATCTGGCGCGTCAATTGCGCGGTGTACGAGGCCGCTGAACTGCTGACTCGGGTGGAGAGAGGACGTGAAAATGCCGTTTCTCCACAAGAGAGAGCACGGCGGCGAGTGCACAAGATGGAGGCTAAGATCCGGTCGGCGAGGCAACACGCGTCCCGTATCCAATGTGTGATGGACTACGTGGAAGCCAATAGGGCTTTCACACCTAAGGTGAGACGCATAGCTACCTCCCTTAGGCGGGTCCATCATACCCTGAATCGAGTGGTGCTGCTCACCATCAAGCAGCATTCTCTCGACAGAATACGGATGCTAGTGGCTGCAAAAAAGTCACTAGTGAGGCGGTCGAGAAGGTTGGAGCAAAATAATTTGTTCCGTGTACGGCCATCTCGACTTTTTGAACAGCCTCAGCGTGTTGCGGACAATCCGCCGACTGTAGATCAGGTAGAAGCCTTCTGGAGAGATCTTTATGGCCGCAGGATTCCACTGGATAGAGACACTCCAGCCCTGGCACACTTCGAGGCCTTTTGTCAAAGGCTTCGAGAGCAACAAGATGTGTGCCCACCGATAACCCCGGATGAAGTTCGGAGATCATTTATTAGATCGAAGAACTTCGCTGCTCCTGGTCCCGATGGGATCAGCAACTTCTGGTGGAAAAAATTCACCAGTGTCCACCGCCATTTGGCCAGAATATTCACGTCCTGGCTAAATGGAGAGCAGCAAATTCCGGCGTGGTTTGTCGAGAGGAGAACCGTGCTTATCCCTAAGAGCGGAGATTTGTCCCAGCCAAAGAACTACCGTCCAATAATCTGCCTGAATGCGTGTTACAAGGTGTTTACTCGCATCTTGTACGCGCGTGTGCTCCACGCAGTGAACCCCGTTTATCAACGGATATACGAGCAGCGAGGGTCCAAGAGGGGTGTAGCTGGCTGTAAGGAGAACCTGCTCATCGACAGATGTATTACGCAGGACTCCGTGCAGTACAAGCGAAACCTCTCAATGGCCTGGATAGATTACCGCAAGGCATTTGATATGACATCGCATGAGCTAATAGTCCACTTGCTCCAATGTCTTGCGGTGGCCGACCCCATAGTGAGATGTATTGAACAACTCATGCCGCTCTGGAGGACCCGCTTTACCATAACATCGGCTAATGCAAGGGTCCAGACAGAGCCGGTTTTGTTCAGGAGGGGAGTGTTCCAGGGAGATTCCCTGAGTCCCCTCTTGCCTTGTTTTGCATCTCACTGCTGCCATTATCCGTTGCACTTCGTCGTACCCGGGGTTACAACTGCGGTACCCCAGGAGACCGGAGGCATAAGGTCACCCATTTGTTCTATATGGATGACCTTAAACTCTACGCCTCCGGAGAGAGGGATTTAAATCAGTCCCTCAGAGTGGTACATGAGTACACGCAGGCGGTTGGGATGGAGTTCGGGCTGGACAAATGTGCACTGGTTCATCTCAAGAGAGGACGATGCGGTCCATACGGAGAGGACGCCCAGCTCATAGACGGAAGCATCTTTCACTATCTAGATGCCGGAGAGTCGTACACCTATTTGGGTGTCCCACAGCGGGGCACTCATGAGGTGGCAACGGTGAAAAACGCTCTCCGCGGCAGGTATCGGCACCGCCTCCGACAGGTCTGGTCTTCGGAGCTGTCGGGTAAGAACAAGGTGAGTGCCACAAATATGCTTGCCGTTCCGATCCTTCTCTACTCCTTTGGAGTAGTAAAATGGACACTAGAAGAGCTGAGGCAACTCGATATAGGGACCCGTAAAATGATGCATCTCCATCGGAGTTTGCATCCAAGATCGTCCGTTCCGCGGCTATACTTCCCAAGAAATCGGGGAGGCCGTGGACTCTTGAGTTTGCAGTGTCTCCAGGGCAGAGTGGTTTTGGAGGAGGCCTGCAAAGTCATCAGGAGCTCGGATCCCCTTCTCTGCATGGTCCAACACCATGAAGCAGCAGGGATAGGAGCGTCTGTGTATAAGGCAGCGAGAAGAGCAGCCGATGAACTTGGTCTCGTGTTCGATACTGAGCGGGAAAATCCAGACTCTGTCACCGAGTCGGATCCTGCTCAGTTAAAAGCCCTAATTAAAGCTGCAGAAACGCGTCATTTTCTGCAGCTACATAAGGATAAGCCAATGCATGGTCTCTTCTACCGTCATCTAGAGAGGCTTGGCTTATCTGAGACCGAGGGATTCATAATGGCTTGCCAAGATGGTGTAATTAACACACTCGTCTATCGTAGTCGTGTCTTGGGTATCGAGGTTCCTGATACCAGCTGCAGGGCCTGCCGCCAAGCGCCGGAGACGCTTATGCATCTCTTGTCTGCTTGTCCGGTATATGCGGCCACAGCGTATATCCAAAGACACGATTCAGCCTTACGGGTGTTGTATTATCATTTGCGACACTCGTATGAGATAGACGAGACGCCAGTGCTGCCTTATGCTCCGGGGGATATAGAATCCGTAGTGGGGAATGAGAAGTGCCGAATTTATTGGAACTATTCATTCCCCACCCTCAGGCAAATCCAAGCCAATAAGCCTGATGTAGTCCTCCTCGACCACCAGCTTAGGACGATGTTTGTGATTGAGTTCTCGGCTCCCGCAGAGAACAACATCGTCCTAAAAGAGGAGGAAAAACGGAGGAAGTATCGAGATCTTCTCTCCGAGCTCCGCAGGCTGTATCCAGACCACTCTGTTAAGATTGTGGTGCTAATTATAGGCGTCCTGGGTGGAATGAGACATACGTTGCTTTCTGACTTGAAGATCATACCGGCTTGTCGAAATTCGGCAGAGATCTTAGCCGGCAGAATGCAGAAGGCAATCGTCCTTGGTTCGCTACGTCTGCTCAGAACACACGATTTACGGGCGCAATGATTACTGACTCCACGGAGTGGAGAGTGGTCATTGCTTGACTCTCCAGAACATCTCCGAATGTGTCGGAGCCTCGGAAGGTGTTTACTGGGGAAAAAAAAAAAATAATAATAATAATAATAATAATAATAATAATAATAATAATAATAATAATAATAATAATAAGCCGGCAGAATGCAGAAGGCAATCGTCCTTGGTTCGCTACGTCTGCTCAGAACACACGATTTACGGGCGCAATGATTACTGACTCCACGGAGTGGAGAGTGGTCATTGCTTGACTCTCCAGAACATCTCCGAGTGTGTCGGAGCCTCGGAAGGTGTTTACTGGAAAAAAAAAAATAATAATAATAATACTCATACTCATACTCATAAGTTTATTGACGACTGTATATACAAACTTGTACATGAAGTGTCAAACAATGAAATAAACAAAATATAATAATAACCATAAAAATAGATAGGATAGAATAAATAAAATATGCTATACATAGTTCGATCCATGGTTAATGTATGCTTGAATGCTGTAGAAGCAATTATCCAATAAATAACGTTTCAAAAATACATTAAAAGTGTGAGAATTCATATTTTTAAAATCACGATTCAAGAAGCGATTAGTTAATACATTAAACAAATTTAGGTCCAATCTATTTCTTTTAGAAGTAGCGAGCCTTGAGCGTGTGACAATGAGGTCTTCGGCATGCCTGGTATTGTAAGAGTGAATGTCAGAATGAGTCTCAAAGGCATATATATTACGGTGAATATCAGTTAAACTTTGAAATAAATAGATACAGGGAACAGGCAGAATTTTTAGGGTTTTGAACAATGGCTGGCAATGAGTACCGGGGAACTTTAGCAAGAATTCGTATAGCCATTTTTGTAAACTAAAAATTCTGCTTGCATAGGTTGAATTGCCCCAAAGTGTTATACCGTAATTTAGGTGACTATGTACTAAAGAAAAGTAAACAGTACGAAGTACATTTTGTGATATACAAGATTTCAATTGGCGCATAACAAATAATTGCGACGATAGTTTCTGCTGTGAAATGAATAGACTGGGTTTTAGCGTCATTCAACTTGAGACAATTAGCAGAAAACCAATCCCTTGCTTGAGCCAAATTATCTGAGCCTAATTGAATATCGCCTGTTGATAAAATAGTTGTGTCGTCTGCAAACAAAACGCAGTTATCCATTATCACATGAGGAAGATCATTAATATACAGGAGAAAAAGTATGGGACCAAGAATGGAGCCTTGAGGCACACCATTCTTTACCGACAAAAATGCGGAGTCAGCCCCATGACAACTTACATACTGCTTTCTGTCTGCAAGATAAGACACAAATAAGTTCAACTCAGTTGATCTTATACCATAGTATTCCATTTTACAAATTAAAATGTCGCTAGAAACAGAATCAAAAGCTTTAGTAAGATCACACATGGTGGCATTCGACGAATAGCCCCCATCCAGACCATCGACTACAGCACCTACAAGATCAGCAATAGCGCCTAAAGTGGATTTGTTTTTCCGAAAACCGTATTGAACCCTAGATAATAACTGTTTGGACTCCAAATAGGAAATTAATTTCTCTTTAACGATCTTTTCTAGTATTTTAGACAAAACCGGTACTATCGCAATGGGTCTAAAGTTATCGACATCGTTCGAATCCCCTTTTTTGTGTAAAGGTAGTATTTTTGTTATTTTAAAAGCATCAGGCCAGTGCCCTTCTGAAATACACTTATTGTATAAAATCGTAAGAGGATGTGACAAATGTGGAAGTAAAAATTTAATTATTTTACTGTTGGTATTGTAAAAATCTAAACTGGGCTTGTCTTTCAACATATTGATAGCACTTACCACGTCCGTTTCGAGTATAGTAGACATGAAAAATGAAGAAGAAGGCTTAGCCACCTTATTCAAGTAAAACATTGAATCCTTGTTAGAGGGACTGATTGTACTTAATATAGTATTAGATACATTGGAAAAGAACTGATTAAATTCATCAGATGAAATGGACGATTTTACAGGGGTACTCTTATCACCACGCTCAGTATTTATGATTTTCCAGCAAATTTTAGGTTTATTGTTCGAACTAGAAATAATGTTAGAGTAAGCCTTTCTCTTCTCATATTTCAACATTTTCTTATAATTTTTACGCGCATCTTTATACGTTAACCAATCCTTCTCCGTTTTAGAGTCCAAAGCAGATTTTTTCAGCAGTAATACATTTTTGCGCATGATACGCAAATCCTTATTGAACCACTGGACACCGTGTTTATTATTCCTTTTAACTTTACGTAACGGAAAACAAGTCTTTATATTGTCATTTAAAGACTTTATAATACATAAGGCAACGCCATTGCTATCCTGATGCTCAAGATTCATATCTGACCAAGATAACTGTGAGAATCTATCAAATAACGTGATTAACCCTTTGTCAGTAATAAATCTTTGATTACTTGTGGAGTAAGATGGAATGCCGTGTCGATGGCACTGAATAGTTACAAATTGGGCATGGTGATCTGATATGTCAGGATCAAAATTTATAACTTCTAAAGCCTTTGAATCAAAATTAGATATAACATTGTCTAAACAAGAAGAAGAAGTCGAAGTAACCCTAGTGGGTGCATTAACACTATGATACAAACCATATGAATTTATAATATACAATAGTTGTTTTGCAAAATCGGTATCTTGATTCAAATCTACATTTATGTCACCAACTATAATGATATACTTGTATTTAGTGTAGACAAAGTTAATCAAATTCAGAAAGTTATTTTTAAAAATAGAGAGGTCACCGTTACTGGACGATCTATATAAAGCTATTAAAATAGTACAAGAATTTACAACTTCACAGCCACAGAACTCAGCATGTACAGGTACAGAATATTTATCCAAATTGATCGCTTTAAAACTAAAATTAGATTTCCCATATATAGCAACGCCTCCGCGTGACGAATTACGACAATAATAAGTTACAAGAATATAGTCACTTAATTTTACAGAACTTATACAAGATCTGTCTAACCAGTGCTCAGAAATACAAATAAAACTGGCTTGAGTATCAGAGGCAAGAAGTCGTAAACGATCTAACTTATTAGCAAGACTTTGACCATTTAGGTGCAATATTGAAAATTTGTCGCTTAAACATATATCCAAGGGTTTATCGTTCACTATTTCTATTTGTTGATTGAAGGCTAGCAGGTTTGAATGATCGAAAAAACTGAATTAAAACAACACCACTGGGCCAAACTTCTGCCTTCATAATTTTGTCCACGTCCACACTAGGTACCTATATTTTAAAAAAGGCATATATAGATGGGTTACGGGAATTTAGTTTTTCTATTTTAACTTCAGATACTATTCCTTTGAGGTAATTTAATAGAGCTTCGTCACTTGTCTCCGGATCCCAATTGGTGGAATGGAAATGTTTGAAAGAAACATCTTTAGCTGACTTAAGTATAGAGTTAGTAGATAAGTCATTAGAATCTCCTATAAGGATATTCCTAGATCTTCTGCGCACCCGATTCACCGAATGTTGCATAACTCGGTCGTTGCCGTCTTGTCTATCCTCATTCAATTGCACAATATTTTGACAAACCTCATGAGCCTTGGCCAAATGAATGGCATGAGACACTGCGGATGGCGTAATATTAGAAACAGCTGCCTTAGAGGTATTCTTTGACGACGTGTTCGATGATATACTCTTACTAGAAGCTTGTGCATAACTTAGAGGCTTGGAAATAGGCTCATTAATCACTTTATCACTAGTAGATTTTTCTGAATTCATCAGCTCTCTCTTGAGGTAAGATACTTGATCTTGCAGCGAATTTATAGCTATAGCTTGATTTGTAATTGTCAGATCTTTTTGCCGTAAAAGTTCTTCCAAATACTTAATTTTAATGTCATCCACACTAGATTTAGTATCCTGGTATGACATCTTTTGTCCTTGAGTTATAGGTTGATTACAAACAGCTTGATCTTCGCTACTGTCAGCGCAACAATTTACTGTAACATCATCGATAAACTTTACTGATTTCAAAGCATTTAAACAGCTCTTATGGGAAATAACGCCACATGTGATACATTTTAAACCAGACTGAACAGAGTTCTTACATCTTTTACATTTGTTTATAGGTAACACACTTGCAGAGCCTTTATTTGACATAACTAGCACGTTATGAAATTCAGATAGTCATACGTTCCAACTCAAGAGCGACTCTTGTGAAACAAACACACTACTTAAATAATTGTGGTATAATTAAAAGTAACTGAAAATACCAGTCCAGTTTACCGACGTCCGCTCGATAAGGATTAAAAACGATCCATAAGATTAGAATAAAAACAATCAACACTCCCACAATAAAAAGTGTAGATGTAGCAAAATGCAGTATGAGTCGTACACCTATTTGGGTGTCCCACAGCGGGGCACTCATGAGGTGGCAACGGTGAAAAACGCTCTCCGCGGCAGGTATCGGCACCGCCTCCGACAGATCTGGTCTTCGGAGCTGTCGGGTAAGAACAAGGTGAGTGCCACAAATATGCTTGCCGTTCCGATCCTTCTCTACTCCTTTGGAGTAGTGAAATGGACACAAGAAGAGCTGAGGCAACTCGATGTAGGGACCCGTAAAATGATGCATCTCCATCGGAGTTTGCATCCAAGATCGTCCGTTCCGCGGCTATACTTCCCAAGAAATCGGGGAGGCCGTGGACTCTTGAGTTTGGAGTGTCTCCAGGGCAGAGTGGTTTTGGAGGAGGCCTGCAAAGTCATCAGGAGCTCGGATCCCCTTCTCTGCATGGTCCAAGACCATGAAGCAGCAGGGATAGGAGCGTTTGTGTATAAGGCAGCGAGAAGAGCAGCCGATGAACTTGGTCTCGTGTTCGATACTGAGCGGGAAAATCCAGACTCTGTCACCGAGTCGGACCCTGCTCAGTTAAAAGCCCTAATTAAAGCTGCAGAAACGCGTCATCTTCTGCAGCTACATAAGGATAAGCCAATGCATGGTCTCTTCTACCGTCATCTAGAGGGGCTTGGCTTATCTGAAAGGCTGACCTTTGCTTTTTTGAGGTCAGCGGGGCTGAACTCTGAGACCGAGGGATTCATAATGGCTTGCCAAGATGGTGTAATTAACACACTCGTCTATCGTAGTCATGTCTTGGGTATCGAGGTTCCTGATACCAGCTGCAGGGCCTGCCGCCAAGCGCCGGAGACGCTTATGCATCTCCTGTCTGCCTGTCCGGTATATGCGGCCACAGCGTATATCCAAAGACACGATTCAGCCTTACGGGTGTTGTATTATCATTTGCGACACTCGTATGAGATAGATGAGACGCCAGTGCTGCCTTATGCTCCGGGGGATATAGAATCCGTAGTGGGGAATGAGAAGTGCCGAATTTATTGGAACTATTCATTCCCCACCCTCAGGCAAATCCAAGCCAATAAGCCTGATGTAGTCCTCCTCGACCACCAGCTTAGGACGATGTTTGTGATTGAGTTCTCGGCTCCGCAGAGAACAACATCGTCCTAACAGAGGAGGAAAAACGGAGGAAGTATCGAGATCTTCTCTCCGAGCTCCGCAGGCTGTATCCAGACCACTCTGTTAAGATTGTGGTGCTAATTATAGGCGTCCTGGGTGGAATGAGACATACGTTGCTTTCTGAGTTAAAGATCATACCGGCTTGTCGAAATTCGGCAGAGATCTTAGCCGGCAGAATGCAGAAGGCAATCGTCCTTGGTTCGCTACGTCTGCTCAGAACACACGATTTACGGGCGCAATGATTACTGACTCCACGGAGTGGAGAGTGGTCATTGCTTGACTCTCCAGAACATCTCCGAATGTGTCGGAGCCTCGGAAGGTGTTTACTGAAAAAAAAAAAATAATAATAATAATAATAATAATAATAATAATAATAATAATAATAATAATAATAATAATAATAATAATAATAATAATAATAATAATAATAATAATAATAATAATAATAATAATAATAGATAGATAGATAGATAGATAGATAGAACGTTTATTGACCATTTATATATACAATGAGTACATTTATAGTCATAACTTAGTAACTAAACAATCAACTGATATATGACTTAAAATCGTCAATAGAATAAAAGCAATGCTCCAATAGAAACATTTTAGTGATTGTATGGAATGACCTGACTGACTTCAATTTAATTTGGGCATGTCTAAAAAATGTATTAAATTTATTATAGAGACCAATTAACATTTTATTTTGTTTGGTAATTTTGATTCTAGAAAATGGCTCTACAATATTTTCTGCATTTCTTGTATCGTAATTATGAATGTTAGAATATGTAACTAAGTTGGGCAAATTTTTATGAACTAGAATTAGAGCCTCCAGAATAAATAAACATGGCAGAGGTAGAATTTTCAGCTGCTTAAACAGGTCTTTACAAGAAGTATTATAAGATACATTAGCTATGAGTCTCACCGCAGCCTTCTGTAGAATAAATGCCCTGTGCGCATCCCTGGAGTTACCCCACAGGGTAATACCATAGCTCAAGTGACTATTCACTAAGGAAAAATAAACAACCCGCATAACGCTATCATCCACAAAAGGCCTCAGTTGTCTCATTACAAAAGCTGCGCCGCAAGCCTCGAGCAAAGCCTTTCCAAATGCGGGGTCCAGGTTAGGGCGGTATCGAGAGTAATGCCCAACATTTTAACTGGATCAGATTTTACACACCACTTATCAGATGAAAATAACATATTTTGGGTTTTTGTTACATTCAATTTTAATTTATTTGTAGAAAACCAAGATTTGGCCGATGCGAGGCTCGCTAAGCTCAGCTCTTCACTACCTCTAGTCACTATGGTGGTGTCATCCGCAAAGAGGAAGCAAGAACTAGAAGGTAAAGAAGAGGGCAGATCATTAATGTACAATAAAAAAAGCACTGGGCCTAAAATTGATCCTTGCGGGACACCACCTTCTATCGGCAAGTTTCAGCAAAAGAATATCTGTGTTAACGCAGTCGAAGGCCTTTGTCAGGTCACACAACACTGCATATGAACTCTCACCCATATCAAGGCCATCGACTACTTCCTTGATCACAGATAACAACGCTCTGACTGTAGAATACCCTTTTCTAAACCCAAACTGTGATGGCGATATGATAGAATATTTATCCAAATAGACCAATAATCTCTCTTTTAGCAAGATTTCTAATATTTTGGAAAATATAGGTAAAATAGCAATTGGCCTAAAATTGTCTACAACATCGATATCGCCCTTTTTATGGATTGGAAGAATCTTTGCTATTTTGAAAGAGTCCGGCCATATGCCGCCGCTAACAATATTATTAAATAGGAATGTAAGTGGCCCAACGAGTACTTCAAGGCAAGCTTTTACTATTCTGCTGTTTAAGCCATAATAATCCAGACAGGCTGAGTTATTCAAGAAAAGGATAGCCTGACGCACATCAGCTTCCAATATAGGCGACATAAAAAAAAGAAGATACTGGCTTGACCATACTATTTAGAAATCTCAAGGGATTTATATTTGTATCCTCAATACTATTGAAAATTACGTCAGAGACAGTTGTAAAAAAATTATTGAACTCTTCAGGAGTTAAGCTGGTAGCTACGTGATTACTTATAGATGTACGCTCTAAGTTTACTATGTTCCAGACTGTTTTGGACTTATTATCCGAGGCCATAATGGTCGTGGCATAATAGTTACGTTTAGCGGAAACAAGAGCTTTTTTATACTGCTTACGCAAATGAGTGTAAGTAGCCCAGTCATTCTCAGAATTTGTTACATTGAATATATATTTAGCCTTGAAAAGATGCTTTCTCTTGCCCCTCAGGTCCTCATTGAACCACTTTACTCCACATTTAGCAGATACATTTTTTAAAGGGAAACAGTCATCCAGGAAAATTGCAACATTTTTCAAAAGCTCATTGCATATTATATTGGGGTTAGAGCCTAAAGAATGGATGTTAAACCAGTTAGTCAATTTTAAATGATCTAAAAAACAAGTGATATTTGCGTCATTAATCATTCTTTTGCGGACAAGGGTTTTTGATTTTCTTATTCCTCGAGGATTCTTAACACAAATATACACCGCCATATGGTCGGCAATATGGGTATCAATAACACCCGTAGATACACTTCCTGTGCCAAAATTAGTTATGACATTATCGAGACAAGACCTTGTATCTTTCACAATTCTGGTTGGTACATGAATATAATGAGTCATGCCATATGTAGCGAACAAATCGCCAATAAATCTCGCACTCTCCGTGCTACCATCAAGATCAAGGTTTATGTCTCCAATAATGACTAGCGATTTATACTTCCTCGAGAAAAAGTCCAAGATTTGGGAAAGAGCAACAATAAACATATTCAAGTCACCATGTGACGATGACCTGTATACCGTAATGATCAAACAATTCATGCTTTTTATCTCCGCTGCACAAAATTCAGCATGCAATGAAGTGCAGAACTTCTCCGCACTAACACGTTTCAAGGAAAAATTAGCATTAGCAAATATTGCAACTCCCCCATGCTGCCTGTTCCCTACTCTACAATAACTAGATACCAATTGGTAGTTATTTAAGCATATAACATTAATATCGTTAGATTGAAGCCAATGTTCACTAATACACAAAATATCAAACGAGTTATCATTTAACAGAGCATTAAACTCACATATTTTGTTAGAAAGACCTTGGGCATTGACGTGTAGCACCGAAAATCCTCCTGAACACCCCCTGGACTTTCGAGGTAGATCACCCATCCGTTCCAAGGCTAACGTCTCACTTATGGAGGACTCTGGCGCGAAAAAACCAATTCAATATAACACCAGTGGGCCATATATTAACATCCAAATCAAGGGGAGACTGATTTTCAGGAACCGTTATATTTAAATACTTCTCAAATAACCACGCAGCTCCTCCATATCCGTGTTGGGATCAAGATTCGTGACATCGTATTCAAATGAACGGACTACTGGTACCGCTGGAGCAGCCTTTAAGGGACACTGGCCCGGATTTTCCTGACAACCAATTAGTAAATTTCTGGATTTAGATTTAGGTTTAGGTTTCGGGTGAGATGGTTGCTGATTTCTATCATTTACCAAATTCACAACATTATTACAAATATTCTGAGCCTGCGCACTGTGTATAGCATTTGATAGCATTTTCTCGTTTATCACAGGTTTAGATGTCCCAGTTTCAATTGCGGGTTTATTGGGCGACTCTGACCCATTATGTTTGCTCTGTTTCACTTGCTTGCTTGAGAGAGACAGCCCCTTAGTTGGGGGTTGGGCATTACAATTATACATGTCCTTCAGCTGCTTGAGTAGATCAATCTGTTCAGCAAACGACTTGATTGCAATAGATTGATTTGAGATCACAAGATCCTTTTGGCGTATGATTTCCTCCAAGTACGAGATCCTAAGCTTGTCATCGCTCCGTGCAACGTTGCCACTTACATCGTTAGAATTTGACTTACTCTGCGCCAATGTAGGCTCATCATCAGTGTCAGCGCAAGTGCCATCACCAAGAAACTTGACATCTTTTAGCATCTTGAGACAACTCTTATGTGACAATTTCCCACATTTTATACATTTAGTACCCGATTTCGCGGGATTTTTACATCTGGTACAATTTGATGAGGTGTCGGAAGTGGTCAAAGAGGGGTCTGCCATAGCTGGATTGAAAATCCGAATTAAATTCCTCTACCGTTGGCGTGACCGGTGTCTGCCGTCTGTATAATGTCTGTATAATGTCTGTATAAAAATCCACAATCGAGGATACAATGTTTTTGGATTAAATTTGCTTGTACCAACAATCACATACGTACACTGATAAACAGTAAACAAAGTTTTTCACCAAGCATAAATTAATAATAATAATAATAATAATAATAATAATAATAATAATAATAATAATAATAATAATAATAATAATAACAATAACAATAACAATAACAATAACAATAACAATAACAATAACAATAACAATAACAATAACAATAACAATAACAATAACAATAACACTAACAATAACAATAACAATAACAATAACAATAACAATAACAATAACAATAACAATAACAATAACAATAACAATAACAATAACAATAACAATAACAATAACAATAACATTAACAGTAACAGTAACAGTAACAGTAACAGTAACAGTAACAGTAACAGTAACAGTAACAGTAACAGTAACAGTAACAGTAACAGTAACAGTAACAGTAACAGTAACAGTAACAGTAACAGTAACAGTAACAGTAACAGTAACAGTAACAGTAACAGTAACAGTAACAGTAACAGTAACAGTAACAGTAACAGTAACAGTAACAGTAACAGTAACAGTAACAGTAATAGTAATAGTAATAGTAATAGTAATAGTAATAGTAACAGTAACAGTAACAGTAACAGTAACATTAACAGTAACAGTAACAGTAACAGTAACAGTAACAGTAACAGTAACAGTAACAGTAACAGTAACAGTAACAGTAACAGTAACAGTAACAGTAACAGTAACAGTAACAGTAACAGTAACAGTAACAGTAACAGTAACAGTAACAGTAACAGTAACAGTAACAGTAACAGTAACAGTAACAGTAACAGTAACAGTAACAGTAACAGTAACAGTAACAGTAACAATAACAATAACAATAACAATAACAATAACAATAACAATAACAATAACAATAACAATAACAATAACAATAATAATAATAATAATAATAATAATAAATAAGCAGGAGGGGTCAACCATCATCCACGACCTTTGGTGAGTAGCGACACCACTTACTCTAGCTAAAAGGTGTAAAATCGGACCGGCAGCACTGCGCACCCGGGAGGGATGAGCTTCTTTTCCCTCTGGTGCCGGCCGTCGATGTGTCAGGCCAACCACCTGACACACTGAAACCTCCGGTTCCAAATGCCAGGAGAGAAGGCCCCCACAATCGACCCCATTCGGATGGGGGTCATGGGCAAGGTAGTGGGGCCCAGCCGGACGGATTGCCCGTTGACGACCAAGGCCATGAAAATGGAAGTTTTGAGTGGACCGATGAGCTAAGGGACGATCTTCTGATCTGTTATGAAAGCAGCGAGCCCGGGCGAAGGGGATACATGGCGCGGATGTATGCTCGGTGGTGTGATATGCACCCCGAAGGCCGCGCCCTCACCGCACAAAATCTGCGGGATTATGTATCCTACCTTCGTCGCAGAGGCTATGAGAGGCGTCCTCAACTAAGGGTGAATGAAGTGGTTGAAGAGCCACGGAATGATCCCGCAGAGGCGCCGCGCTTCATTCCCCGCGAACAGGACGACCTAAGCACCCGTCGGGGTTGCCTTTTATAAAACCCCCGAAGCCCGCAGATCTGGCTCGAGTGAATACTGCGCTCCGTGAGGATCTCCCAGAAGAGGCTGACATCTGGCGCGTCAATTGCGCTGTGTACGAGGCCGCTGAACTGCTGACTCGTGTGGAGAGAGGGCGTGAAAATGCCGTTTCTCCACAAGAGAGAGCACGGCGGCGAGTGCACAAGATGGAGGCTAAGATCCGGTCGGCGAGGCAACACGCGTCCCATATCCAATGTGTGATGGACTACGTGGAAGCCAATAGGGCTTTCACACCTAAGGTGAGACGCATAGCTACCTCCCTTAGGCGGGTCCATCATACCCTGAATCGAGTGGTGCTGCTCACCATCAAGCAGCATTCTCTCGACAGGATACGGATGCTAGTGGCTGCAAAAAAGTCACTAGTGAGGCGGTCGAGAAGGTTGGAGCAAAATAATTTGTTCCGTGTAAGGCCTTCTCGACTTTTGAACAGCCTCAGCGTGTTGCGGACAATCCGCCGACTGTAGATCAGGTAGAAGCCTTCTGGAGAGATCTTTATGGCCGCAGGATTCCACTGGATAGAGACACTCCAGCCCTGGCACACTTCGAGGCCTTTTGTCAAAGGCTTCGAGAGCCGCAAGAGGTGTGCCCACCGATAACCCCGGATGAAGTTCGGAGATCATTTATTAGATCGAAGAACTTCGCTGCTCCTGGTCCCGATGGGATCAGCAACTTCTGGTGGAAAAAATTCACCAGTGTCCACCGCCATTTGGCCAGAATATTCACGTCCTGGCTAAATGGAGAGCAGCAAATTCCGGCGTGGTTTGTCGAGGGAGAACCGTGCTTATCCCTAAGAGCGGAGATTTGTCCCAGCCAAAGAACTACCGTCCAATAACCTGCCTGAATGCGTGTTACAAGGTGTTTACTCGCATCTTGTACGCGCGTGTGCTCCACGCAGTGAACCCGGTTTATCAACGGATATACGAGCAGCGAGGGTCCAAGAGGGGTGTAGCTGGCTGTAAGGAGAACCTGCTCATCGACAAATGTATTACGCAGGACTCCGTGCAGTACAAGCGAACCCTCTCAATGGCCTGGATAGATTACCGCAAGGCATTTGATATGACATCCCATGAGCTAATAGTCCACTTGCTCCAATGTCTTGCGGTGGCCGACCTCATAGTGAGATATATTGAACAACTCATGCCGCTCTGGAGGACCCGCTTTACCATAACATCGGCTAATGCTAGGGTCCAGACAGAGCCGGTTTTGTTCAGGAAGGGAGTGTTCCAGGGAGATTCCCTGAGTCCCCTCTTGTTTTGCATCTCACTGCTGCCATTATCCGTCGCACTTTGTCGTACCCGGGGTTACAACTGCGGTACCCCAGGAGACCGGAGGCATAAGGTCACCCATTTGTTCTATATGGATGACCTTAAACTCTACGCCTCCGGAGAGAGGGATTTAAATCAGTCCCTCAGAGTGGTACATGAGTACACGCAGGCGGTTGGGATGGAGTTCGGGCTGGACAAATGTGCACTGGTTCATCTCAAGAGAGGACGATGCGGTCCATACGGAGAGAACGCCCAGCTCATAGACGGAAGCATCTTTCACTATCTAGATGCCGGAGAGTCGTACACCTATTTGGGTGTCCCACAGCGGGGCACTCATGAGGTGGCAACGGTGAAAAACGCTCTCCGCGGCAGGTATCGGCACCGCCTCCGACAGATCTGGTATTCGGAGCTGTCGGGTAAGAACAAGGTGAGTGCCACAAATATGCTTGCCGTTCCGATGCTTCTCTACTCCTTTGGAGTAGTGAAATGGACACAAGAAGAGCTGAGGCAACTCGATGTAGGGACCCGTAAAATGATGCATCTCCATCGGAGTTTGCATCCAAAATCGTCCGTTCCGCGGCTATACTTCCCAAGAAATCGGAGGCCGTGGACTCTTGAGTTTGGAGTGTCTCCAGGGCAGAGTGGTTTTGGAGGAGGCCTGCAAAGTCATCAGGAGCTCGGATCCACTTCTCTGCATGGTCCAAGACCATGAAGCAGCAGGGATAGGAGCGTTTGTGTATAAGGCAGCGAGAAGAGCAGCCGATGAACTTGGTCTCGTGTTCGATACTGAGCGGGAAAATCCAGACTCTGTCACCGAGTCGGATCCTGCTCAGTTAAAAGCCTAATTAAAGCTGCAGAAACGCATCATCTTCTGCAGCTACATAAGGATAAGCCAATGCATGGTGTCTTCTACCGACATCTAGAGGGGCTTGGCTTATCTGAAAGGCTGACCTTTGCTTTTTGAGGTCAGCGGGGCTGAACTCTGAGACCGAGGGATTCATAATGGCTTGCCAAGATGGTGTAATTAACACACTCGTTTATCGTAGTCGTGTCTTGGGTATCGAGGTTCCTGATACCAGCTGCAGGGCCTGCCGCCAAGCGCCGGAGACGCTTATGCATCTCCTGTCTGCCTGTCCGGTATATGCGGCCACAGCGTATATCCAAAGACTCGATTCAGCCTTACGGGTGTTGTATTATCATTTACGACACTCGTATGAGATAGACGAAACGCCAGTGCTGCCTTATGCTCCGAGGGATATAGAATCCGTAGTGGGGAATGAGAAGTGCCGAATTTATTGGAACTATTCATTCCCCACCCTCAGGCAAATCCAAGCCAATAAGCCTGAAGTAGTCCTCCTCGACCACCAGCTTAGGACGATGTTTGTGATTGAGTTCTCGGCTCCCGCAGAGAACAACATCGTCCTAAAAGAGGAGGAATAACGGAGGAAGTATCGAGATCTTCTCTCCGAGCTCCGCAGGCTGTATCCAGACCACTCTGTTAGGCTTGTGGTGCTAATTATAGGCGTCCTGGGTGGAATGAGACATACGTTCCTTTCTGACTTAAAGATCATACCGGCTTGTCGAAATTCGGCAGAGATCTTAGCCGGCAGAATGCAGAAGGCAATCGTCCTTGGTTCGCTACGTCTGCTCAGAACACACGATTTACGGGCGCAATGATTACTGACTCCACGGAGTGGAGAGTGGTCATTGCTTGACTCTCCAGAACATCTCCGAATGTGTCTGAGCTTCGGAAGGTGTTTACTGAAAAAAAAAAAATAATAATAATAATGATAATGATAATGATAATAATAATGATTATGATAATGATAATGATAATGATAATGATAATGATAATGATAATGATAATGATAATGATAATGATAATGATAATGATAATGATAATGATAATGATAATGATAATGATAATGATAATGATAATGATAATGATAATGATAATGATAATGATAATGATAATGATAATGATAATGATAATGATAATGATAATGATAATGATAATGATAATGATAATGATAATGATAATGATAATGATAATGATAATGATAATGATAATGATAATGATAATGATAATGATAATGATAATGATAATGATAATGATAATGATAATGATAATGATAATGATAATAATAATAATGATAATGATAATGATAATGATAATGATAATGATAATGATAATGATAATGATAATGATAATGATAATGATAATGATAATGATAATGATAATGATAATGATAATGATAATGATAATGATAATGATAATGATAATGATAATGATAATGATAATGATAATGATAATGATAATGATAATGATAATGATAATGATAATGATAATGATAATGATAATGATAATGATAATGATTATGATAATGATAATGATAATGATAATGATAATGATAATGATAATGATAATGATAATGATAATGATAATGATAATGATAATGATAATGATAATGATAATGATAATGATAATGATAATGATAATGATAATGATACAACAACAACAACAACAACAACAACAAAATAATAATAATAATAATAATAATAATAATAATAATAATAATAATAATTTTTGAGCAATAAAAACCTGAGTGGTAAATGTGGAGTTACCCCAGAAACAGAGACCGTATCTCAAACGACATTCAACCTGTGCGAAGTATAAACAGCGAAGCTGTTCAATACTTAAAGCCGATCTCAGATTACGAAATAGATACGTTAGGGAGGAGAGTTTATTCGTTAGTATATCACAGTGAGCATGCCATTTCAAATGTTTATCTATATATATATATATATATATATATACATGGCTGTCACATCATACGAAGCCCACCACAAACTACAGATAAATGGAAGCCCGAGGTTTGCGGGGTAAAGACATTTCGGTGGTATTGTAATTCTTCGGTATTACGAAGCCCGGGCGTATATACAATTTCGCTATGTTGAAAACACTCCGATCGTATGAAGCCCAACAATGTTGCCACGATTGTACAAAGCCCGTACGTGTATGTATGTATATACCCTGCCGATTATATGTAGCCCATTAGTAAATATCATCATTGTGAAAATATTTGCAACATTGGTAGTTTTAAACTAACGGACGATAGAAAGCCTCGTAAGGTATTTAAGCGATTCAGTACATTTTTAAAGTTTTATCCAAAATAGAATATTGTTTACTATCTATCAAACAGCAAAAGTGGCTAAAGTACTGCTATTGCTCGAGAAAGAAAGGGGGAAAAATTTTCAAAGAAAAACAATAAAACAATTAGAAAAAGATATATACTACAGTTCAAACTCTTCTGAGGATGAGGACGAGGGGGACGATAATACGGTTGTTAAACAAATTTGTAAGAGAATGACAAATACAAATTTATTGGAAACAAGGGAAGGAAGCTTAAAAGAAGAAACTGCTACAGATTTGCATCTAAGTAAAGAAAAAGGAAGGTCAGAAGATGAGGATGAGGAGGATGGTAATACGATTGTTAAAAAAAATTGTAAGAGAATGCCAAATAAAAATGTATTAGAAAGAAAGAAAGGAAGCTTAAAATAACAAACTGCTACAGACTTGCATCTAAGTAAAGAAAAAAGACAAGAAGACAACAGAAAGAAAATAGGCACAATCTAATATATAAAATTCTCGTGTCACAGTTTTAGACGCCATACCCCTCGGAAACGGCTTTACCGATTTTTATGAAATTTTATATCTATATTCGGTAGGTCTGAGAATCGGTAGTAATCTATTTTTCATACCCCTAAATAATAAGGGTGGTCCACCCTAAACATTATTTTTTTATTTTTTGGACAAAATTTTTTATTTTTTTATGATGTGGCATTAAAAAATACATACAACCTTTAATTTTCACCCTTCTATCATTAATCCCTATTTTTTAATAGCCATTTTAGTAATTTAATCATTTTTAACACTGGTTGATAACTGATCGATTCACAGGCACACAAAAATAAAAAAAAGTTCTATGCCCGAGCATGGTTCCCCATGTATTTTTGGCTCCTGAAACCAATCCCGGGGTCGGTATAGCCCAGACGTTCCATATTTGCGCCCTACGGTTAAAAAAATGACCAAAATTTGGCCATTACCTGCAAATAAGCGCAAAGCTTTATCTACGTGCCATTGAAGGGTCCAAACATGAATCAGTTGTTGGATAGGACCTCCCACATCCCAATTATCACTTGAAGGCCACGCATTTGCAAAAAATTAGTCCTAAAAAATTTCAAATTGTCAGAAATAATCATATGATTTCACCGTATTCAGGATCGAAATTAATTTAAGAGGATTGTCTTCATGTAGCATTGCACAGTGAATAGACATAAAAAAAAATAAAGAAAAATAAAAAAAAATAAAAATTTTTTTTTTAAAAAAGTAAAAAAGAAAGAAAGGAGCCACAATACTTCCTACGTCAACGTCATTAGCAGGGTTGCAGTTCCATAAAAATTTGTGTACAGGTCACAATTACTTTCCTTTGGCGTGACCCAAAGCTAACGACGTTGACGTATAGCTGTCATTCTTTTTTTTATTTTTTTACTTTTTTTAATATTTTTGTAAATTTTACTTTATTCACTGTGCAATGCTACATGAAGACAATCCTCTTAAATCAATTCGATCCTGAATACGGTAAAATCATATGATTTTTTTTTGATAATTTGAAATTTTTTAGCACCAATTTTCTGAAAATTAGTGGCCCTCAAGTGACAATTGGGATGTGCGAGGTTCTATCCAACAACTGAATCATGTTTGGACCCTTCAATGGCACGAAGATAAAGCTTTGCGCTTATTTTCAGGTAATGGCCAAATTTTGGCCAAGCAAGACTAATAAGAAAAGGAAAAGATCAACACAAAGAATGGAGACACAGTGAACACATGAGAAGACAGCCTAGACAGTAATGAATCTGATAATGACAAAGTTACAGAACTAAAATGCCATGCAATAAGGATAAATATAAAAAAGAAAAAGAATCATAAAAGTGAAAGTCTGAAAGATAAAAAAATTGTGGGTCGTATTCGATGGTTGCAAAAAGAAAAGAAAATTGTACTTAAGTACTTTGAAAAACACGTTCAAAATAAAATAACACCTAAGAAGCACGAGTGCAACCAGTTTCTTGTTAGACATGGGAAGGAACTTCAGAATAAGGATTGGGTTAGGGTAAAAACTTTGGTTTATAATACCTTTAAAGGGAATTAAGGTTAATTATATAATATATTACTGTCATTAAACTTCTTTGAGAAGCGTAGTAATTTCTTTATTTCTTTTCTTATGTTTTATATTTTCTTTCACCCTTTAATTATACAGCCTACACATTATAATTATTTTAATGTTATAACCAAAATTCTCAAATGTGAATATTGTGACTAGTAAATATTATTATATTTTTAAATATTATTAGCAAAAAATGCGTTTTTAATGGCTAAAACTGTATAGTAAATAGTTTCTATATCGGAAGAAGTGACTGTAAAATCAACCAATCATTCCTCAACAGGTAATACAAATTGAAATTGATCTTATTTGAGGAAAGGAATCATGGCTAATAGATAGATTTGTCAGAAATTAATTATCTTAATATTGGTTTTGTTTTTGAAACTATCTGAAGTCGGAACAATTATAAAATTTAAGATTTCAACATTTCACCTCTTGAATGATACTTTGTAGATTTTGTAGTCGCTCCATAGATACTGATTTTAATATTTTTTATGTTTGACTGTATCATAATACCTTTGTTTATGATTCATGACGCTATTTAGCGCTAGTAGTAGTAGCACTTTATGAACTATTAAGAAGTTAAAATGGACTGTCAATATCACAAGAAATTCCAAAAAAGTTTACAATTTAGTGCATTTAAGTTATAAAATACCAGTACTCATGTGCAATGATAAAAATGAATTAAATTTCTTTTAAGATATGGAATGATGCTAGGAAATTTGCTTTGCTGCATGTTCCATGCCTTCATTACTCATTTCGAATAAATTTGACAATTTAATAAATTCAAATGTCATTAGTCAAAGCATACTAAAATATTTTTCAGGCATTTCCAATCGAGTAGTTTTATCAACGCATGTTAAGAAAGAAATCCTCCTCAACCGAGACAGTTGAACATAAAACTATGTATGCAATTCGTACATAATCAAACTTTTTAGACTCGTCCAATAAAGCCCTACATTATGTACTTGTTACGTAAATAGCTAGGTTATTAATAGTATTTATAAAAAATCACGAGACATACTATTATTTCATGATTTTGTTTCTTATTCGTTCCCTAATTCCGCGCAAAAGACATTAAAACTACATCAAATAAATTGTGATAGTATTGTTTTTCACAGCCTATGTCTGCTAACAGATTATTTGTTGTCATGTTTGTAATAAAACATTAATATCTTGTAAACGGTGAGATTTTGGTATATGGAATGCTAATACAGATCAAAAGAGAATAAAAAGAAGATAATTGAATAGAACAATAAAACACAGGGGTGTTTAAAATAAAATAAGTAAGTTATTTAGATTTTAATTTGTCAAAATTAGTCGCTTAGTATTAAACACCCTGTACAATTTACAGAAATTATTATCAATGATGGGCATTCTTCCTCATATAGGAAGCACACGTATAAAATTTGAATATTCTAGCTAAGATATTGCCATAACTAGCTTGAATTATATGTACCTATGCTTAAAAAAATTAAATAATGGCTGTTTCCATATAGGAACTGTTTATGAAACCTTATCTAAAATCATCAATCATTTGAAATAAAGAAGTTGATATCTACTTCCGGTATAACCGGAAGTCCTACATCGATGTCAATATTTTCATTAAACTGCAAATTTTAACTAACCCCTGTATACAAATTATTTGGTTTCCTAGATACGTCTAACAAAAGGTCTTCGCGCCACATATAAAATAGACGTTGCCAAACTTCAGGGCTTCTTTTAACAGACAGAACATATCCGGCTTCGTAGCATTCGTAGTACTTCTAAAGTGTATATACATTTTTCAGTAGCGCCAACTGGTGGCACTTGTCATGTACTACAAGTGTATTTTTTAGAAATCTCACAACCCTAAACGGCCCGGGCTTCGAATAAAAAATGGTGTTTCTAGAGCCACCTATTTTATTTTTATTGAAACCGTTACAACCGTTAGGAAGCCCGGACGAATATATACATAATGTACTAATTTGAAATTTTAAAAGATGGTGCCACATACTTTTTTCTCAAAGAAAACACTGAAAAATTACGAAGCCCGGATTCGGGCTTCGCAAGTCGGTGTCGGGCTTCGCATATCCGGTGTAATATATCACTTTTGGCTTCCTAAAGGTGGAAGTTATATATATATAAAGCTGTTTACAGGCCTTTTAGACCCAGAGCTGTGGTATTCTCCTCCATTCCATTCTGTCCTTCGCCTTTCTTTTCCAATCCGTTACATATTTCTTCCTTTGATCTATTGCCACTGCCTCTCTCCATCGCTTCCTCGGTCTACCTCTCTCTCGGTAGTTGGGTTTACTCCCTACTATTTTCTTAACTGTCCATTCATCTTCCATACGTTCTAGATGCCCTAACCACTGCACTCTTCTGGCTTTTACAATTTCGTCTATTGTTGGTGCCTGGTACATTGCATATATTTCCTCATTATTTCTCCTTACATAGCCTTCCTCCGTCTTCTTACCCCCTAGAATTCTCCTTAAGATTTTCCTTTCCCACCTTAAAAGTTTTTCTCTTGACTTCTTGTTGAGAACTCAGGTTTCACTACCATACAGCGCTGTAGGTCTCAAAATTGTTTTATACATTCTAAATTTTACCCCTCTGGACAAATTTTTTGATTTCAATAAGTGTTTGACTGCTGCCGAACTTCTGTTTGCTTTTATTATTCTCCTATTTATTTCTTGTTCCTCATCACAGTTAGCTGTTATTAGCGCCCCCAAATATACATATTCTTGAACTTCCTCAAACTCCATCTCTCCATGCTCTGTTCTCAATTTAAAATTGGTATCCTTTCTTTGTTCTCCTATTCTCAAAAGCTTACTTTTCTCTTGTTTTATCTGCAAGCCCACTTTACGTGCTTCCTCCACAAGTTTTCTCGTTACTTCTTCTAATTCCCTACTATTTCTAGCAATAATAGCCACGTCATCTGCATAACTTATAATTTGATGGCTTTTAAACAATATGTGTCCTTCTCTGTTCAACTGACTATCTCTTATGACCTTTTCTAGTACTAAATTAAAAAGAAGCGTTGAGAGTGGGTCTCCTTGTCTCAGTCCTGTATCAATAGTAAAGCCTTCCGAACATTCACCTTTTATTCGTACTTTTTATTTGGTATTTTCTAAGGTCATTTTCAATAGCCTAATCAGTTTGGTTGGTATCCCAAATTGTTTCAAAATTTTACTTAGTTTATTCCTTTTGATCGAGTCATATGCTTTCTTGAAGTCCACAAATAAAACCATTGCTTTGATCCCATACTCATAGCATGTAGTCAGAATTTCCTTCACCATGAAGATTTTGTCCGTTGTTGACTTTCCTTTTCTAAAACCTGCTTGATACTCCCCTATTTGTAGTTCTGCTATAGGTTCTATTCTCTGTTTTATTAACGTCGCCATAATTTTATACCCTATATCTAACAATGATATACCCCTATAGTTTCTGCAGTCTGTTGCATCTCCCTTTTTGATAAAGAGATTGGTATAATCAAAGCATCTCTCCAATCTTCAGGCATACATTCTCTTCTCCAGATCATTCTTATCATTTCGTATATTCTTTGTCTTAAATCCTCTCCTGCGTACTTAATGTTCTCTGCTGTTATTCCGTTTTTTCCTGGACTTTTATTATTCTTTAAAGCTTCAATAATTTCCTTTTTTGTAGGTTCTTCTATATCCACTTCTTCTTCCCTTCCCGGTATCAACTCCTCGTGCTCCTCTCCTTCCCTTACACTCTCTTCATTCAACATATCTACAAAGTATTGCCTCCATCTTTCTCTCACTTCTGTTTCCTCTGCAATTAGATTTCCACTTTCATCCCTCACATATTGTCACGTAATAAGCGTGTGTGACTCTATATAGTAGGGAGTCTGGGACTTCCCCCAAATATCACTAAAAGTGTGACCGTCCTGCACCACCTATAAATTTATAAAAATAATACTTCTCTTATATTCTTGGGGTACTCGCTTGGCTCCTGCGAGAGGTATAGAAACTCAACCTTTTAATATAAATACAGATTTATTCAATAAACATAACAGCCATACTTACAATAAGACCTTTGCGCTGGGGAGAATCTCTTCTAAAGATCAGAGCCAGCCAACGGCTGACCGCCGCCCTTTGGCCATGGACTGGTTGCCTTTGGCCCAGTTTCAATAGTATTTATACACATTCGGAAAATGCTGAGTCTGTCAGAATTATACTATCCATTGAAACTATGTGAACAGCGCTTGGTTCTTAGAGAGAGCAAGAAGGATAGACATAGTTTGGTTTGATAGTAACCTTGCAACTGGACACTTTTAATTGTTTTGAATTTCACTTGTGTAACATTGACACATTATCGATTGTAAATATATTTATAAATTTGGTTCAATATAATAATTTAATATTCGTATGTACGACAAAAGGTTTTTAATTTAAAATAATTAAAATATGTGTCCAGCTGTAAACCATCTCTCTAAGATCCTCTTTGTTGACATTACTCCCCCGCTTGAAAAAGCTGGCCCCCAGCTTTTGTATATTTGATACAGACATATTTTATATTTCATTTATATAAATCAAATAATAACATTTAACCTAATTTACAATCAAATAACTTATAACTAATACAAAATTGAAAAGAAAATTCAATACATTGTTCATCACACCACATTAAATGTCTCGCGTAAACTTCCGCACTCAGTTTTGTATACATTTGTATATAGTTATTTGCAGTACACTCCACAGTTCTGTACTGTTTTTAACGGCACTAATACTGTATTTATTCAGTTCTTTACGACTCTCTACTCACAAGCGTATGAGATCAGCACCATTTCCCGTGAGAACACTTGGCTGGATCAAACGGACTATGGGGGTGATTGCAGATGGTCAATTAATTCTAGCAGATGTGAAGTCTCGTATTGATAATGGTGACTCCTGTTGTTGGACCAAACTTATTGTTGCTCCACTGTAGTACTGTGTAGTCATTTTGGCGATGACATGGTCAACGGGTGGTTGACTAACATGGGCTTTGCTGTCACTTTTATGGATGAACCATTGTATCTGTGAGCTTGCATCTATTGCTAAGACCATTGCTAACAACTGGTTTCTGTTGGTGCCTCTTTGGGAATAGGATGTCATGCCTCACACAGCTGTGGTTCCAGAGTGCCTACGGAGTGGTATGCTTCGGCGCGAGTGGTGTGGTGCAATCGGTTTTCTCATATTTTATACATGGAAAAAATAGTAATAATAATAAATAATAATAATATGATAATTTAAGCACAAATAAACACACATAAAATATTAGAATCTTAATTTAATACAATCCTTTATTTTAATTTAGTAATATACTTTCTACTTATACTTTTATACATATATACATCAATATGTTTGTAGCCACAAATCTTATCGTAGCTATGAATATTCTATATAGAGGTACCTAAAACATCCATATATCTACTATTGTAAAAGTTAAGAAGAAATTACTATAAATTAAGAAATAGAATCATGACTCAATTACGAAACTGCCGACAGTGTTTTTATTTAATATTGTATGACATATATTCATACTGTTGTGTTTACTATTAATAATTAATAATAACATAAGTATTTATACTTTTAATTAATTAAATTGTAAATATTATTTAACTTATGCTAGGCCATGGCTATAGAAAATATTTATAAGACGAATTGAGTTTTGCTAAGCTGGTACCTAATTGCAAGACTTTTTACCCAAAACAAAATAAAAATTGTTGCTATATAATATTCTTAACTTTAAATATACATGCTAGAAATAAGTTTTACTATCCTAATGATGAAATTCCCTATTAAGACCCTTCTAAATCATATTGCCTAGGAATTATTTTAATTATTGCCTACATTTTCTACTTTTTATCTTTCCCGTACTAATTAATGATCCCAAAAAACGTAAATAATATAGTTAATTTAAAAAAAAATTGTAATAATACCTACTGTGCTGGTGTTTGCAAGAATATTTATTTAATATCATGCACGACATCAACTTAAATAATCCAACAAATCAGCATATTAATACTTTTGCTAAATTTTTTATTATTATTCAGATTAAAAGTTTATTTCTTTGACATTTTCCTACTAGCGCTTATTAAACCATGACAGTACCGTACTGTCCAATTTTTAATTTTTATATATTAGTTATTCCAATTTTCTTTAAAAATGCCACTTTGTTTACCTTTCTTCTTCCAGCTTTTATCATATACCATGGTAATCATTTTTACCTTACTTTGTAATCTCCATATATCTAGGCTTCAAATTATCTTCCATTATTTCTCTAAAAAACATTTATAAACTCCACAAATCTTACTCGTTTGCCTCTTGCACAGGTGTTGATAATTACACCTGTTAACGTTTATATACTTAGCCCTTCTTTATGATTTGATACTGAGAGAAACAACTACTCTGCGGACTAATGCCCCGACCAGCATTGAATTACACTTCTAGTATAAGGTACTACGTATATCATTGTCGAACCTATTAGTTCGCTTTATAAAATATTCCTTTCCTATTGACCTCCATAAATAAAACATTTCATTAAAACGTTAATATTTCTTCAATATTGTCATCACTGCTAACACAGCGGAAAAAACATATATTTTTCTTCTGCTCTCTAAAACATCAGACTTATATTAACATCTATTCACTCGAGATTATTTCACTGTCTGAAAAACAAAATAAGTTAGAGAAACATTATCTCAATCAGATGCCACTTGCACCTAAAATAAAAAAAACACATTATATAAATCAAAACAAATATACATGGAGCCCGTTCGCCTTATTTCTCAAATTTGATTAATACTCATAGGGTAAGATAGGCTTTTGGGAATAATTGGCATTCTGGCCTAACCAGTGACACTAGCACAGGCAAAAATACAAATTTTAGCTAAGAATCTACAATTTTTCCAGCCTGTTGCCACAGGCAGTGAAAAAATTTATAAACCTTAGAGTACGTTAAACAATGCGCATGTTCGATTAATCAGTATCCACTAGCACAACCTGACATACGTATCTGAGCAAAGAGTTTTACTTCCTTTTCCCAGCCAGTTACCACAGGCAATGGCAAAAGTTATAAAAAAAACCTTTGTTAAAATGGGATGGGAATGGAGTACTTTAACTCTAGATTTAAAATACAATCCTGAGAGCAAACAAAAATAATCAGATAAATAATATCTATGGGCTAATTTTGGAGAATTAACCTAGGGAACGAAGCGAGGCGCCTCCACCAAATGTCACGTAATAAGCGTGTGTGACTCTATATAGTAGGGAGTCTGGGACTTCCCCCAAATGTCACTAAAAGTGTGACCGTCCTGCACCACCTGTAAATTTATAAAAATAATACCTCTCTTATATTCTTGGGGTACTCGCTTGGCTCCTGCGAGAGGTATAGAAACTCAACCTTTTAATATAAATACAGATTTATTCAATAAACATAACAGCCATACTTACAATAAGACCTTTGCGCTGGGGAGAATCTCTTCTAAAGATCAGAGCCAGCCAACGGCTGACCGCCGCCCTTTGGCCATGGACTGGCTGCCTTTGACCCAGTTTCAATAGTATTTATACACATTCGGAAAATGCTGAGTCCGTCAGAATTATACTATCTATTGAAACTATGTGAACAGCCAGCAAGTCTATCGCTTGGTTCTTAGAGATAGCAAGAAGGATAGACATAGTTTGGTTTGATAGTAACCTTGCAACTGGACACTTTTAATTGTTTTGAATTTCACTTGTGTAACATTGACACACTATCGATCGTAAATATATATCAATATAATAATATATAATAATAATAATAATATTCGGATGTACGACAAAAGGTTTTTAATTTAAAATAATTAAAATATGTGTCCAGCTGTAAACCATCTCACTAAGATCCTCTTTGTTGACAATATATTACTTCTTTCTTTATCTTCTTTCCCTTTTTTATCTCTCTGTAGAAGTTACGTATTTCCTTCCTCTTATAATGTTGCTCTATTTCATCTATTTTCTTAACCTGTTCTGCTCTCTTCTTTTGTCTAAACACTTTCTTTGCCTTTCGTCTTTGTTCCCTGTATTTTTCTTTATCTTCCTCTTGTACTGACTGAAGTGCTTTAATTCTTAGCTTATTTCTCTTCTCCGCCTCTCTTATACACTCCTCATCCCACCATCTTTTCCTCCCTGCAAACTCTTTTTTTGGTATTACTTTCTCACTTGCTGTTTGTATGACATTTTCGATCTTTATCCATTCTTCATTTATATTTGCTTCCAATATGTGTATGTTTTCTTGTAAACCTTTCCTTATCTCTTCTTCATACTTCTTTTTGGTTCTCTCATTTTGCAATGCCGCCATATCTAGTTGTCTTTTTTTCCTTTGTAATCCTTTCCTTTTCATAGGTTTTTTTATCTTCAAATCTATTCTCACTAGATAGTGATCCGAGTCTATGTCTGCCCCTCTGCATGACCTAACATTTTTTATTATGCTTCTGTGATTATCATCTATGCAAACATGATCAATTTGATTCGTATATGCTCCATCTGGAGAGGTCCAGGTACCCTTATATATGTCTTTTCTCTTAAAGAATGTGCTCATTATTTTCATCTTTTGTTCTTCTGCAAATTCAATCAACCTACGCCCATTGTCATTGCTCTCTAGGTGCTTACTTTCTGTCCCTACTATACTTTCATACATCCTTTCTCTCCCTATTTTCGCGTTTGCATCCCCTACCACCATTCTTACTGTGTTTTTATTCAGCTTTCCATAATTTTCTTCTAGCTTCTCATAAAACTCATCTTTTTCTTCTTCTGTTTTTTCTTCTGTTGGCGCATATATATTTAATATCTCTATGTTTATTTCTTCTCTGATTTTAATCATACATAACCTATCTGAAATTGCTTCAAATTTAAAAATTGTATCTCTCATATTTTTATTTACTAAGAATGCTGTTCCGTATCGCCTTGTTTCGCCTCCGCTCGTAAAGAATAAATAATTTTCTAATTCCCATGTGCCCGTCTCCTTTATATGCGTCTCCTGTATCGCTATTATGTCCATTTTGTATCTACTTGCTTCTCTTTCTAGGATTTTTAATGATCCTTCCTCCATTAATCCTCTTACATTCCATGTTCCCATTCTCATTCCTCCTTCTTGATTTGTGCCTTCTTACTTTCCGTCTTTTCCTGTCTTCCCGCTCTCCGTCCTTCTAGCTTCGTTCTGTATTTTTTGCTTTCTGTTCCTGGTTCTATTTATGTCGTTTCCTTTTCTCATAACCATGTCCATTGCCAGCCATCTTTCCTTTATGTTAAGTGATATATCTAGTTTTTTGCTTCCTTTTTTTCTAACCTACTTGCATCATTATTCCATTTCCAAACCTCATTATCTATTACAAGTTTTTGATATCCTACTTTTGCTACCTTTCCTTCCATCCTTACTTCTTTGGCTTTCATTCTTAGTTTTCTTTGAATTTCTCTTGCCTTTTTGCTCATATCATCGTTAATATAGACTTTGGCTGCTCCTGCCTCCTTTAATTTACTTTTATTTTTCATTATCCTTATCTTGTCCTCCAAGTTTTAATTCTACTAAACATACATTAACTCCTATTTTCGTTACCGCTTCTGTACCAATCTCCATATGCTTATAAACTCTTCTATCTGTCCTTTTAGCTCATTCTGATCTACATTTTCTCTAATTCGTAGGCCTTGAACCACTATATTTTTCTTTCTTTTCTCTTTATCTATACTCTCTACTTTTTCTTCTACCTCTCTCATCTTATCTCTAAGCGCCTTATTTTCCTGCCTCATGTCCTCAATCTCTCCTCTGAGTTGTCTTATCTCCTCTTTATATTCTTTCTCTTCTCTTCTCACCTCTTTTACTTCCTGCGTTAAACTTTCCAACATTCTCAGCACCTTTTCCATGTTGTCCTCCATATCACCTTTCTTTACTGGCGATCGTGCTAGTTTTTTACTACAGCTGAATACCTCAGCTACTCCTTCCATACTTCTCTTTTTCTTTCCCTCATCCGTTCCACTGGCATCACTTTCTGTTTCTATTTCAATATCTTCTCTTCTTCGCTCGGGTGTTCTTGTTACCCTTTTACTGACCACCAGTTTTTCATTTTTTCTTAACATTATGTTTATTATATTTCCGACACCACTGGTTCCCTATCTCACTTGACACCCGATCGCTACCCACCTAAAAGTATTTTCTTCCGCAATACGTCTCTGAATTACTGGTTGCCTACCCACGCGTCTGACAGAATCGTTCTTGTCGACCAATCGGAAACTCTCTGTCAACCTCTGTAAGCAACACTGAACCTTATTGATGACCTACTTTCACTAACCTCCGAAAAATTTCTGTCTTTCTTTTACTTTTACTCTGTTATTTTCAAATTTTCTTATTCGTCTGCTTGCCCCTTTCCTCCACCACCAAAACTCACACTATTTGTATCCCAAAAATAACTCGGCACGGTTCAAATTGGACTTTAATGCCGGAGCACTTTTGCGACACGTACATACACTTAAAGCGATCGAGAACTATATAAAGACCTAAAAACTTCACTACTTCAGAGTCAGTACTTAAAAGCGTGTTGTCAATGGTAAAATCTAATGTATTACAATTTTTTTGTGAACTGTGAAATCTTAAAATTTTTGTTTTATTGATGTTAAAATATAACTGATTTTCAGAAAAGCATTTTGTTAAATCATCTAATAAAATATTACAATTTGCCTCCAAATTTGTATCATCACCGCTGGAAGTGATTAAGGAAGTATCATCAGCGTAGATAGTGAAACATGTATTTAATGAAATTAAATTGAGATCATTCATATACATCAAAAAAAGCATTAGACCTAAAATTGAACCCTGTAGTACAGCCATTCGTACAGGATACTGTACCGAACTGCTATCTTTTATAGCAACAAACTGAGTTCTGTTTTCTAGAAAAGTTTGTACCCAATCAAGAGCTAGACCCCTTATTCCAAAAGATATTAACTTTGATATCAGCCTTTCGTGATTGACGCAATCAAAAGCCCTACTTAGATCGCAAAAAATTCCAATAGGGCACTCATCAAGTTCAATAAAATGGTATATTTTACTTAAAAGTGAATGAATGGCTGTGCTCGTGGACATCCCGCTGCGAAACCCATACTGATTCTCTGTTAAAATATTGAACTTATCAAGAAACGATAACAATCTATTTAAAAAACAATATTCAAATATCTTTGAAAAGGAATCAAAGCATATCAAAGCTAGCAATAGAGGAAAAAAAATTAAGTCATCTGCATATAATAAATTTTAGCTACTAATTACTTCACTGAAGTCATTAATAAACCAAATGAATAGTAACGGTCCAAGGGTAGAACCTTGGGGTATTCCATAAATTGCAACGTAATTAACCGAATTAAATCCATTATAACTAACAAACTGTAATCTGTTATATGAATAAGACAATAAGATCAACCGAGTCGTCAGAGAAACCAAAAGTCATAGCCAATTTATAAAGTAGAACTTTGTGATTAACCTTATCAAAAGCCTTTGAGTAGTCTGTGTATATTACATCTACCGGACCTCAGTTATTTAAAACATCCGAGACATATTCAGCAAACACAGCCAAGTTAGTAACAGTTGACCTGCCGCCAACAGATCCATGTTGGCATGGAAAAATTAGGTTACGAACGGAAAGGTAGATACGATTATAAATAGCTGTCTCAAAATCTATATACAGGGTGGCCCAACGGAAACGTAACAGAGCCCATAGCGGCTAGGAAAAACTTTTTTTTGGAAAAACACCAAAACCCGTCGATTTTGTTTGCGAGGGGGGCATCTTTTGCATGAATTACGTGAATCTAACTGCTACCCCCTGAGCGGGGTAAACATCCCCTTCAAATTTGTAAATGGGAAGGGTGGTCAAGTTGCATATCGTTCAAAACCTCTTACAATAGTATATTATTTAACGAGCGTAGTGACAGGTCACCGCATTGACACGTGTATCAGTTTAAGCCGCTTTGAAAGAAAAAAAAACCTTTACAAAAAGTAGATTATTATTTAATGATTTAATACGGTATGGTAGCACAGGGAGGCAGCACCTACCTTACTAATATTTATTTATTATTTAAGAATGTTGTATCATTTCCTGTTTTCTTACTTGTTTAAACTAAAACCTGCAAAGATTTTTGTACTTGCTGTGGACCTCTCCTTCCCTCGACCGTTCTTTTTGTGTAAAGCGAGGTACCTACTTGGTTTGGCGGTCATGACCAGGTCGATTACTTACGTCGGGAAAAACGCAAAGGATAACAAAATAGACGCAAACGTACACCAATACATAAAAACACCGCCACGCGTTTTCCGCCATGGCATTATAACAGTTCAATGTGGTTCAAAATGAATTCAGCATAATATTTTGTGTACTCGGGAAACGTCTTTGATATTACGCCATACCGCCGCCACACGATAATATGCACTTGTCACACATAAAATATTATTTAACATCTACAGACGACGTCTGACGACATCTGTAGGCCACTAAATGCAAGATGCTCTTCACGGCGATACATTTTTAAACTTATTATGTTATTGTGGAATTAAATTCTGTTAATACTAATAATAGCAACAATATTAACAGTAATCGACGATGTTTGCATAAATAATTAGTAATATTTTAAACTATAACATCCCAAGATATTTACAGCGTTCTGTAAAAATTTTCTTAGACTCTTAGATATAACTAACTTCACATGTTCTTTTGAGGTTTGGAGAGTATGCAACTAGCAATGCAGTATTCTAGGTTATGTTCTGAAGTAAATAATTTTAAACGTCTAATCTGTGTTTTAAACGGTTTTGTTTTGGCTCACATGAATGAATAAATACGATTTTTCTAATTGGTTGAGCGTTAGCTGCGCAGGTGAAATAGAATAGGTACAAGGGAGTGAGCGGATCGAGAGAGAAAGATGGTCGACTGTGCGGTGCTCGAGGAGACTTGTAATTTTTCATGGTTTTTGTAAACATCCTTAATTGGGTTCTAAATTCAAGTCTTCCTTATTATATATTTGGAAAAGTTGGTGCTGGTGTTGGCAATATTGTGATAGTTATCCAAATATTAATCCTTAATTGGGATTCAAGGAGCACGTGGTGGAAGTCACTGACTGTTCTTCTAAATTCTGTATTCCAGTTTGCTACGAATTTGGTCAACGTTATATTACAAGTTGAAAAACCCCTTTTCCTATTCTTGGTGACCATAAGGGTCATATTCGTCTGCTATCTAGGACCATTGTTTAAATATTGAGCGTTAGTTGGATAAGAATCCACTCTGGAAAGGACAAAATCCTGGGAGAAGGGGTTTTTGTCTACGGCACAACAAATCGGTATCAGCGGGTCCTCCGCGGTGCCTTAGCGCCAGCGTATATACTGGCCGGCCTCTGGACGAATTATACTATACCAGCTGTCTCAGTTCCGGAGAGGAAAATTGCAAGGAATCAGGAATCCGCAAGTTATTTCACATTTATTTAATTCTAAGTCGCGATTATTGTTTCTCTAATTCATTTACTCACCTAGTGTGTGTATGTATATCAAAATGTTTCTCAAATTAATTATTCTTTGTATTAGGAACATATTTAATAGTAATTAATTAACTTAATATTTAGAAATTAGTTAGCATTCGATAAGAACTTATTAGCTTATTATTTTTTTTCCCTTTCACTTTAAGTTAATTGTTCAATTCCCGTTTGAATTGAATTTGTAGATGCCTATATGATTAGTATTTAGATTAGGGTTATTGCTTATTGTTATACAGGGAGTTCACTTTTTTTTTCTCTGATTGAGTATTTAAATTTTAAGAAAAATATTTGCAATTTCCAACAAGACCTGATTCGTGCGCCTGTTTGTATATTTGTTTATTTCTATCTACTATTGGGTGGTAAAGCATAATTATTAATGTAGTAGTTAGGACTTATTGTCTGTGCTGCGCTTGCACGATTTATATCTGAGCTTTATTATAAGCGGAAATTAAAGTGGGTTACTACGTTTTGCGTTGAACAATATACCGCTACGTTTGCGTATCGCCTGAGCTCAAGCGCCGCTGTCACGTATTCGGTTAAACGCTCACTATTACTTTTTTTTTCTTATTCATACTTTTATATTGTTTTAATTTCCGCCTTTTAACTTCGGCTTAAAATCACTAGTTACTATATTTAAGAGTTAATTTGTTTAATGCTTAATCCCTTCTAATTTATATACATATATCTTGTTTACATTATTATGTCTCATATTTGGCGAAAACCAGACTCCGATTAGTGTCAGCAATAAATAAGTGCAAATAATACCGTAATAGTATTTTTTTGTCCTGTTTGGTAAATTTGGGGATAAATTATTAGATCAGTATCGGTATTCGTTGGAGGTAAATTTACCTGGCGCCCAAGCATTATTTTTTATAATAATTTTTTTTTGAACCTCCCCTTCTCCACTGAGTACTAGCGGCGAATATCCAGTTGCCTACCATATTAGCATACGAGTATTTATAATTTTTATTTGGTGGGTGACACATAGTCTCACCAGTTTTTGGTGTCATCGTATAGCATGTATGCATACATATCATCAGATCCCACTCCAGTTTGAATTTAAAAGCGGTCCGGACTTATGTGTGGTGGGGCGCGATAGAATGAGAGCAGCGCAAGAGGTGGTGACTTTAAGGTGACGAGCATTGTACAATAAGGTTAGTTTTGCAGATTGGATCGAACACGTTTAATAATAATAACCACTTAAAATGAATAATTAAATAGTAGTACCTAAATTTACCCAAATTTGTTAATTTTCTTTAATTATAAGAATAAGATCTATTAAAATTTAATAATTATTACTTAATTTGAATTAAATATTTCAGAAATAAAATTTGATTTGTTTAATAAAATAAATAATTGAATGCACCCGGTATCTAGATGCACAGACGAATTATAAAAAACACGGAAATGGTAAAAATGGTTGATATTGATTTTGTCATTTGGGAAATGATATATTCGATTCAAGCTGTTTTTCGATCAGATGTTCATTAGTTAACCTCTACGCAAAATTCGTTGTCAGTTGCGCAAAAACAACTGTAAATTTGATTTAATCTCAAAAGACCTAGTTTCTCAGTAAGAGACAGTTATTTAAGGAGAAGCAGAACGTTGTTAGACGTGAATAATTTCAAATTTTGTCTACCCGAAGATAAAAAACAAAATATTTGTTATAACCTCAAAACGCTTAAGCAGAAAACTGAATATAGAATTAAATAATTCGCGGCTTTAAGCTACCTTCAGAGAATGACGTAGTATTGCCAGCAACACAAAGTCACGTGATTTTTAGGCAATGAATTAATCATTTTCCTCATTTCGCTCTTGAAGTCAGGTGAAGTACAAAATTTCCAACTTCAACCATTAAACAAAGCAACAGTTTTACATAACCGAAAACCGACTTATGAAATCTCAGATTTATAGTAATTAAACAGATGGTGGGGATGTTGTCAGAGTTCAGCCCCGCTGACCTCAAAAAAGCAAAGGTCAGCCTTTCAGATAAGCCAAGCCCCTCTAGATGACGGTAGAAGAGACCATGCATTGGCTTATCCTTATGTAGCTGCAGAAGATGACGCGCTTCTGCAGCTTTAATTTGGGCTTTTAACTGAGCAGGATCCGACTCGGTGACAGAGTCTGGATTTTCCCGCTCAGTATCGAACACGAGACCAAGTTCATCGGCTGCTCTTCTCGCTGCCTTATATACAAACGCTCCTATCCCTGCTGCTTCATGGTCTTGGACCATGCAGAGAAGGGGATCCGAGCTTCTGATGACTTTACAGGCCTCCTCCAAAACCACTCTGCCCTGCAGACACTCCAAACTCAAGAGTCCACGGCCTCCTGATTTCTTGGGAAGTATAGCCGCGGAACGGACGATCTTGGATGCAAACTCCGATGGAGATGCATCATTTTACGGGTCCCTACATCGAGTTGCCTCAGCTCTTCTTGTGTCCATTTCACTACTCCAAAGGAGTAGAGAAGGATCGGAACGGCAAGCATATATTTGTGGCACTCACCTTGTTCTTACCCGACAGCTCCGAAGACCAGATCTGTCAGAGGCGGTGCCGATACCTGCCGCGGAGAGCGTTTTTCACCGTTGCCACCTCATGAGTGCCCCGCTGTGGGACACCCAAATAGGTGTACGACTCTCCGGCATCTAGATAGTGAAAGATGCTTCCGTCTATGAGCTGGGCGTCCTCTCCGTATGGACCGCATCGTCCTCTCTTGAGATGAACCAGTGCACATTTGTCCAGCCCGAACTCCATCGCAACCGCCTGCCCGCTCTCTCCGGAGAGATTATTATTATTATTATTATTATTATTATTATTATTATTATTATTATTATTATTATTATTATTATTATTATTATTATTATTTATTTATTTTTTTTTTTTTTCAGTAAACACCTTCCGAGGCTCCGACACATTCGGAGATGTTCTGAAGAGTCAAGCAATGACCACTCTCCATTCCGTGGAGTCAGTAATCATTGCGCCCGTAAATCGTGTGTTCTGAGCAGACGTAGCGAACCAAGGACGATTGCCTTCTGCATTCTGCCGGCTAAGATCTCTGCCGAATTTCGACAAGCCGGTATGATCTTTAAGTCAGAAAGCAACGTATGTCTCATTCCACCCAGGACGCCTATAATTAGCACCACAATCTTAACAGAGTGGTTCGATACAGCCTGCGGAGCTCGGAGAGAAGATCTCGATATTTCCTCCGTTTTTCCTCCTCTTTAGGACGATGTTGTTCTCTGCGGGAGCCGAGAACTCAATCACAAACATTGCCCTAAGCTGGTGGTCGAGGAGGACTACATCAGACTTATTGGCTTGAATTTGCCTGAGGGTGGAGAATGAATAGTTCCAATAAATTCGGCACTTCTCATTCCCCACAACGGATTCTATATCCCCCGGAGCATAAGGCAGCACTGGCGTCTCGTCTATCTCATACGAGTGTCGTAAATGATAATACAACACCCGTAAGGCTGAATCGTGTCTTTGGATATACGCTGTGGCCGCATATACCGGACAGGCCGACAGGAGATGCATAAACGTCTCCGGCGCCTGGCGGCAGGCCCTGCAGCTGGTGTCAGGAACCTCGATACCCAAGACACGACTACGATAGACGAGTGTGTAATTACACCATCTTGGCAAGCCATTATGAATCCCTCAGTCTCAGAGTTCAGCCCCGCTGACCTCAAAAAAGCAAAGGTCAGCCTTTCAGATAAGCCAAGCCCCTCTAGATGACGGTAGAAGAGACCATGCATTGGCTTATCCTTATTATTATTATTATTATTTTTATTATTATTATTATTATTATTATTATTATTATTATTATTATTTTTTTTTTTTTTTTTTTTCCAGTAAACACCTTCCGAGGCTCCGACACACTCGGAGATGTTCTGGAGAGTCAAGCAATGACCACTCTCCACTCCGTGGAGTCAGTAATCATTGCGCCCGTAAATCGTGTGTTCTGAGCAGACGTAGCGAACCAAGGACGATTGCCTTCTGCATTCTGCCGGCTAAGATCTCTGCCGAATTTCGACAAGCCGGTATGATCTTTAACTCAGAAAGCAACGTATGTCTCATTCCACCCAGGACGCCTATAATTAGCACCACAATCTTAACAGAGTGGTCTGGATACAGCCTGCGGAGCTCGGAGAGAAGATCTCGATACTTCCTCCGTTTTTCCTCCTCTTTTAGGACGATGTTGTTCTCTGCGGGAGCCGAGAACTCAATCACAAACATCGTCCTAAGCTGGTGGTCGAGGAGGACTACATCAGGCTTATTGGCTTGGATTTGCCTGAGGGTGGGGAATGAATAGTTCCAATAAATTCAGCACTTCTCAATCCCCACTACGGATTCTATATCCCCCGGAGCATAAGGCAGCACTGGCGTCTCGTCTATCTCATACGAGTGTCGTAAATGATAATACAACACCCGTAAGGCTGAATCGTGTCTTTGGATATACGCTGTGGCCGCATATACCGGACAGGCAGACAGGAGATGCATTAGCGTCTCCGGCGCTTGGCGGCAGGCCCTGCAGCTGGTATCAGGAACCTCGATACCCAAGACACGACTACGATAGACGAGTGTGTTAATTACACCATCTTGGCAAGCCATTATGAATCCCTCGGTCTCAGAGTTCAGCCCCGCTGACCTCAAAAAAGCAAAGGACAGCATTTCAGATAAGCCAAGCCCCTCTAGATGACTGTAGAAGAGACCATGCATAGGCTTATCCTTATGTAGCTGCAGAAGATCACGCGTTTCTGCAGCTTTAATTAGGCTTTTAACTGAGCAGGGTCCGACTCGGTGACAGAGTCTGATTTCCCGCTCAGTATCGAACACGAGACCAAGTTCATCGGCTGCTCTTCTCGCTGCCTTATACACAAACGCTCCTATCCCTGCTGCTTCATGGTCTTGGACCATGCAGAGAACGGGATCCGAGCTCCTGATGACTTTGCAGGCCTCCTCCAAAACCACTCTGCCCTGGAGACACTCCAAACTCAAGAGTCCACGGCCTCCCCGATTTCTTGGGAAGTATAGCCGCGGAACGGACGATCTTGGATGCAAACTCCGATGGAGATGCATGATTTTACGGGTCCCTACATCGAGTTGCCTCAGCTCTTCTTGTGTCCATTTCACTACTCCAAAGGAGTAGAGAAGGATCGGAACGGCAAGCATATTTGTGGCACTCACCTTGTTCTTACCCGACAGCTCCGAAGACCAGATATTATTATTATTATTATTATTATTATTATTATTATTATTATTATTATTATTATTATTATTATTATTATTATTATTATTATTATTATTATTATTATTATTATTTTTATTATTATTATTATTATTATTATTATTATTATTATTATTATTATTATTATTATTATTTTTTTTTTTTTTCCCCAGTAAACACCTTCCGAGGCTCCGACACACTCGGAGATGTTCTGGAGAGTCAAGCAATGACCACTCTCCACTCCGTGGAGTCAGTAATCATTGCGCCCGTAAATCGTGTGTTCTGAGCAGACGTAGCGAACCAAGGACGATTGCCTTCTGCATTCTGCCGGCTAAGATCTCTGCCGAATTTCGACAAGCAGGTATGATCTTTAAGTCAGAAAGCAACGTATGTCTCATTCCACCCAGGACGCCTATAATTAGCACCACAATCTTAACAGAGTGGTCTGGATACAGCCTGCGGAGCTCGGAGAGAAGATCTCGATATTTCCTCCGTTTTTCCTCCTCTTTTAGGACGATGTTGTTCTCTGCGGGAGCCGAGAACTCAATCACAAACATCGTCCTAAGCTGGTGGTCGAGGAGGACTACATCAGGCTTATTGCCTGAGGGTGGGGAATGAATAGTTCCAATAAATTCGGCACTTCTCATTCCCCACTACGGATTCTATATCCCCCGGAGCATAAGGCAGCACTGGCGTCTCGTCTATCTCATACGAGTGTCGTAAATGATAATACAACACCCGTAAGGCTGAATCGTGTCTTTGGATATACGCTGTGGCCGCATATACCGGACAAGCAGACAGGAGATGCATAAGCGTCTCCGGCGCTAGGCGGCAGGCCCTGCAGCTGGTATCAGGAACCTCGATACCCAAGACACGACTACGATAGACGAGTGTGTTCATTACACCATCTTGGCAAGCCATTATGAATCCCTCGGTCTCAGAGTTCAGCCCCGCTGACCTCAAAAAAGCAAAGGTCAGCCTTTCAGATAAGCCAAGCCCTCTAGATGTCGGTAGAAGAGACCATGCATTGGCTTATCCTTATGTAGCTGCAGAAGATGATGCGTTTCTGCAGCTTTAATTAGGGCTTTTAACTGAGCAGGATCCGACTCGGTGACAGAGTCTGGATTTTCCCGCTCAGTATCGAACACAAGACCAAGTTCATCGGCTGCTCTTCTCGCTGCCTTATACACAAACGCTCCTATCCCTGCTGCTTCATGGTCTTGGACCATGCAGAGAAGGGGATCCGAGCTCCTGATGACTTTGCAGGCCTCCTCCAAAACCACTCTGCCCTGGAGACACTCCAAACTCAAGAGTCCACGGCCTCCCCGATTTCTTGGTTAGTATAGTCGCGGAACGAATGATCTTGGATGCAAACTCCGATGGAGATGCTCCGAAGACCATTATTATTATTATTATTATTATTATTATTATTATTATTATTATTATTATTATTATTATTATTATTATTATTATTATTTTTTATTATTATTATTATTATTATTATTATTATTATTATTATTATTATTATTATTATTATTATTATTATTATTATTATTATTATTATTATTATTATTATTATTATTATTATTATTATTATTATTATTATTATTATTATTATTATTATTATTATTATTATTATTATTATTATTATTATTATTATTATTATTATTATTATTATTATTATTATTATTATTATTATTATTATTATTATTATTATTATTATTATTATTATTATTATTATTATTATTATTATTATTATTATTATTATTATTATTATTATTATTATTATTATTATTATTATTATTATTATTATTATTATTATTATTATTATTATTATTATTATTATTATTATTATTATTATTATTATTATTATTATTATTATTATTATTATTATTATTATTATTATTATTATTATTATTATTATTATTATTATTATTATTATTATTATTATTATTATTATTATTATTATTATTATTATTATTATTATTATTATTATTATTATTATTATTATTATTATTATTATTATTATTATTATTATTATTATTATTATTATTATTATTATTATTATTATTATTATTATTATTATTATTATTATTATTATTATTATTATTATTATTATTATTATTATTATTATTATTATTATTATTATTATTATTATTATTATTATTATTATTATTATTATTATTATTATTATTATTATTATTATTATTATTATTATTATTATTATTATTATTATTATTATTATTATTATTATTATTATTATTATTATTTTTTTTTTTTTTTTTTTTTTTTACAGTAAACACCTTCCGAGGCTCCGACACACTCGGAGATGTTCTGGAGAGTCAAGCAATGACCACACTCCACTCCGTGGAGTCAGTAATCATTGCGCCCGTAAATCGTGTGTTCTGAGCAGACGTAGCGAACCAAGGACGATTGCCTTCTGCATTCTGCCGGCTAAGATCTCTGCCGAATTTCGACAAGCCGGTATGATCTTTAACTCAGAAAGCAACGTATGTCTCATTCCACCCAGGACGCCTATAATTAGCACCACAATCTTAACAGAGTGGTCTGGATACAGCCTGCGGAGCTCGGAGAGAAGATCTCGATACTTCCTCCGTTTTTCCTCCTCTTTTAGGACGATGTTGTTCTCTGCGGGAGCCGAGAACTCAATCACAAACATCGTCCTAAGCTGGTGGTCGAGGAGGACTACATCAGGCTTATTGGCTTGGATTTGCCTGAGGGTGGGGAATGAATAGTTCCAATAAATTCGGCACTTCTCATTCCCCACTACGGATTCTATATCCCCCGGAGCATAAGGCAGCACTGGCGTCTCGTCTATCTCATACGAGTGTCGTAAATGATAATACAACACCCGTAAGGCTGAATCGTGTCTTTGGATATACGCTGTGGCCGCATATACCGGACAAGCAGACAGGAGATGCATAAGCGTCTCCGGCGCTAGGCGGCAGGCCCTGCAGCTGGTATCAGGAACCTCGATACCCAAGACACGACTACGATAGACGAGTGTGTTCATTACACCATCTTGGCAAGCCATTATGAATCCTCGGTCTCAGAGTTCAGCCCCGCTGACCTCAAAAAGGCAAAGGTCAGCCTTTCAGATAAGCCAAGCCCCTCTAGATGTCGGTAGAAGAGACCATGCATTGGCTTATCATGTAGCTGCAGAAGATGATGCGTTTCTGCAGCTTTAATTAGGCTTTAACTGAGCAGGATGCGACTCGGTGACAGAGTCTGGATTTTCCCGCTCAGTATCGAACACAAGACCAAGTTCATCGGCTGCTCTTCTCGCTGCCTTATACACAAACGCTCCTATCCCTGCTGCTTCATGGTCTTGGACCATGCAGAGAAGGGGATCCGAGCTCCTGATGACTTTGCAGGCCTCCTCCAAAACCACTCTGCCCTGGAGACACTCCAAACTCAAGAGTCCACGGCCTCCCCGATTTCTTGGGAAGTATAGCCGCGGAACGGACGATCTTGGATGCAAACTCCGATGGAGATGCATCATTTTACGGGTCCCTACATCGAGTTGCCTCAGCTCTTCTTGCGTCCATTTCACTACTCCAAAGGAGTAGAGAAGGATCGGAACGGCAAGCATATTTGTGGCACTCACCTTGTTCTTACCCGACAGCTCCGAAGACCAGATCTGTCGGAGGCGGTGCCGATACCTGCCGCGGAGAGCGTTTTTAACCGTTGCCACCTCCGTTCCACCTCCAACCGTTATTATTATTATTATTATTATTATTATTATTATTATTATTATTATTATTATTATTATTATTATTATTATTATTATTATTATTATTATTATTATTATTATTATTATTATTATTATTATTATTATTATTATTATTATTATTATTATTATTATTATTATTATTATTATTATTATTATTATTATTATTATTATTATTATTATTATTATTATTATTATTATTATTATTATTATTATTATTATTATTATTATTATTATTATTATTATTATTATTATTATTATTATTATTATTATTATTATTATTATTATTATTATTATTATTATTATTATTATTATTATTATTATTATTATTATTATTATTATTATTATTATTATTATTATTATTATTATTATTATTATTATTATTATTATTATTATTATTATTATTATTATTATTATTATTATTATTATTATTATTATTATTATTATTATTATTATTATTATTATTATTATTATTATTATTATTATTATTATTATTATTATTATTATTATTATTATTATTATTATTATTATTATTATTATTATTATTATTATTATTATTATTATTATTATTATTATTATTATTATTATTATTATTATTATTATTATTATTATTATTATTATTATTATTATTATTATTATTATTATTATTATTATTATTATTATTATTATTATTATTATTATTATTATTATTATTATTATTATTATTATTATTATTATTATTATTATTATTATTATTATTATTATTATTATTATTATTATTATTATTATTATTATTATTATTATTATTATTATTATTATTATTATTATTATTATTATTATTATTATTATTATTATTATTATTATTATTATTATTATTATTATTATTATTATTATTATTATTATTATTATTATTATTATTATTATTATTATTATTATTATTATTATTATTATTATTATTATTATTATTATTATTATTATTATTATTATTATTATTATTATTATTATTATTATTATTATTATTATTATTATTATTATTATTATTATTATTATTATTATTATTATTATTATTATTATTATTAGTTACTATTAGTTACTTTGAAAAGTTTAAATTGTTATCCCCTTCTCAGTTTGGGTTCAGGAAGAATTATTCAACAACCAGAGCTTTGCTCACTGTTCTTGATAGTGTGGTGGATGGTTTTGATAACGGAGTTACAACTGACGCCACCTTTGTGATTTGTCTAAAGCATTCGACTGTGTTAATGCTGGCATACTGCTGCAAAACTAGAATTTTATGGGATCCGTGGAAAGGAATTAAAACTATTCCATTCTTATTTAACTAATAGGAAGCAGTATGTCAGCATTGGCAACAGGACTCTTCACTTTTGCCTATTGACAATGGCGTTCCGCAGGGATCAGTCTTAGGACCATTGTTGTTTTTAATTTATGTAAATGATCTGCCAGTAAATATGAATTGTCTCTGTATTCTGTTTGCTGATGATACGTCGTTGTTAACAAGGGGTGGTGCGGTTCCCAGCGAAACTTGTTTGAAATTGGCTAAACAATGGTTCTCTGCTAATAAGCTGAAACTTAATGTCTCAAAAACGCAGCACTTAACTTTCACCTGTGATAAATTGGCAGACAGATCTGTCACTGCAAAGCTATTGGGCCTTACGTTTGACCCCAGTTTAACATGGTCTCCTCATATCGACAGTCTCTGCTCAAGACTTTCGTCACAAATATTTGCTATGAGACAATTGAGGCCTTTTGTTGATGATAATGTTATGAGGATAGCGTATTTTTCACTTTTCCATAGCCATTTGACTTACGGTATTGTGTTGTGGGAAGTGCTAGTTCTGCTTATAGAGCATTCATACTGCAGAAGGCCGCTGTGCGCCTCGTAGCTGCGGTAACCTATTGTGCTCCCAGCAGAGACATATTTAAAAATATAGGATTTTGCCCTTGCCATGTATATATCTCCTAGAATCTCTATCTTTGATTCATAATAATTTTCAGAACTTTAAGACGCACTCTGATATTCATAATTATGATACCAGGCAAGGGCCTAATTTGATTGTGCCATTCTCGCGCATAAATGCATCGAAGCATAATAAGTTGCCACTAAATTTATACAATCTTGTTTGTAATCATTTCAAAGATAGGAATGTTAAAGGCATGCCTCCTAGCACGTTTCACAGATTTTTAAAAACTTTCTTATTGGATCAGTGTTTCTTCTATTGAGGATTTTATTACTTTTCTCTTTTAATTTATAACTGTATTGTTTGATGTTTTGTATCTGTTCTACCACACTATAATATTTATAGTATATTATTATTATTATTATTATTATTATTATTATTACTATAATGTATATATTAATAAACTATTATTACTTATTATTATTATTATTATTATTATTATTATTATTATTATTATTATTATTATTATTATTATTATTATTATTATTATTATTATTATTATTATTATTATTATTATTATTATTATTATTATTATTATTATTATTATTATTATTATTATTATTATTATTATTATTATTATTATTATTATTATTATTATTATTATTATTATTATTATTATTATTATTATTATTATTATTATTATTATTATTATTATTATTATTATTATTATTATTATTATTATTATTATTATTATTATTATTATTATTATTATTATTATTATTATTATTATTATTATTATTATTATTATTATTATTATTATTATTATTATTATTATTATTATTATTATTATTATTATTATTATTATTATTATTATTATTATTATTATTATTATTATTATTATTATTATTATTATTATTATTATTATTATTATTATTATTATTATTATTATTATTATTATTATTATTATTATTATTATTATTATTATTATTATTATTATTATTATTATTATTATTATTATTATTATTATTATTATTATTATTATTATTATTATTATTATTATTATTATTATTATTATTATTATTATTATTATTATTATTATTATTATTATTATTATTATTATTATTATTATTATTATTATTATTATTATTATTATTATTATTATTATTATTATTATTATTATTATTATTATTATTATTATTATTATTATTATTATTATTATTATTATTATTATTATTATTATTATTATTATTATTATTATTATTATTATTATTATTATTATTATTATTATTATTATTATTATTATTATTATTATTATTATTATTATTATTATTATTATTATTATTATTATTATTATTATTATTATTATTATTATTATTATTATTATTATTATTATTATTATTATTATTATTATTATTATTATTATTATTATTATTATTATTATTATTATTATTATTATTATTATTATTATTATTATTATTATTATTATTATTATTATTATTATTATTATTATTATTATTATTATTATTATTATTATTATTATTATTATTATTATTATTATTATTATTATTATTATTATTATTATTATTATTATTATTATTATTATTATTATTATTATTATTATTATTATTATTATTATTATTATTATTAGTTACTATTAGTTACTTTGAAAAGTTTAAATTGTTATCCCCTTCTCAGTTTGGGTTCAGGAAGAATTATTCAACAACCAGAGCTTTGCTCACTGTTCTTGATAGTGTGGTGGATGGTTTTGATAACGGAGTTACAACTGACGCCACCTTTTGTGATTTGTCTAAAGCATTCGACTGTGTTAATGCTGGCATACTGCTGCAAAAACTAGAATTTTATGGGATCCGTGGAAAGGAATTAAAACTATTCCATTCTTATTTAACTAATAGGAAGCAGTATGTCAGCATTGGCAACAGGGACTCTTCACTTTTGCCTATTGACAATGGCGTTCCGCAGGGATCAGTCTTAGGACCATTGTTGTTTTTAATTTATGTAAATGATCTGCCAGTAAATATGAATTGTCTCTGTATTCTGTTTGCTGATGATACGTCGTTGTTAACAAGGGGTGGTGCGGTTCCCAGCGAAACTTGTTTGAAATTGGCTAAACAATGGTTCTCTGCTAATAAGCTGAAACTTAATGTCTCAAAAACGCAGCACTTAACTTTCACCTGTGATAAATTGGCAGACAGATCTGTCACTGCAAAGCTATTGGGCCTTACGTTTGACCCCAGTTTAACATGGTCTCCTCATATCGACAGTCTCTGCTCAAGACTTTCGTCACAAATATTTGCTATGAGACAATTGAGGCCTTTTGTTGATGATAATGTTATGAGGATAGCGTATTTTTCACTTTTCCATAGCCATTTGACTTACGGTATTGTGTTGTGGGAAGTGCTAGTTCTGCTTATAGAGCATTCATACTGCAGAAGGCCGCTGTGCGCCTCGTAGCTGCGGTAACCTATTGTGCTCCCAGCAGAGACATATTTAAAAATATAGGATTTTGCCCTTGCCATGTATATATCTCCTAGAATCTCTATCTTTGATTCATAATAATTTTCAGAACTTTAAGACGCACTCTGATATTCATAATTATGATACCAGGCAAGGGCCTAATTTGATTGTGCCATTCTCGCGCATAAATGCATCGAAGCATAATAAGTTGCCACTAAATTTATACAATCTTGTTTGTAATCATTTCAAAGATAGGAATGTTAAAGGCATGCCTCCTAGCACGTTTCACAGATTTTTAAAACTTTCTTATTGGATCAGTGTTTCCTTCTATTGAGGATTTTATTACTTTTCTCTTTTAATTTATAACTGCATTGTTTGATGTTTTGTATCTGTTCTACCACACTATAATATTTATAGTATATTATTTCACCGTACATATATTTACTTTCTTTAGTTGTGACAATAAATGTACTGTAATGTATATAATGCTGTCAATAAACTACTTATACTCTATTATTATTATTATTATTATTATTATTATTATTATTATTATTATTATTATTATTATTATTATTATTATTATTATTATTATTATTATTATTATTATTATTATTATTATTATTATTATTATTATTATTATTATTATTATTATTATTATTATTATTATTATTATTATTATTATTATTATTATTATTATTATTATTATTATTATTATTATTATTATTATTATTATTATTATTATTATTATTATTATTATTATTATTATTATTATTATTATTATTATTATTATTATTATTATTATTATTATTATTATTATTATTATTATTATTATTATTATTATTATTATTATTATTATTATTATTATTATTATTATTATTATTATTATTATTATTATTATTATTATTATTATTATTATTATTATTATTATTATTATTATTATTATTATTATTATTATTATTATTATTATTATTATTATTATTATTATTATTATTATTATTATTATTATTATTATTATTATTATTATTATTATTATTATTATTATTATTATTATTATTATTATTATTATTATTATTATTATTATTATTATTATTATTATTATTATTATTATTATTATTATTATTATTATTATTATTATTATTATTATTATTATTATTATTATTATTATTATTATTATTATTATTATTATTATTATTATTATTATTATTATTATTATTATTATTATTATTATTATTATTATTATTATTATTATTATTATTATTATTATTATTATTATTATTATTATTATTATTATTATTATTATTATTATTATTATTATTATTATTATTATTATTATTATTATTATTATTATTATTATTATTATTATTATTATTATTATTATTATTATTATTATTATTATTATTATTATTATTATTATTATTATTATTATTATTATTATTATTATTATTATTATTATTATTATTATTATTATTATTATTATTATTATTATTATTATTATTATTATTATTATTATTATTATTATTATTATTATTATTATTATTATTATTATTATTATTATTATTATTATTATTATTATTATTATTATTATTATTATTATTATTATTATTATTATTATTATTATTATTATTATTATTATTATTATTATTATTATTATTATTATTATTATTATTATTATTATTATTATTATTATTATTATTATTATTATTATTATTATTATTATTATTATTATTATTATTATTATTATTATTATTATTATTATTATTATTATTATTATTATTATTATTATTATTATTATTATTATTATTATTATTATTATTATTATTAGTTACTATTAGTTACTTTGAAAGTTTAAATTGTTATCCCCTTCTCAGTTTGGGTTCAGGAAGAATTATTCAACAACCAGAGCTTTGCTCACTGTTCTTGATAGTGTGGTGGATGGTTTTGATAACGGAGTTACAACTGACGCCACCTTTTGTGATTTGTCTAAAGCATTCGACTGTGTTAATGCTGGCATACTGCTGCAAAAACTAGAATTTTATGGGATCCGTGGAAAGGAATTAAAACTATTCCATTCTTATTTAACTAATAGGAAGCAGTATGTCAGCATTGGCAACAGGGACTCTTCACTTTTGCCTATTGACAATGGCGTTCCGCAGGGATCAGTCTTAGGACCATTGTTGTTTTTAATTTATGTAAATGATCTGCCAGTAAATATGAATTGTCTCTGTATTCTGTTTGCTGATGATACGTCGTTGTTAACAAGGGGTGGTGCGGTTCCCAGCGAAACTTGTTTGAAATTGGCTAAACAATGGTTCTCTGCTAATAAGCTGAAACTTAATGTCTCAAAAACGCAGCACTTAACTTTCACCTGTGATAAATTGGCAGACAGATCTGTCACTGCAAAGCTATTGGGCCTTACGTTTGACCCCAGTTTAACATGGTCTCCTCATATCGACAGTCTCTGCTCAAGACTTTCGTCACAAATATTTGCTATGAGACAATTGAGGCCTTTTGTTGATGATAATGTTATGAGGATAGCGTATTTTTCACTTTTCCATAGCCATTTGACTTACGGTATTGTGTTGTGGGAAGTGCTAGTTCTGCTTATAGAGCATTCATACTGCAGAAGGCCGCTGTGCGCCTCGTAGCTGCAGTAACCTATTGTGCTCCCAGCAGAGACATATTTAAAAATATAGGATATTGCCCTTGCCATGTATATATCTCCTAGAATCTCTATCTTTGATTCATAATAATTTTCAGAACTTTAAGACGCACTCTGATATTCATAATTATGATACCAGGCAAGGGCCTAATTTGATTGTGCCATTCTCGCGCATAAATGCATCGAAGCATAATAAGTTGCCACTAAATTTATACAATCTTGTTTGTAATCATTTCAAAGATAGGAATGTTAAAGGCATGCCTCCTAGCACGTTTCACAGATTTTTAAAAACTTTCTTATTGGATCAGTGTTTCCCTTCTATTGAGGATTTTATTACTTTTCTCTTTTAATTTATAACTGCATTGTTTGATGTTTTGTATCTGTTCTACCACACTATAATATTTATAGTATATTATTTCACCGTACATATATTTACTTTCTTTAGTTGTGACAATAAATGTACTGTAATGTATATAATGCTGTCAATAAACTACTCTATACTCTATTATTATTATTATTATTATTATTATTATTATTATTATTATTATTATTATTATTATTATTATTATTATTATTATTATTATTATTATTATTATTTTTATTATTATTATTATTATTATTATTATTATTATTATTATTATTATTATTATTATTATTATTATTATTATTATTATTATTATTATTATTATTATTATTATTATTATTATTATTATTATTATTATTATTATTATTATTATTATTATTATTATTATTATTATTATTATTTATTATTATTATTATTATTATTATTATTATTATTATTATTATTATTATTATTATTATTATTATTATTATTATTATTATTATTATTATTATTATTATTATTATTATTATTATTATTATTATTATTATTATTATTATTATTATTATTATTATTATTATTATTATTATTATTATTATTATTATTATTATTATTATTATTATTATTATTATTATTATTATTATTATTATTATTATTATTATTATTATTATTATTATTATTATTATTATTATTATTATTATTATTATTATTATTATTATTATTATTATTATTATTATTATTATTATTATTATTATTATTATTATTATTATTATTATTATTATTATTATTATTATTATTATTATTATTATTATTATTATTATTATTATTATTATTATTATTATTATTATTATTATTATTATTATTATTATTATTATTATTATTATTATTATTATTATTATTATTATTATTATTATTATTATTATTATTATTATTATTATTATTATTATTATTATTATTATTATTATTATTATTATTATTATTATTATTATTATTATTATTATTATTATTATTATTATTATTATTATTATTATTATTATTATTATTATTATTATTATTATTATTATTATTATTATTATTATTATTAGTCTAAAGCATTCGACTGTGTTAATGCTGGCATACTGCTGCAAAACTAGAATTTTATGGGATCCGTGGAAAGGAATTAAAACTATTCCATTCTTATTTAACTAATAGGAAGCAGTATGTCAGCATGGGCAACCGGGACTCTTCAATTTTGCCTATTGACAATGGCGTTCCGCAGGGTGAATACTTAGGACCATTGTTGTTTTTAATTTATGTAAATGATCTGCCAGTAAATATGAATTGTCTCTGTATTCTGTTTGCTGATGATACGTCGTTGTTAACAAGGGGTGGTGCGGTTCCCAGCGAAACTTGTTTGAAATTGGCTAAACAATGGTTTCTGCTAATAAGCTGAAACTTAATGTCTCAAAAACGCAGCACTTAACTTTCACCTGTGATAAATTGGCAGACAGATCTGTCACTGCAAAGCTATTGGGCCTTACGTTTGACCCCAGTTTAACATGGTCTCCTCATATCGACAGTCTCTGCTCAAGACTTTCGTCACAAATATTTGCTATGAGACAATTGAGGCCTTTGTTGATGATAATGTTATGAGGATAGCGTATTTTTCACTTTTCCATAGCCATTTGACTTACGGTATTGTGTTGTGGGGAAGTGCTAGTTCTGCTTATAGAGCATTCATACTGCAGAAGGCCGCTGTGCGCCTCGTAGCTGCAGGTAACCTATTGTGCTCCCAGCAGAGACATATTTAAAAATATAGGATTTTGCCCCTTGCCATGTATATATCTCCTAGAATCTCTATCTTTGATTCATAATAATTTTCAGAACTTTAAGACGCACTCTGATATTCATAATTATGATACCAGGCAAGGGCCTAATTTGATTGTGCCATTCTCGCGCATAAATGCATCGAAGCATAATAAGTTGCCACTAAATTTATACAATCTTGTTTGTAATCATTTCAAAGATAGGAATGTTAAAGGCATGCCTCCTAGCACGTTTCACAGATTTTTAAAAACTTTCTTATTGGATCAGTGTTTCCTTCTATTGAGGATTTTATTACTTTTCTCTTTTAATTTATAACTGTATTGTTTGATGTTTTGTATCTGTTCTACCACACTATAATATTTATAGTATATTATTTCACCGTACATATATTTACTTTCTTTAGTTGTGACAATAAATGTACTGTAATGTATATAATGCTGTCAATAAACTAGTCTATACTCTATACTCTATTATTATTATTATTATTATTATTATTATTATTATTATTATTATTATTATTATTATTATTATTATTATTATTATTATTATTATTATTATTATTATTATTATTATTATTATTATTATTATTATTATTATTATTATTATTATTATTATTATTATTATTATTATTATTATTATTATTATTATTATTATTATTATTATTATTATTATTATTATTATTATTATTATTATTATTATTATTATTATTATTATTATTATTATTATTATTATTATTATTATTATTATTATTATTATTATTATTATTATTATTATTATTATTATTATTATTATTATTATTATTATTATTATTATTATTATTATTATTATTATTATTATTATTATTATTATTATTATTATTATTATTATTATTATTATTATTATTATTATTATTATTATTATTATTATTATTATTATTATTATTATTATTATTATTATTATTATTATTATTATTATTATTATTATTATTATTATTATTATTATTATTATTATTATTATTATTATTATTATTATTATTATTATTATTATTATTATTATTATTATTATTATTATTATTATTATTATTATTATTATTATTATTATTATTATTATTATTATTATTATTATTATTATTATTATTATTATTATTATTATTATTATTATTATTATTATTATTATTATTATTATTATTATTATTATTATTATTATTATTATTATTATTATTATTATTATTATTATTATTATTATTATTATTATTATTATTATTATTATTATTATTATTATTATTATTATTATTATTATTATTATTATTATTATTATTATTATTATTATTATTATTATTATTATTATTATTATTATTATTATTATTATTATTATTATTATTATTATTATTATTATTATTATTATTATTATTATTATTATTATTATTATTATTATTATTATTATTATTATTATTATTATTATTATTATTATTATTATTATTATTATTATTATTATTATTATTATTATTATTATTATTATTATTATTATTATTATTATTATTATTATTATTATTATTGATTATTATTATTATTATTATTATTATTATTATTATTAGTTACTATTAGTTACTTTGAAAGTTTAAATTGTTATCCTTCTCAGTTTGGGTTCAGGAAGAATTATTCAACAACCAGAGCTTTGCTCACTGTTCTTGATAGTGTGGTGGATGGTTTTGATAACGGAGTTACAACTGACGCCACCTTTTGTGATTTGTCTAAAGCATTCGACTGTGTTAATGCTGGCATACTGCTGCAAAACTAGAATTTTATGGGATCCGTGGAAAGGAATTAAAACTATTCCATTCTTATTTAACTAATAGGAAGCAGTATGTCAGCATTGGCAACAGGGACTCTTCACTTTTGCCTATTGACAATGGCGTTCCGCAGGGATCAGTCTTAGGACCATTGTTGTTTTTAATTTATGTAAATGATCTGCCAGTAAATATGAATTGTCTCTGTATTCTGTTTGCTGATGATACGTCGTTGTTAACAAGGGTGGTGCGGTTCCCAGCGAAACTTGTTTGAAATTGGCTAAACAATGGTTCTCTGCTAATAAGCTGAAACTTAATGTCTCAAAACGCAGCACTTAACTTTCACCTGTGATAAATTGGCAGACAGATCTGTCACTGCAAAGCTATTGGGCCTTACGTTTGACCCCAGTTTAACATGGTCTCCTCATATCGACAGTCTCTGCTCAAGACTTTCGTCACAAATATTTGCTATGAGACAATTGAGGCCTTTTGTTGATGATAATGTTATGAGGATAGCGTATTTTCACTTTTCCATAGCCATTTGACTTACGGTATTGTGTTGTGGGGAAGTGCTAGTTCTGCTTATAGAGCATTCATACTGCAGAAGGCCGCTGTGCGCCTCGTAGCTGCGGTAACCTATTGTGCTCCCAGCAGAGACATATTTAAAAATATAGGATTTTGCCCTTGCCATGTATATATCTCCTAGAATCTCTATCTTTGATTCATAATAATTTTCAGAACTTTAAGACGCACTCTGATATTCATAATTATGATACCAGGCAAGGGCCTAATTTGATTGTGCCATTCTCGCGCATAAATGCATCGAAGCATAATAAGTTGCCACTAAATTTATACAATCTTGTTTGTAATCATTTCAAAGATAGGAATGTTAAAGGCATGCCTCCTAGCACGTTTCACAGATTTTAAAAACTTTCTTATTGGATCAGTGTTTCCTTCTATTGAGGATTTTATTACTTTTCTCTTTTAATTTATAACTGCATTGTTTGATGTTTTGTATCTGTTCTACCACACTATAATATTTATAGTATATTATTTCACCGTACATATATTTACTTTCTTTAGTTGTGACAATAAATGTACTGTAATGTATATAATGCTGTCAATAAACTACTCTATACTCTATTATTATTATTATTATTATTATTATTATTATTATTATTATTATTATTATTATTATTATTATTATTATTATTATTATTATTATTATTATTATTATTATTATTATTATTATTATTATTATTATTATTATTATTATTATTATTATTATTATTATTATTATTATTATTATTATTATTATTATTATTATTATTATTATTATTATTATTATTATTATTATTATTATTATTATTATTATTATTATTATTATTATTATTATTATTATTATTATTATTATTATTATTATTATTATTATTATTATTATTATTATTATTATTATTATTATTATTATTATTATTATTATTATTATTATTATTATTATTATTATTATTATTATTATTATTATTATTATTATTATTATTATTATTATTATTATTATTATTATTATTATTATTATTATTATTATTATTATTATTATTATTATTATTATTATTATTATTATTATTATTATTATTATTATTATTATTATTATTATTATTATTATTATTATTATTATTATTATTATTATTATTATTATTATTATTATTATTATTATTATTATTATTATTATTATTATTATTATTATTATTATTATTATTATTATTATTATTATTATTATTATTATTATTATTATTATTATTATTATTATTATTATTATTATTATTATTATTATTATTATTATTATTATTATTATTATTATTATTATTATTATTATTATTATTATTATTATTATTATTATTATTATTATTATTATTATTATTATTATTATTATTATTATTATTATTATTATTATTATTATTATTATTATTATTATTATTATTATTATTATTATTATTATTATTATTATTATTATTATTATTATTATTATTATTATTATTATTATTATTATTATTATTATTATTATTATTATTATTATTATTATTATTATTATTATTATTATTATTATTATTATTATTATTATTATTATTATTATTATTATTATTATTATTATTATTATTATTATTATTATTATTATTATTATTATTATTATTATTATTATTATTATTATTATTATTATTATTATTATTATTATTATTATTATTATTATTATTATTATTATTATTATTATTATTATTATTATTATTATTATTATTATTATTATTATTATTATTATTATTATTATTATTATTATTATTATTATTATTATTATTATTATTATTATTATTATTATTATTATTATTATTATTATTATTATTATTATTATTATTATTATTATTATTATTATTATTATTATTATTATTATTATTAGTTACTATTAGTTACTTTGAAAAGTTTAAATTGTTATCCCCTTCTCAGTTTGGGTTCAGGAAGAATTATTCAACAACCAGAGCTTTGCTCACTGTTCTTGATAGTGTGGTGGATGGTTTTGATAACGGAGTTACAACTGACGCCACCTTTGTGATTTGTCTAAAGCATTCGACTGTGTTAATGCTGGCATACTGCTGCAAAACTAGAATTTTATGGGATCCGTGGAAAGGAATTAAAACTATTCCATTCTTATTTAACTAATAGGAAGCAGTATGTCAGCATTGGCAACAGGGACTCTTCACTTTTGCCTATTGACAATGGCGTTCCGCAGGATCAGTCTTAGGACCATTGTTGTTTTTAATTTATGTAAATGATCTGCCAGTAAATATGAATTGTCTCTGTATTCTGTTTGCTGATGATACGTCGTTGTTAACAAGGGTGGTGCAGTTTCCCAGCGACTTAACTTTCACCTGTGATAAATTGGCAGACAGATCTGTCACTGCAAAGCTATTGGGCCTTACGTTTGACCCCAGTTTAACATGGTCTCCTCATATCGACAGTCTCTGCTCAAGACTTTCGTCACAAATATTTGCTATGAGACAATTGAGGCCTTTTGTTGATGATAATGTTATGAGGATAGCGTATTTTTCACTTTTCCATAGCCATTTGACTTACGGTATTGTGTTGTGGGAAGTGCTAGTTCTGCTTATAGAGCATTCATACTGCAGAAGGCCGCTGTGCCTCGTAGCTGCGGTAACCTATTGTGCTCCCAGCAGAGACATATTTAAAAATATAGGATTTTGCCCTTGCCATGTATATATCTCCTAGAATCTCTATCTTTGATTCATAATAATTTTCAGAACTTTAAGACGCACTCTGATATTCATAATTATGATACCAGGCAAGGGCCTAATTTGATTGTGCCATTCTCGCGCATAAATGCATCGAAGCATAATAAGTTGCCACTAAATTTATACAATCTTGTTTGTAATCATTTCAAAGATAGGAATGTTAAAGGCATGCCTCCTAGCACGTTTCACAGATTTTTAAAAACTTTCTTATTGGATCAGTGTTTCCTTCTATTGAGGATTTTATTACTTTTCTCTTTTAATTTATAACTGTATTGTTTGATGTTTTGTATCTGTTCTACCACACTATAATATTTATAGTATATTATTTCACCGTACATATATTTACTTTCTTTAGTTGTGACAATAAATGTACTGTAATGTATATAATGCTGTCAATAAACTACTCTATACTCTATTATTATTATTATTATTATTATTATTATTATTATTATTATTATTATTATTATTATTATTATTATTATTATTATTATTATTATTATTATTATTATTATTATTATTATTATTATTATTATTATTATTATTATTATTATTATTATTATTATTATTATTATTATTATTATTATTATTATTATTATTATTATTATTATTATTATTATTATTATTATTATTATTATTATTATTATTATTATTATTATTATTATTATTATTATTATTATTATTATTATTATTATTATTATTATTATTATTATTATTATTATTATTATTATTATTATTATTATTATTATTATTATTATTATTATTATTATTATTATTATTATTATTATTATTATTATTATTATTATTATTATTATTATTATTATTATTATTATTATTATTATTATTATTATTATTATTATTATTATTATTATTATTATTATTATTATTATTATTATTATTATTATTATTATTATTATTATTATTATTATTATTATTATTATTATTATTATTATTATTATTATTATTATTATTATTATTATTATTATTATTATTATTATTATTATTATTATTATTATTATTATTATTATTATTATTATTATTATTATTATTATTATTATTATTATTATTATTATTATTATTATTATTATTATTATTATTATTATTATTATTATTATTATTATTATTATTATTATTATTATTATTATTATTATTATTATTATTATTATTATTATTATTATTATTATTATTATTATTATTATTATTATTATTATTATTATTATTATTATTATTATTATTATTATTATTATTATTATTATTATTATTATTATTATTATTATTATTATTATTATTATTATTATTATTATTATTATTATTATTATTATTATTATTATTATTATTATTATTATTATTATTATTATTATTATTATTATTATTATTATTATTATTATTATTATTATTATTATTATTATTATTATTATTATTATTATTATTATTATTATTATTATTATTATTATTATTATTATTATTATTATTATTATTATTATTATTATTATTATTATTATTATTATTATTATTATTATTATTATTATTATTATTATTATTATTATTATTATTATTATTATTACTATTAGTTACTTTGAAAAGTTTAAATTGTTATCCCCTTCTCAGTTTGGGTTCAGGAAGAATTATTCAACAACCAGAGCTTTGCTCACTGTTCTTGATAGTGTGGTGATGGTTTTGATAACGGAGTTACAACTGACGCCACCTTTGTGATTTGTCTAAAGCATTCGACTGTGTTAATGCTGGCATACTGCTGCAAAACTAGAATTTTATGGGATCCGTGGAAAGGAATTAAAACTATTCCATTCTTATTTAACTAATAGGAAGCAGTATGTCAGCATTGGCAACAGGGACTCTTCACTTTTGCCTATTGACAATGGCGTTCCGCAGGGATCAGTCTTAGGACCATTGTTGTTTTTAATTTATGTAAATGATCTGCCAGTAAATATGAATTGTCTCTGTATTCTGTTTGCTGATGATACGTCGTTGTTAACAATTGGTGGTGCGGTTCCCAGCGAAACTTGTTTGAAATTGGCTAAACAATGGTTCTCTGCTAATAAGCTGAAACTTAATGTCTCAAAAACGCAGCACTTAACTTTCACCTGTGATAAATTGGCAGACAGATCTGTCACTGCAAAGCTATTGGGCCTTACGTTTGACCCCAGTTTAACATGGTCTCCTCATATCGACAGTCTCTGCTCAAGACTTTCGTCACAAATATTTGCTATGAGACAATTGAGGCCTTTTGTTGATGATAATGTTATGAGGATAGCGTATTTTTCACTTTTCCATAGCCATTTGACTTACGGTATTGTGTTGTGGGGAAGTGCTAGTTCTGCTTATAGAGCATTCATACTGCAGAAGGCCGCTGTGCGCCTCGTAGCTGCGGTAACCTATTGTGCTCCCAGCAGAGACATATTTAAAAATATAGGATTTTGCCCTTGCCATGTATATATCTCCTAGAATCTCTATCTTTGATTCATAATAATTTTCAGAACTTTAAGACGCACTCTGATATTCATAATTATGATACCAGGCAAGGGCCTAATTTGATTGTGCCATTCTCGCGCATAAATGCATCGAAGCATAATAAGTTGCCACTAAATTTATACAATCTTGTTTGTAATCATTTCAAAGATAGGACTGTTAAAGGCATGCCTCCTAGCACGTTTCACAGATTTTTAAAACTTTCTTATTGGATCAGTGTTTCCTTCTATTGAGGATTTTATTACTTTTCTCTTTTAATTTATAACTGCATTGTTTGATGTTTTGTATCTGTTCTACCACACTATAATATTTATAGTATATTATTTCACCGTACATATATTTACTTTCTTTAGTTGTGACAATAAATGTACTGTAATGTATATAATGCTGTCAATAAACTACTCTATACTCTATAATTATTATTATTATTATTATTATTATTATTATTATTATTATTAATATTATTATTATTATTATTATTATTATTATTATTATTATTATTATTTTTATTATTATTATTATTATTATTATTATTATTATTATTATTATTATTATTATTATTATTATTATTATTATTATTATTATTATTATTATTATTATTATTATTATTATTATTATTATTATTATTATTATTATTATTATTATTATTATTATTATTATTATTATTATTATTATTATTATTATTATTATTATTATTATTATTATTATTATTATTATTATTATTATTATTATTATTATTATTATTATTATTATTATTATTATTATTATTATTATTATTATTATTATTATTATTATTATTATTATTATTATTATTATTATTATTATTATTATTATTATTATTATTATTATTATTATTATTATTATTATTATTATTATTATTATTATTATTATTATTATTATTATTATTATTATTATTATTATTATTATTATTATTATTATTATTATTATTATTATTATTATTATTATTATTATTATTATTATTATTATTATTATTATTATTATTATTATTATTATTATTATTATTATTATTATTATTATTATTATTATTATTATTATTATTATTATTATTATTATTATTATTATTATTATTATTATTATTATTATTATTATTATTATTATTATTATTATTATTATTATTATTATTATTATTATTATTATTATTATTATTATTATTATTATTATTATTATTATTATTATTATTATTATTATTATTATTATTATTATTATTATTATTATTATTATTATTATTATTATTATTATTATTATTATTATTATTATTATTATTATTATTATTATTATTATTATTATTATTATTATTATTATTATTATTATTATTATTATTATTATTATTATTATTATTATTATTATTATTATTATTATTATTATTATTATTATTATTATTATTATTATTATTATTATTATTATTATTATTATTATTATTATTATTATTATTATTATTATTATTATTATTATTATTATTATTATTATTATTATTATTATTATTATTATTATTATTATTATTATTATTATTATTATTATTATTATTATTATTATTATTATTATTATTATTATTATTATTATTATTATTATTATTATTATTATTATTATTATTATTATTATTATTATTATTATTATTATTATTATTATTATTATTATTATTATTATTATTATTATTAGTTACTATTGTTACTTTGAAAGTTTAAATTGTTATCCCCTTCTCAGTTTGGGTTCAGGAAGAATTATTCAACAACCAGAGCTTTGCTCACTGTTCTTGATAGTGTGGTGGATGGTTTTGATAACGGAGTTACAACTGACGCCACCTTTTGTGATTTGTCTAAAGCATTCCATTGTTGTTTTAATTTATGTAAATGATCTGCCAGTAAATATGAATTGTCTCTGTATTCTGTTTGCTGATGATACGTCGTTGTTAACAAGGGGTGGTGCGGTTCCCAGCGAAACTTGTTTGAAATTGGCTAAACAATGGTTCTCTGCTAATAAGCTGAAACTTAATGTCTCAAAAACGCAGCACTTAACTTTCACCTGTGATAAATTGGCAGACAGATCTGTCACTGCAAAGCTATTGGGCCTTACGTTTGACCCCAGTTTAACATGGTCTCCTCATATCGACAGTCTCTGCTCAAGACTTTCGTCACAAATATTTGCTATGAGACAATTGAGGCCTTTTGTTGATGATAATGTTATGAGGATAGCGTATTTTCACTTTTCCATAGCCATTTGACTTACGGTATTGTGTTGTGGGGTAGTGCTAGTTCTGCTTATAGAGCATTCATACTGCAGAAGGCCGCTGTGCGCCTCGTAGCTGCGGTAACCTATTGTGCTCCCAGCAGAGACATATTTAAAAAATATAGGATTTTGCCCTTGCCATGTATATATCTCCTAGAATCTCTATCTTTGATTCATAATAATTTTCAGAACTTTAAGACGCACTCTGATATTCATAATTATGATACCAGGCAAGGGCCTAATTTGATTGTGCCATTCTCGCGCATAAATGCATCGAAGCATAATAAGTTGCCACTAAATTTATACAATCTTGTTTGTAATCATTTCAAAGATAGGAATGTTAAAGGCATGCCTCCTAGCACGTTTCACAGATTTTTAAAAACTTTCTTATTGGATCAGTGTTTCCCTTCTATTGAGGATTTTATTACTTTTCTCTTTTAATTTATAACTGCATTGTTTGATGTTTTGTATCTGTTCTACCACACTATAATATTTATAGTATATTATTTCACCGTACATATATTTACTTTCTTTAGTTGTGACAATAAATGTACTGTAATGTATATAATGCTGTCAATAAACTACTCTATACTCTATTATTATTATTATTATTATTATTATTATTATTATTATTATTATTATTATTATTATTATTATTATTATTATTATTATTATTATTATTATTATTATTATTATTATTATTATTATTATTATTATTATTATTATTATTATTATTATTATTATTATTATTATTATTATTATTATTATTATTATTATTATTATTATTATTATTATTATTATTATTATTATTATTATTATTATTATTATTATTATTATTATTATTATTATTATTATTATTATTATTATTATTATTATTATTATTATTATTATTATTATTATTATTATTATTATTATTATTATTATTATTATTATTATTATTATTATTATTATTATTATTATTATTATTATTATTATTATTATTATTATTATTATTATTATTATTATTATTATTATTATTATTATTATTATTATTATTATTATTATTATTATTATTATTATTATTATTATTATTATTATTATTATTATTATTATTATTATTATTATTATTATTATTATTATTATTATTATTATTATTATTATTATTATTATTATTATTATTATTATTATTATTATTATTATTATTATTATTATTATTATTATTATTATTATTATTATTATTACCTACCTACCTAGGCATTAGACATCATAAATAAACGATTGTACTGACTATTTTAGAATCTCATATTATTATTATTATTATTATTATTATTATTATTATTATTATTAATGTTAATGTTCAATGTTTAAAAATATTTAATATTATTATTATTATTATTATTATTATTATTATTATTAATAATAAACTGAGTAATAAACCATTTAGGTACATTACATAAAAAACGTATACCCAATGGGTAGGTAAATTATTAAGAGAAGCTGAAAAGTGTCCCGTGTTTAAATACAAAGTAATAAAACACCCTTGTGTTGTCGACGCCTCTGATCTGATGCTCATAAAAAATTATCGAGAGTAAATCTGACCTACCGTATTATTAGGTCAATAACCTAGTTACCTAGTTGTTTACTGTTATTTAACGACAAGGAGTAAAACTAACTTTTTTTATCTTGATACATGAATTAATTTTCCTTAAATATTGATTTATTTGTTAATAAAAACAAATGTAGATAATAAATAAATGTTTTCGAATGTTAGGTTATTTAGTTTTAATAATTTTGATATTACGTTTTCACTACGTTTTACAATTGAATATGAATTTGTAGTATTAGTCGTAAGTATAATAATTAATTATTCAGTTTGTAGTTACATACATCTAGCCTAGTTTTACAATTGAATATGAATTTGTAGTATTAGTCGTAAGTATAATAATTAATTATTCAGTTTGTAGTTACTAACCTATTTAAAATTCCATAACACTTTATTAATAAAATTTGGGTCAGCAGCAAATCGATTTTATAACCAATTGCAAAATTCAAGACGACTGGGGAAATCAGCAGGTTCTAAAGATTGAACTTTCTGAAAATGATACGGGTGCAGGAGTTTTCTCGTAATTTTCTGCAGACCTTGCTTTGGGATATCTCCAATCGCCTTGAAATGATTCTTGTAGAAATGGTAGGTTGCTCCTCAACTAAATTTAAAACAGCTTCTATTATATTTAAGTCATTTTGAGGATGCCCAGCAAGTTCTCGGCGCGGTTTCACACATCCCGTATCGCGAACACGTTGAAACACTTGGACAAAAGTTCGCGCACTTAGATGAAGGCGATTCTCCGGTATTCGGCAGCAGCGGCATTCGCATTCCGTAAACATTCCCCGTATCAAACTAGCATTTCCGCATATTCTAAATTAGTAAAATTAGGCTTTGTGATGTGAATTTACGACCAATACACGACCGAAATAAAGAAACTACTGATCGTATTCTCTCCATCCCCCCTCCAAATGTGTAATGTGATTTCTAAATTTGGGGGGAAAGAAATGCGAGAAATGCGGAAAGTGCGACTAAATGGTGGCAAATTTGAATAACACGCACGCTGAAGTGTTAGACGACATTATGTATGTAAACATGATGTGGCAACGATGTTTTTCCATCGACATTAGATTATCATATGGCTGCGACATCAGAAAGTTTGTAGCGTACCAGGAGCGTCGTGTTACTGATTTTTATAGGGTGATATGTTTATTTTTAAGAGTAGGCGTATACGTTTATACCGTTATCCTTTTTTTCTGTCACTGTTATCCTTTTTTCTGTCATCGTTACCCTTTTTTCTGTCTCCGTTATCCTTTTTTCTGTCACCGTTATCCTTTTTTCTGTCACCGTTTTCCTTTTTTCTGTCACCGTTATCTTTTTTTTCTCTGTCACTGTTATCCTTTTTTCTGTCATCGTTATCCTTTTTTCTGTCATCGTTACCTTTTTTTCTGTCAGCGTTGTCCTTTTTTTCACTGTCACCGTTATTCCTTTTTCTGTCGATACTCTTCCGGATCCCATCTCCTAGACATTTATATATTCGGGCGTTAGAGTCTACAAATAAAATATGCCTCGCAGTGAAAAAATGAATTTGTTACAAGTAGTTTTCTACCTATGAATGGCACACTCTCCTGGACCTACTGCGACGTTTGAAAACAGATTTTTTCCAAGCACCCCTTTAAGGTTTGCCGGATGAGTATGACTCTGTGACTCATCGGTGTGGAAATTACGCTACAGTTACCCAATTGGTCTACGAAGATACTAAAATATTACGTATCACCAAATATAATAATATTATCGAACATCGTACATCGAACTTTTCATATTCGAAGTTGATGAACTGCTAAAGCTTGATACTTGTGTACTTTCTCATAGAATAAGTATAATTATATGAACTCTATAATAGTGTTATTATATTATTTTTGCTTATTTTAATTATTCATTATGTAATATATGTTATATATACTTTTATAATCTTATCTTAGAAAATTGCAACGGAAGCACACAAATAGTATAAAACTAAGTGCGTGCTCCACGTTCTTCAGTCTTGTTCTACAAAGCATTTAATACACACAATAAAGTTTGTTAGCAGTATCTCGCCTACTTATTTAGTGTCGAAAGGGCCAAACCTAAAATTGGCGCAGTCGGTAGGATATCAGTTAACTCCTTCAATTGTTAATCAAAGTGAAGGTAGGAGACCTTCTGGTCAGAGATACTGAATCCTCGAACTTTACGTGGCTAATTTCGACCTAATAAGGAAGGCAAAACTGCAGACGACTATAACCGCGTCGGGAAAGTAGTGAAGAGCTGAATTTAGTAAGCTCGTCCGTGTGCAAATTGCATAGTTAAGGGCTGAATTGAGTAGGTCCGTCCCGTCGCCTGTGTTTGGATTATTGTGTATTGGATTACCACCAAATCTATCTCCGCTGCATCCTTAGGGAATTTCCTGGAACCGGAATTACCTGGTGAGTACCAAAGTGCTAGTACTTGACTCCATATCCTTTCAAACGAATATTGACAGTGGTAGGTTAGAATTAGTATCAATTTATCAATAAGAAAGTGTATTAAAGAAGATAATTAATTCACCTTGAAAATTTGTTGATCTCGACATACGCATAAGTCGTGTATCTGTTGTGCCATATCAAGTTCTCGCTGGACTTGCAAGGACGCGTAGTCTACCAGAAACTGATAGTGAGCCGTGTTTAGCTGAGTCGTTTTCGACCTACTTAACTTATCTTAACTTATCTGCATAAAGAAACTTTAGAATAATACAATGTCAAACCCGCAAGCAAACGTAAGCACCAACCCAGCTGCTTCACAGCGTAAAGATTTAGACGCACAAAAACTAAACTTTTATGTTCGACAATACAACCATTTGATGGTTCGGAAATTGAGTTGACCCAATTTTTAGAATCAGTGGAAACATTCATAATATCGTTAGATTTGCCACATCCAACTGATATACAATCACGTTTATTCATAAACATAATCAAGAGTAAATTGAGAGGACAAGCAAAACGCTTATTTTAGGCAGACCTGAAATAACTACCTGGCAAGAAATCAGAAACCTTTTAATTCAAAATTATAGTGATCATAAATCACTTCAAACTTGGCAGAACGAAATTTGCCTATTACAACGCGATATCCGCGAACCTTTACGTACCTTCTGTAATAAAATTCTGGGTATGCGCTCAAAAATTGTACAGAAAATACAATTAATATATACAGATCCACAAGAAAGGACTTCTCTTCAAGCAGTATATACTTCCTTGCTTTTGAATAAATTAAAGAGTAATCTCCCACAAAATTTCGAAACTATCATACTATCTAGACCTGATTTGAACGACATTGAATCAGTAGTTCAGGCTATACTTGAACTTGAAACTTATTTTGAATACAAAAATATGAGTCGTCGTTTACCCCAAACTCAACCACCACAAAGACCACCTATGTTACCTATTAGACAAAATCTACCGCCTAAACCAAGTTATAACTATAAACCCCAATATAATACAAATCAACAACCTAATTTTCTACCAAGACAATTCCCATCATCTTATCCTGCTCCAAGACAAACTCAACCACCAATAAGACCTCCGTATAACCAACCTAAACCCTTCTTACCCCCCAGACAGTATACAAATCAACAACCCCGTTCTACAAATACTTATTCAAATAATAGAAAACAGTTTGAACCCGAACCGATGGATACTTCCAGTACTACACTAACTAAATTTCAGAACGTCCCTCGTAATTTTTCACATCATTGTCATGAGTACGAATTACAAACCGAAGAATACGATTCCCAAGAATATGAATATCCAAATTACTCAGTAGATCCTGATTACCTTGAACAACCCGAACAACCCGAATATTTTCAGCAAACCAATCCAGATACGGAACTCGAAAATTTTCAGAAAACAGCCTCGAACCAGAACCTAATATTTGAAAATAATTCCATTTTAGCTGCACCCCTATCTTACATCAAAATTGAAAATCCACCTTTGAAATTGCTTATAGATTCCGGCTCTTCTAAAACTATGATTCGCCCAGACATCATTGAAAAATATTACCCTGAATGTATCTACCAATCATCCAATGTTTTAAAAACATGCATGGGCCAAAAGAAAACAAAATTTTGTGCAACCATTCCCGCTTTTAATGAATTTTACAGTAATGATAACATTGATATTTTATTATATGACTTTCACGATTTTTATGACGGACTAATAGGCTTAGATTTAATAACCCAATTTGGATTACTTTTTGATTACAAAAACGCAACAGTTTTTAATGAAAATATTTCAATTCCTTTATATGTTCGAAACCCATTAGAAATTTCCAAGAGAGTTACCGTCAATGCTTCTGAAATTTTAGAACACAAATTCCAGTTTCAGTAGAGAATGGTGAAATTTTAATTCCTAAAATCGAGAGTGATCATATTATCATACCCGAATCAATATCTTTCGCAGAAAACGGATTAGCCTACGTAGACATCCATAACTACACAAACGAACCATCTACTGAATATTTCGACTATCCTATCCGAGTTACAACCTTAGATAACTACGATCCTGTTAAACCTATTATCCAACCATCTGAAAGTAATACCTTGAAAACTGACGTAAAACGACTTATACAAACTGAGAATAAAGTTGCGGATGCACTATCCCTAACAAAAATAGACGAACTTAACGCCAACGAAATTGACGACCTAGACTCTATCCTTAACAACCCTCCTGATGAAAATATAAATCAACTTATTGATTCTCTTAATGAAGAACTAGCTAGTACCTTACATATACCTGAAGGTACTGAAATTCCCGAAGAACAAAGAGGACTTTTAAATCGTTTAGATAACCTATCCGATACTCAGACACAACATACCGCCCAAGAAAATCCTATCTGTTCTCCACCAATTACAGAAAAAAGTATTAATGGGTACAAAAGGCAATTATTTATACACGAAACTCAAAATATGCCTAGTCGTTTTGGAATTCATACATCGAAACCATTTCCCGATAAGATAAGAACCACCCTAGTTTGTCATACTTCTATATCTGACGATGAACTTACTAACATACTAAAAGGTATCTAAATATAAATGAAACAACTTGTCTTTATTTTCATTCAGATAAAATTAAAGAAAAGTATTGAGAGTATTGGCTAATAATTTTGTCCCTGAAACTAAAATAATTATTTCTAACATATTGTTGAAAGATCTCATTTCAAAAGATGAACAAATGGACCAAATTAAATTCTTTCATGAAACAAAACCACACACAGAGGAATTAATGAAACTATCAAACGACTTTCTAAAAAATTTTATTGGCCGAATTTATCAACTCATGTCCATGATTACATAACTAAATGTGAACCATGTAACTTAGCCAAATACGATAGAAATCCACAAAAAGTCAAAATTCAAAATACACCCACTCCGTCTAAACCACTCGAGACTCTTCACATAGATCTTTTCTTTATCGATAAAAATATTTTTCTAACCTTATTTGACCCATTTTCAAAATTCGGACAAGCGATTAAAATTGAATCTAAAAATGCTCTTGATACTATTCAAGGACTAACTACCTTTACGTCTTTCTTTGGAACCCCCAGGTATATAATTCATGATCCTGGCAAGGAATTTGTCAATACCCTTTTTAAACAATTCTGTCAATTACATAATATCAAAATTCATGTAACCTCAATACAAAATTCCCAAAGTAATAGCCCTGTAGAAAGGTTCCACTCGACATTGCTAGAATCTATCCGTATATTAAAAACAGAAGATCCCCATAAGCCTCTAGACTACTTAATGAGGTTAGCAATAACTTCTTATAATAATTCTATCCATTCTGCTACTCAGCAAACCCCTTTCTCGATACTGTTCCCATCCATCTATAACGATACTTCACCTATTCTTAATGAAGTTGAAACTACCCAAGACTTTGTGGAAAATACTCGGAAATTATCAGAAAAACTTAATGAACAAATTAAAACTAAACTGAATCAGAGTAAGCAGACGCGCAACGAAAAGTTAAATCAAAACCGTAACGAACCTGAAGTCCCTAATGATGAAATTTATTTAAAAACAAAAAACCCCTGGTCTCGTAAAATTCAAAATCCTTTTGAAAAAGTTAAAGTCCTACAAGATTTAAACATAACGGTAAAAACTAAGAAAAATACCATAAACGTAAAGTTAAAAGAAAAGACAGACTAAAGGTTCTCCTTTGTTACAGAATAATGAAGACCCTGCTTCCCTTTCTGACAATGATAACGGTGATGACGATATTGACGAAGAACATGACTATGACAATAAAAATAGAGAGACTGACTAACCCTATCCTCCCTGTAAATTTGGGCCCCCTCAAAACTATATCCTTTACCACTCTTTTGTACACGTACTTAATTTAACGGAAATAGGAGAACATGTAAATAGACTTCTTGTATCCTCAGAAAATACAACTAAAGAAAAACAGTTCTGGCATACTCAGTTACATTATCTCACAGAGCGTATTAAACAAAAATTCGAAATCATTTGTTCCGCCACTGTAAAACGCGAGAAACGCGGTATATTTAATTTTATCGGAAATATCTATTCAGAATTATTTGGTTTAATGAGTGCCGATGATAAGGAGCTTTTGGAACAAAAACTAGAAATTGTATTTAGTAATCAGAAAAATATAAATGATCAGCTAAACACGAAGCTTTCCGTTCTGGAATCATTTACAAGTGAAATACAAAATGCTATGAAACAGATTAACAACTTTTGGAAAACCGCAAACGATTTTTTTGAAACTCAAACCTTAATTAACGATTGTTTAATCACTTTAGAAATTCTAGACCAAATTGAGGATGGCTTATTATTTAGTCATATGAGTATAATACATTCCGATGTAATTTCAACTACAACTATTGCCGAAATTTTTAAAATTCTATACACTTTATATGAACCTGCGGAATTACCTTCTTTAGATCAAAATTCATTATTTTCTTTATTTCATATGAAACATTACGTATCAAGCTCAGTAATATATATGGAAATTTTAATTCCGATCTACCATGTCAATGAATATAACCTATTCCAAATATTTATGTCCTCCTCAAACATATCCATCATTCCCCCTGAAAGTTACTTGGCACTTGGTACTTCTGCTAGCGTTTATTCCTGGTTAGAAGAAAAACCCCCAAAAGTTGGCAAATATTACCAACTTAAAGAAATGATATATGAAAAACCACCATCATGTATTCCAAAAATGATGATTGATCATGATGAACCAAATTGTACATTTTATTATTTGAAAAATCCTAAGGACAGCATTACCATGTTACCTTCCGGACAATTGCTTATCCTACCAAGCAAAACGGTGCATATAGAAGAACAATGTTCTAGCGTTATCCACCATTTTCTCACAGAAGATTCTTTAATATCTAACCAAGAAGGATGCACTTTGCGAATTAATGAAGAAGACTTTTCCTTCCTACAACGAACTTACAAGCCTCTACATTTCTTTTACCAGAAATAAGAAAACCCCGAATATCAAATTTTACATTGGACAATACCATAAATGAATTAGAGTTCCTTAAGAACAAAGTAAAAGAAACAAAAGATATTCAGTTGATTGACCCTGCATCAATTGAACCTACATCAATCTCGTGGACGACCTGGTTAACATGGTCTCTCATTGGACTTACAATCTTATTTATTCTCTTCACTTTCCGGAAAAGTATAAACTCATGGCTGGTATGCCCAAAAGGACAACAACGCCAACTACTACACCTCAAACTTTCCAGGAGCCAACTCCCGTACACTCTGATTTTCCGCCAAAGAGCGGATGAATTATATGAACTCTATAATAGTGTTATTATATTATTTTTGCTTATTTTAATTATTCATTTTGTAATATATGTTATATATACTTTTATAATCTTATCTTAGAAAATTGCAACGGAAGCACACAAATAGTATAAAACTAAGTGCGTGCTCCACGTTCTTCAGTCTTGTTCTACAAAGCATTTAATACACACAATAAAGTTTGTTAGCAGTATCTCGCCTACTTATTTAGTGTCGAAAGGGCCAAACCTAAAATTGTATGTTAAATTCATTGGAAATTTGTGCTTACTATTATTATGTCTTAGCTATTATAGGTGATTGGATAAATTTCCATAAAATTAGTTTAAATTTTGAAGACATTATTAATAGCTTTTGTGATGTATCTAATGATAGTATATTAAGTAATGCTCTACGTGAATATCTTTACTTTTATTAAACTAATGTTTTATCTGATATATAATAAAATGTAATGTTAATAGTAGTAGTATTGTCTTGTATTTTTTTCCTACACATTACATTTTTAATAATAATTTAATTTAACTGTAACATTGCACAAGTATGAACAAACAGGAAGCAGATACAAATTATCAGTTTCCTGTTTCCTGCTTACACATATAACACATGGCACCATACAACAAATGAAACACATTTATAACTTAAAATGTTTATTTCATGTATATATATTTATGAAATATTATATTCATCTTACATACTATCCCCAGGGTAACTTATCGTGACTTTCATGCAATAGATAACGTTTGTCATCAGTTGCACTCAAGGCAATTTTAGTTTGCTCGATGTAAATTTGACTGAATAGTTCTATGCGTTTTATAAAGTTCACTTTTATTTACTAAACAGTTTTTATAATCTTGAAAAGTGATAGATTTCTTGACGATATTTGTCTTTACACCTTTAGACTTCTTTATACAAGGTTTACCATCCATTAAGATGCTATACATTTTAGAACGCAAACCTACAAAGTGTGTTATAATGGCACCACAGCATTCATCTTTCATTAACTCGGGTATTTTCTTATTCACTAAAGGTATATTATACTGATTGATAGGTTCATAGTCGGAAGTATCAAATTTTTCTAAATTTTGTTTCATCAACATGTCATAAACGTCATCACAGGTTACTTGATATATGAGGCTGTCGGTGTCTGTGTAAAGCAATTTACAATCATCGCCTAATTTTGACAACATGAAATTATAGTGTAAGTCATACACACAAGTTTTAGAGATGTCCAGAATGCACATGCCTACATAAAGCGGCTTATTAAAACAAATTTCCGACTTGTTCAATTCAATTGCTACTAGGTCTTTGGCGAAAATTTTGCTACTATGAAAATTTGGACTAGCGATATAATGTTTTGCACCCCACTGACTGTCCCAATAATTTTTTAATTTTACATTTCTATGTTTACGTATATTTTCCATCGTCTTACCGAAAATAGCATTTCTCAGCAACTTATACAAATTCTTTTCAAATTCGTTCGTGGAATTGGCGCGTAATTGGGTATTTAAATCGATGTAAGTTTTCAACCATGGAGACTGCTTAAATTTTAGAACGCGATGAATATGAATAAGTTTAACGCCTAAAGAAAGAGCTTGTTTTAAATTTCAATAATGAATTATATAGCGCGTCTTTGAATACAATGTAGTCATCAGTTTCGGTAATTTTGAACCGGGAGGCGTGAGGTGTTCGGGACATAGAGGTAGATCGCGATGAAGTCGTGCAAATGTTCGGGATATTCCAAATCCACTTCTAGGATGTATCCTTCGGGTGACGTATCAGATACCGTTGTTATGTCGATATTTGGATCTACCCATTTGAAGCCCCCATATGGCAAGTACTGCGACGTAGCCCAGCCGTAAAGGTTATTAACATCAAAGTACATAAGATACTTTCATTGCTGATTTGGGTCGTAATTAACCATAGACTTACCCCACCCCTAATGCCTCTATCCATAAACAGCAACATATCAACGTCTTTCAAATAATCTAATTCAATTTTGGTATATTTCAACATACAGTCCCACGTATAGCCCGGTAATGTATAATAATGATTTGGGTCCAGATGATAAATATTCAAACATTTTTTGCGGAAAGATGTCTGCCAAAAGTAAAATGTCGGTTTTCATGTATAAATCTGAATATTCGCCTAAAGTTGATATATTAAATTTAGCCCATACCCTCTTAGCATGTCCATAATCGTCTTGGGATATGTTACTATCATTTAATTTATTATAAAAGTTATCTATACCAGGCAGTTAGGTTTCGTTTAATTTATCCTCTCAGTCTATGTAATCATATGGAAATACTCCTTTTCTCGTAAGTAAATCGAATGTTTCCATATCTAAGTTACTGAATTCACGACATAAATTCAATAATTCATCTTTACCTAAATAAGACGATAACTTATCCAAAGAGGATACCATAAACCTAAAGGAATCGATGAAACTTTACAGAACAGTCTGGTACAGTTTTCGTAAAAGAAATATACTTCTCCTTATTTATGGGAAGTAAATAAACATTACCGCTCTTTGGCAAGTCCCTAATCAAGAAGTGTGAGTCATATCCCGTCAGATTATGAAATACAACGGGAATTACAAAAGAATTTTTATAATTTAAATTGCAGCTCTCGTGTGCAGGTCCTCGGTAGTTTGAGGTGAAATGACAGTGGTCTTTAACCTTTTTATCACCCTCCACAAAAGGCTTTTCAAAAATATGACAATGAGTTGCACGCAGAAACTGAATTGACTGTTCCTGTGAGATATCCATGGGTATAACGGTTTTTATTTTATCCTCGATAACCTTTGATGTGTTTTCAAGTTCTTTAGTAAATCATTCAATGCAACCGAGGCCCCTATTGCTGGCGTAATACGATAGAGAATCATCATATGAACATTTAAAATAATATCCTGCACTAATCGCGGTATGTTTTTGATATTTTTTAGTTGACGTCTGACGTTGTTGTTCATCAACAAGAGACTCTAACATGGACTCAAAATCACAATATAAAATAAACGGCACCTTTTCTTTATATCTATAGTTTTTAAACGATAAATATTTCTCATCTGGAAACGTAATTTTACATTTACTTATTTTAGAACAGTCCACCGTATGCTTATCTAATATAGTTTCGCTACTAAAATAATTTAAACAAATATCACAGATGTATTTAGTATGTCTCTTTTTGATTAATTGAGATGAAACTAGGCGCGATAAATTTTTAATCCAACAAAAATGATACCTGATATCAACTTCACCGTTGTAACTTTCATCACGCTCTTCCTTGCGTTCATCAAAATAAACATTTTGGACTAATAAAAGATTGACGTGTGTCTCAAGCTTATTTTTGGTCAAACGAGCAGGTTCCACATTAAATTTATTTTTCCTGGTTAATTTCAACTGGTATACATTTATGGAAATGTCATTAAGTTGTTCGAATTTACAAATCTGTGATAATTGCATAGGAAACTCGATACCGTTTAAATTAAGAACAGTTGACGGATGAGGATATGATGATACTCTATCTGGGTTATTCTTGCGATCAACAGGATGCGGTGCCGAGACAATAGACCAAGCAAAACAAGCATCGTCATCGTAATTTTTAGCATTGACACAAGCATGTTTCTTACCGATTTGCTCCGGAAGTCTTATATATGAAGACGCTCCATGACCCATTTCATATTTATTAATGTTTATTTATAAGCTAATAATTTTGTGTAAGGGCCAGCCACTGTCTTTCTCCTGGTACTCCTCGAGTTTATTTAAAATTTTGTCTTTAATATTTACGCCAAACCAATCTTTCAAATCCGTACCCAAGTCTATTACGCTATTTTTAGTGTTGAAATATTTTAAGTCCGAAAGTGCTTCGTAGTTAGGTTTGGCTTTAATAAATTCCCCACAAAAAGCAGCGTTAACCTTTATGGTTGGAAAAGACTTAAGAATTCTACTCACTCTATTTTTAAATAGAAAGAAAGCATCATCTAAAAATGCTTTCAGGTCTATATGTCGCTTATTTATATTAATACCCGACCGAATGCGTCCTCCAAATATCGACTGTAACTCTTGCCATACGACTCGATGGCTACGCTTATCTCTATGTCCCGCCCCTACATGCTCCGGGTGTGTATTTATTAAAACTTTTGCTTTTTTTAAATGCCCTATACTCGTTTCGATTTTCCTCCTAGTACCAACTGAATTCAAAACATTTTTTAACACGCGTGAAAGTAATCTTACTTGCCGATTAATTAACTATATCCACTTCTGAACACCTCTATCGTTCCCTTGTAGTATAATATTTAGAGCATTATCAAATTTTTAAATAAATTTATCACTTAACTCGCAGATATCTATAATAAAAAAATTAAATTAAAAAAAAATGATGTAAAACGTTAAACTATTAAAGAAGCCACGATATTTATATAAATTGGGGAGCACTTACAGTTTTTAAAGCAAGTTGGTGGTGAGGATAACGATAGTCGCCCACGATTGAAGGTCAAACTATAACAATAGAAAATTTGTATGAAATATATTGTCTGAAGCTATTTATTTGTGGCTTAATTTTAGTTTTTCTTTAGTTTTATTGAGTTTTTGCCACACTTCTGAAAATATATAAAAAAAATAAAATATTAAATATTAAATATTAAATATTTAATATTTAATATTTAATATTTAATATTTAATATTTAATATTTAATATTAAATCTTAAATATTAAATATTAAATATTAAATATTAAATATTAAATTTTAAATGTTAAATGTTAAATTTTAAATATTAAATATTAAATATTAAATATTAAATATTAAATATTAAATATTAAATATTAAATATTAAATATTAAATATTAAATATTAAATATTAAATATTAAATATTAAATATTAAATATTAAATATTAAATATTAAATATTAAATATTAAATATTAAATATTAAATAAAAACTTACTTGTATTTAACCTGAGATCCAGAGCACTAGCTATGACCTTGCTACTGTTACAGCTTGATCGGTAAATATTAAATATTAAATATTAAATCAAACTAGAACAATAGAAAATTTTTAATATAAAAAGCTTATAAAAGAAATAAAGAATATGCATACTGAGTAGTTAAATATGAAATAAAAAACTTACTTGTATTAATAAAGAAGCACTGAACACTACACCAATAATATATTGCTGCTACTGCTGTGAGCTGGTGCTGATATATATATATAGTGGTAAAAATGCGGCTACGGCTGCTATGTGTTGCTCCTGCGAGCCGTCGATGTAGACTAACGTATAACCGCGCCAAAATCCTTGGCTGGGTAAATGACCTCGGATGAGCGGGGTCGAGGGGGACTAACGTATAATTGATGTAACTTTCATTTATATAAAAGTGATATGTTAATAGACCTTCACTCGACTCTTATTACATTCAGCCAGCGTTCGCTGTTTTCTAACGGTTTCCTGTTACAATAATAATACATATTACATTAAATTATATTTTAAACCGCAAGTGCAAGTCACAACACCAACAACGCTAAATATATATGACTCCGCCTGTGACTATATAAAAGGGAACAGCATCATTATGTAAAATAAAATGATAAAACGATGACGCTACTGATGTAGTTCTAAAATATTGATTAAAACACGGTTCATGTTAAACTAAGATTTGCTGAGAAAAGATATATTGCCATTTCACGACGGGCGGATGTATAGGATTTTTGATTTATTCAATATTAAAACTATTTTCCAAACTGCTAAAAGCTAGAAGGGCACTAGTCACGAAAAAACCAACAACGTCACGTGATAGGTCTCGATGAGGAACCAATCAAATCAGCTTTCAAATTTTAGTTATCTTGTACCGTTATCGAGTTATTAGCAAAAAACTGCTCATGTTTTTTTCGTTAGGTTAGATTCTATTTCGATATGCAAAGTCGCTTATCTCTGCTACAGATCTTTACTTTTTTCTATAGTCTACTGCGCATGTTTTTTCTCTTAGGTTAGATCCTTTTTCCTTAGTTTGAATTTGACATATTGCTCTCCTTTAGGCGCTCTCTGATTCCTATATTACGCAGTTACTGTAACTTTTTCATAATACTTATAGTGGTCTCGTGGTAACGCGTCTGCTTTGCATGCGGGAGATCCCGAGTTCAAATCGCACACAGAGTAAAGTTTTTTTTTCATTTAAATAAATTGTCCACAAATAAAGCTGAATTCTCCAATACAATAGAGCATGCGCAGATTTGAATTTGCCCCCAGTTCCACACCCCACTCCCCCTCGTACAAGCACCTCACGTACCAGCACCCGCGCCCCGCGTACCATCACCCCGCACTCTTCTTCTTCTTCTTGCACAAAGAACTCTTCAGCGACACCAATGACCACAAGGAGTCGCTGCACGCTCGACGCGACGAACTCGAACTCGATGGACGCTGTCCATGTGACGTCACTTCCGCTGCAGAAGGGGCCTCTTTAATCTACTTTCTTAGAAACCAGATCCCGAGTCAATTGCGGTATATCGTATATGTATATCTAATTTAATAGTCCTGTTCGCACAACAGTTGGAAACCGTTTCCAATCGTCTAACGCACGCTCAGTTTATTTATAATGTCTGCGTAAGGTTGAACATGCATTGTTTTAGTTGAAATGCACATGCACCTGACGATTGGAAACTGATTTATGTATTGTTCGAACAAAGTAAATAATGAATTACAACATTAGATGTACAGGTACAGTTTTTCTGTGGCAATATGTATATTTTAGTTTGTATTGAGGTACTCAATAAATCATGCAGGATTGGCTTTCATTTTAGTAGAATTTTAATTTACAAAATAAAACGCAAATATAGAATTTTTTCGTATAACATTTTTATTACAAATATCGTCAGTAAGCTGTATTTTAATTTTTATACATTATACACGCACACCCTGTAAGGGTAAATATTGTTACGGGTTTCCTACCCAACTTCTTCTTTTACCAATGTAGGCAAAATGAATATTCTAACTATTTTCTAGTAGCTCCGGATCTCATTTTGGAGTGGTTAGCGAATTTTCCTGATACGCATCGCGAATCTTCCTGACTCTCCTCAATCGACGGCATCATCAATCAAAAACCTTTTTAAATGTGGCCCCACTGTTTTTCAAGATAAACTTACGTCTCAGTTATTTCGAAGTATAATTCAATCCTTCATAGTTCATACGTTCCACATTAAAAAAAAAACAGCACAGTGTGCGCGTGCACTGTAAATTCACTGCCGTTATTAGTAGAGCCCGCACCTCGTTCGCAGCTGACGTCAATATCAGGGGCGCACTCAGGACGCTAAGTTATTATTTGTAGAAATCGAGGTACAAACACATACAAAAAGTTGAAATCAATATTTTACCTTTTACTGGCGATTTATAACATCCAACATTATTCATATTAAGTTTATAAGTTTACACTATTCACTTGTACTGAAATAAAATCGAATAACCAGCAACTGCTGTAAATGTTCAGGTTAAGCTGTGGTATTTGTCGCTAATAATCCATTTCAATTTCAACGTCGACAGAGATCACTGGGGCATATTTAAGATAAGAATTCAGACCACTTATGTCATGGCGGACGTCACGCAATACGCGCTATTACGCGGCCCTAGTGACGTCATGTCGCAATTTTCATGAAGAATGGAAGAGATTTATAAAGTGAATTCTAGTTTCTTAATGAGTTAAAAGACAACAATATGTACGTTTATGGAAGCTTTACCCATCCCCGGTTATGTATATTATTTACATAATTATTTCTAAATGTTTAGAATTTCTTAAGTTAGGTAATGCTTACGGAATTGGGAATACCTTTTACAAACATACACAATATTAACTCTTACTCACTTAGGAAACAAAGTTTCGTTTTAAAAATAGCTTATTTTATCAAACAAAATTGGTAAACTTAATAACACTTAACTTTGTTTGGATAAATGGTCGGCGTGATGTCACACTAATAGCGCGTATTGTTTTACACGTCATCATAATTTTAAATAGTTTGTTGTATTGAAAACAATAATTATTTGTAATTCTGTGTAATATAGTGCGAATATTTAGTGTAGTATATAGTTTTAATATTTTCGGTAGTTTCTTAAATATTTTGATGAAAATTTCACAATAGTATTTTTCAGCCAATTAAAGGCCTGTATTTTGTAGCGTTACTATAGCAACTAAGAAAATTTCCGGAAATTTTTCTCTTCCTTGGGGTAAGGAGCATGAAATTACACTGGAAATTTTTTGACATTTATAAATAAAATGACATTTATATTTAACTTCAATATGTTTTAACACTTTATTGTGAAATTTTCTTACCGAATACCACTTTAGCTTCAATTAAAAACTGGAAATTTTTTCTTGCACACGAATATTTTTTAGAAAATATTCGTGTGCTCGAAAAAATTTCCAGTAATAATTAAAGCTCTAGTGGTATTATAAGTGAAAATATAATGAATTCATTTGTTCGTAAGACGTAAGTCATCTGAATTCTTGCAACGAATATATACAATTTTTCATGGCTGGCATATTGAGGAGAAAAATCTACCCACCAAAAAGATCCAAATATCGCATACAATTAGAAACCCAGAATTGTTCTGCAAAACGGTTTAAATTTTTTTTCAGACGTTCAGCACTAGATCCTGATAACTGCCGTAAATCAAAAACCTTATTTATTGCGTTATTTATCGAATATCCTGATTGTTGCAGTTGCAAGAAGGCGAATAACTGGGTAGGTATCTAAATTCTGCAAAAAAACCAATGCTATTTAGTTTATTAATTGGAATACTATATTCTACCATCACTTTTAATAAAAAAACTCGTCTTGTCGGTTGGTCGGCCGGCTCTGAACCTTGACAATAGCACCGGCAGGTAAATAAACGGGATGTTTTTGTCGATTAGCTGGCATGAATTAGGAATTCATGTCTTAATATGAATAAAATATATTTAAACATAAGGTCGTGACCAAAGTCCGCACCTGAGTCTGCGAACGAAGTGCGGATTCTAGTTATTAGTTACTCAGCGCTTTTGCGGTTGCATTTGATTTGTTGTGATGTATTTTTTTCTAAAAATGGCTGGTAACAAATGCGAATATTTAAACTGTGGTAAAAATAGACGTAATAACCCCGCTCTAAAGATGTTTAGATTTCCTTATAAGGACATAAATCGTCGACTAAGGCTGTGGATTTTAAATAATGGTATGTAATATGTTAATTGTTAATTTTCTTGCAATTGAATTCAGCTATAAATGTAATAAAATTATTTTCATAAATATCTTAATAATTATTATTTGATGCCGAGCTACTTTTATTAACAAGGCACATGATGTCATTGATTAAAGGCATTTTAAATTTTTTATGAATTTAAATATTGGCTCACTTTTTCATTAAAATTTCAGAGATTTTACTTTTAAACTGACGTTTTTTATACAGGCTATTACAAATTAGCTACGTGGATCTCGGAAACGGTAAGGGATCGAAGTTGGTTAAATATAAAGACAAAATTGCGTAATGAAAAGAGCAACATTATGTCTAGAAAGTCTTGAGTGATGTGATTAGTTTTTGAAATATTAAACTTCATTTTTTAAACATGGAAATTTTTTTTTTATATATATATATATATATATACAAGATAGAAAACATTTAGCGGCTAAAGGATCCGGAAAAGAAGGTGATAAGGAACAACGAGCAACTGCGGACAACGTTGTTTCTAGGTTATTGCCCTTCATCAGCGCAGTGCAGCTTAAACAAACAAGAAGGAAAAAAAAGGAGGGCAAATGACACGACTACACAGGACTCCTGTGTAGTCGTGTCATTTGCCCTCCTTTTTTTTCCTTCTTGTTTGTTTAAGCTGCACTGCGCTGATGAAGGGCAATAACCTAGTAAATGTTTTCTATCTTGTATATTTACGATCCGCTTAATTCCTTTTGTACTTGTATTGTTCTGGCTGAGACCCTGACACAGTAGTCGCTGGACTCTCTTCCGCAGCGACTGCTACTCTTGTCCTCAAAACAGAGGATGTGTGGCACGATGCTGCAAATTAGGGATAGGTGGCTGCTGGTCATTCTCCTGTGTAGTCGTGTCATTTGCCCTTCTTTTTTCCTTCTTGTTTGTTTAAGCTGCACTGCGCTGATGAAGGGCAATAACCTAGAAACAACGTTGTCCGCAGTTGCTCGTTGTTCCTTATCACCTTCTTTTCCGGATCCTTTAGCCGCTAAATGTTTTCTATCTTGTATATTTACGATCCGCTTAATTCCTTTTGTACTATATATATATATATATATATATATATTACAATCCTCTGACTAACAGTATTTATATTACTCTACACTCTGCAGCTTCATCCAGAACCAGCGTCGGATGTTTTTTCCCGGGAAGGGTTACTTGAAAAAGTTGTTCAGAACGGTAAATTATGAGGACGTGCAAAATTTTAAGAAGATCGGCGAGGTTTGATTTGAAACCATTTTTCAACAAAGCACAAAGATTTTATCAAAGCAGGACGATCTTTTTAAAATTTTGCACGTCTCCATAATTTACAGTTTTGAACAACTTTTTCAAGTAAAATTTTGCTGTATTTTCAGTAGAAAAGGCACTTTACCTGAAACGATAACAGTTTTCAATAGCTGCACTATTGCTAAAGTTGAAGGAATAAAGTGTTAAAATTATACATTTTTTAATTCAGCAAGTTAAGCTCTACAAGAATCCGATGAAAAAATATAGGGGTTCTATTTAAAAAAATATCTGATGACGTCATCACGCGAAAACAAATGAACGTCGGAAATGCGTTGGTATAGAAAAAAGAGTATTTTTAAAAAGCAAAATCGACCTGTCCGAGGAAATTTCATGAAACTTCGTAGTTTTAGAACGTTTCCATACCTTTCTTCCACACTATATATATACAGGGTATCCCAACGAAAATTTGACCCCCCCGATAATTGGAAAACCGAATAATATTCGTTACAAACGAAAAGATGACAAACCAACTTACGCGTAGTAATTTCTACACAAATACCCACCACTAATAAGTTTTTCATCTACTACACATGACCGCATTACCTAATTGTTATTGATGTGTCTATCAGTTTACAAAAAAGTCAGAAATGAAATAAAAAAGCTGAAGCAAATGAAACTAGATACTAAAATAGTTATTAGTAGAAGATACTTAAGTTAAATAACAAAAAATCAGTACTACAAAAAAGGTGTTTTTTGCTTGTGACCAAAAAATCGTTAGTTTCAGCCGTTATTGAAAGTATTAACGTGTGTTCGAAATGGTTTATTCTATCGCGAAAAGAGTAGAAATTGTTGCAATTTATTATCGAAATCACGATTGCGCTAAAGCTACAGCACGAATTTTTAATGCCAATCATTCAAAAAAATGTAAACCACCAGTACGTTAAACACCTGATTGACAAATTTGTTGCAACAGGTTCGCTTTTAAACAAGAAACGTGAAGTAATTGGGCCAGCTCAAACTTCTGGCGTATCCCGTTTCAGTGGTCATCGAATTTTGAAAAAACACAAGTTTCATCCATTTAAGATGACGCTGGTTCAAGAGTTACATGAAGATGACTTTGATCGCCGTAACCAATTTTGCGAATACTTTAGTGAACAACTTCTACTGAATCCAAATCTTCTCTACAATACATGTTTCTCCGACGAATGCACATTTATGTTGAATGGCGAAGTGAATAGACACAATTGTCGTTAGACTAGTGATACTAATCCATTTTGGGCGACCATCTTGTTGGACCATTTTTCATCCAAGGTAATCTCGATGGAAACACCTATCTAGAATTATTGAAAAGTACAATTGATCCTAGGATAACAGAGATATTAGAAAGTGACGACAATTTACTAGAAAATGAAATAACCTTCCAACAAGATGGTGCGCCCCCGCAATATGCTGCTGCTGTGCGACAATTTTTGGATGACCATTTCCCGGGGCATTGGATTGGCAGAAGAGGTCCCGTCGAATGGCCACCAAGATCTCCGGATCTGTCCCCTTTGACTTTTTTCTGTGGGGTCATTTAAAATCACGAGTGTACGCCACTCAGCCGGAAACATTGCAAGTGCTACGTCAGAGAATTGTAGAAGAATGCCGATTAACAACTGCGGATGTCTTTAATAATGTTCGAACAGAATTTGAAAACAGACTGTATTATTGTTTGGAAGTTAACGGGGGTCATTTTGAGCAATTCATCAAATAAATCTGATTTATTATTTGCTTCAGATTTTTTATTTCATTTCTGACTTTTTTGTAAACTGATAGACACATCAATAACAATTAGGTAATGCGGTCATGTGTAGTAGATGAAAAACTTATTAGTGGTGGGCATTTGTGTAGAAATTACTACGCGTAAGTTGGTTTGTCATCTTTTCGTTTGTAACCAAGAATTCTGTCAAATCTCAACCGATTTAAAAAAACGGTCCGTCACTGTATTCGCAATGAAAAGGGCTTTAAAATGATGTGCCACAAGTGGGGTATTTGCCTTTGAAATTTTTAAGTTGGGGTAACTAGGCAGTAGGGGGATGAACATATCGAGTTGGCTTGACTGTCAAAAAAGCTCCCCCCAAGAACAAAAATCGACGGGTCTCGGCGAATTTTGAAATATTATTCGGTTTTCCAATTATAGGGGGGGGTCAAATTTTCGTTGGGATACCCTGTATATATATATATATATATGTGTATAGTCGACTAACGGATCTTGTGACATCCAGCAAAAATTTCGCCTATGTGACATCCCTATTAATTACTGTGTATATAAGGAAATTAAAAATATTCATTATTTAAAATGAAAGACAGACAGAAATATCAACAATACACGAAATAATAAATTAAAAAATCCTATCTTTGTGAACTCTAGAGTATATTGAATATATAGTTCATACTCAAATGTTTTTATGACATCCACAAAAATATTGCTTACTTTGAAGCATCCTTCCACAGTTGCCAATTTTAATAGACTATTATTGGCATTGTCAAAGATGTTTTATAAAAGATCAAGATATTCATCTTCTCATGCATCAAGTTTATTAGATTTATTTAATCAAAGTCACAGGGATGTGATATGATCGATGAAGGTGTTGAATTATAGATAAAAGGTAAGGTAAAATAAAATTAATAATAAAAATAAAAATAAATAAATAATATTTTTTCTCTTACTTTTTACTAATATTTATTTACAATATACAGAGTGTTTAGTGAGTTGATGCATTCGCTGCAGAAGTTTCTAACACAAGTAATTTTGGTAGACAATTTCCTATATACAGGGTGTTAAAATTTTATTAAAAAAATTAAATATATTGATATTGTAAAAACCGTACAAAATGAAGCGCAGCGATGCATTCGCTGCTCAAGTTTCTAACACAAGTAAATTGTGTAGACAATTTCCTATATACAGGGTGTTAAAATTTTATTAAAAGAATTTAAATTTATTGATATTGTGGAAACCGTAGAAAATGAAACTTTACAGGTTTTTATGTTAACAATAATACATATTTTACAATAAATAGTTATTTATGTATTAAGAGCGAAAAGTGATACATTATTGCTCAAGAGTGTAATAAACCCGTCGGTTGGCCGTTAATTAAATGACTAGGTATTATTATTTCATCCATACGTTACGAATCTTGACTCGCGAGTTCTTTAAAGGTGAGGTAGCGAATTTACACCTAAAATATCCACTTACCTTGGTCTACTTCCCGGGTTGAACCTGGTGGCTGCGAATCCCTTAACCTGAGCCACGCACACACCTTTATTTCACCAGAAGCAATAAAACACGAGATTCGAGGAAGGTATTAGATTTTATTTACACACGGTTACGTAAAGAGCACGATGATTCTATACAAAAGAATTAAAACTTAGACCCTGGAAACCGCGGCACAAGTTCAGAGGCTTAGTCCAGTTCGACGATAAAAATACAAGTTAAAAATAATCAAAAAAATAGTGGAAAAATAGTATATCACGGAACGTATAAAACAACGAAACGACGGTTCAAAAGTCAGCCAAAATCTGCCGGTCTTCCCTCGTGAACGAGCCTCTAGCGATTTTTGGGAACCTTTCGGGAACCTCCCCTTTTGTGCTTAGGGTCCAGACCAGCACAGGCATTTTGGTCAAAATGTGCCTTAGAGGCAAAGAGGCCGTCCACTTTCTCTAACTTCAGGGAAGATCGTGGATTGGCTGTCACTCTGGCCTATGAACTTGTCTCGGGTTCTGGTAGACGGACTATACAATTCTAAGGCGCGCTAGAGAAACTAATATTGAACATATTTTTAAATTACTGATTTTCCGTGTCTACCAGGGCTTTAATTGACTTCTTTACCTTCCCCCTTCGCCGGGCTCCGTGTTTATTCGGAGGTTGGGTTCCTCGATCTGTACCTTTTTATTTACTGAATTTAAAGGAGAAAACCCAACGAAAAACTCCTTGATCGACCTTAGCGGCGAATCTTTACACTTACTACATTGAATTTACTAATTAAAAGGTTCTCTACGCCTTAATTCGTCTATTTCGCGGAAATCGCGTCCGTGACCTCTGTGCCCCGTTCGCGGAGGACGCCCCTGGATCCCAAACGTAAAGTACGCCAGCCAGCTTCCCCATCTGGCTTATTTAACAATTGACTGTGACAAGAGGGCTTTTTAGAAACGACTTTCTTTTCCGACCCGAAACTAATAAATTGTATTTGAATAGTTGTTAGTTAATCTTTAACATTCGACCGTGTCCAATGGTTATTAGAAAAATATTATTCTTTAAATTTAGATGGCCCATAAACTGTCCGGCGTGTCGAATGAAGCCTAGCAGTACAAAAGATTTCGTTTACTTAAGACGTTTCTACGTCGCCTTCTACTTCCGTTCCCATGACCCGGACTGTTTTATTACAAGAGTGACAGTAATCACGCGAGAGTAGTAAAGTCACTTTTTGCTCGTAATGTATACAATGTTTTATCTACAATCACTCAATAAAATAAAACTGTTCAATTATTAACTTTATTACGAGAAGATTAATTACAACAAATACTTTGTTGCTATTGACAACGAGCGTTTGATATCACTCGGCAAGCAATAAAGTGACACTTATGTGACCTCCTCAATATACTTCAGCTTTTCGTCGTCACTGTCAAGCAAAAAACTGATTCAATTAATGATTGTAAATAAAATATTGTTTTCAGTTTCATCGAAACATGTACGCACAGGCACGTCTCTGCATATCAGACCAGACCAGACACGGGATCCACACCAAACTTTGGGATATACAGGGTGTCTACTTTTATTTGTGTACAAATCCGTAAAAACTTTATTCTTCAAGGTAATCAAAACATTTTTTTTACTTTAAATGACAGGAAAGCCGCTTCCTCTGACCCTACCACGGCATTTAAGATAACCATCCAAGACATGCTATGATTTTTTTTATAGGCAAATTTCCAACGAGTTGCATATCTGTTTGTTGGGACAGTCAAAATCTGAGTAAGTTAGAAAGAATATCTCTTCACTATGTCAATTATAAAAGTTTTCTCCAGATTGTATAACAGTTTCCAGGCTGACAAGTCATAAAATAAGAAAAAAGCATTTTATTATAAAATATCTTGAATTTTACAGATCTACTGCAATTTGAAAAAAATGTTTATGACATTATAAACATTATCACATCCCGCAGAATTCTTTTAAAAAACTAGTAACGCTTGAACTGATGTAAATTATTAAGTATTTTTCACGGTATCTGCAACACAGTGATAAGGTAAATTTCATGGTTTTTCATGTTCTCTAGCGCATTTCCCCCCAAAAAGTTAAAGGAAATGATTAAATTTTAGCATTATATTTTAATACTATGCTAATAAGAACCTCCACCTACTGGGTAATTTTTTGAGCATTTTTAGATACGATTCATTGTCCTTGAAACGCCAGCCATAAAAATCTGATAAGGTGGTGTTAATCAGAACCCTCAAAACCCCTATGTGTGAAATTTGCACAAAAACTATAAAGAGTGTTTTCTTCTATATGTTCTTAAAGTTTTATTTTTATAAAAGTTCGTAAAACTTTATTTTTTAAAATAACACTACAAATATTTTTTTGGGTCAAATGTCATCGAAAACCGCTTCCTCTGATTCTACCACGGCATTTAAGACGGCGATCTAAGACTTGCTATGATTTGTTTTATACCTCCGAAAGTCAATAAAAACGGTTAGCAATTTTTTTATTTAAAATCTGATAAGGTGGTGTTATTCAGGACCCCTCAAAACCCCTATGTGTGAAATTTGAACAAAATCTATATTCTATCTATTTCTTCTACACGTTCTCAAAGTTTTATTTGTATAAAAATTTGAAAAAACTTTATTTTCTGAAATAACGCAACAACTATTTTTATGTTTTAAATAGCATCGAAATCCACTTGTTTTGATCCTACTATGGCGACCCAAGGTCTGCTATAATTTCTAATACCACCGATATTTAATATAAACGTTTTTAGCAAATTTTTGATTTATAATCTGTTAAGATGGGATTGACCACAATCCCCCCTCAAAACAAAATACTGAATTTAAAGGGCGCTAGACGAATCTAGAGTGATCATGGAAATAAATCAAAAAGTATGAATCAAAATTGATTTTTATTTTTGGGGGTACAATAAAAAATAAAGTATACCGAAATCGACAATTGAATATCGACGATTTACGCATAAGAATTACTAAAGCGTGATAGTTTATCAGTGCAGCTCAGTTAAAGAAAGTTGTACAGCACAATAGGGAGCGTATTGAAATATGTATTCTTTTAGAGGGTGGTTTGGTAGAAAAAGGTCCAATAAATGAAAAAAACTTATTATCTTATTTCATTTTAGCCTCGACACAGTGTCGTTTATGTGACTTATTTTTTCATAGCAGACCACATTAATTCAATTTTCATTCATACTGTTTTGACATCATTCCTTCGCTCGCACTTGACTCATCTAGTGCCTTTCAAATTCAGTATTTTGTTTTGAGGGGGTTTGTGATTAACCCCACCTTATCAGATTGTAAATCAAAAATTCGCTAAACGTTTATATTATATTTCGGGGGTATAAGAAATTATAGCAGGCCCATAGTAGGATCAGAACAAGCGGTTTTCGATGCCATTTAATTTTTTTTAATGTTGGATCATCTTGAAGAATCATTTTACGAATTTGTACACACATAAAACTTTGAGAACGTGTAAAACAAAACACTCTGTATAGTTTTTATTCAAATTTGGGGGACCCTGAGTAACAACATCTTATCAGATTTTAAATAAAATATAACTAAACGTTTTTATTGAATACGAGGGGTATAAAATTAATCATAGCAGGCCTTGGTTCGCCATGTTAAACGCCCTGGTAGGATATTTGTTGCGTTATATTGAAAAATAAAGTTTTTATGAATTTTTACAGAAAAAAATATGATTATCTTGGATGAATAAAATTTTTATGGATTTGTACACAAATAATAGTAGACACCCTGTATGTACTGTGGCCATATAGACAACTTTTTTAGTAGGAAAACCTATTTGCAGTTTGCAAAAAAGTTAAATAAACATTGCTGTCTCACCTAGGAATTTCGAAATCGGCTCTTTAATTTTAGTGAAGTATTTATTTTTTAATTTTATTAAAAACTAACGAATTAATAAGTTTTTAATAAAATTTTAAATAAATCGACAAAGTTACATCGAATATGTGAAAAAATATATTTCAGAAAGATTAAAGACGCCAGTTGGATATTCCTAGGTGAGGCAGCAAATTTTTAAACTTTTTTTCGCAAACTTTAAAAAGGTTCTTCATCTAAAAAAGTTGTCTATATGGCCACAGTACATATATCCTAATGTTTGGTTTGGGTTCCATGTCTGGTTATTGAGATATGACATACCACAAGTCCCTTTGAACGCCGCTGCTGGATATTTTTAAAGAAGAAATTGACCCAACACTGATTTATATTAAAATAAAAATTATTTTCGAATTCATTGTTTAATTTATAAGTGAAAAGTTATGATTATGACTTAGTAAGTTAGTAATGATGTTTACTGCGAGTAGTAATAATTTTTTGTAATAAAATTGGAACAAGAAACTAAGTGCATAATTTCTGGTATTTTTCAAATCGAAACCGGACTTCCATGCCATGCAATAAATCAATTTTTTTCACTTGAAAATGGTGAGTTGTAAGAAAAAAAGGAGAGACCGTTTATGTTCCAAATTGAACAAGAAATTCGAAAATAGTTTTATTATAAGAAAAATCAGTGACGGATCATTTTTTCTTTAAAAATATCTAGACGTCTGGTGAAACTGAAAACAATATTTTTATTGCAAAACATGTATTCTCGTTAACTGTCACAGCCTGCAAAATTTCAATAAAATATTCCGAGCGGTTTCGGCAATGTTAATAAATTTGCATTTTTATTATAACACCCTGTAGATCGAGTGTTTTCATAATATGGTATGTTAAGAAAATATATCACAAATTACTTGTACTATGAACTTAATGTACAATTGAACAAAAAATATTAAAAGTATACAGTTGGTATTTTGAGTAAATTGTTAGTGAAATTAATTCAAAAGAAACATAACATTGGCGCTCATTAAATATGTTCTTACTATTTTAAATATAACAGTATCTACAGCGTTGTCAAATCGCAGTGCACTATGAAAAGACTGTGGATGTTACAAGGGCGATAGAACGCGTAAGTTACAGATATCACAAAAACCACATCATATATTGTGCAGTATAATAAATGTACAGCAACAGCTTCTGCGTGCTGCCCTCTGTGTAATAAATTGCGGAAGTACGAAAAACGTTAAAACTTACACATATGATTTTTTGGCATCCTCCTATAACTTCTTTAAAACAATGTAGGGGTCAGTATAAGCAAGTCTACGATGAAAGTTCTTGTGACATCCGATTTCGGATGACACAACGTCAGAGGATGTCAAAGAGAAGGGAAATTCTTATGAAATGATGTCACAAAGTATGTTGGATAAAACTATATATATATTGTAATAAAATTAAAATTCAAACAGTTTTAGAATAATAATAAAAATTGTCACATTTTGTTAAAACAAGATAAATTTGTTTAAAATGATTATGATGGTAAGAAAAGGTGTAATTTTGAGAATAAGTAGTATCTACAACAATTAAACATAATGTATCATAATAATCCTATAATAAAAATTAAATCATTTCAATTTTATAATGTCAATACCAGCAAAATTTATTAAAATATCTGTACACAGACAAATATAAAGGCCAAGTACATAATTAAAATCAGAATTTATCATAGAACTAGGCATATCAATAGACAGCTAAAAACATAAGGATAACACTAATATGCATTTAGTTAACATACGAGTCAAATATAGAAAGATTTTGTTCATATAAATAAAATTTCCAACATAAGATTTTAAATTTCCAATAAATAATAATTTTAATTTGACATCTGTCAAAAATAAAGACGTGGACACATGTACCAGATAGACATACTTATAAAAACATGATTAATTAATTTTCCATATTAAATATAATGAAATTGTAAACTATAAAACATGGACATTATTAAAATATGTAATTAGCAATAAATAGTGCAGTGAAGTGACAAAATTAAAATCAAAAACGATATATTAAAACATTGTGAAAGTGACTTAACAAACAAACTGAAAATCTAGAATCCGTATAGACTTGAGAAACAAAAAAGTTGTTGATTAGTTACGAAGAAATTAGAAAAGGGAGAGCGTCGTTTTGTGTTAGCGTCCCCAAAAATTAAAGAAAATTTCAAGAATTTTAAGAAAAAGTCATCCAAAAAACGTAACTCACTAGAGAGAAAAAAGTAAGGTTATATTTTTTCTATCAAAAGAAGTTCCAGAGAAATTTCCAGCAGTCCCAGTTTTGCCAGGCCCATTTTCATTTGGAATTTGAATCCACAGCGGATATTTCCATGTGCCCAGGAAATTTAAACTACAATCACAAGTACCAGGTACCGATTTAATTTGTGCACAAATATAAAAACTAGCTAGAAATATTCCGCCTAAGGAATAAATATCAAAACTGAATATAGGTAGTCAATAAACGTAGCAAGACTTACCTACAGCATTAAAACATAAATAAAGGCCATTTAAAACATTCAAATTTATTAAAAATTTCACACGATTTTGCAATTCATGCTATAAATGTCAAATTTTTATATGTATAACCTAAATGATCTTCTTTTCCCAAACTGTACATAAAGGTAAAGATAGGCAACTAGTGGTACAAACAAAGACATTGTTAGTTGTCTAAGCTTAGAAATTAGAAATAAATTAAATATCATATAGATACCAGTATTTAAAAATTTGATTATACCATCATTTGTTTAGTTAAGAAAATAGGTAAGAAAAAGCCCATGACTCTATTCCAAAGTTTGTAATTTTAATGTGGAATATAATTAATTAATTTTCAAGTTCATTATAAAATATTTGATTTCCTCCTAAAGAAAATAAAACACAAAATTAAAAAAACAAATACAACTTTTTATTCTGTGTTTAATGATAGCTATAGTTTAGACGAAAATAGAATATAAAATAAAAAAAAATATAAACAAAAATAAGTTTTCTCTCTACAAAGAACCGACTACTGAGTGGAGTCAAATTGCTAGCCAGGGTAAAAGATATATATAACAAAAATATATATAAATAAAGGTAAAAAGAGAGTTTTAAAGAGCGGCATAAATTTTTTTACATAAACACATACATATTTACACTAAAAATAAAGATTACAACAATTATTCACACACACAAAATCATAACAATTTGTCGCCAACAACGTGAGGCAGGAAAAAGAGGGAAAACAAGTTAAAACAAGAATAAAGAAAAAAAGAAACCATGGATCTAAGAAGTGGAAGACAAACTGGAGAAGAGAGTGAAGAAAGATCAGAACAAGAAAGTATGGGAGAACAAGAGACAAGTATTGGAGGAAGTGATGGTGGAGTAAAAAGTATGTTAGAAGAGATGATGAAGACCATTATGGAGGACAGAAAAAGACAAGAAGAAGAAAGAAAAAAATTGACTGAAACAATCAAGGAAGGACGGAAAGAAGATATGGAAAAACTGGAAAAAAGTAGAAAACAAGATTTACAAAAACTAGAAGAAGGAATAGAAAAACTGGAAGAAGGAAGAAAACAAGACTTACAAAAACTGGAAGAAGATAGAAAACAAGATTTGGAAAAATTAGAAGAAAGTAGAAAACAAGATTTGGAAAGATTCGATCGAAATAGAAAAGAAGATATGACTAACATGGCTGAAATGATGAACGAGAAAATTAATGACATCAAGGAAGAATTAAAAAAGGACTTTCAATCATGGAAAGAGGGCGTAAACAAGGAGATAGAAAAAACAGAACAAGATATAACAACAGTGGCTACAAAAACAATGGTAATTGAAGAAGATATGAAGAAGCAAGAGAACGACTTAAGAAATCTAGGAACATCTGTACAGAAGAATACCCAAGAAATTGAGATGGTAAAGAAGCAGGTACAAGGAAGTGTGATAGGAAATAGAGAAGATATGGAATTTGACAGAAATTGGACTACGGAAAAAATACAGGAACTGAAGAAGGAAATAGAAAGGGTTAGCCAACAGAAGAATAGAGAAGGAGATATAGTGACAAGATTGGTATGCCATGGAGAAGAAAAAATACACACAATTTACTGGGAAGATAAGTCAGTTACATCCTGTGGTTTTCCTAAAATCAATTACTAGAAGAGTACAAGAAATACAAGACAGAACATTACATGAAACCAGCAAGATAGAGAAAATAAAAGATATCATAAGGGAAAATTTACAATCAGAGGCGTTATTATGGTTTAATGGCACAGAAAACAACATCACCAACTATGAACAATTTAAAACTAGCTTTACACAACATTTTTGGGGTGACAATGCGCAGTTAGCTGTGGGAGAAAGACTTTATTTTGGCAAATTCAACCCAAAATTGTCAAACAGCCTTACCAACTATGCTCTTCGACTATACTCAGCAGCTCAGTATCTAACTCCAAAATTAAGTGAGAAAGATATCGTACTATACATTTCTCGACAGTTCAAGCCAGAAATTGCCGAAACTATAGCTGTACACGACATACAGAATATGGAGCAAATGTATAACTATTTGACTCGTATTGAACGAAATGTACAAAACAGTTCACAAAATCCTAACAATCAAGTACAAAACCGTAATAGAAATTATCAAAATTTTAGTAACCAGAACAACAATAGCCCAAGGAACAATTTTCAAAATTCAAGTAACAATAATAGTAATAGTAACAATTATAGGAATTTTAACAATACAAATGAACCTAATTTTAACAATAGTAATTACAATAATTTTAGGCCTAGAAATAACAATCATAATTTTAATAATCAACGTAGCAGTAACAACAATTTTAATAACAATAATGGTAGATATAATAACTCAAACAACTATAATAACAGGTACAGTAATAATAATTCTGGTAATGACTATAGTAATAATAACAGATATTCAAATTCAAATCAATATAACAATAGAAATTATAATCAAAATACCAACAATAATAATTTTAACAATGGGAATCGTAACTCCGAATATCAAAACTTTAGACGTAATCCATATCAGCAACCCAGACAAGATGACAATGCACGGGATACGAGACAGGTAAATTTTCAGTATCGTAGAAGTTCCAGCAGATCAGCTGAACGAGGAGAAGATCCACAACATGATGATGGTAGATTTGAAACACGTAAAGCAGTTTCATTGGATAGAGAACCTGTAACACAAACAGTTGACAATCAACAAAATTTTCATTAAATTGCAAGTCAAACAAAACATCTAAATTTCATAGTAACTATATACATCCACGTGAATTCATAAAATTAGACGAAAATGTAGTAATTAATCAAAATAATATTTTGGCATATGTAAATTCATAATTTAATAATACAAATTTAGAAATATTAATTGACTCAGGTTCTGAAGCATCTTTAATAAGCCAACAAATAGTAGATAAATTTCCTAAATTACAAGAACATATCATAAGGGTAAATAGGGTTACATTAGTAGGTCCAAATGGAAAAAAATTGTATGATGCAAATAAATTAGTGAATATTACTTTAGAGTTCAACAAAAATAAAATCTTATTCCAACTTTTAATAGTACCAAATATGTCAATGGATATTGTACTAGGATCCGATTATTTGCGAAAGTATAAAGCAGAAATTGACTATAAACAACAAAGATTGTGTATAAATGATATATGGGTAGAATTTAAAAAGGAAAAAAATGAATTAGTGAACATAGGTGAAAGTGAAAAGTGAAAATACACTGGATTCACGATATATGGAGAGATATATCAGTTTTGCGTAACTCCGTTTGGCTTGCAAAGTTCTTGTCCAGCTCTAGTACGTTCTTTACATAATATACTAAATAAATATGACAAATTTGTTTTACATTACATTGACGACATACTTATTTACTCGGACACAATTGACAATCACAGAAAACATTTAGAAACAGTACTGTATGAACTTGACAAAAACGGACTTAAACTAAACATTGAGAAATGCCAATTTTACAGACAACAAGTGACATACCTAGGATACCAAATTATGATCAGACAGGCATACAAATGGACGAAGACAGGATACAGACGATACGAGACTTTAAAAGACCTAACAACTTAAAAACACTACGCGGATTTCTTGGCATGATAAACTATTTTAAAAGACTTATACCAGACTTAACAAATTTTGAATTACCATTAATACACTTACTTAAGAAAAACATACGATGGACGTGGACGGAAACACAACAAAACGCATTCGACAAATTAAAAGACTTAATAGTAGAAAATTTAAAAGTATACCACCCTGACTATAATATACCATTTATAATACGAACAGACGCTTCCATACAACGACTTGCAGGAGTACTGTTACAGACAAAAGACGACAAAGAAATACCCATCCCAGCCAGCACAGCAACGTACTGACGATGTACTTTTAAAGTGCATCTAGTACATGCGATGTCGCAACAAAAGTACTGTTTATGTTGCATAGAAGGACATACAATCACCAAATGTCCTCCCTGGTGCACCTTAAAAGTACATCTCGGTGAAGTATTGTTGTGACCTTTGTGAGATATCATTTTAAATGTTCCTGGTAATGTACTTAAGGGATGTCCGTTACTAATGTAATGCCAACATTCCATTATGAAGTACTTATTATGTACTTGTCGGACATTTAAAAGCTATACATTACATTCTGCTGATACATATCGGTAATGAATTTAAGGCATATGTTTCTAATATTACTATTTATGGTAATTATTTACATTAGCGGAAACCTCCCCGATCAAAATTTCTGGAGAGGTTTCCGCTAATGGAAATAATTATCATAAATAGTAATATTAGAAACAGTATGCCTTAAATTCATTACCGATATGTATCAACATAATATAATGTAGCTTTTATAAATAGTTACTAGTTTTGTAATATTAACATTCTACTTGGACTTGGAACTATTAAGGATATTATAATTTCTAATGTTTATGTAACTGATTTATGGGATGACTTTTGTTAATGGTAAAATAAGCAGAAATAAAATTTAAATAAATAAAAAAAACATTTTATTAACAGAAAACTAAGTAAGAAGCTGAAAACAAAAATTAGGAACATAGGGGTGATATAATGTCTTTGGAGTCGTACTTATATACAAAATTCAAAATCACTTGAAATTTTTTAAAAACAGTTTTCTTAAAAATTACGAATTGAAGACGTGATGGGTAATGGATTAATCTCATTCAGTTCAAGAGGGACTGTCAATCTCATCTTGGGGGACTGTTGTTTTTCTGATCGAAACGGGTGACGGAGACTTGATCGTTTTTAATACCTGCTGCCGCAGTCGCAGTAGTATCTTCTTCTGCGTCTTGCCGAAAGGTTTTTATCGGTTTATACATGTTTACCGCTTATTGTTTATCACTGAAGGAATAAATATTCTTCCACAAAACTTCTCACCAAAGACAAACACAAACATAAAACTGCATAAAACTATAAAATAAAAACAGGTTTTGAATTCTTGGATGGCTTTGATTGAATAAAGCAATGACGCCAAGCACAAAATATAAACTACTAGAACTAATAGACTGTACTAGACGCCAGGATAGGAAATAACAAAGTTAAGGTTATGTTATGAGTCGTGAGTGCAGAAAAATTCGAAACATTAAAGGTACTTATATGTAACATGAATAAGGCACGTTTAGTTAAAGTTACAAAAATACATACATGTTATATATAATCTATGCTATTCATATGACCTCAAATTTCCACATTTTATTAATATCTCATAGATATCACACAAGTATGTAGCAAAAAAGTCACTATGGTACATTCTACATCTAGGCACTATGTAACTGAGCGGTTTATGGCACCTTACAAATGAATGTATCTTTGTCACCTAAAAGGAACATCACAAAAGTGCCCAGTTACGTTACATGCTGGCTGGGATTGCTTTCATATCTCGAGTGACCAAAACACATGAACGAAATTATAGTGTGTCGGAGCTCGAACTTGCGAGTATAATATTCACTATCACCAAAATGAGATTTTATTTATTGGGAAATAAATTTATCATACAGACTGACAATCAGGCACTGACATCAATACTGACAAACAAATTTGGAAACAACCGCATACATCGATGGGCATTACTACTGACGGAATATGACTTTAACATACAATACATACCTGGAAAACTAAATATACTTGCAGACGCACTGACGAGAATGGACATGAAACAAAAGGACGAACAAAAACTAGTAAAAATAGGAATAAACGTACTGAAAGACAATGACGGACTATTTTCAAATGAGACTATTATAGAAAATCAAAATTATTTGACAGAGACAGAAAAGACTAAATTAATAAAGAAAGAAAACTTTTATATTAAAAAATTAAAAGATATTGAACTATATGTTGTTACAAGTGATCTTACAAAAGTTTTAATAAGACAATTACATAATGACTATGGACATATAGGTGTTGACAGAACGTGGAGACTATTTAGGGAGGCATACTACAACAAATACGACAGACAAATAGCAAAACAGACGTTACGGACATGCCACATTTGTCAATTGGGAAAAGACAAAAACAGACACTATGTAGGACGACCAAAATCTATACTAGCAACAAGACCCAGACAAATAATCGCAATAGACTTCATCAGCAACTTAATCACAAGCTACAAGGGTAGTAAACATATTTTTATAATAGTAGACATATTTTCCAAATATATAAGAATATACCCTTGTAGAAAGATGAATACAAACACTGTTATACGCTTACTGAACAAATACAGACAGGAAGAAGGACAATTTGACGACTGCATACTTGACAACGCGACCTATTTCAGAAATACACGTATTCAAAATTATTTTGGACAAATACAGACAAGACCAAAATATACTAGCATACGACATCCACAAGCAAATCCGGCTAAACGATATGTGAAAGAAGTATCAAAATATTTGCGTATGTTAGTACACGACGAACAGCCATCGTGGGAGCAATATTTGACTGACGTAGAACGATACTTAAACCACATACCTAACAACGTGACTGAACAAAGTCCCATCACGATTTTTAAAAATGAACCACCTGACAGACCATGGACGACATCGACTACCATACAATATGACACACTTATCAAAAAAGTAAATGACAAACTATTAAGAGCAGCTGACAGATACCAGAGACGAACGACAAGAACAAAAAGAAACATGATAAAATTAAAAAAAGGTGATCTAGTTATAGTACAAACATTGAGAGTTCGGAACCGACACGAACAAAGATGTGCAAAGTTAATGTTACCTTATGACGGACCTTACGAAATTAACACGACAGACGGGACAAACAGTTTTGAATTAAAATACATTGACAGCGACAAAATAAAAGGAATTTACCACATAACACAATTTCACCCTTACTATGACGACAAAAGTAATGTAGAATAAATTATTGAAACTAACATCATCAGGAGATAATAAAAGATAGAAATTGATTTACAAAATTTTCTTATACAATAAAATTTGAAAATCAATTTGGGAAATTTGTAATATAATTAAAATTCAAACAGTTTGAATAATAATAAAAATTGTCATATTCTGTTAAAACAAGATAAATTTATTTAAAATGATTATTGATGGTAAGAAAAGGTGTAATTTTGAGAATAAGTAGTATCTACAACAATTAAACATAATGTATCATAATAATCCTATAATAAAAATTAAATCATTTCAATTTTATAAAGTCAATACCAGCAAATTTTATTAAAATATCTGTACACAGACAAATATAAAGGCCAAGTACATAATTAAAATCAGAATTTATCATAGAACTAGGCATATCAACAGACAGCTAAAACATAAGGATAACACTAATATGCATTTAGTTAACATACGAGTCAAATATAGAAAGATTTTGTTCATATAAATAAAATTTCCAACATAAGATTTTAAATTTCCAATAAATAATAATTTTAATTTGACATCTGTTAAAAATAAGGACGTGGACACATGTACCAGATAGACATACTTATAAAAACATGATTAATTAATTTTCCATATTAAATATAATGAAATTGTAAACTATAAAACATGGACATTATTAAAATATGTAATTAGCAATAAATAGTGCAGTGAAGTGACAAAATTAAAATCAAAAACGATATATTAAAACATTGTGAAAGTGACTTAACAAACAAACTGAAAATCTAGAATCCGTATAGACTTGAGAAACAAAAAAGTTGTTGATTAGTTACGAAGAAATTAGAAAAGGGAGAGCGTCGTTTTGTGTTAGCGTCCCCAAAAATTAAAGAAAATTTCAAGAATTTTAAGAAAAAGTCATCCAAAAAACGTAACTCACCAGAGACAAAAAAGTAAGGTTATATTTTTTCCATCAAAAGAAGTTCCAGAGAAATTTCCAGCAGTCCCAGTTTTGCCAGGCCCATTTTCATTTGGAATTCGAATCCACAGCGGATATTTCCATGTGCCCAGGAAATTTAAACTACAATCACAAGTACCAGGTACCGATTTAATTTGTGCACAAATATAAAAACTAGCTAGAAATATTCCGCCTAAGGAATAAATATCAAAACTGAATATAGGTAGACAATAAACGTAGCAAGACTTACCTACAGCATTAAAACATAAATAAAGGCCATTTAAAACATTCAAATTTATTAAAAACTTTACACGATTTCGCAATGAATGCTATAAATGTCAAATTTTTATATCTATAACCTAAATGATCTTCTTTTTCCAAACTGTACATAAAGGTAACTGGCAACTGGTGGTACAAAGACATTGTTAGTTGTCTAAGCTTAGAAATTAGAAATAAATTAAATATCATATAGATACCAGTATTAAAAAATTTGATTATACCATCATTTGTTTAGTTAAGAAAATAGGTAAGAAAATGCCCATGATTCTATTCCAAAGTTTGTAATTTTAATGTGGAATATAATTAATTAATTTTCAAGTTCATTATAAAATATTTGATTTCCTCCTAAAGAAAATAAAACACAAAATTAAAAAAACAAATACAACTTTTTTTTCTGTGTTTAGTGATAGCTATAGTCTAGACAAAAATAGAATATAAAACAAAAAAAATATATAAAAAAAAATAAGTTTTCTCTCTACAAAGAACCGACTACTGAGTGGAGTCAAATTGCTAGCCAGGGTAAAAGATATATAAAAAAATATATATAAATGAAGGTAAGGAAAGAGTTTTAAAGAGCGCCATAAAATTTTTTACATAAACACATACATATTTACACTAAAAATAAAGATTACAAAAATTATTCACACACACAAAATCATAACAATATATATATATATATATATATAAAACGCCAAAGGGTAGTCACGACCGACTAGGTGAATACCAAACAATTGTTAATTATAACAGGGCTTTGGTCAATTTTGGGATAATTAATAAGTAAATTCTAGTTTACTATGCCGAGCTTTCGACAATGTTTATTGTCTTTTTCAAGACTACAAGAGAATACAATAATTTAGTTTATACAACAATTACTAACAGTAATTAAATATTTAATTTCAAAAATTGTTTTAAATTTAACTTAATAAAAAGATTACTTACTAGTAAGTTGAAGTTGACTATAAAATTTTACTGCTGGAGTGCATTTAGACATTATTTATGGTAATGAGTAGAGTTAAAATTGTTAACTTATTTACTACATGGTTCTTGTCTTACTGAAAATTATTCCATTTGCTATTCAAACAATATGATGTTATCATGTTCAAAAGATTTCTTGTGGTGATTAATACACAGAAAAAAGTACATAAAAATAATAAGAATTTTGTACAGACAGCTCAAAATTGAAAATTTCATGATGTACCTAGTGTTACAAAAATTACAAGAATTAAGTGCTAACTTAGGTATTAACAATTAAATTATTCTACAAATTATTTTTTAACAAAAATTTTAGCTAATACCAAAAAATTATTACACTAATTATTAACCCAAAATACAACCGAAAACACAATGAAAAAAATCTTTTTAGTGTAACACTTGATGTAACTCATGATGATGTAAGAGTTTTACATAGGGAAAAAAATATAACTAAACGGTTGTTTCTTGAAATGGTTGAGGTTAGTAAGGATCAAAATTGTATGAATAAAAGAGTAGACATTGGTGATCTCAGTTCTATATATTCTTTTGTACTTACCCATGAATTTAATAATCATAATGTTGGTGTAGACAATTTTAGTGACTCAGATTCAAGTTAATATGGTTTTTTAATCTAAATTAAAACTTATTTTTATAAAATAAATTATTGCAGTTGTTAATGATGCTTTGAGTGATGATATATAAATAACTCACTGGTTTTTTCAACTAGTTAAAGTGTTTCACTAACCTGATATACTCTATATATGAAGTGGGAACTCGAAATTCAACCACAATTTTAATTTATTGGTATAATAATTTTTATAGTTAGATATTTGACTCAAGTGAAAGGAGGCCACCTGATGGAGCAATAAAAAAAATGCAGAAATAGATCAGATCTCATCTATTGTGGTTGAATTTCGAGTTCCCACTTCATATATAGAGTATATCAGGTTTGTAAATAGAATACATTTTTTAGATAATTATTTAATAGAGTTTTGTCTGTGGGTGTTCATTAGCATACCTAGATGTATCAGAGAGCATGCATATGACTTCATTGATAGGAATTGTAGGAGATTTGATACATATTAGCTTAAAATACCTTTCTTAAACAGTAAAAAAATGTTACAAAAGCTAATAATAAGGAATATATGGGTAGATATTGTGGGTGTAATTCAACGCAGGTTGGGGCTTTTGTCCACTGAGTAGTTAGTTTCACACAATATTGTTAATACCTGAAAATATATGAAAAAAGCACAACAATGTTGCCACGATTGTACAAAGTCTGTACGTGTATGTATGGAAATCTGTATATACCCTGCCGATTATATGTAGCCCATTAGTAAATATCATCATTGTGAAATTCGAGTAGCGTGAGTCGAAGGAAGAAGACTGAAATCTACCGCTGACCCGCTGACACGTGATCGCAACAATTATCGTTCTTCGAATGTCTTTTCCGATACGCTGAAACTCAAAATTGTCTTCTCAATCCAGAACTTTATCCATCGCTGGAATAAAGGTGAGTGAAGAATTTTGATCGTTATTTTTTTACGGCATTTAAAAATGTATTTCTAATTTCACAAAAAACTACAGTCCATTAACAAAATAAACAAAACCAAACCAACCAAATAAAATGTCGTTTATTTTGTTAATGGACTGTAGTTCTTTGCGAAATTAGATACAAAAATTTTAATGCGGTATTGAAAAAAATAACGATCAAAATGCGGGAGAAAATTCACTCACCTTTATTCCAGCGATGGATGAAGTTCTGGATTGAGAAAAATAATTTTAAGTTTCAGCGTATCGGAAAAACACTCGAAGAACGATAATTGTTGCGATCACGTGTCAGCGGTTCAGCAGTAGATTTCAGTCTTCTTTCTTCGACTCACGCTACTCGAATGTGTAGTGGGGTGAAGTTATTCTCATTTTTCGCGAGCAAAAATAATAATAGGTAAAACGCGAAACATCCTAATTATCCAAAAATATTAATTAAAAAATATAACCACACCTTTTTGTGTAAACAAATATAAATTGAATATAAATTGAAAATTGACATAAAAATATAAAAAAATACAAAAGTTAAATAATTGTGCGGGAAATTAAGTATTAGGTAAGGGGCATAATTTAACCAATGGTCGCTTAAATATGCCATGCTGAGTACGCACTGTTGCAACTCTAGCCACCCCATCCGCACCACGATGAACATCGACAACTCTGGCTATTTGCCACTGTAGCGGCGGTACCTTTTAATTTTTTATCAATACTAATGCTCCGGGAGCTAAAGGTTTTTCCGAATTTACCCATTTACGTTTTTGAAATAGAGTATGTAGATATTGATTATGCTAACGAGACCAAAAGTCAGCATGTAAACGTTGTAGAAGTTGCCAACGATTAAGACGATTTAATGGGATTTGCTGTAGGTCTTCGTCTGGAATTGCGGATAGAGGTTCTAGCGTTAGAAAATGACCGAGTGTCAGAGCGGTGAAGTCATAAGGATCAGACCTGAGCGGGCATAAAGGGCGCGAATTTCACAAGGCTTATAGCGTAAATAATCAGAAATTAATTATCTTTTGGTTTTGTTTTTGAAACTATATGAAGTCGGAACAATTATAAAATTTAAGATTTCAACATTTCACCTCTTGAAGGATGCTTTGTAGATTTTGTAGTCGCTTCATAGATACTGATTTTAATATACTCGCGACAAGAATTCAGACGACTTACGTCAAACGAACAAATGAATAATTCATTATATTTTCATCAAAATATTTAAGAAACTGCAACTGATAGTAATAAAACTATATACTACACTAAAAGTTTACATTATACAGGGTGATTCTTTAATATTGCGAAAAATTTTAGGGACAGGTTCTTTAGATAAAAATAAGAAAAAAAGTTCTCATTAGCATGTGTCCGGAAACGCTTTGTTTCCGAGATACAGGGTGTTCATTTTTTTTGTAATCTACTTTTAATACTTGTTATTTCAAAAGTCATTTAACCGATTTATTAAAACACGAAACGAGTAGTTATTTTTACTCATTCCTACACTCACAATGTGACAAATAGTAATCAACTATTGACAAAAAAACAATTATTGATAGTTGGTGGGCATTCCAATTTCCAAGCCAACTGGGACTATTTTGTTTGAACACGATACGATAATTTAATCAGACGTCTATCAAGACAGATACCCTAATGATATAGTTAAAAGACTTTTGAAATAACAAGTATTAAAAGTAGATTAAAAAAAAATGAACGCCCTGTATCTCGGAAACGAAGCATTTCCGGACACATGCTAATGGGAACTTATTTTCTTATTTTTATCTAAAGAACCTGTCCCTGAAATTTTTCGCAATATTAAAGAATCACCCTGTATATTGCACTAAATTGCAAAAATTGATTGTTTTTAACGCGATCAAATATCGAAAATTACGTTGACAATAAAAACAAATGTGTAACGTCAACCGTGACGTAAGACGTCTGAATTCTTGACCCGAGTATACTTTTTATGTTTGACTGTATCATAATACCTTTGTTTATGACGCTATTTAGCGCTAGTAGTAGCACTTTATGAACTATAAAGAAGTTAAAATGGACTGCTGTCAATATCATAAGAAATGCCAAAAAAAGTTTACAATTTGCATGCAGTGCATTTAAGTAATAAAATACCAGTACTCATGTGCAATGATGAAAACAAGAAATGAATTAATTTTCTTTTAAGATATGGAATGATGCTAGGAAATTTGCTTTGTTGCATGCTCCATGCCTTTATTACTCATTTCGAATCATCAATTTGACAATTTAATAAATTTAAATGTCATTAGTCAAAGCATACTAAAATATTTTTCAGGCATTTCCAATCGAGTAGTTTTATCAACGCATTTTAAGAAAGAAATCCTCCTCAACCAAGACAGTTGAACATAAAACTATGTATGCAATTTGTACATAATCGAACTTATTAGACTTGTCTTATTTTTATCAGACTCGTCCAATAAAGTCCTACATTATGTACTTGTTACGTAAATAGCTAGGTTATTAATAGTATTTATGAAAAATCACGAGACATACTATTATTTCATGATTTTGTTTCTTATTCGTTTTCTAATTATTATTAATGTCTCATTCACCGCGCAAAAGACATTAAAACTACATCAAATAAATTGTGATAGTATTGTTTTTCACAGCCCATCAGCTGTATTATGTATCTTATAGGTCAAAAGTAACCATCCTGTTAAAATATTAATATTAACCCTACCGCTAAAAATAATAACTCCAATTGGTATTCTGTATAAGTTTTTTTAACAGCCCAGTTAAAATTATTTTTCAACCATATGTTAATATTTCAGTGTTAGTAAAGTTAGCAGTAAGGTAAAAGCATAGAATATATTTATATATTTTTATGGGTAAAAGATTTCGATTTGTGATAACATAACCTCGATTACTGGATTAATACAAATTTGTTTCTGTTTTAATAACCTTTTTGTGATTTACCGAGTACGGGGGATGAAAAAAAAAACGTTCCCCACGCAAGACAAAAAAAACAGATCCAGTTAATTGTTGACTTTTTGAAAGTCAACAATATTTTATACTAAACAAATTGCAGCCATATGAAATTATGATTGATTAAATAAATGACAATTTGTTTTGAAAGTCAAAAGAGTTACTTAAAAGTACAATTACTTAATTCAAACGGTTTGCTTTGATCCCTCAAACTTTTATGAAAAGTGGCTGAAAAAAAATAATAGGTAAATATGAAACTGTCAATCAATAAATGCAAATAAATAATACACTTTATATACGTCTATTCCAATCTGTCAGCTTCATCCAATAAAATATAATTAATTTGAAGTGCAAGTATAACATTTATGTGGAAATAAATAATAGAGATTAATTATACCCATCGTAATTTATACTGGTATTTAGTAGGTTAAATTTTAACAGCATCTATTTTGGTCCCGTTAAATTTTAACATATTTGCTTAAAATAAACCTATTAAAATTTTTACAGAATATAGTATCGGGTTAAATAATTGAAGGTTAAAATTTTAACTTTGGCCTTGACGTTAAAATTTAACCAAAAGCATTATAGAATAGACCAGCATGTCTGCTAACAGATTTATTTATTGTCATTTTTGTAATAAAACATTAATATCTTGTAAACGGTGAGATTTAGGTATAGGGAATGCTAATACAGATCATAAGAGAATAAAAAGGCCTATTGAATGGAACAATAAAGCACGGAGGTGTTTGAAATAAAATAAGTTATTTAGATTTTAATTTGTCAAAATTAGTCGCTTAGTATTAAACACCCTGTACAATTTACAGAAATTATTATCAATGACGGGCATTCTGCCTCATATAGGAAGCACACGTATAAAATTTGAATATTCTAGCTAAGAAATTGCCATAAAGCTTGAATTATATGTACCTATGCTTAAAAAAAATTAAATGATGGCGATATAGGAACTGTTTATGAAACCTTATCTAAAATCATTTCATTTGAAATAAAGAAGTTGATGTCTACTTCCGGTATAACCGGAAGTCCTACATCGATGTCAATATTTTCATTAAACTGCAAATTTTAACTAATCCCTGCATACAAATTTTCAGAATTAATAATCGGCGAGAAACGATATTTTGCAAACACGAAATTCCAGGAAACAACTACTCTGCGGGCTAATGCCCCGACCAGCATTATACCTGGAAAACCTATAGCAACAGCTAGAGTCATTCGTCAGACGCCCACCAGACATATACCGGTTTCGAGCTTATTAGCTCTCATCAGTATGCCATAGGTGAGGTATCCGACGAGTAATCCTAGCTGCTTTCGTCTGTCTAATCCGACAGAAGGGACCATGAGTACGCGGTGTAGAACTAACTACATCTATCGGCCGTTCGCTACTCCATGCCGGACTGAAAATGTCGCAGGCACGAAGCGTTCTACATGCAGTAGACACCATTGAAAGCTGTCGACCTTTATCGCGATCGGCGAGAAACGATATTTTTGTCGGATACCTCACCTATGGCATACTGATGAGAGCTAATAAGCTCGAAACCGGTATATGTCTGGTGGGCGTCTGACGAATGACTCTAGCTGTTGCTATAGGTTTTCCAGGTGTAATTCAATGCTGGTCGGGGCATTAGCCCGCAGAGTAGTTGTTTCCTGGAATTCCGTGTTTGCAAAATATCGTTTCTCGCCGATCGCGATAAAGGTCGACAGATTTCAATGGTGTCTACTGCATGTAGAACGCTTCGTGCCTGTGACATTTTCAGTCCGGCATGGAGTAGCGAACGGCCGATAGATGTAGTTAGTTCTACACGGCGTACTCATGGTCCCTTCTGTCGGGTTAGACAGACGAAAGCAGCTAGGATTATTCGTCGGATACCTCACCTATGGCATACTGATGAGTGCTAATAAGCTCGAAACGGGTATATGTCTGGTGGGCGTCTGACGAATGACTCTAGCTGTTGCTATAGGTTTTCCAGGTGTAATTCAATGCTGGTCGGGGCATTAGCCCGCAGAGTAGTTGTTTCCTCGAATTCCGTGTTTGCAAAATATTCGGTTTGTAATGTTGACGTTTTAGATTCTACAAGACCATTGCAAATATTTTTTTAAAAAGAGCGATTTTTAGAAGAAAATACTAAAATGGTGTTATATTTTAGATATAATTTTAAAAGTAGGTACAAATAAAAAGTGTAAATTATATTTAAATTATCATTATTGTTATTAATTATTATTGAATTAAATTCATCGTCCGCAATCGATATTCCATTTTATCATAATCCGAAAATGTTTTCACATGCGATCGTTCCCTTTAAAAAAATTGCCATTTAGAAATCGAAGGTTGAAAGTTTTTAATGATTTAAGATACTGAAAGTAATTTTATTTATATAAAATACAGTACAATTATGTACAACATCAACAAGCAACATAAACACATTCTTACATTAACTAAGACTACATTGAAACAGGTAAAATTTGGAGAAATAAACAAATAGAATAATATAATTCAAAGTTTTTCACTATAAAACATAAATTAGAATCAGCATTTAAACATGTTGAAGTTTATTTCGTTTTCTTTCAGTTACTTTTGTTTTAACTTCAGATCTTATATCCATAACAATTTGTTTGCAGTACCACGAACTGCCTATCCGGCAGATACTAATCATTATAAAAAAATTACATATTTATAATGATTACAAGTATTTAAAAATAAAAAAATCTATTTGTTCTTCAAGAGTAGGTACCAATAACTTCTGAATACAAGTTTCCTTGCATATTTCAGGTAAATTTGCTTCTAATATTGTTATGCCCTGTCCTACCGCTACTACTAATTTTTCGGAAAGGTATAATAATTTATTGTTGTCGTTTGAAAATTCCTTTAACACAATAAATTGGTTACAAGGCTCTAAATTATCAGAGGTTAATATATTTTTACAATTGTCACATGTCAAATGTTGAAAGAGTTTCTTTACAATGAAACCCGATGCATATGCTACAGATAATGATTCTACACTACCAGTGACGACAAGTTCCTCAATATCTGTAGCAGTGTATTTACTATGAGATGTAACTGGTCTGCTACTTTCTGCTCGGCCTAAGCGGCTCGACTTGCAGAAAGCGACCTACAATATCGTAGGTACTTAACCGCAGACCTCTCGCCCCGGGCGATGCGCCATTAAATCTATAAATGATACTACAGGAAACAACTACTCCGCGGGCTAATGCCCCGACCGGCATTGAATTATACCTGCAGTATCTGTGTGAAACAGCCAAGAACCCTTGTCGGCCACTCCACCAGACATATACCGGTTTCGGGCTTGTTAGCCCTCATCAGTATGCCATAGGTGAGATTTATAGATTTAATGGCGCATCGCCCGGGGCGAGAGGTCTGCGGTTAAGTACCTACGATATTGTAGATCGCTTTCTGCAAGTCGAGCCGCTTAGGCCGAGCAGAAAGTAGCAGACCAGTTACATCTCACCTGCACTCGATTTATATGTGAAACTACATATGAAGGAACAGCCAGTTCAATTGTCGGTCATCTCACCTATGGCATACTGATGAGGGCTAACAAGCCCGAAACCGGTATATGTCTGGTGGAGTGGCCGACAAGGGTTCTTGGCTGTTTCACACAGATACTGCAGGTATAATTCAATGCCGGTCGGGGCATTAGCCCGCGGAGTAGTTGTTTCCTGTAGTATCATTTATAGATTTAATGGCGCATCGCCCGGGGCGAGAGGTCTGCGGTTAAGTACCTACGATATTGTAGGTCGCTTTCTGCAAGTCGAGCCGCTTAGGCCGAGCAGAAAGTAGCAGACCAGTTACATCTCACCTGCACTCGATTTATATGTGAAACTACATATGAAGGAACAGCCAGTTCAATTGTCGGTCATCTCACCTATGGCATACTGATGAGGGCTAACAAGCCCGAAACCGGTATATGTCTGGTGGAGTGGCCGACAGGGGTTCTTGGCTGTTTTACACAGATACTGCAGGTATAATTCAATGCCGGTCGGGGCATTAGCCCGCGGAGTAGTTGTTTCCTGTAGTATCATTTATAGATGTATTTACTATGAGTTGGTTGTGTCGATAGATCTATATTCGATTATACGGATTCTAACTTTTTGTTTCCAGTCTCTAAAAATGAACGTAAACTGTTCAAAAGACTTACATCTTCCTCCTCACAGTTTGTCCCCTATATGCCTTGATTTGTAAGATTATTTATTATTTGGGTTTTTAAAGAGCTAACAAACTGGTTTACTGTAGGGTTTTCATTGCAACCACAGCCATAACGAATGGCACCAAATAAATTTTCCAGGCCATATTATTGATTTAAACCCGTGTTTTCATTGACTCAAGTCCCATACTTTGAAGATAATTCCAAATTTGTGGATACGCATTTAAATTATGTAGCTAGCCAATTTGGGATGGTGGCTTCCAGTGATGAGGTGAACTCATTTCCCCCCGTTTTCTAATAAATTTAAATTTTTCCAGTTTATTATGCATTTCGCTCCAAAAAGAAATATGACCCAGGTCTTTTGTAACTGCACTTTTAAACGGTTTACCATCTGGTCCCTTTCTAGCGGATGCATTTAAGCTATCAAAAAGCTGGTCAATATCTTTTGCAAATGTTGCAGTTGCTAAAGCTCTTGATGGTAAAATTGCTGAAATGCTAAAATAAATATATGATTATTAATGTTAATTAAAATATAGATAATCTATAACCTATATAAATTATTACCAAAAAGTGATACACATATCTTAATCGTATAACATAATTGTAAATTAAATTTCCAAGAAGATATTCTTTTAAGATGACCGGTTTTCTGTAAAAATTATTATATTAATCAAAGACAATAATTTTGACCCTGTTAGAAGATATATCCAAAATATGCGAATGTTAACTTGGCCATGAGGTAGAGTTGCGGCAAGAATTCAGAAAACTTACGTCAGGGCTGATATCAAGCGATTGTTTTTATTGTCAACTAATTTTTCATAGTTATCACGTTAAAAACAATTATTTTTTGTAATTGGCGACTGTTTGGGAAAAGAGGTATATGTCAAAAAAAGTAGTTTGGAGATAACAACCTTCTAAGATTTTAATAATTTGTATTTGTGCAGAAATATATGCCTCTTATATAAGTTTTAATAATATAAACTATATTGCTATAGAATTGGTTATTATTTTATAAGCATTTATTACATTTTCAATTAAGTTCTCACAAAATGTAGTAGGTAAAAGGTAACTAAATAAAACATACAAGTAATATTATGTATTGATTTATTGAATTTCACTACCTGCAAAGATTTATATCTCTTTTCCCAGGTACAAGAATTACTGTTTTAAAAGGCTGGTAGGGTTAACTCATTTTCGTCAAATTCGGACATATACCCTTTTTCCCAAACAGTCGCCAATTTTCTGTACTATATAGTGCAAACATTTAGTGTAGTATATAGTTTTATTATTCTCAGTTGCAGTTTCTTAAATATTTTAATGGAAATCGCGCCATCTACTGATAAGCGCTCGGCTGCGTTAACAACTAACGGCTACCACTATATACTCTCGCTGGTACATAGCTCAAATGTTATAGCAATACCTTCTCCACGTGTGGAGCTCAAGAGTGCTGAATGGGAGTCCCGGAACCCTACATGGGGAACCCAGGGGCGGAGTCCTACATGGGGGACCCTGACGGAGACTTCTCCATATAGGAATTTCGTTGTTTGCGATAATAATATATCTATAATAATATCTCTACCCCTCATTCTAATCACGAGGATTAGCCCAGAAGTCGAAGACTTGTGCGGGAGAGGGGGCGGCATATTATTATTAAGCAGGCCGCATTTGCGCCCAGGAACGACTTACGTTGATAGGCCCTAACCACCATTCAGTGCAGGAATAAGGGAAACCTGGAAAACCTCTTTAATTAGGGGGGTAGTTAAATGCCAACCGGTATCAATTTCTCACATTGACCCAAGTCAACATTCTTCCACCCTACCATACCCGCATAGAGGGTGCCAATCTCTCCACGAATATAGCTTATATACGGTCTACCGGCTGCAGGGGTCGAACCCACAGCGATCCAGTCACCTCGATTCAAGTACTGACGCCTTAAACCGCGCGACCACTGACCGATAAATAATTATTAATATAATTATAATACGATAAATAATACCAATTTATTAAAATCCATAAAAATCTATAGTTGAATACACGGCGCGTGTGGGGCCAAAGGCCTAGGGCTCCAGACCTCGGGCTATTTACACACAGGCACTCCGGGGACCTACGCGGGAACTGCACGGAACGGGCTGCGGGGCAGCGGGCGTGGGCGCGGGACCTAAAAGGAAAGTGGAGGGGGTAAAATCGGTAAAAAATTTGTAATTTGAACCTTCATAAGAAAAAGCATGGGAATTTGGTCCCGTACGCAGGTAGTCTATCTACTGATATTGTTAGGGGCAAAATTAATTTGGAAAATAATATGTATTGGTCAAGTATCGCTCGGGAAAAATTTGCCTGTAGCGCAGAAAACGCACTTCGGTTGGGTGATTTCTGGTCCCTTACTTTTACAAAAAACTTATGATATCAAAAAAAAATCACAATTTATCGTGTTTCTCTTGTTTATTTACCACAAATAATAATAATAATAATAATAATAATAATAATAATAATAATAATAATAATAATAATAATAAACATATTTATTGCCCAACAGATTTCTCCAATAATAGGACAATATTATTACACATATAGTTTAGCAGATATAATAATAATGTGAATAACACAGGACATAACAGAATACTGTACAATACTACATACTAGATGCATAGAATGGAATTGATAGGTACATACAAAATTATTGAATATTACTAGAAATAGGTAAACACAACATGCAATATGCAATGCTATTAGCTACTGTAGAAGCCACCAGTCTATCCACTATTACATTTAGAGTATCAATATTAATATCACATGACTCAGAAATTCTATTAAAGTTAAGCAACATGTTATAAATGGGTGATTTAATTAGAAGGTTAGAATTTGCATGAGGCAGATAAAAAGTAAAATGACAGCGAGTTGCAATAGGTGCAAAATGAAAGGATATTTTTTGTAATAAATTAGGCGAATCAATTTTATTATGAATTAGGAAATAAAGAAATTTCAAACTTAACTGCAACCTACGAATCTCTAATGCGTGAAAATCAAATTCATTTAAGAGCAGCTGGTGATCACAACCTCTAACAGGATAAATTCAATGCTTCTTAAAGTACAGATACTTTAAAAATTTCCTCTGAACTCTTTCCAAACCTTGTTTATATATGTTATAAATAGGAGACCATACTACACTACAATATTCAAGCCTGGATCTGACATAAGATAAATATAATGTCTTTAATGCTTTGATGTTGTTGAAGCTATTACAATTTCTAATAATAAAGCCCAGCTGTTTAAATGCTGCGGCCTCAACATTCTTAATATGAACAGCAAATGTCAGCTTATCATCGAAGGTAACCCCTAAATCTTTAGTACTATCACATCTTTGTAAAGGACATGAACCATAAGTATAATTAAAATTTACAAGTGATGGTTTCCTCGTGTAGGTCATGATTTTACACTTTGAAATATTCATACCAAGGTTGTTAGTCTGGCACCAATGTTCAATTTTAAGTAATTGATTCTGGATATAAACACAATCAGATACAGTATCAATCTCAGAGTAAATCTTAAGGTCATCAGCAAACATTAAATAAGGACAATCAATAATGGAACATAAGTCGTCTATAAAAAGCAATGATAATAATGACTTATAATATTCAACAGCAATTAACTTCGTTTTGGAAATTAGAGGAGGTAGTTGCACCTACACTGCTCACAACAGAAAAAGCACAATGCGAAAACGTTTTTATACAAACAACAACAAAATATGAAAACAGAAAATTTGTAGTTCGGTTACCGTTCAAGGATAATATTCATAATTTACGCGAGTCTTATCGCAAACGTCGTTTTTATGCATTAGAAAATCGTTTCGAATCTGATGAAGTAATGAAAAGGTCTTATGTTAAATTGATGCGAGAATATTAAATCAGCTAAATCATATGTCCCCTGTTAATTACACAAATCATGAATTGAGTATGGCTTATTTTTTGCCGCATCATGCTATTTTCAAATCTGACAATCCTACGTCAAAATTGCGCGTAGTATTTGATGGATCTTGTAAAACTACAGCTGGTATTTCATTGAATGACACACTAATGGCCGGAACCACCTTCCAGTCAGATCTATTTTCAATAATTTTACGTTTCCGTACATATGAGTATGCATTCACCAGTGACTGTGAAAAAATGTATAGGCAAGTGATTATGCACGAATCAGATCGAATTAAGCAAAACATTTTGTGGTGTGAAAACAAATCAGATCCTGTAAAGTCTTATAAGTTAAATACGATAATATACGGTACCGCGTCAGCGCCGTTTTTTGCCACAAGATGCCCTGTACAAATTGCTGAAGAAAATGAAGAGTTATATCCTATAGCAACTAATATTGTGAAGAATGAGTTCTATATTGATGTAGATCATCAATATAGAACTCATTCTTTGTGACAGTAATCACGCGATAGCAGCAAAGTCACTTGTTGCTCGTAATGCATACAATGTTTTATCTACAATCACTCAATAAAATAAAACGGTTCAATTATTAACTTTACTACGAGAAAATTAACTACAACAAATACTTTTTTGCTATTGGCAACGAGCGTTTGATATCACTCGGCAAGCAATAAAGTGACACTCATGTGAACTCAATAAACGTTTTTCGTCATCACTGTTGAGTAAAAAACTGATTCAATTAATGATTGTAAATAAAATATTGTTTTCAGTTTCATCGAAACACGTACGCACAGGCACGTCTCTGCATATTAGGTGAGCGACCGGTGGGATTTTAGGTGTCATATCTCTAACCAGACATGGGATACAAACCAAACTTTAGGATATACAGGATGTCTACTGTTATTTGTGTACAAATCCGTAAAAACTTTATTCTTCAAGATAATCAAAACATTTATTTTATTTTAAATTACATGGAAAACCGCTTCCTCTGGCCCTACCACGGCATTTAAGATGGCGATCTAAGACTTGCTATGATTTTTTTTATACCCCCGAAATTCAATAAAAACGTTTCGTGATTTTTTTATTTAAGGGGGCCATTTTTATACGCAAATTTCCAACGAATTGCATAGCTGTTTGTTGGGGCAGTCTAAAAAAAATCTGAGTAAGTTAGAAAGACTATCTCTTCACTATGTCAATTATAAAAGTTTTCTCCAGGTTGTATAACGGTATCTGCAACACAGTGATAAGGTACATTTCATGGTCTTTCATGTTCTCTAATGCATTGTTCCCCAAAAAGTTAAAAGAAATGATTCAATTTCAGCATTATATTTTAATACAATACTAATAAGAACCTGCACCTACTGGGTGATTTTTTTTGTGCATCTTTAGATACGATTCATTGTCCTTAACGCCAGCCTTAAAAATCTGATAAGGTGGTATTAATCAGGAGCCCTCAAAACCCCTATGTGTGAAATTTGAACAAAACCTATACAGAGTGGTTTCTTCTATATGTTCTTAAAGTTTTATTTTTATAAAAGTTCGTAAAACTTAATTTCTTAAAATAACGCTACAAATATTTTTTTGATGCTAATGTCATCGAAAACAGCTTTCTCTGACCCTACCACGGCATTTAAGACAGCGATCCAAGACTTGCTTGCAGCGTTTAGCGATTTTTTTATTTAAAATCTGATAAGGTGGTGTTATTCAGGACCCCTCAAAACCCCTATGTGTAAAATTTGAACAAAATCTATACAGTGTCTTCTTCTACACGTTCTCAAAGTTTTATTTGTATAAAAATTTGTAAAAATTTTATTTTCCAAAATAACGCAACAACTATTTTTATGTTTTAAATAGCATCGAAAACCGCTTATTCTGATCCTACTATGGCAACCTAAAGTCTGCTATAATTTCTTATACCCCTGAAATTTAATATAAACGTTTAGCGAATTTTTGATTTACAATCTAATAAAATGGGGTTGATCACAACCCCGCTCAAAACAAAAAATTGAATTTGAAAGGCGCTGGACTAATCAAGAGTGATCATGGAAGTTAAGTAAAAAAGTATTAAAATTTTAAACTGTCAAACTTGACATACGTTTAATATATTTACTACGATTTTGAGAACGAAAACAGAGAGTTTTTTGAAACGTCAATAACACGGAAGTGCGCGATAGTGATATGATTTTTGTTATTTTTTACTTATCTGCTTTTTTCAGTGTGAGATTTTTTGGTTAGGCAAACTTAGTTTCAAAAATAACCCTTGACTGTTCCATTTGGCGCAAGGGCTTATTTAATTAATCTTTATTATTTTTTCAGAAGTGTGGCAAAAACCCAATAAAACTAAAGAAAAACTAAAATTAAACCACAAATAAATAGCTTCAGACAATTATGTTAGTTAATAAATGTTTCATTTATTTTATTTCATTTTAGCTTCGACACAGTGTCGTTTATGTGACTTATTTTTTCATAGCAGACCACATTAATTCAATTTTCATTCATACTGTTTTGACATAATTCCATGGCTTCAAATTCAGTATTTTGGTTTGAGGAAGTTTGTGATTATGCCCACCTTATCATATTGTAAATCAAAAATTCGCTGAACGTTTATATTATATTTTGGGTGTATAAGGAATTATAGCAGGCCTTGGGTCGCCATAGTAGGATCAGAACAAGCGGTTTTCGAAGCCATTCAATTTTTTTTTAATGTTGGATCATATTGAAGAATCGTTTTACAAATTTATACACATATAAAATTTTGAGAACGTGTAAAACAAAACGCTCTGTATAGTTTTTATTCAAATTTCACACATAGGGGTTTTGGGGGACTCATATTTGAAATAAAATATAACTAAACGTTTTTATTGAATACGGGAGGTATAAAATTAATCATAGCAGGCTTTGGATCGCTAAGATAATTGCCGTGGTAGGATAGAAGTAGCGGTTTTGGATAACATTTAAATAAAAAAATATTTGTTCCGTTATTTTGAAAAATAAAGTTTTTATGAATTTTTACAGAAATAAAACTTTAAGAACATGTAGAAGAAAACACTGTACAGTTTTTGTTCAAATTGCAGACATAGAGGTTTTGAGGGCTCCTTTATCACCACCTTATCAGATTTTGAATAAAAATATTGCTAAACGTTTTCATTCCAAATGTTTGGTTTGGGTTCCATGTCTGGTTATTGAGATATGACATACCAGGTGTCTCACCTAACGCCAGTGCTGGATAAGAAAAAAATGATCCAACACTGATTTTTATTAAAATAAAAATTATTTTCTAATTCATTGTTTAATTTAAAAGTGAAAAGTTATGGTTATGACTTAGTAAGTTAGTAATGATGTTTACTGCGAATAGTAATATTTTTTTGTAATAAAATTGATACAAAAAAACTAAGTGCATAATTTATGGTATTTTTCAAATCATTGAAACAGGACTTCCATGCCATGCAATACATCAAATTCTTTTACTCGAAAATGGTGAATCGTAAGAAAAAAGGATAGGCCATTTATGATCCAAATTGAACAAGAAATATGAAAATAATTTTATTATAAAGAAATCAGTGATGGATCATTTTTTCTTAAAAACTATCCAGAGACGTCTGGTGAAACTGAAGACAATATTTTTATTGCAAAACATGTATTCTCGTTAGATGTAACTGGTCTGCTACTTCCTGCTCGGCCTAAGCGGCTCGACTTGCAGAAAACCGGAAGTAGCAGACCAGTTACATCTCACCTGCACTCGATTTATATGTGAAACTACATATGAAGGAACAGCCAGTTCAATTGTCGGTCATCTCACCTATGGCATACTGATGAGGGCTAACAAGCCCGAAACCGGTCTATGTCTGGTGGAGTGGCCGACAAGGGTTCTTGGCTGTTTCACACAGATACTGCAGGTATAATTCAATGCCGGTCGGGGCATTAGCCCGCGGAGTAGTTGCTTCCTGCAGTATCATTAATAGATGTATTCTCGTTAACTGTCACAGCCTGCAAAATTTCAATAAAATATTGCGAGCGGTTTCAGCAATATTAATAAATTTGCATTTTTTATTAAAACTTTTAACACCCTGTAGATCCAAAAGTAAGTGTTTTCAGAATATAGTATATTAAGAAAATATATTACAAATTACTTGTACTATAAACTTAATGTACAATTGAATAAAAAATATTAAAAGTATACAGTTGGTATTTTGAGTAAAATATTACTGAAATTAATTCAGAAGAAACATAACATTGGCGCTCATTAAATATGTTCTTACTATTTTAAATATAACAGTGTCTACTGCGTTGTCAATTCGCAGTGAACTATGAAAAGGATGTGGATGTCACAAGCGCGATAGAAAGCGTAAGTTACGTATATTACAGGATATCACAAAACCCGCATCATATATTGTGCGGTATAATAAATTTACAGCAACAGCTTCTGCGTGCTGCCCTCTATGTAATATATTGCGGAAGTGCAAAAATCATTAAAACTTACACATATGATATTTTGGCATCCTCCTATAACTTCTTTAAAACAATGTAGGGGTCAGTATAAGCAAGTCTACGATGAAAGTTTCTGTGACATCCGATTTCGGATGACACAACGCCAGAGGATGTCAAAGAGAAGGGAAATTCTTATGAAATGATGTCACAAAGTATGTTGGATAAAGCTATATATATATACAGGGTCGGAAAACGCTGATGGTCTATCTGAATTTACATGAGAGCGACAAAGTAAAGTATAGAAATCCGTGCGATAGACAAGGATGACTATATTGATGACTTTTATAAATTAGAATAACATCTGAGCAGTCGCTCCCACTTCTAACCGAGCGCATCCGATTGGCTAGAGGTTTGGCAGGCCTCCGTCAGCTTCAGATTCAGTGCCGATGTTTTTATGCGTCGAGTAGGACGCATTTGCTTAAAACAAAGCAAATTCTTACGTACTTTTAACTATTTAGAATTATTTCATACACCCACCTAACGGTGTATGAAAATAATTGCAATTATTTTCCGCTTTTGTATTTATTTAATAGCCGCTCTGGCAGAAAGTAATAGTAAAACTTTAAAACATAAATAAACTTAAAACTTATTGCAGTAAAAACGAAAGAAAAAAATTAATGTTAATGTTTAACTAATAAGTTGTTCAAAAATGCCCCCCTTTGTGCCTTGCAATACCCTAATCTGTCATAGAATTCGGTTCTTACGTGTTCCACCATTTCAGGGGAAATATTATGTAAGACGTCTTCAATTCGGGCCTGTAAATTGTCTAAATTAGGTACGTGGCCTATCATGTGAATATCCGTAAATGGCCTGTTTTAAATGCCCCCAAAGAAAGAAGTCGTTGGGCGATAAATCTGGCGATCTGGGGGGCCATGGAATAGTGCCTCTTGTACTAATAAGATGCTGAGAGAATGTGGTTTCTAAATATGCTGTTACCCGACGTGCATTACAGCCGGAATAATTTCGAGTTGAAGCAAATTTAAATATTTGTCGGCATTTAGGCTTCCGTTTATGAAAAACGGACCAATCACGGAATTTCCTAAAATACCAGCCCAAACATTTAACTTTTCAGGGTACTGTGTATACACAGGAATACTCAAGTGCTTATGTTCCGTAGACCAATAATGAGTTGTTTGAGAATTGTGATGCCTATGTAAAGGAAAAAACGATTCATCAGTAAACAAAATATGGTTTAAAAAGTTTTCGTCCGAACCAGCTTTTTCCCTCATAGTTTCGCAAAACTCAAGACGTTTTATCTGGTCTTCGGGAAATATCTTTTGCGTCTCTAGTACTTTATAACATTTATATTCATTTCTCTTCAAAATATTCCGCACTGTTCGCTCATGTATATCAACTTCTTCCGCGATTTTCCTACTAGTACAAGGTTCATTCGCTTCTACAGCAGCACAAACTGCTGTTTCGCGAGCCACCCTCGCCTGGGACAATGGTCTAGCATTCGCAGGTTCATTGGAGATGCACTTTTTGCATCCATTTAAACATCCCGACGTCTCAAATCTTCGAATGATTTGATATACAGTCTTCACTGCAGGCACTGGCCGATTTTCAAATGATAATGCAAATCGCCCGACGACTTCTTCGGTACTCTGGGATGTATAATACCATTTTGCTATTTGCACCTTTTCTTCTGTTGTGTATGTTTTCATGTTTATTTAACCTTAGATTTGTTGTACTACTTTCTACCGGTTCAGGAGCAGCTAGAATGAGAGGGAGTAATTTAATTTCCAGGCTTACATGCAGTGTTGCCAACTGTTGAAGATATTTTCCGCCAAATGTAGGCTTAAAATCCGTTATTATATTACCAAATATAACAAGCACTGTAACAACCTGTAACTTAACTTATCTAGATTCATAGATATTAAAAAAAAAACGTTTTTCGTTGGTCGGTATCGGACGTAAAATACGAGAATTCCCTACTCTCATTACTCATTTTGTGCGCCGTCGCCGTATTGCCGCATAACAGCTTAAAACAGTGTTTACCGTAATTGCCGAGCTTCTGACAAATACCTAATAGAAAGGCGACAAGACACCATTAATGAAGTAAAATCTTCATTTTACGAAAGATTTTACATCTTTGTTTACGAATTTAAAGGAGCAATGTTTATATCTATTGAATTCTCAAATCACTAATAAGCTAAATTCCGCTAAAAAAGTATAATTTGTAACATTTTATCCGCCAAATATCAATAAAATTCCGCTAAATCTAACAAAAAATTTTCTAAGTTGGCAACATTGCCCCGCACCTCCTTCTCATCTCTCTGAGAAATTGTGCTGACCTCTGTTAACGGATTGTATTAAAATATCAGAATATCGGAGTTGGAATTGCAAAAGTAGCGACATCTCTTGCGAAAGCGAAAGGCAAACAATAAAGGCGATTGGTCGCTGAGATATAAGTGGGAGTGGATTTTATTTGTTGAATGACGAAACGGGCGGTGACTATTTAGATTTTAAAACGTCGTCAATATAGTCATCCTTGTCTATCGCACGTATTTCTATACTTTACTTTGTCGCTCTCATGTAAATTCAGATAGACCATCAGCGTTTTCCGACCCTGTATATATATATATATATATTTAATCCCTATATAATTTTAGAATAAATATCTCCCATACAAATATTCTTTAAATATTCATATTATAATTTTTCACAAATATTCTTACACGATATACAAGGAATATTCGAAATGATTATTCGTTAATTAGTATTCTAAGAATATTCTGTAAATAAATGGCCTGGATTACACAACAAACATATACCTACTTTTATTGAACTATATATATATAGTTGACATGAGATTATGTGTAACTCTAAAACATTTGAAACTATCGTTATATATAACATATAACATATATATATATATAACATTCGATTTCAGATGATCACTTTTTATCCCAAATTCTGTCAATAACGCAGTATACAATAGGTATATATTTTTTTTTAATTACAAATTTTCAAATCCTACTAAAATATGTGTGGATATCGAAAGAGAAATCATTGCCTACTTCAATATATTTGTTGGGCTTTTTGGCTTATTACTTGACATAGTAAAAGTAACACACGGTTTTGCTTTCTTTTGCTTTTTTGTTAATTGAATTTTAAACAATGGAAAACTGCCTCGTTTCGGCAGAATTAAATAATGCGCCTCAAAACGTCACGTCACGTTAGGCGTAACTAGCAAATCGCAAGCGAGCTTGCTGAAATTGGTAGGTCTAGTAAAAATGAGGTGACTGGTGTTTTAAATTTACAAACCTTATTAGTGGATACATTAAGTGTATTTTTTTCAGCAAAATTCATGAAGATATTTTATTGTATTGAAAAAAAATATACTATTGGTAAGTGTTTTCAGAAAATACAAAAAATAAAATGATGTTTAAAAATTTGTAGGTTAATGTTTATTTTTCTTTAATATTTCAGATATCAGTTGAAGATGAAGATTTACAATAATCTATAATATTTTGTAAGGATAGTAAACGTTAAAGAATAAATATATCTATATATGTATATATTTTGAGCATTTTTACTGTATGTTATCATATTTACATTCTGATATACAATTACAGAATGTCATAATTAATTTGCAGATATTGCATAATCTTAAGCTACGGTTCATCTATTGCGTTTAGACAAAACGTCTAGTCACTACGTGTTACAGTTATTACTTTTCTATGATGTGGCCGTATGTGAACATATTTATAAAAAATAGTTTCTGGCGCAGATTTATACTAATATGTCGTAATAACATTTTAAAGTAATTAGTGGTAACTTTTTCAGGAGATATAGTAATCTAAGGTAAGTATAAGCAGATGACCTGGGTTTTATGAACTCAAATCTGGAGCTTTTGTATACAGGGTGGTCCGTTTTTTGTGCCTTACCATTGACATCTAGAAAACCATAAAACATACGGGATGGCTCAAATTAGAAAAATGTTGCACCTTTTCACGACCAATAAGATAAAACAAACAGATTCAAGATATTTGCTGGTATTGCTGAAATGTTGTGAAAAAACTGAAACTAGCAATTTCAGGCAATGCCATCTAGAGCCACCATTCCACAACAGAAATAGCTAAAACTGGGCACAGGGGTATAAGAATATACGAGAAATTCAATTTCGTCTATAGAAAATACTACTACTAAATAAAATAGTACTACTAAATATTAAATTGTTTGTAATTTTTTTCCCTCTATCTGTTACTACCACAATTCAATATGACGCCCAAAAGGAAAAAAACAATTAAATGTTGCAGAACCGAATCCAGTGTTGGTCAGAATTTTCTTTCAACGAAATATATTCTTATCTCTCTGTACCAAATGTTAGTTTTTTCTGTTGCGAAATAATGACAAGTGGCATTTTCTAAAATCGCTGTTTTCAGTTTTTTCATAATATTTCAGCAATGACAACATATATCTTGGACCTATTTAGGTTGAGCCATGAAAAGGCGGAACTTTTATCTAATTTAAACCACCCTGTATACCTTACAGAATTAACTACAATGAATAGAAATGTGAGGAATACACTTAAATATAATTTTGATGTAGAAATAGATGGACAACAGGTAAGAGTTTCTGATACAACTAAAAATTTGGGTATTATTTTGGATAGTGCACTTAGATTCTGTTATCAAATTTCAAAATATATTCAGAAAGCTTATGCAGCTTTGAGATATATCTATCCTCATAAAGCCTACTTAAATATTGGTACTAAGAAAATGTTATGTGAGACTTTGGTTCTTTCTCAATTCAATTATTGTTCACCACTCTACGGCCTTCTTTAGACGTAGATCTTTCCAACCGTATTCAAAGGATTCAGAATGCATGCTTGCGATTCATTTTTGGAATTAGAAAGTTTGAACACATTTCACATAAGCTATCAGATGTTAATTGGTTAAATATGAAAAATCGGAGAAAATTACTTGCGTTAACTTTATACCATAAAATAATTATTACACGTAAACCGCCATATCTGTATAATAAAATACGATTTAGATCTGATGTTCATAATATTAATATTAGAAATAAGGGTTTTATCTCACCTCCAATTCATAGTACTGCACTTTTTGAAAGATGTTTAACATTTGATCTTTATCAGTCATATAATTCTATACCTACTGAACTTAAATTATTTTCTTAAATACGATTTAGATCTGATGTTCATAATATTAATATTAGAAATAAGGGTTTTATCTCACCTCCAATTCATAGTACTGCACTTTTTGAAAGATGTTTAACATTTGATCTTTATCAGTCATATAATTCTATACCTACTGAACTTAAATTATTTTCTTTGCCACAATTTAAAAAACGTTTAAGGGATATTCTATTTTCAAGTCAATAAGAAATTTTTTATTAATATTTTTATTGAGCATCTGTTTATTAAATTACCTGAATATACAATGCTGTTTTTGTTTAGATATCTTAGTAGTACTGGTTACCAGATATATATTTTATTTTTCTTTATAATTAACAAGCGTTAAGTGGTAGAACACAATTTTGTGAACTTCCCCTTGCGATTTTCAGTACGCATATATAATTTTAAATGTATTACATTTTTGTATGATTATGAAAATAAAGGCATTTATTATTATTATTATTATTATTATTATTATTATTATTATTATTATTATTATTATTATTATTATTATTATTATTATTATTATTATTATTATTATTATTAATATTCATAGAAAAGTTATGTTAAAAAGCTGTAGATGTTCTAAGAATATTTCTAAACTGTACCTGAATAACATAAAAATAATACAGTTAGATTAATCCAGGAATATCTAGATTTTTATTCTACTGATGTCCTTTAACTATTCCAGGAATATTTTCGATTATTCTATTAATATTTATTACGATTATTCCTAAATTATCTAAAAGTGTCCCACTTGCACTTTCTGAGAATATTCTTTTTTGGATTATATATACAGTGCGTCCACGGATGGAGTTGACAAGAGGAGAAACTCTTTTGTTTTTGACTTTATCGAAAAATGTCACTCTTTATAAAAAGTTCTGCTTCCAAAAAAAATTAAATTTTCATAGAAACTTTTTAGATCAGATATACATGGTGCTCATAAATTAAGGAAAGAAGAAAATACTCAAGAGAAAAGTACCATTATTTATTATTGTATACAACATTTTTATGAAACAAATCTGTTTATAACTTCAAATAGAGTCCCAATACAGATTTTAAAATCAAAATTTAAATTTTAACATTTACTCTACCTCTACCTCCCACCTCAACATATTTTTCCGCTAACTTAATAAATTGTTCGAATAGTTAGCGGCTCATTCAGTTCATGCATTTCTTGGCGTATGTGATCTTTTAATACTTCCCTATCATGTGGCAAACGATTTGAATAAATGTTTTGTTTTAGGACAGCTTGGAGAAAAAAGACAAGGATTTGGCCAAATCTTCCTGTGAGCAGGACAGCCGTCCTGTTGCCAAAACATTTTGGAAGCATTGGGTTTACCATTTTTAAATACTTGAGAGGCAGAAGTACGCAATAACCTGTTTTGGAAACAGGACTGCTGTCCTGCTCATTTTACAGCCTTGCTCAGACAATGGTGAAATGTGGATTGAAAGATTTGGCCCATTATCCTGCTAGACCACCTGACCTTAGGCCTCTTGGCTTTTTTCCTAAAACAAAAGGTTTATTCAAATGATCTGCCACATGATATTAAAAGAGCCCCTAAAAGAAGAAATAACAAACTATTCGTAGTGCGTAGAGTAAAAGTCAAAATTGAAATTTTGATTTTAAAATTTGTATTAGATATAAACAGATTTGTTTTATAAAAATGTTGTGTAAAATAATAAATAATGGTATTTCTCTCTTGAGTATTTCCATATTTTTTTTTAATTTATGAGCACCCTGTATATCTGGTCTAAGACGTTTCTATGATAGTCTCATTTTTTCGAAAAGCAGAACTTTTTATAAAGAGTGGCATTTTTCGATAAAGTCAAAAACAAAAGACTTTCAACTTGTTCTTGTCAACTCCATCCGTGGACACACTGTATATATATTCCAATATCCAATAGATTGTTCCTGTAATATTCTGTGAATATATAATGCTATCTGGGAAGTTCTGCATATTTTTATTGAAAAGTAGAATTACATGTCCATAAGATAATTCATGTAGGTATACCGTGGAATTTATCTAAATAAATTTGTCGTAGTCAACATTATGGAAGAATTTTGTTAACAAGAATTGAAGTTTTGTTGTTGTGAAACTGTCATGTTCAATTAAATAAAAGTTTAGACAAACATAGGCATGTAAATATATAAAACAGTAAAAAATTTCAAATATGAGATTATGTTAGCGTTAATAACAACTTTTCTCTATAATATTTTTAATTTTTTCTTAAATAGTGGCACTTTACTCTTGACACAATTTTACATTTATGTTTTTAACAGCCTGTATTTTTCAACGCAATTTTTACAGTTACTATGTACATTTCAAGACAAGCAGAAATGTGAAATAAAAAAGTTCACATGTTTAATTAGGTTATAGGACACAACTGTGTTCTACACTGAAAGAGTATGAAAAGATATACCCCAAGATAAAACGAATTATAAAAAGTACTCTGTTATTCATATATAGTATAAGTACTTGATGCAACGCAGAAATTTCCACAAGTGATGGAAATACTGCGAACCTCAATGCGAACACTCATGTTCGCTGTGACCGTCCCGTCCACACGGCTCTTTTTAAGCCACGCGACGAGATTTGTGGCGAGGTTCTGGTACAAGTGAGTACGCGGCTTTATATTATTCCAATCGATTGTCCATGAATCGTGCCAGCAAAAAAACCTGTTTTGTTCTTTTTTTATCGTACCACCAATTCAAATTAAATTTATAAAACAACCGACAATCATTAGATGCCACGACACACTAAAATGTATGATTTTAAAATATAATTACAGGACCATTTATTTAAAACATTTTAGTGTAAAATACGTTATATCGTCATAAGAAACCCAAACGATTCGTAACTCAGCGTTACCTATAGAATGACCACACTCAGCATGAAAACATAAAATCGCTAATGAAACTAGCTATAATGCTTGTAAAAATTCTATAGTATATCCTAAATGTGCTGGTCTCCATCAATATAAAGAATGTATCTCTGAAAATATGAAATGCATCAATTGTTTAAATTATAAGGATAGGAATTGTCAAACTAACTCAAATCATGCTTCTTGGGATAGACAAAATATGCCGCGACATTAAAACATCAAGATGCAAAAAAACGTGTTATTCCTGTGCTATCAGAACGTGAGAAGTTTGAACAGTAAAATACAAAGCTTTACAACAATACATTAATATTACATGAAAGTTATGATGTGATTGCATTAACCGAAACTTGGTAAGTCTAGTGTTCTGGATGGTGAATTGGTGCTTTTGTGTTATTCGTTCTTATTCGAAAATTTGATGTGTTAATAGCTTGCAAAAAAAAGTTGGGAGTCTCTAAGGTATTTTTGGATAACAATGAGTATTTTAATCAGTTACCCATGATAGATATTATTAATGGTTGAGATTGGTAAAAGTCCAAATCACGTATTTATTATATTAGTGTATATTCTACCCAAAATCACCACCAAACAGTTAGGTGTATTTATTGATGGCCTTATTTCATTAGAGTGCTTATATGGTCCAGAAATAGTTTTGTTAGGTGATTTTAATATTCGAGAATACTGCTTGAATATCGAGCTCAGGTGACACGATTGAATGAATTAATTTCATTTGTTTCTTTCTCACAGTATAATACTATGCGTTACATTTACGGAAGAACGCTTGATTTAGTTTTTGGCGAGTTGTGTTGTTCTGTGCCGCAATCATTGCTGCATGTGGTGGAGGAGGATGTGCACCAGAAACCGTTACATGTGGCAATATCATAACAAATGTATGCAAGATGCTGTTAAAATTTATAATTTTAAAAAGGCTAATTTTGTGTTGTTATATGATTAGTCACTTCATATTGATTGGTCACCATTGAAGGACTACAGTGATGTTAATGAAGCATGTGAGTATTTGTATGATGTGCTATAGGGTGTTTGATCGATGTGTATCTATTACTTCTCCACATATGAATAAAAGTAATTACCCACCCTGGTTTAATAAAGAGATTATTTCTAATATTAAGCGAAAACGAAAACTGTTTAACTTATATAAACAGAATAAAGATATGCAAACATATGAGCATATGAGTCTTTTAGTAGACTTAGAGCAAAATCCTAACACTTTCTGGGCTTTTTTTAATTCAAAAAAGGATACCACATCTTTCCTTCTTCTATGATAAGTAATAACCACCAGATAAATGATTCTCAATTAATCGTTAACACGTTTGCGACATTCTTTTCTGATGCATTTGTTGTCTCAGATGAATTTAATAACATTGTTGAGTAAGTAACAATTGTCATATTTTGCATTTAATGAAAATCTCGGATACTGATATAATAAAAGCTATTGAAAGATTAAAAAACAATATGTGTATGGGCCCTGATCTAATTCCGGCATTCTTGCTTAGAGATTGTGCAGTAATCTTTTCCAAGCCTCTACTCATCCTCTTTAATCTTATACTTGTGTCTGGAGTATTTCCAGATATTTGGAAAGTATCACGTATAACGCCTGTCCATAAGAAAGGAGCAAAAAATTAATTTACAAATTATAGGTCCATTGCTATTTTAAATAATTTTTGTAAAGTGTTCGAATTTGTTTTGCATAGCTTTATGTCATCTCATACCTCAAATATTATTATTCCCGAACAGCACGGGTTTATTCAAGGTCGTTCCACAATTACTAATTTATTATGTAAAACTCAATACGTTTCTGCAGTTCTTGATGTTGGAAGTCAAGTTGATGTTATATATACAGACTTCTCTAAAGCATTTGACAGGCTCGATCACTCTAAGTTGTTAAATAACTTAACAGCGTAGGCCTCTGTACTGGTTTGGTAAAATTATTTCAGTCATATCTCTGTAATCGATCCCAATATGTGCAATATCGTGGATTCAAATCTGACACGTTTCTCCAAACATCAGGTGTTCCTCAAGAGTCCATACTTGGACCTCTTTTATTTGATATATTTATTAACGATATTGCGGAGGATCTTAATATACAATACCTATTATACGCTGATGACGTAAAATTATTTTGTCAAATTAACTCTGTTTTGGACTGTGAGAATCTTCAGAATAACCTTGTTTCACTTGACGACTGGTGTAACAGAAATATTTTGCCTCTTAATATCAGCAAGTGTAATGTTATGTCGTTCCATCGAAATAAAGTACCTATCATGTTTGATTATATGTTGCAAGACAGCATTCTCAAGAGGCCTGATAGCATTAAAGACTTAGGTGTTATTTTTGACTCTCAGTTGAGTTTCTTACGGCACATCCACAGTTCCTTATCCAATGCATACAGGGGTTTGGGATTTATTTTACGAAACTCTAAAGACTTCAGAAATCAGTCTACTTTGCGATTATTGTATACAACTTTTGTGAGATCCAAACTTGAATACGGTTCGATTATATGGAATCCAATTTATATTACATATACATCATTACTGGAAAGAGTCCAACGAAGATTTTTTAAATCTGCCACATATATGTTAGATGGAGTTTATCCTGCTCAAGGTACTCCACAAGAATTATTTTGTACCCGTTTTAATCTACAAAGTCTTGCCAGTTGACGTACCATGCATGGTATTATTTTATTATATAAAATAATCCATTTTAAAATTAGATGTGAATGCATTACCAAAGATTTATTATTTAGAGTTCCCAGATTGAACTCTAGGAATTACGATTTGTTTATGTTACCCTTTGCCCATACAAATATGTTGTTAAAGTCGCCCTTGTATCAAACAACAACAACAACAACAATATGGAGGGTTTTGACATTAACTTTTGTGGTGTACGTGATATAAAAAAGTATTTTCAATAGGTGCATGTGTATATTCTTGTTTCTTTTTATTTATTTTTATCTTGTTTAGTAATTTTTATTTGTTTTTTAATTCTTATGTTATTTTTATATTATTTGACAATTTAACTTTCAGGTTTATTACTTTTTATTTTTACTAGATTTTAAACTGTTTTTATTTGTCTAGACTTTTATACTACTTATTATTTTATTTTATACAATCGATTTTTAATATGTAGGTATCTTTTTAAGTATTTTTTTCTCTTACTGCAATTTTTCTAGTTTAACTACTTATCCTTTAAGTGGGTTATACCCGTTGGATATTTTAAGAGTAAATAAATAAATAAATAAATAAAAAGATTAAAAGATAAATTTAAGGGTCCTGATAATATCCCATCATTTTTAATTCGTGATTGTGCTCCTACATTGACAACCACTTATAATAATTTTTAATTTGATTTTATCTACGAATACTGTACCAAATATTTGGAAATTATCACGAATTTGACCAATTTTTAAGTGGACATTTTAACGAAATAAATAACTACCGACCTATTACTATCATCTGTAACTTCATTAAAGTTTTTGAATTTTACTTACATGAAATTCTATTTAACTACGTTAAAAATATAATTAGTATCATTCAGCATGGTTTTGTGAAGAGTCGTTCAACTACTACCAATTTGATGTGCTTAACACAATATATATCGGAAGTGTTGGATGATCAGGGTCAGGTGAATGTAGCTTATACTGATTTCTCCAAGGCCTTTGATAAAATTACACATGATATTTTTCTTCATAGATTGGGTGGTAGTGGGGCATCAGATAGTGTGCCGGAGCCTTTCCACTTCTATATGTGTGATCGTATTCAATATGTATCTTACAAGGACATTGTCTAATAAATTTAGTTTTTTCTGGTGTACCACAAGGTTCAGTATTGGGGCCGTTGTTATTTAATATATTTATTGATGATGCAACAAAACTTTTGTCAGCTCCACATTTGTTATATGAGAACGATATGAAGATTTTTTTTTAATAAGGAGTAGTAATGACTATCGGATATTGCAAGAAAATCTGAACTTGTTAGATTTGTGGTGTTGGGAGAACAGACTTCGTTTAAACATAAATAAATGTCCTATCATATCTTACACACGAAAAAAGCCATTGTTCAGATCCCGTATGGTGTCTCCAATAACATTATAAATATACCTGGTACTGTAAGGGATCTAGGCGTATATTTTGACTCCAAACTAACGTTTGTCAATCATATAGACAATAATTTTAGAAGTTTTTTTAACTGTCTCGTTTGTTATAATTTTTTTAATGCTCTTTTGCTTTCCTCTATATGGTATTGTTATTTTAAATTTTATTCATCATACATATTTTTTTTGTTTCTATATTGCAATTCTTTTGTTTTTGCTATCCTGTAATAGGGACTGTTTTCCGTTGGATAGTTACTGAAATAAAATAAAATAAAATAATGGCATACGATAATATACTCCATAGAAATAATAAATATACCCCCTAAACATCTAAAACAAATTTTACCTTTTGATATTAACGAAGAAAATATTGTTACCTACTACCTCGTAAATCATGTCTAAAACACAATAGCTCTATGAAAATATTTAAAACAAAATTTCTTTTTAAAAAGAAAAACGTACCGAACGCACCTTAATAAGAAACGGACCAATCCAGAGAATTTAGATTTAGGTGATATAATTTTTATAAAAAAAATAAATTCGTAATAAAATAAACCCAAAATTTACTGAAATTGCATAATGTCGAAAATGATGTGAATAAGAAAGTCAAAACAAAATGCGGAACATATCATAAGAACAGTTAAAAAGAAACGTAAAATTGTTCCAGGTAGACCACGCAGTCGACCAGGAGAAAATGACATTACCTAATGCCGTATTCGACGCTTATCCTATTTTCTTCGTTTTTTGAAATCGTATTCCAAATGAAAGTAAGCCCAATCGAAAACGGACTATTAATGTTAAAATTAGGAACTATAAGATTCGAACAATCTGTTCATAAATTCATCCATTACATAGTTTTACGAGTGCATACGATTCGAGACAAACTAAAAATAACGAATTTATAATTACTTCTACTAAATAAAATATCCCACAAAATCGAAGTAAATATTGACTACCATCGCACAAGCAGCATGATTAGTAGATAATACAAAATTTATATCAATTTATATTTAAATGAGGAAAAACATAATAAACGGATACAATAGCACCGTGATAACATTGACATAAATTCAAAAAGCTTTCTAAAATTACTTGATAATTTGATGCAAACCTTCGTAGAAATTAACAAGCGTATAAATTATGTTCTTACTTACTATATGAACTATCTAAAATGAACTTACTCAATTATTTGTTAATCTAAACCATATTAACAAATTTTTAGATGAATTAGAAAATGCCATTACTAGGTATGCCAATCTTAACAGCAGACCTATTCCTATTATCATTTGATTTCTGTTCCTATTCAGAACCTCAATATTATTCCAACTACTCTTTACATTAGAATAAGTACTGAGTCATACACATTACGACGATCCAAGCTTGTCCCAAAATTGAAGATACCTAGATCTGCAACACACCAAATTAACCCAGATGACAGCTGCCTAGTAGAACTACTGTCCTAATACTGACTAAATATAAAAATCTATCACGTCGCAATAACCAAATCAATAGCAACTGTACTAGTTATTTCCGTAAACACCCTCCAAATCCAAAATTGACCAAATGGAATTTTAACAATTAATCAACTAGTTAATGAACAATCAGTTCTACATCTAACTACAGACTGTAATAAAATCATGGCCAACCTACGATTCATAGCTTCAAAAACTGAAATCCTGCTGCCGATATTCCAGTTACCAAAAATTCTCAATTACGGAATTTGATTATTAATAAGGATACACCTGTACATTTAAAGAAAATTCTTTATTTAAATTTATCGGAGAGGCCACAAGAGATCAATTAAATAGAGCCCATAAGCCCTGTCAATTCTATTAACTATTGGTTATTCATCACCATCATCCTAATACTATTTGAGAATCAGCACCTGCGTACGTTAGATACCAACATCGTCGACGACCCCTAAGAAGAGAACTAAAGAGTACAGGGTGATCGATTTAACTGGAGAAATGAGTTTTTCTAGGAAACGGCTGAGAAAAGTAAATTATTTTAGAAACTATTGCATTTCTGACTACTTTTACTTGAAGGTAGGGTCAAAATACAGAAAATATATTTACGACGCTAGGCGTCGTGGCGCTTCAAAAAAGTTTTTCCAGCAACATACGTATTTTAATATGTCATGACCTCACAATCAAGATGTTATATTAGTGTCTTGCTGACACCAGCATATTTTTATCAAGCTTGTAGTCAACTTATACAGGGTGAGTCAGAAAGAATGGGTCAACACTAGATACTATACATTGCGACGGAAGGTTATTATTGTACCACGCGGGATCTACTCGGGTACTTTCGTGACGATATTATTCCTAAAAAATCTTAATTTGAACAAAAATGTTTACTTTTGTGGTGAACCGCACCCGATAATACTTTAACCAGATGTGACCAGATGCTGCCGTTTATTCTCTGTACAATGTTTTCCTAAATTACTATACATCCCATTTCAGCACCTCAGACAAACTATATTAAGTTACAAAAAGTAAATTTTACAGGAGAAGCATGTAAAACAATTTTTAAAATTCGTATCAGTCGAGTGTCTAAACGATTAATTGTTAACATTTTCTGATTTCACATTTCTAAAGAATGGGCGTTTTTAACAATTGCTAATAAAAATTTAAATAAAAAATTACAGTTTGCAAAAATATGACTTAATACTTTTGGAACTTTTTAATAAAATTCTGTTGGCATGACTTATAAGGCAGCGACCGAAATTGTGAAGAGTGACTAATGGATAATATAAAAACACTATTACTGTTAAGCGTATAATATTTTTATTAGAGATTACACATTATTTACGTCATTATTACTGTGCCGCTTTATATGTCCAACGATACTATACTCACATTTACCACCACGATAAAAACTCAGTCAAACTGAAGCCCGATGTATTCTCTATCTCTGTTTATTGCATTGTGGAAAACAATATTTTTGTGTGTGTAAACCGTGAGCGTTAGCACATGGCTTTGCCGAGGTTAGAACGCCATTAGAATATGCATACGTTGGGGGATTTGCTGCTATTCGCGGGGTGTTATTTATACCGGGTGTTCCCTCTAAGACTTTCAGTGCGAATATCTCAGAAGCCATCATAGCCAGTGCGACGAAATTCGGTATACAGACACTAGATGGCGCGTAGAATCTGATGATAACATCAATTCTTATACAGGGTGTACCATCTTCCATCTACCCGTATTTTTTATCACAAAATAATTTACAAAATTGTGCAAGTACCTAAAGAATATCCCTCTTTTCCAACTGCTGTAATTATTGATTACTTATTTAGCAACAAATAAATTCGAACAAAACGATTCCTAAAACTTTTTTATTATAATGTGAACATGTTTGTCGTTGAAAGTCAGATCTGAACTGAACTTACCCCAGCCCAACAAAAGAAATATTACGAAAGCATAACCTAAAACCTAGAAATGATTGATGATTGATTCTTGTGTCCACATATTTCAACACTATCTGATGGATAAAATATGTTTAAGAAGAAAATCTACATCTGTAAAATAGTAAACAATGAACTACAATCTCTGTATTTCATATGATACAGAACTAAAATAAAGCAACTGGTTTTTGCTAAGAAGAATCACCTGCAAACGTACTATACCCAGTAGGCACCTATCAAATAGTCATTTAAAGCTAGATAATAATTTGTAATTATTGTTTTATCTTTCAGTTATGTGTGTTTAGTGTCACAAATTACAATAAAACAGACACCAGAAAGAATAAGCGAAAAATATTACACAGACATTTTCTTGGAAATAATTCTAAATATGGAACGATGGATAATATTATAAAGAAGTCTCTAACTCACTTCGAAGAGTAGGTATTCTATAAGACATTAAATTCAGTTGTCTGTCGTGGGTTTTAAAATTTCTAAACGAATAAATTTAAGAAAAATAAACTAATTTCATAATTCTATGTACAGTATGAGAACATCTCGTCAGAATATCTTAAAAATGTTGAAAGCTAACTGTTGTTACAATATACACAACATAACCAGGGATGTTCTAAGGTGACCAAAAAAGAGTACCAATATTGCAGTTCCATGGGTACTAAATTCCCTGTGTGGGTACTAAATTTTAAAAAATTAAATAAGTTATTTTGATATTGATACGGATATAAAATATCCATAAAGATAAGAGCGACAGCTACTTATTAAAATCTATAATGCCCTCTAGTAGAATAATGGCTGAAAAAATAACTTACATGTGGGGACACGGGGACAAAATTGCCTTGGAAGGTACTAGAGGACTAACTGAGATTTAAAAGTACTAAAACTAGTCCCAATGGACTGATTTGAACAACACTGAACATAACGTAATAAGGTAGGTATCGAACAATGAAATGGCAAGATGTGTTTCTAATCGTACATGCATGACCATCCCTCAGATTGAACGTAGCTCTGTAAAAGAAATTAGAATACAGAATAACTGTTTAATATAAAACCAGATGTAATAATGTAGATACTTAATGTAATTTTATTTTATTGTCAATAAATTAAAGTCTGTATTTGTTGTTTTTTATTTTACTCAAATTATTAAAGAGAAATGTTTCAGAAATAATACTTATAATATTAATTAATACTTAAAGATGAAGGATCAAGTTATTCAATTTAGTCATTAATTAAAAAATAAGCCACAATGTAGGTATGTATTACTTTTTAATTAAAATTATGCTGATTACAAATGAATAATAGCTAGGTATAATAAAATATAAAAATCACTCGTTTAGTCTAGTGTAACATTTTTGAAAATTTTGTTCTTGTAAAATACTAAGCAAATTATTAAACATAAATGTTTAAGAAACAATGAACACTTAAAGATGAAGGGTCAAGTTAATCAATTTAGTCCCTAATAAAAAAAATAAACCACTATGTAGGTAGGTACGTATTATTTTTTAATTGAAATTATGCTGATTACAACTGAATAATAACTAGGTACCTATAATAAAATATAAAAAATCACTCGGTAACATTTTTGAAAATTTTGTCCTTGTAGAATACTGTTCGCAATGAGTTAGGGGACTTTTTTATATTATCTATTGTTTCATACTTAAAATTATACCTACCTTATTTAAGAACTGAATATTAATAGTTTTCTGTGAAATGTATGTTTTAGACATGTTAATTTTGTTATAGAATTATTAAACACAAGTACCGAATATTTGCTGTAGTGTATAATAATACAAACATTAACAATTTAATAAACTTTAATTTCCGTTATACTTGCATAATTTACATTTTTTATTAGTTCACTCGTTAACTTACACATTCCATGCACTTTAATTTTATTAAATAATTAAACCAAGTAGAGAAAGTTGGGTATGTCCTTATTTATGGCAAAACAAAGTCTAATGTTTTCTAGCAAAATTTCCTCGTCTCTCATAATAATATATCTGTAGCGTGAATATAAACTAATCTTGGCATCTGGCTTCTTCATTATCTTATCGAATCTTTTAATCAATGATTAACGTAACTGTGTATGTCAACCTGCTTCCATAACAGCACTTTAATTTCTAGGTTCCTATCTAGGGGTGAGACGAAATATTATATATAATTACTTACTAAGTACACTGACAATTTCCCTCCGTGTTTCCTCTCACTTCCCATTAATCGTTGTACATATCAAACTTTTTACTGTATGAATGTAATTTGTGTTTGTGGCACACCTATATGGCTGGAAATTTTACTCAGATTTGAGATGTGGGGTAGTTTTTGTAACAGATATATTTTTGTAATACTGGAACTGAAGTTTTCACTCAAGGAATCCATTACATTTTTATATATGATTGTTTCTAGGCTTTAAAATATTTTTACCACTTGTTGAAGAGGCTTTATTCATTATTTGGAACTATAGGTTAAGTTTACATATCGTTCGGGTCTCGAGAGAGTCGGGCTCTGCGTCTGCGCCTGCGCTCTGCAGCATATTCACAGTAAACAACAGTCCTCTGTCTGTGGTAAAGCAGCGAGTCAAGGGCGTGACGTGTTCATAAATTTAGTTTTCTGCTCGTAGGGATTGTCCTGTATCGCTTTTATTATTTCCGAGAATAGTCGTATTATACAATTAAAGAAACAATGTTTCACATATTTTCAGAGTGTTCATGCCGAATAAAGCTCAGCGTACGCGAACAGCTAATAACCTCTAAATTTCATTTTTTTTTTACAAAATTAGCATTATTGCAAATACGTACGCAGATTCAATGTACCTCGTGGTGTTACGTATTTATAATAAAATTCCTACAAAAATACTCATACTTGCTTTGACAGTTTCTGTCACTTTACGTTTTGACGTCTATCCATGCGGTTGTTGCGTGTGTGTAAATTGGACTCAAGGCTATTCACATTTTGCATGACAAAACATGAGGAGTTTTTTTATGACAAAAAAAAATTTTTCGTAACTTTTTTTATCAGAATGTGTTCATAATTAAGGATATTTCAATTTAAATACAAATTTTACCGAGGTTGACTATCAAAAAATTTAAATTAAATTGATTTTCTACTAAACTGAACACCCTGTATAAAAACTAATGCCATCATCGAATTCTACGCGCCATCTAGTGCCTGTATACCAAATTTCGTCGCAGTGGCTGCAATAGCAGCTGAGATATTTGCACTGAAAGTCTTAGAAGGAACACCCGGTATAGTTATGTTAAATTATAAAAATAAATTATTGCAAGTGAAGTGAAGTTAAAAAATAACACCGACAAGGGTTCTTGGCTGTTTCACACAGATACTGCAGGTATAATTCAATGCCGGTCGGGGCATTAGCCCGCGGAGTAGTTGTTTCCTGCAGTATCATTTATAAATTTAATGGCGCATCGCCCGGGGCGAGAGGTCTGCGGTTAAGTACCTACGATATTGTAGGTCGCTTTCTGCAAGTCGAGCCGCTTAGGCCGAGCAGGAAGTAGCAGACCAGTTACATCTCACCTGCACTCGATTTATATGTGAAACTACATATGAAGGAACAGCCAGTTCAATTGTCGGTCATCTCACTTATGGCATACTGATGAGGGCTAACAAGCCCGAAACCGGTATATGTCTGGTGGAGTGGCCGACAAGGGTTCTTGGCTGTTTCACACAGATACTGCAGGTATAATTCAATGCCGGTCGTGGCATTAACCCGCGGAGTAGTTGTTTCCTGCAGTATCATTTATAAATTTAATGGCGTAAGTGTATTGGGCATGTGCAGAAGGAGGAGCAACCTATGTGGCATCTAGATACAACAGTAGATGTTTTGATAGACCCACTCATTATCCATTTAGGGGAAGATGATTCCAGTGACAGTGATATATGTGGCAGTGATGTGAAAGTGTGATAATGAAATAAAAGTGTTATGTTATAGTGAAGTGAACGTGTGGTTATTTTAATTAATAGTGAACATACGGTGATAGTGAAGTTTGTTATGATAATGATAATATTCGTGTAAAACAATTGCCTATATGAAATGTATAAATAGTCAACATCTTGTGGCGGCATGAGTCTGGTGGTGCTGGGTCATCGATGCCCAAGAGGGCATCGTTTTATAGGATATATTTACAATGTTGGTAAGAATCTTTTCAGTTTGTCTTGATAAAGTTTTTAAATTATTATTAACTTAAGTACACCGATATACAAGATAAAAACTTTAAATTTTGAAATATTCTTATTATTTTTATTATTTAACGCCCGAAATTGGTAAAAACCGTTATATTACTGTTTCTACTTTAAAAATATTGGATATTATGTAATGCAATTATTTTTGTATATTTTTTATATCTGATCGCATTCAAATTTAGTACGCCTATGAAATGTTGTTCCCCGCACGCTTCGCTCGTAGCGCTTGTCTACAAACTAGCGATTAGTCACTGTCCACAATTTTGGAAGTCAACTACAGTAATAATGATATGATTACAATAAATTTAATAAGATTGGCTTGATATTGTCTGAAGCTATTTGATATTAAAAATAATGTATTGAAATTAACAAAAAGAAAATATTTTGGTTATTGGAATGGAAGTAAAATGTATGGCTTTTTAGGCAAACTTTAATTTTTAAGTCAATGCCAAATCATTTTGATAATTTGTTTCGAGATCTGAAGACAATATCTTTAATACCGGTTATTGAAAAATAGACTATACATATTTTTTTTTATTTAACTACTATTAACTTGACAAACGTTCTGTATATAGAAAAAATAAGCAAAACTGGGAACTTAGGTTAAGACCGCCGTTCGAAGATCTCTCGACACAAACGACCGCATGAGGGTCTAGTGTCAGAGTAGTTAATGTAGATTTTTCTACAGCTCAGAAATACTGACTTGTTCGGAAATAGTTCTACTTACAGGTAGGTGGCGGTAGCGCTGCTACACATATTGTCATTTAAATGAACCGGGTGGCCCAAATATAGTAAAAGCATTGTTGTTTAAATAAAACCTGGATTACGATGTATGTTTGTGCTATTATAATAATTGCATTAAATAATTAATACATAGCAATGTACTATTATGAACAAATATTTATCACAATTATATAAAACACAGACTAGAGGTAATGACAATTTAAATTGTTCTAGATATGTGTTTAGTTATTACCAATAACATAACTATATTTACTAAAACACCTGCAATTGCATAAAATTGCAGATCAATTTAGAGCTTTGATAAATCGTAAATCATTATGTCTTAAGTTCTACATAGTCAAGTGTTCTACCAACGTTGAGGGAATATATTCCGTATAAACTTTGCTTCTATCGAACACCCTGTTCAATCAAGGGGGTTTTATTACATTACCACAAAGTTTTTTTTTATTTTTAAATAAATAGCTTATTTTGATGTACAAATTTTTGGCTGAGGTATACGAGTACGTATACACTACTTCAAGGCCGTTAAAATCATGTGACATTTGTTTTGATATAGCATCAGGGAAGCGATAGCTAAATCATATAAAAAGTTTTTTCTTGACGAATTTTACGGCCTTGATATTTTTGCAGTCTCAAATAGTTTTTCTTATAGTTGCGATAACCATTCAGGGGACTTGTCATGGCTGACGTTATACAATAATTGTTAATACTGTCAATACTGTATTTCTCGCCCTAAAATGATCAAGATTGTGGTGTTTTTAGGTACTAAAATCTCGAAAAATAAAACACGTAGAGCAAAAGTAATATCAAAAATAAAATTACTGATGTTTTGTTTATCTACTTTTACTATTAAAACTCTCCTCAAATAATATAATAACTTTTAATTTTAAAATGCATTTGTATGACGCACATTATTTCGCTATTCTAACCCCACATTTTAACAATTATTTTCACATACTTATAAACAAAAGTGAACAATCTTATATGCAGAACTATGTAAGTTTATGTTATGACAGTGTTTACATTTATAGTTGAATTTAAAAAAATACGTATTTTTAAAGATTTCATACATTTTCATAATTGATTGTAAGTTCTACTTTGGATTATTACAAAAATATATTTTAGTTTCATATTATGAGGCAACAACATAAAACAACAAAACTATGTAGATACTGACAAGAAATACCTACCGGAATCCCAAAAAATACCTATATTATTTTACTTCTTGAGATGCAAGGCAGTCAAGTCTAACTTTTTTAAGCTGATATCAGAAAGTTTGGAGTAATATTTACAAGGTTAGGTAAATAATTTCAGTTATATTAAGTATTGTACCACATATTTATGTATGTTGTATTTTCATAAATTTAGAAAAATCTCTTTGTTATTTCACACCGTTAATTGGTAATAATAAATAACGAAATAAGTATCAATTCGCTAAGTGTTTTTATTTCTCTTCTTTTCTGGTTAAAATAATTTAGTGACAAAAACCGAAAAAATTGCGGCAACTCTATTCATGCGAAAAGTTATGTACATATTATTAGATATCTCTCCGTAAAAATTAATTGCAGTTAGAGTCGGACTTGAGACTATGAGATAGTACTTTTAAAAATAAGTAGGTTTTTTGTTATAAATATTCTTCCAAAAAAGCTCACTCACTCTCTTTGAAATACAGAGACCGAACTTTAAAAAAACAATTTTTATGTGTACAACCGTTTACAACAATAATGGCACTCTTTAAAATGAATTTTGCGATTTCTTTAGAACTTCTGATGTATTTGTAATAAAATCTACTTCAAATTTTTAATATTAGTTATTAGTTGTTTCACTCATCGATAAAGATTTAATGAAATTTCTACTCGGAACTTCCAAGTTCAAAAACTCGTTTAATAGAGTGTCATTATTATTGCAAACGATAGTACGTGTCTGCTCCCGGTTGCCCCACAATTTGACCTACATCAAAAATACGCTGGTCATAAAAACATCGTAGGTAAAAAATCAAATATAAAAACCTAGCTGTATCGAGGTATGCGTATGCCTCCGCTGCAGCTGGCGGAACATACCTACCTACGTAGCTAGACAGTCATACACATTATTATCACCATCACTTTAACTCGCACCGTTTACGGTTTCTTATATCAACGTGACGCATGACGCCAGAAAACAACATAAAAGTGATTGTATAATATACATGAACTAGTAATTTTGTAGACAGGATAATTGTTTTGACAATTGACAGGGCAATAAGTAGAAACCATAAAGGTAATACCTACCTATCTAGTAAAACTAAATTATAATGAATATAGGTATTTCTACAACGAACTAATTATGTACCTTGCTTCCTTAATTTTTTTTTTTATGGAAATAATGTAAAATTACAATACGTATACGTATGTATGAAATATAGTTTAAATATTTTCATTAATTTGGGAAATAAACATGTCACGTTTTCATGAAAAGGGTTCGACGTTTCTCTGACTTGCCCTGTATTAGCAAATATAAATAATAAAAATGATTCAATAATGTGTGACAAACACACACAGACACACATACCTACATAAACATAATAAATAGGTAGTTACGTACAAGTATTTTAATTAGCACCAGATATATTTTTTTCAGTTGTATGTAAATCATTTGTTTAAAATAGACCATATATGTATAGAAATATCTTATAATAAATGTTACTATTAAAAACTGAAGTCACAGTATAATTGTGCTGAAATATTAAAATCATGTAAATTAAAAACCGTTTTCAGGCCACTATGTATAAAATAGTATTTATCATTTTACAGTTATCTGTAACTAAAACTTTTAAAGAGTAAATTAAGCAGCGGCGGCGCCATCTTTGAGGTACATGCCAAACTTCAGTTTTCTACGATTTGGTAATAAACATCGCTAGAAATATTCGAAACCGGCAGACATGTTGATATAATTGTCAAATAAAAATTTTGCGCTTAATTTTTACACATATGGCTTGATTTAAAGCAACAATATTTTCAGAACTTGTTTCTTGTCCCGTAACTTAGGTAATGAGAACTTTTCATCGCGATCTGTGACAAAAAATCTGGCAATGTTTACCGTATAGAAATACTTGTATTTTATTTTCTAAAGAATAATTTGATTTGAAATTTCTTCATTACCTATTCTGATCTTTTATCTAATAGCACAAGTCAGTTTTATGACTGTAAAAGTTATCCGAACGACGAAAATTATGCTTGAAATTAGGTCTACACTGTCCGACACTTTGAACGCCCCTCTTAAAAGAATAGAAATAGATTAATCATCATCAACTTCATCTTCTCCTGTCTTCTCACCATGAGCTAGGTTCTAGTAAAAGGCGTGAAGTCTTTTGATACCAATATAAGGAGATTCTGTAAATGCTGTTACTTCTTTGTAACTATTGGATTTGCACCTTCTCGTATAACGGGTACATTTTTAAGTTGTGGGTACTACGGTTTCTGTTTAGGTCGCGTTGGAAAAAGTCATCATTGAAATTACTTTTGTAATACAAAATTCCATTCCATTTTTAGAACGAACTTTTAATTGTACGGCCTTATTAGAAACCTTTTTCCATTAAGGGTTTTTTTTTTCAGGAAATATAGGGCGATTGTGAAGCGGAATAAGAACTTTTAAAATCCTTAAAGTTCGTAGTCTCCATTCCAAAGAAAGAGTTTGTTTCGGCTTACTATTCTAGCAACTTGCTGCCAATAACGAACAATAATTATATGCGTTCGAAAGCACTGGTGTAGGCACACATTTTTCAAAGTCAATCATTATGACCTTTTCTTTTAAATTTTCCAGATCGCTGTTTATCGATTTTTTTCTCATATATTTCAGAAGCTGCTTTTAAGTGCTTATCGTATATTTGCTGAATAAGGAATCTGTCATTTAATGTAGATGAGTTCCTAAGATGGATCTGGAAATAATTACACTCATCGCGAGTATCACTATAGACTATAGGGTAACTGGTAAATGCAAAATAAAATTCTGTACTAAAAATATCATTGTAGATCCACTATTTTGCAATACATACGTATGGGACATTCCTATCTTGACAATCTTCTTTGTAAAATTCATACATTTTACTTATTCGAAATGGGATTCTAAATATTTTTTCACTGAATTTTCAGGTGGAATACGTTTCCACAAACGGAAATTTCGTAATATGTTCTCGGTTACTGTTTTCCACTATTTTTTGTAAAAAAAAAAATAGTAGTGACTGACTTTTTTTCGTTATCTTCCTTTGTACTTTTATATAAGAAGCTACAAACTCGCGTTTTTTGTTTATATCAGCTTCTACAGACTAAAATTGTTTGGAAATAGCATCGCGCTCATTTTCGGAGGTTTTGTTGGCATTTTAACTTGCAATTTAAATGACATGGAGGTCCAATTTTACGGGCTCTTACCACTTTCTTATTCTTCAAAGCATAGTATTCACCTGAGGCTCTCTTTGTCTTTCTAATAGTGGATTTTCAATTTCTATAATTACCGTGTGGTAGAAACTTTATTGTCATTATTGATTACACAGCAACTGAACTTCTCTTCAAACAAATTCACAACTGTCAATCTTTCCTCTGTTATTCGCATTCGACTTCTGAATATAAACTGAACTGTGGCGGCGAAACCGATCCGCTTATATATATTATTAAGGTTCTCGAAATTTCTGCGATCTCGAGCAACTTCTAAGAAAATAAACTCCCTAAAAGCCTTTTAACAGTTTAATAGCAGTTTTTAGTAAAAAAATAAAATTTCTTGAGGGTAAAAGGTATTAAGATTTTTTTTCTATAACTACACGAAACATTAACTAAGAAGCAAAACATGGCATACACAGCGATATAATAAATACAGTTTGTAAGTAGCAGTTTGTATTAGATTTATTAGGAAATGCATTGTTCTTACCTGTACACGTTTGTTGAAATGAGGTTGTTTGATGAAACCGGATTTTGTTCAAGTTGTGTTTAAGCTCTTGGTGACCATATCGCAAATGTATTTTCCACCACTCATTTAAAGCCCTTAAAAGGTTTTACACATAAACTCTTTAATACGAATCACTTTATAAGCATTAATCACCAATGTTTATTTTAGATGAGATACAATAATACGGGCTAAGTTTGCGTGCGGGGTAATCAGTAAGTTTATTAAGACAGCTTATCTCTGATGATGTGCATGACTTGATACTGTTTAACGATGCCTATATTCTGTACGGTTACTACTACACCATAAAACATATTAGATATAGTGTAATATTTTTGGTGACCTGGTACCTAAAAGTCAAAATGAAAAAAGGTGGCTTGATAAAGTTGACTTCTGAGATGCTGATTATTAATCGTTGGATTTAAATAAATAAATTTTTAAAGATTAATTGTGATTTTTAATATTTAAATTATTAAATTGAGGCGATAAATGCTAAACCTTGTATATTTTTTTATGATTTACTAATTAAATTACATATTATTATTTTTTGAACTATTTAGTGTGTTATTTAACATATCTAATTTTGAAATTATCTTGATAATATTGCCATATTTTGTTTAATTACTTTTATTTTTGCTGTTGAAAATTGCACTTTCATTTGTTTAAACATTTTTCAGAGTTCTTCTTCCAAAAATTTTGCTTCGTAATTTATATATTTTTTCATTTTATCAATAAGCAATATTTTTATCAAGGATTTAATTTTATATCAAAGTAATTCGATTTACCCATAAAATTTATTCTTCACCTAACTTTTAATTCTAAATAACTTTTCTTAATGTATCAACAAAAGATCAAATTTTTCCTTTTCTGGCCCTTAAATATGTACTTAAAATTCACCATACCAGCTTTATTTTCAAAACAAGTAAATCCATTTATTGTATTCTGTATTCTATGTTTTACAGATTCCCAGAATATTAGAACGTCGGAACTACTACTAAGCAAGCAAGTTGATTCACAAGAGTTAGAAGAAGATAATTTTCATTTAGTAACATCTTCAATATCAGGAATCTTAAAAGGTGGTTTGCTGTGGAGACATCAAGGATGTAATTTAACAAATGATATCGAAAATTCTCAAGTAAGGCAAACATTAATTTTATTTTGTAATTACTTTACTCGTAGATCATTTCCAATCAGAAACGACATGACACTTGTAACAGGACCTCGATGCATAAATGCGCCTGGAACAAAGTCAAATAGATTGTGACGCGTGTAATATGTTGGTGAAAATTTGTCTCCTAACAGAACTTCGTTGTGTCCACGTATACACTGCGTAACCGCATACTGCATCATTGTTTGATGTGATGCAGAAATACCGATAAGTGTTAGGAAGGCTGCGAACCTCGATGCAAGCACTCATGTTTGATGAGGTTACAGGGTACCGTCCACACGGTCTTGAAGTTATGCGCCGAGGTTTGCCACGAGGTTCTGTGCAAGTGTTTATGCAACTTAATAAATCATCAGACATAAAATACAGTTACATTGTTGTGAAGTTATAAAATTTGGTGAACAATACTTTCCCAGAAAAAATATATCTTTGTATGGAACAGTTTTTGAAAAATTTTATTTTTTGGTACTTTGTTTATTTGAAAACTACACGAATGGAAAAACATATTTATTTAACAAAAAGGAAATATATTATATTTCCTATTGTCATTTCTTTAAATGAAATTTTGGATATGCGATGATTAGATCATTTAATCAAACCTCAAATGATGTATGCTCAATCCAGAAAACTGTCAAACCTTTTGTTTTGTTATATACCTACTAGATTTTTAAATTTTAGTTCATTTAAAGTTTGGTTAATATTATACAAGTTGTGTAAACAAACTTTCAAATTTATTCTTTTTGACTAAATATTTAAATTTTGTATGTACCGAAGAATTTAAATTTACCTAAACTAAAAATCAAGAATAAATTATAATATATAATTATAAAACTTATTATACAACAAATATTTATTTGTATTGGGTCAAAGAACTACGTTAATTGTTTTTTGTCATGAATTTCGCGTATTGGGATTCCGAGGTAAACTAATAAAATAATTTTTCTCGACATTTTATCGTTGTACAGGAACATTTCAGTACAATACAAGTAGCAAGGCCGGTTCTAACGCACTTTGGTGCGTGTGGCATTCATGGGTGTGCTATCTTTCAAGGTCATGCCTGAAGAAGTTCTTTGAAGTCGTCGCGGACGCCAATGACCTTAGTCTTAGTAGTCGTCTCTGGCAAAGAGTAGATGTGGGAGGGTGTATCAGAAAAAAGGTGCCTGTCTGCTAGGGGTGAGTGGTGATGTCAGAGGGGGTGGTGATGCTAAGATATCGACAATATCCAGGAGGTCGTCTGAAGAAGAATAAGTGTTCAAGATTAAGAAAAGAAAGATAGCTGACAAAGAGTAGATGTGGGAGGGTGTATGAGAGTAAGAAAAAAAGGTGGCTGCCTGTGGGGGAGAGTGGTTGTGACGTCAGAGAGGGTGGGGATACTGAAGAAGGGTTGCGTCTGACAACATTGTCAAGGAGGTTTATAAGTTTATAACAAAAAAATATGTTTTCCACAAACGTTTTAACTAAAAGTCCATTTATCTCGTAAATGGCTGGGAATATAGAAAAAATAAAATAAAACACCCCTTACGACAAAATACCATAGTCTGAATAGGGGTGCTTCTATCTAATGAAAAAAGTCGCAGTCCCAAAAACAAAAATGTTAGTCGCTGTGTCTCCCAAATTACCTCTAGCACACAGTAAGTCTCAGATCTTGGCTTGTATTTAAATATATATATCAATGACTATTAAATGAGTAATAAATAATAAATAAGCAATAAGGCTTTTGTTGAATATGTTTACGTTGGAGATGTAGGCTTGAATTAGGCGATTCATTCGTGGAAATATAAACAAATATATAATTTAAGGATGCTGAGTCCGCTTAATGATTCACACTATTTCACAGCTGCATACATGATATCCATCTGTAACGAAGTAAACAAGTATAATTAATTGATCTATTCCAGGAACTCGATATGCTGAACAATCGGCAACAATCAAGGAGCTTTTTTCTTGGAATTTTATTCTCAGAAATTGTTTTACCAGTACCAACTTTATTATGTAAACGTGTAGTTCAGTGATAATCTAAACAATACTTATCTTATTTCTTGGAATTCCGTCTGGGGTTTTCATTAACAAGTTTCAACTGGTCCTGAGAATATTACAGTATGCAGTTAGATAACATAATATTACGCCATATCATGTTACTACCATATGATACGGTCACATGTAACCGGATATAACCAGATATAGCTGGGGAGGTAAGGCTTCAGTTACTTTCAAAATTTGTTTGGATGCAGTCAGCTTATTGTATTTGTTCGTGCCTTTGTTCTCGTTGAACAATTTAGGAAGCAATTTGAATTTTAATTAAAAACATGTCAGTTGCTGACACAGTGTGACAAGTTAGCTCTGATATTATCAGGCTAACAAAAAAATCGTTGACGTTATTGAAGACCGATGACGAGATCTTCAAACATATAAAAGTAATAAACCAAAACATTTATTTAATAAACAGTGCAATTAAAGGTAAAATTCATGAGATAGATAAAAATGGGAATATATTCCGTTTGGAAAATAATGAGTGCTATTAAAATATTATCGTGAGCAATTAAAAATTAAGCTTGGTGGTGGTTTAGGAGTTTCAAGTAAGAAAAAGCTAATGTGGCAAGATGTTCAATCTTGTTAGTAGATAGGCTACCTGCGTACGGCGCCAAAATTCCATGCTTTTTTTTATGAAGGTTCAGATTGCATTTTTGACCGATTTTACCCCCTCCACTTTCCTTGTAGGCCCCGCCCCTCGCGCCTCTCGACCAATCAGAGATGCGTTCAATTTGAAATTTGACAGTAGCGACCTAACCTAAGTTCAAACTGGCGGGATATTTAAAATTAGACGGGAAATTCAAACTAAGAAAAAAGGATCTAACCTAATAGAAAAAACATGCGCAGTAGCGATCTAACCTATCAGAAAAAACATGCGCAGTAGGGGCCTAATCTAACAGAAAAAACATGCGCAGTAGCGACCTAACCCATCAGAAAAAACATGCGCAGTAGCGACCTAACCTATTAGAAAAAACATGCCCAGTAACGACCTAATCTAACAGAAGAAACATGCGCAGTAGGAACCTAATCTAACAGAATAAACATGCGCAGTAGGGACCTAATCTAACAGAAAAAATATACGCAGTACGTCACACACACAATTTTTTTGCTAATAACTAAAATTTGAAAACTGATTTGATTGGTTACTGTCACGTGACGTTGTTATTTAAATGAAAAAAACTTTACTCTGTGCGCGATTTGAACCCGGGACCTCTCGCATGCAAAGCAGACGCGTTACCACGAGACCGCTATGGCTATTAACAGAAGGTTACAGTAACTGCGTAATATATGAATCAGAGAGCGCTTGAAGGCGTCCCCCGCCAAGCAGTCTGAGCTATAATAATGATATTAAATAGAAGTATTTAAAATTTTACAGGTGCTAATTACAGGTGATATTAAATATGTATGAAAAAAAAACTGGTACACCTCAGAAGTGGCGGCAAATTCAAATTGGTAGAAGTGGCGGGAAATTCAAGCTGGCGGAATATTTAAAATTAGGCGGGGAAGTTCAAACTGATTTGAAATTTGACAGTAGTGACCTAACCTAAGTTCAAACTGGCGGGATATTTAAAATTAGGCGGGAAATTCAAATTGGTTTCAAATTAGGTGGGAAATTCAATCTGATTTAAAATTAGGCGAGAAATTCAAACTGGTTTAAAATTAGGCGGTAAATTCTGACATAAATCTGACATAAACGTGACATAAATGTGACATCGTGACATAAATGTGTCATAAATGTGACATAAACGTGACATAAATGTGACATAAACGTGACATCGTGACATAAACGTGACATAAATGTGACATAAACGTGACATAAATGTGATGTGTAGGGAAAAAAAAGACAATACTCTTAACATTACATTTTATTATATGTATCGGACAAAACATTAGTTTTATAAAAATAAAGATATTCACGTAGAGCATTACTTAATATACTATCATTAGATACATCACAAAAGCTATTAATAATTTCTTCAAAATTGAAACTAATTTTATGGGAATTTATCGAATCACTTATAATAGCTAAGACATGATAATAGTAAGCACAAAATTCCAATGAATTTAACATACTTATTCTATGAGAAAGTACACAAGTATCAAGCATTAGCAGTTCATCAACTTCGAATATGAAAAGTTCGATGTACATTTTATATTTGGTGATATGTAACTTTTTAGTATCTTCGTAGACCATTTGGGTAACTGTAGCGTAATCTCCACAGCGATGAGTCACAGGGTCATACTCATCTGGCCAACCTTGTATGGGTGCTTGAAAGAAATCTGTTTTCAAACGTTGCAGTAGGTCCAGGAGAGTGGTGTAAAAATTATATTTTGGGATTTCGTATTATTTAATTTCAACTTATTGGAACAAAACCAAGTCTCCGCTTGACGTATCATGTCATCATGCTCCTTCATGGAATCACTTGTTAAAAGCGTTGTGTCATCAGCAAACAGTACACAAGAATTCACACCAATAGAAAACGGAAGGTCGTTAATATATAACAAAAATAGAATTGGGCCCAGGACTGAGCCCTGCGGAACGCCATTTACAATAGGCAGAAGGTCTGACTCACTTCCATTAAGGCTAACATATTGTCGCCTGCCCGATAGATAGGATGATACAAGATTTAACATGCTTCCTCTAATACCATAGTACTCCAATTTATGCACTAATAATTCCACATTGACGCAATCGAAGGCCTTGGTGAGGTCACAAGCAGTAACTTTTGTATTTGTGACCTCATCAAACCCCTCCACTACCTTCTCCACTATATTCGACAGTGCTTTTATTGTGGATTTGTTTTTCCTAAAACCATATTGAGCATCAGTGAAAATAGATCTTTTCTCACAATATTCAATTAGCCTTATCTTAATTATAATCTCAAAGATTTTCCCAATTATAGGAACAGTAGCGATTGGTCGATAATTATCAAGAACATCATGATCACCCTTCTTATGTACAGGCAAAATTCTAGTTATCTTCAGTGAGTCAGGCTACACACCCTCTTGCACACATTTATTATATAAACACGACAATGGTCCAGTTAAATAGTCAACAGAAGCTTTGATCACGTAGCTATTCAAACAGTGATAATCTAAGCTCGAAGTATTTTTAAGAAGAAATATAGCTTGCTGAACATCATAATCTGAGATTGGTGACATAAAAAATGAGGATGCAGGTTTAGGAGCATTATTTAACAGCACTAATGGATCAGCAATAACGTTGTCCAAGGTGACTTGGACTGCATCACAAACAGAAGTGAAAAAATTATTAAAATTATTTGGATCAATGTTAATAGAATTAGACTTTCGATTATTTCTCTCATTATTTACTAGTTTCCAAATAGTTTTACTTTTATTATCAGAATAAATAATTTCATTAGAATAGTACTTTCGTTTTTCAGTTTTTTTATAAATTGATCGATTAGTTTGTAAGGCAGTCCTATTTTCCTTATTAGGATTAGTATTAAACGTTTTTTTACTGGTTTTCAAAGTTTTTCTTCACTCTTGCAAGCTTCTGTTGAACCATTTAATATTACCAGATCTATTACGAACACGCTTAATCGGAAAAGTATTAACAGCTAAAGAATGTAATGTTTTTAGAATCATTAAAGCTAAGTCCTCACAATTTAAATTGTTAATACAATCATAGTCCCACTGCACATCACTCAACCCAACAGTAAATTCTTCAATCTTGTGCTTATTAACAACTCTATTCTGATATGAATCACCACGATCAGGAGACAACACATCAAAGACACGTAAGAATACTCCTAAATGGTCAGACACCATGGGATCACAAGTGCCTGCTTCTAATTTATTCACGTTTATATTTGTCAAGATATTATCAAGGCAAGAACTACAATTAACAGTAATTCTAGTTGGTTCGGTGATAAGATGAGTGAGAAAAGTTACGAATATCTTTAGAGCGTTCAATGTCCAAATTAATATTCCCCACTACAATGATATATTTGTAACTACCTGTAAGGAATTCAAAAAGGCTTTCTAACTGATTCCTAAAAATTACTATATCACCCGAAGAAGACGATCTGTATAAGCTTACTAAGACCTTATTTCTGTTTACAAGTTCAGCAGCACAAAACTCAGCATGAACTACCTTGCAAAATTTTTTAACATCGACAGCTTTCAGAGTTATACCTGATTTAGCGTATATTGCAACCTTGCCATGTTGTTTATTTTCACGACAATAGTAAGAAATCAGATTATAATTATTTATATTAATCATATGTAAATTACTTATATTCAACCAGTGCTCTGATAGACATAATATATCAAATTCATTTATATTTAAGAAAATGTGAAGTTCATCAATTATGTTAGTTAAACTTTGGACATTGATACCCAATAAAGAAAATGAGGATCTAATTAATTCGTTAGTTTGCGACTGAAAAACTTTGTTGTCTTCTGGCAAGAAAAAAACGATTTACAGCAACGCCATCAGGCCATATGTCACTATTTAGAATATGCTGCACTTGAGACTCTGGAATGGATATCTTGAAGGATGAGTAACTGTCAGGGTTTCTTGAGTTTAGCTTTAAAACTTTCACTTCAGGAACAAATTGTTGTAAATAATGTAACATAGCTTCTTCGGTCACCAAGGGTTGTAGATTAGTAACATGTAAGTGACGCATATAAACTGGGACAGCAGCTTTTAAGATGCAGTCGCTTCTCTCAGACATGCTGCCGACTAAAATATTTCTCGAATTAGGTCTAATTATTTTGGCTTGGGCTTGCATTGGTTGATTTATTTTTGGGGATGTATCACTCGTCAAATTAATCACTTTATCGCACACGTTGTTCGCCACAGCATTATGAACTGCAGTGGATAACGCAGCAGTAGATACCGTAGATTTTGCTGATGATTTAGAAGGAACAGGACGTCCACGTTTGTTGGAGATATTATTGTGTAAATTACTGTTTACATTTACCATAGAATCAGTACTTTCAGTGTTTCTATTAGAAACAGATCTTAAACCAGATTTATCAGCAGTCTCCAAGCTCTTGACAAAGTTTATAAGTGCTATCTGATCCTTTAAAGCGTTTATAGCAATTTCTTGATTACTTATGACCATATCCTTCTGCAGTAATATCACATCCTTCTGCAATAATATCTCCTCCAAATGACGAATTTTCATAATAAGCACATCATTATTTTTGTCAGAAGGTGTTGGTGTGGGCTCAAGTAATTCTGTAGACTCCTCAGAGAAAGTTTTTTTGTCACAACAAATTACAGAATCATCATTCAAAAATTGAATAGTTTGCAATTTACTATTTTGCAATAATTTAAGGCAACTCTTGTGTGATACTTTACCACACCTGACACATTTTAGACCATGGGCTGTTGAACTCTTACATCTTCTACAATTGAGATCAGTATCGCCATTATTAATATTTGTCTCACTCATAATAAATCAAATTGATATATTCAAAAGTTGACAATAACCCTTGGTGGTACAGGCAAATAAAGCACCCGTTGGTGGTACCGTCGTCCGTCTTCGAGTATTGAAAATCGTGTAAACTGCGGTCGGCTGCTCCACTTGTCTTCCAGATGTTAACCACTTCTCGATAACCGTGCCCCACGTTAAACCCAGGTAGTTTATTAAAGAGTGTTTTACGCACTAAGTTGCATTTAAAATGCACAAAACAGTCTGATTTGAAATATTGATTTTGATTAATTATAATAATAATAATAATAATAACAATAACAATAACAATAACAATAACAATAACAATAACAATAACAATAACAATAACAATAACAATAACAATAATAATAATAACAATAACAATAACAATAACAATAACAATAACAATAACAATAACAATAACAATAACAATAACAATAACAATAACAATAACAATAACAATAACAATAACAATAACAATAACAATAACAATAACAATAACAATAACAATAACAATAACAATAACAATAACAATAACAATAACAATAACAATAACAATAACAATAACAATAATAATAACAATAAAAATAATAATAATAATAATAATAACAATAACAATAACAATAACAATAACAATAACAATAACAATAACAATAACAATAACAATAACAATAACAATAACAATAACAATAACAATAACAATAACAATAACAACAATAACAATAACAATAATAACAATAACAATAACAATAACAATAACAATAACAATAACAATAACAATAACAATAACAATAACAATAACAATAACAATAACAAAATAATAACAATAACAATAACAATAACAATAACAATAACAATAACAATAACAATAACAATAACAATAACAATAACAATAACAATAACAATAACAATAACAATAACAATAACAATAACAATAACAATAACAATAACAATAATAATAATAATAACACCTATTTGGGTGTCCCACAGCGGGACCCTCATGAGGTGGCTACGGTAAAAAACGCTCTCCGCGGCAGGTATCGGCACCGCCTCCGACAGATCTGGTCTTCGGAGCTGTCGGGTAAGAACAAGGTGAATGCCACAAATATGCTTGCTGTTCCGATCCTTCTCTACTCCTTTGGAGTAGTGAAATGGACACAAAAAGAGCTGAGGCAACTCGATGTAGGGACCCGCAAAATGATGCATCTCCATCGGAGTTTGCATCCAAGATCGTCCGTTCCGCGGTTATACTTCCCAAGAAATCGGGGAGGCCGTGGACTCTTGAGTTTGGAGTGTCTCCAGGGCAGAGTGGTTTTAGAGGAGGCCTGTAAAGTCATCAGGAGCTCAGATCCCCTTCTCTGCATGGTCCAAGACCATGAAGCAGCAGTGATAGGAGCGTTTGTATATAAGGCAGCGAGAAGAGCAGCCGATGAACTTGGTCTCGTGTTCGATACTGAGCGGGAAAATCCAGACTCTGTCACCTAGTCGGATCCTGCTCAGTTAAAAGCCCAAATTAAAGCTGCAGAATGGCGTCATCTTCTGCAGCTACATAAGGATAAGCCAATGCATGGTCTCTTCTACCGTCATCTAGAGGGGCTTGGCTTATCTGAAAGGCTGACCTTTGCTTTTTTGAGGTCAGCGGGGCTGAACTCTGAGACCGAGGGATTCATAATGGCTTGCCAAGATGGTGTAATTAACACACTCGTCTATCGTAGTCGTGTCTTGGGTATCGAGGTTCCTGATACCAGCTGCAGGGCCTGCCGCCAGGCGCCGGAGACGCTTATGCATCTCCTGTCTGCCTGTCCGGTATATGCGGCCACAGCGTATATCCAAAGACACGATTCAGCCTTACGGGTGTTGTATTATCATTTACGACACTCGTATGAGATAGACGAGACGCCAGTGCTGCCTTATGCTCCGGGGGATATAGAATCCGTTGTGGGGAATGAGAAGTGCCGAATTTATTGGAACTATTCATTCCCCACCCTCAGGCAAATTCAAGCCAATAAGCCTGATGTAGTCCTCCTCGACCACCAGCTTAGGACGATGTTTGTGATTGAGTTCTCGGCTCCCGCAGAGAACAACATCGTCCAAAAAGAGGAGGAAAAACGGAGGAAGTATCGAGATCTTCTCTCCGAGCTCCGCAGGCTGTATCCAGACCACTCTGTTAAGATTGTGGTGCTAATTATAGGCGTCCTGGGTGGAATGAGACATACGTTGCTTTCTGACTTAAAGATCATACCGGCTTGTCGAAACTCAGCAGAGACCTTAGCCGGCAGAATGCAGAAAGCAATCGTCCTTGGTTCGCCACGTCTGCTCAGAACACACGATTTACGGGCGCAATGATTACTGACTCCACGGAGTGGAGAGTGGTCATTGCTTGACTCTCCAGAACATCTACGAATGTGTCTGAGCCTCGGAAGGTGTTTACTGAAAAAAATAAATAAATAATAATAATAATAATAATAATCCGGGATTTCATCTGGAACTTGACAAGGTCATTACATCGATGAATAGATTACAGAGCTACGAGTACTTAGGATTGGATCAAGCTCGAGGTATAAGCCATACGAAAATGAAAACGGTACTGAGGAAGAGACTGATGGATAGGGTCAAGGCTATCCTCAAAACTCAACTATCAGCGTCGAATAAAATAAAAGCTATTAACACCTATGCAGTACCGACGATTAATTACAGCTTCGAAATAGTCAAATGGTCTAAAACCGACCTTCACGAGTTAAATCGCGGCTGTAAGACAAAACAAAATATAGAGCTAGGCATCCAAAGAGTTCCACTGAACGGTTTTATTTGCCAAGGTCAAAGGGAGGAAGAGGTGTTGCGGAACTGAGTCTCATCAACAGCAAATTGAGGGACTTCGTAAATTTTTCTAGCGAAAAAGTGAGACATCGACATACCATCGCAACCTCGTTAGATCAGACATAGGACTCACGCCCCTGAACTTGGCTGATGAACAGTATAACCCTCTTCTAGAAATAATGGCTGTGGAACAAAAGATACATAACTGGAAATCAAAGGAACTGCACGGACGATACCCAGCAATGCTTGACCTTGACCAGATTGACACCGAAGCCTCGAATGCTTGGCTGGAAAAAGGTAGCTAGTTCGCGGAGACAGAGGGCTTTATGATGGCAATTCAGGATCAAGTATTGCCTACTCTAAACTATCGCAAGTACATAATCAAAGACCCGACTGTGCTCGAAGATAAATGCAGAATTTGCCATAACAAGTCAGAGACGATAGGGCATATAATAACCGGATGCACTAGCTTGGCCCCCACGGAATATCTCAAACGGCACGACAGTGTGGCAAGAGTAATCCATCAGGAAATATGCAAATACGCGAACCTTTTGACTGAAGTCCTTCCACATTACACATATACGCCTGAACCAGTCATAGAAAACGACGCTCATAAGATATGCTGGAACCGAACAGTGTTAACGGATCACCCAATAGAGCACAATAGACCAGACATAGTAGTTCAGGACAAAATTAATAAAACTACTTACCTAGTAGACATTGCTGTACCATCTGCCCACAACATACTAGAGACGCAGGTAGAGAAAGTCCGGAAGTACAAGCCATTAGCTCTCATTTATATTCGATTAGATATAGTGTAAAAAATATCTTTTTTTTGTACTGATATATAAAATTTATAGGTACTGTTACAAAAACAAATATATATGTATGTGTATTCTATATAGGTATTGTAAGTATGTAAAAATGTTAAATGAATATTGAATATAAATAAATTACAAAAATTACAAATTACAAATTAGCTACCGAAATCAAGGCGATCTGGAATCAAGAAAGAGTAGTCATTATACCAGTGGTCGTAGGCGCAACAGGAGAAATACTATTAAAATTACATAAGAGTATTGAAACTTTACATTTACCTTCAAGATTATACCTGGAACTGCAAAAGTTAGCCATTCTTGGAACTTGCCATATAGCTCGTAAGGCCATGAATGTGGAAACCTGAAAATAACAATTTAATATTTAGGCATTTGCATCACAAGCCGTGTCTAAAGTACTTACCTGAGATACTCGAGAATATGTGAAATAATAATAATAATAAGGATTCCATTGGATAGAGACACTCCAGCCCTGGCACACTTCGAGGCCTTTTCTCAAAGGCTTCGAGAGCCACAAGAGGTGTGCCCACCGATAACCCCGGATGAAGTTCGGAGATCATTTATTAGATCGAAGAACTTTGCTGCTTCTGGTCCCGATGGGATCAGCAACTTCTGGTGGAAAAAATCCACTAGTGTCCACCGCCATTTGGCCAGAATATTCAAGTCGTGGCTAAATGGAGAGCAGCAAATTCCGGTGTGGTTTGTCGAGGGGAGAACTGTGCTTATCCCTAAGAGCGGAGATTTGTCCCAGCCAAAGAACTACCGTCCAATAACCTGCCTGAATGCGTGTTACAAGGTGTTTACTCGCATCTTGTACGCGTGTGTGTTCCACGCAGTGAACCCGGTTTATCAACGGATGTACGAGCAGAGAGGGTCCAAGAGGGGTGTAGCTGGCTGTAAGGAGAACCTGCTCATCGACAGATGTAATACGCAGGACTCCGTGCAGTACAAGCGAAACCTCTCAATGGCCTGGATAGATTACCGCAAGGCATTTGATATGACATCGCATGAGCTAATAATGCACTTGCTCCAATGCCTTGCGGTGGCCGACCCCATAGTGAGATGTATTGAACAACTCATGCCGCTCTGGAGAACCCGCTTTACCATAACATCGGCTAATGCAAGGGTCCAGACAGAGCCGGTTTTGTTCAGGAGGGGAGTGTTCCGGGGAGATTCCCTGAATCCCCTCTTGTTTTGCATCTCATTGCTGCCATTATCCGTTGCACGTTGTCGTACCCGGGGTTACAACTGCGGTACCCCAGGAGACCGGAGGCATAAGGTCACCCATTTGTTCTATATGGATGACCTTAAACTATACGCCTCCGGAGAGAGGGATTTAAATCAGTCGGTCCATACGGAGAGGACGCCTAGCTCATAGACGGAAGCATCTTTCACTATCTAGATGTCGGAGAGTCGTACACCTATTTGGGTGTCCCACAGCGGGGCACTCATGAGGTGGCAACGGTGAAAAACGCACTCCACGGTAGGTATCGGCACCGCCTCCGACAGATCTGGTCTTCGGAACTGTCGGGTAAGAACAAGGTGAGTGCCACAAATATGCTTGCCGTTCCGATCCTTCTCTACTCCTTTGGAGTAGTGAAATGGACACAAGAAGAGTTGAGGCAACTCGATGTAGGGACCCGTAAAATGATGCATCTCCACCGGAGTTTGCATCCAAGATCGTCCGTTCCGCGGCTATACTTCTTAAGAAATCGGGGAGGCCGTGGGCACGAGTTTGGAGTGTCTCCAGGGCAGAGTGGTTTTGGAGGAAGTCTGCAGTCATCAGGAGCTCGGATCCCCTTCTCTGCATGGTCCAAGACCATGAAGCAGCAGGGATAGGAGCGTTTGTGTATAAGGCAGCGAGAAGAGCAGCCGATGAACTTGGTCTCGTGTTCGATACTGAGCGGGAAAATCCAGACTCTGTCACTGAGTCGGATCCTACTCAGTTAAAAGCCCAAATTAAAGCTGCAGAAACGCGTCATCTTCTGCAGCTACATAAGGATAAGCCAATGCATGGTCTCTTCTACCGTCATCTAGAGGGGCTTGGCTTATCTGAAAGGCTGGCCTTTGCTTTTTTGAGGTCAGCGGGGCTGAACTCTGAGACCGAGGGATTCATAATGGCTTGCTAAGATGGTGTAATTAACACACTCGTCTATCGTAGTCGTGTCTAGGGTATCGAGGTTCCTGATGCCAGCTGCAGGGCCTGCCGCCAATCGCCGGACACGCTTATGCATCCGGTATATGCGGCCACAGCGTATATTCAAAGACACGATTTAGCCTTACGGGTGTTGTATTATCATTTACGACACTCGTATGAGATAGACGAGACGCCCATGCTGCCTTATGCTCCGGGGGATATAGAATCCGTTATGGGGAATGAGAAGTGCCGAATTTATTGGAACTATTCATTCCCCACCCTCAGGCAAATTCAAGCCAATAAGCCTGATGTAGTCCTCCTCGACCACCAGCTTAGGATGATGTTTGTGATTGAGTTCTCGGCTCCCGCAGAGAACAATATCGTCCTAAAAGAGGAGGAGAAACGGAGGAAGTATCGAGCTCCGCAGGCTGTATCCAAACCACTCTGTTAAGGTTGTGGTGCTAATTATAGGCATCCTGGATGGAATGAGACATACGCTGCTTTCCGAATTAAAGAACATACCGGCTTGCCGAAATTCGGCAGAGCAGAAGGCAATAGTCCTTGGTTCCCTACGTCTGCTCAGAACACATGATTTACGGGCGCAATGATTACTGACTTCACGGAGTGGAGAGTGGTCATTGCTCATCACTATTCAGAACATCTCCGAAAGGGTCGGAGATTCGGAAGGTGTGACTGAAAAAAAAAAAATAATATCTCTACCCCTCATTCTAATCACGAGGATTAGCCCAGAAGTCGAAGTCTTGTGCGGGAGAGGGGGCCGCATATTATTATTAATCAGGCCGCATTTGCGCCCAGGAACGACTTACGTTGGTAAGCCCTAACCACCATTCAGTGCAGGAATGGGGAAAACCTGAAAACCACATTATTTAGGGGGGTAGTCAAATGTCATCCGGTATCAATCTCTCACATTGACCCAAGCCAACATTCTTCCACCCTACCATACCCGCAGAGAGGGTGCCAATCTCTCCACGAATATAGCTTATATACGGTCTACCGGCTGCGGAGGTCGAACCACACAGCGATCTAGTCACCTCGATTCAAGTACTGACGCCTTAAACTGCGCCACCACTGACCGATCCATATATATATATATATTAATTTACTTTTTACTTCGAAGAGAAATATTTATTTGAAAAAAAAATATATCTACTAACCTAATATATTTTTGAAAATCATACATACAACTTGTATTTTCATTATGATAATGAAAACTTTAAACGATTTGAAGCTATATACAGAGTATTTTATAAAATTCTACTATAAATTTGATACTTTATCGTTTAACAAAAAACGTTTTTATTAAACATTTTATATTCACTAATCTAAATATATTTGGGACTTTATATAAACAATGTATTTGTATATTTTTCTGATCCTCTGTAGAATTGAAAAAATAAGGTCCACTTATTTTTTTTTATGACGAACTTTTAACTGCGACAAAATTTTCTGCAAATGGTGTTTGCAACATTGTTTTTAACACATTATCCTTTTTTCTTGATATTTGTCACATAACCTGTTACTAAACTGTTCTATTAACTCTTAAACGTAGGTAAACTTCCAAGTTAATGCTTTTTGGTGAATAGCTAAAAATTTTTGAATTTATTAACTTAAATGACTGTTGCTTTTACTCATTTTGCATTTACTGCCACTACTAAAAATGATTTGTAATGCTTTGGTAGGTATTTTATGATTATATAATTTTCCTATTTTTACAATGACATAATAATCTTTTACAGAAGTTTATAGAGTGAAGTTTATACAAAATTGTTAATTGTTTAAAACAGTTTTTAAATAAGTAGATAACTAAATTTGATCCTTAGGTAGATAACAATACTGTAAACAAAATTTTTTTATTAAAAATAAATCTACTGATTATAGAATATAAATGTCGGGGCAGCGCAATGGATTTTATGACTGTAATTCAAGCAAGGTTTTGAAATGGTGCCGTCGAAAATAATGGCAAAAAGCCCTTCAACTTATCTATATTTTGCTACTTTTGCCGTCTTTTCTTGATCCCTCTTTTGCAGTGACGCCTGATGCAGTCGTCTCATCGCATCATAGCACGGCATTGGCACTGAATTTGTTTATGAATTTCCTCCAACTTCAATTATAGATTGTTTCCTTGCAGTATATGCTTTTTCAGTATTCTGTATTGACACGAGAGATTTGGAGGATAATAAGATTGATGTGATGTGAAAACGCAGGGGCTGTCTCGGTAGAGGTAATTTTTTTTCTAGATCAAATGAGTACGCAAAAGACTTAATAAAATGTCAATACCGAATGAAAATTGTCTGCTAGTTTTTTTCGTCTAAATTGACACTTAAAATTTTCCTATAGCGCATGGAGCGGCTATTTCTTTAATGTTTAGTGCCAGAACGTGGAAATTGCAAATATTTTGGAGTATTTATTTAGAGATTAAAAGCTTCTAGTTGGAGTATTTGTAGCGGTTAATATTATTTTCGGGATAAGTTTATGGTATTTAAACGTCGTCTTCGCGAAAAGGCGTCGGAAAAAATTACATATGATAGGTAGAAGCCGTGAAAAGTCGGCTCGCCGGATCCCCGTCAAGGGATGCCGTTGGGATTTCGGCAACACTGAAAAATACAAAACCCATCTTACATATAATTACATTTGATGAACAATATAGAAAATGACAAAATATTTGCGATATGATGCCTGCCGTAACGTGTCTGGACGGCCAAATGCTTGGATCGCGGAGGTATTTTGCACACAGAAATGAAGCCTGAGGCTATGTCCTAAAATGCAAAAGGGGCGCTGCCGGTGTCAGAGAAAAAAATATCGCCTCCCGAAAACGGCATTTTGAGGCCAAATAATGCCGGCGTTAACTAAATCATAAAATTCGCGAGAAAAGATGGAAGACAAACGTTTGTCGCGGATAGTATTGTCACAGAATTTGCCCCACTCACACCCAATTCGACGACTGTGGTACCGCGAAATGCTAAGTTTGCCCCGATCGCCCCTACGCGATTCTGGTAAACAAACAAAATGCCGTGTACCAAGACGGTACTGGAAAAATGGGGAATCGACGAGAAGCGTTCGAGTCGTTCGAGAAAATGGATCTAGAGATACTAAAAAATACTTGCAATATTCGTTTGGTCTATAAAAGAAGAATAAACGGCCGAGTCAGTTAGTCTTGTATTACAGTCTTGATTTGAAATGTTTAGTTGGAGAGATCAAAGCGATTTAGATAGTGACTAATTAAATAGTGTTTAGTTGAATTGTAATTAGTACTCAGTAGTGTACAAAGTACAAAGTACAAAGACCCAAGTGTGACATATCACCGCACTTGTCGTGATGTAAAGAAGTGAACGGTGGTATTCGCGAAGGACAATCTCGAATATTCTAGAACTTTGTACGGGAGTGAGACAAAGTCCCAAATGTGAATCATTGGCAACAAGTATTAATATTGATATGTCAGAACCAATTGTTATACAGGGTGTCCGGAAAAGACGTGTACAACGGAAGACCACAGACTCCTGGGTTCAAAATAAGCCGATTTAGCTCAATTTACTTATTTCCAAAATTGCTTCGTTTCGCCGCTAGGGAGCGCCAAAGTTCGTGAAAATTTTTTGTTTATTTCGAATATCTCGAAAACGACTTGATCGATGTTAACCATTTTTGGGCTACGCAGTTATAAGTCTGACCGACACTTTTTGACATTTAAAATCTTTTGCAGTCATTAGAAATATAAGAAAAATCATGTATCATGCAAATATAAGCACATATTTTTTTAACCCCCTGTATAATTATTCTCAATTTCTTTCTATTAGTAGCTGACTTTATTTAGAAACTTTTTTTACACTTTAAGAATTTTGAATAGATGAGTAGTTTAGGCAGAAAAAATATTTTTCGTATGTCAGCAATTTTGGATATAGGTAAATTGGGCTAAATCGGCTTATTTTGAACCCAGGTCTTCCGTTCTACACGTCTTTTCCAGACACCCTGTATATGAAGATAATAATGGATGTATTTGTATTGCAAATAATCCCGCAAATCATAAAAATTCCAAACACATAGATATAAAATACTATTTTTCTAGAGAACAAATTGAGAAAAATGTAATAAAATTAAAATATATTCCTACAGGTAAACAAGTGGCAGACATACTGACGAAACCTCTACCAAGTGTTAGATTTTTGGAATTAAGAGGAAAATTAGGTTTAGAGTAATTTTCTTTTGTTATTAGAGACTATTTTTCCCTAATCCTTAGCAACAAATGTTGGACCATCTGTAATTCTCCCAGAAGACACAAAGGAAGGCATGTCGTAATTTTATTTTTAAGTTATATACGGGTTTAATTATAAGTAAGTGATTATTTTTGAGGAGGCGTGTAGAAATATTCTTTCTAAATAATCAATTACGCTAGTATTCTAAGAAACAGTTATTGTTTAATGTTTAAGTTTAAGCCAAGACCTGTAGATATAAACACGGCCGAGTAGGGACAAAATGTTGACTTAGCAGAATGTTTGGTGTGTGTATGGAATAGAAACTTAGTATAAATATTAATATATAACGAGCTCTTCTTTGCATCGCATTGACGTGTCTTCCGAGTGCCGCCTTTAAAATAAACTATATTAGTAACTGATAATAAAGTGTTATTTTTATATAACCTATCCCAATATCACCGCACTCGTCGTGACGTAAGGAAGTGAACGGTGGTATTCGCAAAGGACAATCTCGAACATTCTAGAACTTTATACGGAAGTAAGACAAAGACCCAAGTGTGACATATCACCGCACTCGTCGTGACGCAAGGAAGTGAACGGTGTTATTTGCGAAGGATAATCTCGAACATTCTAGTACTTTATAATAATAATAATAATAATAATAATAATACTTTATTGGCCAAAAATAGATACAAAATTGTACATATGGCAAGTCAGGTATAAAAAAAGAGCAAACGGTAATAAGATAAAAACACTAACAACTTATAAATAACATAAATAAAATATAGTACAAAATAACATACATAGTCAAATATATATATATATACAAATATAAAAAAAGAACAGATGATACGGTAGAACAAACAACAACTTATAATTTACAAATATAATCATACATGCATATATAAACATATGCACGCACGCACGAGAATGAGGTGAAAATCGATAGCAACAGCAAAAGCCACAGTTACCATCACTTACCATTTACAAAATCATCCACGCTATAAAACCCTCTAACTGATAAAAATGCTTGGTCTTACTTTTAAATTTCTGGTAATCAGATATACATCGAATTTCCTTAGGAAGAGCATTATACAAAACTATACAATTATAATATGGCGATTTTCTAAAAGCGCTTGTATGGAAAGTAGGAATATTTAGCAGTTCCCCGTGTCTTGTAGTATAGTTGTGAAACATTGTCCGTTTTTTAAAGTGACTTATGTTATTTTTCGTAAAAAGTAAACATTTTAAAATATAGATTGACGGTGTTGTGAGAATTCGTTTATCCTTAAACAACTCCCTACAACTCACATTAACTTTTAAGTTGAAAATTAATCTTATAATTTTCTTTTGGCATATAAATACCCTTTCACATTCACTACCTCTACCCCAAGCAAGAATGTTAAACGCTATGTGACTGTACACCATGGAATAATAAACATTAATTAAGCCCGCTTGATCAAGAGTATGCTTTAGTTGCAAAAGAGCAAAGAATGCTTTATTTAACTGACTACACACATAGTCAACATGCTTACACCAGGAGAGTTTAGGATCAAGGATGGTGCCAAGAAGTTTCACTGAATCTGACATGATACATTCATAAGACATAAAGTTTGTGGGTAAAGGCCTTTGAAGGTGAAAATTAATGTAAATAGTCTTTTTGTTGTTTAGAATCAGTTTATTCCTCTGGCACCATATACTCAATGATTCCACCACGTTACATATAATTTTTCTGAGCTCATCTGGTGTATTCGCCGACACAGTAATCGTTGTGTCATCAGCAAACATTGTTACATGACCGTGCTCAATGTATGTTGGCAGATCATTGACATAGAGCATAAACAGTAATGGGCCCAGTACAGAGCCCTGAGGTACCCCAAGAGCAACACTATGTAAATTAGATTTTTTCTCATTTACACTAACTACAAGAGATCTATTTTCCATGTATGAAGTCAGCCAAGCAAGAATGCTACCTCTTATACCCAGGGTATATAATTTCTGACTTAAAATCTCTTTATCTACAGTGTCAAATGCTCTGGAGAGATCAAACAGAAGTGAAACTACATACTTACCAGCATCCAGACATTGATATACATATTCAAGTAGGTGACAGGAAGCTGTCTCAACCGATTTATTAGATCTAAAACCATGCTGAGATGTAGTCAATAGATTATTAATTTCAACAAAAGAAGTTATTCTGTTATACACTAGTTTTTCAGGGATTTTAGACGGGACACTCAGCAAAGAAATTTGACGGTAGTTTTCTAATTCGCATGGATCACCTTTTTTTAATAGAGGTATAACGGTTGCTAATTTAAGACAATCAGGAAATATACCAGTTTTAATTGATTTATTTATCAAATAAACAAAAGGCTCTAAGATATTGCTTTCTATATTTTTTTTAATTTAGCTGTTAAACCATTATAACCGCTTGAATTTTTATTTTTAAGTTGTGAGACAATGTCATGCACCTCCTCAACCGCAACATCTTCAAAGACCATTGATTTTACAAAGTTATCGTTAAGTGTACAAGGTAAAGACAGATTTGCCCCAAAATGCTCTTTAACTTTATTTTGTGCTACAGAAGAAAAATAACATCCAAATTCACGGGCAACTTTATTACAATCACTTATGGTGCTACCATTAATCTTGAGCGTGATTTGATCTCTGTTGGTTTTTTTCCTATCTAATATTTTATTAACTATACTCCACGTTTCTTTGTTTTTGTTTGCTGAATTAATTATTTTATTATTATAATAGGTACGTTTAGTTATATTGATATTGTTCCTGTAATCTTTTTTTTCATTATCGTATTTTACCTTAATCTCACGTGAGTTTAGATTTACTGAAAGCCAAAACAAATTTTTTAAATATAAATTTTGTTGTTTCAGTTCATGAGTGAACCATTCTTTGTTGTGACTTAGATTAGTATTTGGTAAAACGATTTTTTTTCTTCGAGGACAGCTAGCTTCCTAACACCATGAAATGCTATCAAATTTGAATTGAAATGCCTCAGTAAAGTTTAAGAAATATACTCTTGACCAGTCCGTACGTTTTAAGTGATAATTAAAAGTATTAATAGTGTTATCGTTTATAACACGCCGCGTATAGCACATAGTGACTTCAGTAGAACTTGGTTGCTGCTCTGCAAGATTCACAGTAAGGAAATTGGCTAGGTGATCCCCTAAATTTGGTTGTACAACTTCAGAATTATATATGTCTGGATCCAGGTTAGTAATCATGTAGTCAATGCAACTACTGCTAGTGTGGCCATTTACATTTGTATATATACGAGTGGGCTCAGTTGATGTAACAGTTAAATAAAACGAGTTTATAATATCATTTAGAATATTGGTGTAGTAACACTTAGTATTAAAGTCAATATTGAAGTCGCCACATAGAATGATATTTTTTGACACTGTCATGGCGATATTTAAGGCTTCCGTCAGATTAACAATACAGATATTAATGTCACCATCACACGGCCGTAAGATAAATACCCAAGTGGGACATATCATCGCACTCGTCGTGACTTAAAGAAGTGAACGGTGTTATTTGCGAAGGGCAATCTCGAACATTCTAGAACTTTATATCGAAGTGAGACAAAGACCCAAGTGTAGCATATCACTGCACTCGTTTCATTGTGAGGAAGGTAACGGTAATATCTAGAAATACATTCGTGGACATTCTAGAACTTTCCGAATAGTGAATGCCTGTAACTAGAAGTCAAGTCAATATGGATGCTCAAATGGCAAAACTGTTAGAAATGATGCAAACAATGCAAAATAAAATGGAAGACCAAGCGAAGACAATGCAAGAAAAATTTGAAGAACAAGGGCATACAATAAACCGTATTTGTATTAAGAACCCTGTCAAACGTTATGTGTTTACAACAGCCAATGGACAACAACTGCCAGTTAAGGGGGAATGCGAGCTTGAAGTAGAATTGGGAGACGTCAAGTGCAAAGCACAGAGCCCTGGTAGCAGATATATCGGACATTGTCATACTCGGACTAGACTTACTACGAGCAAAGGGGGTGAACTTAGATTTGAATGCTGCAACGCTACGGATAATGGGTGAGGAAGTAGTGCTAACGAACACCACTGAGAATAACGCTGTACGGAGACTCGTTATTAAAGAAGATGTGGTACTACCTGCTCAGGCCGAAACCTTGGTTGCCACAGTTATGGATGGGGAAATGTCTTGCAGTGTAGGAGTGGTGGAACCCAGTAATCCAGATTTGTTCAGTAAGTCTATAGTCACCGGACGTACCCTAATTAAACCTGAGAAAACTACAATGGTACGGGTAGTTAACCTGAAAACCTTTCCACAGAAAATTACAAAGGGAACTGAAGTAGGAGTATGTGAACCTGTTACCATAGTGAGAATACTCAAGGAAATCACCGAAACGGAGAAGGAACCAAATAAGACCAGTCTACCAGAATGTCTCAGCGACATCGTGGATAGGGCCAAAGAAAGATTAACAGAGGTGGAGGTGGAACAACTGGAAGAGTTGCTAAGTCAAAATGAAGATGTGTTTGCACTTAAACCAGGCGACTTTGGGAGAACCAATGTAGTGAAGTATCGAATCGATACTGGTTCATCGTCTCCTATAAAGCAGCTACCACGAGGACTTCCACTAGCCAAGCGAGGAGAAGTTAACAAGATGTTAGGTGAGAGGCAAAACCAAGGCACCATAGAGCCATCTCAGAGTCCTTGGGCTTCTCCTGTAGTCCTGGCCAAGAAGAAAGACGGCTCCACCAGATTTTGTGTGGATTACAGAAAATTAAACGACGCTACCAAGAGAGACAGTTACCCACTACCAAGAATTGACGATACTCTGGACACCTTGGCAATGCGCAATGGTTTTCTACTTTGGATTTAAAGAGTGGATATTGGCAAGTCGAGGTCAGCCCAGAAGAAAAGGAAAAGACGGCGTTCACTACTGGAAATGGATTGTGGCAGTTCAATGTAATACCATTTGGCCTATGCAATGCTCCTGCCACCTTTGAACGATTGATGGAAACTGTACTTCATGGCCTGCATTGGGAGACCTGCTTGATTTACTTGGACGACGTGGTGGTGCTGGGACGCTCTTTCCAAGAGCACCTGAAGAACGTGTCCTAAGTGTTCAAAAAGTTGAAAGCAGCAAATCTGAAATTGAACCCGAAGAAGTGCAATCTGTTCCAGAAAAATGTTAGATACCTAGGCCACATTATAACTCCAAACGGTGTGAAAACAGACCCGGAGAAGACATAATGCATAAAGAATTGGCCGGTTGCTAAAGACAAACATCAAGTTCGAAGTTTTCTCGGCCTATGCACATACTATCGACGATTCGTCCAAGGATTCTCGAATATTGCTAAACCTCTTCATAAACTCACAGAAGACAACATTCCATTCGAATGGACTTCGAGATGCCAACAAGCCTTTGAGACGCTGAAAGAGGCCCTCTGTACTTCCTCGATTTGACCCAATACAAACAACAATTTATAGTGGACACGGACGCAAACAACATTGGAATTGGCGGAGTTCTTTCCCAAGTACAAGATGGCCAAGAGCGAGTAGTGGGATACTTGAGCAAAGTTCTATCGGAAGCCGAAAAGAACTATTGTGTGACTCGGAAGGAATTGCTTGCCATCACCAAGAGTCTAGAATATTTTCATAAATACCTCTATGGCCAAGAATTCCTCCTAAGAACGGATCACGCTTCCCTTAAATGGATGCTATAGTTTAAAAACCCTGAAAAACAGATGGCCAGATGGCTGGAACGGCTGCAAGAATATCACTTTGTTGTTGAACATCGAGCCGGCAGGAAACATGAAAATGCAGATGACCTTTCTAGGAGACCCTGTCCTGTCAACTGCAAACACTGTAGTAGTCTTGAAAGGAAAGAGGACATCTACTCAGTTCCATGCCAGGTGGTAGCGGCTCAACCTGAAGACAGATGGAGTTCAGCGGCGATTCGGGAAGACCAGCAAGCTGACTGTGACATCAAACCTTTACTAGACTGGAGAGAAGTCAACAACCGACTTTCTTGAGTTAACATTTTACACGAATTTTATAACAATAATTAATGATTATCCATTTAAAGCTATTTAAGGGTAGTTTATATAGGTTTAGGGGTAGTAGCGACATTTCCCCAGCTATCTGACGTATTTCTGGGCCATTTCTAATGTTAATTAACAATAATCAACTGATTTTTTTATGATTTATGCGTTCTCCCGGATAAGCCAAAAATCGGCTATTTTTAACATTGTCCTTTTGTGTTGCAACTGCAGTCAGTTAATGTTGAATTTTCTGTTTAGATAGAAGCCCCAAAACTAAGCTAAAAATAAAATGCCCTGTAAATGCTGATTCAATTGGTAAAATCTGTGAAGAAATTCTTCTTGCACATTATGAATGATTTCTGGGGTAACTCTGCGTATTTCGTCCCGAATTTCTTCACAGACTTGCGCATTGTCAAGAAGTTGGTGGATGGCAATTCGAACATTTAATTTAAGTATAAAATTTAATCAATTGTATTTTATTTTACATACCTCAGAATTGTTACTTTTTATGGATAAAATTTACGTTTTCTAACATTCAATCGTCATTTACTCGAAAACTTTCCTATGTAAGAGGGCAAAATTTTAGTACTGTCTGATAGAGAATTAAACGATCTTTCAGAATCAAGGAAAAAAATATGGTGTTGCCATTTAAAAAAAAGTTGATGACGTCATTACTCGAAAACAAATGACATTTGAAAATCGAATTTTACGCTAAAATATGTATTTTTTAAATTAAAAATCGACCTGTTCAAGGATTTTTCCCAAAAAATAATTGTTTCGTTTTTATTGAATTTATTCCATACTTTTGGCGCATACTGTATGTAATGCAAATAATTTGCTTGATGTGTGCATTAAAAATCTCACTTTTCAATTACTTTCATTAAAAATATGTTGATGATTTAATACTAAATGTTCCGCAGAATGGTATCGAACTTCTGTTACAAACTATTTTTTCTTGTCTTTTTTTGAAAAAAGTCATTTTTTCAAAAAAAAAAAAAATGTGAAAGAAAGAAGTTAACAGGTATAGTTAGGTCTATCCGTCGACAAACTTAAATTTCAATCAATATACAGTGTGGAAGAAAGGTATGAAATAAATTCATTATTTCTAAAACCACGAAGTTTCATGAAATTTCCTCGGACAGGTCGATTTTGCTTTTTAAAAATACTCTTTTTTCTATACCAACGCATTTCCGACGTTCATTTATTTTCTCGTGATGACGTCATCGGATATTTTTTTAAATATAACCCGTATATTTTTTCATCGGATTCTTGTAGAGCTTAACTTGCTGAATTCAAAAATGTATAATTTCAACACTTTATTCCTTCAACTTTAGCAATAGTGCAGCTATTGAAAACTGTTATCGTTTCAGGTAAAGTGCCTTTTCTACTGAAAATACAGCAAAATTTTACTTGAAAAACTTGTTCAAAACGATAAATTATGGAGACGTGCAAAATTTTAAAAAAAATCGGCCTGCTTTGATAAAATCTTTGTGCTTTGTTGAAAAATGGTTTCAAAATCAAACCTCGCCGATCTTCTTAAAATATTGCACGTCCTTATAATTTACCGTTCTGAACAACTTTTTCAAGTAACATTTTGCTGTATTTTCAGTAGAAAAGGCACTTTACCTGAAACGATAACAGTTTTCAATAGCTGCACTATTGCTAAATTTGAAGGAAATAAAGTGTTGAAATTATACATTTTTGAATTCAGCAAGTTAAGCTCTACAAGAATCCGATGAAAAAATATAGGAATTCTATTTAAAAAAATATCCGATGACGTCATCACGAGAAAACAAATGAACGTCGGAAATGCGTTGGTATAGAAAAAAGAGTATTTTTAAAAAGCAAAATCGACCTGTCCGAGGAAATTTTATGAAACTTCGTAGTTTTAAAAATAATGAATTTATTCCATACCTTTCTTCCACACTGTATACATTGACATGAACCATTAACTGTTTATTAAAATGTTTAGATTAGTTTTCTTTAACATTTAAGATGTTTCCATTCGATTACATTAATTATATGTTGGATTTATTAAACTAAAGGTTTCCTGATCTAAAAAAATTATCTGTGGTACAATCATATAGTTTTCGGAGAGACAAAATACGTATTCCTATGATATTCATATTTCATACTTTTCCATAATAATTATGTGTCGATTTTCTACCCTTCTAGTAATATTTAAAAAGAAGAACATTTTTTAAATAAGAATGATGAAATCATTTAGTATTATATTTACGGTCTTTAATTAACATACTCTTATTTGGGCGAAAATAAATTGTAGTACCAATGGATTTATCTATAATTCACACTTCTTTTTCTTATTTGAATTGGTATAACATACCAGCATAATTTTAAATCAATTACTTTCAATTTTCAGAATATGATATTGGAAGGAAAAACAATTATTGTAGTCGATGTAGGACAGAAACATGTTTTGTGATTATAAGATGCCTATTAAGAAAACTGTAGTATCAAAAGTCCTGCGTTTTTTCTAATTCAAAAAACTCAATTACCGAATGCATCTTCGATACTGAATTAAGAAAAAAAAATATTTTCCTATGAGATTATTGCAATCGATAATCTCAGTCTGTACTGATTTTCATTTGAATTTGATTAGGCATTGTTGTGTTATTTAAAAATCAGTTTTTGGCATTGTCCATTTGCATCCTGTGTTTTTTATTAATAGCTTTTAAACCCACGTTGATAAGGAACATTTTGCTTTCTATTATTTTAGCTTGGTACCTATCATATTTAAAAAAACATCTTAAATGCTAAAAATATTATTCTTAATATTTATAACATTCTTTTATTTCAGAATAAACCGAAATCTAGTCCAAATAATGAAACTTATAATCAAAGGGCAGTTCGTTTTACTGAAAAAGGGAAAGAATTGCATCGATACAAATACGAAGAACAAGATTATTTGCCGTTAGATAACAAAACAAATAATGATGTCAACAAGTTAGTGTCACAAGAAACCACTGAAATGTTACTAACATTTAAATTCGGAAATCACGTTTTAATATCTAACAACAGTTTAAAACCAAATTCAGCAGTTCGTCAGTTGTTTCCAAATACTAAACAAACAGATATTGAAAACGATTGTTCGGATTTCCTTGTAAAAGCTGAAACTTATCAATCATTTGATGAAACTAAAATTTCTAAGTTGCCCCAAAATATTAAAAAATGTGATAAGCAAATAATTGAACATAGTATTTTTAGACGTTCTCTTGTCCGTTATGAACCGAAAACAAAAAAATCGATAAAAAAAGAAGATCATTCTCTAGTAGAACGTATTAAATTGCTAACATGTGATCTTGATGAAAATAATAAAGATGTAAATAATATATCTGATGGAATAAATCCAACCGGGCAAGAAACATATTTAAATCAAGAAGTTGGTCATGCTAAATCCCATGTCAAAAATTCTTCTCCGTCTTCTTCATCCACAAGTTCGAACTCGTCATCCCTATCATCAACTTACAAGAAGATAACCGATTTATTTACAAAAAAAGAAAAAAGTTTTGAAATAAGTTCTTTCGATAACGGCCAAACACCAACAGAACCAGATTTGGGTGGACCTCAAATTCAAAATGTAAACAAATGTCAGATTAAAGTAAACACAATAATTGACAATAGAAAACAGTTATTGTCAACATTAGTACCCTTAACTGCTTGTGTTAATATGAGTAATCTCAATGATTATTATAATGTGAGTGATGATAATGGAACTAGATTTAATTCTAGCAATACAGAATATTTATTAGAAAATACCAATGAAGATATAACTGTTAACACTGATGATTTCAAGGTCAATACACCGGATGTTTTAGCTGGGACGCCATCGGGAACAGCATCTATTAAAGAAATAGCTGTATTAGAGCAACAAAACATCAGTGGAACAGGAGGAATTAGCACGCAGTAAGTTTATTCATAAATACAATTTAATTATAAGGAACACATACAAATATATATTTTTATATGACACAAAATACAAAAACAACCTAAATAACTTCTAAAAGAGATGATCAAGTGACAAGTGAAATTATGAAAAAATTTTAATTCCCATCAAGTTTACGTCAAAAGGCATCCTCTTCCAAAACAAAAATCGATATGTATTTATATTATTTCAAGAACATATCTTTCTAGAAATAACTTAATCCGTCTCAATTTTATTCACTGCATTTTCATAATAGAATTTACAAAATAGTTTCTAAAATAACTAAACTTGATTCTTTGTATATAAATAAAAGAGGGTTTATTTTTATAGATAGTAATTGTTTTAAATATCGATGAAGCAAGCCAATATCTGTTGAAGGGGTCACATTTTACTCAAACATAAATATGTTATGTCTGACAAAAAGGTATATTAACACAGTCTCCAAATACGTTTAAACAAATCATAATAATAATATTACAACCCAAAGAAATCATAATAATTTTTTTATTTTAATATAAAATAAAGTATCTGCTTTCTTTTGATATATCGTAAAATATATTTTTATAAAAAAAAAGTGAACAAAATACTGTGAATATTAAATAGCTGAAAAAAACATTTAAATATACATAATATAGATATGTAGAGCCTGAAATGTATAGAACCATTTGGGAGAAGAGCGGGTCTTTATTAAATCATGTTAATGAACTTTCTTTGTATTTCAGTGGATAGTAGTAAAGAAGGTACACTTGTTTTAAAAAGGGAATTTTTAATGTAGATTTTTTAAAATAATAAAAATTCACATTTAATAAAATGTCAGTATCGTTTGTTAACAAACGATTGAAAACAAACGACAAATTTTATCTAAATATTGTGAATGCCACAATGAACGTCGACCTATCGATACAAAAGAAATGAAGAATAAAAAAAAACACATATTTCTCTCCATCACCCCCTCGATATGTGGATACGTTCAACAATCTTCATGTTTCACTTTCCATACCCATAAGATGAAGACATTTTACATGCTTTGGTCTTGGTAAACCTTTGGTCAGAATATCGGCAGCCATTTCACTCGTAGAGACGTAATGAATACTCGAGCCTTGTTCACTTTGAACTGCCTCTCGAACAAAATGATGTCACATCAATGTGTTTGGTTCTGCTATGGAAAACAGGGTTTTTGGCGAGTTTTAGAGATCCATTGTTGTCACATATCGTCCGTCTTATCACGTAGGGGCGTATAATAAAAAAAATCGGAAATTCAGTTACGCCGGCATTAGGATTTTCTTCACCGTTTAAAAAAACACTATCCAGATACACACGATCCATTATGTGAGTGTTGTAGCATATACTTTGTTAGCTGTAATTCCAAAATATGGGTTTGTTTGAGAATTAAATAAAAAAAAACCAGCTGCATAAGCTGAACGCATTTTCGTTATTTGTCTCTCCTATAAAATTTATAAAATGCACATACGTCCCTATGTGATAAGAGGGACGATATCAACGTTTCACATGCTAATTTGTCGAAACCCAACTCTTTCAGGAATCGTTGAGATACATGGCTTCTTTTGTTGCTTCACTCAAAGCCATATTCTGCTACAGTTGATGACAATGTAACAGTCCTGTTTTATTGATTCCCATAAAATAGGACCTCCTCCGAGAAGAAACGTAAATCCTGTATACGATTTACGATCGACGACACAATTTGCCCAATCTGCATCAACGAATCCTTTCAGTGGTTTCTGATTCTTTTTGAATATTAATTCCCTATCCTGCGTTCCCTTCAGATATCTAAGAATCTCTTTCCAACATTACAGTGAGATTTGTCATACCAGGAGTTGTACTGGCTAAGATAGCTTACTGCATGAATGTTAGGTCTTGTACACACAGCCAAGTACATTAGGGATCCGACCAGTTTTCTATACGGCATATTGTTTGACTCTTCCAGGTCTGATTAATTTTCTGATTTCATCAATCTCTTTCCCAAGTCGATTGGTGTGCTTACTTGTTTTGAATCTGCTATTCCAAACCTGTCGACATCTTTCACGTACCCCTTCTGATTCATTTTGATTCCGACAACTGTTCTTGAAAACTCGATTCCCAGACAGTATTTCATGTCATCAAAACATAGTTCTCAAACTTCTTAATCAACTTTATATTTTTGGAAATTAACAGGAGATCGTCAACATAAATCGCAACGATAAATATTTTTTACCCTCGTCCCAAATAAAATATAAACGGATCAAAATCAGATGATTTGAGATCAAATTTCTTCACGAGATCAAGTACTTCACAGAGTTTCGTATACCAACTTCATCCGGCTTGGCGCAGACCGTAAAGTGCTTTCTTCATCCAGTACACTGGCTCTGTTGATATGATTTTCTTTAATGTTACTTCTGTGTAGTCCGGTAATTCCATGAAGATCAACAAGAATCCAGGTCTCGTTTTTAATTATTGACTTTATTTCTGTTGCCCATAACTTCAATCCATTCTGCAAGTCCTGCAAATTCGTCTGCTCCATTTGTATTTTTGACCATGTAATATTGTTTCTTACATTTTCTTGGAAGACCTGTTATTATCTTCTTTGGACTTTCCCTTGCTTTTTTAATTTGAACAGCAAGTTCAGGATACTGCTCTTCTTCAATATCTTCCTCATTTCCTATTGGTGCTCAATATCATTTGCTTCCCGGTTCATTTTTTCATCTCTAGGATCGTCAATTTCTGTTATTGAAGCAGTTGTCGTCTTCGTCTTGATTTTTCTTATTCCTGACACATGGAAATTCTCTGATTTTTGGTTTCAGAATATATTCAACTTTCACTTCTTCCATTGGTGAATAATTGTTGTTGGTATTTTCTTCCAGTTTTTCAAATTTCTTGACATTAATTTGAAAGTTATCTTCAATTTTCGATTCATTTACAAATTTCAGGTCTCGTGTAATGTCAACTCTTCTATCATCAGAAATCCAAACTGTACGTCTTTGATTTTTCGGAATATCCAACTAGTATTTCCTTTTTGGATCTAGCATCAAATTTTCCTGGTTTTTACTCCTGCTTCGAGTGTAAACCTCGCACCCAAATTCTCGGAAATATTTCACGTTTAAGTATCCATTCCAAGTATCACATCAGAAGACAAGTTGGCGAGGTACTAGAGGCTCCTGAAACTCGTTTCCACCCAGGTGGAACTTTATGTGATACCTCTCGGTCATGGTAACTAAGTGACCGTTGGCTAGTTGCACGCCAGAGATGCATGCGGTCTCATAGAGTAGGCCTAATTGACGAATACGGTCGCCTACAATTGAGTGTGCCTCTCAGGTACTTATTAGGAACGATAACTTTGATTCCCAAGTACGGATGGATCATACAGTCGATTGTCTGGATGTTGTGCAGTTAGAGTATCTGAGCCGTGGATATAATTGAACGGTACAAGCCTCAAAACAGCACTGCTCCGAACAAGCGATTTGGAAATGTCAGCCCTTTCCGGATTCCTTATCAAACAAATGGCAGTTTGGTCAAAACGAACGGGACGAAATGACCTCAATCATGTGCTCCGGCGTAACTTGGCCGATGGCGTGGCGGAGGACTTGTCTTATGGTAGCGTATGCACTGGCGGTATTCTGGCAGTAAGGTCCAATAAAACCAGCGTCGAGCCCCCTCTGTGGAAAAACCTCCACGTATGCTCAGAAGCATCTGCAAGGCGGTCAGGTAGTTTCTATCAGACTCTCCTACCTGCTGACGGCGTTGATAAATCTTCTCCAGGAAGGACTTGTAGTTCGCCGGCAGATAGGCAGATAGGCAGATCACAGTTGATTCGGTACCAGGCCAAAGCGTGAAAGAGAAATAGGCAACTCTAGGTTGCGGGTAGACACATCCATTCTTGATTAACTTTACCAATCATCACTTCTTCTCTTCCATGGTGTCCAATCGGAATTTTGCTAAACTTGCTGTTTATTTGTTCCTTCTTAAGCTTGTAGATCCAGCTTAGCCGAAAGTCTCCTAACTTAAGAGTTTGTCGGCGGATTTCGGACAGGTCTGACTGCGGACCTCTTCGTTTGGCCCCTCTCCTCCGGTCTGGTTTCTAAGTACTTCAATGCTGGCGTAAGCTCAGATTTTTGGGTGGAATCGGCGCTGTTCGTAGACGGTTTCAATCGGTTGGTATCTTCAGTAACTGTTCCCTTTTTAGGTCCCTGCTCGGGCGCCAAAGTTGTGATTTGTCCCCCGTCCTCGATGTGAGGCGGGTGTCACTATGATGCCTGAACAGTGGAGGCGGTTATCTCCTTCATCGATTTATGTTTTAAAATATATAAACACCTCAACCCAGGCACCTACAGTGAAGAAATGATATGTCCAGAGGGTCTAGGGAAACAGTTAGACTTACGGGTCGGAATAAATGTCACAATTTCTTACTACCTACTTATTAACGTAACTAAAAGTGCTTAAATTAAAAGCGTGTTACGGTGAAATAATTTATCACTTAAAACCACTTAACTTTTAACGAAACAATTTCAACTTTGTATATTAACTAAAATAATATTGCAATTGACTTTCGATTGGAAAATATTAGGTTTCTTGTACAACAAATTATTAGTAATTGCAACACCCTTTTAACTCATATATATATATATATATATATATATATATTGCAATTTCCTTCTCAGCATTAAGAACAGTTTATAATCCTACTATAACTTTTAATGAAATAAAGTAAATCAAAAATACACTTTTCGGGTAAGTTAAATTAATGTTATTACTCACTTACATTGTTCTCAAATGAAAATTGCACATTACTACAAACTTTATTGGCGAAGGAAGTAATATCTTGAAGAAGAGTGCCCATTGGTAGAACAGTATTATACAGGGTAGGGTGTTTGTAAATAAGTGCGATATATTTTAGGGGGTGATTGCCGAAGTTATTTTGTGAAAAAAAGTTCATATAAACGTAGGTCAAAATATGCTTCGTTTCCGAGATACAGTGTTTAAATTTTAATTTTTATTTATTTTTATTAATTATTTCTTTTTTAAATCGAAATTTGGAGGGATAAATGTGCATTTTTTGGAGTGATCCGAATATTTCTACTTGCACCAGTGAACAACTGTAATATAAATATTTTGTAATAGTCGCAAACCTATAACAGATATTGAAAATGACCTGCCTTACAAATGATACGAGAGTCGACTCTTCGCCTCATCGACTGTCGTATTCGTCTCACAGCCGGCTGTAATTCGATTCCTCAGGTCTTCAATATTTTCGACAGGAGCCACACGTTTACTAAAAATTGACGTTCAAAATGACCTTGAGAAAAAACTATGTGACTTTTCATCAGCCCATAAGTGATTGTTATTAAAATTTTGTATAGAATATCTTGAAAAACTTGCCTCGTCAGTAAGCTAAACGCCATTTAAAAAATTAGGATTTTTGATCGGTTACATGAAGAATCCATGGGCAAAAACCTAGACGCGGTAAAAAGTCTCGAGGTAGTAGCGCCTGTACACGTTGGATATGAGACGGATACAATTGTTGCTCTTTTAAAATTTTAAATACGGTGAAATTGCTTACATTCAATATGTTGGCAATATTTCAAGTGCTAGTGGTGACTCCGGAACTATATAATGAACTACTTCTTCTAGTTGCACAGTTAGTACTTCTCGAGGGCGCCCGCAGTCAGCAGTCCGTTAAATGTACCATTTTCGTGCAAACGTTAGTGAAGATGAACAAATATTGTGTGATGAGGTATCCTACTTTCTTGATACAACTCAGCATACAGTCGTAGAGCATTTCCATTACTTCGACCATAGGCAAAATGCATATCTGCCATTACCGCATTTGCAAAATTTTTCTTTTTTTTTTGAAAACACAAAAATTATTCATTTATTAACATTAATTTTGTAGCAAACAAATAATGAAAAAATGCTAATTTGACATTTTGACAAGATGGCTGTATTTTATTTAGAAATATTGGCAGCAACCTACTAGATAATGTATCAATAGAAATTAAAAATACAGAACTTGCAATAAAATATGTTTTATTTTTTTCCTCAAAAACGGTGCATCCTACGCAAAGAATTGAAGAGACCAATTTTATTTAGAATTTCAAAAAAAATATCAAAACGGGAAAAAGTCAGTGGCGTACTATTTTTTTTATTAAAAAAGGTTGTGGCATTATCGCACGGGCGTCACTGATGCAAGAAAGAAAAAATAATCGGATCACCCCAAAAATGAACATTTATCCCTTCAAAGCGTGTTTCAAATTTCGAGCCAATATCTTTAAAACTGAATTAATTAATAAAAAATTTAAATTTAAATACTATATCTCGGAAACGAAGCATATTCCGATCCACGTTTATATGAACTATTTTTCACAAAATAACTTCGGCAACCACCGCCTAAAATATTTTGCACTTATTTACATACACCCTGTATATGCAATGCCCATTAGTAGAACAGTATTATACATGCAATGAAAAGCCAGAACCTATCCAAGGAGAGTGCATTGCCATAGTTATCTAAGGTCGACAACCTTCCAATTGCCAATTCAGCAGTCAGTGTGATACAACCTATGATAACACAAATTCAAATACTTTTGATTCCTCAAGAAGATGCCAGTATCAGATTTCAATATGACACTAATGGAGCTGAAAGAAGTTCCCCATCACTAATCACTGTCAGTAGTGCATGCCAAATTTGGATCAATTAAAAATTGTTTGTTATTTAATATTATAGAGTTCATAGCTTAGTTATTAAAAATTCGTAGTATCAAGTCCAGATAAAATTAATGTGTAATCAGTTTTTTGCAGTTGTTCTAAATAATGATATTTCATCTTGGTATTCAGTTTTAACATATTCTTTGAGCGCATTTAATCTTGTACATTCTTAAATAAAATATGTATTTTTTTATTACACTATTCTACAGGAAAAACCCAATTACGGAATAGGAATACAACACAAACCTTATAACCTAATATTCATAATTAAAAACCAGAAACATAAATATTGTTAGATTTAGGGGTAATAAATCGCCCCCAAGCCTGTGATTTACATTAATAAATCATCTCAAAAGTTAAACATTACACATAAACACTTGTATATTTACTTATTTGACTAGTAAATACAACTCACTGAGTAACACTACCGTTACACATGTAATACACGAATCTTAATTATATGTGATTACAATTATTTCAATAATTACAAAATAACCAGCGGCCTTTGAATTCAGGCAGCGCTCATGTCCGCAGTCGAAACATGAATAATCCGCTGACAGGAGGCGGCTTGGTCTTGGTGACGACATAGCCCAAATGTTTATAAACACCGGCCGATAACGAATCATATATCTAACACGGCCACCCTGACAGGAACTTCGCTCTTGAAGTTATTTTTTTTTTAAAATCAAACAGTACAGCAAATCATACAACTTGGTAATACATAATTTGAATTTCACAAGTGAAATAACATTATCGTCTAAATACAACTAGTTAGCCTATAAAGCGACCAATCAAATGTAAACTGTAAACTTTACTTTTCTTTTAAATTAAGTACACACAAGCCACATTGGTGATCTGGCCAAACTAAGAAATCATCATTCAATGACAAGTCACTTCGTCATACGAGCTTGATCTACTATAAGCTGATTCAGGTACACATTTTTTAGTTTACTTAAATCACAGTTAAGATTTCAGTTTTGCAATTTCGTCAGATAATTATTGATCAGAATACATTGTGTTGATACCAATTTTACGTTCATCATTACTGATTACTTACTTCACCAGGTATACTGTTCTGATTAAACATGTATGTTAAATTCGTTACCTGTACTAGAATGCTCCACCAGATTCCGTAATTCTGATGTACTAAGGGTGTACAGGTTCGACACAAATTTTGACATAATTACTTACTGTTTGTTGTTTTGATGAGTTCTGAAATAATAAAAGCAGATAACAAGTCAAACTAATTGACTTCGGCAACTTTTTAAGTTTTCACAACAAATCATGGTCATTACTATCGGAATATCGTAATCTAGGTTACTTCCAATGATATCAGAGTATAGAGTAGCATCAATTTTCGTGCAACAAATAAGTGATCAAAGTTAAATTGCACCTCCTCTCGTAAGTCTACAAAGGATTTTTCCGTTCAGAGCCACAAGCCATTCTACAGTGGGCTACTATGTATTTAACAAAACCTTGTGCTCTCAAGTCTGCAATTCCGTCTGGTAATATACCGAAGTGGTGAGACAATTCCTTTAGAAATTTACATTACTACTTCTAAAACATTTAAATTCTCTAATGTACAATTCTCTTCGGTATCTACCAACGTGTTTAAACTCCGTCAAGTTCTACACACATACAAATTTTCGTTTCAGCTTCGACAGTGCCATCAGGTTCTGCGACGCTGACGTCGTCAAAAGCTACACTCATACAAATTTTTGTTTCTGCTTCGACAGTGCCATCAGGTTCTGCGACGCTGACGTCGTCAAAAGCTACACTCATACAAATTTTTGTTTCTGCTTCGACAGTGCCATCAGGTTCTGCGACGCTGACGTCGTCAAAAGCTACACACATACAAATTTTTCACAAATGCTCGACCATTCTGACTTAAGATCTGTCTCATACGCAAGAGATTCATACTTGTTCGCACATGCCTCAATATGCTCATTTCACGATGTACATGGGGTGTCACACTAATGATAACGTCCGCCGGTAAGTCGAGTATCGTGCAATGTTCAAGTTTTGGAAATTTAGGCAGGCAGCAGCTTTTCGTAATATACCAAGATTGAAAAAGAAATTTTACAACTGGCCTCTTATTTCTTTGTATGTGACAGTTTTTAAGAGCCTCGTATTCTTGTGTTGGCAATTTTAGTGATCTTGTTGAGACCATAGGTCAAGGTCCTGAAACAAGAACATTCAGCGACTGTTATGATTATTGATTAGATGTTTATAAAACAAACGTGGCAAATCTGCTGGATAGACTTAAGCAGAACATATTCATGTTCCTGTATTAACATTATAACGAAGCAGAGCGTTACAATAAATTGTTGTAAGTTTCTTATAAGTAGGTATTATTTTTATCATTCAAATTAGCACATCCCTTCAGGGTTGTTTACACTTGTGTTTTCCACAAAGACAAATAATCTTAAACATTCAATAACTGAACTGCACATGACCCAGCAAATAACGGAAATATTATACCCGTCTCATCTAGGTATTATCAAGGATTAACAACATATTAACAAAATTTACTCACTAAATGTTTACTCTTATTTATGCATCATTTAGGCATCCATGTCAAAATAACTGATAGAATGAGACATTGCATCGCCAACAAAGACATGTAAACGTTTTTCAAAATTTCATTTGAGGAACATTTAAATTGTAGCAATTAACAAACCAGACATCAATAATTTTATTTCATCCCAACTTTATTATATGTCTTATTCCTAACCTCGGCACCCAAAACATCAGAAACTTGATTATTCTGTGGTGAAATATACAGTGAATTTAAGAGTAATAATGGGTTCCTATAAAATCATTAAAAAGTATCGATGGTAAGTTTTAATGGGTCTAAAGAATTGACATATACTGTGCAAAAATATTTCCAAGACTCAGGCAGTGGTCAAACATAACTTTTAAGGAACACCTGTATGTACATTCTTCACTGCGATCAATAAACAAAGCATTACTAATATTTCTCACTATTGTCGGAGATTTTTAAAGGAACATTCATTACTCGTAACCCTGCGCTAGGTCCGGAGTGTGTTTATAAAACAATCTCCGATACATTAAACGCAGTTAGCATTCTACCTGATTATGATTACGTTATTTTTGGGGGTGATTTTAATGTTGACCTTTTAACTGTGAATAATGCTACCCTACTTTTAAATAATTTTTTAGATAAATATGGATTAACACAATGTATTGATTGCCCTACTCGAATTGCTCCTACTTGTCAAACGCTCCTTGACCTTATTGTTACGTCATGTAATGACATAATTGTAAATAGTGAAGCCATTAATATGGATGGCATTTCTGATCACAAATTGGTTACATGTAGTTTGAAGTTTGGTAAAGTTAAACAACCTATGCTTTTTCGTACCTTTAGAGATTTTTCTAATTTTAATTACGATTTATTTTTATACGATCTTGGAAATATTAATTTTGACTCGATATATAACTTTTTGTCTGTTGATGATATAGCTCAATTTTGAATTTAACTATTATTGATTTGTTTAATATTCATGCACCGCTAAAAACTGTTAGAATTACGAAACCACCTGCTCCTTGGCTTACATTTAATTTAAAAATTATGATGAAATTGAGAGATAAAGCTTTTCTTAAATATAAAAAAACTAAAACTGAAGTTCACTGGGCTGCTTACAAAAGACTTAGGAATATGGTTAACTCAGCGATAAAATCTGAAAAAAAAGCATACCTTCATTACAAATTTAAAACTGACCCTAAGGCTTTCTGGCGTACTTTGAAATATTTGAATATTAGTAAAAGTAGTGATAAAATTAATTATTCTTTATTTGGTAATGCTGATGATTTCAACGAATACTTCCTTAATAATATTTCTCAAAGTACGGGTGATCAACATTTTCTTACTAATAATTACGTTAATAAACATTTTGGCACAAAGAGAAATTTTCAATTTTTAGAAGTAGATTTCAATGCAGTGGAGAAAGTCTTTGCTAGAATCAAGTCAAATGCCAAAGGATGTGATGGTATTAACTTAAAAATGCTCACGTTGCTGTTTCCTCACCTGAGTGGTTATATAACTTTTTTGATTAATAAATGTTTAACCACTGGCACTTTCCCTGACGTTTGGAAAGAAGCTCATGTTATTCCAGTGCCTAAAAATAATAATCCAAATCATATTTCTAACTTCAGACCTATCAGTATTTTTCCTACGCTTTCCAAAATTCTTGAAAAAATAGTTCAAGAACAGCTTTCCAATTTTTTAAATAATAACGATATCTTGCCTCCAACTCAATCTGGATTTCGTGTTAATCATAGTATAGCTACTGCCTTGTTAGATGTTACAGATGAGCTATATAGAGCCAGGGATAATCACAAAAATTCCTTTTAGTGCTTCTTGATTACAGTAAAGCCTTCGATACACTAGTACCTTCTACATTATGTTTAAAGCTTAAATATTTTGGCGCTAGTGATTTAGTTGTTACGTTTTTTCAAATTATCTTCTGCGAGGCGCCAAAAAGTTTGTTTAGGTGAATCATTTTCTGATATTTCTGAAATATACAGAGGTGTACCTCAGGGAAGCATTTTGGGGCCGCTTTTGTTTTCAGTTTATACTGCTGACTTCTCGACATTTTTGCAATATTCAAAGTCGCATCAATATGCAGATGATTATCAAATATTTTATCATTTTTCCATCTCGAACATTGATTTTGCAATGGAGCACATCAACTGCGATTTAAATGTTATCTCTACTGTGTCTAATGCTCATAGTTTAGTTTTGAATGAGAAAAAGACTAAGTTACTAATTTTCGGACCACGTCGGGATGACATAGTTAATTACCCTGATCTTAACATTGTCCTAAATGGTAAACCTTTAGTTTCGTCTACGTGTTGCCGGGATTTAGGTATCTACCTTGATACTGACCTCAGATTTCAGAAACATGTGTCCAATTTGATTCAGAAGTCTTATTGGAAATTACAAACACTGTATCTTTTTAAAGAAGTTCTTAGCACTAATGTCAAATTAAAGTTGTGTGATACCTTAATTCTTAGTTATGTAGCCTACTGTGATATAGTTTATTGGCCTGCTATATTAAATAGGGACAAGTAAAGTCTTCAGAGGCTACAGAACACTTGTTTAAGGTTTGCGTATTGTGTTAGAAAATTTGATCACATAAGTGACAAGTATGAGCAGTCCAAGTGGTTAAAACTTAATGAGCGTTATATGGTTCATATGGCGTCTCTTGTCTATAAAATTAATAAATTGGGTTCTCCTAAATATCTTTTTGATAAACTCGTCAAAGGTCAGCATGAACGATCTACTAGATTTTGTGATCTGTACACTGTCCCACGTCATAGTACTGCTCAATTTCAAAGGTCATTTAGCTATAATGCCGTTAAAATTTATAATAAACTCCCCTCTGCTATTAAGTCTGCTTCTAGTTGCCAAGTTCTGAAAAAACAGGTCAAATCTTTTGTTACCAACTTAAGTTAAATCTGTATGTATTTATGCTTCTTTATCATGTATGCTTTTTATTTATATATAGTTTATAATTTCTCTGTTGTCTTACAGTTTTACTTTGTATTGTATCGTTTAAAGGGAGTGGTTAGGTGGCAGAGCAACAATTATGTTGAACCTCGCCACTTCTTTAATAACATTTCTTCACTATGTATAGTTTGAATTTTAATAAAGACACATTATTATTATTGTTATTATTATTATTATTATTATTATTATTATTATTTTTTTTTTTTTAACTAGAATCCAGTCACACCTCTGAGGCTCCGACACATCCCAGAGAAGAGCTGGTGTTTACCAATTGCCACTCTCCACTCCGTGGAGTGAGTGACTACTGGGTCCGAGAATCGTGCGCCCTAAGCAGACGTAATGAACCTAGGATGATAGCCTTCTGCATTCTGCCGGCCAGGATTTCTGCTGATTGACGGCAGGCCGGAATGCTCTTAAGTTCAGACAGCAGCGAATCTTTTGTTCCACCTAAGACTCCTATTATTAGTACCACAAGTTTAACAGAATAGCCCGGGTACTGCCTGCGAAGCTCGAAGAGCAAATCTCTATATTTCGTCCGCTTCTCCTCCTCTTAAGATAATGTTGTTCTCAGCTGGAGCTGAAAACTCGATCACAAACATCATCCTGAGATTGTAGTCGAGGAGGACTACGTCAGGCTTATTAGCATGGATTTGCCTGGCGGTGGGAAACGAATAATTCCAGTAAATTAGGCACTTCTCGTTTCCCACTACGGACTCAATATCCCCCGAAGAGTAAGGCAGCACTGGTGTCTCGTCTATTCCGTACGAGTGCCGTAGATGGTAATACAGCACCCGTAGTGCTGAGTCGTGTCTATGGATATAGGCCGAGACTGCATATGCGCAACACGCTGACAACAAATGCATTAGCGTCTCCGGCGCCCCATGGCAGGCCCTGCAGTTGGTATCAGGGACCTCCATAGCCATGACACGACTCCGATAGACGAGGGTGTTAAATACACCGTCTTGGCAAGCCATAATAAAGCCTTCGGTCTCAGAGTTCAGCCCTGCAGACCTCAGAAAAGCAAAGGTCAGCTTTTCGGATAAGCCGAGATCGTCTAGATGACGATAGAAGATACCATGCATCGGCTTATCCTTGTGCTGCTGCAGAAAATTGCGGGTTTCTGCAGCTTTAATACAGGCTTTTCGCTGAACGGGCCCCAACTCGATGACAGAGCCTGGGGTTACCCGCTCGGCATTAAACTCGAGACCAAGGTTATCGGCTGCCCTACATGCTGCCTTAAATAGAAAGGCTCCTACCCCTGCTTGTTCATGATGTCGAACCAAACAGAGGAGGGGATCCGAGCTTCTGATCACTTTACAGGCTTCTTCCAGAACCACTCTGCCATGAAGACACTCCAAACTCAGGAGACCACGGCCTCCACGATGTCTTGGGAGGTATATCCGTGGTATGGACGCTTTTGGATGCAAACTACGATGTATATGCATCATTTTTCGTGTTCCTACGTCGAGTTGGTGAAGCTCCTCTAGAGTCCACTTAATTACTCCGAAGGAGTAGTGGAGAATCGGAATGGCAAGCATATTTGTGGCACTCACCTTGTTCTTCCCCGACAGCTCTGAAGACCAGATCTGCCGGAGGCGGTGCCTATACCTGCCACGGAGAGCGTCTTTGACCTTACCTACCTCATGGGTGCCTCTCTGTTCGACACCCAGGTAGGTATACGTCTCTCCGGCATCAAGATGGTGCAAGATGCAGAAGATTATTATTATTATTATTATTATTATTATTATTATTATTATTATTATTATTTATTTTTTTTTTCCAGTAAACACCTTCCGAAGCTCCGATACATTCGGAGATGTTCTGGAGAGTCAAGCAATGACCACTCTCCACTCCGTGGAGTCAGTAATCATTGCGCCCGTAAATCGTGTGTTCTGAGCAGACGTAGCGAACCAAGGACGATTGCTTTCTGCATTCTGCCGGCTAAGATCTCTGCCGAATTTCGACAAGCCGGTATGATCTTTAAGTCAGAAAGCAACGTATGTCTCATTCCACCCAGGACGCCTATAATTAGCACCACAATCTTAACAGAGTGGTCTGGATACAGCCTGCGGAGCTCGGAGAGAAGATCTCGATATTTCCTCCGTTTTTCCTCCTCTTTAGGACGATGTTGTTCTCTGCGGGAGCCGAGAACTCAATCACAAACATCGTCCTAAGCTGGTGGTCGAGGAGGACTACATCAGGCTTATTGGCTTGGATTTGCCTGAGGGTGGGGAATGAATAGTTCCAATAAATTCGGCACTTCTCATTCCCCACTACGGATTCTATATCCCCCGGAGCATAAGGCAGCACTGGCGTCTCGTCTATCTCATACGAGTGTCGTAAATGATAATACAACACCCGTAAGGCTGAATCGTGTCTTTGGATATACGCTGTGGCCGCATATACCGGACAGGCAGACAGGAGATGCATAAGCGTCTCCGGCGCTTGGCGGCAGGCCCTGCAGCTGGTATCAGGAACCTCGATACCCAAGACACGACTACGATAGACGAGTGTGTTCATTACACCATCTTGGCAAGCCATTATGAATCCCTCGGTCTCAGAGTTCAGCCCCGCTGACCTCAAAAAAGGTCAGCCTTTCAGATAAGCCAAGCCCCTCTAGATGTCGGTAGAAGAGACCATGCATTGACTTATCCTTATGTAGCTGCAGAAGATGATGCGTTTCTGCAGCTTTAATTAGGATTTTAACTGACCAGGATCCGACTCGGTTACAGAGTCTGGATTTTCCCGCTCAGTATCGAACACAAGAACAAGTTCATCGGCTGCTCTTCTCGCTGCCTTATACACAAACGCTCCTATCCCTGCTGCTTCATGGTCTTGGACCATGCAGAGAAGGGGATCCGAGCTCCTGATGACTTTGCAGGCCTCCTCCAAAACTACTCTGCCCTGGAGACACTCCAAACTCAAGAGTCCACGGCCTCCCCGATTTCTTGGGAAGTATAGCCGCGGAACGGACGATCTTGGATGCAAACTTCGATGGAGATGCATCATTTTACGGGTCCCTACATCGAGTTGCCTCAGCTCTTCTTGCGTCCATTTCACTACTCCAAAGGAGTAGAGAAGGATCGGAACGGCAAGCATATTTGTGGCACTCACCTTGGTCTTACCCGACAGCTCCGAAGACCAGATCTGTCGGAGGCGGTGCCGATACCTGCCGCGGAGAGCGTTTTTAACCGTTGCCACCTCATGAGTGCCCCGCTGTGGGACACCCAAATAGGTGTACGACTCTCCGGCATCTAGATAGTGAAAGATGCTTCCGTCTATGAGCTGGGCGTCCTCTCCGTATGGACCGCATCGTCCTCTCTTGAGATGAACCAGTGCACATTTGTCCAGCCCGAACTCCATCCCAACCGCCTGCGTGTACTCATGTACCACTCTGAGGGACTGATTTAAATCCCTCTTTCCGGAGGCGTAGAGTTTAAGGTCATCCATATAGAACAAATGGGTGACCTTATGCCTCCGGTCTCCTGGGGTACCGCAGTTGTAACCCCGGTTACGACGAAGTGCAACGGATAATGGCAGCAGTGAGATGCAAAACAAGAGGGGACTCAGGAATCTCCTGGAACACTCCCCTCCTGAACAAAACCGGCTCTGTCTGGACCCTTGCATTAGCCGATGTTATGGTAAAGCGGGTCCTCCAGAGCGGCATGAGTTGTTCAATACATCTCACTATGGGGTCGGCCACCGCAAGGCATTGGAGCAAGTGGATTATTAGCTCATGTGATGTCATATCAAATGCCTTGCGGTAATCTATCCAGGCCATTGAGAGGTTTCGCTTGTACTGCACGGAGTCCTGCGTAATACATCTGTCGATGAGCAGGTTCTCCTTACAGCCAGCTACACCCCTCTTGGACCCTCGCTGCTCGTATATCCGTTGATAAACGGGGTTCACTGCGTGGAGCCCACGCGCGTACAAGATGCGAGTAAACACCTTGTAACACTTATTCAGGCAGGTTATTGGACGGTAGTTCTTTGGCTGGGACAAATCTCCGCTCTTAGGGATAAGCACGGTTCTCCCCTCGACAAACCACGCCGGAATTTGCTGCTCTCCATTTAGCCAGGACGTGAATATTCTGGCCAAATGGCGGTGGACACTGGTGAATTTTTTCCACCAGAAGTTGCTGATCCCATCGGGACCAGGAGCAGCGAAGTTCTTCGATCTAATAAATGATCTCCGAACTTCATCCGGGGTTATCGGTGGGCACACCTCTTGTGGCTCTCAAGCCTTTGACAAAAGGCCTCGAAGTGTGCCAGGGCTGGAGTGTCTCTATCCAGTGGAATCCTGCGGCCATAAAGATCTTCCAGAAGGCTTCTACCTGATCTACAGTCGGCGGGTTGTCCGCAACACGCTGAGGCTGCTCAAAAAGTCGAGAAGGCCTTACACGGAACAAATTATTTTGCTCCAACCTTCTCGACCGCCTCACTAGTGACTTTTTTGCAGCCACTAGCATCCGTATCCTGTCGAGAGAATGCTGCTTGATGGTGAGCAGCACCGCTCGATTCAGGGTATGATGGACCCGCCTAAGGGAGGTAGCTATGCGTCTCACCTTAGGTGTGAAAGCCCTATTGGCTTCCACGTAGTCCATCACACATTGGATACGGGACGCGTGTTGCCTCGCCGACCGGATCTTAGCCTCCATCTTGTGCTCTTGTGGAGAAACGGCATTTTCACGCCCTCTCTCCACCCGAGTCAGCAGTTCAGCGGCTTCGTACACCGCGCAATTGACGCGCCAGATGTCAGCCTCTTCTGGAAGATCCTCACGGAGCGCAGTATCCACTCGAGCCAGATCTGCGGGCTTCGGGGTTTTTATAAAGGCAACCCCGACGGGTGCTCAGGTCGTCCTGTTCGCGGGAATGAAGCGCGGCGCCTCTGCGGGATCATTCAGTGGCTCTTCAACCACTTCATTCACCCTTAGTTGAGGACGCCTCTCATAGCCTCTGCGACGAAGGTAGGATACATAATCCCGCAGATTTTGTGCGGTGAGGGCGCGGCCTTCGGGGTGCATGTCACACCACCGAGCATACATCCGCGCCATGTATCCCCTTCGCCCGGGCTCGCTGCTTTCATAACAGATCAGAAGATCGTCCCTTAGCTCATCGGTCCACTCAAAACTTCCATTTTCATGGCCTTGGTCGTCAACGGGCAATCCATCCGGCTGGGCCCCACCACCTTGCCCATGACCCCCATCCGAATGGGGTCGATTGTGGGGGCCTTCTCTCCTGGCATTAGGAACCGGAGGTTTCAGTGTGTCAGGTGGTTGGCCTGACACATCGAATAATTATTATTATTATTATTATTATTATTATTATTTATTTTTTTTTTCTCCAGTAAACACCTTCCGAGGCTCCGACACACTCGGAGATGTTCTGGAGAGTCAAGCAATGACCACTCTCCACTCCGTGGAGTCAGTAATCATTGCGCCCGTAAATCGTGTGTTCTGAGCAGACGTAGCGAACCAAGGACGATTGCCTTCTGCATTCTGCCGGCTAAGATCTCTGCCGAATTTCGACAAGCCGGTATGATCTTTAACTCAGAAAGCAACGTATGTCTCATTCCACCCAGGACGCCTATAATTAGCACCACAATCTTAACAGAGTGGTCTGGATACAGCCTGCGGAGCTCGGAGAGAAGATCTCGATACTTCCTCCGTTTTTCCTCATCTTTTAGGACGATGTTGTTCTCTGCGGGAGCGGAGAACTCAATCACAAACATCGTCCTAAGCTGGTGGTCGAGGAGGACTACATCAGGCTTATTGGCTGGGATTTGCCTGAGGGTGGGGACTGAATAGTTCAAATAAATTCGGCACGTCTCCTTCCCCACTCCGGATGCTATATCCCCCGGAGCATAAGGCAGCACTGGCGTCTCGTCTATCTCATACGAGTGTCGTAAATGATAATACAACACCCGTAAGGCTGAATCGTGTCTTTGGATATACGCTGTGGCCGCATATACCGGACAGGCCGACAGGAGATGCATAAGCGTCTCCGGCGCCTGGCGGCAGGCCCTGCAGCTGGTATCAGGAACCTCGATACCCAAGACACGACTACGATAGACGAGTGTGTTAATTACACCATCTTGGCAAGCCATTATGAATCCCTCGGTCTCAGAGTTCAGCCCCGCTGACCTCAATAAAGCAAAGGTCAGCCTTTCCGATAAGCCAAGCCCTCTAGATGACGGTAGAAGAGACCATGCATTGGCTTATCCTTATGTAGCTGCAGAAGATGACGCGTTTCTGAAGCTTTAATTAGGATTTTAACTGAGCAGGATCCGACTCGGTGACAGAGTCTGGATTTTCACGCTCAGTATCGAACAAGAGACCAAGTTCATCGGCTGCTCTTCTCGCTGACTTATACACAAACGCTCCTATCACTTCTGCTTCATGGTCTTGGACCATGCAGAGAAGGGGATCCGAGCTCCTGATGACTTTGCAGGCCTCCTCCAAAACTACTCTGCCCTGGAGACACTCCAAACTCAAGAGTCCACGGCCTCCCCGATTTCTTGGGAAGTATAGCCGCGGAACGGACGATCTTGGATGCAAACTTCGATGGAGATGCATCATTTTACGGGTCCCTACATCGAGTTGCCTCAGCTCTTCTTGCGTCCATTTCACTACTCCAAAGGAGTAGAGAAGGATCGGAACGGCAAGCATATTTGTGGCACTCACCTTGGTCTTACCCGACAGCTCCGAAGACCAGATCTGTCGGAGGCGGTGCCGATACCTGCCGCGGAGAGCGTTTTTAACCGTTGCCACCTCATGAGTGCCCCGCTGTGGGACACCCAAATAGGTGTACGACTCTCCGGCATCTAGATAGTGAAAGATGCTTCCGTCTATGAGCTGGGCGTCCTCTCCGTATGGACCGCATCGTCCTCTCTTGAGATGAACCAGTGCACATTTGTCCAGCCCGAACTCCATCCCAACCGCCTGCGTGTACTCATGTACCACTCTGAGGGACTGATTTAAATCCCTCTTTCCGGAGGCGTAGAGTTTAAGGTCATCCATATAGAACAAATGGGTGACCTTATGCCTCCGGTCTCCTGGGGTACCGCAGTTGTAACCCCGGTTACGACGAAGTGCAACGGATAATGGCAGCAGTGAGATGCAAAACAAGAGGGGACTCAGGGAATCTCACTGGAACACTCCCCTCCTGAACAAAACCGGCTCTGTCTGGACCCTTGCATTAGCCGATGTTATGGTAAAGCGGGTCCTCCAGAGCGGCATGAGTTGTTCAATACATCTCACTATGGGGTCGGCCACCGCAAGGCATTGGAGCAAGTGGATTATTAGCTCATGTGATGTCATATCAAATGCCTTGCGGTAATCTATCCAGGCCATTGAGAGGTTTCGCTTGTACTGCACGGAGTCCTGCGTAATACATCTGTCGATGAGCAGGTTCTCCTTACAGCCAGCTACACCCCTCTTGGACCCTCGCTGCTCGTATATCCGTTGATAAACGGGGTTCACTGCGTGGAGCCCACGCGCGTACAAGATGCGAGTAAACACCTTGTAACACTTATTCAGGCAGGTTATTGGACGGTAGTTCTTTGGCTGGGACAAATCTCCGCTCTTAGGGATAAGCACGGTTCTCCCCTCGACAAACCACGCCGGAATTTGCTGCTCTCCATTTAGCCAGGACGTGAATATTCTGGCCAAATGGCGGTGGACACTGGTGAATTTTTTCCACCAGAAGTTGCTGATCCCATCGGGACCAGGAGCAGCGAAGTTCTTCGATCTAATAAATGATCTCCGAACTTCATCCGGGGTTATCGGTGGGCACACCTCTTGTGGCTCTCGAAGCCTTTGACAAAAGGCCTCGAAGTGTGCCAGGGCTGGAGTGTCTCTATCCAGTGGAATCCTGCGGCCATAAAGATCTCTCCAGAAGGCTTCTACCTGATCTACAGTCGGCGGGTTGTCCGCAACACGCTGAGGCTGCTCAAAAAGTCGAGAAGGCCTTACACGGAACAAATTATTTTGCTCCAACCTTCTCGACCGCCTCACTAGTGACTTTTTTGCAGCCACTAGCATCCGTATCCTGTCGAGAGAATGCTGCTTGATGGTGAGCAGCACCGCTCGATTCAGGGTATGATGGACCCGCCTAAGGGAGGTAGCTATGCGTCTCACCTTAGGTGTGAAAGCCCTATTGGCTTCCACGTAGTCCATCACATTGGATACGGGACGCGTGTTGCCTCGCCGACCGGATCTTAGCCTCCATCTTGTGCACTCGCCGCCGTGCTCTCTTGTGGAGAAACGGCATTTTCACGCCCTCTCCACCCGAGTCAGCAGTTCAGCGGCTTCGTACACCGCGCAATTGACGCGCCAGATGTCAGCCTCTTCTGGAAGATCCTCACGGAGCGCAGTATCCACTCGAGCCAGATCTGCGGGCTTCGGGGGTTTTATAAAAGGCAACCCCCGACGGGTGCTCAGGTCGTCCTGTTCGCGGGGAATGAAGCGCGGCGCCTCTGCGGGATCATTCAGTGGCTCTTCAACCACTTCATTCACCCTTAGTTGAGGACGCCTCTCATAGCCTCTGCGACGAAGGTAGGATACATAATCCCGCAGATTTTGTGCGGTGAGGGCGCGGCCTTCGGGGTGCATGTCACACCACCGAGCATACATCCGCGCCATGTATCCCCTTCGCCCGGGCTCGCTGCTTTCATAACAGATCAGAAGATCGTCCCTTAGCTCATCGGTCCACTCAAAACTTCCATTTTCATGGCCTTGGTCGTCAACGGGCAATCCATCCGGCTGGGCCCCACCACCTTGCCCATGACCCCCATCCGAATGGGGTCGATTGTCCTTCTCTCCTGGCATTAGGAACCGGAGGTTTCAGTGTGTCAGGTGGTTGGCCTGACACATCGAATAATTATTATTATTATTATTATTATTATTATTATTATTATTATTATTATTATTATTATTATTATTATTTTTTTTTCTCCAGTAAACACCTTCCGAGGCTCCGACACACTCGGAGATGTTCTGGAGAGTCAAGCAATGACCACTCTCCACTCCGTGGAGTCAGTAATCATTGCGCCCGTAAATCGTGTGTTCTGAGCAGACGTAGCGAACCAAGGACGATTGCCTTCTGCATTCTGCCGGCTAAGATCTCTGCCGAATTTCGACAAGCCGGTATGATCTTTAACTCAGAAAGCAACGTATGTCTCATTCCACCCAGGACGCCTATAATTAGCACCACAATCTTAACAGAGTGGTCTGGATACAGCCTGCGGAGCTCGGAGAGAAGATCTCGATACTTCCTCCGTTTTTCCTCCTCTTGTAGGACGATGTTGTTCTCTGCGGGAGCGGAGAACTCAATCACAAACATCGTCCTAAGCTGGTGGTCGAGGAGGACTACATCAGGCTTATTGGCTTGGATTTGCCTGAGGGTGGGGAATGAATAGTTCCAATAAATTCGGCACTTCTCATTCCCCACTACGGATTCTATATCCCCGGAGCATAAGGCAGCACTGGCGTCTCGTCTATCTCATACGAGTGTCGTAAATGATAATACAACACCCGTAAGGCTGAATCGTGTCTTTGGATATACGCTGTGGCCGCATATACCGGACAGGCCGACAGGAGATGCATAAGCGTCTCCGGCGCCTGGCGGCAGGCTCCTGCAGCTGGTATCAGGAACCTCGATACCCAAGACACGACTACGATAGACGAGTGTGTTAATTACACCATCTTGGCAAGCCATTATGAATCCCTCGGTCTCAGAGTTCAGCCCCGCTGACCTCAAAAGCAAAGGTCAGCCTTTCCGATAAGCCAAGCCCCTCTAGATGACGGTAGAAGAGACCATGCATTTGCTTATCCTTATGTAGCTGCAGAAGATGACGCGTTTCTGCAGCTTTAATTAGGCTTTTAACTGAGCAGGATCCGACTCGGTGACAGAGTCTGGATTTTCCCGCTCAGTATCGAACACGAGACCAAGTTCATCGGCTGCTCTTCTCGCTGCCTTATACACAAACGCTCCTATCCCTGCTGCTTCATGGTCTTGGACCATGCAGAGAAGGGGATCCGAGCTCCTGATGACTTTGCAGGCCTCCTCCAAAACCACTCTGCCCTTATTATTATTATTATTATTTTTTTTTTTTTCCCAGTAAACACCTTCCGAAGCTCCGACACATTCGGAGATGTTCTGGAGAGTCAAGCAATGACCACTCTCCACTCCGTGGAGTCAGTAATCATTGCGCCCGTAAATCGTGTGTTCTGAGCAGACGTAGCGAACCAAGGACGATTGCCTTCTGCATTCTGCCGGCTAAGATCTCTGCCGAATTTCGACAAGCCGGTATGATCTTTAAGTCAGAAAGCAACGTATGTCTCATTCCACCCAGGACGCCTATAATTAGCACCACAATCTTAACAGAGTGGTCTGGATACAGCCTGCGGAGCTCGGAGAGAAGATCTCGATATTTCCTCCGTTTTTCCTCCTCTTTTAGGAGGATTATTATTATTATTATTATTATTATTATTATTATTATTATTATTATTATTATTATTATTATTATTATTATTATTATTATTATTATTATTATTATTATTATTATTATTATTATTATTATTATTATTATTATTATTATTATTATTATTATTATTATTATTATTATTATTATTATTATTATTATTATTATTATTATTATTATTATTATTATTATTATTATTATTATTATTATTATTATTATTATTATTATTATTATTATTATTATTATTATTATTATTATTATTATTATTATTATTATTATTATTATTATTATTATTATTATTATTATTATTATTATTATTATTATTATTATTATTATTATTATTATTATTATTATTATTATTATTATTATTATTATTATTATTATTATTATTATTATTATTATTATTATTATTATTATTATTATTATTATTATTATTATTATTATTATTATTATTATTATTATTATTATTATTATTATTATTATTATTATTATTATTATTATTATTATTATTATTATTATTATTATTATTATTATTATTATTATTATTATTATTATTATTATTATTATTATTATTATTATTATTATTATTATTATTATTATTATTATTATTATTATTATTATTATTATTATTATTATTATTATTATTATTATTATTATTATTATTATTATTATTATTATTATTATTATTATTATTATTATTATTATTATTATTATTATTATTATTATTATTATTATTATTATTATTATTATTATTATTATTATTATTATTATTATTATTATTATTATTATTATTATTATTATTATTATTATTATTATTATTATTATTATTATTATTATTATTATTATTATTATTATTATTATTATTATTATTATTATTATTATTATTATTATTATTATTATTATTATTATTATTATTATTATTATTATTATTATTATTATTATTATTATTATTATTATTATTATTATTATTATTATTATTATTATTATTATTATTATTATTATTATTATTATTATTATTATTATTATTATTATTATTATTATTATTATTATTATTATTATTATTATTATTATTATTATTATTATTATTATTATTATTATTATTATTATTATTATTATTATTATTATTATTATTATTATTATTATTATTATTATTATTATTATTATTATTATTATTATTATTATTATTATTATTATTATTATTATTATTATTATTATTATTATTATTATTATTATTATTATTATTATTATTATTATTATTATTATTATTATTATTATTATTATTATTATTATTATTATTATTATTATTATTATTATTATTATTATTATTATTATTATTATTATTATTATTATTATTATTATTATTATTATTATTATTATTATTATTATTATTATTATTATTATTATTATTATTATTATTATTATTATTATTATTATTATTATTATTATTATTATTATTATTATTATTATTATTATTATTATTATTATTATTATTATTATTATTATTATTATTATTATTATTATTATTATTATTATTATTATTATTATTATTATTATTATTATTATTATTATTATTATTATTATTATTATTATTATTATTATTTTTTTATTATTATTATTATTATTATTATTATTATTATTATTATTATTATTATTATTATTATGTAATTATTATTATTATTATTATTATTATTATTATTATTATTATTATTATTATTATTATTATTATTATTATTATTATTATTATTATTATTATTATTATTATTATTATTATTATTATTATTATTATTATTATTATTATTATTATTTTTATTATTATTATTATTATTATTATTATTATTATTATTATTATTATTATTATTATTAAACCACAAACATTGAATGTCCCGACGCTGACTAGGTTTTTCTTTTAAGTTAGTCTAGCGTTGTATTGAAAGCTTTTAAATTGACCAGTAATTGTTCCGAACAATCTAGATAATAAAACTTGTGAATTTTTAAAAAGATAATTAACTGCATTTTTTTTAAGCAATTCTGACACTAGGAAATTAAAACATTATTTTACATTTATACACTTAGTCTACTCTGTCCTTGTTAGGATCCAGTAAAATTCAGGCCATTCAAGTGCCAGATTTTAAAGCAGATATTTTCATTTTTCCAATCGATTAAATTACTGGTAAAGGTTAACAATATTTTTATTATGTGAGTATAAAGTTACAGTAACTATCTTCCCTTTTATGTGCTACAAGCTTAGGACCTATTATAACGTGAATTACTATCTCTGAATGTTATTGCTAAGCGATTTGCGAATAATTGAACGTTGTTGTAACCAAATATTATTAAAACTTCAAACTCGACTAGCATAAGCTTTATTTGCAATTTTAATGTGATAGGCGAATACTGGAAGTCTGTTTTAGCTTTAAGACACATCATTCTTGCTCCAGGCAAGTTCCAGATATAACATTTAGGCGAAACACATATTAATTGCCTCGCATTATAACATCAAAATCTACAAGACTACTTGAAACTAATAAAATAAAAATTCAGTTCTAAATTATGTCATTCCTACGGTACCCGGTAACGTCTCAACAAAGCACAGTATTTTTCATAGATCAGCGTTACATCGCAGACCGTATCAATGAGGCCTTGAAATTTCTACAGTCTAAATAAACATACGTGGTTATGTTGTGATTTTGTCTGTTATACCAAACTTTCGTCTTTGTTGAATCGGTTCTTTTTATTTTGCGACGTTAATTTCCAATATGTCTCAATTTATAACACTTATGTTATTAGTTTTAAATAATTCGACCCGAAAGTTCAGTATCATTTCAGTTCTTTGTTCCCTCTTTTCTTAAAAAGAAAACTGTCAAATACAATTACTGAATAGTTTTACAATTTCTCGACATTGCGGCGTCGCAAACATGTGACCCCTCATACAACGAAACAATTATCTCTTCCAAATTCTGCTCTTGTCAAGACAGAAATTTCTCAATAAAGATGACTTTTTGTGAACATAACATCACATACAAATTAATGCAGCTAGTATTTTAGCAGCATCGACCAATAAACGATCCAAATTTTTACTTGGTCGACAAACATCGGTAAAAAGTATTTCAATCTCTTACCTGAGATTTCCACAATAACGTACATACCCGTACCAATACTTCTATGTCAGATCAAACCCAATTCTCTGCTTGCGCAGGGAACTTGGCTGCATGTCCGTCTCCGGATGAAAAAGTGGAAGAACTTGACCAGGGGTGGATTTGATCGCCCTCAAAGCCTTCCCAAAATCGGACACCAACCGCTTCATCCTCCATCGTCAGGAACACACTATTGTGAAGAAATGAGCCCAATCCCACTTCTGATGTTAGATTTAGTGGTAATAAATCGCCCCCAAGCTTGTGATTTACATTAATAAATCATCTCAAAAGTTAAACATTACACATAAACACTTGTATATTTACTTATTTGACTAGTAAATACAACTCACTGTGTAACACTACCGTTACACATGTAATACACGAATCTTAATTATATGTGATTACAATTATTTCACTAATTACAAAATAACCAGCGGCCTTTGAATCCAGGCAGCACTCATGTCCGCAGTCGAAACATGAATAATCCGCTGACAGGAGGCGGCTTGATCTTGGTGACGACATAGCCCAAATGTTTATAAACACCGGCCGATAACGAATCATATATCTAACAATATAAAAAATGATGTTAAATCTTAATCAAACATAAATATATATCGAGGGCAAAAATTAACTATAAGTAGTATTTTTAATGTTATTAACATTGCAGCTGAAAATCTCCAAATTATGAATTTCATTGTAGCAGTTACACATATTGTAAAGTGGAGAGAACAGTCTAATATTTGTTCTAGGTGTGGCAAGGTAAAACAGCTTTGATTGACGTGATACCGGTCTATTTGCATGAAAACTGAGCAATTGCAAAATTTGACTACAGTCAACTGTGTTATGCACTAGCTTGTGAAGTATTTATGCTATTAATCCGATTAATTAGTTCCATAAGTAAAACTCACGCTTGCGTTGCGTTTGCGAAGATGTTCTAGAATGTTTGAGACAAATCGAAGACAGAGTAATGGGGTGGTTACCTATCCTAAGAATTTTTTTGAATATGTAATTAAGGTCGTAGTGTAACTTTAGCATTAAAAACGGAACTGTCTGAACTGTGAATGTTGTAGCTCTAGCTCTGATGAGACATGTTACACGGCTTTTTTACAGTTTTTTACATGTACAACTTACTTACTTAACTTACATTTTTAAAACTTATTTCTAAGAAGTCATAGGTTAGAGTTTCATTTGTTCTGTGCAACACGTGCTTATCTATCTGAGTTTTTTTGTATTACATTGTTGCGTTAAGCGACGCAATTAACATTTAAAATATTCTAGTTTCAAATGTATACAATGATTTTTGGATATGGCAGCTCTCTTTTTTTAAAAAAAAGTTGATGTTAAAGTTAAGTACTAAGATTAATAAGATTACATATGAGATTAATATTACATAAGATTATTAATATATTAACATAGTTGTCAGATAAGTTCAATCTCTTCTTCCTGGTCTTCAGAGCGGATTGATGGTCTTCTTTGGGGTAATATTCTGGTTAGTCCGGAAAATCTTTTCCTAAGCCTGGGTGGAGATGGTGGAGGATTCGGTGATCGATAGCGCTAATTTTTTTTCTTTCTGCATTTACATATGCGTCATAGGGTAATAACAATAATTACGAGTGCGATGGAGAAATATGTAAACCATGAGATGTGTTGTGTCACAAATGGTTTGTTTATTAGTTTGTTGTTGAATATTTGTCTAACTTGTGTTTGGTTATCTCTAGATCTTCTACGTTGAGATTATTTTTTAATTTAAGTGGTTTCAAATTTATACATCACTCGATATATTTTCACAGCAGTTATATGGAATTAGAATGGGTTGTGTTTCAATTTGTACATCAGTTGTGTCCTTGGAATTGGCTTGAATTTTTGTTACGCGCTAACTAATGCGTTACTCTGGGATTGTAATTTGAGTATAGAATTTTTGAAGATAATTTCTGTCTTTGAATTCTTTCTTTGACAGTTTATGGTGAGTTTATAATTAGCCATGTGTTTTCCAGTAATTCTTGCAGTTTTCTGGAAGATTGTTTGTTCTTAAGGTTTTTATCTTCGCAGGTAGCATTATCATCTATTGGGTATGCAAATAAATTTGAACAAAGTTGTGTTCCATAATAAAGTGGTTTGCATCCATCTAGGTTTGTCGGTATGTACATGAAATTATCATCATCACGTACAATATACTTTTGCGAGGTTGATAGAATATAATGCAGGCCAGTCCTATTGGTTAGGATTAATAGATATTTGGAATATGGTATATTTTTTCTGATCGATTAATGGAATTTTTAAAACAAATATTAATTCTGAGTTAATTTGGAATGCTTCTAATTTAGTTATGTCTAATATTAAACAATCCTATACTAAGTGGTAAATTATTTTGATGTAGATTTTATGTATTTCCTGTAATGAGGTTATCAGATTTTCAGGATTAATTATAGATGTATGTATAATGTTTAAACGCGCGAATGTTATTGAATTTAAAATATTATCTGATTCTCAATGTACAAGTGACTTTCCATGAGAAGTTCACATTTTTCTAAAAATTAGTTTGGATTCCATTATTTTGATTTTATCAGCCGTTTTGTAGATATAATTTGAAAGTAATTGAATGTCTATTAAAAATTTCTTCATCTATATGCAATTTTTTAGTTGCGACATTAAAATTTTTTATAACCGATGTTGTGACTGAAATTTAATTTTTTATTAAGTTTTGTGCATCATTAGTTAATTTGCTATTGCAATTTACACTGGCCATCTTCAGCATCTAAATTTCCAGTGAGTGATTTAAATATTGTCCCAATACCGTTTATTAGTCCGCGTTTGTAACGTTTAGTATCAAAGTAAATTTTTTCAAATTTTTCATTAATTGATTGCGAAATTTGAGTTAATAAACTAATGTGGGTTTTGACTTCGCTTTAGAATAGATTCATATTTTCGAATGTTGAGCTAATTGCATTTAATAAAATATTTAAATATTTTTTCATTATGTTTGTAAGCTGTTTTAAGTGTAGAAATATTTATGTGTACTAGTAATGTCTATTTTTTGTTTGTGACAAAGATTTCACTGTTTTTGTGGAAATATATTCCAATGGTACTGTTTATTGGTGTTGTGTATTATGAGGCTGTTCAGCAGGAGAAACCTTAAAATAAATTTAATTTTTAAAAACGGTTTCATTCTATCAAAATTTACTTTTGTTTTTTATGATGTTTGTAGATTAAATAGAATTGCTGGATTTTGAAAAAGTTCTTTAATTTCGAAATGTCCATTGGATTTATTTTGTAATTTATCTTTTGTTTAGACTCTTTTACATAAACTTTTTCATCTACTTTAAATTTTGGAGTTTTATTTCAAATGTGTTGGTCAAATCTAACCTTTGCCTTTTCTTTTCGAAGATTTGGTTTTTCTCGAGCAAGTTTGTAGTAGTACGATATTCTGTTATTTAGATCTCTAACGTATTTGGAAATTAGTTCCTTTTGATTGTACAGAATTTCAGGGGGACGGCTTGAGGTATGTCCGAAAATTAATTCGTAAGTGGTAAAGCCATGAGTTTTATTTACGGAATTGTTGTAACAGATTACAGCGTAAGGTAGAATTGTTAAAGGGTGTTAGTTTGGATGTTCTGTTTTATTTGCTCTTATCATTTCTAATAGTGTAGCATGGAATCTTTCTAATGATCCGTTGGATTGAGGGTGGCTCACACTAGAATAGGTCAGTTCGACGTTGTATAAGGTGCAAAGGTCTTTAATTAATTGGTTATCAAATTCTTTCCCTGAGTCGCAGTGTATACGAAGGCGTGTACCATAATGTTGGAAATAAAGTAGTAACGTATTTACTGTGAATTTTGCAGTTTTATTCTCAAGGGGTATGCTTGTGTAAATTTTGTCAATTCATCCCTAATTGTTAGAACATAATTTTGAGTGAGAATTTCTAATCTATCAATGTTTATTCTTTCAAAGGGTGTTTTGGGTGTTTCGGTTATTACTAAAATGTTACATTTCTTCGCAAAATTTTTGTTTTCTGACAAATTTCACAATTTCGAGTGTATGTTTCAACGTCTTTATTTAATCCGATCCAGTTATATTTGTCTCTGATTATCTTCTAATTGTCCTATTTATTCCTCTACGTAGATTTGCATTACCTGTGTGATTTTGATCTATGATAATTGGTATTTGATTTTATCAGGGGTTTGAACTATATTTTGACAAATTATTAATTTCAATTCTTTATCCAAAAATATAAATGATAACATTTCGAGAATTGGGAGGGCTTAATTATTTTCAACAAAATAAATTTTTGAGTTGTCAATAACATCTTTGTGATTGTAAAATATAATAAAAAGTGATTCTAATGTTTCATCTGGGTCTGAGGGTAAAAGGATAATGTAATATTTACGATTTTTTACTGTTTTGCTACTCACTGTATTAATTTTATTTATAACAAATTCTGGATTTTCTTCAAATATGTCTTCAATTATTTGATATCTAATGTAAATCAGTAAGATTATCTTTTCTAAAAAATGAGATTATATCTATGTTTTTTATCTGCCAATTGTTCGTTGATAATTTCAATTCTAGAATTCTATTAAAGATGTTATTTTGTAGATTAACTTAATCTTCAATTGTTGTACGGTTTTTGGAATAACATTTGCATTGATTACGGATGTCAAGAATTCTCCTTTTTCATTGATTTTTACGATAGTATTAGGTAAACCTTCTCTATTTCCTGACTAGATAATATAGCATCAGTATTTGTTAGATTGCAAAAAAATTTAGAAACTTGTTCTGTACGAGAGTCGATCGAAATTTTGTTTGTTTGAACTTGGCATGATTTGAATTCGGATATTGTTGATGAATGAAGATTCATCAAGTTACTGAAGAGTAACTTTAAATAAATATTTTTTTTTTAAATTTTTTATTAATTGTTTTTTTTTTGTCAATTACACAATCATAGTGCTCAAGAAAATCTGAACCTAACAGTCCGTCAAATTCTATGTCAAGATCGTGAATGTAAACTTTGTGTGGGTCTCCGAATTTATATGGAATAAGGGTTAATTCATTTAAGAATATTTTTTGATTTGTTATACCTTGAATTGCTATTGTTTCTCGAAAACGCTGGAGAAATTTTTCACAAGTTTTTGGTTTGAAAATTGAAATTCCTGCTCCTGAATCTATTAATAATAATTTGAATGTATTGGTAGCATCCTTGATGTAATATAGATCTTTTGAGTTAATTGTTAATAATGAATTTGCAAAAATGTTTGTTAGTAGGGTATTTTGGAGAGTTAAAAATTTTCCCCCCACCACTTTTGCTCCACTCACCAATTTTTCAATAGCCCCACCCATAAACCGGTTTTCGACCAATCAGAAGAAGGAGAGTTGAAAATTTTTAGCAGTACTTTTATTTTAGTCAATAAAAGTACCGCTAAACGATAAGTAATATTTTAAGTGACAATGTGTGTCATTAATAAAGAATTGTTTAAAGTCTTAGAGGAAATTTGTGAGTTATATGCGGAAGTATATGGACTATGAAGGATTTCCATTTTTTACTCTACCTTCTGGAATGCCGATGCACACTGCTAAAGACATTTTATACGCTTTCAAACATTTCACACCATAGTTTCGTATTGATTTAATAAAAATATGTATTCAGGAGATAATGGAAATAGAATGTGATTGTCATAAAACGTTTAAGTTTCTACTCAAAGGCAATATAGGACTTATTAGACTGAAAAAAAGTGAAGCTGAAAGGCTTGAAGAACTCTTGGAAAAAATAAACACAGACTTAAGTACTAGTGAAGTATTTGTGATTTTGATAAAATAAAAATTTGTTACAAAAATATTAGTTTATACCCCCACCACTTTTCCTGTTCTTGAGCAATAAGAGAATGAATATATCGCAGACAGCTCTAGATTTTCAGACAGAGAGGTCGTAATCGTAGTATAGTAAAGTATGTGGAAAATAAGAATGGACTGCTTTTCAAGGCTGATTTACATATTGTTACGGAAGCTCACCTACCTTTTTAGTTTGTTAATTATGTTGCCTTAGAATTTGTAATTTTTGTAATATCTTTATTTTGATGTTTTCCGGAATATTCCAGGCTATATTCTATTTGTTTCTCGACACGTTCTCGAGATCGCAGAAACTTCGAGAACTCTAAAAATCTATATAAACGGATCAATTCCGCTGTCTAAGTCATAGAAGAAAGCCTAATTAAGTTAGAGCAAAAAGTTACAAAATTACAGTCACAATCGTGTGCGAAGGAGATTGTTAAGGCTGACAACAGTTGCAATTCATCTGCAAGGATTAAACCACCTACATTTGATGAAAAGGTGTCATGGAGCACTTACCTTAAACAATTTGAAGCAGCTGCCTTAGCAAATAACTGGTCAGAAGAAGAAAAGGCTACATCACTAATAGTTGCTCTACGGGGTGAAGCCATGGAGATATTACGAACACTAGCCGAGGATAAACAAAAAGACTATCAAACGCTGAAGAGTGTTTTAGAAATGAGGTATGGCGATGCTCGACTACAACACGTTTACCAGGCACAATTAAAAGGCAGAAGCCAATTTGAGGCAGATATAGCACGTATAATGAAGCTAGTCTACCCCACCGCACCGATGGCCTGCGAGATTCTGAGATCGGTCAAGCGTTACGGTTGGCCAGGCATAAAAATATATCTGAAGCTTTGGCTCAGGCGCTAGAAATTGAAGCAGCACGGCAGACTTCCAGAAGTAGTCAAGGCAGAATAAGGCAACTAAGATTTAGGACAGAAGAACAGCGTGAAGCCAAAGAGGATAAAGAAGGACTAATGAAGAGCTTAAGACAATTTCTGGACAATTATCACAAAGAAAAAGTTCGTACCGATTCTACTGTATATAGCAGGAGAATATCCATCAAGTGTTGGAACTGTATAGCTGAAGGGCATCTTAGGAATCGATGCCCTCAGAATACACCTAATCAGGACCAAGAAAACGCCAACTAGTCAGCTTTGGGGGGCGAAAGCTGGCTAGGTGCTACCAAGCCCCACCATCTGTTTAGATAGCCCGTCTGCAAATTAATGAAATGAGTTTGGTAGTACCATAGCGTATATGCAGACGGGATTGTGAAATGGTCCTTGATACCGGCTCTAGTGACACAATCGTAAGACCCAATATCGTAGCCTACTGCAGAATACAGCTACAAGACCGAAACTACATCTTGGAAATAGCAAATTGGGAAGTCATAACATTGAAATAACCTTGGGGGCAACCACTTTCCAGCACAACATCTTAGTAGCACATATAATTGACGATTTTTGGACTTGATGTTATGACTGAACATAATTTTGTATTGGATCTTCCTCGAAGACTATTGAAAACTAAAGATGAAGAAATCATCAGGCAGTTTTCTGAAATCAGAAACCTTCCTATTAGGACTGTGGAAGCGTCAGCAGACATAGAACTTCGAGCAGGTTCAGAAGTGGTAATTGAAGCTATTTGTAGCAGTCCTTCGGCAGTTGAAGAAACTGTAATTGTAAAACCATAACCAGAGAGCAGTTTTTATAGGAAGGGCATATTAACTGGAAAGACATTAACAGAAAAACAATTTAGTATTGGTCAGAATGCTAAATCTGAAAGACTACCCACAACAGATCAAGAACGGGGAACGTTTGGGAATTTTTCAAACAGTTTCATCGGTGTTCAGCAATATGGAATCATCAACAGCACCTCGAAATATTCAAAAACTACCCGAAGTTCTGCAGAGCCTTGTTAACCGATTCAAGTCCCCATTACGAGCCGATGAAGTCCAAAAATTGGCAGATTTATTGAGACAAAATCAAGATGTATTCTGATTGACAGAAGATGATGTCGGAAGGGCTTATCTTGTGCAGCACCGTATAAATACCGGCGACTCCGCTCCAATGAAACAAGCTCCACGACGTATTCCTTTAGCGAACCAGGAAGAGGTATCGTCAATGCTAAGAAACATGCAGCAGCAGGGAGTTATCGAACCATCCCAGAGTTCATAGACTTCATCGGTTGTTTTGGTAAAGAAAAAGGATGGCTCTACCAGATTTTTCGTCGACTTTAGAAGATTAAATGATGTCACTAAAAAGGACAGTTATCCGTTGCCAAGGATAGACGACACCCTGGATACACTGTCTGGATTCCAATGGTTTTCAACATTGGACCTGAAGAGTGGCTATTGGCAAGTGCAGCTTTATCTAGAGGATAAAGAGAAGACAGCTTTTTCCATTGGAACAGAGTTGTGGCACTTCAACGTTATGCCCTTTGGCCTCTGCAACGCACCAGCCACCTTTGAAAGACTTATGGAAACGATTCTGCGGGGAATGTCCTGGAAAACTTGTCTCGTTTATCTTGATGACATAATAATACTCGGAAAAGACTTTGAAGATCATTTGAAAAATGTCCCAGAAGTTTTTCAAAAGTTGAGAGAAGCCCGGCTCAAGCTGAATCCCAAGAAGTGCATGCTGTTACTTGTTAGTAGTGAATTGATAGTTTATTGATATTTCAATGTTTGTTCCGGTTTAAGTGTTAAATGTGTTAATTAAAATAACGAACATCCGAGTTGAATACATAACGTTAAGATTTTTTAAAAAACGATGCTTATGTCATTACTATCTAAACAATTTCTTTCTGTTTCATTTCCAAATTTCTCTATCGAAGGCGTAAGCTGTGGGTATTTTCAATAAATAATAATTTCCCTTAAAATTTGGTTGCACCCTAAAATACTAATTTTATAAAATTCTTCATTTTTTACAAATTATCCTACGTAATATTTAAATATGATACTTGTTGATAATTTCACTTCGATACACGAAAATTAACGTTTTACAAGAAAATTTACAAGAATACATTAAAAAATCAAGAGAGACAAAATTTAGACAATGATTCAAGGGAGTAAAAAAACGTTTCAAACTTTACCAGGGATGTACAAGAAAAAACTTCTGAAGGGTTTAATGATAGCAGATTCTTGAAAAAATATCACTGTATAACGATTAAAAATGAAGTTAAAGAGTACATGTATCAAATTTGGAGGCGCTGTATGTAATACGAACTTGGTAATAAAACAAATATTTTTTTTTAATTTTAGGCCCCCGTAACTCCGCTACTGATCGAGAAACATATCATGTTCATATAAAGTTTTCTTCTTAAAATTGCTTATTCTATCTACCGTTTCAATTTATTCCAAACGAACCGGAACACCCTGTATATTTTATGTCTATGAGTAACATCAATATTTATAGGATTTATAACATGTGACACCATGCAAATTTCCAGGCTACAAGCAAGTGTATTTTGTCTATCTCATTAAATGTAACTTTTTTCATTCTCGCTCTCAAATACTTTTCGATGTAAATAAATTAATTCCATAATCATGGAAACATTTTCACTATTTAAATTTGTCCTTGGTTCTAGTAGGTTCAACGCATTTTCGCATATATTTCCTGCTTGATTCTGTAACCTCTTCTGTGCAATTTTAAAATAGTTGGGAAACTGTAATCTCTCCAATATAGGCAATATATACAGTCGGTACCTACTCTATGAGAGGTATACATTTCCATATGTTGCATATAATTTCATATCCCAGATATACATAGAAATTATTTTTTAAAATTTTTGTTTCTATAGAATTAACCACTTCTTCAAAATCTATATAAAAAATTTCGGTTTCTATTGGTTCGACTAATTTCTTATTATGGAAATTATTTGTTCTTGATATGTAAGAAAAAATTTCCATTCGCCTGTTGAATATTATAGCATCACATTTATTTTCACATAACTTTACATATGGTTCGCAATCAAGAGGGCCATTGAAATCTAAGGATACTTGCATGTTTAATTCAAATACTATACGGCTTTTTAGCAATATAATTACATGAATATGTACATAAAGGATTGAGCTAGGAGTTAAGCTAATTTTCATAAGCAATAAATAATGTAAATGAGATATTTAACAATGTGTCTTTTAAAATGGGTTAACTCCTGAACAATAATATTTTCAATTGATTTGTAGAATTTCCTTTTATAAAACTGAGCAATAATTGAGTTTTAACAGATTTGTAGAAAAATGTGACGACATTTAATTTCCAAATCCGCCATTTGCAATATAAAAATGCAACATTTCAGCAAAAATATTCACCATTCAGTTCAGAGACTGTTATAGATGCCTAATATATATGGAACAATAGAAACAGGAGAACGAATTGTAGATATCTGCATACTGTTTATTAGGATTGCTACTTTTACTCGGTGGACCAAATAATATATGTGCAGCTGATATATACAATATTATATTTTGTATAAAATCATCATTACTTTTCATAATCAAGTTATAGTCTCTATGAACAAAATAATTAGAATAATCGAAGAATTAGAAACATCCATTACATTTGCTAAATTAAAATACTTTCATTCTAGTACAAATTTTCAAAAAGAATTACAAAATAGATAGTATTTTGGAAAAACCTAATATGATACAAAAGAACATTTTATACCTTTATACTAGAAAGTAATATATAACAAAAGTTTTAATATTTTCCATTTGTGAGCATTACTAGTTATATTTTCAGATTACCTATTCCATATTATAATCCCCAAATTTAAGTTACTTTTACTTTCCAATCAATCGTAGTCTTTTTGATCTTGTGCTTTGTTAATTCGCAAAAATTATTTTTGCAGAATTTCGAAAACCGAATTAATATTGAATCATGTGAGTTACAAATATTACTAAAATAAAAAAACTCAAAATTGCATAAAAAATACTGTAATAAGTAATGGTATTAAAATTCAACAATAATTATTTTATAATTCTCTTACCATATCACATAATTGCTAAAATTAACTGTAACAATAATTTAAAAACAACAAATTCGTGGTACCTACATTACTCAAATGAAACCTAGCAATTCTATAATTATATAAAGACATTATTATATATTTTTGTTATCACACTATAATCTACCCGTAGCTTAAGTCATATAATATTGTTATCATTTCGTAAATAAAATGTGTGGTCAGCACATCCCGTTTCTCACATATAAATTCGAACAGATGCATGATTTTATACAAAGCCTGAATAAACTCGCTGATATCCTGAAGCCGTAGCTTTATTTCAAAAACCTCCAAAGGGCCCAATACATTTAATTGGCGCAGTCGGTAGGATTGGCTAAAGTAGGTAGGGGGTCACTTTAGACTGGAAAAATTTCTTGGACCGTGGGAAAATTTGTCGGCGAGATCAAAGGGTACCGCCGAACAGGTGTTAATTACAGGTGTGGCTCCGCCCCTCCCTAACCTAATAGAAAAAACATGCGCAGTAGGCTACAGAAAAAACATGCGCAGTAGGGACCTAATCTATCAGAAAAAACATGCGCAGTAGGGGCCTAACCTATCAGAAAAAACATGCGCAGTAGGGACCTAACCTAATAGAAAAAACATGCGCAGTAGCGACCTAACCTATCAGAAAAAACATGCGCAGTAGGAGCCTAACCTATCAGAAAAAACATGCGCAGTAGGGACCTAATCTAACAGAAAAAACATGCGCATTAGGGGCCTAATCTAACAGAAAAAAACATGCGCAGTAGGGGCCTATGCTAACAGAAAAAACTTGCGCCTAACCTAAATTCAAATCTGTTTCTGCGCAAGTTCCAAATCTCGGTAAATTCAAATCTGCGCATGTTCTATTGTATTGGAGAATACAGCATTATTTGTGGACAATTTATTTAAATGAAAAAAAACTTTACTCTGTGTGCGATTTGAACCCGGGACCTCTCGCATGCAAAGCAGACGCGTTACCACGAGACCGCTATAGCTATTAACAGAAGGTTACAGTAACTGCGTAATATATGAATCAGAGAGCGCTTGAAGGCGTCCCACACCAAGCAGTCTGAGCTATAACAATGATATTAAATAGAAATATTTAAGATTTTACAGCTGCTAATTACAGGTGATATTAAATATATATGAAAAAAACTGGTACCACCGGATACAAACCATCTCAAGTAAAATAAGTCCAATGAGAAGAGAATTTTAAAAAGTCTGCATACAATCATATTAAGATAAGCGGCCCGCAAATATTCAAAGTGGGTGACGTTGTGCGCATCAGCAAGAATAAGCACGTCTTCGATAAGGAATACACCCCTAATTGGACGACCGAACTATTTAAAATTAGGAGGGAAATTGAAATTGGTACGATATTTACAATTAGGCGGGAAATTCAAAAAGTGGCAGCAGTAGAGGCAAATTCAAACTGGTAGAAGTGGCGAGAAATTTAAACTGATTTAAAATTAGGCGAGAAATTCAATCTGATTTAAAATTAGGCGGGAAATTCAAACTGATTTAAAATTAGCCGGGAAATTCAAATTAGCGAGAGTGGCGGTAAATTCAAACTGGTTTAAAATTAGGCGGAAAATTCAAAAACTGATTTGAAAATTTGACAGTAGCGACCTAACCTAAGTTAAAACTGGCGGGATATTTAAAATTAGTCGGGAAATTCAAACTGGTGAGTTTTAAAATTAGGCGGGGCATTCAAAGTAACAAGAGTTACGGGGATACAATCAATGCACGGGAGTTTTACTATACGAGGTTAGATATTCATAATATCATAAGACTAAAATATACTGTCTTCAAGCTAATGAAGGAATATATACAGGACGTGCAGAAGTATGTGAAAGATTTTTCTTCTATAGAACTGGAATTTATAATTATATGTAAAGAATACGTATCAGACAATTAATATGTGTTCGATATACTGCACATGGAAGTTAAATAATGTATCGTTCTTAATGACTGTTTTAATAAAAATGTTAGTAGTAGAATAAAAACTAAATGACTATAACGAGAATGTAGACACATCATAATATACCACATATCTCTTAATTAAATTTCAATAGACATAAATGACAGTAAACTTTATAGAAACAAAATCGTATATTTGCGAATATATATATATAATATGTAAATGCTTAAAATCAAAATCAGTTAACAAAATCCATCTTAAATATTGATGTACTGCTATATGAATCGCCCTGTATGTTACATAACATTTATGGTGTTAACAATAATTATACTTTAAAAAGTATGTACTACATCAAATATGTACAATCGTTTTCAATATTAATGACACACTTTTAAATGAATTTGGCTATTTATTTCGAACTACTGACGTATTGATAATGAAACCTACTTTCAACATTCAACATTTCACTTATAATAGCTAAGACATGATAATAGTAAAGATCTAGCCGGACTTAAACCACACTGGATTTGAATATGGCCATTAAGAGGGCAAGCACTATTTAGTAAATAATTCTGTTCCCATCGTGCAGCTTCTTCATATCTTTCGATAATTCCATCCAAAGCTTTCATCATACTGTTCATCAGATTTTCCGCTAACTAGTGTCGGTGAGATGGAAAAACAGAAGTTACGTGCCGAAAAAGGACATAGTGACATAAATGTGACATAAACGTGACATAAATGTGACATAAACGTGACATAAATATGCCATAAACGTGACATAAATGTGACATAAACGTGACATAAATGTGACATAAACGTGACATAAATATGACATAAACGTGACATAAATGTGACATAAACGTGACATAAACGTGACATAAATGTGACATAAACGTGACATAAATGTGACATAAACGTGACATAAATGTGACATAAACGGGACATAAACGTGACATAAACGTGACATAAAAGAGACATAAACGTGACAGAAACGTGACATAAATGTGACATAAACGTGACATAAACGTGACATAAATGTGACATAAACGTGACATAAATGTGACATAAACGTGACATAAATGTGACATAAACGGGACATAAACGTGACATAAACGTGACATAAAAGAGACATAAACGTGACATAAACCTGACATCGTGACATAAAAGTGACATAAATATGACATAAATGTGACAAAAACGTGACATAAATGTGACATAAACGTGGCATCAATGTGACATAAACGTGACATCGTGACATAAAAGAGACATAAACGTTACATAAATGTGACATAAACGTGACATCGTGAATAAACGTGGCATCAATGTGACATAAACGTGACATTGTGACATAAATGTGACATCGTGACATAAAAGAGATATAAACGTGACATAAATGTGACATAAACGTGACGTAAATGTGACATAAACGTGGCATCAATGTGACATAAACGTGACATTGTGACATACATGTGACATCGTGACATAAAAGAGACATAAACGTGACATAAATGTGACATAAACGTGACATAAATGTTACATAAACGTGACATAAATGTGACATAAACGTGACATAAATGTGACATAAACGAGACATAAATAGGGGTAACGACGACGTAAATAAGGCTACCGTAACATAAATAAGGGTAAGGGTGACATAAATAAGGGTAACGACGACGTAAATAAGGGTAACTGTAACATAAATAAGGGTAACGGTGACATAAATAAAGGTAACGACGACGTAAATAAGGGTAAATGTGACATAAATGTGATATAAATAAGGGTAACGCCGACAGAAAAAAGAGGACAACGATGACAGAAAAAAAGACAACAACTACACAAAAACGACAACGATGACAGAAAAAGGACAACAGCCACAGAAAAAAGGACAACGCTGACAGAAAAAGGACAACAACCACAGAAAAAAAAAAGGACAACGATGACAGAAAAAAGATAACAAAAAGGATTTCAAAAGGATACATACTGCAAGTATATAGTCATTATATCACCGCGAGTAAATATGTATGTGTGCGATGTGTGCGAAAGAGTTTGTAAATAGAAGTGGACTTAGTCGCCACGCTAACAAACATACATGTGTGCGATGTATGCTCCAAGGAGTTTGTAAATAGAAGTGGACTTAGTCGCCACGCTAACAAACATAAATCTAAAACATTTCCCTGTGACACATGTGGAAAGAAATTTACGAGACGGGACAACTTATTAACTCACAGGAAAAACAAGCATCATCAGATAAATAATAGTAAACTGTTCGTCGACATGAAAGAACCAAACAGAAAATATGTATACAGACCTATCGACTATAAAAAACAGACATGAGTCGTGACAGCTATGAAGATGAAGGTGCTGATGAAGCCATTAGCACAGATTATCCGTTAGGAATAGAAGATAGTATACATTGCGAGAATAAAGAAATTGGTGAAGATTCTAATATACTGGTAAACGAGCTACGATATTACATCGAAGAACGTGGTTTCAGCATAGAACATCGTCTATGTAGGAATATTATTACCAAGTTACAAAATATGGGAATAATTCAGTAACTTAATATATAATAAAGTGGGCTACACTAAAGATCCTGAGAGAAGACTGCAGCAGTTTAACCAATCCAGAACCAACTTATACTCGCATTCTTTGGACATGTTTTTGAAATCGCTAAGTCACCTAAACCTGCGTTTATCCTACCAGCAGAAATTTACGTCTTGGTTTTACTGATAAATTATATTATAGTTTGCAAATTTATATTTTCCTCTCTGATATTTTACCGCTATGCACTATAAAATGATGCACCCTTATTACAATTATGTCAATTCTCATTTTATTGTTGTTAGACAGTAATCTTAACTCAAAACAGTTTCTTTTTATTAGTTTAATCGGTAACACAAAATCTGTCTACTGAAATGGATATTGTATTACACTGTGTAACCAGTGACGTTTACAACCAGTTTATTAAACATTGCATAATTGAGACTGTCTGCAGTGACCTCAAACAAGGTATTCTCTTCTTTATGGTGAAAACTATATATACTGAAAGAAGTGGCAATACCAGAAATTGCTTTTAAGTGGTTACATGAAATTGAAATTATGCCTTACCAATCTACTAATACACTATTGATAGAAAAAAATTATCTTGCTGTGATTGTTTTGAGAATACGATAAAAAAGAAAGGTTAAAACAGCTAAATGGTGTTAAGGAATCAGTATATCCTTCAATAAAGGTCGGATTTAAAATTTACTTGTTTGAGCTGATATTAGATAGTTTTGTCAGTAAATATTCTCCATATATGCATTATTCAGATACTTACTGCTTTTCATTGGAGAATATCAAGTAATTATAAAATAATTATCTATTTGCATTGATGGAGCTATTACAAAATCAACATATTATGCTAAGAGTGATACACTTCGACATCTGTCAATCAAGAAGAATCCAAGAAGATGTACTGGAAATTTCAATCATCGAAAAATCATAATCAAAAATAATATTCAGCGGTATGACAAAACTAAGAATATTTCTAAGCTGTTTGTAGATATAAGAATTAAAGTGAACTGCGACTGAAGCGCAAAATGATCAATATGTTAAGCACTTATAAATAACGAACGATAAAATTGGAGTTTGTAGAAATTGCAATTAAGTCAGGACAGCTTTTGAGGAAAATTCGGTCAACAGTCAAACCCAAAACCTGTTAGAAACCCTTGTGAACTGTTTAATATGTTCGCAGACTCTGGAATATATTGTAACACACTGATTGTCAGCCTTTACCGATTGTAGATGCAGTTATAGTCGCATATGGCACGGTGCAGGTAAAATTAAAAAATAAAATGGTATTAATTATTGTGTATCAAGACCTGAGGACTTCGATGTATCCACAAGTGAATTTATTGGAGATATAATCGATGAATCAGAATCATTCAGGCTCGGACAGTCATATCGCATAATATGTAGGTAGTGGGTCTAAAAATACACTTATAAAGTAAAGTAAAAGACATTTTCTTGAACCGTAAGGCTTCACAATTGGTAAATTTTGATAGTATACAAAATATTGTTCTTAATGGACTCCAGTATATGTCGCGTCTAAAAATATGTGGACAACAAAAGAACACGAGGTGAATATAAAGATTAAGTTTTGGGTATCATGTGTTTGTCTTATAATTTGTTATAATTAAATTATTACGTAATATTCAAAATTTGAAATTATGTAAGTATAAGGAGTCTAATAAAAAATAAATAAACCATTTGCCCCACTCACTCCCAAACCGACGACTGTGGCACCGCGAATTGCCTAAGATTGCCCCGATCGCCCCTACGCCATTCTGGTAAACAAAACATGCCGTGAATCGAGGCGTTACTAGAAAATTGTGGAAACGACGAGAAGCGTTCCAGTCGTTCGGAAAAATGGGTCTAGAAATGCTAGAAAATACCTGGAACATTCGTTGGGTCTATAAAAGAAGAATAAACGACCGAGTTAGTAAGTCTTGTATAAGTCTTGTATACAGTGTTGAAGTGAAGTGTTTAGTTAGAGAGATCAAAGCGATTTAGATAGCGATTAATTAAATAAGTGTTTAGTTGACCTGTAATTAGTAGTCAGTAGTGTACTGAGCAGTTAATAAAGAAGTGTTTAATTAACGGATTGTTTTTCTGGAAGTAAGAAAAAAGACGGATTGGGAAATCCGTGACAATGCGTGTAATGTTTTATCAAAATCATTTAAATGCTTTCTTGATAGATATTTGTTTTATATTGCAGGTGGGGTAAAGGTAAAGGTATATTTGCATTGTGAGTGTCATGTTACCGTACTACTATTACACTACTATTAATGTTGCTGATATAAAATTGTATCAAGGCCACCCATTGGAACTGAATTGTATATAATATTTCAAGAAGTAAAGTAAAAGACATTTTCTTGAACTGTAAGGCTTCACAATTGGTAAATTTTGATAGTATACAAAATATTGTTCTTAATGGACTCCAGTATATGTCGCGTCTAAAAATATGTGGACAACAAAAGAACACAATGTAAATTGATACCTATGTGAAGGTCACAGGTTAATGAATGTATCATGTGTTTGTCTTATAATTTGTTATAATTAAATTATTACGTAATATTCAAAATTTGAAATTATGTAAGTATAAGGAGTCTAATAAAAATAATAAACCATTTGCCCCACTCACTCCCAAACCGACGACTGTGGCACCGCGAATTGCCTAAGATTGCCCCGATCGCCCCTACGCCATTCTGGTAAACAAAACATGCCGTGAATCGAGGCGTTACTAGAAAATTGTGGAAACGACGAGAAGCGTTCCAGTCGTTCGGAAAAATGGGTCTAGAAATGCTAGAAAATACCTGGAACATTCGTTGGGTCTATAAAAGAAGAATAAACGACCGAGTTAGTAAGTCTTGTATAAGTCTTGTATACAGTGTTGAAGTGAAGTGTTTAGTTAGAGAGATCAAAGCGATTTAGATAGCGATTAATTAAATAAGTGTTTAGTTGACCTGTAATTAGTAGTCAGTAGTGTACTGAGCAGTTAATAAAGAAGTGTTTAATTAACGGATTGTTTTTCTGGAAGTAAGAAAAAAGACGGATTGGGAAATCCGTGACAATGCGTGTAATGTTTTATCAAAATCATTTAAATGCTTTCTTGATAGATATTTGTTTTATATTGCAGGTGGGGTAAAGGTAAAGGTATATTTGCATTGTGAGTGGCATGTTACCGTACTACTATTACACTACTATTAATGTTGCTGATATAAAATTGTATCAAGGCCACCCATTGGAACTGAATTGTATATAATATTTCAAGAAGGTACAGTGTGTTATTTTAAAGCTGTTTTACTGTGGATTCATTACTGCTTTTGAAGCTATTTTTTAGTTTTAGACCCCCGTTTCTTATTGCTTTTATAACTATTTTTACCTGCTTAGAACTGTTTTGAACAACTTTTGAGTTCTAACAGATTTTAAAACTACAATGTAAATTGATACCTATGTGAAGGTCACAGGTTAATGAATGTATTACATCCGGTATTCCTAACAGAGAAAACATGCGCAGTAGGCTACAGAGAAAACATGCGCAGTAGGCTACAGAAAAAACATGCGCAGTAGGGACCTAATATAACAGAAAAAACATGCGCAGTAGTGACCTAACCTATCAGAAAAAACATGCGCAGCAGGGGCCTAACCTTTCAGAAAAAACATGAGCAGTAGGGACCTAACCTAATAGAAAAAACATGACACCGGATGCTCTGATGGTCTGACGTAGATTTCGGATACCACTATCCAAGTCTTTTATTTCGATCTCTTCTATAACTGAATATTATTTTCACTAGTATACACAACACTGCTTGTTTGCGACTGTTTTCAAATTTTTCCTAACATTATTTCATGGAGTAATCCCCACCACTTTAAATAGGTAGAGGGGAATTTTATTTTTAAGAAATGATATACTTATTACTAACATGGTATTATATCCTATCTTCAAAATTAAGAAAAGATAACGCTAGTTATGAAATAAAGTAGTAATTTTTGCTGACATAGAACAATTGCAGGTGTTTATAAATGATGCAATACCGGATGCAATACATTCATTAACCTGTGACCTTCACATAGGTATCAATTTACATTGCAGTTTTAAAATCTGTTAGAACTCAAAAGTTGTCCAAAACAGTTCTAAGCAGGTAAAAATAGTTATAAGCAATAAGAAACGGGGGTCTAAAAAATTACTTCAAAAGCAGTAATGAATCCAGATAAAACAGCTTTAAAATAACACACTGTACCTTCTTGAAATATTATATACAATTTAGTTTCAATGGGTGGCCTTGATACAATTTTATATCAGTAACATTAATAGTAGTGTAATAGTAGTACGGTAACATGACACTCACAATGCAAATATACCTTTACCTTTACCCCACCTGCAATATAAAACAAATATCTATCAAGAAAGCATTTAAATGATTTTGATAAAACATTACACGTATATTAGTTAAAAATGCCAGATATCAAAGGAGAAGAGGTGAAAGAGTTTGCAGAATGGTTTATTTATTTTTTATTAGACTCCTTATACTTACATAATTTCAAAGTAATACAAATATTAATATTACGTAATAACTTAATTATAACAAATTATAAGACAAACACATGATACCCAAAACTTAATCTTTATATTCACCTCGTGTTCTTTTGTTGTCCACATATTTTTAGACGCGACATATACTGGAGTCCATTAAGAACAATATTTTGTATACTATCAAAATTTACCAATTGTGAAGCCTTACGGTTCAAGAAAATGTCTTTTACTTTACTTTATAAGTGTATTTTTAGACCCACTACCTACATATTATGCGATATGACTGTCCGAGCCTGAATGATTCTGATTCATCGATTATATCTCCAATAAATTCACTTGTGGATACATCGAAGTCCTCAGGTCACAATACACAATAATTAATACCATTTTATTTTTTAATTTTACTTGCACTGTGCCATATGCGACTATAACTGCATCTACAATCGGTAAAGGCTGACAATAAGTGTGTTACAATATATTCCAGAGTCTGCGAACATACTAAACAGTTCACAAGGGTTTCTAACAGGTTTTGGGTTTGACTGTTGACCGAATTTTCCTCAAAAGCTGTCCTGACTTAATTGCAATTTCTACAAACTCCAATTTTATCGTTCGTTATTTAAAAGTGCTTAACATATTGATCATTTTGCGCTTCAGTCGCAGTTCACTTTAATTCTTATATCTACAAACAGCTTAGAAATATTCTTAGTTTTGTCATACCGCTGAATATTATTTTTGATTATGATTTTTCGATGATTGAAATTTCCAGTACATCTTCTTGAATTCTTCTTGAATGACAGATGTCGAAGTGTTTCACTCTTAGCATAATATGTTGATTTTGTAATAGTTCCATCAATGCAAATAGATAATTATTTTATAATTACTTGATATTCTCCAATGAAAAGCAGTAAGTATCTGAATAATGCATATATGAATAATATTTACTGACAAAACTATCTAATATCAGCTCAAACAAGTAAATTTTAAATCCGATCTTTATTGAAGGATATACTGATTCCTTAACACCATTTAGCTGTTTTAACCTTTCTTTTTTATCGTATTCTCAAAACAATCACACCAAGATAATTTTTTTCTATCAATAGTGCATTAGTAGATTGGTAAGGCATAATTTCAATTTCATGTAACCACTTAAAAGCAATTTCTGGTATTGCCACTTCTTTCAGTATATATAGTTTTCACCATAAAGAAGAGAATACTTTGTTTGAGGTCACTGCAGACAGTCTCAATTATGCAATGTTTAATAAACTGGTTGTAAACGTCACTGGTTACACAGTGTAATACAATATCCATTTCAGTAGACAGATTTTGTGTTACCGATTAAACTATTAAAAAGAAACTGTTTTGAGTTAAGATTACTGTCTAACAACAATAAAATGAGAATTGACATAATTGTAATAAGGGTGCATCATTTTATAGTGCATAGTAAAACCAAGACGTAAATTTCTTTAGGATCAGGTTTACGACTTAGCGATTTCATGTAAAGAATGCGATATAGTTGGTTCTGATTGGTTAAACTTTCAGTCTTCATAGCTCAGGATCAGTGTCTTTATTATATATTTTCAATTATTCATATTTTGTAACTTTTAATATTCTATGTCGATATGTCACATTCTTCGATGTAATTCGTATGTTTACAGTATATTTCTTCACCGTTTCTTTATTCTGTGGAATCTTCTTTCTGTTTATTAATCTGTGTTTCTTCCTTAATCACTTTTTCTGTCACTCTTATTGTTTTTTTGTTATGTTGTTTATATTTTGTAGGTCAGGTCTGTTTGGTTCTTTCATGTCGACGAACAGTTTACTATTATTTATCTGATGATGCTTGTTTTTCCTGTTAGTTAATAAGTTTCTTTCCACATGTGTCACAGGGAAATGTTTTAGATTTATGTTTGTTAGCGTGGCGACTAAGTCCACTTCTATTTACAAACTCCTTGGAGCATACATCGCACACATACATGTTTACTCGCGGTGATATAATGACTATATACTTGCAGTATGTATCTTTTTGTTATCCTTTGTGTTATCTTTTTTCTGTCATCGTTGTCCTTTTTTTCTGTGGTTGTTGTCCTTTTTCTGTCAGCGTTGTCCTTTTTTCTGTGGCTGTTGTCCTTTTTCTGTTATCGTTGTCGTTTTTGTGTAGTTGTCCTTTTTTCTGTCATCGTTGTCCTCTTTTTTCAGTCGGCGTTACCCTTATTTATGTCACATTTACCTTTATTTACGTCGTCGTTACCCTTATTTATGTCACCGTTACCCTTATTTATGTTACATTTATGAAGAAGCTTTTATGTCACGATGTCACATTTATGTCACGATGTCACATTTATGTCACGATGTCATATTGATGTCACGTTTATGTCACATTTATGTCACGATGTCATATTGATGTCACGTTTATGTCACATTTATGTCACGATGTCATATTGATGTCACGTTTATGTCACATTTATGTCACGTTTATGTAACATTTATGTCACGATGTCACGTTTACGTCAATTTATGTCACGTTTATGTCTCTTTTATGTCACGTTTATGTCACGTTTATGTCACATTTATGTCACATTTATGTCACATTTATGTCACGTTTATGTCACATTTATGTCACATTTATGTCATGTTTATGTCACGTTTTTGTCACATTTATGTCATATTTATGTCACGTTTATGTCACTTTTATGTCACGTTTATGTCACATTTATGTCACGTTTTTGTCACATTTATGTCACGTTTATGTCACATTTATATCACTATGTTCTTTTTCGGCACGTAACTTCTGATTTTCCATCTCACCGACACTAGTTAGCGGAAAATCTAATGAACAGTATAATGAAAGCTTTAGATGGAATTATCGAAAGATATGAAGAAGCTGCACGATGGGAACAGAATTATTTACTAAATAGTGCTTTCCCTCTTAATGGCCATATTCAAATCCAGTGTGGTTTAAGTCCGGCTAGATCTTTACTATTATCATGTCTTAGCTATTATAAGTGAAATGTTGAATGTTGAAAGTAGATTTCATTATCAATACGTCAGTAGTTCGAAATAAATAGCCAAATTCATTTAAAAGTGTGTCATTAATATTGAAAACGATTGTACATATTTGATGTAGTACATACTTTTTAAAGTATAATTATTGTTAACACCATAAATGTTATGTAACATACAGGGCAATTCATATAGCAGTACATCAATATTTAAGATGGATTTCGTTAACTGATTTTGATTTTAAGCATTTACATATTATATACAGTGTGACCCATTTCAAATGGAAACAAGCCTGTAAAAATGATGATTATTATCTGATTTATTTCGGGTTTTTTTCCAGAAGATGGAGCAGTAAATACTCTATTCTGGCACAAAATATCAAATGTTTTTTTTGTTTTCAAGGCCTACTTCGAATTTTTTTCTCGGTGAATTTTTACAAAAAATGTTCAGCGATTTTTTTACTTCAAATCTAACTACGGCACTAGATTTAGCATCCCTTAAAACGGTTTTATGCCAAGTTTCATAAATAAATATTTAATATTGAGAGATTTATAACAATTTTAATGCAGGCTTCATTTTATTAAATACTTTTATAGTAATTTTCTGAAAATACAAGTTGGCTATGAAAAATGATTTTAAAAAATGATTTATTAGTTTTACACTTTTAATTAATCAAATTAAATATAAAAACGGTTAACAATAATTAGGTATTATAATAAATAACAAAGGAAAATGTTTTATACACTAAAACTACTATACAAAATTACAAGTTTAACGTCACAATAAATTTTAAATTTTTGTAGTCTCTACGAGGTCACCGTTGATTTGGATGCATTTTTCGATTCGCTTTTTGAACATTCTGTAGTTGTTGTGGGGTATATTTCGTTACAAGCTTGCCTTATTCTTGCACACAACTCGTCTTTATTGCCTGGGCGTGACTTATAAACATAAGATTTTATGACACCCCATAAAAAGAAGTCCAACAGCGTTAAGTCCGGGGACCTCGGTGGCCATTTAATTAGTGGGCTATTTCTACCTATCCATCGGTAAGGAAAGTTAGCATTAATCCAATCGGTATTATGGACATCCATCCAACTGAAAATGAAGATTTACTCTTTCTTGTACTGGGATTTCATGTAATATATTCCAAAATTTATTTCTCAGGAACTGCAAAAACTGTATGCTATTCATATTACCCTTAAAAAAGAAAGAGCCAATGATTGTTTCACACTAAACATTAACTTTTTGAGAATATTGTCGTTTACAATTAACAATCCACTCTGGTCTTTCTGTAGCCCAGTACCTTGAATTTTGTGCCGATACTACACCATTCGTTGTAAAAGTTGCATCATCGCTGAATAAAATAGTTTTTATAAAGTTGCTATTATTGAGGTATTTTCCTTGAGCCCATAAGCAAAATTCCATCCTTCTCTCATCATCACCAGGTGCCAACGTGTGTAAAAACTTGGGTTTGAAAGGTTTTATTTTATTTTTTGAAGGCATCGGCGGATATTTTCTCTGGGCACATTTAAATGTAAACTAGCTATTCTCACACTGGCGTTTGCATTGTTATTAAAATAATTTAAAACGATCTGCTCGTACCTGGGTCGCCTTTGTATAGGATCAGTTTTTATTAAACGTCTTGATACAGCGCCGCATTCATTAAAAATCTTGGTTATTTTATTTGATTATTTTATAAATGGTACTGTGTTATTCGGGGCCTATTCGGGTGTCAGTTATTAAATATTTCGCATACTTCTCTCACAGTCCTATCATTATCTCCTGTAAGCCGCACAATTTCAATTTTTTTTTTTGTAAATTCAATTGTTCGTCCATAATTACAATATGGAAATAAACTAATTTGTCAATGTTAATAACAAAATGCTCTGATAATGAACGTATTTTAAAGATTTGACGTTTGTCTACAAAAATAATTTGTTGTTCATAGCACTCTATCAGGTTTCTATTCGTGGTGTACATAGTTACCCCGCAACAATTACATGTAAAAAATATTTGTAAAATATTTTTTTCAAAAAGTTAATGTTTGGTCTGGGACACTCAATGAAACAATCATTGGCCTTTTCTTTTTGAGGGAAATATGAATAGTATACAGTTTTTGCAGTTTCTATGAAAATAATTTTGGAATATATTACATGAACTTCCAGTACAGGAAAGAGTAAATCTTCATTTTCAGTTAAATTTGTGATACTTTCCTACTAACTATTTGACATTTTATGTGATATTATAATATTCAGTGTTTATAAATGAAGAGTTGTGAGCAAGAATAAGACAAGTTTGTGAAGAACAACTACAGAATGTTTAAAAAAATATTCGTAAGCGATTCGAAAAGTGCGAAATAAACGCAGGCCTCGTAGATGCTACAAAAATGTAAAATTTCATTGTATTGTGACGTTAAATTTACATTTTTAATTCATTCTTCATAGCCAACTTGTATTTTTTGAAAACTACTATAAAAATATTTAATAAAATGATGCCTGCATTAAAATTGTTATAAATCTCTCAATATTATATATTTATTTATGAAAGTTGGCATAAAGTCGCTTTACATGATGCTAAATCCAATGCCGTAATTAGATTTGAAATAAAAAAATCACTAAACAGTTTTTGTAAAATTTCACAGTGAAAAAAATTCAAAGTAGGCCTTGTAAACAAAAAACAAATTTTAATATTTTGTGCCAAAATAGAGTTTTTACTGCTCCATCTTTTGGAAAAAACCCGAAATAAATCGGAAAATAATTACCATTTTTACGGGCTTGTTTCCATTTGAAATGGGTCACACTGTATATATTCGCAAATATACGATTTTGTTTCTATAAAGTTTACTGTCATTTATGTCTATTGAAATTTAATTAAGAGATATGTGGTATATTATGATGTGTCTACATTCTCGTTATAGTCATTTAGTTTTTATTCTACTAGTAACATTTTTTATTAAAACAATTATTAAGAAAGATAAATTATTTAACTTCCATGTGCAGTATATCGAACACATATTAATTGTCTGATACGTATTCTTTACATATAATTATACATTCCAGTTCTATAGAAAAAAAATCTTTCACATACTTCTGCACGTCCTGTATATATTCCTTAATTAGCTTGAAGACAGTATATTTTAGTCTTATGATATTATGAATATCTGACCTCGTATACTACAGTAAAACTCCCGTCTAATTTTAAATCTCACCAGTTTGAATTTCCCGACTAATTTTAAATCAGTTTGAATTTCCCGCCTAATTTTAAATATCCCGCCAGTTTTAACTTAGGTTAGGTCGCTACTGTCAAATTTTCAAATCAGTTTTTGAATTTTCCGCCTAATTTTAAACTAGTTTGAATTTACCGCCACTCTCGCTAATTTGAATTTCCCGGCTAATTTTAAATCAGTTTAAATTTCCCGCCACTTCTACCAGTTTGAATTTGCCTCCACTGCTGCCACTTTTTCAATTTCCCGTCTAATTTTAAATATCGTACCAATTTCAATTTCCCTCCTAATTTTAAATAGTTCGGTCGTCCAATTAGGTGTGTATCCCTTATCGAAGACGTGCTTATTCTTGCTGATGCGCACAACGTCACCCACTTTGAATATTTGCGGGCCGCTTATCTTAATATGATTGTATGCAAACTTTTTAAAATTCTCTTCTCATTGGACTTATTTTACTTGAGACGGTTTGTATCCGGTGGTACCAGTTTTTTTCATATATATTTAATATCACCTGTAATTAGCAGCTGTAAAATCTTAAATATTTCTATTTAATATCATTGTTATAGCTCAGACTGCTTGGTGTGGGACGCCTTCAAGCGCTCTCTGATTCATATATTACGCAGTTACTGTAACCTTCTGTTAATAGCCATAGCGGTCTCGTGGTAGCGCGTCTGCTTTGCATGCGAGAGGTCCCGGGTTCAAATCACACACAGAGTAACGTTTTTTTTCATTTAAATAAATTGTCCACAAATAATGCTGTATTCTCCAATACAATAGAGCATGCACAGATTAGAATTTACCGAGATTTGGAACTTGCGCAGAAACAGATTTGAATTTAGGTTAGGTGCATGTTTTTTCTGTTAGATTAGGTCCCTACTGCGCATGTTCTTTCTGATAGGTTAGGTCGCTACTGCGCATGTTTTTTCTGTTAGATTAGGCCCCTACTGCGCATGTTTTTTCTGTTAGATTAGGTCCCTACTGCGCATGTTTTTTCTGATAGGTTAGGCCCCTACTGCGCATGTTTTTTCTGATAGGTTAGGTCGCTACTTCGCATGTTTTTTCTGTTAGATTAGGTCCCTACTGCGCATGTTTTTCCGTTAGATTAGGTCCCTACTGCGCATGTTTTTTCTGTAGCCTACTGCGCATGTTTTTTCTATTAGGTTAGGGAGGGGCCGAGCCACACCTGTAATTAACACCTGTTCAGCGGTACCCTTTGATCTCGCCGACAAATTTCCCCATGGTCCAAGAAATTTTGCCAGTCTAAAGTGACCCCCTACCTACTGGCTTACCCTTGATTAAACAAGTGGGAGTTTTTCTTAAAACAGAGAAGCCAATCTAAAGAACACTGTGTTGGGACTTTGAGATTGAAATAAAAGCATAGTCTTCATGGCCGGAATTTCTACGTGTAGTAGTGAGCTGAATTGAGTAGGCTACCCGTCCGTGTGCTACAATATCTTCTGCTGCATCCTGAAACGATCCTGTTTGGAACCTGGACCCAGAATTGATACTTAGGGGTGAGTACCAGTGCTAGTATATTTCCTGACCTCCTATCCAAAAACCCAACTGTAAATTGGGAGATATGTTTAGTTTTAGTAGTAAGCAACGAGTTGAGTAGCGATCGTTAAAAGTATAACAAACCTATTTTCAATACCAGTTGTTTTCACATTAGAAAGTTCAATTTGAAAATTTTAATTAATTTATTAATTTTTATATATAATAAAAACATAATTTGAATAAAACGTTGTGTTTTAGTACAATCATTTTTTGATGAGTAAACATAGTAATAAGCCTTATCGCTTACTTAATAAAGTTTATAATACAAGTGATAGTGAGGACGATTTAGTAGTCGGAGAATCATTATTAAATAAAATGGCACTTTTATCTGCACCCCCACAACTTGACACTCAAAAACTAAATTATTTAAGTTTGACGATTCCGAATTTTGACGGTTCTGAGATCGAACTTACTTAGTTCATTGAATCGGTAGATACATTTCTCATAGCTTTAGATTTACCTCAACCCAACAAACTTCAGTTCCGTCTGTTACTAAATGTAATAAAAAATAAATTAAAAGGTGCCCTGAGCTGTAAAGTTGGCCTTTAATAAGAAATTTGCTAATTGAAAACTATTCTGATCACAAATCGCTTCAGACGTGGCAAAACGAGATACGTATGCTTCAATATAATTTTAGGGAACCTATTTCACATTTTTGCAACTGTATTTTGGCAATGCGATCAAAAATGGTTCAAAAAATTCAGTTACAATGAAATGACCCAATAGAAAGAAATTCCTTGCAATCCGTATATTCATCTCTTTTACTAAACAAACTTAAAAGCAATTTGTCACACAATTACGAATCCATTATTTTATCTAGACCAGACCTTGATACTATTGAACAAGTAGTACATGCTATTTTAGAATTAGAAACGTTTTTCGAAAAATTCTAGTCGCCGTTTACCAATATCTCAACCTACGAAAACTTTCCAACCATTATCGAGACCGCATATTCGAAATGGCGTACCCCTTTTATCAAGGCAAAATTCCCAAGCTATCCCATAAACAAGACAACCTCGGTTACCATCACGACAAAACTTTTATCAACCCAGACCGCAACAAAACTTTTATCAGCCCAGACCGCAACAAAACTTTTATCAGCCCAGACCACAACAAAATCTTTACCAACCCAAACCACAATTACCACCTAGACAATTAAATTCTATGCGACCTCAAAATACTCAAATTTCCAGCCAAAACCAACAATATAAACCAGAATCTATGGACACTTCGAGTACGACGGTAACAAAATTCCAAAATGTGCCCTCTAAAACTTTTCAAAATTATCACCATGATCTAGACCCACCTTACCAAGAGTATAATACATTACCATACGACACTGATTATGAACAAGATTATCAGGACAACTACAAGTACCTGAACACCCTGACTACTACGAGACTCGCAAATTAGACGAAAACCAAACCGAAAATTGTCAGATGAATGCCTCGGAAACCCCGATAGAGAGATAGCGTATGAAATAAATTCCGTTCTTGGAACTCCCTTGTCTTATATCAAAATTTCTAACCCACCTTTAAAATTACTAGTTGACTCGGGTTCTTCAAAAACAATGATTCGTCCTGACATTATGGAAAAATTTTATCCCGAATATATTTACCAATCTACCAATACAATTAAGACTTGTATGGGGCAGAAAAATACAAAATTTTGTGTAAGCATTCCTGTCTTTGACGAATTTCAAAGAAAGGAATCTATAGATATCCTATGATTTTCATGATTTTTACGATGGACTTATTGGACTAGATGTTATAAAACAATTTAATCTTTTGTTTGATTATCAAAATGCAGTAGCTTTTAATGACAAAATTAAAATTCCTCTTTTCACTAGAGATCCTTTAGAAACCTCTAAAAGAGTAACCATTAACGCAAACAAAATTTTTAAAACACAAATACCTGTATCCATTGACAACGGTGAAATTATAATTTCTAGAATTGAATCAGAGCATATAATCATACCAGAAACTATATGCAAAAAAGGCTTAGCTTTTGTCGAAATACATAATTACACGGATGAACCCTATACTGAATACTTTGACTATCCTGTTAGAGTAGAACCTTTAGAAAATTTCGTTCCTACAAGATTAAAGATTTCTCCTTTGGAAGAATACGATTATACCGTACATTACAAGAAGAGTATCAAAAATAAGGTAGCCGATGCCCTTTTAAGAATTAGAATTGATGAATTAAATGCCAATGAACTACCTACTTTAGAAAGCAATGACTTAGATTTATTATTAAATAACCCGTCTTCAGAATCAATAGATCATAGCAGCGTTAGGTGATAATGTCGAGAATACCGAAATTGATTTAGCTTTACCCGAAGATTTTGCAATACCTGATCAAGAGGCCGACTTTTTAAAACAAATAGAAGAAATGTCAGTCCACACTCAACATACTGCTGTTGAAAACCCTGTTTGTGCCCCGCCAATTTCGGAACGCAGTGTCAATAGTTACCAACGTCAGATATTCTTACTTGATACTCCGAACATAATATTAAACGCGTCGCTATTTGTACAATAAGACCTTTCCCTGAAAAAACGCGTACTAGTATAACTTTTCATACTTCTATTTCCGATGAAGAAATAACGAACGTATTAAAAAACTATCTCAGTAATACTCAGTTAACTTGTTTGTATTTCCATTCTGAACAAATAAAAATAAAAACTCTCCGAGTTCTATCAAAAAATTTCTCTCCAGAAACTAAAGTAGTAACTTCTAATACCTTTCTCAAAGACTTAATCTCCGAAAACGACAGACAAGAACAAATTAAATTTTTCCATATAACCAAAACGACACATAGAGGTATAAACGAAACTATTAAATGAATCTCTCAGAAATTATATTGGCCTAACCTCTCTGCAGACGTACATAACTACATCACTAAGTGTGAAATTTGCAATCTTACGAAATACGATCGCAACCCACAAAAGGTCCAAATTCAAACTACTCCAACCCCATCACGCCCTCTTGAAACTCTTCATATCGACCTATTTCTTATCGAAAAAGAAATATTTCTAACACTATTTGACCCCTTTTCAAAATTTGGCCAAGCCATAAAAATAGCTTCTCTAGACACTATCCAAGGATTAATTACATTCACATCTTTCTTCGGAACTCCTAGAAGAATAATTCACGACCCCGGAAAGGAATTCGTGAATGAACTTTTCAAACAATTTTGTAAACTTTATAATATTCAAATTCATGTGACATTACACAAAATTCCCAGAGCAATAGTCCCGTAGAACGATTCCACTCTACATTATTAGAACGGGTCCTAGTTTTAAGGGCAGAAAACCCTCATAAACTTTTGGAATATTTAATAAAATTGGCTGTCACTAGCTATAATATCTCTATTCATTCGGCAACCCAGCAAACACCCTTCAAAATACTTTTTCCATTAATTCACAAAGACCATATCCCTTTACTAGACGATGTAGAAACGACTCAAGACTTTATCGAAAACTCTAGGAAACTATCCGAAAAAATTAATGAACAAATTCAAACTAAATTGAAAAAAGAAAAAGAAAAACGTAATTTAAAATTAAACCAAGATAAGTCGGAACCAGAACCCGTAGAACCAGACGACCTGGTATATTTAAAGACAAAAACTCTTTGGTCTAAAAAGACGCAAAACCTTTTTGAAAAAGTAAAAGTAATACAAGACCTAGACGTAACAGCCTTAACAAAAAACGGCAGATACCATAAATCTAAAAGAAAAAAGAAACAAAGACTCAAAAACCCTTCCTTGTTACAGGAAAATGGTCCTTTTACTAACGCTGACATTGACGATGTTAACGAAGGACCTAGCTCTAGGACTAGATCTAAGACCAGTTAATAACCCAATACTACCCATCAACCTTGGACCCTTGAAGACAGTTGCTTCTTATCATTTCTTTGTACATATTATAAATTTAACTGAAATCAAACAACATATTCACATTTTAGTAAATTCATCCACGACTATACCAGAAATCAAACAGTTTTGGCATAATCAGTTGTTATATCTATCTAATGGAGTATATAAAAAATTCGAGATACTAACTTCTTCAGAAACTCGAATGAAGCGTGGTTTGTTGAACCCCATTGGTAATATATATTCAGAACTTTTTGGACTTACGAGCAGTGACGAAAAAGAAGTGCTAGAACAAAAGATCGATATTCTTTATAAAAATCAACAAAATATAAACAAACAGCTTACTACTAAATTATCTATCCTAAACTCATTCACAACAGAAATAACTAAAGTCATAACCGAAATTAATAATTACTGGAAATTAGCCACAGATTTTATTGACACACAAACTCTGGTAAATGATTGTACTATAACCCTTGAAATTTTAGACCAAATCGAAAATGGATTATTATTTGGACATCTGAATATTGTCCATTCTGATGTGATTTCGCCTATAGTAATTGCAGAAATTTTCAAAATTTTACATACTTTATACGATGTTTCAGTGTTACCAACTTTAGTTAGTCAAAATTCAGTTTATTCTCTTTTTCAAATAAAAAATCATATTTCAAAATCAACTATTTATATGGAAATTCTTATCCCAATTTATAATCCAGAAGAGTATAACCTTTTCCAAATTTTCATGTCATCATCAAACCTATCCATTATTCCCGAACAACCCTATCTAGCACTAGGTAAAGAAGCAGATATATACAAGTGGTTACCATATAAGCCACTTAAGATTGGAAAGTACTACCAGTCCATAGAAGAAATCCATGAGCAAGACCTTGCCTGCATCCCAAGTATCATTTCTAATTATAACGGTTCCGCATGTACCTTGTACAAGGTGCGATACCACAGAGACCGTGTGACCATGTTACACTAGTTTTACCTTCTCGCCCAATACATATTGAAGAAATATGTGAAAATTCCGTTCACCACTTTATTACAGAAGACACCCTTATTACAAACTTTGACGGATGCACGTTGATTCTAATTGGGCGTAAATTCTTCATGCCAATTTCCATTATACAGTCGTCAGCCCTTGTGTTACCTGCGGTAGAAGCTAGACGTATCTCTAATACTACCCTCAACAACGCAATAGACAACCTTGAAGAACTTAATTCTCAAATTCAAGCCATGGATATCGGAGTCCGATTGATAGACCCTTCTTCAGTGAGCACCTCCTCATGGACCCAATAGATCACTTGGATTCTGATTGGACTTATATTTCTCTTTTTACTGTTCATTTTCAGAAAGAGTATCAAGTCATGGTTTGTGCGAAGACATAAATCGAAACCAACACCGAGACCATCACTTCGACCCGTTGTAGACTCAGAAGGGTCAACACCTCCCGAAGTTCCTTCTAAGAGCGGTGGAATTATATAAAGATATTATTATATATTTTTGTTCTACCTATAATCTACCCGTAGCTTAAGTCATGTAATATTGTTATCATTTCGTAAATAAAATGTGTGATCAGCACATCCCGTTTCTCACATATAAATTCGAACAGATGCGCTGACCAGTCAGTCTGATTTTATACAAAGCCTGAATAAACTCGCTTATATCCTGAAGCCATAGCTTTATTTCAAAAATCTCCAAAGGGTCCAATACGTTTAATTTTATTAATAATTCTAGGATCCAACTACAGCAATCCGAAATAAAGATCAAACAGTTAAATAGTGACTTGCCAGAAACAAATTGCAAATACAGGGTGATTTTAAATAAAGCAGCAAAAATGAGACCACAGATTCCTTAGGTGAAAGTAAATCGATTTAAACTAACATACCTATATCCCAAGACGCATAGTAAAAGAGATACAGGGTGTCAAAATTAAAATTTTGTTTTCGATATTTGTAGATAACTTCTTAAAAAATCCAAATATTTGCATAAAATTTGTAAATCGAGGATTTTTGCGGGCGAGAAATTCAAATTTGTTTCTAATTTTGACGTCACTAGTAAAGGGCATCACTTGTGGCACACCATGTTTCTGTTAAATGGCAGAATTTTTTTGCAGCTTAATGTATCCATCTGCCTATCGAAACAATCGATTCTCATACCTGTTTTATTTTAAAAATGTATACTTTTACAGCACATCCCGTTTCTCACATATAAATTCGAACAGATGCGCTGACCAGTCAGTCTGATTTTATACAAAGCCTGAATAAACTCGCTTATATCCTGAAGCCATAGCTTTATTTCAAAAATCTCCAAAGGGCCCAATACGTTTAATTTTATTAATAATTCTAGGATCCAACTACAGCAATCCGAAATAAAGATCAAACAGTTAAATAGTGACTTGCCAGAAACAAATTGCAAATACAGGGTGATTTTAAATAAAGCAGCAAAAATGAGACCACAGATTCCTTAGGTGAAAGTAAATCGATTTAAACTAACATACCTATATCCCAAGACGCATAGTAAAAGAGATACAGGGTGTCAAAATTAAAATTTTGTTTTCGATATTTGTAGATAACTTCTTAAAAAATCCAAATATTTGCATAAAATTTGTAAATCGAGGATTTTTGCGAGCGAGAAATTCAAATTTGTTTCCAATTTTGACGTCACTAGTAGGGGGCGCCATTGTGGCACACCAGGTTTCTTTTAAATGGCAGAACTTTTTTGCAGCTTAGTGTATCCATCTGCCTATCGAAACAATCGATTCTACTACCTGTTTTATTTGAAAAAGGTATACTTTGCTGAAGTCGGTAGGAGTAACCATTTTTGAAATAATCTTATTTGATATGCTCAGTGCACCGAGTAAAAACTGTTTTGGTTTTAGGTAAAGTGCCTTTTCTGCTGAGAATATAGCAAAATTGAAGAATATCGGCGAGGTTTGATGACATTTTTCAATAAAGTAGGTACAAAGATTTTATCAAAGCAGGCCGATATTTTTGAAATTTTGCACTTTCCCATAATTTACCGTTCTGAATAACTTTTTCAAGTAATATTTTTTTGTATTTTCAGTACAAAAGGCACTTTACTTGAAACGGTAACAGTTTTCAATCGGTGCACTGAATATTTTAAATAGGATTATTTCGAGAACTGTTACTCCTAACAACTTCAAACTACCTACCTTTTTCAGGCATAACAGGTAGGAGAATCGACTGTTTCAATAATCAGATAGATACACCAAGCAGCAAAAAAGTTTTGCCACTTAAAATAAACATGATTGATGAAAATTAGAAACAAATTTGAATTTATCGCCCACAAAAACCTCTGATTTACAAATTGTATGTAAATATTTGGATTTTGTAAGAAGTTATCTATAAATATCGAAAATAAAATTTAAATTTTGACACCCTGCATCTCTTTTATTATGCGTCTTGGGATATAGGTATTTTAGGTTAAATCGATTTACTTTCACCTAAGGAATTTGTGGTCTCATTTTTGCTACTTTATTTAACATCATCCTGTATAAATCTAGATGACATAAATAGACTGGATAATGAGATAATAAATACAAGTATAAACTTTATGAAACAAAGGTAAATCCTTATTATTTTAATCATTGGAACTTAATGATTTATATTGTACTTGCAATAATTATATTTTATGTCATTCCCCAGGTATAGCAGCAGTTATATACAAGGTGTTTATTAATTGAATGCCGATACTTAAGAGTGTGAATCCTTGGGTCATTTTAAGAAGAAAACTTAATATCAACGTACCTATGTCCTAAACCTCTTAATTTTTGAGCTACAGGGTGTTACAATTTTAAGAAAAAATTTACTTTTTTATTATAATTTTCTTATCACTCCAAATATTTTTATGAAATTTTGTACACACTTATTAATCGTTAAGGAGCATTGTTTGATGGAAAATGTTTCAAAATCTTTGCCAATGACGTCCGTACGAGGTTTGAACTAAACATTTTTGACGAAAAAAATGCTACGCCACTAATTTTTCTAAAAACTAAAATTATTTTTAAAATCTCCATTTATTTTACAGCAAATTCGGTTCCTAGACTTACTCTCGTACGACGCACCATTTTCACGTAAAACAATGAAAACCAAAGAAGTTCTTTCCCCAAGTTCATTAAGACTGCTTTTGATATTTTGTTGCCGTTTTGTAGACACCCACCATACGTGGAAACACTTTTTTTAAGACAAAAATTAATTTTCTACTTTAACCAGCGACCTCCACGTAGGCATAACATTAAATGTTTGGATAGAAAAAAACTGTACGCCTCTGATTTTTTAAAATTTTATTTTAAAAATCGCGATTTATTTAGTAACACGATTAATTCAAAATCTTAAACCTAAAACGAAACAACAAGACAAGAAAATACAAACAAATTAAAGAACGCAAATTATGTATTTACAGTAGTTGTTGAAAGTATCCTCCACCCATACTAGGCAGCATACTATTATACGATTTTGTAACTCTTCTTCGGCTTGAATCGGCACTGCGTACACTAAGCTTTTGAGATGACCCCAGAAAAAGTAGTCTAAACTATTAAGGTTGGGAGATCTGGGCGGCCATGACTGCGTTTCTTCGCGGCCTATCCACCGATCGCGATAGTTGTGATTTAAAAATTCACGCACCCGTAAGCTAAAATGTGGAGGCGCACCATCGTACATTAGCCACATCTGGTTTCTTAATAAAAGAGGAAGGTCTTCAAGCATTGGCGGCAGATCTTCTTCTAGAAAGTGTAAATACGATTGTCCATCTAATCTTCTTGGAAAAAAATGGGCCTATCAAATAATCGTCAATAATACCAGCCCAAACATTTAATGAAAACTGTTCTTGATGATTTGATTCAACAATTGCAAAAGGGTTTTTATCCGCCCACAAATGTTTATTATGGAAATTTCGTATTGAGTTTCGAGAGAAACTAGCTTATTCGGTAAAAAGAATGTGCTTGTCAAATAACGGATTTTCCAGCAGCTTTTGAAGAAACCACTCACAGAAATTAATGCGCAACGGGAAATCTCTAGGGAGTAATGCCTGGACTCTTTGAATGTGATATGGATATAACAAATTTTCGATAAGAATTTTCCAAACAAGTACGTGTGAAACATTAAATGTTGCCGCGATTTTCCTCGTGCTAGTTTCGGGGTTCTCCTCAATTTCATGTAAAATTCCTTCTTCAAGTTTCGGTGTTCTCACTGTTTCAGGGACTCCTTTAACACTGTGGTCTACTTTTAAATTTCCGATTTCGTAAAGACGTCTATGAATCCCAGAAAATGTTCTCAGATCGGGTAGTACGCGATTTGCATACCGCTCTTGGTATATCCTCCTGGCTTCGTATGCATTTCCGTCGGCAACCCCATAAGTAAAATACATGTCAGCTAATTTACCGATTGTAAAATTTACCATTTTTTATGAAAATTTACCTCCTACTCTAATAATAATTTTTTAATAATGAAAAATTAATGTCAGCTTTATTGCGAAAAGAAGCGTCAAAAATTATGACCTTTACCCAGCCTACTAATTTTTATTTCATTAGCTTTAAGGGGGCATTTAATAAGCTTACCGTTTTTTCTATTCAAATATTCAATATCATATCTACGTGAACGTCATTTGTGAAAGTAGAAAATTAATTTTTCCCCCCCAAAAAGTGTTACCACGCATGGTGGGTGTCTACAAAATGGCAACAGAATATCAAAAGCAGACTCAATGAACTTGGGGAAAAACTTTTTTTGGTCTAGGGACCAAATTTGCTGTAAAATAAATTTATATTTTAAAAATAATTTTAGTTTTTGGAAAAGGCAGTGGCGTACCATTTTTTTCTTCAAAAATGTTTAGTTCAAACCTCGTACGGACGTCATTGGCAAAGATTTTAAAACATTTTTTACATCAAACAATGCTCCTTAATGATTAATAGGTGTGTACAAAATTTCATAAAAATATCTGGAGTGATAAGAAAATTATAATAAACACGTAAATTTGTTCTTAAAACTGTAACACCCTGTAGCTCAGAAATTAAGAGGTTTAGGACATATGTTGATATTAAGTTTTCTTCTTAAAATGACCGAAGGATTCACACCCTTCAGTATCGGCATTCAATTAATAAACGCCCTGTGTAAGAATAACTTCAGGAAAATCAAAAACTGAAGACTTTCCCACAAATGAAACATCATTTAGAAACCGCTTATAGCGACACTTGTTATTTAGAGGCATAACAATAAAGTCCTTTTATATAATCAACTAGTAATTATTTTAATCAATAAAGTTTGGTTAGATTTTTTTAAAACAGTACTGTTACGACACTCGTAACTTACTTTTCTTTTTTTTTTTGTAATACATCCTTTTTAGTAGCCTATTTCTGATTTCTGGTTTTAACGCCATTACTATTTCATTATCATCTACTATTTTATTTCCTACAAGAAACGATGTACTTTTAAATTTTTTTTTTTCACGGTGCCATAATTTCCTGGATTTTCCTCTTCCAAGGATGAGGATGGGAATGAAGAAATGATCATCACTATCATTTATGAAAATAAAATATTTATAAGTGTTGTATAAATTTCTGCGTAGCTGTAGATAATTAATCAATTTTATACCATATTTTGTTAATTTATTTACTGAAACCGTTAAATAGTAAATTAAATTTATTTTTTGTAGGTGTTATTCTGATAACTATCTAAAAAAAGAAGAAGACGAACATGATGATTATGGTTTTAACCAGCGGCCCAGTGTTCAAGGAGTTAAATATAGAATTTCAACTGAAGTTCAAGATCATCAAGAAGTTTCAAATCTAAATACCCAAATGACATGGCCTTATTATTCTGAAAGCAGTATTACAGAAAATAACCAGAATATATCTAAAATTGTACCTGAAGAAATAAATACAAGGATAATTTGCCCTCACCCTTTCAAAGAAAATAGTTCATATCAAAATTATTATAACAAAAGAATTACGAAAGAAACATGTAACACAGATACACATTCTGCTATAATAGGTATAGAAGTTGATTATAATGAGTATTTTTTACCGCAATCCAAAAACAAACATAACAGACCACTATCACCACCACCGCAGGATTATTCAAATAATTATCATGCAATGGTTTACATTCCGTACAACCATATAGAAGGTTATCGGCCTATTATATCCCCAAACCAGTACTATCAAGCAAATCACATTTTCAAATCAAATAATCTGATTTCAGAAAACAAAATATGTGATCGGTTTTATCAACAAAAAGCTTATCATACAGAGATTCCAAGTTCTTCCCATATATTACCAATTTTAAACCACAGGTCTTCAAATATGTATTTAAAAACTAATCAAATCAATTCTAATGACAGGTATAGTAGTAATGAACCTCCTTTAGTTGCACAAACATCAGTAAAATCTACTCAAACTTTGTCTACACCTTTACGAGCCTCCAATTACTTTCATAATATTAAATGTAAATCGATATCCCCAATATGGAAAAATGTGGAAAATTATAATAGTAGTAATAATCGACACAACTTTCCTTCTATGTATTCAAATAAAACAGAAAGTTTAATGGTGGAGGAAAACAACTTAAATTGCAGTAAACAAACATCTAATGAAAATAAAGATTATGTCGACTTAAACAACTATCTCTCACCCGATTCATCTAAAAAATTAAAATTTATGGAAAGAGGTGCTCCGGAAGGTGCTGCTACTGTGTCTCCAACAGTGTCAGCAGTTACATCCCCATCATCACCTCATTTTAAGTCATTTTATGCTATGAACGTTTAACGGAAACCTTTTTTAAATTATATTTACAGTCCGCCACTTAAAATTCCCCGATATTCTTTAATATATCTTAGCTTTTATAAGCATGTTCAAGGTTTTCTAAGTCAATCATTTCTGTTTAAAAATTAATTATTTTTGCAAAATGATGTCTGAAAATTTATCTTTCTGGGAGCATTTTTCTCTTTAAAGCACTGTATACAAGATTGTTCTTATTATTATACTATCGAATATGCTATGAGAAGAGTTTTAATTTGATATATATTCTATAGCTGTTGTTATATTTTCATTAAAAAAACAAGTCATATTTCTATTAAAAAAAAACAAAGGTATTAAGATTAAAATTTTGTATTCGAATAACTTATATTTATTCGATTATTCGAATTATTATAACATACGAATAATCCAATTTTGTGGCTACATATAGAATGAAAATGTTAACTTTGAGAATATTGTTGGAGCGTTTGCATGCGGTTATCAGTGAGTGCCCTATCACGTGATTTTGGGCGTTAGTTTTTAAGGACCAGAGGGTCTCACAAGTACCCCTACAAAGAACAAGACAGTACAACACAGACACGAGTGCAGTTAAGATCCTAGATGCGCACAGCACGCATTATTTTCTTGTAATTGCCATTGTACTCAATTCATTCATTCATTTACATATAGTGTACACAAATTGTACATACTCAGGCTTGTGCAGTTTATTTCAACATCAAAAAGAAAAGGGAACCAGTCAACAAGTATCGTTGGGTCCCTCATTTCGCCGACCCAATCAAGGCGGTTGGCGTACAACAGTTGTACAATCACACATAGTGGTTCTTCGAGCTGGATTAAAAATTGATCATCAGTGTAGTGTCCAATCAAGAAGGATTAAAAATTGTGCATCATTGTGATCTTATCAAGCCAAAACATAATGGTAGTTACCAAAGTGCATTCAGGGGACGCATCAAGGCAGCACAACCAGGTCAGAAATACCATGAAAGCAACATCTGGCAACGATCATCCCAGTGAATCCTCGGCAGAAAGGAGACCAGGCACTGGTTCTTGGAGAACAATACAGTCGTCCAGTTAGTTAAGTTGTAGGTGGTTGAAACCATCCCACACAACAAACAGCATTGGCTACATCAGCACAAGTGAATTGGGCCAATACATCCAACAGACATCAAGTACCTGCCTACTTAACAAGGGTGAGCCTTTCCTTTCTTAACCATAACACTATTCATTTTACAAAATCATAATTGCCTCTTCTTGTGCACATTTGTTTTATCTTAAAATTTACGACATACATTTCTTGAAAATTTTGGTTTAAATACACAACATGGATTTCGCATCATTAATCAAAAAGAGGGCCTCATTAAAGGCTAAACTAACTCATTTTAAAAAATACATACAAAAAATACAAAGTAAACAAAGCGTACTAACAGAATTTGATCAGGTTCTAAACGAAATTGAACAGAAAACTCAGATGAACAATATGATGAAAGGGATAAATTTGAGCAAGAATTTTCACAATTATTATCTCAGGCAGACAGCCTAGTAGCGGCAAATTGTCGCGATGCAACAATACATTCAAACGATGGTAGTGAACGCAATTCGAATCATTCATGCAATACTTTTCAAAATATTAAGCTACCGACAATTCAATTACCAACTTTTGACGGGTCATACGAAAATTGGTTTGAATTTAGAGAAACATTCGAGTCGCAAATTCATACAAATCAAAATATAAGCACAATTCAGAAATTCCATTACTTAAGAGCATCTTTAGTTGGTCAGGCAGGTCAAATTATTAAAGCATTAGAATTCACAGCCACGAATTATCAAGCAGCTTATGATATCTTAAACAGTGGATATAACAACACAAGATTAATAGTAAATAATCATGTTAAGGCATTATTTAAATTAGAACACATGCAAGAAGCCTCCTCAGAGAAGCTTAGACAATTAAATGATAACATTTCAAAACATTTATTTGCTTTGGAGCAATTAAAAAATAAAGAAGATCAATTTGATTTAGTAATAAATTTAGTTATTTCTAAACTAGACTCGGAAACGTAAAGGAATGGGAGCAATTTAGACCACACACACGTTCCTAATTTAGAATTATTGAAAAAATTCATTAAAAAGCGCTCGGATTTTTTGGAAATATTGGAAGGCAAGGATTCCGAATCACGTAAGGCATCGAAATCAACATTTAAAACTAGGGAATTTAAGTATTCGCAGAGAACACGAGGATTTCATGTAAATAAAGTCATGTGCACTCTTTGTAAAGGCAATCACATCATTTTTCATTGTCCAGAATTTTTAAAATCAAATATCAGGCAAAGAATAGACACAATCAAAAGATTAAGGTTATGTACAAATTGTCTAAAGTCAGGGCATTTTGGGAAAGAATGCAAATACGGGGCATGCAAGGTATGTCAAGCTGTTTAGGTAGTAGTGTTTACAACACCCTGTTACATATCAACGACCATTCAGAACCGTCAGATGAGGTAGACAACAACACAAACGAAAATAACACAAATGTCGTATCATTATCATCCTCATCCAATGCGGAAGGAACACAAGCGTTATTGTCTACGGCATTGTTACAAATCATAGATTCAGCAGGTAATCCACATACAGTTCAGACACTTTTAGACAGTGGATCTCAGTCAAGTTTCATTTCAGAAAGAGTTGTCAATAAACTAAAATTGCGCAAAGAACGGGTAAACATACAAGTTACAGGAATAAATCACGGCATTTCGCAATTAAATCATAGATGTTGCGCAAAAATTCAATCATTAAATAATTCACAAATTTTAGCCAAATCACAGGGTCGGACGTAATACAGGGGGCATTAAAAATTTATAGGCAAATATCAAGAATACTACAAAAATGAGAAAGTGCGCAATTCATACACAGGGCTCTGTGATGTACTTGATTATAATTCAGGGTTGATTGAGAACATCACTTAAGTTATACAAAATATTCGTAAATCATCACGTTGCTGAAATTTAAAATATAGGTAGACAAGTACTTCAAGGGATAACTCGGCTGACCTGACCTGGCGTCAGTCCAGGCTCAATCCTTGTCTCAAGTTTATGGTGGCGCGGGCCCTTTTATTTACAACACGTCGAAACACAATGGCCCATCATAAACAAGCTTTCAACAGAGGCATTACCACAATTAAAAAGTACAAGTTTAACCGCAATAACTCAAGTAGGGCCACACATCAAATTTGACGCCTTCAACAGATGTTCCAATTACAATCATTTAACAATGTCAATGGTGTACGCCTCAAGATTTATTAATAATTGACGAGTTCATGCACTAATAAATCAGGTGCACTAAGCATTGCATACATTGAGGAAACATTCAGATTATTGCACAAAAATAATCGCGTCAAATCAAATAGCAAATTAGCAGCAATATCATGTACCGAAGGAGGCAGAGGTGTAATGTAACAAAATATTGGGTGTTTGTTCGAATGCTTCACTACTAGAGCAATGAACTTGTACAAATTCAAATCAAGCGTAATAAAAAAGAAAAGGAAACCAGTCAATAAAACCACAAATACAGTCCACTCAACAAGTATCGTTGGGTCCCTCATTTCGCCGACCCAATCAAGATGGTTGGTGTACAACAGTTGTGCAATCACACAGATATTGAAATACAAAATATTTTAAATAAAATATATTTATTAGATATATATTATTACCCATTAGTAATTTTAGCACAAAAAATTTAAATATTCTGAAACGAAATATTCCAGGCACTATATTCGATATAATTTGAGATCCGTTTTCGTAGACTGAGGAAATTTCGAGAACTCAAAAAATATATATAAGCAGATCAGTTCAGTCTCTACATTCAGATCATATCGAGAAGTCGAATGCAAAAGACAATAACGTCAAAGTAGAGATTTATTTGATTAGGTGAATTTATTTCATTATTACATTAGTTGTATATAATCAAATATTACAATAAAGTTTGATTTTCTCCGTGCATTATTTGAAGGTTAATACAACATAGTGGTGCCATGTTACGTAAGTATAAATGTTATATTTTGTGGTATTTTTTAAATTTATTTTTATATAATATATTTTTCAAAATTTTGTGATAAATAAAACAAATTGCCTGTTTTCCGGCTTTTAACAGTACTACATTACCGAAAAAGCTTTTTTGGGTGGAGTGGACGCTGTTGGGATACATAAATATTTTATTTTTTGCCGGTTTGGTAACAAAATCAGTAATTATTCGAATAGTTGAATTATTCGAATAGTCACATTAATATATTCGGTAGTATTAATTCGGATAGGTACTCAAATTATTCGAATATGATTCCCAGCACTAATACATAAGTTATAACATTTTATAAATTCCTCCGTACTTCAATAATGTCTATTATGACGATTTACTCTTCCATCATTTGTAAACTTGAGACTTGAAAAACCATAAAATTAAATTTAAAAAAATATAGCAATAAATGTCAAGCGTTGTAGATACGCTTCAGGCAATAATCAGGCTCAGTCTCAAGGTTTACAGGGTGTCAAAGTTAAAAATTAAATTTAATCTTATATTTCAATATATTTATTGAATATAATTCTTAATATTTCAAACAGTTTTCGAGATATTTCCTTCAAAATTTTTTAAGATGACAAATATTATTTTGGCAGAAACCTATCTTCTATGGGGTTCTGTGTACGATCTTTCATGTGCTAATAATCATCTCAAAATTTTGTGAATTAAAGTGTATAAATAACGGATTGATTGTAGTAAACCTAAAAGTACTATTAAATAAGCCATACCTTACATGACTCTAAAATCAACCGTTTACGAGAAAGTCGCATTTTCTGTTAGAGGTGCATGTCAGGTAGGACGTAATAATGATTAAAGTAAGCTATGAAGAAGATGTTAGGATAATAACCATTAATCGATTTAATTAATTTATTAAATAATAGGTAAATAGTAGATAGTAAAAATTTTGAATTAAACTTTTAAGCAGATGCTTGAAATATCGTGTAGGTACATTTCCTATATATTTTAATCAAATGTTCCCTCACTGCAAAAACAAATTAGTTGTCATTTTGATTTACTTTTGAGGCAATTCACTGACCGCTGGCGGAAATTCAACTCGGTGTCGTCCTGACGCGACGTTGCCAAATTTAAATATATTCTTATAGTACCTACTTATTGTAATTAATCCTATATATTATTTTTTTAAAGTATGCAATTAACATATTAAGTTTCATCAAAAAAATTTAATATTGAATTTACAAAACTCCAACGGATCAAAATAAACCATTCACATTTCATTACATAAATAGTGAAATAAAATCTAATACTAGGTTAAATTATTAAGAGAGGTTGAAACGTGTTTTGTATTTAAATGCACAGATAAGTGCTCAGATCAGTGATCAATAATTCCGCAATCTGAGTCTTGATCTACCGTATTTAGGTCAATAACATTGTTTTTAATATATACTCAATGACAAGCGCTGCAGAGCTACAGAACCACTAAATAATAACTGCAACAAACAATAATTAAATTTGCATTTTTATAAACAACCGGTATAATCAATAGGAAATTATGAGAATTTTAAAATAAATGCCAATCGTAGTAATCAGAGCCAACATCAGATAGGCTGTAATTAGCACACTCGGCACAGCTAAAAAGTTGGCAGTTCAAATTCCCGTTTAATACCTTACTGGCGGAATAAGTCGAACATCATTCGGGTCCGTTTTCCTATGCAGTGCAGGAAAGCCCGCCTTCGATATGGAACAGATAGACGCGATCCGACTTCTCTCGCTTCCCTTCTTCCTTCATTCATCAGTCATTATTTTCGCGTGGTAGAGGTTAATGAATTTTGTGGATTTGTGTCGCCAGTGTAGTTTATTATTATTAATAAAATTTGCTATTTGCCTAAATAAAAATGCATTCAAGTTGGGCAAAGAGAAGTAGTGAAAGACCGCGGTTGTCCTCTGCTGAATAGAGCCGTGGAAAAATTTATAAAAGACATTTTAATAGACATGTGTATCTGTGTTTTCCGTGTGGGTCTGTTTTATTGGGTATCTACTGATCATGAGTAATGGATTTGATTCTGATTCATATTCATAATTAAATGCGATTTGCATTATTTGGGAATATCAACGTCTGAATCCAACTTGATTCTGTTTTCTAGAACAGAACGAAAAGGTGACAGAAAACAGGTATGTTTTTAATGTTTCATCCAAAATTATTTACTCTATAACATTTTGAGGAGCTTTTGAACTTGGATTACGTGAACATAATGAATGAATTTTACACAACGCTGAATGAATACATTAAAAATTCAACAATATTTAAAGGTACCTCAAAGAATATACAAATTGCATACATTTTATATTGCAGACAAGAAGTTTGTCATTAGAAAAAAAATCTGACACTCAATGAACATACTGTTATTATATGCATGTGGTTCTGGCAGCGCTACTGAACTTTTATATAGCTTCAATACTCGTACGCATGATCAGAAAATTTGTAGCGTACCAGGAGCGTTGTTACCGATTGTTATAGGGTGATTTGTTTTTCTTTTGAGAGGTTGAGTAAAAACATTTTTTTCCGATTGTCTGTCTTTATTAGGCCTTCTAAATACCTGGTTAAAATTAATGACATGACTGAATCACCCATATTACAAGCAAATAAGACTTTCATTTTTAACAAAATTACAGTAACAAAAGTTATCGTCTCATATATTAAATTAAAACCCTTTCCACGATTTATTTGAAGGCATAATATTTTTTATACAGTGCCTTAAAAAATGCGCTTGCAAAACTAAATATTCAAAGGTCACTTCAGTCCCCGCGACAGCACGGACTACGTTACTAGGCGACTCCATTTAGACCATGGAAACTGTAGACTAGTCTTATACTGGTAACGTAACAACAACGTTATCTGGTCGGGGCTTTAGTCCGAAAAACGTTATATTTTTGTCGAGAAGCGAATGAAGGAATATTTTCTGGCAAGGTCTAGTCTAATTTTCTCAGTGACAAATTTTTAAAATATTTTTTGAGATTAAATAACAGAATTTATTAAACTAGTAATTACAGTTATTTTTTAAACAACATAAGAGTGTTTATGAAGTGAATTTGAATTTTAATTATCTAAAAGATTTCCTAATGTTGGTTCATCCTACTAGTAAATTTTTTATTAACTTCTGGCTTATTAAATGACTCGGAGCCAGCCATCATTATAATAATTGTTTTAATAAACTATTTTTTTCATATTTTTTTCTATACCACTGGGTCGTTTTCTATTTACTTTGTTTTTTTAGATATTTCATTTAAATATTTACTTCTTATGTACCTATAGTCTTTAACGTGAAAAGCATCTTGCTGCATCTAAATTGATAGAAAGGTTTTCTTCTTGTTTATTTTTAATAGTCTCTCAGTCACTTTGGGATTATTTTAATTGATTTGTGTGAGGTTTATCTACAACTGTAAAATGTCTGAAAGACTAAAATCCACTTTCTTGCGTATCAAATGTTTTTGAAATCATTTCGATATCTGTTATACTTCTCCAAAAAGTGGCATTACAGTTGTGGGCCTTCTTACTAACTCTACAGACATTTTAAATTTCAAGGTCAAGGTAAATATTGCCAACTTTTTGACTTATTTTCACATGTATAATACATGGCATAAATATTGCGCGCTAATTTCAGGACACCCTGTATATCTCAGCCGGTATCAATATTTTTTTTCAAATTACCAATCCTATTGTAAACCCAACGATAATGCGTACAACTTGAATAATGAATCACCTAAATCAATGGAAAAATTAATAAAGTAATAAAATTGGCCAACATTTTGGCCCGGTTTTTCGCTGATCAGTGTAATACAGGGTGAGTCAGTCATAATGTCATTAATTTTAACCACGTATTCGGGAGGCCTAATAAAGGCAGAAAATCGAAAAAAAAATTTTTACTCGACCTTTAAAAAAATAAACAAATCACCCTATAAAAATCAGTAACACGACGCTCCTGGTACGCTACAAACTTTTTGATGGCGCACCCGACGAAATTCTAATGCACAGACTTGCCGTATTAACCATGGATGCCACATTTACATACATAATATCGTCTAACACATCAGCGTATTATTCAAATTTACCTCCATTTAGCACTCTGCATTTCCCGCATTTCTTCCCCCTCATATTTGTAGATCATGCCACACATTGGAGGGGGGGTGGAGAGAATACAAGCAGTAAGCAGTAGTTTGTTTATTTCGGTCTAACCTCACGTATTTGGCGTAAATTCACAACGTATAATTTTACAAATTCCGAATATGTGGAAATGGTAGTGTTATACGGAGAATGTTTACGAAATGCAACTGAATTTTATTAATAAAGTGCTATGGACGGATAAATAAAGTTTTACTTGAAAGGTGGGCTGTAAACAGGTTAGTATCATACTACTTAAAAAACAATACATTTCTAAGCTAGATGTACGTAACTACAAATTGTACATCTGGTTATGTGTGCGGTTAATTGTACTTACGAGTAATACTAAAAATTCATATTTATTTGTAAAACGCAGTGAAAACGTAATATCAAAATTATTAAACTGTAATAACCTAACATTCGAAAACATTTATTTATTATCTACATTTGTTTTTATTAACAAATAAATCAATATTTAAGGAAAATTCATTCATGTATCTAGATTAAAAAAAAATAGTTTTACTCCTTGTGTACTTAGTATTTAAACACGAAACACTTTTCAGCTTCTCAATAATTTACCCATTGGGTATAGGTTTTTTATGTAATGTACGTAAATGGTTTATTACTCAGTTTATTATTAGACACGTTGGAGTTTTGTTGCAGTCATAACAGCTACATTTGCTCAGAGAAAAATCGACACGCGAGTGTACGGGTATCGTTTGATTGGGCCGTATTTTCTACGGGAAAACCTGAGTGCAAGTGCAATTGCAAGTAACGCGGTCACTTGCAATTTTTAATAGAATTATTTGATTATTATTATTTGATTTTATTGGGTTATTAACATTTTAAATTATTATTGGCTGAAGTTGAACTGAGCAAGAAAAAATGATATTCTAAAATAGTCAGTACAACCGTTTATTTGTGATGTCTAAAACCTAGGTGGGTAGGTACTATATAGAAAAATATTACAACTTGACAACATTGCATCAGGTCGATGTCGAGTTGAACTGTCAGCTGTAACCGACCAAGGCTGTGACCGGTCAGTGACAGTCTGAAAAGGGGTTTAAATAATGATTTGAAAATATTTTTTCGGAGTAAATATTCATTTATATTTTTTTTTAATCACTTATTCGCATTATACTCATTATTCCCTATCTCCTCTTAAAATTAATGACATTATGACTGACTCACCCTGTATATTCTACATTCTGAGAAATGATATTTATGTTTTTTAACATTTCCGGGATTTTTTCCTAAAATAGTCGTGCGAATACTCACCCGTGTAACCGGAAAAAATTCTAGTGAGTGATTTAATTTGTGAGTTAGTATGTATTTTGCTCCATAGGGGTAGAGATATTATTATATCCCATACCAATAAATTAAGATTTCATCGAAGAAATTTAAGAATAGTAGTCATGTTTGGAATATTTATAAATCACTTTCTCTTTGCATCTTATAGTACATATTAGATGGTAAACTTCATCTCAGTTCTGCATCAATACCATAAGGTTTTTTCGAAGGTATAGAAGCTTCGGTTGAATAACTATTAAAAATATCAAACCATTTGCTGTTCTTTTTCGTATAAAATTGTCCAAATTCGTTGCCAATATCTTCTCTAAACAATCATCTTTTTATCAATTACAATGTCTCATTGAACCTTTAGCTCTTTCTCCAAATTTTGAACTTTTAATTTAAGTTCATCATTTTCTTCATTCATATTACCACACTATTTCTGAAGGATTTCATTTTCTGCAAACAGATAACTATTTTGAACATTATCAGAGAAAATTTAGCAAAGTTCTGTAGGTGGCAAAACAATATGAGATACAAAATCAACAGGTTTTAAGTCTTCCATACGTTTTGATGTACCTATCATCATTTTCCAAATCCCTCTTTACCAGTTTTTTTTTACTTCTTTTAGTATGACGTTTTTTTCGCTCACTATTGTTTGCGTTGAAGCTGTATCCACTGGAGTGGTGCTCAATTTAAGTGAAGGCACAGCTTAAATAAAAAATCAAAAAATGGATCAGACTACAGTCAAATACACAAGACATAATACCGAGCAATCTACTATTAAATCATATGTATTATTTCCCATGGTTTTCAACTTTCTTTTTGGACGGTAGACCAAGAAGTTCAGCTTGCAAGTCGTACTCATAATCTACTGTTGCAAAAACATGAGTTCTCATAATTCTATTTACCATCCCTCTCACATCTCTGAATCCATATTTGTGTTTCTTTAGAAAACCGATAAAAAGAAATTTTGTTTCCACATTTTTTGGCATTTTAATCTGTTATTATTGTTGCAAACGCCAACAGTACATCGCGTTCCAGGTATATTGTTTGGTCCAGAAATAATAATTAATCATCACATTTACGTAATCAAATCACTAAAGAATCAAAACTTTTAACTTAATACTTACTGACCGTTGTAATGGAAGTTAAGGAAAAAATAAACAATAATTGTGTTAGAAAAATCAAAATACAATATACTGTGCTAGTAGCATAAAGATGCTACTAATATAATAATAATCTATTAATAACAAACAAAAACTACGAAAACATCGCAAATAATAGACAAACATATACCAAATACCGCAAACACTACTTGACACACAAGTCGTCATCTATTTATTTTTACTGCCAATAATAAGAAATAAGAATTGGAAACTGATATGACTTGGTACACTTATACAGGGTGTAACTTTGAAGGGGTGTCCGGTTTGGAAGGTGGATAATCCGTGTTCTCTAGATTGCTAATCTGAAATTAATTTTTTTTTAATCAAATAAATAGCCGAGTTATAATTAATTATTTAAACTGCACCCAAATTGCTATACACGCCGCCCCTGTACAGCGTGCGAGTTTCACTGCAGAACCACAGTATAGCTAGATTAGTAGGGACAACTAACGAATTTATAAATGAAATCTGCCAGTCCAATTCTTTGACCTTGTGGTTTGAAATAAAGATAGCTGTTCAGTTTAAATATATTATTGTATATTATATTATTATATATTACAGATTTATGTTAGTAAAAGTGGCAACACTGCCTGTTAGACCTCCCCGCCTAAACTATTGTACCCAACTAAAAAGTTGCGAGAGCAGGCAGAGTCTAAAGGTAGAGCTCAAGCTGTGTACATGTATGAGAAAATTAAAAGTATCAGTTTAGAACCAAATTAATTACAGTCCGCTATTATAATTACCCAAACAATAGCATCACTCCCACTTGCGAGTGAGGCTCTCTTCACTATTGTTTATTGCGTGTTACTTTGTAATCTGTGACTTCAAAATTTAAATTGTAACTGTGGTATTCAAAATGTAATATTTGAAAATTTGTAGTAAATGATATTGGTTTTATAAGCTATCTATAAACAGTAAATTTAATGTAAATAGTTTAAATAATGAAAAAAATAAATAGAAGTTGGTATGACCTTATTTTACATTTTTTGTTTTTAATTTACTACTACATATATATTCATTATTTGCAATTAATATTACTGTTATTGCCAGCAGTTTTTTTAACCAATTTTATTATAGTTTCCGCAAATATGTTTACATTTTCTAGATTTATATATTTGTTCGAGTCACCAGAAATTCAAATAGATGACCTGCTATAAATATAAACATATGCAAATTGGTGAAATACGTGTAATTTTTTAAAATAATACAACAAATTATTGTTTAAATTAGCAAAAAACACTAGATGTGTGAAATAAATTGTCATGATAGTTTCAATTCTTTGAGTTAATAAATTACGAATATATAATGTTATCCGTAACACGTAAAATTTCTAAAATAAATATCTTGTGAGGTTTATTATTAAATATTTAACAAGGGTATCCAAATTCGAAGACAATAAACAAAACAGAGATGTCCCCACCTGGAACTATGACATTTAATAAAATACAATTTATATAAACATTTTATTTCATTAACAGAAAAATGGCATAAAGCTATGGCGAGTGTACATTTATATTTAAAATTGAACATACTCAATTATTTCTTACTTACAAACAAAAGTAACTTGGTTGAACAATTCCTGGGCTGGTTGCCGTGTTGTCGCTTTAGACACATTTCAAGAGACATAAGTTCGCTTCTTCAGAATCAATTCTGAAATTGAATTAAGTCCTCTAATCCTAAGTACCTATATAATGTGCATTGGCTCATGACATTTCAGTGCATTGTTTGAAGTCAGTCACAAATAAATTTACGAATGAAATCCCCGAAGCACGTAGAAATTATATAGGAGTTAGTGAGATTGATTTTCCTCCTTGTTATTTGATGCTACCAAAATAATTCTCAAGACAAACTCAAGACTGCATTCAAATTTCCACATTTTTCTGTGATAGTTCTGAAAAAATACATTCTTATATGTATACACAAAATCAAAAATTTTCTAAATGTATATTTCTACAGGGTGTTAAAAAAAAGAGTGTAAAATATTTAAGCGGGTAATAGTATGAAGCAAAATTAGCAGAAAAGTCTCAATAAACATGGGTCCGCAAAGTAACGGTTGCAGAGATAAGGAATATTTTATGTTTTTAGCCCCTTTTTTTATTTTGCAAAAACGTTGTGTTTTCTTATAATAGTTGGTTGATGTTTAATGAAATAAACAGTACTATTGTACCAGCAGTTTTTAACCAATTTTATTATAGTTTCCGCAAATATGTTTACATTTTCTAGATTTATATATTTGTTCGAGTCACCAGAAATTTATGTTGACGCTTATCCAAATAGGCAGATTCCTTCACAACGCATGTTTGGAAGAGTTCACTAAAGATTGCGTGATACTGGTTTTTTAAAATAATACAACAAATTATTGTTTAAATTAGCAAAAAACACTAGATGTGTGAAATAAATTGTCATGATAGTTAGTGGTCCTCTTGCTTGGAGTTAATAAATTCACGAGCAACTGTTTTATCCATACCATGTGCAACGAGTACAGGCCTTAAATCCAATAAATGATCATCAAGCACGTTTGGTTTTTTGCCGCTGGTTTCTACGTCATGATGCTGAAGACCCTCGTTTTCTTGTAAACATTCTTTTTACTTATGAGGCCGGGGTCACAAAAAATGGAGTGTTTAATTTTCACAATACGCATATTTAGGCCGACTAAAATGCTCAGGCTCTAATAGAATCTGGACATCAGGCAAGTTTTTCATTAAACATTTGGAAGGGTATTGTAGGTAACAGGTTTCTAGGTCCTGTTGTTTTACCAAACCTATTAACAGGCGCTGCTTACCTCAACTTTCTGCAGAACACACTGTATGAGTTTTTGGAAGACATTTCTTTGAATCAGAGGCAACAAATGTGGCTCCAGCATGATGGTAGTCCAGCTCATTTTTCCATGGCCGTTAGAGAGCATTTACACCAAACTTTTCCACATAGATGGGTAGGAAGGGACAGACCTGTTTTATGGTCTCCAAGATCGCCTGATCTGAACCCTCTAGATTTCTTTGTTTGGCAATATTTGAAGACATTAGTGTATGGTACTCCTGTAAATAGCCTGGAAGAGCTGCAGCTACGGATTAATCAAAAGTGTCAAGAAATCCAAGCCAAGGAGGGTGTTTTCGAAAGAGTTCGAATATCGTTGAGACGAAGATGTCGTGCCTACTTGGAAATGGACGGAGGGCACTTTGAACATCTTCTGTAACTTTGTTTTTTGTTTGTTAAAAGCTTCCTTTGTCGGTTTATTCCTAATAAAATAAAATGTTTGAAAAACGAATAGTGGTCCATATCTCCGCAACCGTTACTTTGCGGACCCATGCTTATTAAGACTTTTCTACTTATTTTGGTTCATACTAATACTCATAATACTATACTTATAATTAATACTCATAATTCTATGAGCATTCGAAGCGAATAGACGTGTAGTACGGGTCCGACTCTTAAAATTTATCGAGTGCTTATATGTTGCCAGTTAGAAAATTAACAACTAATATTTTCATCTGTTATACCATTGTGTTATTGCATTGTTCCTTGCAAGCTTGTTAAGTCATCATATCAATATATTATTTACATTCTAATATACATATTAATTATTAAAATGGTATTTACTGAGCGTCAAAAAATTGAATTAAAAACCATATCAAAAGAAGCATCTAAAGAAGTACTGACAGAGTTTTTAAATGATAGTGGTTTTATGGAAACTATTGCTAATAAAATAGTAAACATAGTTTCAGAGAAAATTAATGTTCATATAGAAAAACTCACAACGAAGATAACAACGCTAGAAGGGAATTTTAATAATATACAGAGTGAAAATGAAGAGCTTAGAAAGAAAATTGATAATCTTGAACAAGATGCAAAACTTACTCAATTAAGATTATATGGTATTTCTGATGAAGATGATTCCAGTTTAAGCAAAAAGGTTCAAAATTTAATAACATCCAAAATTGGTGTATCAAATTGTTCCATTCAGAATTGTTATCGACTCAAATCTAATGGCAAAAGGAAAGATAAACCAAAAGCTGTAATAGTAAAATTTGACAACATTCAACAACGCAATATGGTTTATCATAACAAAAAATTGTTAAAGGGAACCAAAATAGTTATTACAGAGGAACTTACTAAGAGCCGGCATGAGTTGTTGGTTTTAGCTAAGGAAAAGTTTGGAAAAGGGAAGGTTTGGACAATGTATGGAAACATTTTTTGTAATATTAATGGAAAAAAAATTAACATAAGGAATGAAGATGATGTTATGAATTTACATGAGTAGAATCGGGCTCGAATTAACTGCATCTAATTATATATATTTTTTTGATTTTGCTTTGTTAAAACATATTTCTTTATTATTACTGTTATTATTGCTTCAATTATTAAATTTTTGTTTTATAATTTCTTGAAATTATAAATATTCTTTTTTTTTTTTCTCTCTTAGTTATTGTTGTGAGAGGAATACGGAGTGAAATGAAGGGTCTATCAATTGCTTTCCTTAATGTTCGTTCTTTGACACACAATTTTGGAAATGTTAAAACTCTTTTAATAGATGAAGGATATGATATTTTGGGCTGTCTGAAACATGGTTGTCAGAGAACATAAACAATAACTCAGTTGATATACAAGGCTATAATTTTTTAAGAATGGATAGAGGTTCTAGGGGTGGAGGTGTTGCTATATATATTAAAGAAAATTTAAGGTATGAAATCTTACATTCACTTTCAACTCATATATTGGAACAGCTATGGATTAAAGTTTCATATTTTAAAATTAATTATATTGTTGGATCACTATATAGGGCTCCAAAAACAGATTTTAATAAATTTCTTAATATCTTTGAAGATAGTTTATCAGAATTTGCATTAGATAGTAGTACTCTTGTATGTGGAGGAGATTTAAATATAGATATTGTCACGGAATTTGCCCCACTTACTCCCAAACCGACGACTGTGGCACCGCGAATTGCCTAAGATTACCCCGATCGCCCCTACGTCATTCTGGTAAACAAACAACATGCCGCTGATCGAGATCGGCCTGGAAAAATCGGGAATCGACGAGAAGCGTTCCAGTCGTACGAGAAAAGGGATCTAGAGATACTGGAATATACCTGGAATATTCGTTAGGTCTATAAAAGAAGAATAAACGGCCGAGTTAGTTAGTCTTGTATAAGTCTTGTATTACAGTCTGAATTAAAGTGTTTAGTTGGAGATATCAAAGTGATTTAGATAGCGATTAATTAGATAAGTGTTTAGTTGACCTGTAATTAGTAGTGTACTGAGCAGTTAATAAAGAAGTGACTAATTAACGGATTGTTTTTCTGGAAGTAAGAAAAAGACGGATTGGGAAATCCGTGACAATTTGGTGTCGGAAGTGGATTTAGTTGGAAGTTTTAAAGAGCTTTCTGGAACCCTGTCCACAAAGTGGGATTTAAGTGGAAGTTTGAAGAACTTTCTAGAACTTTGTACGGGAGTGAGACAAAGACACAAGTGTGATATATCACCGCACTCGTCGTGACTTAAGGAAGTGAACGGTGGTATTCGCGAAGGACAATCTCGAACATTCTAGAACTTTGTACGGGAGTGAGACAAATACCCAAGTGTGATATATCACCGCACTCGTCGTGACACAAGGAAGTGAACGGTGGTATTCGCGAAGGACAATCTCGAACATTCTAGAACTTTGTACAGGAGTGAGACAAATACCCAAGTGTGATATATCACCGCACTCGTCGTGACTCAAGGAAGTGAACGGTGGTATTCGCGAAGGACAATCTCGAACATTCTAGAACTTTGTACGGGAGTGAGACAAATACCCAAGTGTGATATATCACCGCACTCGTCTTGACTTAAGGAAGTGAACGGTGTTATTCGCGAAGGACAATCTCGAACATTCTAGAACTTTGTACGGGAGTGCGACAAAGACCCAAGTGTGACATATCACTGCACTCGTCGTGACTCAAGGAAGTGAACGGTGGTATTTACGAAAGACTTTCTCGAACATTCTAGAACTTTGTACGGGAGTAAGACAAAGACCCAAGTGTGACATATCGCCGCACTCGTCGTGACTTAAGGAAGTGAACGGTGTTATTCGCGAAGGACAATCTCGAACATTCTAGAACTTTATACCGAAGTGAGACAAAGACCCAAGTGCGACATATCACTGCACTCGTCGTGACTTAAGGAAGTGAACGGTGTTATTCGCGAAGGACAATCTCGAACATTCTAGAACTTTATACCAAAGTGAGACAAAGACCCAAGTGTGGCATATCACTGCACTCGTTTCATTGTAAGGAAGGCAACGGTGATATCTAGAAATACATTCGTGGACATTCTAGAACTTTCCAAATAGAGTGCATGCCTGTAACTAGAAGCCAAGTCAATATGGATGCACAACTGGCAAAACTATTAGAAATGATGCAGACAATGCAAAAGAAATTAGAAGAGCAGGGACATAAAATGGAAGACCAGGCCAAGACGATGCAAGAGAAATTAGAAGAACAGGGACAAACAATGCAAGAGAAATTAGAAGAGCAGGGACATAAATGGAAGACCAGGCGAAGACGATGCAAGAGAAATTAGAAGAACAGGGACAAACAATGCAAGAGAAATTTGAAGAACAAGGGCATAAAATCGAAGATCAGTCCCAAACGATGCAGGAAAGATTAGAAAAGAAATTAGAAGAACAGGCACAAGCGATGCAGGAGAAATTAGAAAATAAATTAGAAGAACAAGGGTATAAAATGAAAGAACAGATGCAGATAATACAACAGGAAATGAGAACTCAGACAAACGAAATGCAGGTGAAGTTAGAAAAATTGGAAAATACAGTAGAGGAGAAACTGTTAGAACAAAGAAAAGAAATCGACGAAGAAATAAACATGGTTAGAGGAACCTGTGAAGAGCTTCGACATAAACTGGACAAAATAAGAAAGGAGGGCGTAATCAAATCAGAAGGATCTGTTATCCGAACTCAGAAAACGAAACCTCCCGAATTCGACGGCAAGGTCTCCTGGAATGTCTATCTGCGTCAGTTTGAAGCAGCAGCTGCAGCAAACGAATGGTCTGATTATGAGAAAGCTACTGCTCTGATAGTTGCTTTACGAGGGGAAGCTCTTGACGTCTTACAAGGAGTTCCTGCTGGGCAGCAGAATAACTACGACATTTTAAAACAGCATATGGAAATGAGATATGGGGATAAGCACCTGCAGCAAGTGTACCAGGCACAATTGAAAAATCGTCACCAACAAAGTGGAGAGAATTTACAACATTTTGAGACAGACGTTGCTCGACTGGTTCGATTGGCATATCCAACAGCCCCGTCAGAATTTGTAGATCAGTTCTCCATTCAAGTTTTTATCGACGGCCTAAAAGATTGCGAAACTCAGCAAGCACTACGACTCGCTAGACCTAAAACGTTGAATGACGCTCTTTCACATGCACTGGAATTCGAGGCAGCAAAAATGGCGTCCGGTAGACATGTTAAAGCGCGAGCCATGAATAATAACAGCGATAGTATGGCAAATGGAGACATAATAAGGACGCTGAAGGAGATTGTTGATAAGTTCAGCCCAACTACTAGGACAAAGAAAGAACAAACTGATAGTCGAAGGGATGGCCTTGTTGAATGCTGGAACTGTGGACAGATGGGACATCTGAAGAGTCAATGTAGGGCCACAGTCGCAGATCAGCAAAGGCGCGACTCCCAAGCGGCAGCCTTCAGGGAACATGTTAAAGTGCGGACTATCAGTGATAACAGCGACAGTATGGGAAATGAAGAGATAGTCAAAACACTGAAGGAGGCCATTGATAAACTCAGCCTAACTACCAGACCAAAGAGAGGACAAGCTGATAGCCGAAGAGATCACCCACTTCAATGTTGGAACTGTGGGCGGACGGGTCATCTAAAAGGACAGTGTAGGGCTCCAGTGGCAGACCGGCAATGGCGCGACTCCCAGGCAGGCAGGAAACATGGAAACGCAGAAGCCCTTTCTAGACCTTGTCCTACCAACAACAACAAACACTGTAGTAGTATCGAAAGAAAAGAGGACATATCATTTGTTCCTTGCAAGATAGTAGTAGCCCAAACTGAAGACAGATGGAGTTCAGCGGCAATTCGGGAAGACCAACAAGCTGACTGTGACATCAAACCTTTACTGGACTGGAAAGAAGCCAACAAGCGACCGTCTTGGGCTAAAGTCAGTAGTAAAAGCCCAGCATTAAAGAGTTATTGGGCTCAATGGAATTCTCTGGTGTTGGAAGACGGTGTCCTAAAGAGAGCATGGGAGAATAATGACGGAACGGAGGTTAAGAAACAAGTACTACTCCCGAGGTCCCGGGTCAAGGAAGTGCTGCAGGAAGTACATGGAGGTACTGGGGGTGGACATTTCGGTATCAATAGGACTCTACAGAAGATTAGGGAGCGTTTCTACTGGTTGAGCTGTAGGACGGATGTAGAAGATTGGTGTCGAAAATGTGACGTATGTGCAGCCAGCAAGGGACCGAAGACCCGTTCCAGAGGCAAAATGCGCCAGTACATCGTAGGAGCACCGTTCGAGAGGATTGCCATTAATATCGCTGGTCCATTTCCGAAAACCCAAAGTGGGAACCGATATCTGCTAGTAGCCATGGACTACTTCAGTAAATGGCCGGAAGTATACCCCCTTCCCAATCAAGAGACCACAACCGTAGCAGAAGCGCTAGTCAACAACCTGTTCTGCAGATTTGGTGTGCCCATGGAACTACATTCAGATCAGGGCAGAAATTTCGAATCAGGTGTGTTCCGAAAGGTCTGCGAGCTTATGGGAATCCGAAAAACCAGGACCACCCCACTGCATCCCCAGTCAGATGGTATGGTGGAACGCTTCAACGCCACACTAGAAACCAATCTGAGGATGTTTGTGAACGAGAACCAGACAGACTGGGACAAGCTCATTCCACTCTTCCTGTTAGCTTACCGCTCAGCTGTCCATGAAACGACTGGGAAGACTCCCGCAAGGATTATCTTTGGAAGAGAGCTTCGCCTTCCAGCAGATTTGGTATTTGGTCGTCCTGCGGAACAGCCTACAGAGCCAGACACTTATACCCATGACCTAGAACGAAGACTAGCAGCCATACACGATCAAGTCAGATCTCGAATGCGACTAGAGAGCGATCGCATGAAGACTCGATACGACGTCCGGGCCAATACAGTCGGATTCCAACAAGGTGACCTGGTGTGGCTGTACAACCCCACGCGGAAGAAAGGAAAATCGCCTAAACTACAAAACCGTTGGGAGGGCCCCTACACCGTCATTAAAAGAATTAATGATGTCGTATACCGGATACAGAGGACTCCCAGGAGTAAGATGAAGGTCGTCCATCTGGAGCGTCTGTCCCCGTATAGAGGTGTATCCGATCGGTCCTAAGGAGGGGGCAGTGTCACGGAATTTGCCCCACTTACTCCCAAACCGACGACTGTGGCACCGCGAATTGCCTAAGATTACCCCGATCGCCCCTACGTCATTCTGGTAAACAAACAACATGCCGCTGATCGAGATCGGCCTGGAAAAATCGGGAATCGACGAGAAGCGTTCCAGTCGTACGAGAAAAGGGATCTAGAGATACTGGAATATACCTGGAATATTCGTTAGGTCTATAAAAGAAGAATAAACGGCCGAGTTAGTTAGTCTTGTATAAGTCTTGTATTACAGTCTGAATTAAAGTGTTTAGTTGGAGATATCAAAGTGATTTAGATAGCGATTAATTAGATAAGTGTTTAGTTGACCTGTAATTAGTAGTGTACTGAGCAGTTAATAAAGAAGTGACTAATTAACGGATTGTTTTTCTGGAAGTAAGAAAAAGACGGATTGGGAAATCCGTGACAATATTTTAGATTTTGACAATCATAATACTGTCCTTTATATGGACTGCATTCAATCTTTTAATTTGAAACAGATTATCGATACTCCAACTAGGATTACCGATAAATCCAGAACTTTAGTTGATCATATTTTATTACCAAGTGAAGAAGTTAGTTTTACTGTTGGTACAAAGGAAGCTAGTAACATTGCAGATCATTCTTTAATCTTTTGTTCTTTCAAAAACATTATAAACAATGTATATAATAAATCTGAAAGAAATACTCATAGTCTAAGACGTATTGACAAACAAGTTTTATATGAATTGTTGATAAATACTCCTTTTAATAATATAGTTCATTTGAAAGATGTGCATATGAAAGTTGAGTACATGAATGAATTGATACTTAATTTATTTGAAACAGTAGCACCTCTAAAAAAAATTACAATAAAGAAGCCAAACCACCGTGGTTAACTGATAATATTAATTTTATGATTCGACTTAAAGATCGAGCTTTTAAAAAATTTAAACAAACAAAAAATGCATGTCACTGGAACTATTACAAACAAATGAGAAATCAAACCAATATTGCGGTCCGTAATAAAAAAAAAGTTATTTGGAGTATTGTATTAATAATAATGCAGGAGATTCTAAACTGCTTTGGAAAAGGTTGAAACAACTTAATATTTACAATAAAAATACTGTAAATATACTTCCACAAAACTTAAACAAACCACTCGAGATTAACAAACATTTTTTACACTTGTCTTCAAATAATACTGATACAGACATAGAACTTATAAATTTTCTAATTTTAAAACTGGTTTTAATTCATTTTTTGATTTTTCGACGGTTTCAGTGGATACAGTTTTTAGCTACTTGACTGAAATTAAATCGTTTGCTACTGGTGCTGATCAAATAAATTTAGAAATGTTAATTTTATGCTGTCCACATATTTTACCTTATTTGACTAATATTATAAATTCTAGTATACTTGATTCTACTTTTCCTAATATATGGAAAATTTCGCGAGTAAAACCACTTGTCAAAAAAAAAGAAGCCGTGTCGTATGATGACTTGCGTCCGATAAGTATTCTACCTGTTCTATCCAAAGTCTTGGAAAAAATTATGAATTCTCAAATCAGGCAGCATTTAAGTTTGTACAATATTTTACCAGAACATCAGTCAGGATTTCGACCAGGTTATAGTTGTACCACAGCACTAATAAATGTAACGGATGATATTATTCGAGCTACAGATAATGGTAAAACTACGGCACTGATACTGTTAGACTATTCAAAAGCATTTGATACTATTGATCACAAAATTTTATTATCTGTCTTACATTTTATAGGGTTTTCGGATAATGCAATTAGGCTTTTAGAGAGTTATCTTCGAAATAGAATGCAATTTGTTGAGACTGATGTGGGAGAATCATCTAAAGAGCATGTACAATGTGGTGTACCACAAGGATCAATTCTCGGTCCTCTTCTGTTTAGTATTTATACTTGCAATTTGACAAGCTGCATAAAGGATTGTTCTGTACATTTATATGCGGATGACACACAACTGTACTACTCGTTTTTTCCAAATGACTTACTTATAGCAAATAATATTATTAATCAAGATTTAGATCGTTTGATTGCATTTTCTGAACGTCATAAGCTTCATTTAAATCCCCTAAAGTCAAATGTTTTGATATTTGGTAAGCGTAGAAAAGATATTGAACAGAATTTTTCAGTGAAACTTGGAAATACAAATTTACAGTGTACGCAAAATGCAAGAAATTTGGGTATGGAATTAGATACTGATCTACGTTTTAAAAAAGATGTTAATAAAAGAATTCAAATAGCTTACTGTAATCTTAAAATGTTATACCCCAATCGTCATTTATTATCTCAAAAGCTCAAGGTAAAGCTAACTGATTCTCTGGTTTTGAGCCATTTCAACTACTGTGATGTCATTTATGGACCTTGCTTAGATAAGCGTGATGTTAATAGAATTGAAAAGTTCAAAAGTCTTGTTTGCGGTTCATATATGGCATTAGGAAATATAATCCGGTTTCATTTAAACTAAAAGATACAAAATGGCTTAAGATGCAGGACAGACGAAAACTTCATTCCATGATTTTGTTTCATAATATAATTCATAGTGAGTGTCCTCCATACCTGTATAATAAAATAAAATTTAGAACAGATGTTCATACATTAAATTTGAGATTTAAAGGACTCATTTCACCTCCTCCTCATAAAACGACTTTTTTTAAACGAAGCTTTTCTTATAATATATACCTTCTATATAATAATATTCCACCATTGATGAAAAAATTGAAAACTACATTATTTAAGAATAAAATTAAGGAACATCTTTATTCCATTTCGTAGACACTTTAGAATCATTCCCTTCCTCTCACATGCATATGTCTTTACATTAAGGGCGCCGTATTCCTGAAAAAGTGTTTCCTACAAATATAAATAATTTTAGACATTTAAGAACTGAATAATATAGAGTTTAGCAAATAACAAGGATGTTATTTCATGCCACCTGCAAATATTCAAAGGTACCGAAGTAAAATCAATATTTAACATCAGAAAGCGATTTATCCAATGAATTTTTAGGTACTGAAATCTTTCAAAATACGTATTTTTTAAATTCAACTATAGATGTAAACATTGTTATAACATAAACTTACATAGTTCTGCATATAAGATTGTTCACTTTTGTTTATAAGTATGTGAAAATAATTGTTAAAATGTGGGGTTAGAATAGCGAAATTATGTGTGTCATATAAATGCATTTTAAAAGTTATTACATTATTTGAGGAAAGTTTAAATAGTAAAAGTGGATAAACAAAACATCAATAATTCTATTTTTGATATTACTTTTGCTCTACGAGTTTTATTTTTCGAGATTTCAGTACCTAAAAAACACCACAAATTTGATCATTTTACGGCGAGAGATACGGGCACCTTAAGAGTATTTATACTATTTCTTCGAACATGTATTTATAGTTAGTTAGGTAGTACTGATTAGGGGCTGGACCATGATCTTTTTTAATTGATTCCTGCTCCCTTTTGCAATGAATAGAATTCAATTTTTTGTAGTTTATGTAGGTATTGTATATGTATTGCAAATAAATATTATTATTATTATTATTATTATTATTATTATTATTATTATTATTATTATTTTTTTTTTTTTTCCAGTAAACACCTTCCGAGGCTCCGACACATTCGGAGATGTTCTGGAGTTAAGCAATGACCACTCTCACTCCGTGGAGTCAGTAATCATTGCGCCCGTAAATCGTGTGTTCTGAGATTATTATTATTATTATTATTATTATTATTATTATTATTATTATTATTATTATTATTATTATTATTATTATTATTATTATTATTATTATTATTATTATTATTATTATTATTATTATTATTATTATTATTATTATTATTATTATTATTATTATTATTATTATTATTATTATTATTATTATTATTATTATTATTATTATTATTATTATTATTATTATTATTATTATTATTATTATTATTATTATTATTATTATTATTATTATTATTATTATTATTATTATTATTATTATTATTATTATTATTATTATTATTATTATTATTATTATTATTATTATTATTATTATTATTATTATTATTATTATTATTATTATTATTATTATTATTATTATTATTATTATTATTATTATTATTATTATTATTATTATTATTATTATTATTATTATTATTATTATTATTATTATTATTATTATTATTATTATTATTATTATTATTATTATTATTATTATTATTATTATTATTATTATTATTATTATTATTATTATTATTATTATTATTATTATTATTATTATTATTATTATTATTATTATTATTATTATTATTATTATTATTATTATTATTATTATTATTATTATTATTATTATTATTATTATTATTATTATTATTATTATTATTATTATTATTATTATTATTATTATTATTATTATTATTATTATTATTATTATTATTATTATTATTATTATTATTATTATTATTATTATTATTATTATTATTATTATTATTATTATTATTATTATTATTATTATTATTATTATTATTATTATTATTATTATTATTATTATTATTATTATTATTATTATTATTATTATTATTATTATTATTATTATTATTATTATTATTATTATTATTATTATTATTATTATTATTATTATTATTATTATTATTATTATTATTATTATTATTATTATTATTATTATTATTATTATTATTATTATTATTATTATTATTATTATTATTATTATTATTATTATTATTATTATTATTATTATTATTATTATTATTATTATTATTATTATTATTATTATTATTATTATTATTATTATTATTATTATTATTATTATTATTATTATTATTATTATTATTATTATTATTATTATTATTATTATTATTATTATTATTATTATTATTATTATTATTATTATTATTATTATTATTATTATTATTATTATTATTATTATTATTATTATTATTATTATTATTATTATTATTATTATTATTATTATTATTATTATTATTATTATTATTATTATTATTATTATTATTATTATTATTATTATTATTATTATTATTATTATTATTATTATTATTATTATTATTATTATTATTATTATTATTATTATTATTATTATTATTATTATTATTATTATTATTATTATTATTATTATTATTATTATTATTATTATTATTATTATTATTATTATTATTATTATTATTATTATTATTATTATTATTATTATTATTATTATTATTATTATTATTATTATTATTATTATTATTATTATTATTATTATTATTATTATTATTATTATTATTATTATTATTATTATTATTATTATTATTATTATTATTATTATTATTATTATTATTATTATTATTATTATTATTATTATTATTATTATTATTATTATTATTATTATTATTATTATTATTATTATTATTATTATTATTATTATTATTATTATTATTATTATTATTATTATTATTATTATTATTATTATTATTATTATTATTATTATTATTATTATTATTATTATTATTATTATTATTATTATTATTATTATTATTATTATTATTATTATTATTATTATTATTATCTCGATCTCGATACTTCCTCCGTTTTTCCTCCTCTTTTAGGACGATGTTGTTCTCTGCGGGAGCCGAGAACTCAATCACAAACATCGTCCTAAGCTGGTGGTCGAGGAGGACTACATCAGGCTTATTGGCGTGGATTTGCCTGAGGGTGGGGAATGAATAGTTCCAATAAATTCGGCACTTCTCATTCCACACTACGGATTCTATATCCCCCGGAGCATAAGGCAGCACTGGCGTCTCGTCTATCTCATACGAGTGTCGTAAATGATAATACAACACCCGTAAGGCTGAATCGTGTCTTTGGATATACGCTGTGGCCGCATATACCGGACAGGCAGACAGGAGATGCATAAGCGTCTCCGGCGCTTGGCGGCAGGCCCTGCAGCTGGTATCAGGAACCTCGATACCCAAGACACGACTACGATAGACGAGTGTGTTAATTACACCATCTTGGCAAGCCATTATGAATCCTCGGTCTCAGAGTTCAGCCCCGCTGACCTCAAAAAGCAAAGGTCAGCCTTCAGATAAGCCAAGCCCTCTAGATGACGGTAGAAGAGACCATGCATTGGCTTATCCTTATGTAGCTGCAGAAGATGACGCGTTTCTGCAGCTTTAATTAGGCTTTTAACTGAGCAGGGTCCGACTCGGTGACAGAGTCTGGATTTCCCGCTCAGTATCGAACACGAGACCAAGTTCATCGGCTGCTCTTCTCGCTGCCTTATACACAAACGCTCCTATCCCTGCTGCTTCATGGTCTTGGACCATGCAGAGAAGGGGATCCGAGCTCCTGATGACTTTGCAGGCCTCCTCCAAAACCACTCTGCCCTGGAGACACTCCAAACTCAAGAGTCCACGGCCTCCCGATTTCTTGGGAAGTATAGCCGCGGAACGGACGATCTTGGATGCAAACTCCGATGGAGATGCATCATTTTACGGGTCCCTACATCGAGTTGCCTCAGCTCTTCTTGTGTCCATTTCACTACTCCAAAGGAGTAGAGAAGGATCGGAACGGCAAGCATATTTGTGGCACTCACCTTGTTCTTACCCGACAGCTCCGAAGACCAGATCTGTCGGAGGCGGTGCCGATACCTGCCGCGGAGAGCGTTTTTTCACCGTTGCCACCTCATGAGTGCCCCGCTGTGGGACACCCAAATAGGTGTACGACTCTCCGGCATCTAGATAGTGAAAGATGCTTCCGTCTATGAGCTGGGCGTCCTCTCCGTATGGACCGCATCGTCCTCTCTTGAGATGAACCAGTGCACATTTGTCCAGCCCGAACTCCATCCCAACCGCCTGCGTGTACTCATGTACCACTCTGAGGGACTGATTTAAATCCCTCTCTCCGGAGGCGTAGAGTTTAAGGTCATCCATATAGAACAAATGGGTGACCTTATGCCTCGGTCTCCTGGGGTACCGCAGTTGTAACCCCGGGTACGACGAAGTGCAACGGATAATGGCAGCAGTGAGATGCAAAACAAGAGGGGACTCAGGAATCTCCTGAACACTCCTCCTGAACAAAACCGGCTCTGTCTGGACCCTTGCATTAGCCGATGTTATGGTAAAGCGGGTCCTCCAGAGCGGCATGAGTTGTTCAATACATCTCACTATGGGGTCGGCCACCGCAAGACATTGGAGCAAGTGGACTATTAGCTCATGGGATGTCATATCAAATGCCTTGCGGTAATCTATCCAGGCCATTGAGAGGTTTCGCTTGTACTGCACGGAGTCCTGCGTAATACATCTGTCGATGAGCAGGTTCTCCTTACAGCCAGCTACACCCCTCTTGGACCCTCGCTGCTCGTATATCCGTTGATAAACGGGGTTCACTGCGTGGAGCACACGCGCGTACAAGATGCGAGTAAACACCTTGTAACACGCATTCAGGCAGGTTATTGGACGGTAGTTCTTTGGCTGGGACAAATCTCCGCTCTTAGGGATAAGCACGGTTCTCCCCTCGACAAACCACGCCGGAATTTGCTGCTCTTCATTTAGCCAGGACGTGAATATTCTGGCCAAATGGCGGTGGACACTGGTGAATTTTTTCCACCAGAAGTTGCTGATCCCATCGGGACCAGGAGCAGCGAAGTTCTTCGATCTAATAAATGATCTCCGAACTTCATCCGGGGTTATCGGTGGGCACACCTCTTGTGGCTCTCGAAGCCTTTGACAAAAGGCCTCGAAGTGTGCCAGGGCTGGAGTGTCTCTATCCAGTGGAATCCTGCGGCCATAAAGATCTCTCCAGAAGGCTTCTACCTGATCTACAGTCGGCGGATTGTCTGCAACACGCTGAGGCTGTTCAAAAGTCGAGAAGGCCTTACACGGAACAAATTATTTTGCTCCAACCTCCTCGACCGCCTCACTAGTGACTTTTTTGCAGCCACTAGCATCCGTATCCTGTCGAGAGAATGCTGCTTGATGGTGAGCAGCACCCCCCGATTCAGGGTATGATGGACCCGCCTAAGGGAGGTAGCTATGCGTCTCACCTTAGGTGTGAAAGCCCTATTGGCTTCCACGTAGTCCATCACACATTGGATACGGGACGCGTGTTGCCTCGCCGACCGGATCTTAGCCTCCATCTTGTGCACTCGCCGCCGTGCTCTCCTGGGGAGAAACGGCATTTTCACGCCCTCTCTCCCCACGAGTCAGCAGTTCAGCGGCGGCGTACACAGCGCACTTGACGCGCCAGATGTCAGCCTCTTCTGGAAGATCCTCACGGAGCGCAGTATCCTCTCGGGCCAGATCTGCGGGCTTCGGGGTTTTATAAAGGGCAACCCCAACGGGTGCTCAGGTCGTCCTGTTCTCGGGGAATGAAGCGCGGCGCCTCTTCGGGATCATTCCGTGGTTCTTCAACCACTTCATTCACCCTTAGATGAGGACGCCTCTCATAGCCTCTGCGACGAAGGTAGGATACATAATCCCGCAGATTTTGTGCGGTGAGGGCGCGGCCTTCGGGGTGCATGTCGCACCACCGAGCATACATCCGCTCCATGTATCCCCTTCGCCCGGGCTCGCTGCTTTCATAGCAGACCAGAAGATCGTCCCTTAGTTCATCGGTCCACTCAAAACTTCCATTTTCATGGCCTTGGTCGTCAACGGGCAATCCATCCGGCTGGGCCCCACCACCTTGCCCATGACCCCCATCCGAATGGGCTCGATTGTGGGGGCCTTCTCTCCTGGTATTCGGAACCGGAGATTTCAGTGTGTCAGGTGGTTGGCCTGACACATCGACGGCCGGCACCAGAGGAAAAAGTAGCTGATCCCTCCCGGGTGCGCAGTGCTGCCGGTCCGATTTTACACCCTTTAGCTAGAGTAAGTGGTGTCGCTACTCACCAAAGGTCGTGGATTATTATTATTATTATTATTATTATTATTATTATTATTATTATTATTATTATTATTATTATTATTATTATTATTATTATTAATATCATTATCATTATCATTATCATTATCATTATCATTATCATTATCATTATCATTATCATTATCATTATCATTATCATTATCATTATCATTATCATTATCATTATCATTATCATTATCATTATTATTATTATTATTATTATTATTATTATTATTATTATTATTATTATTATTATTATATTATATTATTATAATGAATTAAGTACATACGTAGCTTTAATGTAGTGCACTACGTGTTATTTATTTACATTACGTTCACGAGTAGAAATTAATTGTACACAATGTCACGGCGGGTACCATGCAGAAAAACCACAGAAAAATGGATTCACGATTTGCCAGTTAGTATTTAATGGTACAATGTACTGTATGTAATATTTTACTTGACTGCAAACGAAAATCAACCGTAAAAGCCAGTATTCGCTCCGATTTAAAAGACAAGTATTTCTGGTTAAGTGTTGACAAAACAACTACTGCTGGTGGATGGAAAATAACACGCTATAACAGGTGCATTCGAAAAAAAAATTGCCACAAGATCTCATCTGATCGCATCAAAAGTACTATAACACGCAAATGCAGAAGCTATAACAAAAATAGTGACATAGTTTGACATAATTGTGTGGCCGTGAAATGTGAAAGTGAGGATTTATTTAGTGAGGTAATGCGAATGCAGAAGACAATAGTCTGGATATGCAAAACTACAGCTTCCAGCATTTATTGTGATGAGATTTCGGCGATGCGAGTCACTAGAAATAACATAACACCAATTCAATGTAAATACCTATGTTTAACATATTTTTGCATGTATACACCTCAGTCTGATCCTAATAAACTGCCAATGATACGACAAGTTCCGACGTCTAGATGTTAAGTAACGGAGATACAAAAAAGAAAAAACTGCAATGAATAATCTTTTAAATATGCTTTTTTATAACATTGCGACTCATCAGTCATTATACTTGTTTGTCAATTCTGATGAAGTATGGATCCTAAAACCATTTTCGAGTGTTGTAAAAAAGTATGTAATGTAAAAATACGTAAAGCATACAATTTTTTACTGATCTATTAACTAATTGTTAATATTAAATAATAGTATTGGTAGGTGGATTTTAATACGTTACCTACTAATAATTATTGCCAGTAAAACTGAATGTTTTTAAATAATTGTTGCTGTTTTATAAAATGTACGTAATTCAAAATAAGCAAATTATTAGTCTGATAGCTTTAAAATGTTAAAAAAAAAACAGTTTCAGTACAAAGGATTTGAGACTATTTTTAAGGGTTTTATCAATGTCTCTTCAATAACCGTGACATTGACCTAGTTTATAAAATAAAAATATCCCATAAATATTGCACACAATACATGAAACCAGACTAGGTCATTTTATATAAAAAATATACAGATATGAGAGAGAGAAAGCAAGTTATCTGCGTGATTTTTTACTGAAATCGAATTAGTTTAATGCAGGGCTGTATTATTATTATTATTATTATTATTATTATTATTATTATTATTATTATTATTATTATTATTATTATTATTATTATTATTATTATTATTATTATTATTATTATTATTATTATTATTATTATTATTATTATTATTATTATTATTATTATTATTATTATTATTATTATTATTATTATTATTATTATTATTATTATTATTATTATTATTATTATTATTATTATTATTATTATTATTATTATTATTATTATTATTATTATTATTATTATTATTATTATTATTATTATTATTATTATTATTATTATTATTATTATTATTATTATTATTATTATTATTATTATTATTATTATTATTATTATTATTATTATTATTATTATTATTATTATTATTATTATTATTATTATTATTATTATTATTATTATTATTATTATTATTATTATTATTATTATTATTATTATTATTATTATTATTATTATTATTATTATTATTATTATTATTATTATTATTATTATTATTATTATTATTATTATTATTATTATTATTATTATTATTATTATTATTATTATTATTATTATTATTATTATTATTATTATTATTATTATTATTATTATTATTATTATTATTATTATTATTATTATTATTATTATTATTATTATTATTATTATTATTATTATTATTATTATTATTATTATTATTATTATTATTATTATTATTATTATTATTATTATTATTATTATTATTATTATTATTATTATTATTATTATTATTATTATTATTATTATTATTATTATTATTATTATTATTATTATTATTATTATTATTATTATTATTATTATTATTATTATTATTATTATTATTATTATTATTATTATTATTATTATTATTATTATTATTATTATTATTATTATTATTATTATTATTATTATTATTATTATTATTATTATTATTATTATTATTATTATTATTATTATTATTATTATTATTATTATTATTATTATTATTATTATTATTATTATTATTATTATTATTATTATTATTATTATTATTATTATTATTATTATTATTATTATTATTATTATTATTATTATTATTATTATTATTATTATTATTATTATTATTATTATTATTATTATTATTATTATTATTATTATTATTATTATTATTATTATTATTATTATTATTATTATTATTATTATTATTATTATTATTATTATTATTATTATTATTATTATTATTATTATTATTATTATTATTATTATTATTATTATTATTATTATTATTATTATTATTATTATTATTATTATTATTATTATTATTATTATTATTATTATTATTATTATTATTATTATTATTATTATTATTATTATTATTATTATTATTATTATTATTATTATTATTATTATTATTATTATTATTATTATTATTATTATTATTATTATTATTATTATTATTATTATTATTATTATTATTATTATTATTATTATTATTATTATTATTATTATTATTATTATTATTATTATTATTATTATTATTATTATTATTATTATTATTATTATTATTATTATTATTATTATTATTATTATTATTATTATTATTATTATTATTATTATTATTATTATTATTATTATTATTATTATTATTATTATTATTATTATTATTATTATTATTATTATTATTATTATTATTATTATTATCTCGATCTCGATATTTCCTCCGTTTTTCCTCCTCTTTAGGACGATGTTGTTCTCTGCGGAGCCGAGAACTCAATCACAAACATCGTCCTAAGCTGGTGGTCGAGGAGGACTACATCAGGCTTATTGGCTTGATTTGCCTGAGGGTGGGGAATGAATAGTTCCAATAAATTCTCTCATTCCCCACTACGGATTCTATATCCCCCGGAGCATAAGGCAGCACTGGCGTCTCGTCTATCTCATACGAGTGTCGTAAATGATAATACAACACCCGTAAGGCTGAATCGTGTCTTTGGATATACGCTGTGGCCGCATATACCGGACAGGCAGACAGGAGATGCATAAGCGTCTCCGGCGCTTGGCGGCAGGCCCTGCAGCTGGTATCAGGAACCTCGATACCCAAGACACGACTACGATAGACGAGTGTGTTAATTACACCATCTTGGCAAGCCATTATGAATCCCTCGGTCTCAGAGTTCAGCCCCGCTGAACTCAAAAAAGCAAAGGTCAGCCTTTCAGATAAGCCAAGCCCCTCTAGATGACGTTAGAAGAGACCATGCATTGGCTTATCCTTATGTAGCTGCAGAAGATGACGAGAATATGCAGCTTTAATTAGCTTTTAACTGAGCAGGGTCCGACTCGGTGACAGAGTCTGGATTTCCCGCTCAGTATCGAACACGAGACCAAGTTCATCGGCTGCTCTTCTCGCTGCCTTATACACAAACGCTCCTATCCCTGCTGCTTCATGGTCTTGGACCATGCAGAGAAGGGGATCCGAGCTCCTGATGACTTTGCAGGCCTCCTCCAAAACCACTCTGCCCTGGAGACACTCCAAACTCAAGAGTCCACGACCTCCCCGATGTCTTGGGAAGTATAGCCGCGGAACGGACGATCTTGGATGCAAACTCCGATGGAGATGCATCATTTTACGGGTCCCTACATCGAGTTGCCTCAGCTCTTCTTGTGTCCATTTCACTACTCCAAAGGAGTAGAGAAGGATCGGAACGGCAAGCATATTTGTGGCACTCACCTTGTTCTTACCCGACAGCTCCGAAGACCAGATCTGTCGGAGGCGGTGCCGATACCTGCCGCGGAGAGCGTTTTTCACCGTTGCCACCTCATGAGTGCCCCGCTGTGGGACACCCAAATAGGTGTACGACTCTCCGGCATCTAGATAGTGAAAGATGCTTCCGTCTATGAGCTGGGCGTCCTCTCCGTATGGACCGCATCGTCCTCTCTTGAGATGAACCAGTGCACATTTGTCCAGCCCGAACTCCATCCCAACCGCCTGCGTGTACTCATGTACCACTCTGAGGGACTGATTTAAATCCCTCTCTCCGGAGGCGTAGAGTTTAAGGTCATCCATATAGAACAAATGGGTGACCTTATGCCTCCGGTCTCCTGGGGTACCGCAGTTGTAACCCCGGGTACGACGAAGTGCAACGGATAATGGCAGCAGTGAGATGCAAAACAAGAGGGGAACAAAACCGGCTCTGTCTGGACCCTTGCATTAGCCGATGTTATGGTAAAGCGGGTCCTCCAGAGCGGCATGAGTTGTTCAATACATCTCACTATGGGGTCGGCCACCGCAAGACATTGGAGCAAGTGGACTATTAGCTCATGGGATGTCATATCAAATGCCTTGCGGTAATCTATCCAGGCCATTGAGAGGTTTCGCTTGTACTGCACGGAGTCCTGCGTAATACATCTGTCGATGAGCAGGTTCTCCTTACAGCCAGCTACACCCCTCTTGGACCCTCGCTGCTCGTATATCCGTTGATAAACGGGGTTCACTGCGTGGAGCACACGCGCGTACAAGATGCGAGTAAACACCTTGTAACACGCATTCAGGCAGGTTATTGGACGGTAGTTCTTTGGCTGGGACAAATCTCCGCTCTTAGGATAAGCACGGTTCTCCCCTCGAAAAACCACGCCGGAATTTGCTGCTCTTCATTTAGCCAGGACGTGAATATTCTGGCCAAATGGCGGTGGACACTGGTGAATTTTTTCCACCAGAAGTTGCTGATCCCATCGGGACCAGGAGCAGCGAAGTTCTTCGATCTAATAAATGATCTCCGAACTTCATCCGGGGTTATCGGTGGGCACACCTCTTGTGGCTCTCGAAGCCTTTGACAAAAGGCCTCGAAGTGTGCCAGGGCTGGAGTGTCTCTATCCAGTGGAATCCTGCGGCCATAAAGATCTCTCCAGAAGGCTTCTACCTGATCTACAGTCGGCGGATTGTCTGCAACACGCTGAGGCTGTTCAAAAAGTCGAGAAGGCCTTACACGGAACAAATTATTTTGCTCCAACCTCCTCGACCGCCTCACTAGTGACTTTTTTGCAGCCACTAGCATCCGTATCCTGTCGAGAGAATGCTGCTTGATGGTGAGCAGCACCCCCCGATTCAGGGTATGATGGACCCGCCTAAGGGAGGTAGCTATGCGTCTCACCTTAGGTGTGAAAGCCCTATTGGCTTCCACGTAGTCCATCACACATTGGATACGGGACGCGTGTTGCCTCGCCGACCGGATCTTAGCCTCCATCTTGTGCACTCGCCGCCGTGCTCTCCTGTGGAGAAACGGCATTTTCACGCCCTCTCCACACGAGTCAGCAGTTCAGCGGCGTCGTACACAGCAATTGACGCGCCAGATGTCAGCCTCTTCTGGAAGATCCTCACGGAGCGCAGTATCCACTCGGGCCAGATCTGCGGGCTTCGGGGTTTTATAAAGGGCAACCCCAACGGGTGCTCAGGTCGTCCTGTTCTCGGGGAATGAAGCGCGGCGCCTCTTCGGGATCATTCCGTGGTTCTTCAACCACTTCATTCACCCTTAGATGAGGACGCCTCTCATAGCCTCTGCGACGAAGGTAGGATACATAATCCCGCAGATTTTGTGCGGTGAGGGCGCGGCCTTCGGGGTGCATGTCGCACCACCGAGCATACATCCGCTCCATGTATCCCCTTCGCCCGGGCTCGCTGCTTTCATAGCAGACCAGAAGATCGTCCCTTAGTTCATCGGTCCACTCAAAACTTCCATTTTCATGGCCTTGGTCGTCAACGGGCAATCCATCCATCCGGCTGGGATTATTATTATTATTATTATTATTATTATTATTATTATTATTATTATTATTATTATTATTATTATTATTATTATTATTATTATTATTATTATTATTATTATTATTATTATTATTATCGCTATTCACCAAAGGTCGTGGATTATGGATGACCCCTCCTATTATTTATTATTATTATTATTATTATTATTATTATTATTATTATTATTATTATTATTATTATTATTATTATTATTATTATTATTATTATTATTATTATTATTATTATTATTATTATTATTATTATTATTATTATTATTATTATTATTATTATTATTATTATTATTATTATTATTATTATTATTATTATTATTATTATTATTATTATTATTATTATTATTATTATTATTATTATTATTATTATTATTATTATTATTATTATTATTATATTATATTATTATAATGAATTAAGTACATAAGTAGCTTTAATGTAGTGCACTACGTGTTATTTATTTACATTACGTTCACGAGTAGAAATTAATTGTACACAATGTCACGGCGGGTACCATGCAGAAAAACCACAGAAAAATGGATTCACGATTTGCCAGTTAGTATTTAATGGTACAATGTACTGTATGTAATATTTTACTTGACTGCAAACGAAAATCAACCGTAAAAGCCAGTATTCGCTCCGATTTAAAAGACAAGTATTTCTGGTTAAGTGTTGACAAAACAACTACTGCTGGTGGATGGAAAATAACACGCTATAACAGGTGCATTCGAAAAAATTGCCACAAGATCTCATCTGATCGCATCAAAAGTACTATAACACGCAAATGCAGAAGCTATAACAAAAATAGTGACATAGTTTGACATAATTGTGTGGCCGTGAAATGTGAAAGTGAGGATTTATTTAGTGAGGTAATGCGAATGCAGAAGACAATAGTCTGGATATGCAAAACTACAGCTTCCAGCATTTATTGTGATGAGATTTCGGCGATGCGAGTCACTAGAAATAACATAACACCAATTCAATGTAAATACCTATGTTTAACATATTTTTGCATGTATACACCTCAGTCTGATCCTAATAAACTGCCAATGATACGACAAGTTCCGACGTCTAGATGTTAAGTAACAGAGATACAAAAAAGAAAAAACTGCAATGAATAATCTTTTAAATATGCTTTTTTATAACATTGCGACTCATCAGTCATTATACTTTTTTGTCAATTCTGATGAAGTATGGATCCTAAAACCATTTTCGAGTGTTGTAAAAAAGTATGTAATGTAAAAATACGTAAAGCATACAATTTTTTACTGATCTATTAACTAATTGTTAATATTAAATAATAGTATTGGTAGGTGGATTTTAATACGTTACCTACAAATAATTATTGCCAGTAAAACTGAATGTTTTTAAATAATTGTTGCTGTTTTATAAAATGTACGTAATTCAAAATAAGCAAATTATTAGTCTGATAGCTTTAAAATGTTTAAAAAAAAAACAGTTTCAGTACAAAGGATTTGAGACTATTTTTAAGGGTTTTATCAATGTCTCTTCAATAACCGTGACATTGACCTAGTTTATAAAATAAAAATATCCCATAAATATTGCACACAATACATGAAACCAGACTAGGTCATTTTATATAAAAAATATACAGATATGAGAGAGAGAAAGCAAGTTATCTGCGTGATTTTTTACTGAAATCGAATTAGTTTAATGCAGGGTTGTGTTTTGCTTATTATTATTATTATTATTATTATTATTATTATTATTATTATTATTATTATTATTATTATTATTATTATTATTATTATTATTATTATTATTATTATTATTATTATTATTATTATTATTATTATTATTATTATTATTATTATTATTATTATTATTATTATTATTATTATTATTATTATTATTATTATTATTATTATTATTATTATTATTATTATTATTATTATTATTATTATTATTATTATTATTATTATTATTATTATTATTATTATTATTATTATTATTATTATTATTATTATTATTATTATTATTATTATTATTATTATTATTATTATTATTATTATTATTATTATTATTATTATTATTATTATTATTATTATTATTATTATTATTATTATTATTATTATTATTATTATTATTATTATTATTATTATTATTATTATTATTATTATTATTATTATTATTATTATTATTATTATTATTATTATTATTATTATTATTATTATTATTATTATTATTATTATTATTATTATTATTATTATTATTATTATTATTATTATTATTATTATTATTATTATTATTATTATTATTATTATTATTATTATTATTATTATTATTATTATTATTATTATTATTATTATTATTATTATTATTATTATTATTATTATTATTATTATTATTATTAAATCGAATTAGTTTAATGCAGGGTTGTGTTTTGCTAAGTTTAATTTCGTAATAATTTAAAGTGGTATTTTGTGGAATGTGTTATTCTGTGCAAGTGTATAATAACTTTATAAAGGTCAGTTTTTATTACCAAGTGTGTGTGGTATTATGAAAAAAATATGTATACAAATTAAGAAAGAGCTAATATGTCTAAAACTTCGTTTTTTTTTTATCAAAATTAGACGGCGCGGCGGCTGCAAGAAAACGATATCAGATAGATTACCGCGATAGACGCGTATCGCATAAGAAAATGTCTGTAGGATTAGTTCAACATTTAAAAGATTATGGGAGTTATGAACGCCAATACTCTAATGTTGAGTAAAAACAAACTCGGAAAGTAGTAATCTTGAACCAAATATTTTAAATGCCGTAGAAGACGACTCTAAGTAAGTAAAAAGTGTTATGTATTTATTTATTATTGAGTTTTCTGTTAGTTGACTTGTTTATGTTTTATGGTGTGTTATCCGTAAAAGAATACATTAGTTATTTTTTGTTACAAACAAATTGCGAAAAAAGGCAACAACAAAAAATCAGTTTTTGTGGCAGAATTTAAGAAAACACACTTATGATATGTGTTTGTAAAGGTCACGGGTACCCGCCCTCCAAACAGGACCCCTCTTCAAAGTTACACCCTGTATTTCTGTATTATAGGTTTATGTAATAAACTAATGCGAATGCAGTGATAGAGAAAAATAATAATACTTCGTAAGTTTTAGCTTTATGGGCGCCATTTTTATATGCAAATTTTCAATGAATTCATATAGCTGTTTGTTGAGACAGTGTATAAAAAAATTGAGTAAGTTAGAAAGAATATCTCTTCACTGTTTCAATTATACAAGTTTTCTTCAGGGTGTATAACAGTTTCCAAGTATAATTCTCGTCTGTTATGTTTTATCAAGAAACCTCATGAATTTTACACGTCACTTATATACACTGAGAAAATTGTTACACCCCGTAGAATTCTTTTAAAAAAGCCAGTAATACTTGAATGGTGATACAGTAGACCGGAGCAAAACGAACCCCTTAAGGTGAATGTAAAATGTACATCCAAGGGATCTCCATTGCAAATCTTTGGACATCCTTGAGATAATTGTTAAATATTAATATGTTGTTCTTAGGATAACCGCTGGACAACTTTATGCTGATTGGGTAATAACTGTCATATGACAAAAATAATTTTGTCACCCCATTTGTCGGGTTAAAAATACTTTAAGGCGATCCTTTGACGGCCACCTGATAGTTAAAAAAACTATGTGTATATTTGACAACATCTAGCATCTTTGATACATGGGTCTGATGAATAAAAGGTAGCAAATGCTTCTACTACATATTTTTGAAGCAAAACCTTCGATATACATGATTAATATTTTCGGAGCATTTGCATCATCTTTGAAGTAAAAGCATTTACTTTGTTAGAAGCAAAAGCTATAGCAAATATGAATAAAACCATTTATATGAATAAAACTACCGTGTTTACCATTAATGTAGCATTTGCTTTAATAAAACTGAAGGTACCTCAGTAGTAAACTTCGCGTGTCTGAAGCAGCATCTAAATTGTGAACTATGTTTTTAAATCAAATTAGAGCAGAAAATTATTACAAAAAACGAACAGAAACATTATCAGGTGATTATAGAAGGCTCTTCCGTTTTAATGTATTTAAGAAAATGTACATTGGTTAGGCAATTATTTTATTGGGGAACAGTATAAAAACGAGGAGGCGCTCTATCACCTGCCCAAAAAATGAAAGTTTTTTTAAGGTACATATCTGATCCTGGTTACAAAAACAGTGTTGGTGAAGTCATTGAAATAAGACAAAGCACTGTGTCAAAAACAATTACTGAAGTGACAAATAAAATAATGGCCAAGTCAAATGTATGGATTAAATTTCCTTGTTCCGCGGAAGAAATTAAAGAAGCGAAGCAACTTTGGCAGGGAAAATATAATTTTCCTAGTGCAATAGGAGCACTGGATTGCACACATGTGCGAATTCCGAAACCTTTGGACTACGGAGATGAATATATAAACAGAAAAGGCTTTGCAAGCTTAAATGTCCAGACCACTGTTGATGCATTGGATAGATTTACAAGTGTAGATGTGCAGTGGCCTGGATCCACTCATGATAGCAGAATATGGAAAAATTCTAACATATGTTCAGTAATGCGCCGCAATACACAAAATGCTGTACTTCTAGCAGATGAAGGATGCGGCATAGAACCATGTTTAATGACTATTTACAAAAATCCCAATACACCACAGGGAATTCGATACAATAATTTATTAAAGAAAGAACGTGTACGTATTGAATGTTGTTTAGGACAATTAAAACAACGATTTCCAATATTACAGTATAAAGTTCGTCTAAGGCTTCAGAAAGTCCCCGAAATAATAGTCTGTTGTATTATTCTACATAATACAGCTAAATTCTTGCAAGATCCCGATTTTGATTTGGAGCAAGTGGATTTTGAAAACAATCACGAAATGGTGGATGAAAATATAATTGACAATATGGATAATTACAGAAGACTAGGCATGCAGAGGAGAGATGAAATTTCTCAATTAATTTTTCAACGGGCTTTATAAGGTAGGTGAATCTTTCTAATAGGTATTACACATAATTTTTTTCCATGACAATATGAAAAAAAAATATCAATATATTTCAAATCTGATGAAAAAATATAGTTACGCAATAATTTTTTTATTTGAGACTCCTCCCCCTGAAAAGTAAGTATCAGAAGTAAGAAGAAGTGGTATATATTTCGATTATTTGATTATTTTAAATTGCAAGCAACCTTTTTAAAGAATAAATATTTATTTTTTCTAGAACTATATCTAAAACTAACGTATAAATGTACGCAAAAGTCAACAGTAAACTTTTCAATTCAAAATAAACTTTTATTAAACTAAAAACATTATAAAATTAAATTAAACTCTACTGCAAAATATTTCAACAAAACAGTCTAACTAATAAATATTTTTTCTTTAGTTTTATTGGGTTTTTGCCACACTTCTGAAAAAATAATAAAGATTAATTAAATATTTACAGATATACTTTCTGATTGAACTACATATTAAGATAACTTTGCCCATTATTGGTATAAACAATATTTTCTAGATTTTCAACATCTCTTAATAATTTGCGTTTCTTCAATCTTAGTACTTCTAATTGCTCCAGTAATACTAGTCTTTGTAATTCAGCTGTACTCAATCTTTTTGTTTCTACCGTTTCAGGAAGTACTGCTTTTCTACAAACTTTTTTTAATTTCTGATTTTTTACAGAAGAACCAGAAGGTGCTGGAGAAGGAGCGTCTGGTGTAGAAGAAGCAGGCTCTGCACCCCAGCATAAAGGGCTCCTAATAATTTTTATATTTTTACGTTACAATAAGTTAATACATTTTTACCGGGAATTATTGCACATGTTGGATTTCTATCTCCCTCCATTAGCTGAAAGAAAGCTTCTTTCCACTTATTTAATTTAATTTTCTTTCCAGTTTTATGCATATCGGTTTTCTGTTTAATTTTTGTTTTCATGTTGTTGACTTTTTTACTCAGTTGCTTTTCCGTAATTACTTTTTCCGTTTCGATTTCCCAATCTTGTTTTAACTTTTTCAACGCCTCATCTTTCGCCTTTTTTACGGCCGGTATTTGTGATTTTTGTAAAATAATTTTATATTTAGTTAACAAATTCACAAATTTTACTTGTTCTCCCTGATTTTCCTCCCAGACACTGTTTTCCTCATCAAAACTCATTTTTTAAATATATATTTTTAAGTTTACACCACTAACGCTCTGATACTACTGCACTACGCATACGCGATATCTATCTGCTTGCTTTTAAACTGACTGCAAAAGGTACCTGCAACAGACACGTGTGAGCTCGTTAGAAAATAGCATTTGCTGCGGAGCGTGAAGGATTTGCTATAGAGCAAAAGCAAAACATTATTAATTTAACACGAAGCAAGTGCTTTTGCTACTACTTCCTACTTCGCAGCATTTGCTTTTGCTTTTACTTTTTCCTTCAAGCAAATGCTTTTGTTTTATTCAGCAGACCCATATCTAGCACATTTGCTTTCAGTACACTCCAACGCAAATTTCGTAGAACCATATTCTACAACATGAAGACTTCAGGGTTGTCCCATGTCATCACCGTAAAAATTATCACAAATACCACAATCAGAACGACTGGATGGTTGTGACTAAAGTTGTTCTTGAAATTTGCAGTTTTAATTGAGATATTTTGCTGCTTAACGGCTATAATTGCATTATGAAGAGTATCTTCATCTCATTCACATCTGTTACTGGTTCTTAAGTATGTTCTAACCATAGCTGCATAAAAACAAAAACATAATAAAACCACTAAAACTTGTAACAAACATTAAATTCAAGTAATCATGATTTGATGAAATCTTACACACAACAAACTACTTACCTTTTTGTTAATCCCAAGTTCGTCTGACAACACCAAACAACATTTACTGTTTAAAAAAGCTAAAAAAAATCATAATTCTGCCAAAGCATTCATCAAACATATATCATAACATAAAATAAACAGTTCATAGAATAGTTATATTACTCATTTGTGTGGCGGTTTTCCTGCGATGTTCGTCTTTTCTCAGTCCACTGTACACAGTAATAAGGTGTAACTCACAATGTTTCATGTTCTCTAACGCATTTCCTCCCTCCCCCAAAAGTTAAAAGAATTCGACATTATATATTAGCACTACGTTAATAACAAACCCCACCTGCGGAAAAGATTTTTTGTGCATCTTTAAATATAATTCTTTCCTTGAAACGCCCTTAAGTAACACTAATAAAATATTAAGAAAATTCAGAAGTAAACATGTTCACGGCCAATAGTTTCTATCGATGACAGTGACGGAAATGCCGGCCGATGACATTTCAGCCATGGTACGTGAGATGTAATTTATCTACTATTATAGTTTAATCTACATTTTTTCCCCTTTAAATGTATACATAATTGACACTGAAATAGTGTTTTACTTTTATCTAAAGCTAAAATTATTAAATAATACTTATTATTACAGTTCTGGTTTCTGAATATTATTGTTTTATCATTTCATTGTCGTCAGTCAATTTTAGATAGTAATGTTTACATCCCTGGTTACAGATTAGTCCGAAATGATCGAGGTAGTAGAGGTGGAGGTGTAGCATTCTTTATCAAACATTCGATAAAGTATACAAATCTGAAGAGAATCATCATACCCCGTGGAAAGTCTTTGGATTTTGGTTAATTTGGCAGGTAAAGAAATATGTTTGCGCACTCTTTATAGACCACCTTCAGCTGATCTTGGTTTTAGTTTGGAAAAATTAGAGAATGTACTAGTAACTTTTATACCTCAATTTAATTATGTTATATATGTTATATATATATATATATATATATATATATATGTTATTTGGTGGTGATTTTAACATAGATATGCTCAACATTAATAGTTTCAATTATTTACGTTTCAAAAATCTTTTAGACAAATATAGCCTAACTCAGCTGGTTACTGAGCCCACAAGAATAACTGCTCACTCTAGTACTTTGATTGATGTACTGATCTCGTCACATCCTAATTTAATTACTCACACAGAAAATGTTTTGATGAAAGATATTTCAGATCATTCTCTCGTTAAATACATTGTTAAAATGAATAAAGATAAACCTGAACCTAAATTGTATACATATAGAGATTTCTCTAATTTTAATTATGATATATTTGTTTCAGATTTAAACTTAATGAACTGGGATCACATCTATTCTTTGACTGATGTTAATGATATGCTTGCCTATTTTAATAAAAATATTGTCGACATTTTTAACTTGCATGCTCCATATAAAACCATTCGAGTCACTAAACGTGCGGCACCTTGGCTAACAGAAAATGTAAAATTCATGAGTAAATTAAAAAAAAACGGCTTATGTTAAATACAAAAAAGTTAAGTCTGAGGCCTCTTATGAGAAATATAGAATTTTGAGAAATTTAGTGAATAAATCAGTTAAGGCGGAGAAAAAAGCATGTTTAAAATATAAATTTAAATCTGATTCCAAACAACTTTAAGGTCATTAAATATAAATAATAATATTAAACACAATATTAATAATAGTATTGATCCTGATACAGTGAACGATTACTTTATAAATAATTTACCTCATGTTCAGAACAACACTGCTAATATAATTACGCAAAAATATGTCAACACCTTAGAGAATAATATTGACTGTGAATTTTTTTTCGCTACTGTCTCTACTGATGAAGTTGAAAAAATTATTCGCACAATTAAGACGAACTGTTGAGGATCAGATGATATTAGTTTAAGAATGGTATTGCTGTTATTTCCCCATTTAAGTCCTTATTTTATCTTTATAATAAATTTTTGTCTAGTTAATGCAATATTCCCTACTTGTTGGAAAGATGCTCACCTAATTCCTTTACCAAAAAATAGCAAAGATGGCGATGATTTGTCTAATTTACGTCCTATAAGTATTTTATGCACCCTTTCAAAAGTTCTTGAAAAAATTGTTGCTTTACAGTTAAAGAATTACTTGAAAAACAATGAGATTTTGCCTTGTCATCAGTCTGATTTTCGTCAAAATCACAGTACAACAACTGTCCTTTTGGATGTAACTGATGAATTATTTAGGAGTAGAGATAGAACAGAAAATATATTTTTAATTCTTTTAGATTTAAGTAAAGCGTTTGATACGTTAGATCATTCTATTTTATGTAGTAAATTGAGACATTTTGGTGTAAGTGCTACTGCCCTTTCATTTTTTAAAAGTTATTTGTCTAATAGGCAGCAATGTGTCATGATTAATAATAAGTTATCACAATACAAGCCCATAACAAAAGGTGTGCCACAGGGTAGCGTTTTGGGGCCGATTCATTTTTCCATTTGCACTGCTGATTTTTGGAGTTATCTTAAACATTGCTATAGAAACCACTATGCGGATGACACGCAATTATTATATTTCTTTCCTATATCTGACCTCAATTTGGCCTTAACTAATGTAAATGAAGACCTAGAAACATTTTCTCAAGTAGCTTGTGCCCATAGTCTAGTTCTTAACGAAAATAAAACTGAACTTTTAGTATTTGGTAAGGATAGACAAAGTACCATTGACACTCCTAACTTTAAAATTACATTAAATAACAATATTGTGTCACCCACAGATAATTGTAGAAACCTGGGACTGTACATTGACTTTGATTTAAGATTTAGATCGCATGTTCAGCATATGATAAAAATGAGTTTTGGCAAACTAAAACTGCTCTATCTCCATAATGATGTTCTGGACAGGGATGTTAAGGCATTGCTGTGTGAGTCATTAGTGCTTTCCCATCTCGCTTATTGTGATGTTGTTTACTGGCCTGCTTTACTTAGTTTGGATAAAATGTCATTACAGAAAATTCAAAATTCTTGCGTTAGATATACTTATAGCCTTCGTAAATATGATCACATCTCCATTAAATTTCAGGAAACCAGGTTGCTGAATTTGTCTGAAAGATTTAAATACCACATGACTTGTCTTTTATTTAAGCTTAATCAATTTCAATCGCCTAAATATCTTTTTAACAAGCTAACAAAGGGTGAGGATATACACAACCGTAATTACTCGTTATTGTGGGTTATACACAGTGCCTAAACATAATACTTCTCAATTCTGTAACTGGTATTCATATAATGCTACTAAGATTTTCAATGAACTACCATCAGATACTAAATCGATCAATACAATAACTACATTTCGTAAGCACGTCAAGGCTTTACTGTTGAGTAAAAGATAAATGTCCATGGCTGTTTTCATTTTGTATCTATATTTGCTTATACACTTTTTACTATATACTCGGTGCATTTATGCCATGTATTATTTTATACTTTTGTTGATTACGTGGAAGAGCGGCTGAAGAGCCGAACGGCGCCAACTATTGTTTGAGTTTGTTTGTTATTATTATATATGTCCAATAAAGACAAATTATTATTATTATTAGATGCAGTGAGGAAATATCCTTCAAACTTCAAGTACCTACCACTTTAGAACTATGTAATTAAATTTAATTTTGACGTCATTATTTTGATAACTACTTTCGGTGCATCGACGTTTTTGTCCGGTGTTGTGTGGTTAAATTGATTTCTTGAAGAATGGAAACCTGTAACGTACCCAAACTTTAAGACTGCTAACTTTTTTATTTTAAGAGATAGAGAAAGGCGGACAAAAAAAATGTACACAGCCCCACAAAAAAAAAGTTCATACACAAGAGAGTGACATATGATTCCCATGTATTTTTCGACGCTGAATCCTATCCCGAGCTCAGAATTGGGCCTACACGTCTGGAATTGGCCCCAGGGGCCGAAAATGGCCTGAAATGCGGTTCCCGGGATAAGGCGAGGTCGACGCTGAATTTTGGAGCTAAAACCGGATTTGTGCTCGATAAGTTTATTGGCAACTGAAATTCCGGGTTTGGGTCCGGGAAAATGACCCCTTGGGGCTGGAAAATCATATTTCGGACGTACCAATCGCAACAGTGGGATTTTTATGTACTAATTCCTGTAGCTTAGACTGTGCTTGACAGGTTTATGGCCATGTAAAATTCCCAGTTCGGGACAGGGAAAATTACCCTTAGGGGCCGGAAAATCGTGTTTTGTACGTGTCAGTTGGGACATTGGTAATGTCATGTGCTTTTAAATTGCGGAACTCATACCGTGTTTGGAATGCCTTTGGTCGATTGGAATCTCTCATTTACTTATATATATATATATAAAACAATAGCAGAACATGCAACAAAAAAAACAATAACAAAACATGCAAAAACAATATCAAAACATACAACCAAAAAACAACAACAAAATATGCAAAACCAATATCAAAACATGCAACAATAAAACAATAACGAAATATGTAAAAAAAATAAGAAAACTTGCAAAAAATGCATGCGATAAGAAAATTAACAGTAACAAAACTTACATTGTAACAAAAACGGGATCAACAAGGTGCAACCAAGAACAATCAAGAACAAGAAAAAATATGTTCATACAACAAAACAGGACAAAAACGAAACAAAAGAATATCGTGCAATAAAATAGAAGGAAATCATATACAAACAAAAATACCACTGACTACTTCCGAAACCAGAAATACCACTGTTGCGACTGGTATGTCCGAAATATGATTTTCCGGTCCCAATGGGCCATTTTCCCGGACCCAAACTAGGAATTTCAGCTGACCAAAAACTTTTCGCACCCAGTCTCAGGTCCAGAATTGAAAAACACACGAAAATACCACAGTCGCGACCGGGACGTCCAAAACAGGATTTTCCCGCCCCAAGGGGTCATTTTCCCGGACCCAAACCCGGAATTTCAGTTGGCCATAAACTTTGCGAGCACAAATCCGGCTTTAGCTCCAAAATTCAGCGTCAACTTCGCCTTATCCCGGGAACCGCATTTCAGGCCATTTTCGACCCCTGGGACCAATTCCAGACGTGTAGGCCCAATTCTGAGCTCGGGATCGGATTCAGCGTCGAAAAATACATAGGAATACATATATCACTCTCTTGTGTATGAACTTTTTTTTGTGGGGCTGTGTTATTGAAGCAGGCCACAAAAAATTGCCTGTTTCTTCGGTTTTCCTGCAATATACTACATGTCGCCCTTATCTTTTGCATTTATTACAGTTTTTTTCAATTTTAGGACGGGAAGAGAAGTACGTTTTTACTTGCTTAAACCACAATCTAATCTACTTATTAAATCGCCTATATATATATTATATGTGTCACAAATTTAATAATGTATGTAATTATGTTGATTTATTCAATGATTCTTCAACAAAATATAAAAATGAAATAAAAAAAAATCTTCAGAACTCTCAACACTGATCGCCGTAACTGAATTTGTATGTTCTTACATTTTGTTTGTAATTTACTCTCACTTTATCTTATTGTAAGTGTGTTAGCAACGTTGTTTAATTTTTGTGTATTTGTTTGCTCTTTAGTTTTTGATTTGTCTTGTAATTTGATTATTAAAATTATTATTATTATTATTATTATTTTCCTTCCAATAAACACCTTCCGAGGCTCCGACACAATAAGAGATGTCCTGAAGAGTGAAACAATGACCACTCTTCACTCCGTGGAGTCAGTAATCATTGCGCCCGAAAATCGTGCGTTCTGAGCAGACGTAGCGAACCAAGGACGATTGCCTTCTGCATTCTGCCGGCTAAGATCTCTGCCGAATTTCGGCAAGCCGGTATGATCTTTAATTCAGAAAGCAGCGTATGTCTCATTCCACCACGGACGCCTATAATTAGCACCACAACCTTAACAGAGTGGTCTGGATACAGCCTGCGGAGCTCGGAGAGAAGATCTCAATACTTTCTCCGCTTCTCCTCCTCTTTTAGGACGATGTTGTTCTCTGCGGGAGCCGAGAACTCAATCACAAACATCGTCCTAATCTGGTGGTCGATGAGGACTACATCAGGCTTATTGGCTTGAATTTGTCTGAGGGTGGGGAAAGAATAGTTCCAATAAATTCGGCACTTCTCATTCCCCACAACGGATTCTATATCTCCCGGAGCATAAGGCAGCACTGGCGTCTCGTCTATCTCATACGAGTGTCGTAAATGATAATACAACACCCGTAAGACTGAATCGTGCCTTTGGATATACGCTGTGGCCCCATATACCGGACAGGCCGACAGGAGATGCATTATTATTATTATTATTTTTTTTTTTGTTAAGCGGCATCGATTACTAAGATCATTAGCCCCATAAGAGTGATTTATATTATATTTTCTTATATAAATAACTGATGTTTAAAAATTTCATTAATTTCATTATTGTTTCATAGTTATTTGACAGAATATTTTGTAGATTGCTATCTAAGTTAGCAGCGATTCGATGTGGTCGATATAATGGACATTCTATTAGGAAGTGTTTCACTGTAATTGTGACTCTACATCTAGGGCATTCAGGTGCTCTTTACCTCTTAGTAGGTGAAATGATGTTATATGGGTATGCCCTATTCTTAGACGCGTTAGTAGTACTTGATCCTTTCTGGATATGTTTTTTGTTATAAGGGCAAATTACTTTATATGCTGTCTGTACTTGGTTCCACTTTTCCTGCCATTTTATATTAATAGTACGTTTGATGTCTGCAATAATGTCTTTATGTCTCACGGGTATTCCATCATTTATTTAAGGGCTGTTAGCAGATAAACGTGCAGCTCTGTCCGCTCTATCGTTTTCAGTAATGCCTACATGACTTGGTGTAAATACAAAAATAATGTTTTTATTTAACTTTTTCAATGAAAAAATAGTTTCAATTATGTTTTGAACAAGTGAATCTGAATTGAACGTATTACTAATTGCTAGAATTGAACTAAGAGAGTCCGTACAGACAAAAAATTACTGTAATTTGGATGACGTTGCTGTGCTTTTATGGAAGTTGCGTAATTGCACATCAGTTGTTCTCTTCTTAAAGAGAGTGGAGAAATACCTGCTTCTACTTCTAAAGAATGTATTGGACTTGTTCTGAAAGCTCCGACAGCTAGTCTCAGACCGATGTTTTGAATGGAATCTAACAATTTGAGATGTGTAGGTCGTGAGGAAGAGTAAACTGTACAACCATAATCCATTTTTGATCTAATAAGACATTTATACAGGTTGACTAATATTTCTATATCTGCTCCCCATTTTGTACTCGATAGACATCGTAAAATATTTAAAGCGGATTTGCATTTAGTTGCTAAGCCTACTATGTGCAAATTCCAGGTTAGCTTTCTATCAAACAGTAACCCCAAAAATCTTAAGGAATCTGTATGGCTGATTTGTGAATTGTTTAATGTTAAATGAGGCTCACAGTGTTCTGATCATTTCGAATGGGAGTTTCGTAGATGAAAGATTTCAGATAACCCCAAAGGAAGAAATCAATGAAGTTTAAATCAGAGGAACGCGTAGGCCAGTCCACAGCACCTCATTTTCTAATCCACGGATTGCCAAATCGCTGGTCTAGATACTGGCGCACGTTCAAACCGAAGTGTGGATATGCTTCGTCATGCTCAAACGACATGTTGGCCCTAATGATGAATAGGAAATCTTTTAATAATCCAGTTAAAACATTTTGCAGAAAATGGTGATAAAATTTTGCGTTTAAACGAGTAGACAACAAGTAAACTATTAAACTCTCTCCAACTATACCAGCCCACATGTTTACAGAACATTCTTACTGGTGTCTTTTAGAGACCATGGCATAAAGATTTTCGTCATTCCAAATGTGGCTGTTTCTACTATAAAATAGTCATCGCATAAAACAGCTGACAGGTTGCTGGCATTCAGGATATTTGTGTTCATAACAATGTGCAGCAAATTATATTTTTTTTAGAAATTTCAACACACTGTATCTCGACAACGAAGCGTTTTCGGACATATGTTTATATAAGCTTGTTTTTCTACGTTCATACAAAAAACAAAACTTTATTGAACTATATTTAGTGGAAAAGTGGTTCTTTATTGCACTAGTGCAATAAAATGCTTATTGCATTCATCTGTCATTCTACTACAGCGTTCTGTCATCATGACAAACATAAACGTTCATATCGACGTCATATTTTACTAGACTAGAGTGTCATCTAAATAAAACATATTTTGGTTTTTGCATGAACGTAGAAAAAATATTGTATGCAACTCGTACAAAAAGTGTTTATTGCACGCGACGTAAAATTGTTCAACGAGGCTGGCAGGCCGAGTAGGACAACACGTTACTTTTTGTACTTGTTGCATAATAGTTAACCCGTCGAGTGCAATAAGCACTTTTTGTACGAGTTGCATACAATATTTTTTCTACGTTCATGCAAAAACCAAAAAATGTTACTTAGATGACACTAAGTCTAGGAAAATGTGACATCGATTTGAACGTTTATGTTGTCATGATAACAAAACGCCATTGTAGAGTGACAGATGAATGCAATAAACATTTTATTGCACTAGTGCAATAAAGAACCACTTTTTCCACTAAATATAGTTCAATAAAGTTTTGTTTTTTGCATGAACGTAGAAAAATAACTATTTGATATCTCCTACCACTCCTAAAAGTTTGTCGGTATATTTATGGAACACCCTGAACAAAGAACTATTTACTAGTAAATTGAAGATGAAAAGTTATATTAACTGAAGTATAATTAGACATTATTTAATAATTAAGAAGAAACTTGACAATTATTATTGCTACATGACAAATAATTTTAAATTTTAAGGAATATAGATTAATCTGTAAGTCAAAAAAAACAATATACTTATATACAGGGTGCCCGGAAAGTCCGTCAGGAAACTCCGTGGCGTGATTCTACGGGTTAAAATAATAGCAGTTTGTAAGGATTTTTTTTCCAATTCTCAATTGTTTGCAAGTTACAGTTTGTCAAAATTCAATTTTTTAAATTTTTCTTTCTAAATAACTTAATTAATTCAAATTCGATTAATCTCTCCTTTGGTACACCCACTAAGTACATCAAGCTCTATTGGAACATTGAGAGAAGAGTTTCATTATACGCCGCTAGGGGGCACTTTACCTAGAACTCAAAATTTGTATTATTTATAACTTTTTTTTCTTGCTAGATATCACAAACATTTAAACATTTCTGGAAAGAGAAACAATTTTATAAAAAATTATGTACTCTTTATTCAAGTCGATAAATGTAACCGTTTAGCAGAAAATCGCTATTAAAGTTTTATTAAAAATCAAATTTTTGACAGATTTTCAGTCCTATTTTATCATAATAAATAATAATAATAATAATAATAATAATATCTCTACCCCTCATTCTAATCACAGGGATTAGCCCAGAAGTCGGAGACTTGTGCGGGAGAGGGGGCGGCATATTATTATTAAGCAGGCCGCATTTGCGCCCAGGAACGACTTACGTTGGTAGGCCCTAACCACTATTCAGTGCAGGAATGAGGAAAACCTGGAAAACCTCATTAATTAGGGGGGTAGTCAAATATCAACCGGCATCAATCTCTCACATTGACCCAAGCTAACATTATTCCACCCTACCATACCCACAGAGAGGGTGCCAATCCTCTCTATGAATATAGCTTATATACGGTCTACCGACAGCTGGGCTCGAACCAACTCCGTCTAGTCGCCTCGATTCAAGTACTAACGCCTTAAACCGCGCGACCACTGACCGATAATGACCTCCATTCACTTCGATACATTTTCTGACACGTTTTAAAAATTATCGTCTGACACGATGAAAAACACCGATATTGTTTCGAATCACTTCACATCCACCGATAATCCTTTGACGAAGATCGTTGACGTCATTTACAGGTGTTTCATAAACTATCGACTTCAAGTGCCCCCAAAGAAAAAAATCCATAGGATTGAGGTCGGGTGATCGAGGTGCCCAAGATACCGGTCCACCTCTACCGATCCAACGATTATGATATACCTCATTTAAATACGCACGAACAGGCAAACTAAAATGCGGAGGTGCGCCATCTTGTAATAGCCACATATTCGCTCTTGTTCTTAAAGGAACATCGTCAAGCAAATTTGGAAGATCGGTTCGAAGAAATTCCAAGTAACTGTCACCATTTAATGTTCCATTAAAGAAGTGAGGACCCAGTAGTTGATCTCCTATGATTCCGGCCCATACATTAAGAGAATATCTCCGTTGATGTCTTGCTTCCTGGTATGCATGGGGATTCTCATCGGACCACCGATGAGTATTATGATAATTTGTAACACCATCTCTTGTAAAACCAGCTTCGTCGGTAAATAAAATCTTATTAATAAATGCATTATCCTCATCATATCTTTCTACAATGCTATTACAGAGCCGTAGACGACGCATTGGATCTTCATCATAAAGAGCTTGTACCTTTTGCACGTGGAATGGATGAAGAAGTTGCTCATGCAGAACCTCCCAAACTGAAGAACGAGGTATACCCTCCTGAGCAGCAATTTTTCTTGTGCTTATAGCTGAATTTATCTCTACTGCATCCAGCACTCTTTCTTCCTTTTCTGCAGTTCTCGTGGTTCTTGGTCTTCCTGTGTCATAATTATAATTTTTAAAAGAACCTTGCTCCCCCAGACGTCTATAAATGTTGACGAATGTTTGGGCATGTGGTACTCTTCTATCAGGAAATGCGTCTATGTAATTCCGGCGCGCTTGTTCTGCATTACCATTTGCTTGTCCGTAACAAAATACCATGTCACGGTATTCAATATTTGAGTATTGCTGGGCCATTTCTCAGATTTTTATGGTGACTTATACCTGCTTTAAACAATTTTCGTGATAATGTCAAACAATAAAATTACTAGTGACATTTATTTGAAGCAAAGCATCTTGATTAATTAAAGAAAGAATTATCAAAAATTTGATTTTTAATAAAACTTTAATAGCGATTTTCTGCTAAACGGTTACATTTATCGACTTGAATAAAGAGTACATAATTTTTTATAAAATTGTTTCTCTTTCCAGAAATGTTTAAATGTTTGTGATATCTAGCAAGAAAAAAAAGTTATGAATAATACAAATTTTGAGTTCTAGGTAAAGTGCCCCCTAGCGGCGTATAATGAAACTCTTCTCTCAATGTTCCAATAGAGCTTGATGTACTTAGTGGGTGTACCAAAGGAGAGATTAATCGAATTTGAATTAACTAAGTTATTTAGAAAGAAAAATTTAAAAAATTGAACTTTGACAAACTGTAACTTGCAAACAATTGAGAATTCAAAAAAAAAATCCTTACAAACTGCTATTATTTTAACCCGTAGAATCACGCCACAGAGTTTCCTGACGGACTTTCCGGACACCCTGTATAATTTTTAGTCGTAAAAAAAAACAATATTATTAATAATTAATTAACTAGTATTAGTAATTATTAAATTCATGGAAAAGTATATAAGAGTAGATAGAATTGAGACCACTAACGTCAACTTTTTTATTCATAGTCTTGATCTTTACTAATTTCAAACATTTCAAGAAACAACTATTTTGTTAAATTACACCTAAAATACAGAAACCTATACGGAGTTATAGACCAATTATTTCTAGCATTAATACAAAAAATGGTGCACGATTGAAGTGTATTGCAGTTTTGATATTATTTGTTTTAGGTTTAACAATGAGTGCCAGTGTCTCTCCGATTATAGCGCAAATTATTTTGATGGTTTACTTGATTGTTGTAGTTCTAAATTAAGTTTCAATTTACCTTTTATTAAGAAATATGAAGACGGTATTTTTTGTTCGATTCCTCAAGGGTGTTTGGTGTATTCACTACACATGTGCACTCAATTCAGTTCTAACCTAATGTTATCTACTCTCTTCGCTTTTTAGTTGTTTTACTGTTATATTTTATAGTTTTACCGATGTAATTCATATTTATGTAATATGATAATAATATATTATTTCTTTATTTATTAAAACTAATATTTAATATACTATAGGGGAGAAGATGAAATATTGATAATATTCAACAACTATAACCACATTTTATTTACAATTGAACAAGAAAATGAAAGGAGTGTACTTTATTTGGATACAAAATTAATCAGGACACCTAAGAATAAGGTGATGCTAGACTGGTTATATCTGCTCTTACGTACTTTTCCATGAATTGAATAATGACAATAATGTTAACAATAATTTTAGAGATTCTGATTAATTATTAATATTACTTTTTTTTCTAAATACTATAGGTTTATATTATATAAGTATATTGTTTTTTGGATTACAGCTACAGTTCAAATACAAAACACCGTTTTAAAAACCTAGTTCATATAGTGTGTCACATTAGTTTTGCTCTGCTTAACAAATATTTCCTTTTCAAATATTGTAGAAGTGATATTATAGTTTTTTTACTTTATTTGTTTTTTAAATTAATAATTAATATCAAATAACATCTCCAATTAGTATTTTTAAATTGTTATAAGGTAATTTAAAGTATATTAAATGAAGCAATCTGTAAGTTGGTAGTAAAAGTTATATTAAAGACTAAATGACACACAATTCAATCCCTACCATCTGTTATTTTAACACACACACACACAATAATAATAATAATAATAATAATAATAATAACACATAAATAGTTGGTAAGAATAAATAGAATACAACAATAATAATATTAATAGTAATAATACATGTCTAATAATAATAATAACAACTGATAATAATAATATGGTTTGCAACACTAATACAGTAAGCGGTTCTCTAATAATAATAATAATAATAATAATAATAATAATAATCATAATAATAATAATAATAATAATAATAATAATAATAATAATAATAATAATAATAATAATAATAATAATAATAATAATAATAATAATAATAATAATAATAATAATAATAATAATAATAATAATAATAATAATAATAATAATAATAATAATAATAATAATAATAATAATAATAATAATAATAATAATAATAATAATAATAATAATAATAATAATAATAATAATAATAATAATAATAATAATAATAATAATAATAATAATAATAATAATAATAATAATAATAATAATAATAATAATAATAATAATAATAATAATAATAATAATAATAATAATAATAATAATAATAATAATAATAATAATAATAATAATAATAATAATAATAATAATAATAATAATAATAATAATAATAATAATAATAATAATAATAATAATAATAATAATAATAATAATAATAATAATAATAATAATAATAATAATAATAATAATAATAATAATAATAATAATAATAATAATAATAATAATAATAATAATAATAATAATAATAATAATAATAATAATAATAATAATAATAATAATAATAATAATAATAATAATAATAATAATAATAATAATAATAATAATAATAATAATAATAATAATAATAATAATAATAATAATAATAATAATAATAATAATAATAATAATAATAATAATAATAATAATAATAATAATAATAATAATAATAATAATAATAATAATAATAATAATAATAATAATAATAATAATAATAATAATAATAATAATAATAATAATAATAATAATAATAATAATAATAATAATAATAATAATAATAATAATAATAATAATAATAATAATAATAATAATAATAATAATAATAATAATAATAATAATAATAATAATAATAATAATAATAATAATAATAATAATAATAATAATAATAATAATAATAATAATAATAATAATAATAATAATAATAATAATAATAATAATAATAATAATAATAATAATAATAATAATAATAATAATAATAATAATAATAATAATAATAATAATAATAATAATAATAATAATAATAATAATAATAATAATAATAATAATAATAATAATAATAATAATAATAATAATAATAATAATAATAATAATAATAATAATAATAATAATAATAATAATAATAATAATAATAATAATAATAATAATAATAATAATAATAATAATAATAATAATAATAATAATAATAATAATAATAATAATAATAATAATAATAATAATAATAATAATAATAATAATAATAATAATAATAATAATAATAATAATAATAATAATAATAATAATAATAATAATAATAATAATAATAATAATAATAATAATAATAATAATAATAATAATAATAATAATAATAATAATAATAATAATAATAATAATAATAATAATAATAATAATAATAATAATAATAATAATAATAATAATAATAATAATAATAATAATAATAATAATAATAATAATAATAATAATAATAATAATAATAATAATAATAATAATAATAATAATAATAATAATAATAATAATAATAATAATAATAATAATAATAATAATAATAATAATAATAATAATAATAATAATAATAATAATAATAATAATAATAATAATAATAATAATAATAATAATAATAATAATAATAATAATAATAATAATAATAATAATAATAATAATAATAATAATAATAATAATAATAATAATAATAATAATAATAATAATAATAATAATAATAATAATAATAATAATAATAATAATAATAATAATAATAATAATAATAATAATAATAATAATAATAATAATAATAATAATAATAATAATAATAATAATAATAATAATAATAATAATAATAATAATAATAATAATAATAATAATAATAATAATAATAATAATAATAATAATAATAATAATAATAATAATAATAATAATAATAATAATAAGGGGCTTGGCTTATCTGAAAGGCTGACCTTTGCTTTTTTGAGGTCAGCGGGGCTGAACTCTGAGACCGAGGGATTCATAATGGCTTGCCAAGATGGTGTAATTAACACACTCGTCTATCGTAGTCGTGTCTTGGGTATCGAGGTTCCTGATACCAGCTGCAGGGCCTGCCGCCAAGCGCCGGAGACGCTTATGCATCTCCTGTCTGCCTGTCCGGTATATGCGGCCACAGCGTATATCCAAAGACACGATTCAGCCTTACGGGTGTTGTATTATCATTTACGACACTCGTATGAGATAGACGAGACGCCAGTGCTGCCTTATGCTCCGGGGGATATAGAATCCGTAGTGGGGAATGAGAAGTGCCGAATTTATTCTATTCATTCCCCACCCTCAGGCAAATCCAAGCCAATAAGCCTGATGTAGTCCTCCTCGACCACCAGCTTAGGACGATGTTTGTGATTGAGTTCTCGGCTCCTGCAGAGAACAACATCGTCCTAAAAGAGGAGGAAAACGGAGGAAATATCGAGATCTTCTCTCCGAGCTCCGCAGGCTGTATCCAGACCACTCTGTTAAGATTGTGGTGCTAATTATAGGCGTCCTGGGTGGAATGAGACATACGTTGCTTTCTGAGTTAAAGATCATACCGGCTTGTCGAAATTCGGCAGAGATCTTAGCCGGCAGAATGCAGAAGGCAATCGTCCTTGGTTCGCTACGTCTGCTCAGAACACACGATTTACGGGCGCAATGATTACTGACTCCACGGAGTGGAGAGTGGTCATTGCTTGACTCTCCAGAACATCTCCTAATAATAATAATAATAATAATAATAATAATAATAATAATAATAATAATAATAATAATAATAATAATAATAATAATAATAATAATAATAATAATAATAATAATAATAATAATAATAATAATAATAATAATAATTAATAATAATAATAATAATAATAATAATAATAATAATAATAATAATAATAATAATAATAATAATAATAATAATAATAATAATAATAATAATAATAATAATAATAATAATAATAATAATAATAATAATAATAATAATAATAATAATAATAATAATAATAATAATAATAATAATAATAATAATAATAATAATAATAATAATAATAATAATAATAATAATAATAATAATAATAATAATAATAATAATAATAATAATAATAATAATAATAATAATAATAATAATAATAATAATAATAATAATAATAATAATAATAATAATAATAATAATAATAATAATAATAATAATAATAATAATAATAATAATAATAATAATAATAATAATAATAATAATAATAATAATAATAATAATAATAATAATAATAATAATAATAATAATAATAATAATAATAATAATAATAATAATAATAATAATAATAATAATAATAATAATAATAATAATAATAATAATAATAATAATAATAATAATAATAATAATAATAATAATAATAATAATAATAATAATAATAATAATAATAATAATAATAATAATAATAATAATAATAATAATAATAATAATAATAATAATAATAATAATAATAATAATAATAATAATAATAATAATAATAATAATAATAATAATAATAATAATAATAATAATAATAGGCGTCCTGGGTGGAATGAGACATACGTTGCTTTCTGACTTAAAGATCATACCGGCTTGTCGAAATTCGGCAGAGATCTTAGCCGGCAGAATGCAGAAGGCAATCGTCAACCCAGTTCGCTACGTCTATACTCAGAACCTGCACGGTTACGAAACGGCGATTGCGGCTCACGGGTGAAGAGTGAATCATTATGACTCTCAGAACATCTCCGAGTGTGTCAGACCTCGGAAGAATGATTTACTGAAAAAAAAAAAAAAATAATAATAATAATAATAATAATAATAATAATAATAATAATAATAATAATAATAATAATAATAATAATAATAATAATAATAATAATAATAATAATAATAATAATAATAATAATAATAATAATAATAATAATAATAATAATAATAATAATAATAATAATAATAATAATAATAATAATAATAATAATAATAATAATAAAGTGAAATGGACACAAGAAGAGCTGAGTAAAATGATGCATCTCCATCGGAGTTTGCATCCAAGATCGTCCGTTCCGCGGCTATACTTCCCAAGAAATCGGGGAGGCCGTGGACTCTTGAGTTTGGAGTGTCTCCAGGGCAGAGTGGTTTTGGAGGAGGCCTGCAAAGTCATCAGGAGCTCGGATCCACTTCTCTGCATGGTCCAAGACCATGAAGCAGCAGGGATAGGAGCGTTTGTGTATAAGGCAGCGAGAAGAGCAGCCGATGAACTTGGTCTCGTGTTCGATACTGAGCGGGAAAATCCAGACTCTGTCACCGAGTCGGATCCTGCTCAGTTAAAAGCTCCTAATTAAAGCTGCAGAAACGCGTCATCTTCTGCAGCTACATAAGGATAAGCCAATGCATGGTCTCTTCTACCGTCATCTAGAGGGGCTTGGCTTATCTGAAAGGCTGACCTTTGCTTTTTGAGGTCAGCGGGGCTGAACTCTGAGACCGAGGGATTCATAATGGCTTGCCAAGATGGTGTAATTAACACACTCGTCTATCGTAGTCGTGTCTTGGGTATCGAGGTTCCTGATACCAGCTGCAGGGCCTGCCGCCAAGCGCCGGAGACGCTTATGCATCTCCTGTCTGCCTGTCCGGTATATCACAGCGTATATCCAAAGACACGATTCAGCCTTACGGGTGTTGTATTATCATTTACGACACTCGTATGAGATAGACGAGACGCCAGTGCTGCCTTATGCTCCGGGGGATATAGAATCCGTAGTGGGGAATGAGAAGTGCCGAATTTATTGGAACTATTCATTCCCCACCCTCAGGCAAATCCAAGCCAATAAGCCTGATGTAGTCCTCCTCGACCACCAGCTTAGGACGATGTTTGTGATTGAGTTCTCGGCTCCTGCAGAGAACAACATCGTCCTAAAAGAGGAGGAAAAACGGAGGAAGTATCGAGATCTTCTCTCCGAGCTCCGCAGGCTGTATCCAGACCACTCTGTTAAGATTGTGGTGCTAATTATAGGCGTCCTGGTGGAATGAGACATACGTTGCTTTCTGAGTTAAAGATCATACCGGCTTGTCGAAATTCGGCAGAGATCTTAGCCGGCAGAATGCAGAAGGCAATCGTCCTTGGTTCGCTACGTCTGCTCAGAACACACGATTTACGGGCGCAATGATTACTGACTCCACGGAGTGAAGGTGGTCATTGCTTGACTCTCAGAACATCTCCGAGTGTGTCGGAGCCTCGGAAAGGTGTTTACTGGGAAAAAAAAAAATAATAATAATAATAATAATAATAATAATAATAATAATAATAATAATAATAAGCTGCAGAAGCGTCATCTTCTGCAGCTACATAATAATAATGCCAATGCATGGTCTCTTCTATAATAATAATAATAATAACGTCATCTAGAGGCTTGGCTTATCTGAAAAACTGACCTTCTCTCTTTTGAGGTCAGCGGGGCTGAACTCTGAGACCGAGGGATTCATAATGGCTTGCCAAGATGGTGTAATTAACACACTCGTCTATCGTAGTCGTGTCTTGGGTATCGAGGTTCCTGATACCAGCTGCAGGGCCTGCCGCCAGGCGCCGGAGACGCCTATGCATCTCCTGTCGGCCTGTCCGGTATATGCGGCCACAGCGTATATCCAAAGACACGATTCAGCCTTACGGGTGTTGTATTACCATTTACGACACTTGTATGAGATAGACGAGACGCCAGTGCTGCCTTATGCTTCGGGGGATATAGAATCCGTTGTGGGGAATGAGAAGTGCCGAATTTATTGGAACTATTCATTCCCCACCCTCAGGCAAATCCAAGCCAATAAGCCTGATGTAGTCCTCCTCGACCACCAGCTTAGGACGATGTTTGTGATTGAGTTCTCGGCTCCCGCAGAGAACAACATCGTCCTAAAAGAGGAGGAAAAACGGAGGAAGTATCGAGATCTTCTCTCCGAGCTCCGCAGGCTGTATCCAGACCACTCTGTTAAGATTGTGGTGCTAATTATAGGCGTCCTGGGTGGAATGAGACATACGTTGCTTTCTGACTTAAAGATCACACCAGGAGGGGTCAACCATCATCCACGACCTTTGGTGAGTAGCGACACCACTTACTCTAGCTAAAGGGTGTAAAATCGGACCGGCAGCACTGCGCACCCGGGAGGGATGAGCTTCTTTTCCCTCTGGTGCCGGCCGTCGATGTGTCAGGCCAACCACCTGACACACTGAAACCTCCGGTTCCTAATGCCAGGAGAAGGCCCCCAATCGACCCCATTCGGATGGGGGTCATGGGCAAGGTGGTGGGGCCCAGCCGGATGGATTGCCCGTTGACGACCAAGGCCATGAAAATGGAAGTTTTGAGTGGACCGATGACCGCCGACGATCTTCTGATCTGTTATGAAAGCAGCGAGCCCGGGCGAAGGGGATACATGGCGCGGATGTATGCTCGGTGGTGTGACATGCACCCCGAAGGCCGCGCCCTCACCGCACAAAATCTGCGGGATTATGTATCCTACCTTCGTCGCAGAGGCTATGAGAGGCGTCCTCAACTAAGGGTGAATGAAGTGGTTGAAGAGCCACTGAATGATCCCGCAGAGGCGCCGCGCTTCATTCCCCGCGAACAGGACGACCTGAGCACCCGTCGGGGTTGCCTTTATAAAACCCCCGAAGCCCGCAGATCTGGCTCGAGTGGATACTGCGCTCCGTGAGGATCTCCCAGAAGAGGCTGACATCTGGCGCGTCAATTGCGCGGTGTACGAAGCCGCTGAACTGCTGACTCGGGTGGAGAGAGGGCGTGAAAATGCCGTTTCTCCACAAGAGAGAGCACGGCGGCGAGTGCACAAGATGGAGGCTAAGATCCGGTCGGCGAGGCAACACGCGTCCCGTATCCAATGTGTGATGGACTACGTGGAAGCCAATAGGGCTTTCACACCTAAGGTGAGACGCATAGCTACCTCGCTTAGGCGGGTCCATCATACCCTGAATCGAGCGGTGCTGCTCACCATCAAGCAGCATTCTCTCGACAGGATACGGATGCTAGTGGCTGCAAAAAAGTCACTAGTGAGGCGGTCGAGAAGGTTGGAGCAAAATAATTTGTTCCGTGTAAGGCCTTCTCGACTTTTGAGCAGCCTCAGCGTGTTGCGGACAATCCGCCGACTGTAGATCAGGTAGAAGCCTTCTGGAGAGGTCTTTATGGCCGCAGGATTCCACTGGATAGAGACACTCCAGCCCTGGCACACTTCGAGGCCTTTTGTCAAAGGCTTCGAGAGCCACAAGAGGTGTGCCCACCGATAACCCCGGATGAAGTTCGGAGATCATTTATTAGATCGAAGAACTTCGCTGCTCCTGGTCCCGATGGGATCAGCAACTTCTGGTGGAAAAAATTCACCAGTGTCCACCGCCATTTGGCCAGAATATTCACGTCCTGGCTAAATGGAGAGCAGCAAATTCCGGCGTGGTTTGTCGAGGGGAGAACCGTGCTTATCCCTAAGAGCGGAGATTTGTCCCAGCCAAAGAACTACCGTCCAATAACCTGCCTGAATGCGTGTTACAAGGTGTTTACTCGCATCTTGTACGCGCGTGTGCTCCACGCAGTGAACCCCGTTTATCAACGGATATACGAGCAGCGAGGGTCCAAGAGGGGTGTAGCTGGCTGTAAGGAGAACCTGCTCATCGACAGATGTATTACGCAGGACTCCGTGCAGTACAAGCGAAACCTCTCAATGGCCTGGATAGATTACCGCAAGGCATTTGATATGACATCACATGAGCTAATAATCCACTTGCTCCAATGCCTTGCGGTGGCCGACCCCATAGTGAGATGTATTGAACAACTCATGCCGCTCTGGAGGACCCGCTTTACCATAACATCGGCTAATGCAAGGGTCCAGACAGAGCCGGTTTTGTTCAGGAGGGGAGTGTTCCAGGGAGATTCCCTGAGTCCACTCTTGTTTGGCATCTCACTGCTGCCATTATCCGTTGCACTTCGTCGTACCTGGGGTTACAACTCCGGTACCCCAGGAGACCGGAGGCATAAGGTCACCCATTTGTTCTATATGGATGACCTTAAACTCTACGCCTCCGGAGAGAGGGATTTAAATCAGTCCCTCAGAGTGGTACATGAGTACACGCAGGCGGTTGGGATGGACAAATGTGCACTGGTTCATCTCAAGAGAGGACGATGCGGTCCATACGGAGAGGACGCCCAGCTCATAGACGGAAGCATCTTTCACTATCTAGATGCCGGAGAGTCGTACACCTATTTGGGTGTCCCACAGCGGGGCACTCATGAGGTGGCAACGGTTAAAAACGCTCTCCGCGGCAGGTATCGGCACCGCCTCCGACAGATCTGGTCTTCGGAGCTGTCGGGTAAGAACAAGGTGAGTGCCACAAATATGCTTGCCGTTCCGATCCTTCTCTACTCCTTTGGAGTAGTGAAATGGACGCAAGAAGAGCTGAGGCAACTCGATGTAGGGACCGTAAAATGATGCATCTCCATCGGAGTTTGCATCCAAGATCGTCCGTTCCGCGGCTATACTTCCCAAGAAATCGGGGAGGCCGTGGACTCTTGAGTTTGGAGTGTCTCCAGGGCAGAGTGGTTTTGGAGGAGGCCTGCAAAGTCATCAGGAGCTCGGATCCACTTCTCTGCATGGTCCAAGACCATGAAGCAGCAGGGATAGGAGCGTTTGTGTATAAGGCAGCGAGAAGAGCAGCCGATGAACTTGGTCTTGTGTTCGATACTGAGCGGGAAAATCCAGACTCTGTCACCGAGTCGGATCCTGCTCAGTTAAAAACCCAAATTAAAGCTGCAGAAGCGCGTCATCTTCTGCAGCTACATAAGGATAAGCCAATGCATGGTCTCTTCTACCGACATCTAGAGGGGCTTGGCTTATCTGAAAGGCTGACCTTTGCTTTTTTTAGGTCAGCGGGGCTGAACTCTGAGACCGAGGGATTCATAATGGCTTGCCAAGATGGTGTAATGAACACACTCGTCTATCGTAGTCGTGTCTTGGGTATCGAGGTTCCTGATACCAGCTGCAGGGCCTGCCGCCTAGCGCCGGAGACGCTTATGCATCTCCTGTCTGCTTGTCCGGTATATGCACAGCGTATATCCAAAGACACGATTCAGCCTTACGGGTGTTGTATTATCATTTACGACACTCGTATGAGATAGACGAGACGCCAGTGCTGCCTTATGCTCCGGGGGATATAGAATCCGTAGTGGGGAATGAGAAGTGCCGAATTTATTGGAACTATTCATTCCCCACCCTCAGGCAAATCCAAGCCAATAAGCCTGATGTAGTCCTCCTCGACCACCAGCTTAGGACGATGTTTGTGATTGAGTTCTCGGCTCCGCAGAGAACAACATCGTCCTAAAAGAGGAGGAAAACGGAGGAAATATCGAGATCTTCTCTCCGAGCTCCGCAGGCTGTATCCAGACCACTCTGTTAAGATTGTGGTGCTAATTATAGGCGTCCTGGGTGGAATGAGACATACGTTGCTTTCTGACTTAAAGATCATACCGGCTTGTCGAAATTCGGCAGAGATCTTAGCCGGCAGAATGCAGAAGGCAATCGTCCTTGGTTCGCTACGTCTGCTCAGAACACACGATTTACGGGTGCAATGATTACTGACTCCACGGAGTGGAGAGTGGTCATTGCTTGACTCTCCAGAACATCTCCGAATGTGTCGGAGCTTCGGAAGGTGTTTACTGGAAAAAAAAAAATAAAATAATAATAATAATAATAATAATAATAATAATAATAATAATAATAATAATAATAATAATAATAATAATAATAATAATAATAATAATAATAATAATTCCCATTTCCCACCCTCAGGCAAATTCAAGCCAATAAGCCTGATGTAGTCCTCCTCGACCACCAGCTTAGGACGATGTTTGTGATTGAGTTCTCGGCTCCCGCAGAGAACAACATCGTCCTAAAGGAGGAGGAAAAACGGAGGAAGTATCGAGATCTTCTCTCCGAGCTCCGCAGGCTGTATCCAGACCACTCTGTTAAGATTGTGGTGCTAATTATAGGCGTCCTGGGTAGAATGAGACATACGTTGCTTTCTGACTTAAAGATCATACCGGCTTGTCGAAATTTGGCAGAGATCTTAGCCGGCAGAATGCAGAAGGCAATCGTCCTTGGTTCGCTACGTCTGCTCAGAACACACGATTTACGGGCGCAATGATTACTGACTCCACGGAGTGGAGAGTGGTCATTGCTTGACTCTCCAGAACATCTCCGAATGTGTCGGAGCCTCGGAAGGTGTTTACTGGAAAAAAAATAATAATAATAATAATAATAATAATAATAATAATAATAATAATAATAATAATAATAATAATAATAATAATAATAATAATAATAATAAGAAGAGCAGCCGATGAACTTGGTCTCGTGTTCGATACTGAGCGGGAAAATCCAGACTCTGTCACCGAGTCGGATCCTGCTCAGTTAAAAGCCCTAATTAAAGCTGCAGAAACGCGTCATCTTCTGCAGCTACATAAGGATAAGCCAATGCATGGTCTCTTCTACCGTCATCTAGAGGGGCTTGGCTTATCTGAAAGGCTGACCTTTGCTTTTTGAGGTCAGCGGGGCTGAACTCTGAGACCGAGGGATTCATAGTGGCTTGCCAAGATGGTGTAATTAACACATTCGTCTATAGTAGTCGTGTCTTGGGTATCGAGGTTCCTGATACCAGCTGCAGGGCCTGCCGCCAAGCGCCGGAGACGCTTATGCATCTCCTGTCTGCCTATCCAAAGACACGATTCAGCCTTACGGGTGTTGTATTATCATTTACGACACTCGTATGAGATAGACGAGACGCCAGTGCTGCCTTATGCTCAGGGGGATAGAATCCGTAGTGGGGAATGAGAAGTGCCGAATTTATTGGAACTATTCATTACCCACCCTCAGGCAAATCAAAGCCAAAAAGCCTGATGTAGTCCTCCTCGACCACCAGCTGAGGACGATGTTTGTGATTGAGTTCTCGGCTCCTGCAGAGAACAACATCGTCCTAAAAGAGGAGAAACGGAGGAAGTATCGAGATCTTCTCTCCGAGCTCCGCAGGCTGTATCCAGACCACTCTGTTAAGATTGTGGTGCTAATTATAGGCGTCCTGGGTGGAATGAGACATACGTTGCTTTCTGAGTTAAAGATCATACCGGCTTGTCGAAATTCGGCAGAGATCTTAGCCGGCAGAATGCAGAAGGCAATCGTCCTTGGTTCGCTACGTCTGCTCAGAACACACGATTTACGGGCGCAATGATTACTGACTCCACGGAGTGGAGAGTGGTCATTGCTTGACTCTCCAGAACATCTCCGAGTGTGTCGGAGCCTCGGAAGGTGTTTACTGAAAAAAAAAATAATAATAATAATAATAATATCGCTACCCCTCATAATAATCACAGGGATTAGCCCAGAAGTCGGAGACTTGTGCGGGAGAGGGGGCGGCATATTATTATTAAGCAGGCCGCATTTGCGCCCAGGAACGACTTACGTTGGTAGGCCCTAACCACTATTCAGTGCAGGAATGAGGAAAACCTGTAAAACCTCATTAATTAGGGGGGTGGTCAAATATCAACCGGCATCAATCTCTCACATTGACCCAAGCTAACATTATTCCACCCTACCATACCCACAGAGAGGGTGCCAATCCTCTCCACGAATATAGCTTATATACGGTCTACCGGCAGTTGGGCTCGAACCAACTCCGTCTAGTCACCTCGATTCAAGTACTAACGCCTTAAACCGCGCGACCACTGACCGATCCATTACACCATATATATATAAACTATATATATATACAGGGTGTCTCGCTTAAAAGTGGAACAAGCCCGTAACATGCCTACCGTTCGACCGATTTCAATAAACTTTTTTTTGTTGGATACATCTGCAAAAAGTTTACCTTGGACATACCTGGTGTTCTCTAAAATTCGAAACCGTGGCCGACTACGATACAATTTATGTGGCCTAAAATCGGAAAATCATATTAGGGATTATTTGATTCGAATAATTCCCACGAATTCTTGATCAGGACCCCATAAAACCCTACCAACCAAATTTTCGTAGCCACATTATACAGGCTGCTCAGGATAGCTTGGGTGTCTCGCTTAAAAATGGAACAAACCTGTAACATGCCTACCGTTCGACCGATTTCTATAAACTTTTTTTTGTTGGATATATCCTCAAAAAGTCTACCTTGGACATACCAGGTGTTCTCTAAAATTCGAAAACGTGGCCGACTACGATACAATTTATGTGGCCTAAAATTGGAAAATCATATTAGGGATTATTTGATTCGTTTGATTCGTCGATTATTTGATAATTCTTACGAATTCTTGATCAGCAACCCCGAAAACCTTACCAACCAAATTTTCGTTGCCATAATATACAGGGTGCTCAGGATAGATTGGGTGTCTCGCTTAAAAGTGGAACAAGCCTGTAACATGCTTACCGTTCTATTGATTTCAATAAACTTTTTTTTGTTGGATACTATTGGATATATAAAATACTCGACTAGTCTCTAGATGATTTGTTTATAGTACAAAGTTCATCCTTATCTCATTGAGCCTATGTCTGTTATTCTTAAATATTAGGGATGCAGGTAGAAAACTGATGTATACATAAGAAGTGTATCTCTTTGTATTTCACTACTCACTATTCAGCTACAGTTAACTACAGTCGTATAGTAGATCCAGAATAATATTATAACATATAATATTTATAAAGTGTTGACACTGATATTAAAGTTATTTTAATATTTAAATCTGCGTTATTCTTCCACATAAACCTAATAGATACACCCTCAAAAAGTCTATCTTCGACATACCAGGTGTTCTCTAAAATTCGAAACCGTGGCCGACTACGACACAATTTATGTGACTTAAAATCGGAAAATCATATTAGGGATTATTTGACTCGAATAATTCTTACGAATTCTTGATCAGCACCCCCGAAAACCTTACCAACCAAATTTACGTTGCCATAGTATACAGGGTGCTCAATTTCTCACAGCGACTGTAAAGTAGCGCCGTCTAACTGAAGTACATGATACTTATTTCGCTAATATTTTTATTTAGATTTTGATGTGAGCAAATAAATTACAATAAAAATATGGGTCAACTGTGGGTTTCGTCGATAATTCTTTACACGTTAATTTTGTAGGAATACTGGCTTTTACATGTGCCCAAAATCTGCAAATAATTGCAAATTATGGACACAACCATTCTGTTGGTTGAAAAGGTGGCTCTGTCTGTTAATATTTTCCTCATAAAATTTCCGCTGCTTAGGATATTACCTTGAAGCTAGAAGTAGTATTTGATACCCTACAAACATTTAAAGTTAAAATTACGTTAATTTGACCTATGAATTGGTCAAAATATTTTTATGACCTATTCCGTATAGGGAAAGTTTACCTATATGCATTGGCCTTTTTCCTTATGTGGTAAGAAAACTAAAGTATATGGAAGTTAATAATTGGTCGGCAAGAATTTTATTGCAATAAGATAATAGGACCTAAAAGAAATACAGACCAATTTTATGTTAGAATATCAAATTATAAAAGACGTTATTACCAAAATATATTCTAATTATGTCCTTTATATGACTTACTTGTACCCGAGGGATACAATATTATATGTTTGATAAAATAGATTTTAATATCGAACAGGGATAGGAAGAGAGAGAGATATAGACACTGTAAGTCAAGCTGCAAAGCTGCAAGTAGAGTAGGAGTAGATAAATGGGAATCTTTAGATTTTAATATAATAAAGTCTGTATTTTTGGGTTTTCATTCAACAAATTGTACAACCCAGAAATTTTTTTCGTATAACGTGATGACATTAAATATACATCTTTATTATACTTCTTAATATTATCCTGAAGAATATCGTAAAATAAAAACTGAATGTATTTCGTGATAAAATGTGTTTAATAATGTTTCATAATCAATGTATTAATTAATATTATCTGTATTAATGTAATTTTAATGAGTAATCAATTAGAAATAACAAACAAAAAATCTAGTGTTTGTTATAATATGGACGCTCAAAAAATATCAACTTTGAAGTTAATTTGTCTGTAAATTTTAACCTGTTGGGCAGATTGCCTATGCCATTGTTGACATCGCAGCAAAATGTAAACTTTGTGATTGAAATCTCCTCCAAATGAATATATTTTATGGTAATTTATTACCAACTAAATTATTACTAGTACTAGGTACCTACATACAAAATTCTACTCTTGGATTTATTTGTGATTAAAATTGAAAGTAGAATAAACAGAAACAAAATGAATATTTTGGAACGGAACTCAATTCAAATTTCAATTCACATGCACTTCTGAGATGGTAACAGTGTTATCATATGGAATACTTATGATGTGTATTTATTGCTATACTTATCACTAGCTTGATTTACATAATCTGCCGTTAAAGGGTACACAGAACGATAGAACTATTATTTTCTTCTTAATTTTTTAAAATAGGATTGTTTTGTAATGTATTCTTGTAGCATTTTTAATTTTACGTCTACTGATATATCACTTGTGACAGTTTAATCACGCTTCAGACGCGTTTTAGACCTCATATATTTTTTTAGATAATAGTTAATTGTAATGTAGAGAACTATTGAATAAGGCTCCTATCCATTTTGCGCCATATCATTGTTACGTTATGTGTTTGATACTTATTTATATACATTCATTATTAAGTATTAACAATATTGTTTGAAACTAACTAATCTGTGGACTAAATCCCCGACCAGCGTTTAATTACACCCTTAATATCTATCCATCCATTATTTATTATTATTTGTTTTACTGTATTGAAAGGTATTTAAGCTAATATAAATCAATGTTCCTACAATTCCTATCAGTTAAGTCATGTATGTTCTCTGATACCCAATATTTATTTCTTTATAGTTAATTTAAAAAATTCTGATGGTGGTTGAAATATGTGTGAGACGTGATCAAACTGCCACAAGTGATATATTGCTAAACGCAGAATTTAAAATGCTCCAGGAATATGTACATTGTAAGACAACGCACTATTTAAAGAAATTAAGCTGATGATGATTGCAAGAAAATTAAACGTTCTATGGGTAAAAATGATTAGGTACGCCATTTTAAAGGTAATCAGAAGTTGCTATGAAGAAGCCTCATTTTTTTTGTCAATATTATTAACTTTTCTCAGTTGGTATTAAAAAACCTCTGAAATTGTGTAATTCACAGTAGTGGCGATTTTTTTCAACTTTGTTTTTTAATGCTCCCTACATAAAGCAATATAAAAGCTGTCGGGTGACCGACCAACTGTCCGCTTATGAGTGTCAAATTCTCACAGCAACTGTATTACTGTGTACGCATCGCGGACCATGCTAGGTCTTGTTGTCGTTTAGTGAAGTATCTTTTAATGATTTTAAATGAACACGGTTGCACTAATAGGTGGAGGACTGGACTCGCTCGCGTCGCGGTCTTCCTGAAAACTTTTTAGAGAATTTCGGCCAGTCGCATTAAATAAAAAAGCTAACAAAAAACAAATTTCCACAGAACATATTTTGACATAACAAAGTACAGTACCATAACTTGGGAGCGCATAGATACCGACATATGGGGAATGCTATTATAAAATTCCGTGATCAAGTCGGCACTGAACGGTCCGCGATGCGCCTAGATCACTACCTCTTATGCCCGCTACAGACTATGCGTGAATTCGCGATTCGCAATGCGCGATGCGTGATCCATAAGCAATGCGTGCATAGTGTGTAGGGACTTATTCGTTAAAAATCTAATTATGAGCCACGAGTTCGCTATATATTATGAATATATTCACGATTTGCAATGCGAAATGCGTGATTCTTCCGCAATTCGTGCATAGTATGTAGGTACTTATTCGTTACAAATCGATTCGCGCACAACGTAGTTCACTTGTTTGTAGCGATTCGCCCGTAGAGGCGGTAAAATTGACGAATATCAAAGGCCGCGCATTAATACGAATCGCTCTATTCATGGAGATTCGCGTTGAGGCGCGCTAGTTCATGTGGAGGATACCGTTTTTCTTGTGCGGCTCTCGTTAGCTCTCGGTAGCTCCCGCCGGCTCTCGGTTCTGTGGTCTCTAGTTCTTGGCGCTCTTTTTAGTTTTTAGCAGATAGCTTTAGCTGTAATCTGTATGTTTACGTTGCTGTTTGGCGCGCTAACCTCTCTTTGCTATCTACACAATTCCACTTTTCGTGATTTTTTCTCTATTTTGGAGAATTTCACCCTCAATTTTAGTCAAATTGTTTTCTAATTTTTATTTTACAGATAGAAGAAGTGTGTTTACATTTTGGCACGCGCTTTGAAGCTATTTTCCCCACAATTTTCTGGATTAATTTTGTATTTCAGTTTGTGAGTGCATTTTTTTTTCAGCTTTTTAATAATTTTTAAATGGATAACACGTAAGTTCAAGTTCAGCCGCTTTTGACCTAGGTTCCTGTAAAATTAACATTAACATTTTAGTTCTAAACAATTAACTTGCGAATATTGCAAGCAAGAATTTTCGAAGAAATTTAATCTTAAACGACACTTGAAAAATATTCATAATAAGACAGAAGAAGAAGCATCATTCTTTCAACCAAGTGGTAAAAAATGTCACATAATCTGTGTTGTTTGCTCAGTTGAAAAGGTTATTATTGTTGCTATAAAAAATACCTAGGTAAGGTATAAAAAATATTGTGTTGCTTTAAAATAATAACTTCAGATTATTGGCGCTTACCGAACATACAAGGAATATACTAAACATTTACAAGAAGCTCATAAGAATAATGTAGAACAAAACACGTATCATTTCAATAATAAGGACGATTTTGAAGAGTGGCACTGTAGAGAAAACCGAGATGTGGATTATGCAATTCAGAACAACAGTATCGATAAAACTTCAACAAAAGTATATTACAATTGTAACAGAAGCGATACAAGGTAGATAAATATAAAGTATTCCTCCTTTTATTGATTTATTTAAATTTTGAAATGGTGACAACAAAAATTCAAATGGACAATATACGACAGACTTGATCTTGTTTGAGCAAATTCTACGACACCAGTATCATTATTGAATTTTATTAAATTTTTGACACTGACACACACCACCATCTTTGTTGTTTCCGTTTTCTTCGCGTTTTTGATTTTTTAGCCATAATGTAAATAGCACTAGCTATTGTCAAGTCATCGTCGCTATCCATTTTAGAACTGCATTGAAAAACTTAAATTCCTACGTTGTTTTAAACATGATTAACTAATCAGTATCTAGTGCGCGAATAGAGCGTGTTGTTCTCAAATGCCTGCGAATTAAGACGAATTCAGGGAATCACGCATTGCGCATCGCGAATCGCGAATTCACGCATAGTCTGTAGCCAGCTTTAGAGCGCTGTCTACTTAACCGAAATACATATTTTGTCTTTGATTTAAAATAGAAAAATAATTACCATATCAACATTTTTCATTAAATGCTTCGTTTTTAAGATACATAATGGGGAAGTTGTTAATTTACAGATATATTTTTTTCAATAACAAAAATATTACATTATTTTTACATTACTACAAATTTGAGAGGCACTGTAATATACTGTAATATCTGAAACTTTAACAACTTAAATTTCTTGTATTTCCAAAATAATGCAGTTAGAAAAAACTATTAAAATTTCGATAGTCCATCGGCTCTTCATTTTTTGTCTTATTTATGAATTATACTGTAGACATAAGATAAATTAGTTTTTACTTGCTGCAGTTTATTAATACTGGTTGAAAGCTAAGTACCTACCTTATTTTGCTTCCACCATTTCTTTTGTTACAGTTTTATGTATAATTTATTGATGAGTTTATAAAAAATTAAAAATGGTATTTATTGTCTTTTATTTCAGGTCTATTGAATATAATACTGTAACCTATTATAATGGTTTACTAATAAATTAAAATAGAAAAGTCAAAATTAAATCTGACCATCTACATCCATATCTATACAGTGTTCGCCTTCTGAAAATAATAATTAATATTCTACTTAGGAATTGAGTCACATGATCCATACAAAAACTTAAACTTTGATAAATAGGAAACAGATCAATTACCCAAATCATTTTGAAAAAATAAACGAATTATATTCAAAAGCGACAATTTCTTAATTTTAAAATGTAGTTTTTATTCCAATACCAAGAACAACTACTTATCCTGTATACTGTGGCAACGAAAATTTGGTTGGTAAAGTTTTATGGGGTCCTGATCAAGAATTCGTGGGAATTTTTTGAATAAAAACTCCCTAATATGATTTTCCGATTTTAGGCCACATAAATTGTATCGTAGTCGGCCACGGTTTCGAATTTTAGAGAACACCAGGTATGTCGAAGATAGACTTTTTGAAGATGTATCCAACAAAAAAAAGTTTATTGAAATCGGTCGATCGGTAGGCATGTTACAGGCTTGTTCCACTTTTAAGCGAGACACCCAAGCTATCCTGAGCACCCTGTATAATGTGGCTACGAAAATTTGGTTGGTAGGGTTTCATGAGGTCCTGATCAAGAATTCGTAAGAATTATTCGAATCAAATAATCCCTAATATGATTTTCCAATTTTAGGTCACATAAATTGTATCGTAGTCGGCCACGGTTTCGAATTTTAGAGAACACCAGGTATGTCGAAGATAGACTTTTTGAAGGTTTATCCAACAAAAAAAAGTTTATTGAAATTGGTCGAACGGTAGGCATGTTACAGGCTTGTTTCACTTTTAAGCAAGACACCCTGTATATATATATATATACCGGGTGTCCGGAAAAGACGTGTACAACGGAAGACCACAGACTCCTGGGTTCAAAATAAGCCGATTTAGCCCAATTTACTTATTTCCAAAATTGCTTCGTTTAGCCGCTAGAGAGCGCCAAAGTTTGCGAAAAATTTTTGTTTATTCCGAATATCTCGAAAACGACTTGATCGATTTTAACCATTTTTAGGCCACGCAGTTATAAGTCTAACCGACACTTTTTGACGTTATTTAGAATCTTTTGCAGTTATTAGAAATGTAAGAAAAATCATGTATCATGCAAATATAAGCACATATTTCTTTAACCCCCTGTACAATTACTCTCAGTTTTTTTCTATTAGTAGCTGACTTTATTTAGAAACTTTTTTTATACTTTCAGAATTTTGAATAGATGAGTAGTTTAGGCAGAAAAAATATTTTTCGTATGTCAACAATATCAGCATTCGTTCTGCAACAATGAAGTACCAGAAGTTGGCTCTGTTATTTTAAGTGTCAAATCTAATCAGCTACTGAAATTAGTCTCTCGGTGTATTCTTCTTGCTCAATTACTTAGTTACTTTAGATCTTACTTTATTTGTTGTCGTTATTGTTGTGTTTGTTTATTTTTCTCATTTTTCATTATTTCATCATGGATACGTATACATATTCCGAACAAGTAGATATGCTTTTGGTTTATGGATTTTGTCAAGGTAACGGCCGCAAAAGTGTTAGGGTCTACATGGACAGATTCCCTCATCGACGAGTGCCAAATCATCAAACTTTTTCCAACATCGAAAGGCGACTTCGCGAATTTGGTTCCTTCCACCAAATGAATGCGGCTCAAGGGCGTCAACGTACTACGAAAACTATAGAGGTGGAGGAACAAATCCTAGATAAGATAGAACCCAAAAATTAGTGCAAGACGCATTGGACATGAAATAGGGATACCAAAACCATAGTTCATGATGTTTTGAAGGAGCAATTACTACATCCGTACCACATTCAATCGGTACATGAATTGCTACCCATTGACCCCGAAAAACGTTTAGCATTTTGTAATTTTATACAAGATCAAAGAGCCCATGATATCAACTTCAGCAAAAACATTTTATTTACAGATGAAGCATGTTTCACTAGGTCAGGCATCATTAATAACCACAACAAACACGTTTATGCTGATGAAAATCCACACTGTACTGAAATAAGACATTTTCAATATGAATTCAGAGTAAACGTGTGGGCGGGAATTATCGACAACTTTATTATTGGCCCGGTTGTGCTTCCACATCGATTGAATGGGGTCAACTATTTAAATTTTTTACAGCAAGTATTACCTAATTTGTTGGACGATTTGCCGTTATTACTTCGTCGTAACATGTGGTTTATGCACGATGGTGCACCCTCTCATTTTACAATAACCGTTCGTCAATATTTACATAATCTGTATCCTAACAGGTGGATCGGAAGAGGAAACGATGCTCCTATAAAATGGCCACCTCGAGCACCAGACTTAACCCCTTGCGATTTTTTTTTGTGGGGTGCAGTAAAAACTAAAGTATATGCCTCTGCAGTTAATAATGAAGAGGAATTGTTTAGGCGAATCCAAGACGCAGTTAATATTTTACGAGGTAATGCAGGAATCATGGAGAGGCTGCACTACAACTTCGTAAAACGGATTACTTGTTGCATAAGAGAAAACGGTGGTCACTTTGAGCATTTATTGTAAAGTGATCATAACTCTTTTTTGTTATATTTTATTATCTTGTATTTATTAAATAAAATATAAATGAGAGTTTTGGAATTTTCGTTATTTGTTGCAGAACGAATGCTGATGATTTCGATGATTCGAATATTCCATAGCTTTTTGTATTGCAAATTGTTCTGCTGTATATACTGTCGCTGCATCAGGTAATTTGTAAATTTCATGATATTTATTATTTGCAAGATAAAAGGAACATCCGGTTTGGCTGTTTATTTTGGATCCGTCGGTGAATATATAGTTAGAGTTAGGACATCTGCATTTTATTTCGTTTTGAAATATTGTATCTGCAATTTGAGGAACGCGTATATTTAGATAATGGCAATTTATTTCGTTGAACCGATCCCGATATTTTGTGTTATAATAGGGATCTAACTTGTCTTTGTGGCACTGATGTGGATTTTCCAATATTTGTAAGTATGAGTTGACCGTAAGTGGTGATTTGTTCTTTATCCAATATGATGATGAAAGGCTCAGTATGGTTAGGGTGTGAAGATTTTCTATGATGTGGCTGCTTTTTGAATACATTTTGGTTACAAATTTATCGCTCAAGTATTGTCTTCTCAAGGCCAATGGTGGTTCACAACTTTCTGTTTCAACACATTTATTGGAGTGGTTTTCAATAGACCTAAGCATAGTCGTAGACATTTATTTTTCTCTACTTCTATTTTTTTCAAATGCGTATCTGATGCAGAACCATATAAGACACTTCCATAATCCACCACTGATCTTACTAAGGATTTGTAAAATAGCAGTACTGTGTTTGGATCCGCTCTCCATGAACTCCTTGTGAATATTCTTATGATATTTATAGAATTTTCGGTTCTCTTGATTATTTGTTGAATTTGGTCCTTCCATAGAAGTTTTCTGTCGGTTATAATGCCCAGATATTTTACAGTATTCTTATGTGGAAACTGATAAGGTCCTAAGTTGATGTTTGGTGAAATTTGTATCCTGCTCCTGGAAAAGGTACAGACAGCTGATTTACTTTCGGATATGGAAAAGCCGTTATTTTGAGTCCAAATTTTTATATTGTCCATGGTTCTTTCTAGATCACGTGCACAATTATTGAATAATTTGTCTTGAGAATATATGCATATATCATCAGCGAATTGTATCAGCTTAACGTCCTTTTCTAGAGTGATTTCTAAATCCATGGTGTATATTATGAAAAACAGTGGGCTAAGAATACTTCCTTGAGGAAGACCCACTGAGGAATTCCGTGAGGGTAGAAGTGATTCATTTATCTTTATATAAATGTTTCTATTTGTAAACATATTTACGAGGTGTAATACTATTCTTGGAGGGATGCGTAATTTGATCATTTTTGTTATCAATACGTCTAACAATATGTTATCATATGCTCCTTTAATATCTAGGAATGTGGCCATTACAGTGTTGTTTTTTGTGAATGACAACTGGATGTCGTTAACTAGAATTGCTAAAGCTTCTTGTGTAGAGCGTCCTCGTCTGAATCCGTATTGATAATGAAGTAAAAGGTTTTCTCTTTCTAACCAATGTTCTAAGCGATTTTTGATTAATCTTTCATAAGTTTTTAAAATACAGGACGCTAGTGCTATTGGTCTGTAAGAGCCAGCCTGTTCTATAGGTTTTGCTGATTTTTTAAATGGTAGAATTATGCATTCAGACCATTCTGTTGGAATAGGTGATTTGGTGACCCATATGGAATTAAATATTTATAAGGTTTTTCTTGGCGCCCTCAGGTAGTTCTGAGAGCGTCGAATATGTTATGTTATCTTTACCCGGAGATGTGTTGTTATGCTGTTTTAATGCTCTGTTTAATTCTGATGTAAATTGTTTTAACAGATCATTGTTCCATTCTGCCTGGTGTGATTGTTCTGAACTCATTTGATATATTTTTTCGTTTTCGTTGTTAACCCAAGGCGGAGCTAATTTACAATGAAAAGTTTCAATCCATTCGGCTTGAGGATTTAGTGGAATTCTGTTTTCCATTTTCCTATTTTTGTATTGGTTAAGTTTATACCAAACTTCTTTTATTTGTGTGTTTTTGTTGAGACTTCCACAGTATTCTTTCCATTTTTGTTTTTTTGTTTATTTTAATTTCTTTTTTACTATTGCATCTGTTTTCTTGTAATTTAATAAATTTCTTAAATTAGGATCTTCTTTATATTTCTTAAAAGCTCGCTTTCTATTTTTAATAACTTCAATACAGTATTCATCCCACCACGGTTTGTATGTGTGTTTTTTATTTGTTAGTTGTTTTGTTTTCGAGATTGTTAATTCTGCTGCAGAATTTATGTTTTCGATCATTTCTCCATAGTTTCCAGCATATTTTGTTTCTAGATGGATACGGTATAAATTCCAGTCGGCTTTTTTGGTTTGCCAAATTTTGTGCGTTCTTTTACATATTTGATTACTTTTGTTTGATATCTGATACTCTATTATAATTGGAAGGTGATTGGATCCAAATGAGTCATCTAGCACTGTCCAAGATAATGAGTGTGCAATTTCCGGACTACAAAGTGTGATATCAATAGCGCTGTTTGTTTTACCTCTGTAGTTTATTAAAGTTGCAAATCCATAATTTAAATAAACTAAGTTGCAGTGGTCAATGGATTCCAGCAAACTGTTTCCATACGAGTCCACAAAGTCACAGCCCCATGAGACATGGTGTGCATTGAAATCGCCACCAATTAAACAAGGTTTTGGAATGCTATTGAAAAAGTAAATCCTTTGTTGTGACGTAACTTTTGACTGAGGTTTTATGTATAGAGCTACTATTGTTATCTCTTTTTTATTAAATGTAACACTAACACATACTGAGGGAATCAGAGGGTTGTTCAACAGAGGAATTTCTTTGAAACAATATTGTGAAGTTATAAGAATAGCAACTCCGCTTTTTCCGTCACTACGGTCTTTCCTAACAGTGTTGTACCCTAAGAAGTTTATGTAATTGTTCGGTTTAAACGATGTCTCTGACAAAAAAAGCTATATCTATTTTATTAGTATGTAAAAGAAATTCTAAGTTTGTTTTATTAGCCACGGCAGATCTACAGTTCCATTGGCAAAATTTTATATTATTATTTAGGGCTGGGAATTTGATGACTCGCTATATTGTAACCTTTCTCTAATTATATTTTTTAATGCTTTTTGCTGAATTTCGTAGCTGTTATTTTCCTTAAAAATATTTACAATAAAAATTACTGTATCTAAAATGATGTTAGTTAATTTATCTTGAGCAGTACAGAGATTAGTATCTAGCGTTGCTTAAATTTTTGCTGTATGTATGCTGTCCCACAATACCTCCTGATGTGCTAGGAATATTTATGGGGGCTATTATTGCATTCCGCAGAGCAAAAGTGGGTTCTGGAGATGATTCTCTAATTCTTTTAGCTGGTTGTACAACTGAAGTTTTTTGTGGTGTATATGTATTGTGGTGTTTATTTGTGAAAATACTTGCATTTGTGTTAGTAGTAATATTAATTTCGTTACTTGTTACAGTGTTATTGCTAGAATATTGGTGTGACGTATTATTGTTGTCGCCACAATTGTTGCACCTAGGTTTGCTGTTACACTGTTTGCCCAAATGTCCATATCGGTAACAATTAAAACAAAGTAGCACTTTTCGTATGTAAGGTTGGCTATAACTTTGTTGATTTCTATGTATTTTGGTAGTGACTGAGTCTTAAATGTTACCACACCACATGTACCTGTTGGGATGAACATTTTTTGTTCATCTGGAACAGTTTTTCTATTCATTCTATTAACTTTATTCACTTCAAATTTACAGTGATGATCGACTTGTTTGATCCTGTCTTCTAAATATTGTTCTGAGTAATCCGTAGGAATACCTTTTATTACTCCCTGTCTAAAGATTACAAATTTTGGAATATAGGCTTCTAGATAATGTTTTTTGAAAATGTCTGATTTATTTTGATCTACTATATAATTTGCACTACTTGCTTCTTTGAATTGAATTCTAACCCTATTTCTTCCTATGGAGTCTATGCTCTTAATTTTAGTATCCAAAACTGGCCAATTTGTTAAAACTATTTCACCTACCTTTAGTGCATTCCACCTACCTTTGAATTCGGTATTAATATTTTCTACGTAAACATGAAATGGTCCTGAATCATACCTTGAATATTTGTGATTTTCTCGAGTTCTAGAATTTTCTACCTGACTGTGATTTTCGTTTATTTGAGATGTATTTCGTGGGGAATCTAATTCCATATCAGAGGTTGATCTAATGGTCCTTCTTGTAGGAGTTGTTTAGTTTAGTTTAGTTAGTTTTATTGACTACGATAAATACAAATATTTGTGACAAGTCAAACATATACACAATAGCAAAAGTAACAACAATTAAGTTCATAACACAGTATACAACAAAATAATAAATATTGCAAACAAAGTACACGAAAAAAACAAACAATTTAAAACAATAATAAAATTATCACATGTCTAAAGAAATTTATCTCCATGTTCAAGGGCATGTATTCTCGTGTTGAATAAAAAGCACGTGGAATTAAATAGCTTTTTACCCTTACTTTGAATTTCATTGTATTTAATTGTCTTATTTCCTGTGGTAAGACGTTGTAAAGGGCAGTATTCAATGAATTTTTAACTGATTTGCTCAGACGGTATTTGGGGGGTCTTATTAAGTTACCACCTCTTGTGTTATAACTGTGAAAATCGGAGTTTATTTTATAGTTATCTTTATTATTATGGATTTCACATAGTTGTAGTAATATGAAAAAACATGGTAATATAATGATTTTATAATTAATAAAAAGTGATTTGCAGTGTTCTAGATAACCCACATTAGCGATAATTCTAACAATTTTTTCTGCATGCGAAATATGTCCACATGCCTACAATCACCACCCCACAACAAAAGACCGTAACTCAAATGAGAATGAAACAAAGAAAAATACACTGTCAACAATGTACTGCTGTTTGTATATTCTTTCAAGTCCCGAATAAGGTATATGGTAGGAGACAGTTTCTTTTTCAGTTTTTCAATATGAGAAGACCAGTTTAAGCCACAGTTTATCGTTACACCAAGAAGCACCGCATCATCTCTCCCCGATATACTGGTATTACTAAATATTATCAATTTCTGTGTCTTATCTTGATTTAGTTTGAGATAGTTGTTTGAAACAGCACAAGAATTATTACCAGTAACAATCAGAGAGGTGTCATCCGCATAGTATACGCTTTTCTCTGGCAATAGATATAAATACAAGTCATTAATATATATTACGAAAAGCAGAGGTCCCAGGACAGAGCCCTGAGGGACTCCACTTTCCACCCCCACAAAGTTCGAAATTTGCTTTTCAGTAATAATGCACTGCTTCCTGTTTTGCAGGTAGGATTGGATCAACTGAAGCGGTTTACCACGTATTCCATATCGAAACATTTTTTCCAATAACATATTATGGCAAACACAGTCGAACGCCTTTGAAAGGTCGCACAACGTAATACCAACATGTTCCCCAGTTTCCAGACCTTAAACTATGTCACTTACTACTTTGGCTACCGCGGAAACTACCGAGCTATTTTTTCGAAACCCATACTGAACCGAATTTAAAAGTTGATTATTTTCGAAGAAGTTCTGTACATTTTTCTTAAGTATAATCTCAAATATCTTACCCACGATGGGTATAATGGAAATTGGTCGATAGTTATCAGGTAAATTAATATCACCTTTCTTGAAGATTGGTGTGACGCGTGTTAATTTTAAAATATTAGGAAAAATTCCGGATGCTATACAATTATTAAAGAGGTGACACAGTGGTTTAAGTAACACCGAGAAGACTTCTTTTAGTATTAAACTATTTATAGAAAAGAGATCCATACAGTAAGATCTTTTTAGTGACATAATTGCAATCCTTATGTCATCTTCTGTGATGAGTAGCAGAGAAGAATTTCTACTCATTTCAATATTGCGAATTAAGTCACTTTGAATGTTGACATCAACTGATAAATTATTTATAATTTCGTTAGCTACATTGGCAAAAATATTATTAAACTGTTCTGCATCAAGATTTAAACCTTTATTTACTGTTGAGTTTGCATTACGTTCGGAATTTACTATTTTCCACGCTCCTTTTACTTTATTATTAGAGTTATTGATAAAATGTTGATAAGTGTTCTTTTTAGCAGTCTTAATGTCCCTCTTGTATTCTTTATATAATATGTTATACAAATTATTATAATGCATTCCTTGTGTAATATTAATTGTATTTATAATTGACAGCATTTCTCTTTTCTTCCGTAAATTTGCGTCAAACCAACGTAATTTTCGAGGTGAATTAATATTTATCTGTTTCTCAGGAAAATTTTCAAATACTGCAGTTTGCAGTGAAGTCACCAAAAACGTCGCTAAGTACTCGCTATCGTCCGTTTCATAATACTTTTCCCAATTAATATTACATATCGCGTCTTTAAATTTATCTATACCAGTTTTTGTAATTCTACGTACAGTTCTCAACATTTTTCTCAATTTTTGTATTCACCTTTATAATCTGATCTGATTTTACTACAGGATCTACTACTCTACTACTCCGACAGTGTACAGTTCTTCATTCATATTAGTCAAAACATTATCAATGCAACTTAGAATTAGAAGTAATCCTAGTGTATTCTGTTATTGTTGCCGTTAACCCAAAACTGTCCGCAACACAAATAAATTCTGATAGATCACTATCTGAGGGTTTATCAAAATATAAATTAAAATCACCCAATACTATAATTTTTTTTAAATTTTCACTTAAATTATATAATACATTTTCGAACTGGGCAATAAATATTGAAATATTACCCCCCGAAGGTCTATAAACAGTAACAATTAAAATATCTTTTATAACTATTGCACAGAATTCAGCATGTAATTCAACACAATAATGCTGCAAATCTAAAGATTTGCATTCCAGACTAGTAGAAATATACATGCATACCCCACCATGGATATGATTAAATCTAGTATAATAGGATACTAATTTAAAATTTACTAAATTATTTAATCTGATAGATTCGTCAGTAAACCAATGTTCACTAATGCATACAACATTAAAATCATTATCATTTAAATAAATTGATAGTTCATCATATTTTTTTGATGCACTCTGAATATTCAAATGAAAAATATTCAGGGATGTAGTCATAGTATCGGATTTAGTGTCTCCTTTCAAATCGAAAAAACTTATTCACTCTTGTTCCAATGGACCACACTGTAGGTTGCATTAGGCAGTCTATATTTCTTTTATATACACCAACTTTAAAAGATGAGTAGTCTTCGGGAAACTTCCGGATAACTTGGTTTTAGATAATTTATTATATCCTCAGCCACCGTCCTCGGATCCAGTTTATAAATATGTAGATAACTAATCTCCTGAGCTGCCCTCAAAGGACAAGCCTCGGAGGCTATATCAGGGGGGTCCCCCCCACTTGCGACACTCATATTTAAATGATTTTGATTACACTTATTTCACTAATTGCACTTATAATTAATAACTATTATTTATTTTAAATATAACTATTTAGTAATTTGAACACTTAAATTTAAATTCACTTCTTAACCCTTATGTAACTAACGTCTTATCACTTCCACTGCCTGGCTGCGACTGAAGTTAATGTTATTACATTACATTATTAATATTACATTTTTTAAAGAGCATCTTACATGAAGTGTTTGGGAAGCTCCATAAATACATCTTATGATCCTTTTTTGCGCCTTAAATACACTCAGTGACTAAGATGAGCTACCCCAGATGGATATCCCATATCGTTGTCTAGAAAACACTTGGGCATAGTATACCTGAATAAGTTGATCAATTGTCAGTACTATTTTTAGGTGACGAAACAAGTAACAATGTCGAAGTCAACTGAGTACAATGTAATGACCACGAAAGGCGATCATCGACCATAATACCCAAGAATTTGACATGATCCCTGAATCGTAGTACCCAGATAGCACCGGATATTCAGGGAATGATCTGTAAATCTCCTTAATTGCATATATATAATCTGAATAATACCTTAATATTTTTAGAATAAATATCTCCCATACAAATATTCTTCAAATATTCATATTACAATATTTCACAAATATTCTTATAGGAAGGAAGGAATATTCGAAATGATTATTCGTTATTCAGTATTCTAAGAATATTCTTTAAATAAATCTGGATTAAACAACAAAGATATATACCTACTTTTATTGAACTATATACTTATAGTTGACGATGACATTATGTGTAATGCTAAAACAATTGAAACTATCATCATATATTTAACATTCAATTTCAATTTATCACTTCTTATCTCAAATTCTGTCAATAACGTAGTATACAATAATTATTTTAATTACAAATTTTCAAATCCTACTAAAATATGTGTGGTTATGGAAAGAGAAATCATTGCCTACTACAATATATTTGTTGGGCTTTTTGGCTTATTACTTGACAGAGTAAAAGTAGCACAAGCTTTTGTTTTCTTTTGGCTTTTTTTTTTTGTTAATTGAATTTTAAACAATGGAAAACTGCCTCATTTCGACAGAATTGAATAAAACGCCTCAAAATGTCACGTCACGTGGGGCGTAACTAGCAAATCGCAAGCGAGCTGGCTGAAATTGTGTCAAATGTCAATTGTGCTGACGAAGAAGTTTTTTATTTAGTGAATAAATATTCATATGTTGTCTAACATTCTTGTACTTGCATACTTGTTTCAAAAATCAGTTTTCTAATTCTGTTTATATTTAAATAATTAAACATGCCTTAATTTCCAAGGGCGAATTGTAGCGCATGATATAGGTCTTGTAAAAATGAGGTGACTGGTGTTTTAAATTTACAAACCTTATTAGTGGATAAATTAAGTGTATTTTTCCAGCAAAATTCACGGATATTGTATTGAAAAAAATACTATTGGTGTTTCCAAAAAAATCAAAAAATCAAAAAAAGTTTAAAAATTTGTTGGTTAGGTAATGTTATTTTTCAATAATATTTCAGACATCAGTTGAAGATGAAGATTTACAATAATCTATAATATTTTGTAAGGATAGCAAACATTAAAGAATAAACATATATCTATATATATATTTTGAGCATTTTTACTGTATGTTAGCAATCATATTTACATTCTGATATACAATTAAAGAATGTCATAATTAATTTGCAGATATTGCATAATCTTAAGGTTCATATATTGCGTTTAGACAAAACGTCTAGTCACTACATGTTACAAGTATTACTTTTCTATGATGTGACAGAACATATTTATAAATTTCTGGCGCCGATTTATATTAATATGTCATAATTTAAGGGCGGAATATATGCAAAGTGCATATATTTGCATATTTTAACAAATTTCATAAAAAATTGCATATTTCGGCAAAAATAAAATTTGTGTCCATATTTTTGTTTTTCGTTTTTTTTTCAAAAGATTAAGTGGGACCCTTGCAGATAATTTAAATAATTTAAAAGGTGGGTAGGTTTTGTCGGCTCACCCGTTTTATTATTATATGGTTTATTGCCGGCATTTATTGGGTGTTTAGGAATTTCCAAGTAATCAGCTTGCCTAATGGAGAGCAGATGTGGTCTATTCTTTTGTATTTATATTGTATAGTTTAGTTTGTCGATAGATTCCAGTGTGAAAAGAGTGATTTCGAAAATATTTTATTTCAAACGCCTAAAATGCCGAAAGCCGCTTCGTGGATTAAAAATTTTCCTGAGTTGGAGTTTAGTGGGATAAAGTGTTTTGCAAAGTTTGTGCCAAAATCATTGTTTGTGAAAATAAGTTCCAAATTGATCAACACTTGAAAACAGCTATGCATAAAGCTAAGTTGCAGAAAAATAAATCTGTGCCTGTTCAGCAGTGTGTGCAAACGCATTTCAAAATGTCAAACCACAGAGTGAAAAGGAGGTGTTTCATCAAGACTTATGCAAAGCTTTAGTCGCAGCAAATATACCTTTGAAGAAACTGCAAAATACACAATTCAGAGATTTTTTTGCAAAAATATTATAATCAAAACATCCCTGACGAATCCATCCTTAGAAAGAAGAATGTGCAAACAGTATACGAAACCGTAATGGGAGAAATTAAAGTTTCACTGGGCGATGAACATTTTTATATTATTGTTGATGAAAGCACAGACTCATGTGGTCGATATATCGCACATCTTATGATTGGAGGGCTTCAAGAAAATGAGCCAGGGAAACCATATTTAATATCTTCTAAACAGTTAGACAAAACAAATAATGTGACCGTAACTCGATTTATTCAGCAGTCTCTATCAAATTTTTTTATACCAAATCCAATTCCAGTAGAGAAGTTTTTAGTGTTTTTGTCTGACCCAGCGCCGTATATGGTTAAAGTAGGCCAAAACTTAAAAATATTTTATCCCAATATGGTACATGTCACTTGTCTTTTACATGGGATAAACAGAGTTGCAGAAACAATAAGAACAGCATATCCCTTGGTGAACAAATTAATTTCAAATGTAAAGAAAGTATTTTTGAAAGCACCTCTAAGAGTGCAGATCTATAGAGAGAAATTGCCAGGAGTTAGTTTACCTCCAGAGCCCGTAATTACTCGATGGGGAACATGGATTAAGCCTGCGATATTCTACGCAGACCATTTTGAAGCCATTAAAGACATAGTTTTAAATTTAGAAGACAATTCGCAGTGTGTAGTGCAAAGTCAAGCATTATTCAAAAATGTAAATTTAGCTAAGGAACTTGTTTTTATTAAGGTTAATTTTAGTTTTGTACCAGATATAATAACTTCGTTAGAAAGTAGGAATATAAGTTTAAGAGAATCAATTAATATTGTTGAAACTTTTTCCGACAAATGCAAAAAAGTTTCCGGTGATGTAGGTTATCAAGTAAGAAGGAAACTCAAAGTTATTATGGGAAAGAATGAAGGCTTTAAGTATTTAATGGAAGTCAAAAATATTTTTGATAGTAAACCATCCAACGAAGTAATACCTTGGCCTTATAACTTACTAAACAAATTAAAATATTGCCAGATCACATCGATGTTGATGTAGATGTTGAAAGAACTTTTTCTTTGTACAAAAATATTTTTACAGACAGAAGGCAAACATTTTTATTGGAAAATTTTGAAAAATATATCGTTATAAATGCATTTTATACTATTTCAGGTTGAAAATTTTACCTATTATGTTTTTCTTTTAATTTTACTTAAAATAAATAATTTTTTAAGAGTCGACGTTTCTTTATTTCCATTTTTCCATGTTATATTCAAGGTATATAATTGCATATTTTGAGAAATAAATGCATATTGTCGCATATTTCAGAGAAAAACGATGCATATATATGCGCATATTTTAACTGAATTGACGTGCATATATTCCGCCCTTTAGTCATAATAATATTTTAAAATAATTAGTGGTAACTTTTTCAGGAGATATAGTAATCTGAGGTGTATAAGCAGATGACCTGGGTTTTATGAACTCAAATCTGGAGTTTTTGTATACAGGGTGGTCCGTGTTTTTGTGCCTTACCATTGGCATCTATAAAACCATAAAACATACAGGATGGCTCAAATTAGAAAAAAGTTGCACCTTTTCACGACCAATAAGATAAAACAAACAGATCCAAGATATCTTCTGCTATTGCTGAAATGTTGAGAAAAAAACTGAAAACTAGCAATTTCAGAAAATGCCATCTAGCGCCACCATTCCACAACAGAAAGAGCTAAAACTTGGCACAGGGGCATAAGAATATACGAGAAATCCAATTTCATCGATAGAAAATTTCTACGGCCACTAGTTTTGGTTATACAATATTCATCAATTAATTTTTTAAATTATCTGGGTTGTTTTTTAAATAAAATAGTACTATTAAATATTAAATTGTTTGTAATTGTTTTCTCTATATGTTCCTACCAAGATCCAATATGACGCCCAAAAGGAAAAAACAATTGAATGTTGCAGAACTGAATCCAGTGATCGTCGGAATTTTTTCTTTCAACGAAATATATTCTTATCCCTCTATACCAAATGTTAGTTTTTTCAGTTGCGAAATAATGACACCAAGTGGCATTTTCTAAAATCGCTGTTTTTAGTTTTTTCATAATATTTCAGCAATACCAACATATATCTTGGATCTGTTTAGGTTGAACCATAAAAAGGCAGAACTTTTGTCTAATTTAAACCACCCTGTATACATAATTAACTACAATGAATATTCATAGAAAAGTTATGTTAAAAAGCTGTAGATGTTCTAAGAATATTTTTGGGCTGTACCTGAATAACATAAAAATAATACAGTTAGTGTTCCGTTTTAATTTGGTCACTGTGTATACGCACAGACACCTCTCTCCCCAGTCTCCGCCGTAGCTCGACGCCTCAAGGCAAATCAGTATCGTTGTGGCTGGAGAAGGAGCTGCCTCGGTGCTCTTCAATTTGTATAATCGTTTAGTTTAATATTTCCAACAAACAATCTTGTGTATTATTTCCTACAATAAAAGGAACCAGCAAATTGCAAGGAGTACAGTCCATTAAAAAAAGCAAGCAACTTTGGCAGTTCGAACCGCATTCGTTTTGTAAGCAAACAACAACCTATCGAGGCAGGGACCCGCCGTCACGAGAAACAGCTGGCGTCCGCCGATTCGCCGATCATCGAAGATCCAGCCAAGCGGCGTGCTCTCTCACGTAAGCCCCTTATTATTCCTATCTCAATATACCAATATACATTGTTTTAACTGTGTGAGAATCGTAATTTCACTTATATATACTCAATCAATATTTGTATTTAAACCTGTTTACTGCAATTAGACAAACAAATAACTTTCAAAATGACTGAATTAGATAACTTGATTAGACAAAGAGCCTCAATTAAAACGAAAATCACAATATTTACCAAGTTTGTTTCGAATCTAGAAAATACCTATCCCGACAATATTGTTAACGATGAACACGTTATAGTAGAATTAGAACAAAGATTACAACGCGCGCAAGAATATATAGATAAATTTGATGATATACAGGGTCAAATCGACACTATTTGCGACAATCTCGAGCAACAATATATCGAACGAGAAACATTTGAGTCAACTTTCTACGCGATTATAAGTAAAGCCAAACATCTATTGTCCAAAAGTACCTCGATCTCGCAGTCAACTAGCGGCGACATAAACAAAAAATCACGACATTAGATGATTTAAAACAATTTTGTAAAAATCGGTCACACTTACTCGATTCTTTAGATCAAAATAAAGGTTATAAAAGTATTACAAAAGGTAAAACAAGATCATTTTTCAGCTCAAAACCTTATTGCCTAATATGTAAAAAAGAACATTATATTCAGTACTGTCCCGACTTTATAAAATTAAGTGTACAAGAACGTTTAGAGCAGGTCAAGAAAGTTAAAGCTTGCATAAACTGTTTAAGGTTAGGTCACACTGTAAGCGAATGTCGTTCCGGTGGGTGCAAACATTGCAACCGTCGACATAACACTCTGTTACATATCGGCACGCAACAAACAACACAGAATGCAGCACAAGTCAATTCAGAAACCGAAGTACAACAACAAGCAGTATCTCTCTCTTCACAAAACGTTCACGATTCGCAAGTTCTGTTATCCACGGCACAAATACATATTTATGACAAAGACAATAAAGTACACAAGGCTAGGGTACTTTTAGACGTAGGATCTCAATCTAGCTTTATTACGGAAGAATTGCTTAAACGATTAAATCTGCCCGTATCGAATATTGACATAAAAGTAAGCGGTTTAAATCAAACATGTGCTAGCGTAAAACATAAAACTATAGTTGATATAAAATCACGAATTAACAATTTCAAAACTCAATTGTCGTGTCTTGTCGTTCCTCAAATCACAAACGCCATGCCAAATTTCAAAATTGACTTGAAAACATTCAATATTCCGCAGCATATTAAATTAGCTGATCCCGCCTTTAACATTCCGAATAAAATCGACTTACTGCTTGGTGCAGGTTGTTTTTGGCAACTCATTTGTGTAGGGCAAATAGAATTGGGTCCAAACGGCCCGTTTCTACAAAAAACTCGATTGGGCTGGATAGTTTCTGGTCACATACCTTATTCACATGTTCAAACGACAGAATGTAACTTTACTAGTGAACTTCAAATAAGCAACCAACTCGAGCAGTTCTGGAAGGTCGAAGAAATAGCGCAAAAAAGGCCTTATCGCAAGAAGAAAGGGACTGCGAATCTCACTTCTTGCGGAATACAACGAGAAATTTTGATGGTAGATTCACAGGACTTGCTGGCATTATTAATATGGTTTAGAAAACATAATTTTGTAATAGCAAGCGATGTAGAGAAAATGTATCGTATGGTGGACGTAAACGCAGCGCAAAGATCACTGCAGCGCATCCTTTGGCGCAATGACCCATCCGATCCCATAGACACATTCGAATTAACAACCGTCACGTATGGCACCGCCTCCGCGGCCTACCTTGCGATTCGATGTTTATATCAAATAGGAGTAGAATGTTCTGAAACTTCACCGCGAGTATCAAACGTGATAAAAAACGACTTCTACGTGGACGATATGCTAAGTGGAGCTGACACGATAGAGGAATCAATATATTTAGCTAATGAAGTATCCCGTGAACTACAAAAAGGTTGTTTCAAATTACGCAAGTGGGTGTCTAATAATATCGAAATATTACGAGGAATTCAAACGCGCGACACATCTGACGTTGTAGATTTCGGTATCGATGAAAATACTAGAACGTTGGGACTCGTATGGAACGGCCGATCTGATATGTTGTCTTACAACATAAATCCCGAATGTGGCAAATATGTTACCAAAAGAACAATACTATCCGAAACATCTCAAATCTTTGACCCGCTCGGTCTTTTCAGCCCATGCACGATTATTTCGAAGATCATCTTACAAAGATTATGGTGCGAAAAGCTTACATGGGACGAGGCGTTACCATCACACATTCACACTAAGTGGGTGGAATTTAGAAATCAATTAACTCAGTTAAACGGACTCAAACTGTCTCGACAAGTCACGTGTAAAAATCCGATCTATTATGAATTACATGGGTTTTCGGACGCGTCGCAACAAGCGTATGGCGCGTGCGTGTACTTGAAATGTCACGATCAAAACAACAAAACAGTTGTCAACCTCATTTGCGCCAAGTCTAAAGTGGCTCCGATTAAGTCTTTAACAATTCCCCGGTTGGAATTAAGCGCGGCCCTACTTCTAGTAAACTTAATGGAAAAAGTTGTAGCTTCTTTAGACATGCACATACAAAAAATCACATATTGGACAGATTCAACCATAGTCTTGGGTTGGATTAATACACCCCCAAACCTACTTCAAATATTCGTGTCGAATCGTGTCGCGATGATACAAGACAAAACAAAATCGTCAGAGTGGAAACATGTGTCAAGCCAAGACAACCCTGCTGATCACGTATCCCGCGGTATTAAACCTAGTTTATTACCTTCACTCAAGGTTTATTGGCATGGTCCAGATCTTCCTGGCCTCAATCATCACATGTTGCGGAAGCCGAATTGCCCGAAATGAAACGCTCCGTACAAGCGCACAAAGCTAGCATAGAGATGCCCGATTTCGAAAATTTCTCAGATCTTACTAAATTGGAACGTGTTTTGGCCTGATGTTTAAGATTCAAATCAAATCTTCTTCCGAAAACTGAGCGAAACCGTGGTGCTTTAACATCTATAGAGATTCAGGCGGCATCTGTATGTTCAATAAAAATAAGTCAGCGTCAAACCTTCCCCGATGAACTCAAAGCCTTAATGAATAAGAAACTCGTAGATCGGAAGAGTAAATTATTCAAACTCAACCCCTTCTTAGATTCAAACAACATAATACGCGTGGGTGGCCGACTGGCAAACGCCAGTTACGGTTATAATAAATTCCCAATTGTGCTTTCATCTAAAAGTCGTTTTACAAAGCTCTTGTTCATCAGAGAACATAACAGAATGTTGCATGCAGGCACTCAGCTTTTACTTTCGGTAATACGCTAAACCTTTTGGCCACTGCAAGGACGTAACTTAGCGCGCAAAACTGTCAATGAATGCGTAAGGTGCTTCAGAGCTAAGCCTAAGACAATAAATCCCATTATGGGCAACTTACCTAAAACCCGATTAAACCCAGCTCCACCATTCTTTACCACAGGCGTGGACTATGCTGGACCGTTCTTACTAAAGGACAAAAAAGGACGTGGTTGCAAGACGTCCAAGTGTTATGTCGCTCTATTTGTCTGCTTTCTGACTCATGCAATACATCTGGAATTAGTTTCCGACCTCACAAAAGAAGCCTTTATTGCTGCTTTAAGACGTTTCATCGCTAGACGAGGAAAGCCGATTCAAATGTTCTCGGATAACGGTACCAATTTCGTTGGCGCAAACACAGATATTAACAAACTTGGCAAATTCTTACAAAGCAATGCTTCAAATCTGACTACCTGTATCGAAAATGAGGGTGTCTCGTGGTCATTCATACCACCACATTCACCGCACTTTGGTGGCCTCTGGGAGGCTGGTGTAAAATCCACAAAGTTTCATTTACTGCGAGTAGCAGGCAATGCCAGTTTGACCTTTGAGCAATTTTATACGCTTCTCACACAAGTTGAAGCAGTGTTAAACTCGAGACCACTTACACCTCTCTCCTCTGATCCGTCCGACTTTACCCCTCTCACCCCTGCACATTTCATTATTGGGAGAGTCATGACGTCAATTGCTGATGAAGACCTCACTCATATCAACCCTAACCGATTGTCACATTTCCAACATGTCCAACAATTACAACGGCATTTTTGGACAAGATGGTCCCGAGAGTATGTTGCAGAGCTACAACAACGTTGTAAATGGAAATCTAACTATGGCAATCTTCGAATCAATGATTTGGTAATCATCAAAGATGACAACAAGCCGCCTTTGAGATGGTCCTTAGGACGAATTGTGGAGCTCCATCCAGGGAAAGATGGTATCGCACGAGTAGCCACCATCAAGGCACTCTCAAGAGGTCGTTTGCCAAAATCTGTCCACTACCTCGAGAAAACGACGAATAGTGAGTAACAGTGTAGTGAACAAAGCAGAGCAATGTGTTAGTGCGTTGCGCATGAATGTTTAGTTTTTCCCTAATTTAATCAATTACCTACTTGTATGTAAGTTGTATTGAAAGCATGTCCTTTCAAGCCGGGGGGCATGCTCCGTTTTTATTTGGTCACTGTGTATACGCACAGACACCTCCCTCCCCAGTCTCCGCCGTAGCGCGAGGCCTCAAGGCAAATCAGTATCGTTGTAGCTGGAGAAGGAGCTGCCTCGGTGCTCTTCAATTTGTATAATCGTTTAGTTTAATATATTCAACAAACAATATTGAGTATTATTTCCTACAACAAAAGGAACCAGCAAATTGCAAGGAGTACAGTCCATTAAAAAAGCATCGACGGTTAGATTAATCCAGGAATATCTAGATTTTTATTCTACTGATATCCTGTAACTATTCCAGGAATATTTTCGATTATTTTATTCATATTTATTACGATTATTCCCAGATTATCTAACAGTGTTCACTTGCACTTTCTAAGAATATTCTTTTTGGGATATACATATTGACATATTCTGTGAATATATAATGCTATCTGGGTATATTGTCGTTTAGTTTAATATTTAATTGAGAACAATTCTTTTGCCTATTATGAAATCAAAGGAGATGAGTTTTATTACAGTTAAAGTAAAGATTATTTTCATTGTACCAGTCACTAATAATTTTAAAAACATTATTGCATTTCAATTCTAAAACATCATCACTTACGCCAGAAATTAACAAACTTGTATCGTCCGCATGCATAACACAAAATTCATTTTTAATTACCATATCAAGCTCATTTACATACAACAAAAATAGAATAGAACCAATAACAGATCCCTGAGGAACTCCTACACTGTCAGTGTTTCGATTTGCAATTTCCTCTGTTTGTAATATTAGCATATTGTTTACGGCAATTTAAAAATGACGCAACTCAGTTATATGCTACACCACGGATATCATGTTTATCTAGTTTACATAATAACTTTGCATTATTAACACAGTCGAATGCCCTGCTGAGGTCACAAAAGATCCCAACATGGCACTCGCCAGCCTCCAAGTACTAAACTAGTTTATTATAAAAAGAATAAACAGCAGTTTGTAGACAAATTAGAACGAAATGCGTGTTGATTTTTTGAAAATATATTACATTTATGAAATTTTAGCAAGCGATCTAAATAGCTATATTGAAATATTTCCACATGGAATAGTAACAGGCCGATAATTTTCAGCTAAGTGAGAATCATGTTTTTTGTAGTCATGAATACCCGACTTCTTATATACCGGGTGTTCCCTCTAAGACTTTCAGTGCGAATATCTCAGAAACTATCATAGCCAGTGCGTCGAAACTTGGTATACAAACACTAGATGGCGCGTAGAATCTGATGATAACATCAATTCTTATACAGGATGTTCCATCTTCCAAGAAATCGATTTAATTTTGATTTTTTGGTTGTCAGCCCTGCTAAAACTTATGTTTAAATTTAAATATACTTAATTATGAACATATTCTGATAAACAAACGTTCAAAAATTTCAAAATTTAACATAAAAAAAACGCCTCCAGAAAGTGCCCAAATTTCATTGTTTTGTCATGTAAAATGTGTATAGCCTTGAGCCAGACTTACAAAGAAGAAACTAACATAGGTGAACGTCAAAACTATGAATTGTCATTGAATTGTCAAATATTAATGGCATAAAGTATTTTATTTCACATAAATAACGGTAAATAATGTATTTAATGCAATTTACGTACGCGCAATGGTGTTATTGAGACTTGTCGATAAAAATTTAGACTTGAGTTCACGCTTTTGAAGCATTGGGGTCGCTGTGCCGGCGCAGTCTACCGCTACAGCTAGAGTTACAGCGTGAATATTGTGTAAAATATCTGTGGATATGTTTAAATTGTTCCATTAGGTATAATGTAATAAAACTTTAATACTTTAATAAATTGTTTTTTTTATGTTACTACAGTGTACATAATAATTAGGTACCCCTATTTTTTATCACAAAATAATTTGCAAAAGTGTGTAAGTACCTAAAGAATATCCCTGTTTTCCAACTGCTGTAATAATTATTGATTACTTATTTAGCAACAAATAAATTCAAACAAAACGATGTCTAACACATTTAATTATAATGTGAACATGTTTGTCGTTGAAAGTCAGATCTGAACCAACCATAGCCCCACAAAAGGAAATATTACGAAAGCATAACCTAGAAATGATTGATTCTTGTATCCACATATTTCAGCACTTTACTTATGTTTCTGTTCTGATGGATAAAATATGTTTAAGAAGAACTCTACATCTGTAAAATAGTAAACAATGAACTACAATTTCTGTATTTCATGATACAGAACTAAAATAAAGCAACTGGTTTTTGCTAGGAAGAATCACCTGCAAATGTACTATACCCAGTAGGTACCTATCAAATAGTAAATTAAAGCTATATAGTAATTTGTAATTATTGTTTTTATCTTTCAGTTATGTGTGTGCAGTGCCACAAGCCACAAATTACATTAAAACAGACACCAGAAAGAATAAGCGAAAAATATTACGGACATAATATTATAAAGAAGTCTCTAACTCACTTTCTCTGAAGAGTATTCTATAAGACATTAAATTCAGTTGTCTGTCGTGAGTTTTAAAATTTCTAAACGAGTAAAATTAAGAAAAATAAACTAATTTCATAATTCTATGTACAGTATGAAAACATCTCGTTAGAATATCTTAAAAATGTTGAAAGCTAACTGTTGTTACAATATACATAACATAACGTAATAAGGTTGGTATCGAACAATGAAATCGCAAGATTTGTTTCTAATCGTACATGCATGACCATCCCTCAGATTAAACGATGCTCTGTAAAAGAAATTAGAATACAGAATAACCGTTTAATATAAAACCATGTAATAATGTAGATACTTAATGTAATTTTATTTTATTGCTAATAAATTAAAGTCTCTATTTGTTGTTTTTTATTCTAGCAAAATTATTAAACAGAAATGTTTCAGAAATAATACTTATAATATTAATTAATACTTAAAGATGAAGGATCACGTTATTCAATTTAATTACTAATTAAAAAATAAGCCACAATGTAGGTATGTATTACTTTTTAATTAAAATTATGCTGATTACAACTGAATCATAGCTAGGTATAATAAAATATAAAAAATCACTCGTTTAGTCTTGTTTTTTGAAAATTTTCTTCTTGTAAAATACTCTCCAATGTGAGTTAGGGTACTTCTTTATATTATCCATCATTCCATGTATAAAATTAATTCTAACAAAAAGTCTTGTGTGACATTTTTCGTTCATTCTGTTTGGTGTCCTATTTTACGAATCGTTTTGTTTCAATGTAATTTGTGGCACTACACACAAACCTAAAAGATAAAAACAATTATTACAAATTACATACTGTCTAGCTTTAAATCACTATGCAATTCTTGATTAATTGATAATAAAATAAATTTACATTATTACATGTGATTTTATACGAAACACTTGTTCTGTATTCTAATTTCTTTTACAGAGCAACGTTCAATCTGAGGGATGGTCATGTATGTACGATTAGAAACAAATCTTGCCATTTCATTGTTCGATACCTACCTTTTTATACGTTATGTTGTGTATATTGTAACAACAGTTAGCTTTCAACATTTTAAAGATATTCTAACGAGATGTTTTCATACTGTACATAGAAATTTTAAAACCCACGACAGACAACTGAATGTAATGTCTTATAGAATACTCTTCAAAGAAAGTGAGTTAGAGACTTCTTTATAATATTATGTCGAAATATTTTTCGCTTATTCTTTCTGGTGTCTGTTTTAATGCAATTTGTGGCTTGTGGCACTGCACACACATAACTGAAAGATAAAAACAATAATTACAAATTATTATCTAGCTTTAAATTACTATTTGATGATAGGTACCTACTGGGTATAGTACGTTTGCAGGTGATTCTTCCTAGCAAAAACCAGTTGCTTTATTTTAGTTCTGTATCATGAAATACAGAAATTGTAGTTCATTGTTTACTATTTTACAGATGTAGAGTTCTTCTTAAACATATTTTATCCATCAGAACAGAAACATAAGTAAAGTGCTGAAATATGTGGATACAAGAATCAATCATTTCTAGGTTATGCTTTCGTAATATTTCCTTTTGTGGGGCTAGGGTAGGTTCAGATCTGACTTTCAACGACAAACACGTTCACATTATAGTTTAGTATAAAATTACAGTATAAAAGTTTTAGAAATCGTTTTGTTTGAATTTATTTGTTGCTAAATAAGTAATCAATAATTATTACAGCAGTTGGAAAACAGGGATATTCTTTAGGTACTTACACACTTTTGTTAATTATTTTGTGATAAAAAATACGGGTACCTAATACACAGATATTTTACACAATATTCACGCTGTAACCCTAGCTGTATCGGTAGACTGCGCCGGCACAGCGACCCCAATGTTACAAAAGCCTCAACTCAAGTCTAAATTTTTATCGACAAGTCTCAATAACATCATTGTGCATACGTAAAATGCATTAAATACATTATTTAGCGTTCCTTATGTCCAATAAAATACGTTATGCCATTAATATTTGACAATTCAATGACAATTCATGGTTTTGACTTTTAGCGATGTTAGTTTCTTCTGTGTAAGTCTGGCTCAAGGCTATGCACGTTTTATATGACAAAACAATGAAATTTGGGTACTTTTTGGAGACGTTTTTTTTATATTAAATTTTGACATTTTTGAATGTTTATTTATCAGAATGTGTTTATAATTAAGTATATTTCAATTTAAACATAAGTTTTAGCACGGCTGACAACCAAAACATCAAAATTAAATCGATTTCTTGGAAAATAGAACATCCAGTATAAGAATTGATGTTATCATCAGATTCTACGCGCCATCAAGTGTTTGTATACCAAGTTTTGTCGCACTGGCTATGATGGTTTCTGAGATATTCGCACTGAAAGTCTTAGAGGGAACACCCGGTATATAAATCCAAGGGTAACCACGATCGACTTGTTGATAACCAAAATATACTAAATTTAGGCTACGGTCAATTTCAGATTAAAATGTTCAACAAGGAACTTCTGAAGAGGTATCAGAAATAAATGGGTTTTTATCATGTTGACCGTAGCCGTTATATATATATGTATATATGCTTCATTATTTTCATGTATCAAACAGTGTTTTATGAAAAATGCAGTCAAACACATTGTACCGCAATCCACTGATTTTATAGTTTCAAGAAATTGATATATTCCGGGTCCAGCAAAAAAATTAATAACTTCCTTAAATAGTAGGTATTATTTAGATTTAATTTTAGTAAGGTTTAGTCATAAGATGTGTCATCTCCATTTAGCATAAATTTGCAAAATATATCTAGTGTTTTATTACATTTTTACATTATTATACTGTTAATTTTTTTATTTCAAAAATGTATGAATTATTGTATGTATTTTTTGTTCTTTAATGTTGAAGTTACATACACCACACCTTTTTGTAATCTTTTCCATTTTCCAACAAGGTCTATAAATAGTATTTCTTTAAAACTTCAATTATTGACCGCTTTTTATTTTAGGTATTTTTGTAGCATTTGCAAATTGTTCTTAAAATGTACAGGGTGATTCAGTCATGGTGTTATTAATTTTAAGAGAAAATAAGCAAAAATGAATATAAGAATACGCGATTTAAAAAATTTTAAATGCATATTTACATCGAAAAAATTATTTTCAAACCATTATTTAAACCCCATTTTAAGACTGTCACTGACTGCTGGCGGTAATTCAACTGGGTGTCAACCTGACGCGACATTGCCAAATTTAATTGTCTAACTTACTGTGGTGTTTAAACTATAAATTATTTTTTAAAAATATAACAAAAAATATTTAATATTGAAATTACAAAACTCCAACGGATCAAAATAAATAATTCACATAAATAATTCTTAGATTATTAATTAACGGTTTGATTATTAAAATTGCATATTTTGTGTGATGAAAAATAAAGAAAATAAACGTGCTAGTAGTATATATATTTACTTAAATTATATCTTCAATATTTTGTTCGGGATGTTCCTCAAAATCTCCAGTATAACTTTTTATTATGGCCATATTATGCAAAACAGCTGTTGCTACTAACCTCTAATGATGTGTTTAATTTAGTTCTAAGACCCAATGAGAGACAAGCAAACCGTCTATTCCACACTCCAAATGTTCGTTGCAATATGAGCAGTTATAATTATTTTCACCTATTAATAATAATAATATCTCTACCCCTCATTCTAATCACAGGGATTAGCCCAGAAGTCGGAGACTTGTGCGGGAGAGGGGGCGGCATATTATTATTAAGCAGGCCGCATTTGCGCCCAGGAACGACTTACGTTGGTAGGCCCTAACCACTATTCAGTGCAGGAATGAGGGAAACCTGGAAAAGCTCATTAATTAGGGGGGTGGTCAAATATCAACCGGCATCAATCTCTCACATTGACCCAAGCTAACATTATTCCACCCTACCATACCCACAGAAAGGGTGCCAATCCTCTCCACGAATATAGCTTATATACGGTCTACCGGCAGCTGGGCTCGAACCAACTCCGTCTAGTCACCTCGATTCAAGTACTAACGCCTTAAACCGCGCGACCACTGACCGATCCGAGTATTGTCAGAGAATTTAATAGTGGTGTCAGCAAATACTGCTTACAGCTACAAGCACTGTCTCCTAACAAATATCCACCTGGCATATCACCTTTCTAAAGATGCATCAATGTGTGAAACATTGAATATTCGGGCCCCATCGGGCTACAATATCTCGTATTATTAATTCACAAACTGCTTGCACGTTTACACAAAAAGAACAATTATATTTTGTGTATTGGCCACTCACACGGAATTGCCTTTGGCGTTCTATATACCGAACCAATGGTCTACATTATTCATCTGAAGAATCAGAAGTTTCCATTTTAGCTTTTACACTTACTTAGTTTAGGGTAGTATTCTTGTGGTTATTATTCAACAACACGAAATATAAGTGACAGCAAAAAATTAATAAATTTGTCAGTCATGCGTCTGCGTCAAATTTATCAGCTAGATATCTAGTGCTTTTCCTCGGGATACCTGTTTGATAACCTATCTGTCAGATAAGCTTTACGGAACGCTTCAGAAACCCAAATTCAAGGTTATTTCTACTTTATGGGCTCGATAACTTTATTTAATAGATATCTTGTACTTCAGAAACCGGGCAAAAATGCCCGGTTTCTCAATATTCAGGGTTATACGTTCGATAACTGTCAAACAGATAAATTTATGTAAGCCATATCTTTATTCGGGTTTCTGAACGTTATCTATTCAACTGCTATTGAACTGATAACTATTGAATAAATAACAAACGTGACAGTTACACTGACAGTTTAATAATTATTAAAACAGTTTGATTATTAAAATCTCATTTTTAGTGTGATGGAAAATGGGAAAAATATTAAGCGTGCTTGTAATTTTAATGATTTTGATAAAAATCTGCACCTTATTGAAAATAAAAAATGCGATACACTTGATGCATCGTCTCAAAGTACACAGTCTCACGCGGAATGTACATAACTAATTATATGCATTCTTCATCTGAAGATGTAGAAGATCCTGTTTCCATTTTAGTTTTGTTTAGGGTAGGATTCTTGTAGTTATTATTCAGCAATACGACATGCAATACAAATGACAGAAAAAATAAGTTACGTTTAAAATAACTGTCAGTGTCACTCTGACGCTTCTTATTTGTTCAATAGTTATCAGTTTATTAACTGTTGAATAGATAAAGCTTGGAACCCCGGATATAGATACCTATAGCTTTCATAAATTTATATGTTTGATAGCTATCGAATGTATAACCCTGACTGTTAAGAAACCGGTCATAACAGGCAACTGTGGAATTCAGCTCTAAAAAGATTTAAATTTCAAAAGCGAAAGACACATTTCACTGACAATAATTTATATATGCTATTCGACATAAAAAATGATTTAATATTGAAATTACAAAACTCCAACGGATCAAAATAAATCATTCACATTTTACTACATAAATAGTTAAATGAATACAATACTCACCAGATTAAATTATTAAGAGAGGTTGAAATGTATTTTGTATTTAAATAGAGACAGTAATACAGAAACCCTCGTGCTGACAACAAAAAACAGTTTGAGTCAAATCTCGTTCGGGTTCGTTTTTCTATGGAGGCAAGCCTGCTGTCGAACTGCATCTGGCCAGACTTCTCTCCCTTCTTCATCAGTTATCATTTTCGCTTGATAGAGATTGGTGCATTTCGTGTGATTTTATCGCCAGTGCAGTATATAATTATTAATTAAATTTACTATTTACCTAAATAAAAAATAAAAATGCAATTCAGTTGGGTAAAGTGAAGTAGTGAATGACCGCGGTCGCCCTCTGCTGAACAGAACCGTGGAAAAAAAATTTAAGGCAGTTTATACATATTTTAAGAATGAATTGGATTTGTGATTGTTCCGAGAAACAAATTGTATTTTCCGTGTGCGTCTGTTATTCCCTACCTACTGATCACAACGAGAAATCCTGAAGAGAAACGGGAGTAATAGATTTTATTTTGATTAATATTCATAATCAAATTCAAGTTGCATTATTTGAGAATATCAACGTATAAGCTCATGTTGATTCCGCTTTTAAGGACATAACAAAAGTATGATAAAAAATAGATGTTTTTAATAGGGCATGATGAATGAATTTCACGTCAGAACTTGACAAAACGCTTATTGAATACTTTGAAAATGCAACAATTTTTAAAGGTACCTCAAAAAATATACAAAATGCATACATTTCACAAGCTGAAACCAAGAGGTTTGCTAATAGAAAAAATCTATCACTTCTGTACTGAACATGATTTTATATTGTTACGAAAGCTCATCTACCTTTTTTTTAGTTTGTTAATTATGTTCCTGTTTACGTTAGAATTTATAATTGAAGCTCACTTACCTCGTTAGTTTGTAAATTACATTTCTGTTTATGTTAGAATTTATAATTTTTGTGATGCCTTTATTTTGACGTTTTCCGGAATATTCCAGGCTATATTCTATTTGTTTCTCGACACGTTCTCGAGATCTCAGAAACTTCGAGAACTGTAAAAACCTATATAAGCAGATCATTTTCGGCCGCTGAATCAGTTTATATTGAGCAGCCAAACGCGAGTGACAAAACGTCAAAGTAAAGCGTTGACAGTTGTAAAATTGGTTTGAAGGATATTTCTTGTATTATCAAGAGTGACAATAAAGATTGTTTATCTACGTTAACGATAACCTAATTACGAGGTTACAATATGTATATGGTACTGAATGGTAACAATGTTGAAATTCAATATAGCTTCAATACTCGAACGCTACATCAGGAAATTTGTAGCGTACCAGGAGCGCCGTGTTACCGATTGTATATGGGGTACTTATTTATCTTCTGAAAGGTCGAGTAATTTTTTTTTCGATTCTTTGTCTTTATTAGGCCCTTCAAATACGTGGTTAATATTAATAACATTATGACTGAATCACCCTGTATACTGTTTTACTCTCATAGCTTAATTTTTGTATATATAATAAAAACTATTTAATCTTGTAACTTAATGCGCAATACTTAATGTATATTTGGAAAGTAAATAGTAAGTAGGTATAGTAATACATAATACTTAACATTTTAATATATTTTTTTATCAGGATGTATGCATTATTAAACATTCTAATTTAAACACACACAAGTCTTAGTGAGATTTATAAAAAATAGAAATTACATATATTTCCTGATGAATTTTATATATCTCTTGGATTTGGATAAATTTTATAAAAATAATGTAGGTTTATATAATTTTATTTCCAAACTCACCCTGTAGAAATAGCTCTTAAAGTTGAGTGATACAAGTTAATATTTTTCATAACATACTTATTTCTCAATAAATTTTGATAATTTTTGAGAGGTAATATTTTATTCTTTAACTACTTTATTTATGGAGATAGAGGTTACAGCCAGCAATATCCCTATTCCCTTAGAAAAAAAAACAAAAGAAGATTTTATCAACTATGCCTAACAACTTATAGTGAGCGGGTTTTATTTGTAAAAATAAAATATCTTTTATTTAAAAATATTCATAGCAGTTATTAAGTTTGTTAAATACCTACCTACCCGGTATGTACACATTTCTTTAAAGTAGTTTTTGTATTGTGTTTTTGTATAGTTAGATATTGAAAAGTATGTTAATAAAGCTAATTAAGAGCAAACTTGCGTTATTTTTCCTAACTAAATAAGGGGCGTAGTAGGTATTGCAAAAATTTAATATTAAACTCGGAGGTGAATTGCGTTTATGACGTGCTTACATTATTTTCTGAATTTTTTTGAGGTCATAAATTTTCTAAAATTATTTATGAACAAGAAAAAATTTTTTGTTATTATTTTAAACTTGTGATATATTCGTTAAGAAAATTTCACACCATTAATTTGAAAGTAGGAATGAGACTCATGTGCAACAATTAGACTGTATTGAAAATAATTACATCTAGAATATAATAACTTACTGTTTTTGTTTGATTTAGTTTACATATAGACCATTAAAAACTAAAGAATAAAAATCATTAAAACACCAAGTATTGTCAAATAAAATATCAAACGTAAACAAATTTCCAGTGTAATCACAATACATGCAGCTTACTTGAAGGAGGATGAAAATTTCCGGAAATATTTTGAGTTTTGAGGATACAAAATGTTGGTATAATATCCCTAAAGTCTAAATTATTTCCGGATTTTTTTTCGAGGTCATGAATAATTTGAAAATTTGTAGGGAATAATTTTCTAAGATTATTCATATGAGCGAGGAAAAAAAATCTGTGATTAATTTAAGGTCGTGGAATTTTACCCCAAACCAAGGTACATACAAATGGAATATCACGATATTTAGACTTTGTAAATGAAAATAATTAAATCTATTTAATATGGAGTAGAAGGCGTAGGAGTAGTGGAAGCAGTAGGAGTAGTAGGAGGAATAGGAGGAGTAGGAATAGTAGGAGGAGGGGTAATAGGAGCAGCAGGAGAAGCATGAGTAGGAGCAATAGTAGGAGAAGTAGAAGTAGGAGTAGCAGTTTATTATTTCACTCATTTTACATTAATTTATACCTATAAAATAAAATATTTATTGCTATAATTACATGTCATCAAGTGCAATAATAAACACCAAATATCACTAAGACTGAATTCGCGCGTGATTATGCTATTCTTCTGTTACACAGTTAATATTTTACCGAACCAGTGCTATACACCTAATTAAGTACAAACATTTTTTTATTTAATAACTTAAATGTCGTATTCTTATACTCTAATCGAATATAAGGGCAAAAACGAAAAGACAAGATAAGGAAAATATTTCAACACATATACACATACATATCAACATTTTTGAATTAGTACTATTATAAATGTGTACTTAATTTATAGTTTTCTAAGTTGCTGGCTAACTTAGGATAATTTGCCAGGATGACTAGCCTTACATAACCGCTGTTTCGTAAGATTTTACAAGTCCAGTCTAAGGACCACTGGTAGCCACCGACCTGTCAGCAGCATTGAGGTCTTCCAAACACCGAATAGAGAAGCCAGTTCCTGACCAGTCGTCCACGAGAGCAGTCCTGCCTTTCCACCACATCAGGCTTCTCTGATGATTGTTCTAAGTCAAGTCTGGGAAGCAGTGCGCAGCTGCCGAGTGTTCAGCAGCGTCTTCCACCATCAAAGCTGCATATCCAGTTCTTGACCAGCCAGCATAAGTAAGTAAAGTACGCACTAGCTTACTGCGCATGTCCACTAAGCCAAACAAAGGATTAAAGAGAGTAGTAATACTATGATCGTTCTACGCCAATTGCTGACGTCACGCTGCGGATGACATGTGTCCACGGGGAGCGATGGTGGTGGTTGGGGGTGGTTGGGGGTGGTTGTCAATGACCAGAGGGTGTCGCAGAAGAAGTGGGCAGGTGAGATAAAGCTGCTGTGTTACCTGTGTTACCTGTGTGTGTTTGGCAATGGGGAAATTGAAGAGATGTGAACCTGTGCTTGTAGATAGGTGTGTGGGGTTTACCTGGTGGATGTAGGGTGTGGTGGAAGGTGTTAGGAAGGTGCAGGTAAGTGAAGAAGTAGAGGTGTCCACGTGCAGGCATTGTGAATTGCGTATTTGCTTTGCATGTTGTTTGTTAGCGGTCTGCAGATAAGGAGTTATTTTGGTGTGATCTATTGACCTTTTGAAGTGACGTAGGTAATAAAATAGGAATAACAAGTTTGTTATTTCGAAATTAAGATAATTGGTTATTTTGTAAAGAAATGGATTTGAAATTAAAGTAGTTAAAGTAAAATATGTGTATTTGCATTGAATTGTTTGTTAGCAATATGTGGATAAGGAGTTATTTTGGTGTGATCTATTGACCTTTTGAAGTGACGTAGGTAATAAAATAGGAATAAGAAGTTTGTTATTTCGAAATTAAGATAATTGGTTATTTTAAATAATAGATAAATGTTAAATTATAATTTTAATATTCTTTGTACTTTACATTTAAATAATTTTTGATACAATTATAAAATAAACTATCTAAATGTTTAAAATCCAGGGTGTTTATTATAATGTTCTTTTTTCATGATTTTTTCGTAGAGACATTTAATACATCGACAATCAGGAATATCAGTCTCACCTTTACATTGTGGACATACATATTTGACTGGTATAGGCATTGTAATGGATGGAGTGCAAGTTGACTAACAAATGTTAAAATTGTCTAATGAATTTACTTATATTAAATAATTATATAAAAAATTAAGTTATTTTTATGTAATATATATTATATATTGTTGAAGGGATAATAAAAATAAAGACAAATTTTTATAAATATATTTATTCACTATCACTATCATCTTTTACAAATATTTTATCATATACGCCTTTAGGTAAAAAATATTCAACATCTTCAAGATATGATCTGTACCCAAGTTTAATAAAATTTTCACAAAAAGTTACAATAGAAATCTTATTTTCCAAATATAATTCCCAATAATCGTAACATAAATCTAATTTTTCTAAAGTTTCTTTGGTGTTGCTTTCTTGCATGGAATAAAACAAGCCTGGCGAGTAAAGAGCATCATGTGAAATTTCAAATTTGTTATCCCAAATTCTTGATTGCAACCTTTTCACAGATGTTTCTAAATCTTCTGCAACTGGCCAATGTTGTTGACTGTATGCTGCCCACATTTTATTTTATTTTATTCTTTATAAAAATAATTGGTTTGTATTCTTTAACCGCTTCACTTCTTGAAGACAACTAGAATAATTCCATTCGAGTTCGCGAATCTTTTTATCCGTATTGTTATTACTGTGAAATGGAGGTGGTAAAAGCGGGGATAGGGTTGTAGTTTGATGCAATTGACTTTGAGCATATTTACTAGCCCAAAGATCTGCTTCATATTTAAAACTGGAACTGATTGTAATACATGTTGCTAAGTCACTTCGTAATTGTATAACTTCATTGGTTACATTATCTAATAAAACCTTCTTAGAATCACATTCCTCATTGTTAACAGAAACTGATTTATTTTGAGGGTAATTAAGATTAAGTAAATCATTTACATATTTTTTAGTATTTTCAATTAATAATTCTCTGGTATTATTTAAAGATACTTGACAGGTTTCTAGTTCTTCCTTATTGAAAAAACAGCTTTCATTTTGTTTGATTTCACTAGTGTTAGGTTTGTTAGGAATTATAGAATTTTCATTTTGTCTAACATCAATTATATTAGGTTTTGGTAGCAGTATGTCTTGAAACATTCATCACAGTTCTGTCATTATATTTAGCATATATGCGAAAATCAGGATGTTTAGTTAACAAACTATTGAAAGCAAGCTGTACGTAAGAATTATTATGTGTTCCATGTCATATATTAACAGTACCATTATGAGGTATATAATGTGAATCTATTTCATCATTTTTTATTGTTTTTAAAATATGTGTAATTATAAGAATAATAATCTTAAACTGAAGGCTAAGAGACACGTTGTCATTGTGGTGCGTATTATAAGACTGCTTAAAAGAGTTGTTGTCTCATACAGAAAACCACTACTGGTAGTAAAGAGAGGGGGAGCAGGAAATTAATTAATAATAAATTGTTGTGTTCAAGAAATCTAGTTTAGTTAAAAGAATTAGTGGTGAAGGATTATAATCATGTTTGCTTTAGCTAATGAAAATTTATATTTAAAAATATTTACATATTTCAGATATGATTTTTAATCGCAAATATCAAGTGTATAAAATGAAATGTATAATGACAAAAAAATATGGTAAAAATTATGGTTGAACTTGAAGAGGGACAAGTTATACTACCGTATAGATATATCTCTTTTTAATGAAGATAAAATATCTCAAATAAATAATGCGATTGAATCAAACAAGTCATTAGTTTATATGGAAAGCCATGGAAAGGTTGGATCCACATTTAACATTAAATTCATCGAAGAAAATATATAAAAGACATTATTTAATAAAAAAATATAAGCAAGATTTATCTGTATATTTACACAATTTAAGGAACTTAAAAGAAGATATAATATATGAAATTAATAAGAATTTTATTTTAAAATTACACCTATGAGTACAGTAAGGTTTAATGATATTCCACAAGTTTTTTATATTAGTGATGATGAGGATTCTTTAATGGATCGTCAAGGACCTTGGGAACAATATGCTAGAGATCATGCACGGTTTCAACGAAGAATTTATCAACTTTCTGATATGTTAGATCCAATGTTAAAAGCAAAAATTAAATTTTTAAAAACTTGTAAAATTGTATGTATTAATGTATTTAATAAAACTAGTTTATAATATATATTGGTTTTATTTTCAATTAAAATATACAATAACATGATTAAATATATATATAAAATATAATATTAATAGTTATAAAGGTGTTTTTCTTCCTTTTTCCAGTAATTTTTCAGTTTCCTCCCTTTCTCTTTCTAGGCGGTGCAGCCTCTCTCTCTCTGCCATTTTAAAGGCCCTCTTCACCTTTTTTGATTTATTTATCACAGGATATGGTGTCCTTATTACCAATTTTTGCTCTATGTTTGCCAATGGATTATACGTGGGATAATTGTCATTATCCTATGATTCTTCTTCTAAATTTTGCGTGGTGGTACTCATTTTGGTTGGATAAGTAATGTGTAGATTTTAAATTTCTTGCTTGGTATTTATATATAAGTTGAGCTCAGTATTTTTCAATTATAGTTGACGTCACTAATATATTCGTAAACAAATTGGGTAATAAATAAAGTTTAATTAAATGACTTTGGGAGATGATAAGTATATCCATGTATGTACAGCTACAAAACAAGTGATAAAACTAATTGGATGAAAAGTTAAAAGGTTATGCTAAAATAACTTATTATCTTATTTTGAAGGAATAAACAACCGTATTTTGAAACAAAATTTATTTCTAAGTCTAATACAAATTAAAGTATTTTATTCTACATTGCTTTTGTCTATCCAACTATTATGACTGTTATCAAATCCAAGCCACTTAACAAACACTTTATTTGATTTACGTTTTAACACCTTTTCAACTAAAAAAATATTAGGATATTTAACTTTTTGAAGTTCCATTTCATAGAATCCTCCTTTTATTTCTTCCATATTCTGATCTTGTAAAATGTAAGTGGTGAGGTTGGTTAATTGTACTTTTTTAACAATAAATATTTCAGGTGACCAATTCGGTGTATAAGATTTATCAAATACTCCTCTCTTTTTACTTATACGCACCTAATCTCCTATTTTAAATTTGTTTATTTTATTTGCAAGTTTTATGTTATTATATACAGTGTTTAATAAATATTTTTCATTTTTTTTATTCACTTGAGATGGTTTCATTCCTATAGTACGGTGTTTTTTATTATTATATTTCTTTACAAGATCTAATATATCTAACCATTTATAATTTCCTTGAATATTAAATTCTTTTCCACATCATATTTTTTAAAGTTCTATTAACTCGTTCCACTATGCATGCTTTTTTATTACTAAACACACTGTAATGATTTATATTGTATTTTGTCATTATTTTTTTTAAATCTCTGTTAAAAAATTCACGTCCTTCATCTGTTTGTAAATTATTTGGTACTTGTTCTCCTAAAACCTTTTTCATTGCATTAGTTACGTCAGAAGCAGATTTACTTTTAACAGGAACCGCCCAAACGTATATAGAAAAACAATTTATAACTACAAGTATATATTTATATCCTTTATTTATTTTTGAATAAGATAACATCTCAATAAGGTCTGCCTGAAATAAATCATCAAATGATTTAACTATAACTCTTCGTCTCTTAAAATTAATTCTTGCAGGCTTATGTAATTCATCTACTATTTCTCTCTTTACTTTAGATGCAAACATTTTTGAAAATTATATCACAATAAAGATTATTGCCGGCGGCTAATGATGGTTTGGAGAAAATTATGCTATCATTTAATTTAATACTTTTTCCCAAGATTGTATTAGGTGTATGTTGTTCTTGATTGATTTCTATGAAAATTAATTTATTATTAATATTTATGTTTAACACAGTAGCAGATTTGAATGGAAATGAATACATTGGTTTGTTGGTACATTTTAGTATAAAATTACTACTGTTTAAAGTATTTCCTTCAAAATGTAAACAAATTAGTCCTATACTTTTATCACTTATTTTTTGAATTTATTTATCAACATAATTTTTAGTAGCCACATCATTATTCTCTTCAGGTTCTGCTACATTTATTATCTTGTCATCACCCATATCTATTTCACCAGTAGGGTGTCTGTATCCAAATTTATGTGCATACATATTATTCAATTAAACCTGCTTCTAGTAATTCTTCGATAATGGAATTTATTTCGTTTATATGACTTGTATTGCCTGCGGTTTGAGATGCAATTAACAATCGTAGCCTATTAACAAGTTCATTTGGATCATTCCAATGTACAAAATCAATTTTATTATTGGTTACTTCCATGCGCATGCCTTTTCCTATTTTTGATATTATGTTTTTATATTTTAGTAATTTACTACCCGACGTTTGCTCTGATGCTCTGTAGTACCTTTTATGAGCATTTGTTTTAGTAACAATTTCAATATAATTTTTTTCATCTTGTTTTGTATAATTTAAGGGGTCTTTCTTAAAAAGTAATTCATAAAGTCTATGGGTGCCCTTATATCTTTTTCCTTTTATAACTAGATCTGAACCATCAATGTTTATTACGGAGTCACCAATTAAAAATTTTTCTGTTTCAGTATCATGTCTAACTCCATATTTACGATCAAACTGTTTAGTAGTTGTGTCAGATATCATGTTATTTATATACTGCCGAGGTAATGGATCATATTGTTCCAAATATTCTTGAAAAGATTCTTCACTTATTTTTTCTGGCTTTTGTGGATTTATGTTAGTATATGATTGCGCTTCTTCATCTTCTTCTATATGTGAAGTTTCCGCTATAGGATTGGTTTTTAAAAAAGTCGGTCCAACAATCGGTGTAGAATGTAATACCTTAGGTGCAGGTGATTGAAATTTAACAGGTGTAGTTTGTTCAGGTGCAGCACTTTGAAGATTTAAAGGAAATTTTATTTTATTTACAATAATTTCTTTTGTTGTATTTAAAATGGGTTCTAATTGAGATTCTATTGCCTCTAAGTGTTTAGTAATTGGTGAAAATTTTTTTTCTTTTATAATTTCACCATATTTTAACATATCTAATTTACGCTTAATAACATTTCTCTTTTTAATGAGGGCTTTTTTAAATTCTTTACTCTTACTATCCATTTTAACTAACAATTTGATAAAAAATAAACAGATATTGTAACAGCTTTGAACAGATATCAAACAGGTGTGAAACAGGTGTGCAACAGGTCTTAGACAGGTATTAAACAGGTTTGAACTGGTATCAGATAGGTTTGAATAGATATAAATAAGTGTAAAATTCTTTTTAATGCACACTGACGCATGTATTATAGAAAACTGATTCTTTTTTAATTTTTAATGTTATAAATATATAAAATGATCAAATCCTTTTCTATATCTGCCACAATTAATAGGTTCATCTTTAAATATAACTAAAAATCCATATGGTTATTTCCAACATATCGCACATACATTTTTAAATTGTTCGTAACTTATATCAGACCCTACATGATCGTTATATATGTGTTTTAAATTTAATTCATCTTGTTTAAATATGACTAACACATTTGTATTATCTCTTATAAGATGTTTAGGAATCTTTGCATAAGTTTGACAAAGATAGAAACAATCCACTTCACGATGACGCCCCATGCTAAAATATTCTTGAATAATAATTTGACTGTTTGTTGCGATATCATCAAATATAAAAATAGAATTAGGTTTTACGTCAGACGGTGGCAATAAGTTATCGCTACTGTTAAATGTAAAATATCCAATTTCTTTTATTGGCTTTAATAAATTATTTAAATATACATATTTTGGTTGATATAACGACTTTGAAAAATGTATACATTTTTAAATCTCAATCTATTAGGTGTGTTCTAGTAGAGAAATTAATACGTTTGTTTTCCCACAGTTAGACGGTCCCACTATAATAGATCTAATAGATGAAGGTAATAAATCACCATGCTTTCATTAAATCATGATTATCAATAGTTAAACTAGAACCTTGTTTAATAATTTTCATGTCTTCTGTATAACGTTTATAACGGTAATGACACTAAATTTAAGTTAAATAGATGTATATTGATAAAATAAAATTAGTATATAGTAAACTAGACAGCGAGAACTATATAAATTATGCTCATTCCTTCAAATAGTCATTCTTTACCAGTTGTTGGAGGAAAAGGTTTATTAAACAGTGTTATAAATAAATTACTTTTTGAATTACACGTCCCTGGATACAATTATTGTGGACCCGGAACTAAATTAGAAAAACGCTTAGCAAGAGGTGACAAAGGTATAAATGGATTAGATGATTTTTGTAAAAATCACGATATCGCTTATAGTAAAAATAAAGATTTAAAAAAAAGACACGAGGCTGATAAAATTTTAGCTGAAGGGGCTTTTAAGAGATTTTTTTCGAAAGACGCATCTTTAGGGGGAAAAGCAGCAGCTCTAGGAGTAGCTACAGCTATGAAAACCAAAGTTAAATTAGGAATGGGTAATAAACGTAAAGCAAATACAAAAATGGGAAAAGCAATAAGTTTTAAACAAGCTACGAATAAAATAAAAAAGAGAATTCTTAAAAATAGATCTGGAAACGTAGACAGTGCCATTAAGGTAGCATTAAAAACAGTAAAAGGAATTAAAAGTAAAATTAGACCCACCCGAGTAATAAAAATACCAAAGACTGGAGGACTTTTACCCTTAATTCCAATATTTGCAGGATTAAGCGCTCTAGGTGCATTAAGTGGTGGAGCGGCAGGTATTGCAAAAGCGGTAAACGATGCAAAATCTGCAAGCCAACAATTAAAAGAAGCTCAACGTCATAATCAAACAATAGAATCCATCGCCATGGGTAATGGATTATATTTTCGACCATACAAAAAAGGATTGGGTCTTTTTTTAAAACCAGAAAAAATATTAAAAAGCATAGCATTACCTAAAAGACCATTGAGCCATGTTGACATAATAAATTCTGTAAAAATGTTAAAAATTCCACATTTTAGAGGAGTATTTATGAGAAATAATTTTCCTAATAAGATACATGTATATGAGACAGGTATAATTAATTTAGATGATAAAGATGGGCCTGGAACACACTGGACAGCGTATAAAAAAAATGGAAAAACATGTGAATATTTTGATAGTTTTGGTAATCTTAGAAGCAATAAAATATTTTAATTCTAATGGTCAATGTAAAATTTTATATAACCATGATAATTTTCAATCCTATGGTTCCTCCAACTGTGGTCATTTATGTCTATCATTTTTGTATAATAAATAAATTGAAATATATAGTTGTGTTTTTATTTAACCCATCATTAATAATAGTAAAGGCAAAGAGAAAGTATGTCCTACACATTTACATTTACTGAAAGAAATTCAGTGCTTTCCACAAATATTTATCCTCCTATTATTTTAGAAGAAAATGTAGAATATGTTTTAGGTTTAATTAATTTAGATACTTATTACTCAATTCCTAACGTTGATGAGAGTAACAATAAATTTTGTTATGCAGGTCAAACAGAGAAAGATAAACGTATAATAGATACCTGAAGGTTCTTATGAAATACGAGATATACATAAAAATTTGAAATATGCAATAAACGATGGTGAAAAGGAAGAGGAAAAGGTGTTTTTAGATATATCAGCTAATACTAATACTATGCATACTGAGATAAAATGTAATAGAGTTATATTTTTTGATGAACCAAATTCTATAGGAAGTTTACTAGGATTTACAAAGCGAAAACTCGATGAAAATCATAGACATGTATCAGATTATCCATTGATATACAAAAAGTGAATACTATATTTGTAGAATGCAACCTTGTTTCAAATTCATACAATAATGGAAAATCTGTACATACAATTTATACTTTTTGCCCGTCCGTGTCGCCCGGATATAAAATTATAAAAGATCCTTCTAACGTCATATATCTACCAATCAACACTCGTCAAATCAGTGAAATTGTTCTTAAAATACTAGACCAACATGGTAATCTCATCAATTTTAGAAAAGAAATTATAACGATAACACTGCACCTAAAGAAAATTTAATATGGTATTTAGATACAATATTGTAAAACCTCACATTATTAATCAAAATGAGAAATGTATAAATAAAATAAAAACGTGCAATAAAGACAGTTCTGTGAAGAATCTTCACCAGTTAACACCTGAAAATATAAACTATCTTCGCTCCTTAGGATTCAAAGTAAAGACATAGGAAAAATAAGACGTATTTTATATAAAATTAAATTTAAGTTTATTTTAGATATTTTAAAAAGATATATTTTTGTAAAGTGTAGTTATAGATATAAAAGAAAAATGAATTTTAATATATTAAATGTTAACGAACGAGTTTATTTAGATGAGTCAATTGCGTATGCAGAATATCATACACATCAGCCTTATGCTGCTACCACTTTAAATAATAATGATGAAATTCGTATACCTATTCAAACACAAAATATTTACACTCTACCAAGTAATAGTTTTTTATATATCGAAGGGAAACTTACTAAGTCGGATGGAACAGCATCTAGCGCAAAATTTGTAAATAATGGTATTGCATTTTTATTTGATGAAATACGATATGAAGTTGGAGGTGCTGTAATAGATAGAGTTAGAAATCCAGGATTAACTTCAACAATTAAAGGATATGCATCTTACACAAAGAATGAAAACGTACGTTTAAAAAATGCAGGATGGTCTCCTAACGAACCATCTACTATTGCTAATACAGAGGGAAATTTTAGTGCATGCATCCCATTAAAAATGTTACTTGGTTCTGCTGAAGATTTTCAAAAAATCATTTTAAATTTACGTCAAGAACTAATTTTAATTAGATCAAATACAGATTTGAATGCTATTGAAAATTCAGCTCAAGGGGAAACGGTAAAAGTTACTTTAACTAAAGTTTTATGGAAAATTCAACATATTTCAGTAGCAGACCGTGAGAAATTACAATTATTAAAGTATGTAGAAAATAGTCAAGAATTAGATATTCCATTTAAAAGTTGGGAATTGCATGAATACCCTCTCTTACAAGAGACAACGCAACAAACATGGAGTATAAAAACAGCAACGCAAATAGAAAAACCAAGATATGTTTTTGTTGCATTTCAAACAAACAGAAAAAATGATAGTTCTAAAAATATGAGCAGGTTTGATCATTGTAATTTAAGCAATATTAAACTGTATTTAAACTCTGAAGTTTATCCCTATGATAATCTGAACTTGAACTTTGATAATTATCAATTTTCTTTATTATATGAAATGTATGCATTATTTCAACAGTCGTACTACAACCGCGCGCAGAGTGAACCAACATTATCTCCTGACGATTTTAAAAATTTTGCTCCTTTAGTAGTTATTGATTGCTCTAGACAAAACGAATCATTAAAAACTGGAGCAGTTGACGTTCGTTTGGAACTAGAAACTACAAAAAATATACCTGCAAATACATCTGCATACTGTTTGATATTGCATGATAGACTTGTGAAATACAATCCATTAACCAACATTGTTAGACTAATATAAAAATGTATATTGTTGATGTTCAAGGATTTCAATATAAAACAATTCCATTTATCTGCAAGGAAATTGCAATTTTAAATACCTGTAATAAGACATTTCACCATGCAATATTAAATTTTCCCATTGATCAAGAATGGATGAATAATCAAGTTATAGAATACATGAATAGAACGACTGATATACAACATGGTCTTTATTGGAACAGTAGGAATGAAAATTTTTTAAATTATGAAGAACTTTCTAAATTTCTAGTAGAAAGTGTTCCATATAGCGATGATTTAGTATTGGTAAAAGGATTAATTAAAAAAAAATGGTTACAAAAGTTCATTAGTAATAATATTGTTGATGTGTTTAATGAAGGCTGTCCTAAATTAAAAAAATTAAAAAAGATCGATAATGATTTTCATAATTATAACTGTAATAACCATGTATATTCTAAACTTCAATGTGCACAAGAAAATGTATATTTAATATTTAAGTGGTATTTTCTCAATAAAAAGTAAATAAAAATATTTTATTAATTTATTGTTTTATTTATTACCTTATATTTTATAAATAATGATGAAATAAAACTCATTTATAACATGTAAAATTATATATATTACATAAAAAACACTCAAATATATTGTTGTGTTATGAAATTTTTGTTGGGCGCCAATTAATATTTGTGTTGAAATTGTATTTGTGTTTCTGTAATGTTTTGTGTTTGTGTATTTTGTGTATAAAAGAAAATTGTATTTATTGGACTATAAACCTGTATCTTATATATTTTTTATGCTTATTCAATTACCCTGGCTGCTTGGAGAACAAAGACTCTGGTAGTCGGTTCGCTCGTCAAGTCAAATCTTTTTTTAACACACTGTATCTTACTTTCAAATAAATATCAATTTAAAATGGACAATTTTTATTTCATAAGATATTTGTTTACTACTTATTCAAGAATATTTAACGTTTTATGAACATTTAATTAATAGGTAACATATAAATTTTATTTTAAAGGCAGTTGTGTATTAAAAGTTGCCTATCTTTAATATTTTAAATTTCTTAACTTAATAGGATACAATATTCTTAAAATCCGTGATTCAATGGTATTCTGCTAGTGTATGTTCATTGATGGTAATGTATTATATTTGCAAATCATAACTTTTTGACAGATGTTCCACTAAATAACGAATTTTAATATATTAAATAGAAAAGTAAAGATTATTAATTATACTAAGGTAAGTAACTTATTGTTTTAATAAGTTTTAGAGTCTGTGACTGTCTATTTTGTGAATTTAATAGCTAGCTAGCGTTTATTTTCTGATAAAATTTACGTAAATTTCTGAATTTATGTGCACATAAAATACCTTTCTGATGTTGATTTTCTTTTATAAGACATCGACTGGAAATCCATTGGAAATAACTCTTAACTTGTGCTTTGGGCTGCTGCTATTAATGTCCGGTTTTCCCACTATCTGGTACTGCCAAATTTCTAAATTGGACCTGGATCTTGGTTTATTTTGTTGTTCGACACTTTTCTTTTAATGTGAGTATTACTTTTAACTATTATTTGGACTTTTTCTTGCTAATTTCTAAATTTTCTGGAACCTCTCTTCAAAAACCGACGCTGCCCGTTCTTACATTCTTTCGTATCTAATCAACAAAATTTTGTTTTTCCTCTATTTTTCTACCAATTTGATAACTTGATGCCTTGTTGTAAAATTTGTACACATATTATGGTCCATACATATGATCTTATATAGTTTTTCGATGCACTGTTTTTTTTATGTTATTACAATTTTACTTATGTCTAATTATTAAATATTCTTCAATATTACTCTTTTTATGTACATTGTTATATCTTTTGTGGAGCCAACTTTAGACTTGACATTTGTCCCTATCTATGATATTTATTTGACATTTCTAAATATTTTACAAATTTTATTTATTTAAATTACTAATATTTTAATTATCTTCACTTGACTTATGTTGATATGTGTATGATGTTATTAAATGATCTTTTCTTTTTTTTCTATATACTTTAATCGTGGTTTAAGTCCTTTTTTGTTTATGTACTATACAAAAATATGATATCATGTCCCAATATTTAATGAATTTTAACAATTTTTTTCTTTCAAAAATGGTAATTTATTTAATTTACTCTACAATAACTGTTTATATGCTCTGCATTGTCAATTTTTATATTATTTTGTATAATTCTACTATGTTTTAATTTTTATAACAACAATAATTTCTATTCTATTTTATGGTTTTTTTAAATAAACATGTAAATTCTCATAAGTATTGAAGCTGATTTTTTTATATTGTCTCAATTTTCCCAAAATTCAATTGGAAATTTTATTTCCCAAGAAAATTTTCAATTTAATTTTTAATTTTATATGATTAGTATAATATTTGATTTTTATTTGTCCTAAATTATATTTTGTCACTATTACCAGCGGATTTTATATATGGTGTATTGCTTCTTTCAATTATTCCATCTTTTAATAATTTGCCAATTTCAATCTTAACTTTTTCTTTATGCATATATGGTATGGGATATGTTTTTGCTTTAAAATTCGTAATATCTCTAACCTCTAATCTATGTACATAACTCTCAGCTACTCTCATTTCATTTGACACTAACCTCTCATATTTTCTTAACGCTGCTCTTACCTCACTTTCATAATTATCATCTACATTTATTTTAATTTTATTAATATCAAATATTTCATCATCTACCTCATCATCATAATAATTATCATTCCCACAAAAATACATTTCCTTTTCATTCCTACCTTCATCAAAACCTACTTTACCTTGTTCACTTCCTTCTATGTACATAAATTCATCCCTATCTTTTTTAAATTCAACCCATATATCATCTATGCATAATTTTCTTGCCTCATAATCTATTTTAGCTTTGTATTTGTTTAAATAATCAGAACCTATCACTATATCCATTGGCATGTTTGGCACGATTAAAAGTTGAAATAATACATTTTTTTCATTAAATTTTAAATTGATATTTAGCATTTTATTTACATCATATAGTTTCTTTTGGTTAGGACCTATTAATGTTACTCTATTCACCTTTATAATATGTTTATTCAATTGAGGAAATTTATCTAAAATATTTTTACTAATTAATGAAGCTTCAGAACCAGAATCTATCAATATCTCTAGATTTGAATTTTGAAATTTTGAATTTACATATACTAAAATATTATTTTGATTTATAATTACATTTTCATCTAACTTGATAAATTCACGAGGATGGGTATAATTACTAATAAAATTTTTGACTATGTTGTTTGACTTGCTTTCTACTGAAAATTTTGATTGTTATCTACATTTTGTATTGCAGGTTCCTATCCATTGATACAGATCTGCGCTGTTCAACTGGTCGTTCGTCACCTTGTGGATTTTGGACACGTTCTACTGATCTGCTCGAGTTTCGTATACTTTGAAAATTTACCTGTCTATTTTGGTTTCCATCGTCTCGTCTCGATGGCTGATTTTGATTTCTGTTATAATTTTGGTTATTGTTGTTAAATCTATTATTAAAATTATCATTGTTATTATTGTTATAATTTCTGTTATTATTATACTGATATTGTTGATTTCTATTGTTATTATATCTGTTATTATAGTTAAAATTATTACCATTATTGTTGTATCTATTATTAGTATTAAAATTATTGTTGAAATTGTTTCGTGGATAATTAGTATTATTATTATTACTAGGCCTAAAGTTATTGGATCTATGATTAAAATTGTTATTATATCTAAAATCTTGATTATTATTATTTTGATTGTTACGAAAATTTTGTGAATTGTTTCTAGTGCTATTATTCATATTATTACTATAATTTTGATGATTATTTGTGACATTTCTCTCTATTCGATTTAAATAATTGTACATTTGTTCCATAGTCCTAATATTTTGCATAGCAATCGTTTCTGCAATTTCCGGTTTGAATTGTCGTGAAATGTATAGCACCAAATCTTGTTCGTTTAGCTTTGGGGTTAGATATTGTGCAGACGAGTATAATCTTAATGCATAATTTGTTAAACTGTTTGTTAAATTAGGATTGTACTTTCCAAAATACAATTTTTCTCTTACTGCTAGTTGTGCATTGTCCCCCCAAAAATGTTGTGTAAAGCGTTGTGTAAATTGTGTATAGTCGTTTATATTATTTTCAATTCCATTAAACCATAATAACGCCTCATTTTACAGGTTTTACCTAAAAGTTTCTTTGATTCTGTCCATTATTTTTTCTTCCGACCTTGTCCTATCATAAATTTCTTGTATTTTTCTGGTTAGTGCTTTTAAAAACACTACAGGGTGTAGTTTATTGATATTACCAGAAAATTTGTGAATTTTGTTATCTTCATGGCAGATTATTTTCGTTATTACTTCTCCTTCTCTATGCTTCATCTCTCGGACATGCTCTATTTCCTTCTTAAGCTGTTCTATCTGTTCTTCTGTTCTTTTTCTTTCATTGTCCAATACCTCTTGATCTGCTGGTATTCCTTTCTGTACTTGACTTTTGACTAATTCTATTTCTTCTGTATTTTTGTTGACCTGTCTTTCTATCGTCCCTATTTCAGTTTCTTGTCGATTTGCCCTGTCTTCTAATTCATTCGTCCTAGTCACCATTGTTGCTACGTCTTGTTCTATCTTGTCCACATTTTTCTTTAAATCGTCTTTCCACACGTTCAAATCTTTTCGGAATTCCTCTCTCATGTCTTTTAATTTAACATCCAATAATGTCACCACACTTTCCAAGTCCTCCTTTCGTCCTTTTTCTAATTTCTCCAAGTCCTCCTTTCGTCCTTTTTCTAATTTTTCCATATCTTCTTTTCTCCCATCTTTTATGGTTTCTTCCAGTCGTTTTCTAGCTTCCTCTTGTCTTTTTCTGTCTTCCATGATCTCTCAGTCAATTTTTTTCTGTCTTCTTCTTGTCTTTTTCTGTCCTCCTCTTGTCTTTTTCTGTCCTCCATAATTGTCCTCATCATCTCTTCTAACATACTTCTTACTCCTGTCTCGCTTGCTTCTCCTACACTCGTTCCCTGTTCCTGTACACTTTCTTGGTCCGATTGTGTCTCCGTCGACTCCTCTCCAAGTTGTTTCCCACTTCGTAAATCCATTTTTCTTCTTTTTATGTATTCTTCTTTTTTTTTATAAACCTGTACTATTTTCGAGCTTGCCTCACGTTGGGCACGCCAATTTGTTGTGTTATGAAATTTTTGTTGGGCGCCAATTAATATTTGTGTTGAAATTGTATTTGTGTTTCTGTAATGTTTTGTGTTTGTGTATTTTGTGTATAAAAGAAAATTGTATTTATTGGACTACAAACCTGTATCTTATATTTTTTATGCTTATTCAATTACCCTGGCTGCTTGGAGAACAAAGACTCTGGTAGTCGGTTCGCTCGTCAAGTCAAATCTTTTTTTTTTTTAAACACACTGTATCTTACTTTCAAATAAATATCAATTTAAAATGGACAATTTTTATTTCATAAGATATTTGTTTACTACTTATTCAAGAATATTTAACGTTTTATGAACATTTAATTAATAGGTAACATATAAATTTTATTTTAAAGGCAGTTGTGTATTAAAAGTTGCCTATCTTTAATATTTTAAATTTCTTAACTTAATAGGATACAATATTAATATATAATTAATATATAATAATATATTAAAATCCGTGATTCAATGGTATTCTGCTAGTGTATGTTCATTGATGGTAATGTATTATATTTGCAAATCATAACTTTTTGACAGATGTTCCACTAAATAACGAATTTTAATATATTAAATAGAAAAGTAAAGATTATTAATTATACTAAGGTAAGTAACTTATTGTTTTAATAAGTTTTAGAGTCTGTGACTGTCTATTTTGTGAATTTAATAGCTAGCTAGCGTTTATTTTCTCTGATAAAATTTACGTAAATTTCTGTGAATTTATGTGCACATAAAATACCTTTCTGATGTTGATTTTCTTTTTATAAGACTTCGACTGGAAATCCTTTGGAAATCCCTCTTAACTTGTGCTTTGGGCTGCTGCTATTGATGTCCGGTTTTCCCACTATCTGGTACTGCCAAATTTCTAAATTGGACCTGGATCTTGGTTTATTTTGTTGTTCGACACTTTTCTTTTAATGTGAGTATTACTTTTAACTATTATTTGACTTTTTATTGCTAATTTCTAAATTTTCTGGAACCTCTGTTCCAAACCGACGCTGCCCGTTCTTACATTCTTTCGTATCTAATCAACAAAATTTTGTTTTTCCTCTATTTTTCTACCAATTTGATAACTTGATGCCTTGTTGTAAAATTTGCACACATATTATGGTCCATACATATGATCTTATATAGTTTTTCGATGCACTGTTTTTTATGTTTTCACTGCACTACTTAAAACTATGACAAATTTTTTTTGTTATTACAATTTTACTTATGTCTAATTATTAAATATTCTTCAATATTACTCTTTTTATGTACATTGTTATATCTTTTGCCAACTTTAGACTTGACATTTGTCCCTATCTATGATATTTATTTGACATTTCTAAATATTTTACAAATTTTATTTATTTAAATTACTAATATTTTAATTATCTTCACTTGACTTATGTTGATATGTGTATGATGTTATTAAATGATCTTTTCTTTTCTTTCTATATACTTTAATCTTGGTTTAAGTCCTTTTTGTTTATGTACTATACAAAATATGATATCATGTCCCAATATTTAATGAATTTTAACTATTTTTTCTTTCAAAAATGGTAATTTATTTAATTTACTCTACAATAACTGTTTATATGCTCTGCATTGTCAATTTTTATATTATTTTGTATAATTCTACTATGTTTTAATTTTTATAACAACAATAATTTCTATTCTATTTTATGGTTTTTTTAAATAAACATGTAAATTCTCATAAGTATTGAAGCTGATTTTTTTATATTGTCTCAATATATACATATATATGTTAAATAAACAATTGGGATTTGGCGTTAAAAATGTTCCTCTTCTTCCCCCTCTTGGCTGGAACAGAATTATATTTTGTAATATTTTAACTTTCTGCTCACCTTCAAAGAATGATGGTGTAGCATCTGTATCAACAAAGAAATCCTCTTTCGTCATATTAAACAGGAATTTTTCTTTATATTTTTCCACCACCTCCAATTCATCTTCTTTTAACACCGTCCTTTGATATTTTAACGGTAGATCACCAACTTTTCTGTCTAATGTCTCATTCTTCGGGGAATAAATTAACTGAAGTTGAACCTTATCACAACCAAATTTTTTGACCTTCTCAGTATTGAACATATATTTTATTAATATTACTGCTGCATCATGCGGCAATAATGCCAAATTAGTAATTGTAAAAATTATTGTAGTTTGCACGTCCATTATATTTCAATCACTACTACAGCACAAATTTACAGTCTTATAATGAAATAAACTGATGTTTGAACGTAGTACACCGCTTCATTTTATACTTAATTTAATTGACGTCAATTTAAACTGCACAAACGATTTTGATTCTTAATTATAGTTGTTATAAACATTTCTTCTTTTACGGATATTATATTATCGTTTAGATCATGGATGATGAACTCAAAACTTGAAAACATGTTTTGCAGCGTGTGCGAGGTTAAAGATCAAACAACGTAACGTTCGTTAATATATTACAAATAGATAGAGAATGATGTCAATGATATAGTTTCATTTCATCTGTTCTCGAATTCAATCACATAAAAATGGTTGATACCTTAGATGATATTACAATAAATATTATTAAAAAAATATCAAAAGTGTGTGAGTTAGTTAAAAGTCCAGAAGAATTTAGTAAGTGGCGAAAATTTTTTAAAAAAAATATTTTATGATACAAAGACTTTTAAAACAGAAAGACAGCAGTATACAAAATTTTTCTAGAGTGGAAGCAAATTTGGCACTATTAAAAACATACAGAGAAAATTTAATTCAAACATTAAATGATAATTTAAAATCTGGAGGTTCATTGAAAAATATAAAAAACAAATATGTATTATGGAAAGATATTGAGTCTTGTTTTTCATCTAGAATAAAATCAGGTATAATAGTAAATTTTAAAATTAAGGACCCAATCATATTTTTCAAAAGCGTATAAAAGTTTTGTAAATCAAATTAAAAATCACTCAAGCAATGTATGATAAAAGTAAACGTCATTTTTAGTGGCAATTTTGTTAAACCTAATTCTGGAGATACAGATATAAAAACATTTGCAACAAAAAATAATATTATTGATAATGGAACTGATTTAAAAAAATGGTATAAGGACAATGTAACAAACTACTTTCAAAATTAGAAGACTTTCAAGAAAAAGACTCAGGGTGGATTTATTAGAAATTTTACATTTAAAAGTTAACATAAATAATTATTCTCCAATTAGTGGTGGCTTATCTACTTATATTGCTGTACCAAAACATATAAAAATGAAAAAAGCTGTAATAAATGTTAAAAATAATGATGAATATTGTTTTCTGTGGGCAGTTGTATCAGCACTATTTCCTGTTGAATATAAGGATCATCCTAACAGACCATCATCATATCCCCATTTTAGTCAAGTACTAGAATATCATGATATTAATTTTCCTATTCAACTAAAAGATATCTCAAAATTTGAAAATTTAAATCATATTTCGATACATGTGTATACTCTAGAAAAGAAAAATATTGTACCTATATTTTTAAGTAAAAATGATTTTGTAAGACGTATCCATTTATTAATGTTATCTACTGAAATTGAAAACTCAACTAAATACCATTTCGTTTGAATTAAAAATTTGTCTCGCCTCTTACGTAACCAACTTTTATTAACACATAAAAATTTTATTTGTGATAGATGTTTAAATCATTTTAGTACTGAAAATATTTTACATAAACATAGAAATTTGTAAAAATAAAAATTCTACTAAAATCACATTACCAACCAAAGAAAATAATATCATTAAATTTCAGAATTTTAGAAATAAACAAATGTCCTTTTGTAATATATGCAGATTTGGAAAGTATTTTAGTAAATTATAATGATACTAGTAACAATAAAACATGTACTGAAAAAATTCAAAAACATGAACGGTTTAGCATAGCATATTATATAAAATGTTCATATGATGAAAATCTTTGTAAATTTGAATCGTACTGCGGACAGAACTGTATAGATTGGTTTGTAAATAAATTGCAAACAATTTCTATTGAATTTAACAATATTTTTTCCAATATAGTTCCAATGAAACCACTATCCAAATTACAAAAAAAATAATTTTGCTACAGCTGAAATATGTCATATTTGCAGCAAATCATTTACTGAAAATGAAATAAAAATTCGTGACCATTGTCATTTAACAAGAGAATATAGAGCAGCAGCTCACCAAAAATGTAATTTAGAATACAGGGACAGTCATGTAGTACCTGTAATATTACATAATTTGACAGGTTATGATTCACATTTTATAGTGCGTAAATTAGCTACTGGATTTCCAGGAGTAATTAAATTACTTCCTATTAACAAAGAAAAATACATATCTTTTACGAAATATGTGGAAAATACAAAAATTCAACTTAGATTTAAAGATTCATTTAGATTTATGGCAAGTAGTATAGACAAATTCATCTTATTTAAGTGATGAACAAAAAATAATAATTAAACATTTTTATCCTAATGATTTTGAATTTAAACTAGTAATCAGAAAAGGAATATTTCCATATGATTATTTAGATAGTTGGGAAAAATTAAAAGAAACAGCATTACCCTCAAAAGAATTATTTTATAATAAATTGAATAATGAAAACATATCTAATGAAGATTATGATCAGGCTTTAAATGTATGGAACACGTTCAAAATTAAAAATTTGTTGGAATATTCAAATTTATATTTAAAAACAGATATTTTATTATTTATTAGCAGATATCTTTGAGAATTTTCGAATAACTTGTTTACAAACTTATGAATTAGATCCTGCTCATTATATAACAGCACCTGGTCTAGCTTTTGATAGTATGCTTAAAATTACTAAGATAAATTTAGAATTATTAACAGATGTAGATATGTTAATATTCATAGAAAACGCTATACGTGGAGGAGTCTCACAATGTTCAAACAGGTACGCTAAAGCAAACAATAAATATATGAAGGAGAGTTACAACCCCCTTCACCCTGAATCATATATAATGTATTTTGATATAAATAACCTTTATGGAGCAGCTATGCAAAATTATCTTCCTTTCTCAAATTTTGAGTGGGTGGATCCCTATTCAGTTAACATTATGAATATTTCAGATAATGACGATATTGGATATATTTTTGAAGTATATTTATTATATGAAAAAAATTTACATTTTAAACATAAAGATTTACCACTATGTCCTGAACATATTATACCTCCTGGCTCGAAGAATAAAATTCCTAAATTATTAACTACTCTCTATTCAAAAAAACATTACATTATTCATTATAAAAATTTGAAACAAGCTCTTTCATTAGGTCTTAAATTAGAAAAAGTTTATAAAGTCTTAAAGTTTAAACAGTCTCCTTGGTTAAAAAAATATATTGATTTAAACACTAATTTACGTCAACAGAGTAAAAATGAATTTGAAAAAAACTTTTATAAATTAATGATTAATTCAGTGTTTGGTAAAACAATGGAGAATGTACGTAAATATAAAAATGTAAAACTAGTAACTAAATGGAATGGTCGATATGGTGCAAAATATTATATATCACAACCAAATTTTCATAGCTGCACAATATTTGATAATGATATGGTTATAATAGAAATGAAAAAATTAAATATCACCTTTAATAAACCCATTTATATAGGTATGTGTATTTTAGATATTTCTAAAACATATCTGTACGATTTTCATTATAATTATATTAAAGAAAAATTTGGAATATTTTCAAAGTTACTGTACACAGATACTGATAGTTTAATTTATCAATTTATTAACATTAGCATATATGAACACATTAAAACAGATATATGTAAATATGACACCTCAGACTATCCCATTGATAATGTTTACAATATTCCACAGGTAAATAAAAAGGTAATAGGTTTAATGAAAGATGAAAGTAATGGTAAAATAATAACTGAGTTTATAGGTCTACGTTCAAAAATGTATTCATATCGAATTCTAGGAGACAGCAAAATAACTAAAAAATCTAAAGGAATTAAAAGCAGCCTTAAATCATATTTTTTTAAAGATTTTTATAAATGTTTATTTGAAAATTGTTGTATTTCTACAAATCAAAATTTAATTAAATCAATAAAACATGATGTATACACAGTTAAACAAAAAAGTTGCATTAAGCCCCACGATGATAAAAGAGTAATCAATTATGTATTTACGGATACAGAACCTTGGGGATATCAAAAAACATTTACTATTTAACAATTCTTTACGTTATTTTATTTCATTTCCATAATGAATCTCCAACGAGAACTAGACAAGGAGCTGGCTAAGTATAAATATAAATTTTGTCTAAACCATTTTAATGAAGCTCTCAATAAAAAAGATATTATCTTAATGAAAAATATAATTATTGATCATAAAATCCTGATAATACATTAAAGTGTTTTTCGTTAATTGCAAATGATACTGACCATGAAATTTTTACATTTCTAATTAAATCAAAATTGAAACTTGATGAATTAATTCAAATAACATTAAATAAATTGTCTAACTATAAAACAATTTGCATCCACAAACTGCTAAAAATTTGTAAACCTTTTCTTATTAACGAATACTATCAAGATTATATTGTTTCACTTTTAACTAACAAACAACTCTTTTGCTATTTAAATGGTGACATGGATATCTATGACGAACATGAGGTAACAAATATATCTAGTAATTATAAAAATGTATACCATTTTGTAGACGCAGCTATTTGCCAAATTTCATATTTAGCATACCCCAATATTTTACAAAACATTTTGAATGCATGTAAAATTGCAAATTTTAATTATAGATATTTATGGAATCTAGTAAACAGCATTATGAAATCATAGGCTGGTTGATAAAAACATTCCAGAGGATGTTGTGGAGAACATGTAGGTTGGAAGGATGGTCCCGATTCAGAACGATGGCCATCAACGAATTTAAACGATTATATCAAATGTTATAGTATTTTACAAGACAACTTATAAGAAATTATATCATTCTTTATTTAACATGATACAGATACATATGCAAAAGATGTAAAGAAGACGTTGGTGGTCAAAGGAGTATATGCATCAGATGTGTTAAAGAACAACTTGATCTAATCTTCGAAATGCTGACAAACCGTGAAAAAAATAAATAATAATATTAATGTTAATTTTAAAACACTTTGTAACCTTATATTTATAATAAATAAATTATAATTTTAAACTCCGTATGTGCGTTATTTATTAATCCACCAATTCCAAAGCTCTACATAAAAAAGACTAATAGACGTCAAAAATAACTTACTTATCTATTTAAAATTTTAAACATATTATTTTACTTTAACTATATTAATTTCAAATCCATTTCTTTACAACAAAATAACCAATTATCTTAATTTCGAAATAACAAACTTGTTATTCCTATTTTATTACCTACGTCACTTCAAAAGGTCAATAGATCACACCAAAATAACTCCTTATCCACATATTGCTAACAAACAATTCAATGCAAATACACATATTTTACTTTAACTACATTAATTTCAAATCCATTTCTTTACAACAAAATAACCAATTATCTTAATTTCGAAATAACAAACTTGTTATTCCTATTTTATTACCTACGTCACTTCAAAAGGTCAATAGAACACACCAAAATAACTCCTTATCTGCAGACCGCTAACAAACAACATGCAAAGCAAATACGCAATTTACAATGCCTACACGTGGACCTCTACTTCTTCACTTACCTGCACCTTCCTAACACCTTCCACCACACCCTACATCCACCAGGTAAACCCCACACACCTATCTACAAGCACAGGTTCACATCTCTTCAATTTCCCCATTGCCTAACACACACAGGTAACACAGGTAACACAGCAGCTTTATATCACCTGCCCACTTCTTCTGCGACACCCTCTGGTCATTGACAACCACCCCCAGCCACCACCATCGCTCCCCGTGGACACATGCCATCCGCAGCGTGACGTCAGCAATTGGCGTAGAACGATCATAGTATTACTACTAAGGAGATAACTACCACCGTCGCTAGTCAGTGTCAGTATCCGCCGACCGCTCCGATCGAACGTGCCTGCACGCAAGTAGAAGAAGTAAGTAAAAGGTTTAGGGAAGACTTGGCCACTGTTTACTTTGTGCTAATCATACCTTGCCTTTTAGATAGCCGTCCTTATTACGACAGGGTAGAGGCGCTGTTGTCCTTATCCGGTGTACTTTATCTCACCACGCATTCGGCTTATAAGATGTAGTTCCTATTCGTCTTTATGAGTTGAAACGTGGGTCGTAGGTAATTGTATTTTGCATTGCAGGTACCTAATCATACCTTGCCTTTCAGATAAGCGTCCGTACTACGACAGAGTAGAGGCTCATAGGATATTGTTCCTGTCCGTCTTTATAAATTGAAACGTGGCTCGTAGCTAACCATATAGTATCTTACAGCTAACCGCCTCGCAAGTCACGCTGACCAGTCGTGCACCCCTGGAGAGGAGCCCCACTGCCAACATTGTTGCTTCTGTTGTTAGTAATATTGGCCAAGTTTATAGTTTTGTAGGTTAACTTTGTATGTCCGCTTGATTGCTTCCTCTTTCTTGGTTTTGCACGTAGCTGACTCTATATCGTACAATTACCTAGTAGTTAGTACCGCAGATTTTGCCCCGTAACATTTAAAAGTTAGATTTGTAAATATAGGATTACAATTAGTAAATATAAATATTTACCAAGTGTGACTTTGATTCTGGACACGGAAAGTCTAACTCCTCCCTCACTACCCTCTGGACATACCATGTCTTCACTGTAGCCGCCCGAGTGGTGGTGTTTCTGCACTGTAAACCGAAACTGGCGCCCGAGATTACCGCCGCCGCAGCTCAGGCGGACAACGCGTCGAACTACATACGCGGCGTAGGTCACAGCATCTCTGATTCGACTAATGCAAAATATAGTATATATAGAGCAAAAAGTCCAAAAAGAATAATTTTAGTTCTTATGTAGAATCAATTTATCAAGAAAATGGAGTAGAACAAGAATTACAAAAATAATAGATCAGAAGAATTTACATTATTGTAATATCAAAAATAAAAATCTTGACCTTCTATTTTACCTATATAATGATATTATTGAAAATAAAGATTATTCGTTTGAACTTGTCACATGCGCAGGCTATCCTAAATTGTATTGAAAACAATTATCCTATAAGAAAATAAAACGAACAAAACTAAGCACCAATGTAAATGATTACGGGGAATTGCGAAGGAGTTGACGACTTACATGCATTACTTTTCACAAAGTAAAAATTTTGAACATAAATGTAACGAGAAATGAGTATTCTCTTTTTTGGAATCTTATCTTAAATTAAAATATGAGTTAACTATAGCTTTGGATGTAAAAATTATCTTGTTAAACCTGAAATGTTGCATGATTGCAAATGTTGATAGACTTCCATTTAGAGGAAACAAATGAAAAGCTGAACCAATTTATATATTTGGTGTCAGTGCTTTTGTTACATAAATAAAATCCAAATCAATTCACTTTAAACAAAATCATCCGTTTTCGGACGAGATTTGGTACCCTATAGGTATTTTGGTCTAATTTTTAATAAATAACAATAACTTTTGTGTCGAGCGGTTTAACCCTACAGTACCCGTTTAGAAATATGGAGCATAAGTGCCCGCTTCGGTGTACGAGACCGAGTGTAGAAAAATGTACAAAATATGATTCCATTGCAAGTATACTATGGTTATTATCTCATATTTTAGTATATTTTAATTAACAAAAACAAAGCATCTACCAAAATCAGTTTTATTACAAAAACAAATATAAAAGTAGGTGTTTTTTAATATTACATTGTAATGACTTATTATATTATTCATTATTATTAAATTCTTTATAACAAGTATCGCAGACAACGGTTACATGCTCCAAACACATCCATTTGTGACACTTATGGCAAAAGTAACGGGTTTTTCTATTCTTTTTGGTGTCACAATAATAGCATCTACCAGTACCACGTTCAGTGTTCACTGTTTTCTCAACGGATTCTACCCCGCAAAGTTCTTGTATTCGGAGCCGCAAAGGAACGAGAAATATTCTGAACTGCAAGACGTGCTCGTAAGTGTGGCTTTATCAGGTTCATTGCGAGTGAACGTAGAAATTGTCGACGTGGAATAGAAGTAGTAGATTGATTGTTTGCTGTATATAGAATCAACGAATTTATACCTGCAACATTTAGGGTTGAATAAAACACCACCATAGGCCATCTCCTGGTGTTTCTGGCACAATTATAGTTGGCGCACATTTGATCCACCATATAGACTCCTCCTTTCGTTGAGTTGTACATAGTAATTATTCCAGGTTTATAGTCCTCCCCAGTTGTCGAATCGATAGCGTCATCATGATGCATACTGGACGCTAATAAAACGAGTTTATTTTTTTTTTTGTAAATATGAAACCAAAGTACAAGTTTCTTTGAAACCAAACATAGAGGATTTCGGTGGACGTCCTGATGGTCTTATAAATTGTGCTGGCACTTCTCTTTTATTTTTTCGGATAGTACCAACAACAGTTAACTTTTTTTGGAGCAATCTCTCTATTAGGTCGATACTGGTGAACCAGTTATCAATAGTTATATTTCGTCCAGTGTTATATATATGTTCACAAAGTCTCTCGACAATGGCATTAGGACTATTGCTTTTTTGGAATGGTCCTTCAGGTTGTTGGCCTACATACACTTCAAGATTACTAGTGTAGTACATGCGCGCATCCGAGAGGGCAAAAATTTTGATCCCATATTTATTTGGTTTTGACGGGATAAATTGGCGAAATGAACAGCTGCCTCGAAAAGCTTCAAGCTTTTCATCAATTGTTACGTAAAATGAGTGGCTATATCCTCTTTTACAGTTGTTTATAAATTCATCGAAATAATCTCTTATTGGAGCAAGTTTATCAATTTTTCTCCTCTGACTTCGAGTTGCTTTATCATCGAATCTAAGAGCCCTGAGAAGAAAACTGAATCTGTTTAGTGACATGGTAAGTCGAAAAATTTCAACGCCTGAGCCATCAGTTTTCCACAGGTCTTTTATATTCAGGTGGTTGGCTTTCAGCAATCCAGCATAATATAACAGTCCTATCAAAGCCTGGATTTCTATCTTATCGGTGAGCCTACAATCACTTTCACGACTGAAATTTTCCTTTCAGTCAATAAAAAGATTTGTACTTTCCACAATTAAATCAAGCATTTTTTCATTAATGAAGTATTTAAAAATTTCTAACGGTTCTTTCAAATTTTTTGTTGCAATTTTTGAGGCAGGTAGCCTGAGGACTTTATTCCCAGCTCTAGTTCTTACGGCTTTATTGGGTACATGCTTCCTCCATTTTGTTTTCCCGTCTTTCCCCAAGAAATACAATTCATCTTCTATGGTTCCTGCTTCCTCTACGATTTCGTCTGCTTCTGAAAAATCCTGTTCGCTATCACTATCAAATTCTCGTTTTTCTACCATATCGTTTTCTTCATCTGACATGTCTTCATCAAAGGGGTCCTCATCATGATTTGCCTCAAAAACAAGCTCGTTCATCAACTGTTCTAACCTCCTTTGTTCTTCCTCATAGGTAGCCATGTTTGTGCTAATAAGTAATAAGAAATGTTAAGTATAAAAAATATAATCAAGCTGCAATAATACTTACCTAACTTAAAAATTGCAATTTTCCTTAAAAGCAAAATTTCTCACTTTAGTACCCGATTCTGTCTCCTACACCGTCCTACAAGTTCTACTCGTGTGAATGTCGCATTTCATACTGAGGTTGAAAAACATATTTCAAGAAGCTACTAGGTGGGGCAATAACGTCAGGCATGCGCATACAAAGATATTCGTAAATAATTATCACTACTCAATATCAATAATGACACTATTTAAAATTAATTTTGCAATTTCTTTTGAACTGCTGACGTATTTGTAAGAAAATAAACTTTCAACTTTTAAAATTTAGTTCTTAGTTGTTTCACTCATCAATAGATTTAATGACATTTCTACAGAACTCCCAAAAGTTCAAAAACTGCTTTGAGGGAGTGTCACTAGTAATCATATTTTGTTTAAATTATGACAACTTAACCGTTTATTCGTCACACATGTGCCTAGACAAAAACAGTTATTGCTACATATTGACACGACCTAATCATTGATTACTCGCGAAATTCTTATTAATAGTCCACCAGCTCACCCTTCAATAAGTAGTATACGTGGTAGGTTGTAAATCTTTATGTTGCGGTCACTATATATTATTTTGTTGGAAGATATAACTGTTTCTTTTTTAAAGTTGTCTTCATGCTATCATGGAAATTGAAAATAAAAACGTAATATTAAGATAAGAACAGCTACATCTATTTTCTCATAACCTGTCTACAGTTCTCAGGACAGAGGCACTAAAATACAGATAATGAATAAAGTACTAGTCATAAGCAACACCACAATTAAATATCTTATTGCAAGTGTAAGAATATTATCCAGAGAAGTTAACCATACACAGTAACATTTAATCATTTCCAAGTTCTACACAAATAATTTATTCAAAAGTTTGTTCATGAAATAAAATATGGCACAATTTTTTAAAGTAACTAGGAATCTCTAGACATATTGGTATCTCGATACATTTGAAACTATTAAATATTCATAACAGACTGCAATTTTTATGTTTAAATGTAACACTTACATAGGTATAAAATTTTTAATAGGCTGTTCGATAAAAATGTTTTCAGTGCAAAATATCTAGGTATAAATTCCACTTGCTTTATCCATGTTCTCAAATATGTATTATTAATATGTGTAACATTAAGTACAATACATATTTTAGTGATTATAATAAAAGATTTTGTCATAAAAAGATCATTCATAAGAAGTTTTAATGTAGATACATTTACAGTTCTGCGTTAAAAATTTCTGTAAGAAATTAATGTTATTACAGTGATAGAACAAAATGTAACTTCCTCCTAAATGTGATATATTTCATAACCTTTAAGTAAAACACCAATAAAATATAAATTAAAATATAGCAACTAGTTCAGATCGAGTTCGAGACACCAAAGAGTAGAATAATTAAGCACTGTTAGTGTTAAGTGAATATTTTAGCGTTTAATGGATTAATCTAAACTGAATTCAACAAGCGGGGAAAAACCTCCTGAAAGAAAATTTTCCGCTACACAAATTAAGTATGTACCGAACGAGAACGTAAATAACTTAATACATTTATAAGAACGAACGACGTTTATTCAAAGTAAGCGGTACAGAGGTATAGTTCACACTAGTTCACACTGAAGCTAAGCTGGATCTGGAATTCTATATATAAAGAAATAAATGCAATTCTAAGCAGAAGATAAAATGACTAATATGGTAACTATCTGTTACAGCAAAGAAATAAAATATAAGCAATATATATATATTGTTCTGGAATGTACTTACAAGCCACCCAAACCATAATAAAAATGGTAAATACAAATAAAACCTACATGAAACATCGTAGCGGTATGATGACAAATGTCAAAAATATTTTTAAATAAAGAAATTCTCTACACAAAAAGGCTTAAAACAATACAATAGAGATGTACAAAGCTATTTTATGAAATTTTAATATATAAACATGCAACACATAAATGAAAATCTGAAATGTCAAAATTTTGAACGTAACGTAATGAAAATTACTTACTTGTACATAAAAAAAAGGATATTTGTGTAAAGTAAATTTGTTTCTTATAATTAGACTTTAGGCTGAGTTTACTCACATCTACAGTTTCAAGTTTGGTAGTAATTTGTGGGACAAATCGTAGAAATAATTTTCTGAATTTGACAGCTCGAAAGCAATTTTCAAATTTCGTTTTTCAAAAAATGTAAAGCTCTTGTAAATATGCTCAGAAAGACTCATTTAAGTTCTAGTTTATTCTTTTGAATAGATTGGTTCAATTTGTAAGTTTAATACCTGAAAAATATAAAATGCGGAGCAGCAGAGACTTATATAAGTGTCAAAAGAACAATTTTAGTGTAGTTTTAGGACATAAAAAGTGAACTATTTAGAAAGAAAAAACTGTGTGAAACGGACAGATAGTTAAAAAGTAAACGATATGGCCACTTAGGCATATCAAAATAATCAGAAAGACATAAGAAAAAAGACTACAGTGTTAGATTTAAGTTTTATTTTAGTATAAGGACACAATTTTTAAAAATTAAAATCAAAAATTCTGTTGCTAGGATAACATGTTAAACTTTCAATTGTTTTGAGAAAAAACTATAAATAGTCAGACCCAGATTTGTAAAACCAAATGCCTGCCATGCACTTGACACTTTTGATTAATCCGTAGCTGCAGCTCTTCCAGGCTATTTACAGGAGTACAATGCACTAATGTCTTTAAATATCCCCAAACAGAGAAATCTAGAGGGTTCAGATCAGGCGATCTTAGAGGCCATAAAACAGGTCCGGCCCGTCCTACCCATCTATGTGGACAAGTTTGGTGTAAATGCTCTCTAACGGTCATGGAAAAATGAGCTGGAGCATCATCATGCTGGAACCACATTTGTTGCCTCTTCATTCAAAGGAATGTCAAGGAGTGTCAAGAAATCCAAACCAAGGAGGGTGTTTTCGAAAGAGTTCGAATATCGTTGCGACAAAGATGTCGTGCCTGCTTGGAAATGGACGGAGGGCACTTTGAACATCTTCTGTAACTTTGTTTTTTGTTTGTTAAAAGCTTCCTTTGTCGGTTTATTCCTAATAAAATAAAATGTTTGAAAAACGAATAGTGGTCCATATCTCCGCAACCGTTACTTTGCAGACCCATGTTTATTAAGACTTTTCTGCTTATTTTGGTTCATACTATTACCTCCTGAAATATTTTACACTCTTTTTTTAACACCCTGTATATATACACCTCTGGCCAACTAGTTATTTCCAATACAAATAACAAACTTACATCTCCCCTATCAACTATCAACTATATTATCCACGCTCCGCCTCGGACTACCGTAATTGGTTGAACAGGATAACGGTGTAGGAGCGCACGTGTCCCATTGAATTTTTTATGAACTGACCGTCAATAAATCAAAAATGCAATTATTTTCCAGTATTGGATCGTACGTATCTTGGAAGTACAACGTTTTCAATATTAATGACACACTTTAAAACGAATTTGACTATTTATTTCAAACTGTTGACGTATGAATGAAATCTACTTTCAACATTAGTACTTAGTTGTTCCATTTATCGATAGAGATCCAATGAAATTTCCACTCAGAACTTCCAGTTCTTTAAAAACTGATTGAGGACTAGTGTCATTATTATTGCAAACGATAGTACGTTGTTCCCTAATTCCTAATGCCAAGACACAGACAATAAACCAATAGACAAGGAGAATTAGAACCGCAAGCTTCTTTGATTTATGGTTAAGGATGTTCCAGACAGCCGCGAGCCATAGGCGTCCGCATCATGTTAAAAGTAATAAAATAAATTACAGCATTATTTATGGTACTTCTATGGCGGTTTTGTTAACTTATACCTATAGTATGTTAAATGATATAGGATAGAGTCAAAATTGATAGGGGAGATTAGTGCAATATTTGTGTAATTTAGTAATTTGTAAACTAGTTGGCCAGAAGTGTATATATATGTATATATATATTGTGTAGGTATACACGTTATGTACCTAAATATTAATATGTGTTGGTACAGGAGAAATTTATTATTTATGTAAAGATATGACTTCATAATTTATTATTATGTAAATTGATATGTGAATAAAAAAAATTTTGTTGAGCGCCAATAAATATTATAAAAACAATTTTCCCTATAATTTATTCTTGTATGATTTTTGTTATGAATAAAATATCTTTATACTTATATACTTATACTACGCAAAAATATTTGAAAAAATCCTGAAAAAACGTGTAACAGATTTTCTGAACAAACATAAAATTCTTTCAAACAGACAGTATGGATTCAGTTTGACTCAAGATGCTATAGCACACTTAATAACTAAGATATACAATGCAGTGGATAAAAAATCATCATCTCTGTGCATCTTTGTCGATCTGGCCAAGGCGTTCGATACTGTTTGTCATTCGGAGTTGATAGATATTTTGGAAAACATGGGATTCAGAGGTAATCCATTGAATCTCATACGAACTTACTTTTATGGACGAAGTCAGTGTGTAGACATAAATGGTACAAAAAGTGAAATGAGAACTGTGACTTGTGGTGTTCCCCAAGGCACAGTACTGGGTCCAGTTCTGTTCAACATACAGGGTGTCCGGAAAAGACGTGTACAACGGAAGACCACAGACTCCTGGGTTCAAAATAAGCCGATTTAGCCCAATTTACTTATTTCCAAAATTGCTTCGTTTTGCCGCTAGGGAGCGCCAAAGTTCGCGAAAAATTTGTGTTTATTCCGAATATCTCGAAAACGACTTGATCGATTTTAACCATTTTTGGGCTACGCAGTTATAAGTCTAACCGACACTTTTTGACATTCTTTAAAATCTTTTGCAGTAATTAGAAATATAAGAAAAATCATGTATCATGCAAATATAAGTACATATTTTTTTAACCCCCTGTATAATTATTCTCAGTTTTTTTCTATTAGTAGCTGACTTTATTTATAAACTTTTTTTATACTTTCAGAATTTTGAATAGATGAGTAGTTTAGGTAGAAAAATATTTTTCGTATGTCAACAATATCAGCATTCGTTCTGCAACAAATAACGAAAATTCCAAAACTCATTTATATTTTATTTAATAAATACGAGATAATAAGATTAATATAGCAAATAAAAAAAAGTTATGATCTCTTTACAATAAATGCTCAGTGACCACCGTTTTCTCGTACGCAATAAGTAATCCGTTTTACGGTTTTACGAAGTTGTAGTGCTCTGCATGATTACTGGATTACCTCGTAAAATGTTAACTGCGTCTTTGATTCGCCTAAAAAATTCCTCTTTATTATTAACTGCGTAGGCATATACTTTACAAAAAATAATCGCAAGGAGGTAAGTCTGGTGCTCGAGGTGGCCATTTTATAGGAGCATCGTTTTCTCTTCCAATCCGCCTATTAGGATACAGATTATGTAAATACTGACTAACGGGTATTGTAAAATGGGGGGTGCACCATCGTGCATAAACCACATGTTACGACGAAGTAGTAACGGCAAATCGTCCAATAAATTAGGTAATACTTACTGTAAAAAATTTAAATAGTTGACTCCATTTAATCGATGTGGAAACACAACCGGGCCAATAATAAAGTTGTCTATAATTCCCGTCCATACGTTTACTCTAAATTCATATTAAAAATGTCTTATTTCAGTACAGTGTGGATATTCATCAGTATAAACGTGTTTGTTATGGTTATTAATAATTCCCGACCTAGCAAAATATGCTTCATCTGTAAATAAAATGTTTTTGCTGTAATTGATATCATGGGCTCTTTGATTTTGTATAAAATTACAAAATGCTAAACGTTTTCATGGTCAATGGGTTCATGAACAGGTCATAAACCGATTGTGGTACGGATGTAGTTACTGCTCCTTCAAAACATCATGAACTATGGTTTTTGGTATCCCTATTTCTTGTCCAATGCGCCTTGCACTAATTTTTGGGTTTGGGCGAAGTCGCCTTTCGATGTTGGCAAAAGTTTGATGATTTGACACTCGTAGATGAGGGAATCTGTCCATGTAGACCATAACACTTTTGCGGCCATTATCTTGACAAACTCCATAAACCAAAAGCATATATACTTGTTCGAAATATGTATACTTATCCATGATGAAATATTGAAAAATGAGGAACATAAACAAACACAACAATAACAACCACAAATAAAGTAAGATCTAAAGTAACTAAGTAATTGAGCAAGAAGAATAAATCGAGAGACTAACTTCAGTAGCTGATTAGATTTGACATACGACTGATACTTAAAATATCAGAGCCTACTTCTGGTACTTCGTTATTTGTTGCAGAACGAATGCTGATATTGTTGACATACGAAAAATATTTTTTCTGCCTAAACTATTCATCTGTTCAAAATTCTGAAAGTGTAAAAAAAGTTTCTACATAAAGTCAACTACTAATAGAAAAAAACTGAGAGTAATTGTACAGGGGGTTAAAAAAATATGTGCTTATATTTGCATGATACATGATTTTTCTTATATTTCTAATAACTGCAAAAGATTTTAAATAATGTTAAAATGTGTCGTTTATACTTATAACTGCGTAGCTCAAAAATGGTTAACATCGATCAAGTCGTTTTCCAGATATTCGGAATAAACAAAAATTTTTCGCGAACTTTGGCGCTCCCTAGCGGCGAAACGAAGCAATTTTGGAAATAAGTAAATTGGGCTAAATGGGCTTATTTTTAACCCAGGAGTCTGTGGTCTTCCGTTGTACACGTCTTTTCCGGACACCCTGTATATATAAACGATCTCTTTGATTTACCCACAGAAGGAGATATCGTCAGTTTTGCGGACGATACAGCAATATTTTATGAAGCCTCCACCTGGAAGGAATTAAAGCAAAAAACTGAAAACGATTTTCGAATTATTGTGGAATGGTTTAATAGCAAACTACTGACGTTAAACTCATCAAAAACCAGGTTTATGCCTTTCACCAGCTATTCAACAAATCTTCCTGAATATTCTACTCTAAATATTAATCTTAATGAAACATCAATAAGTATAAAATCAACAGACTTTATTAAGTATCTTGGCATCTTTATAGATTCCCATTTAAACTGGAATAATCAAACAAAAAATATAGTTAAAAAAATTAGACATCTATTACCCAAATTTAAAAACCTAAAAAACATACTTGACACAACGTATCTAATAGTAATGTACTATTCGCTGGTTCAGTCTCACCTTACATACGGTATTATAGCCTGGGGTGGTGCTACCAGTACATGCATAAAAAAGGTTGAGGTGATTCAGAAATGCATACTGAAAATCATATATGGTAAAAAATATACTTACCCTACGGAAGAACTTTTTGCAGAATGTAAACTGTTAGATATTAGGCAGTTATTTTGTCATATTCTACTACAGAAACAGTTTAAAATTAACCATTTTGCGCAGGATATCTTTCATCCATACGCGACCAGGTACAGAAATTATTCAATAGTAATACCTAAAAGAGAAAATGCTATTGGTCAAAGAACATTTACTTACCTAGGTCCCAAGATATTTAATATGCTCCCTGAACGTATAAAAGCAATTCAGTCGTTCCCTTTATTGAAAAAATGGGTACTAAATTGGATAATGCAATATGGTAGAATTAATATTCATAAAATAATTGCCTAATAAATGTTTGACATTTTGAATGTACTAATTTTTTTATATAAATAAATATAGTCTACTTGTCTTTGCACTCACTCCTCGTCACTTTTCATCTTTTTTTCACTTCATCTTTTTTCACTTTTCTATTTTGCTTTTCTTCTAGTATAAGGATTTACTTGATATTGAATAGCTTGTCTATTGTCAATTAGTACATCAGTATATGTGTTATTTTATATAAAAAATGTACGTAAAATGTATGTTGTATTTGCGATATTTGTACTCACGCACAAGTTTACACTTCTGTGAGTTAAATGTTTATTTACTATTGTTCTTAAGTTTTATTAATATTGTTATGATATATTGTAAATAAGAGTAAATAAATCATTTTATTATTATTATTATTATTACTTACTCTATTTCTCTATACTCCGGCTAAATCACTCTCACCTCAGTTAGCAAGTTCAAAAGCAAAACTTGTGGTCCAATTTTCTTTTCTTTTCTCTATTCTTTTTAGCTAATTTAGATTTTATTTAATAAAATTTGAATTTTACTGCAATTTTCTATTTTTATTTCTCTTCTAACTATTTGTTTAAATGAGATGGTTTTATTTTATCTACTGAAATTTTAAATAATGAGAATTTATCTGGTGGAATTTATATGTATTGCAAAGACTAGCCAACAATTCTTACATAAAATTGACATTTAACGAATTTACCTGCTATTGGATACGTCTCACAAAGAATATCCAAGGATTTACATACACGACGTTCCTTGGTACAGGTAAATTGTTATATTTTCTTATACTAATTATTAAATTTATCTAACGTTACTTTTTATACTTTGTAGATCCTGTGTTTCCTGCTGTCATGATGTTTCCTCGATGGTTTTCCAGCGATAAACAACTCTCCCTTCGTCGTTGTCTTTTAACTTCCACTGTTGTTGGAACTGCAATGCTGATCTGGAAACTCGTACTGATTTCGAAGCACTACACTAGATTTTATTTTACCCCTTTGGCACACTTTGCCTAGTGAGGTTAGGTTATTTTTTTATTTTTATAAAAATTTGTTTTATTACGGTCAACTTTCTCAATTTCGGAAATGGACGGAGGGCACTTTAAACATCTTCTGTAACTTTGTTTTTTGTTTGTTAAAAGCTTCCTTTGTCGGTTTATTTCTAATAAAATAAAATGTTTGAAAAACTCCGCAACCGTTACTTTGCGGAGCCATGTTTATTAAGCCTTTCCTGCTTATTTTGGTTCATATTATTACCTTCTGAAATATTTTACACTCTTTTTTTAACACCCTGTATCTATATGGTTGTAAAATTTCTCCGGGTCTTCAAAAGAACCATTTGTTTGACAACGTTTCGGTAAAATCTCTTTTACCATCTTCAGGTCTTCTTACATCTGCTTCACGTTACTACGTTAGGCTTACTGGAAGATGTTTGTCCACTTGGTGAGTTATATACTGTGCTTTCGTTCCGGTGTGTGGTTTTCTTCGCATGGCTGCGCGTCACGGGTCTTGCGTTTAACGGTGCTGTGGGTTCTTGTGTTGTGCTTGGCCTACTCTCAGCGTTGTGTATCACTGGTTTATTGATCTTCTTGGTTTCCAGGACAGGTTTTCAAGTTGTTGGCAATCTTTGGATATCGTTACGTGTATTGAGATTTTGAGGATGTTTTTCAATTTCAATGGCCTCTCTAATTATACTTTTTGTCTTATGCTCCATTCTTGCTAGTACCTTGGTATTATCGAAATCAATCTGGTGGCCGGTGTCTTTTATATGTTGAGCTAATGAATCATAACAAATTGCATGAGGTTAAGTTTCCATAAGAAGAACAACCAGACAAACAATATCCTAAGAAGAGCAAGCTTAGCTTTGCTCATAGAAGCCATCCACGATACAAGAAGGGAACTAAATCAAGTTAACATGGACCTTTACGATATCCATTTGATATTGTCTGAAGCTATTTATTTGTGGCATAGTTTTAGTTTTTCTTTAGTTTTTTTGCCACACTTCTGAAAAAATAATAGAGATTAATTAAATAAACCCTTGCGCCAAACGGAGCAGTCAAGGGTTATTTTTGAAACTATGTTTGCCTAACCAAAAAATCTCACACTGAAAAAACAGATAAGTCAAAAATAACAAAAATCACATCACTATCGCGCACTTCCGTATTATTGACGTTTCGAAAACCTCTCTGTTTTCGTTCTCAAAATCGTATTAAAAATGTTAAACGTATGTCAAGTTTGACAGTTTAAAATTTGTTTATCTGCTTCCATAGAGATGTTAAATGATTTTTATTTTATTGTTACTTACTTCTTCTTGATACAACTGTAGCCAACAAGGATCGATGATGCTAAACAATACTCTCCACCCAACATTATGGACCATGTTAGACAATATCGCTGAATTTAGAGCAGAAACCGATGCAGAACTTACAAGAAACAAACAGAAGAAGAAATTTGAAAGACTACAACAAGAACAACTCCCTAAAAAAAGAACCATGCCAGGACTAAACACGGATAAAATTATCTACAATACCTCCAAATTGGTCCTTGACGAAACCTCAAAATGAGTGTTGACAAAAGGTTTTAATTATGCTGTATCACCAACACAGTTTTCCAGTGGAAAACATCATATGCGGAGTAGAAGCGTCTATTGAAAATATGGACACCAACATTGCAGAAACTATCCGACAGGATGTGTCCCAAATACTGAGAAGAGCTAAACCGCCAAAAAAGAATCTTACGAGAGAAGAAACTCAAGCCCTACGTAATCTCCTAAAGAACACCGAGATACTTATCCTTCTAGCGGATAAAGGAAATGCAACCGTCATAATGGACACTCAAGAATACGACAGGAAGATCATGGCTTTACTTACCGACCCAGCATACGAACCTATCTCCACAGACCCTACTACATACCTTGAGAAGACCACAAAAGCTAAAATTAAAGCGTCAAACATAAGACAAGAACAACAACTGCAACTTATCCCAAGAGAGAAATCATCGAGGTGCCCAAAACTCTATGGATTACCTAAAATCCACAAAGAAGGAGTGCCTTTGAGACCCATCGTAAGTTCCATTGGATCACCATTACAAGATCTGGCAAGATTCCTGGCTAAATAGTTACAACCATACGCCGAAGAAGCGAAATCTTACGTCAAGAACGCGAGCCACTTCATCGAGCGTATTAAAAACGTAAAAGTTGATCCAGAACATCTGCTAGTAAGTTTTGATGTAGTGTCCCTATTTACAAACATCCAGTGGAACAAGCACTCGACATGATCCAGAGGAAATACCATGTAAGAGAGGATCTAATGGAATTGATGAAACATTGACTAAAGAACACTTACTTTGTCTACAAAAACCAAAAGTATAGACAAATAGAAGGAGCACCCATGGGATCGCCTTTGTCACCAGTCATAGCCAACCTATTCATGGAGGAATTAGAAGAACACGCAATAGAAACAGCAGAATATAAACCATTTATGTGACAGTGACAGTTATCCATATTTGTCAAGTTAATACCATTGTACACACCAACGTACACACTATTAGAAAGAGACTTAAATTATTCCCTTACGCTATTTTATGATAAATAACAACAAAAAACTATGTTTTTCACGACACACTAAAGTTAATTTTCCGCCTGTGATCACTTGTCGGGTGAGTAGTACTTGAGACCTCGGCAGAGCAGGTACTCTAGAGCCCTTGGAATTAGGGGTATAAAGTGTTGAGCGATGGCAGGCGTACAAGTGTGTACCATCTGCTCTGAGGGTTTTATTGTAAACAAAAAGCAAATTCAGTGCAATTTTTGTAAAAACAAGTTTCATAATGTATGTGTACAAGTAAAAGAAAACGTTAGAAAGGCTATTAGTGATTGTGAAAATTTGATGTGGTACTGCAAAGACTGCATTCAAGTGGTGCAAAACAATTTAAATGTTCTATTAAAACTTGAAAAAACTGAGAAGAGAACAGAAGAAATATGTGAAAAAACTTCAATATGCTTGAATGTTATGGAAGCTGGAACAGGATTCACAGGAAAACATAGTTTGGATAGTAAAGTAAATAATCCTCCCTTAATAGTTATACCTAAAAATAATTCCCAGAATAATACAACCACAAAAAGTATTGTCACAGAAAAAAATAATCCTTCTGATAGTGCTATCTCTATAGATAATGTTAAGACGTGCGGTCAAGGCAGCATTCTTATTAAATGTAAAGATGAGGATTCTTTAAATAAATTAAAACATGTAGCAGCTTCTACTCTTTCGGATGACTATGAGGTACAAGTTCCCAAGCTAAGAAGACCTAAAATGGTTATGCACGGAGTACATGATAAACATTTAAATAATTGCGATGATTTGATCTCTCGTATAAAGGGTAATGTCCTTGGTGTAGATAACGTTGATGTAAAATTTATAAAAAAGTATGTTCCAAAAAATAAAAAGTTGCATAATGTACTTATAGAATTATCACCAAATGTATTTAATTATTTTATGAAAGAGAAAAGAGTTTTTCTAGGGTGGGAAAGTTACCGCATATATGAATTTGTAAGTGTCACAAGATGCTTCAAATGTTGGAGGTATGACCATGTGGCGAATGTCTTTAAGCAGGAGAATGTCATATGTTCAAAATGTGGTGGGCAGCACCGATTAGAAGATTGGGTCAGTGAAGATGAAATTTGTATAAATTGCAAACATGCTTGTCCGGTTTTAAGAATACCTAATATTACATACGATCACTCGCTGTTTGATAACAATTGCTTAGTATATAAGAGAGAAGTTGAAAAATGTAAAGCCAAGACCCCATATATATGGGGATCGGTCAGTGGTCGCGCGGTTTAAGGCGTTAGTACTTGAATCGAGGTGACTAGACGGAGTTAGTTCGAGCCCAGCTGCCGGTAGACCGTATATAAGCTATATTAGTGGAGAGGATTGGCACCCTCTCTGTGGGTATCGTAGGGTGGAATAATGTTAGCTTGGGTCAATGTGAGAGATTGATGCCGGTTGATATTTGACTACCCTCCTAATTAATGAGGTTTTCCAGGTTTTCCTCATTCCTGCACTGGATAGTGGTTAGGGCCTACCAACGTAAGTCGTTCCTGGGCGCAAATGCGGCCTGTTTAATAATAATATGCCGCCCCCTCTCCCGCACAAGTCTCCGACTTCTGGGCTAATCCCTGTGATTAGAATGAGGGGTAGAGATATTATATTATTATTATATTATATATAGCAATTAAGTAATGTCAATTATGAGGTACAAAATGAAATATGTTTAGTGTTAAATGTTCAAGGTTTAACTAACAACCTCTTAGAAATCAAACAGCTTTTGTATAAGAAAAATCCTTTAATCATCTGTATGACTGAAACACATGTCACAGAAGATATTGCAGATTATGAAATAGCCATATCAGGATATAATAACTTTATTTGTTATTCACACAGTAGACATACTGGTGGGACAAGTATTTATGCAAGAAGTTATATTAATGTTACTGTTGTAAAAAATTAGTATTCGGTGCCAGACTTTTGGGCTTTAATAGTCAAAGTGAAATTAACAAAAAAAGAAGTGGTAATTGGGTCAATATATAGATCTCCAAATGATAACTGTCAGATTTTCCTAAATTTTCTAAATGTGTTTAATGACGACTTATATGTAAACATAAAACAGGCGACTTTAATATACATATGGAGAAAGAACATTTATATAATAAGAAGCTTACTAACATAGCAAATGAAGCTGGTTTCAGACAAATAGTTACTGAATGTACAAGGACAGTGGAGAGAAATAGTTCACTAATTGACTTTATATTCACAAATGATTATCATTTACAGGAAATACCTCGAATATATCCGCAAATCACGGATCATACAATTATCGGATACTATTTAGGTTGTGAAAATAAGAAAAATGAGGATGAGTTTAGACTATGCAGAAATCTTAACAAAGAAAATATTAACGCAATAATTTTAGATTTACATGAAAAGTCATGGGAATATACATTGTGAAAAATAAAACGGCGTACGCCTGTGAGAGCCCTTGCCCGCGAGACGGGTGTAACACGGTAGTAAGTGCCGCCGCGAGGAACAGTGATTTTGAGTACGATCAAGGTTGTTAAAAAATAATAGTTTTGATAGTGTTAATAAAATGTCATTGTAAATGTAAAATAAAAGTATCTGTTCTTTAGTTAAACATTCTGTAAATAAATAGAATAAAGTGTTTTCACATACATCAACAAATGTAGATCTGATATATAGTAAATTTCTTGGAAATATTACAGAGTCGCTCGATAAAATAGCTCCCGTTATAAAAGTAAAATGTAACAAAACACCTTGGTTAAATAATAACGTAATAAATGCTCAAAAAGAAAGAGATTTTGCATATAAAAGGTTCAAAATTACAAGATTAAATGAAGATTGGATTAATTATAAACAAAAAAGAAACCAAGTAGTTAATATTATAAGATATGAGAAGTCCCAATATTATAGAAAAATATAGATATGTGTAAAGGAGACAGCAAAAAGATGTGGAGAACATTAAAGGAATTGGTGAGATGTAACTGGTCTGCTACTTCCTGCTCGGCCTAAGCGGCTCGACTTGCAGAAAGCGACCTACAATATCAGTTATAGAATTAAAGGAATTGATTGGTGGGAAAAAGGAAGGTACAGATAACATAGGGAAAATAAAGTTCGAAAATGTGGTGGGTAACCAACAAGACAATTTCAATAATTTTTAAGCCACAAGTGTTACAGCAATAGCCGAAAGCATACCAAATGTTAAAGACAATTTTCAAAACACAATAGCATGCAATAAACACGAATTAGACGGATTTAATATAATTTCCTTTAACAAATTATACAAAACTGTCATAAACTTAACAAATAAAGCATCATCTGATAATGACCTCACTATAAAACTGCTGAAGGATATTTTTGTGGTGGTTGGATATCCGTTACTTTACTTGATAAATACATCATTATCTACAGCTTCCATACCAGTGCATCTTAAAACAAGTACTGTAGTGCCCATGGCAAAAGTTTGTTCACCTGTACAATCAAGTGACTATAGACCAATTAATTTGTTACCGGTGGTAGACAAGATTATAGAGATCATAGTTTGTGAACAGTTAAGAACATATTTTGAACACAACAATCTTATTTATGAAGGACAGTCAGGTTTTCGTGAAAAGCATTCGTGTGAAACAGCACTAAATTTTGTTTGTGCCAAATGGAAAGAAGAAATTGGTGATGGAAAGGTTGTGTTAAGTGTTTTTATTGACCTTCAACGTGCGTTTGAAACCATTGATAGGTTATTGCAAAAGTTGCAGCTATACGGAATAAAACAAAGGGCGTTGCAGTGGTTAAGTAATTACTTAAGTAATAGGTTCCAGAAAACGAGGATTAATAATAATTTATCAGATACCGTTGTTAGCAAAATAGGGGTTCCGCAAGGTAGTGTTTTGGGTCCCTTGTTATTTGTTATTTATATAAATGATTTGAACAAGGCATTAAATGAATCATTTGTGAGTCTGTTTGCAGATGATACGCTAACAGCGATATCGGGTAAAGATTATGATGACATCACCCACCGGCTGAATAATGAGCTGAATATTTTATACAATTGGTTATGTACTAATAAATTAAAATTAAATTCTAGTAAATCTAAATGTATGGTACTTGGTACAAAACAAAACTGTAAAAATTATTTAGATAAGAACTTAGATATTTACATTAATGACACTAAAATGGAAAAAGTAACACAATTTAAATATTTGGGAGTGATTCTAGATCCTCAGTTGACATTTGGTTGTCATGTTGATTATCTATGTAAAAAAATTGGGAAAAAAATTGTTTTTTTCAATAGGATTTCTAACACATTAACTACGGAGACTAAACATTTAATTTATAATACACTAATCAATCCCCACTTTTATTGCGCATCACTCTTACTATCATGTACAAAGACAGATATAGATAGGCTTCAAAAGTTGCAAAATAAGTGTATGAGAATTATACTAAGTTGTAATCGATATGCTTTTATTGATTTAATGTTAAAGACATTGCAGTGGATTCCCATTTGGAAGCAGATTGAAAAGTCTAATTTGATTTTAATATATACAATGAGGAAAAATATATCACCAAATTATTTAGTATCACATCTAATCACACGTGCTGAACTGCATTCATATAATATACGTTCTGGACAAAATTATAATATAACATTTTCGAAAACAACTTATATGCAGAAACAGATGCTTGGAGATGGTCTTAGACTGTTCAATTCGCTGCCAGATGAAGTAAAAAATTCTGTCAATATAAATATGTTTGTAAAAATTTGATGAAATTGTATTTGCACTAAATATTTTGCTTATTTGTAATTTTTTGTTATTTTTTATAAACTGTAATATGTAATAGCACATGCTAAATAAAATGAATTGATTGATTGAATTGATTGATTGACTTGTCACCCTGCACAACCAGTCTGCTAAACTGTAAGAACTTCGTTAAACTTTCTCGACACGGCTTTATTAGTTTTCAAATTGTTTTCTAATTGTTGAATCAATAAAGTCTAAGTAGACCTAGATTTTTTAATTTTATCTTATGACACAGTGAGTTATTATTTATCGGGTTGATTATGCTACTAATGGAATTTATTAGGTTGTTCTGCAACAGTGGGAAAAGATTTGAAACTATCAAAAATATCCGTACTTCTTGCATTAAATTCACTCATTCTCAAGTTTACTGGCTGAATATTTCTGATAGTGTCACACCATTTCCAAGTGATGCAGGAACAATCCTATAGTTAGGACCTAATTAAAAGCACAAAAAATAAAACAAGCACGCATGCACTACCAATGTACGCTTCAGACTGCCGACAGAATGTACGGGCAACGGGCAAACTACAGAATGTCCCACTGGCTTGCACTTCACAATAATACAATAGCCGTCTGATTGGTCTGAGATGAATTCCAGTTTGACGTTTCTGGGTAATGTGCGAGAAGACCCCAGCTACAGATTCGCCGTAGCCAACGACGGACGGCGAGTTTTGAATTTGGCGCGGAGGCATTTACTATTGATTGTCACCGAAAACATAAGTTCTCTATTATCAAACATACAAATTAGGTATTTATAATTATATAATTAATGCAATTATCAGAAAAAAAATGTCAGGGGGGCAGTGTTCCTACACACGCTAGGGAATCATTTTCCAATAGAGAAGTGGAGTGCTTCTGAGTACACTAAAGTACTTTTTATTTCATTTCACTTTTTGCATTTCTAGTAATAGCAAAAAACATGTGAAAAGTGAAATCTATGTATCCAGGAATCTTTTACTCGTGTATTAGAAAACCTCGACTCCAGGACTCCTAGAGTACTTAGATTTCACTTTCCATTTAACTAATATTAATATGCGAAATTAAAATCAAAAACTGTTTCAATAAATATTTTTAAATAACAGACATAACTGAGCTTAAAATTTTGAAGCCGACTCTAATATGTCAACGAAGTCTATATTACGATACGTTATCGATAAGCGACATGTGAGTGACTTACGTGCGAAGTTTTTGTTAAACTAAATGTCAAGCTACGCTTCCTTTCCTTTAGATAACCTAAAAGTTTCATTAGATAAAGTAACGAACGTTTATAAATGAATCGTGTTATTGTTATTATTTTACTATTTTGTAGTGTGCGCATAGTATTATTTTATAATAAACGTAATTTGCTGACATAGTGATAAAATAATGAATGAAAGAAAGTGTATATTATTATAAATGTACGGAGTGTAATCAAAATTCGACGAAATGCACAGAAATTTTCTTGAAAATTTCATCTTTCTGCACGACGATTCGTTTATTTAACAACGAGCCCAGAATACAGGCAAACTGCGAAAAGTTTTATAGTGACATTTTATTGGGCTATTTTTTGCATATCACTTGTTCTTCGAGTAAGTAAGTAGGCTTATACTAAAATTACTACTTAATTTTCAAAATCACTATGTAAAAAGTTAGATTTCAAGACATCTGTATAAGATATTGTCTGAAGCTAGGGCTGACGGTAGCCGAGCGGCCAAGGCGGCAACGAATAATTGCTGTCAGGGAAGCACGAGCGGCCGGAAGTTGGTTCGAATCCAACACGGAGCAGAATTTTTCTGTCCTACCCATGGATGTTTGTGATTGTAAAAGGTGGAGGGTAGCGTAGGTTAGTAGGCAAAAACAGCCAAATATGGCCTAATTACCAGTAAGCTCAGTACCTTTACCTTTTACCTTTTGTCTGAAGCTATTTATTTGTGGCATAATTGTAGTTTTTTTCTTCAGTTTTATTGGGTTTTTGCCACACTTCTGAAAAAAAAATAAAGATTAATTAAATAAGCTCTTGCGCCAAAAGGATCAGTTAAGGGTTATTTTTAAAACTAAGTTTGTCTAGTTTCAAAAATAACTCCTAACTGATTCGTTTGGCCCAAGGGCTTATTTAATTAATCTTTATTATTTTTTCAGAAGTGTGGCAAAAACCCAATAAAACTAAAGAAAAACGTCTGTATAACACTGGCAACACTATTGAACATTCACCTAATCTATGATACTGTGACTCATGAAAACTTTAGTATGAAGGTGATGTCAGGAGTTCTAAACAAGTTTTCTATTGAAAAATCGCGATATTTATTTAAAATTTGACTTTTTTTATTCCTGATTTTTTTTTGTAAAAATAACTATTAGTGAACTGTAGGTACTGCTGGTCCATATATTTGTACTTTTTTAAGGTTCACCCTGTATAACTGAGCTAAATCTATTTTCTTATATAATACGTCTGTAGTTCTCATTCACAGCAGATCTGCTACCAAAAATACAATATACAATGTAATGTAATAGTCGTAAGGAACACTGGAATTAAAAGTTCTACAGATCTAAGAATATTGCCCAGGGAAATATTAAATTATGTTATTATAACAGTGTAATTTGTGTAAACAATTCCAATTCCCAATAACAACTTATTCTATTAACACCGAATATTGAGTGTGAAACCAAATCAGTAATATGTTCGTATGCTACTCCATAATCATCGTACTCAGATAAAATCTGTCGCATGCTAAAAGGTTGTAATACAAAAAATATTATACATAGTTTGAAGAATTGAAACTCAATGAATTGCATTTTTCGCAAAATTTGTTAGTTTTGTTTCACATTATATATGCTAAACTTATGTTACACATTGTAATACAAATGTACAATTGCGTAAGTAGCATCTATGATGACATATGTAAATAACATATTTTACACCCATATATTAATTTGTCTTGTAACATTGAAATAATTGTGTAATTTCAAAATTACTTGTTTCAGAGTAAAAATTATACAATTAGAAATCATTATATATTCGATCAAGTTAGTTATTTTGATCACAGCTTTGAAAACTTGTGGTGCAGTATGTTCTTCTGTTTACTTATAGAAATACTGTGTATATTTCCTAATTTAGGAGATGAACTCCGTGAGTACGCAAAATTTAATATCAATAAATTTATTGACATAAGAAATTATTTGTTATGTAAAACAAATAATATATTTTTTTCACTGTATAACAAATTTGAAATGTGAATACGTTCACTATTACATGTTTCGTCCAATTGAGTATTTCTGTTACTGAAATATAAAAATATTGACAAATAACCCCATGCATCTGCTGGATCAGTCATGAGGTTGATTTTGCAAATTTTGTTTTACCTAAATCACAAATATCTCATACTGAGAAACTATATAATTTCACTAAAACTAAATACATTGAGATAACGTTTATAAATGTTTCAATTTTCGTTTTCAAATATCGGCAATGTCAAATGTAGCAGTTTAATGTTTTTGTTTATTTACGTTCCATAGAAATACATGTAAGATATCGAATGATGTACACTTTCTAGGCTGTTTTGCCGTTGTGGATGCTCAATGGCGTAGCCAGAAATTTGACATGGGGGCAGTGAACCAACACGGAGCGAACTAGATTTTATTTTTTTTTCATATATTTTCAGGTATATGAAAATATATGAAAAAACTATACATAAAAGGTAATTTTTTTTATTTATTTTAGTAGGTCGTTATGATATTTAAATTCACAGTTAATCAGTTTGACATTGTCGAAATTTAATATCATTTTGACACTGTCGACATTTAATTTCAAATAATTTTAATTTATTGGTATAATAATTTTTATAGTTAGATATTTGACTCAAGTTAAAGGAGGCCACCTGATGAAGCAATCCTAAAAATGCAGAAATAGGTCAGATCTCATCTATTGTGGTTGAATTTCGAGTTCCCACTCCAGAGGTTAATATAATAGAGTGTTTCCATTAAATCAGGTTAGTAAATAGATTAAATTCTTTAGATAATAATTGAATAGAGTTTTGTCTGTGGATGTTCATTAGCATACCTAGATGTTTGGTATCAGAGAACATACATATGACTTCATTGATAGGAATTGTGGCGAATAGAGTGATTGCAGGTTTGTAGTGAGACATTATCTATATGATCCAACCCATGGGGGGGGGGCGGTTCTGACCTTCAAAACCCCCCCGTGGCTACGCCACTGTGGATGCTTAACTACAGACGTTTCGCCTTACTTAATAGATGGCATATTCAGTGCTTGTCGTATCTTGAGCGGTGGCTGACTGGTTACTATTGTGTCTAAGCCGAGCTTTTATACTAGTTGTCAAGGTTGGCTAGTTCAATGTTTAGGTTAACTGGTTCAGGTGTGTTACGAATGGCTGGTTCAGGTACGCTCCGGTTCACTTGTTTGTTCTGTTCATGTTGTTTGGGTATTGCAGAATCGCCAGGCCTCCCTTCGCGTTGTAATACCCATTGGTACGAACCAGCACTCTAGTGTCTTTTAGCGAGATTATATGTTCCGCTTTCCAAGCATGTTCCGCAAAGGCGGATTTTTCAGGCTGGTATAACCATATATATCTTTCGTGTTCTTATTTTTCTGGTTTCTGCAGTTCGTTTCTCACTTATACTTTGTCACAGTCATTGCATGGCCCCAAGTACGTTTCTGGAGCTTGTTTCGGCTTATAGAGTTGCTGATTTATTCTACATGTTGGTGTGAAAGCAGTCTTCACGCCTTTTTTGCATAGTATTTCGCGAGTATATCTATCACATTGGGGATATATGGTAAAGTGGTGGTTGTAGTGACTTCATCCTTGAGCTTTGCTGTTTGCTTGCGCCTTGCGCCGAGGTCTAATGGATCTATCGATGTCTTTTTAGAGTATCCATTTGCTAGGAACACAAATCGGAGCCCATCTATTTATTCCTGTTGGTGCTCATCATCAGCCAACGTTAATGGATTGTGAACTAGGGTCTTCATGACCGAGCGTTTTTGTGCCGTATGATGGGTAGACTTTTCATGGAGATATCTATTAGTATGTGTCTTCTTCCTGTAGATACCGTGTCCCAAGACGCCAGAGATCTTCATTTTTATCAGAATGTATAGAATGGTATAGTTGATCTTGGTCTGTTACTGGTTAATATGATTAAAAAAATCTTGTAGAAGGTCTATTCCATGCTGCCTAACAATGAAAGTGTCATTCACCTATCTAAGCCAGCACTGAGGTTTCTTAGGAACTGATTCAAAGTTCTCCATAAACTAATTTGCATTGGATTATCCATCACCCTTTTGTTCATGGAATTATCAATTCCAGACGAAATAAGTAGAAGTCAGCATATCTTAAATAAAGCGACAACTTCAGGGGTGAAGTGGATGTCCAACTGTTGCAGGCTGTCCTGAATCGGAACATTGGTGAGATGAAGCGACCAGCGACCAAGATCTCCTGGGAATCGATTGTCATTGAGCTAGTGATGTCCATAAAATGAGCGGCATATATATATATACGCGCGTATCACCAGCACCAACCCCCACTCCCAATTTATTATTTTTTGTTGCACTGAGCGATCCCCGTCACCACAAAGTTCTTCAAAAACGTCCAATTCTAGAGGATACAAAAGCTGAATGTCTGCATTACATTACCACTGAGATATCGTATTTCACAGACACACCTTACCGTTCCTTGAATAAAAAAGATTGGTAATTTTCTTTAACATCTAAAGCACTCGGGGGGTATTTTGGTCATGCAATAATACCACGTTTCCTTTCTTGAATAAGGTAGTTTCCTGTGCACTTCAAGCACATTTGATTCGCCAAATAGAATTTTTTTTGGTATCAATATCCCAGGATTGTCAGGATTATTATCTGTGGAAAGTCAATGGCCTTGAATTTATAGTAATCTCGACATCAGTCAGGATGGTTTGTAATTCTAGGAAATCCTTTACAACTTTTACTAGTCGCATAAGTCACCGCACCATCCCGCTCTTTCAATTTTGATGTCCACTCTTTAGATTAATTGATTGGATATCTTGGTTTCTAAGGATTTTATTTAACTATTAAAGCTCTGCTGCTATTTTTTTTATAGATTTTTGTATTATCTGAACAGACTGTAGTGAGAACATCTATTCCAGATATAAATCTTCTTAAACCTCTCACGCAGCTTTCTGCAGGAATATCCAGTAGTAGTTCTAAATGGACGCCTCGAATGATTGCACGTGTAAGCTTTTCTTGATTGGCCATATTCAATGATGTACAGAGGACTAGCAAAGTCAGTCCTTATTACTTCAAAAGATCTGCTTTGTACAACTCGGTTTTTGGAAAGTGACGCAAAATCTGCTACTGCTAGTTTTCCTTGAAATCTTCTGCAAGTAGTACATTTTGCAAGGATAGATGTAATTTGTTTGTCTCGCTCTGGTGATCCAATATTGTTTTTTAAGATATGCCAGTATTATGTTAGTTTCACTTTTCATGTGTTTTTCTAATAAGTTTGTCTATGAAAAAACTGACTAGACAATTTAATAATGGCGGTCGTTGATGTTTCACTGTTAAGCAGTGAGCTGAATAAACTGTTAAAAAAAGATATAATAGATATTTTAGTAAGTCAGTCAGTGCCTGAAAGTGTAACTAGTGATGTGATTATAAAGTTCGTTGGTGGTTTAAAAGAAGCAATTAATATTACATCAAAGAAGTGTAATCTATCAGAGAACAACACCCTCGATTATGAAGGACAGTTTAGTGAGGTACGATACCTTAAAGAGATAATTAAACAAAAAGATTTAATAATAACTAATCAACAGATTGCGCTGACAACTATGACTGAATATAAACAATTATTATTGCAAAATTTGGAGACTGTACGACATGAATCTAACGTGCTTAATAAAAACCCATATCAAAACAATAACAAAAACACACAGAATTTAACCGATAAATCTACGGGAACAAAAAATTGTGAAAAATTTAATAGGCAAAATCCAACTGTCTATGAGCATAAGCAGCGTCCTGTAAATACCGTTCAGCATGCTTCAAAAGGTGAGCCACAGAGTACGCCACGGGACGTCAATCTAAATAATAAACATACAAAAATTAGTCAACAGCAAGTTTCAACAGCTATCCTCGAAGCACAGTCTAGCATTAAATGCAATGAGCTGACAACTGCTAACCGAGGTAATTCACTTTCTGCAGTTGCAAGCAGAAGGAAGAGACCAATAATTATTGGTACGGCCTCCGAGGCTTGTCCTTTGAGGGCAGCTCAGGAGATTAGTTATCTACATATTTATAAACTGGATCCGAAAACGGTGGCTGAGGATATAATAAATTATCTAAAACCAAGTTATCCGGAAGTTGTATGTACTACGCTAGATGCTAAGTTTCCCGAAGACTACTCATCTTTTAAAGTTGGTGTATATAAAAGAAATATAGACTGCTTAATGCAACCTACAATGTGGCCCATTGGAACAAGAGTGAATAAGTTTTTTTCGATTTGAAAGGAGACACTAAATCCGATACTATGACTACATCCCTGAATATTTTTCATTTGAATATTCAGAGTGCATCAAAAAAATATGATGAACTATCAATTTATTTAAATGATAATGATTTTAATGTTGTATGCATTAGTGAACATTGGTTTACTGACGAATCTATCAGATTAAATAATTTAGTAAATTTTAAATTAGTATCTTATTATACTAGATCTAATCATATCCATGGTGGGGTATGCATGTATATTTCTACTAGTCTGGAATGCAAATCTTTAGATTTGCAGCCTTATTGTGTTGAATTACATGCTGAATTCTGTGCAATAGTTATAAAAGATATTTTAATTGTTACTGTTTATAGACCTTCGGGGGGTAATATTTCAGTATTTATTGCCCAGTTCGAAAATTTATTATATAACCTAAGTGAAAATTTTAAAAAATAGTATTGGGTGATTTTAATTTATATTTTGATAAACCCTCAGATAGTGATCTATCAGAATTTATTTGTGTTGCGGATAGTTTTGGATTAACGGCAACAATAACAGAATACACTAGGATTACTTCTAATTCTAGAAGTTGCATTGATAATGTTTTGACTAATATGAATGAAGAACTGTACACTGTCGGAGTAGTAGATCCTGTAGTAAAATCAGATCACCGGGGTCAATTTATAAAGGTGAATACAAAAATTGAGAAAAATGTTTGTAAAAGAACTATACGTAGAATTACAAAAACTGGTGTAAATAAATTTAAAGACGCGATATGTAATATTAACTGGGAAAAGTATTATAAAACGGACGATAGCGAGTACTTAGCGACGTTTTTGGTGACTTCATTGCAAACTGCAGTATTTGAAAATTTTCCTGAGAAACAGATAAATATTAATTCACCTCGACAATTACGTTGGTTCGACGCAAATTTACGGAAGAAAAGAGAAACGCTGTCAATTATAAATACAATTAATATTACACAAGGAATGCATTATAATAATTTGTATAACACGTTATATAAAGAATACAAGAGGGACATTAAAACTGCTAAAAAAAATGCTTATCAACATTTTATCGATAACTCTAATAATAAAGTAATAGGAGCGTGGAAAATAGTAAATTCCGAACGTAATGCAAACTTAACAGTAAATAAAGGTTTAAATCTTGATGCAGAAAAGTTTAATAATTTTTTGCCAATGTAGCTAACGAAATTATCAATAATTTATCAGTTGATATCAACATTCAAAGTGACTTAATTCGCAATATTGAAATGAGTAGAAATTCTTTCTATCTGCTACCCATCACAGAAGATGACATAAGGATTGCAATTATGTCACTAAAAAGATCTTACTGTATGGATCTCTTTTCTATAAATAGTTTAATACTAAAAGAAGTCTTCTCGGTGTTACTTAAACCACTGTGTCACCTCTTTAATAATTGTATAGCATCCGGAATTTTTCCTAATATTTTAAAATTAACACGCATCACACCAATCTTCAAGAAAGGTGATATTGATTTACCTCATAACTATCGACCAATTTCCATTATACCCATCGTGGGTAAGATATTTGAGATTATACTTAAGAAAAATGTACAGGACTACTTCGAAAATAATCAACTTTTAAATTCGGTTCAGTATGGGTTTCGAAAATAGCTCAGCAGTTTCCGCGGTAGCCAAAGTAGTAAGTGACATAGTTCAAGGTCTGGAAACTGGGCAACATGTTGGTATTACGTTGTGCGACCTCTCAAAGGCGTTCGACTGTGTTTGCCATAATATATTATTGGAAAAAATGTTTCGATATGGAATACGTGGTAAACCGCTTCAGTTGATCCAATCTTACCTGCAAAACAGGAAGCAGTGCATCATTACTGAAAAGCAAATTTCGAGCTTTGTGGGGTGGAAAGTGGAGTCCCTCAGGGCTCTGTCCTGGGACCTCTGCTTTTCATTATATATATTAATGACTTGTATTTATATCTATTGCCAGAGAAAAGCGTGTACTATGCGGATGACACCTCTCTGATTGTTACTGGTAATGATTCTTGTGCTGTTGTAAATAATCAAAACCAGTTAATTGAAAGAGCAAATGTATGGTTTTCAAACAACTATCTCAAATTAAATCAGGATAAGACACAGAAATTGATAATATCTAGTAATACCAGTATATCAGGGAGAGATGATGCGGTGCTTCTTGGTGTAACAATAAACTGTGGTTTAAACTGGTCTTCTCATATTGAAAAACTGAAAAAGAAACTGTCTCCTACCATATACCTTATTCGGAACTTGAAAGAATATACAAACAGCAGTACATTGTTGACAGTGTATTTTTCTTTGTTTCATTCTCATTTGAGTTACGGTCTTTTGTTGTGGGGTGGCATGTGGACATATTTCGCATGCAGAAAAAATTGTTAGAATTATCGCTAATGTGGGTTATCTAGAACACTGCAAGCCACTTTTTATTAATTATAAAATCATTACATTACCATGTTTTTTTATATTACTACAACTATGTGAAATCCATAATAATAAAGATAACTATAAAATAAACTCCGATTTTCACAGTTATAACACAAGAGGTGGTAACTTAATAAGACCCCCCAAATACCGTCTGAGCAAATCAGTTAAAAATTCATTGAATACTGCCCTTTACAACGTCTTACCACAGGAAATAAGACAATTAAATACAATGAAATTCAAAGTAAGGGTAAAAAGCTATTTAATTTCACGTGCTTTTTATTCAACACGAGAATACATGGATGCCCTTGAACATGGAGATAGATTTCTTTAGACATGTGATAATTTTATTATTGTTTTAAATTGTTTGTTGTTTTCGTGTACTTTGTTTGTTTGCAATATTTATTATTTTATTGTATACTGTGTTGACATGTGATAATTTTATTACTGTTTTAAATTGTTTGTTTTTTCATGTACTTTGTTTGTTTGCAATATTTATTATTTTGTTGTATACTGTGTTATGAAGTATGAACTTAATTGTTGTTACTTTTGCTATTGTGTATATGTTTGACTTGCCACAAATATTTGTATATATCGTGGTCAATAAAACTAAAACTAAACTAAACTAAACTAATAAGTTTGTCTATGAAAAAACTGGACTTTGATAAAATTATTGGATGCTGAGTGTCATAGTACAATTCAGTTTCTTGCAATCTGCCATCTAATCGCATTAAACCATGTTTATCTGAGAATGGCGAGAGCAATAAAATAATGGAATTCTTATTTATTGATCCATAATTTCTCAATAATTTATAATTTCCTCGGGAAAACTATATCTGTAAATATTTTATCTAACATATTTTGGCTTACTTTACTTCGTAAATTGTCAGATGTCGACTATTTTCCTTTTGTTCGAATAATGTCCACAAAGCGTAGAACGTACCCAGTTATTCTTAAACTTTTATCTAAGTTGCTGTATCCGTCAATATCAAATAACGCATCTGGTTTGCCATATACTATCTGAACATTCAGAATGTTATTTTCACAGCTTTCATCGCTAAGAACTTCATCATGTGGCCAATCTTATTCAGAAGATTGAAGCCAATGAGGACCATGTCTCCACAAATCAAAACATAACAGTTTCTTAATCTTAACTCATCTAATCACTAGGTCTGCAGGATTTTCTTGGCCTGGATGTTTCCAAATACATGCTTTAGATAAAGACTAATTTTCTCGAACGTGACTGCATACATAGGTTTCCATTTCACTGGCTCCCCCTGAATCCAGCTAAGCGTTATCTTGGAATCTGTTCATAAATATACTACTTCTAATGAATAACTTCATATTAGCAACAATGTATGGACTAGTAGTGACGCCTAATTTTACTCTTTTCATTCTATAAGTCGTTACTTCAGGAAATCTATCTGCATCCGTTACTGGGTTACGGCACCACAGATAACTGTGAGAATCTAGATCAGCTTCTGTTAAACCGGTTTGCAATAAACCTTTTCTATATTTGTACACGTAGCAATAGATCCAACTCTAAAATTCAGTAGTATTTTAACCAATTCTTATATCAAGATCATCTCCATGAAATAAATTTTCATTTAGATGTAAAACCTGGCATATGTGCTGAAGCGTCGTATAATACTCGTACTTTTGCTGTAGCTTTATCTTCCCTGTAAACAGGTCTATGAGGAATATAATATGTTTATTCATATTTAATGTTTGAGGAGACTTCTTAACACACCCTGTATATAGATACTTTCGGATTTCTTCATCATACTCTAACAATTTGTCATTTGTGATCAAATTTCTTGTTAGACCTCTTAACCTTGCTAGAGCCTGTTCATAATTATCATTCAACTGTCTAGTAAACTCCTCCGATTTCTTTGGTATGTTTGTTTTCTATACCTAACGTTTTCAGATCCCAGAACTCGTTTATGTTATAATTTTCTTCTTCAACATTTGCATGTAATACAGTAACTACATTCAAATTAACGCTGTACACTCTACTGGTGTTGGGCCGTGTATTGTTCAGTCAAATACATTGTTTACAGTAGTTGGTTGTGTGAGATACTTTCTACTTCTCCTGTTACAACTGTCCAATTATTATCTGCGACACCATTGATATTCAGTTTATGAGCTCTAGTTTTCCCACGCGTTTATCAGCCGACTCATAGCTATTTAGTTTTCTTATATTTCTAGACGGTCAATCGAGTTCAACTTAACATATTGTTTTATTTATTGACTTCTTAGGGCCGGTACTTTCATTCGGAAATTAATCAGCCGATTCATTAACAGTGTTGTTAAACTAATCAAGTAATTTAATCATGATTAAGAATTGCTTTGTACTTTATTCCTATTTTAACAGCTTGTTTGCAAATCGTTGGTTAACCTTTGTTGGCAGCAATGAATATTTAAAAAATAGTTCTAATGTATTGCATATGTAAATAAGGGTCACTAGACTGTCAAAAGTGTCAAAATTATTCCATCACGTCGAATTGAAAAAACGGAATCCGGCCTCTGTTTTTTGAAAAAGTATAATTCGTTTGATGTGCAATAGTTGTGGTGACAGGGTACAGGACGAGCTTATTATTTAAAGATGAATAAAGAAAATATTGGACCCAAGAAAAAAGAGAGAAGTACTAACTTTACCACCGGGGAAATAGATGTACTAATGAAATGTATTTTTCAAGAAATACATATAATCGAAAATAAAAAACCGATGCGGTTACACTAAAAGAGAAGCAGCAAGCTTGGAAGAGAGTGACTGTCCTGTTTAATTCAGCCAATTTAAGCAATCGAGATGTTGCGTCAGTGAAAATGAAATATGATAATATTAAAAGGAATTTAAAAAAGAAGATGACGCAGATTCATCAGCGAGGGACAGGTGGGGGAGAAACGATATTTATCGTTATCGTTATCGTTTATCGAAATATCGTTTCTCGCCGATCGCGATAAAGGTCGACAGCTTTCAATGGTGTCTACTGCATGTAGAACGCTTCGTGTCTGACATTTTCAGTCCGGCGTGGAGTAGCGAATGGCCGATAGATGTAGTTAGTTCTACACCGCGTACTCATGGTCCCTTCTGTCGGGTTAGACAGACTAAACAGCTAAGATTATTCGTCGGATACCTTACCTATGGCATACTGATGAGAGCTAATAAGCTCGAAACCGGTTTATGTCTGGTGGGCATCTGACGAATGACTCTAGCTGTTGCTATAGATTTTCCAGGTGTAATTCAATGCTGGTCGGGGCATTAGCCCGCAGAGTAGTTGTTTCCTGGAATTCCGTGTTTGCAATATGTACGTATAATCGTTAATCTTTAACAAAAATAAAATAAATGATTTAAGAAAAAAAAAGTTTTATTTGAAAAAATTATAACAAAGTTTGAAAGTAATTTAGAAAACTCCTTTGCCTTAAGTTTATACCATCTTCTCTTTGACCCAAATGTAATTGTTGATCTACCTCACCTCCAGGCTCTCTTCTTTCTCCTTCTTCTTTCAGGTTGTCTCTGCTTAAAACTGCTATATTATGTATTATAACTGTTGCTACAATAATCTTTTGTGCAGTTTGGAGATTGCATTTGATTCCATTACTTAAAATTGCAAATCTTCTTTTTATTATTCCAAACGTTCTTTCAATTACCGTCCTGGTAGATGTATGAGATACATTATATAGCTGTTCAGCTGGTGTATGTGGATGTAAAAGCGGAGTCATTAAATAATTTTTAAGTGGATACCCACTGTCACCTAACAGTATTCTATCGCCATATTCTCCATTTTCAAAACAAACTTTTAATATAGAGTTGTTAAAAATATGGCTATCGTGGCAGGAATCTGGTCATCTACTAACAATATCCATGATATAATTTTTGCTGACAGAGACAACTTGAACATTGAAGGAAAAAAATCCTTTTCTATTACGATATATTTCTGCATTATCTCCACCTGAAATAATAATAAATCTACTATTAAAATCTTTTGTTTGAAAGTTTCACAGTAAATTCATTTATGTAAAATGCTTACCAGGTGACCGTATAGGTATGTGTGTACAGTCAAGAGCCCCAATAACTTTTGGAATCCGAGCAAGCCTATAGAAATTGGCCTGAACAGTGTTTTTTTTTTCTTCATTCCCAGGAAATTTTATATACAGATTTGGAAAGTGAGGATCATGATGGTGAATTGTGTTTTGCCGCTTGCGTGTATTTGTGGCAGTGTTGCCAGGTGGGAAAAATTCAGTGCATGAGAATAATTTCAAAATAGCATGAGGTTTGGAGAAAAAAGCATGAGAAGGCTTAATTTATCAAAACACACCTCTTGACACAGCTTAATTTTTAATTACTTTTGTAATGCTATTTTTATTTCATTAAAAAGCATTATGTTATGCTTTTTTTATCATAATATTACATTGTATGTAGGTACTATCTATTCAATTTTGCCCTCGATTTTGCCTTTATTTCTCGTTAGGTCTTTGTTTTGGTAGATTTCAAAGAGTAATTTTAATAATTTTATTATTTCTTTTTGTGTCTATTAAAAAGCATGAGATTTTGTAATCAAAATATGAGAGCATGAGATCTCATGCAAAAGCATGATACCTGTAGGGCCTAACAATAGAATAGCATTTGTAATTATTCTTTTTATTATTCGACCTGCTGTAGTCTTGTGGACACCGATAAAATACCCAATTGTTATATAAAAATTTCCGGTGCTATAAAATCTCAACGTCAATAAAAGTTGACTTCTAATGGAGCTTCATGATATCTACAATAAATATGATATGCTTCAAGTTCTACTGTTTATGAGCGAGTTTGGAAAACTTACTGTGTATTCTCATTATGTAAATGTCGTTCTAATTCACGTACCAAGTTATGCACAGTGTCTTTGTTTAATCGAAACCTACGGAAAAACTCTTTATCATCCAAATCAACATAATAATCTTTTCTCTCTTGAACTGTGTATGTCCTCATATTCATTAGAAAATCTATAATATCTTCATCATTTTCATCGAATATTTCATTCAACTTTTCGAGATCCATTTCACAATTTCAATTAAAAATGAAAGTAGTATGACAGAAAAACCAAAATGTCAGATTACAGCACCACGCCCACATTTTAATCATGATTAACCATAATCAATGCCGAAAGTACTCAAAAGATCTCTGTTAAATTTGATCAACTGTTAAAGTACGTTAATCATGGTTAAGTTTGACTGAAAGTACCGGCCCTTATTAAACACAACTCTACTTTATTGAAAGACTTTTATGGACATTTTGACTTGAACCAAATTATTGAGAATTTCGATTACTCTTGGGCTTAATAGTTTGCACTCACTCTCTTTTACGAACGTCAACTAACTGCCACTCAAATACTACTACTGCAATACTATACGCCCTAAACGTTCACTTTTACAAGTCTTTAGTTCATAACATAAATACGCATGCAGTTTGAAATAAAACTTCATTATAATAGTTAATAAAACTTCATTAAATCGGTCAATAAACTCAACGTTTGCCAACGAGTCTTTACTGTCGCTATTATTATTAGATGAATTTTTATTGTATTTTTTCACTTTCTTTTACTCGGGTTTTATAGTTCGGGACACACATAATCGTAGCCTGTCTACCTTTACAGTTGAAACAGCAATTTAGTATTTTACAGCCACGTGCTTTGTGGTTGCCTTTAGCGCATTTAAAACAATGCGAATTTTGTTTCAAAATGTAACGCTTCGTCTCAATATTTAAATTTCTGTTGCTACATTTAAACGTTGAATGCGTATCGGAATCATAAAATATATAGTTATTAGTTACTCATGCAAAAAGTCCAAACACCGTTCGAGGTTTGTAACGGAATCTTTTAGCGTAATTTTCACCAATTTCAAGAAGTCTGAGCTTGAAAATTTGCACAGGGGTCAAGGACTGATGACAATACAATTATTTAAAAACTTTGTTCTAATGTCCTGACTAGGGGTGGGCGATAACGGTTTGGAACTATCGATTATCGATAAATAAAATATACCGATATTATCGATATATCGATATTATCGATATATCGATATTATCGATAATATATCGATATTATCGATAATATCGCTATTATCGATATAATATCGGTTTTATCGATATAATATCGGTATTATCGATAATATTCATACTATCGATAATATCGATATAAGCGATAATAACAATATTATCGATTAATATATAGTAGGGGTGGGCGATAACGGTTTGGAACTATCGATTATCGATAAATAAAATATACCGATATTATCGATTAATATCTAGATATTATCAATATTATTTAAATTATCAATACAATAATACTGCATTTTCGATAATTTCGATGTTACCGATTTAATAATATTATTTTTGCTTTGTATTAATTTGTGTACATTCAAGTTAGGCATATTGTTGTTCCATTGACTACGGAAATTAATAAAACAACATGAGAAAAGAAAAATAATGTATTTCTTGTCGAAAATAGATACACAGAACAAATAACATTAAAAAAATACATTTAATTCACTGAATAAGGTGTTTATTTAGTGACAGAAATATTAACTGTTCTGCATGTTGTCGGAAATCCTAATGGTACGTAACAGTACATGATGTATAATACTTGTTTACGGTTTTTGAGATATTACGTGTTTATTGTTCAAAATTTAGTCTAAAATCAGTCATTTGTTAAAAATCGCATTTTTAATTCAAAATGCTTAATTTTATGTATTTCGATTAATATATATGGATATTTTGCATATTCATTGAAAAAGTTATATTTCTTAAAAGACACGTGCTTGTAGATATTGGCTATTCGCGATAGCCGACTTAATAACGCACATTGTCTATGATTACTTCTTTTATATTTGAAAAAGTTAAACTTGTATTAGGTATATGAGTTTATTCTATCGTGGCTAAGAAATATTTTACAAATTTTAGTTCCATTCATCTTCATGTTAACCACGTAACAAGTAAACACTAGTATGTAATGTAGCAAGATCACTGAAAGATAAAGATCTAGGGTATGTAACTGAGTAACTGTATATACGTTTACATATAAGTCGCATAAATCATTATTGGCTTCAAGCTACGGCTAAACGTGATTCTTCGTGAGTCAAATTATTGATATTAACAAAACTAGGGTTGGAAATATTTATCGATATATCGATAATTCGTCACCTTAATACTTATTTGTTCAATATCCACTTTTTGTAAGTTTCAGTTAATCCCCACTAAAGTTGTAAAGTTGATATCTTTGCAAGGTTAAGTTTTTCAGACATACGAGTCTTTCTAAAATTTGTAATAATATTCAATGTAGTTATATATAAATCGGTGTTTAATTTACTAAATCGGTTACAAAGAAAATCAATTTTTCTTTTTGCATATTGAACAAAATTTCAAAAGTAAAGTGAAAATTTTTTTTTTTAGGACATTGAACAAGTTTTTCTGGATATTGAACACTATTACATTGTGTTGGCATTATTATTATTATATTCAATATACATATTCTAAAAATGAGTTTTTAAAATGTATTGCGGAAAGGGGTTTAAAAAGATTGTTAAAAAAATTATTAAGACAATTTTTAAATCATAATTGTATTTAATAAGAAATAAACGAGTACCTACTCTTTTTACAGTAACATTTACAAACTCAGTATAAATAAACAAAAATCGTATCTTCTTATTAAAGCAAGTATTATTACATTTTTAATATTGCCTTATAGAAAGCAACATCTGCTTCATCTTGCATGAATTTTAAGGCTTCCTTCAAATGTTTTATTTTTTCTTCTCTTAATTTTGCAGGTTTTTGTGGGTTTAGTTTCGGTAGATGATGTAGATCAATATTTTTTTTAGTTCTTGGTTTTAACAGACTAACAGCATTTATTTCACTTAGAAATGAAAGTTTGTAGGACAATGTCCATGTTTTGTCTTTATTATAAATAATATGTTTTAATTTTGTGTAGGGTACATCAGAGTATTTCAAAGTTGCTGCAGCAAGCTGATAATTAAGAAAATCTCTTTGTCTCATTTGGATTACCTGAAACCGTAATTTATTTTTAGGTATTTTACATAAGCATCTTATAAGACCAAGTGGACTGAAAATTTCTATTTTTCTAATGAATCTTTCAATGACGGAGTGTGCTGCATCTACTTCCTGCAAATTACCATGTCCTGGCTCAGAAAATTTTTGTTCAATAATTATTACATTATTGGAATCATCTGAATCAAGGAAATATTTAATTGCCGTAGACATCACAGAATTTTTATTCTGTGGAACACAACTATCTGACCATAGAATCAATTTAGTTAAATGAGGAAGATCAGTTACAACTCTTTTTAAAATTGTGATCAATGCACTGGCAATGTCATTTCCAGCTCTGCCACTTATAGCCTCATGCCAAATACAATTATAAACAGTTTTATTTACGTTACAATGAGCAGTTAAGTTATATACATTTAGTTTTTGTTTGTAAAAAAAGCTTGAAATTTCACATTTTGGCAATGCAAAAACATTCTCTAAATCAAAAACTAAAACAGCAACAAATTTGTCTTCTTTCTCTACAGAATTTATTTCTCTATCCATCGTTCTCTCATTTTTACCTTCTAATTTTCTTCTTAAATGATCATCTTGTGCATTTATTTGTTCAGGAGTAAGGTGCTTTATCGCTTTAAACTCTTCGCATTTATCGCACCTATCTTTTTTAGGCTTAAAAAAATCTAAATTAAAATGTGTGTTAAATATTTTTCTGTAAATACTCTCTGATACTGGCTCATTTACTTTCAATTTATATAAATTGTACATTCTGCTGATATTAAGCAATGGATCTAAATATCTCTTTTTTGTATTAGCCCTGCAATAATGTGAGTCCATTGTGGGAAATGATTTTATGTGGTTTTCAATTTCATTAATCTTTTCGATTGAGGTAAATGTTTTAATATGTTTTCCTTTTAGTGGCGATCTTGGAACTTTTGTAGTCTGGTTTTGGATTTTTTTAAAAAAATAATAAATTCTTTGTTGGCTTATGTCCAACGTATTCAAAAAAAAATTTTTACAAACTCGAAACTTCCCGTCTTTCAGTTCAAAATAATAAAAATGTGTATAAGATTTCCTACTTACTTCTTTTAAAGTACGTTTTCGAGATTCAATTTTTCTTTCTGTGAATTTACTGAAATAGTGAGATTTTTTTGTATCACTAAGTTTCCAGAACTGTTCATGTAATAATTTTCTGTCATCTTCAGAAAGTTTTTGCATGCACAAAAATGTACAATGTGGCGAACAACCTCCTTTAACTCTTCGTTTTGGTATATTTTTTCCTTTTGCATTAACGTATTCTTCGCCCTTTTGTCTCTTTATTTTCCGAATATTTCTGCCCCATTCCTTTTCATTTCTCGATTTTTTTCTGCTACTGGTATTGGGATCTTCATTTAAACGTTCTTCATCATTACCATCACTAGGAATGTACTCACTGCCACTGCAGCTGTCCTCGTTAACTATATTTGCATTTGTAACAATCTCATTATTCATAATAATTTCGTTGTTGATATTGTTGTCATTGGGAATATAAATATTTTCTTCGTTACCATTGTGAAAATTGCTAACGTCCCTATTAATCGCTTCCAAAATTTGTTCGCAGTTATTATTATTTGCTTTATTTTGTAGTTTAATATTTTCAATTATGACTATTTTTCTAGAAGCACTTGAGAGACTAACTTTATTTGCAACATTGATATCGTTTTCCGAGTAATTATAATAATTAAACTCAACTCCAACTACCTGTATTTTGGATTTACTATAGTCATCATTATTATTTTGCATTTTCCATGGCAACATTATTATATCCTCTGCATCAGTATTTAGAGTTATTTCACTTTTTTCCAATTTTTTTTCAGCAAGACCCATTTCTGATTCACCTCCAACATCGATAGATTCAACAATTCTAAAAAAACTTTACGATAAAATATCGATTGTTATTTATAATTTTATTAATTACTTACTGTCTAGTATCTTCATCCATATAGGGAACTGGGGAACTGGATGAACTCATTTTAAATAGTATTTATTGGCACCAACACAATAACTACGTCTCTAAAAATTCAAACTCCTACTAAAACTTAAAAACATGTCAGAACTGTTAAAACACATGGTGCGTCACGTGACATAAAAGCGGGCCTCTAATTGGTCTAAATGGATATTGAACATTATTATAAAAAGTATATATGGGATATTGAACAAAGCTGTAGCTAGTAAAATCTTAATATACCTTATTTTGTGCTGTTGTGTTCAATGTCCGGACATTGGACATAATAGCCTTTAAATATGTTCCTATTTTAGGGATATTGAATAAAATGTTTTAAAAACCTATAAGAAATATATGAAAAAGTTTATATTTCACGTGGATATTGAACAAAGCGAATTTTTACAAAAATTTTGGTGTATAACCTTCATTTTGCCTAAAAAGTGGATATTGAACAAATAAGTATTAAGGTGACGAATTATCGAATTATCGATAATATCGAAATTATCGATATTATTGAAATTATCGATATTATCGAAATTATCGATATTATCGATATTATTGAAATTATCTCGATAATTTTTTATCTGTATTATTATCGATATTATCGATAATTATCGATATATCGATAAATATTCCCAACCCTAACGGCAACGCTGCGAACTTTAATGACCAACCGCCGCGCCGTGCCCTGGTAGTCTGAGGTATATTTTTGTGCGTATACTTATATACCGATTATATATTAGTTAATAATATTATTGAAAAATTCGAATCTTTTTCTGATAAAAATGTAATGGAAAAGTGGGTTCCGATATTTAGATTGATGTTGTTAGTGATAACCTAAATGAAATGCTTAAATTAGTGTCCTAGTGTTCCTGTCGGCAATGCTTTCTGCGAACGTGTTTTCAGTATTATGGAAGCATTGTGGACCAAGGAAAGAAATCGACAGTATATCTCAAGTAAAATCGGAAACACAAGTGAGACTAAAGTTTGATTTAAAATGTGAAGACTTTTTGGCTCTAGTTAAATCAGACCAAAAACTGCTTCAGGCTGCTCGATCTCAACAAAAATATAGATTTAAGTAGCAATGGAAAGTAAAAAGGTTTATTTTATAGTTTATTTTAATGTTTATTTTTGTCAATAATATTTATTAGTTTTGTTAAGTAGGTACTTACTCGTACTTACCATTTACCTACTTCCTAGTCTTAGTTACCAAAGTTATGTTTAATGTTTATGAATTTGTTGTTTTTTTCCTCTTACCAGAAGCTAAGGGTAACTAGTCTATTTTATTTATGATCGATTTTATGTTTAAAAATAAAAAAAGTGTGTGCAATATATATTTCTGATGTTTGATGTTTTGTTTCAATTATTTGGAAACATAAAAACAATTATTGTCCCGGAATGATTGATGCTCAAGTTGAGAACCATATTAGAAAGGTATTTTAAGCTAATATAAATCAAATCTCCTACAATTCCTATCAATGAAGTCATATGTATGTTCTCTGATACCAAACATCTAGATATGCTAATGAACAATTCCACAGACTAAGCTATATTCAATAATTATCTAAAGAAATTAATCTATCTAAATTTAATAACCTGGTTTAATGAAAATACTCTATAAATATCTAACTTTCACTTTTGGTAGTGGGAACTCGAAAATTCAACCACAATAGATGAGATCTGACGACCTATTTCTGCATTTTTAGGATTGCTTCTTCAGGTGGCTTTAAGTTGACTCGAATATCTAACTATAAAAATTATTATATAAATTAAAATTATTTGAAATTAAATATCAATGACAAAAGTGACATTAGCCTGTCAATTTTAAATTAAATATGACAATACCTAGTTGAATAATGTTTACCCTTTCATGTAATTTTTTTTATATATATTTAGAGTACCTAGTTAGTTTCACACATTATTAATACCTAAAAATATATAAAAAAAATTTGATAATTTAAAGAAAAATCCAAAAAAATATTTTCGGAAAAAGATTTAAATAAAAAAATTTTGGAAAAATTTTGAAAAAAAATTGAATTTAAAAATTTTGAAAAACGTAAATTTTCAAATTCAAAGAAATTTTAATTTGAAAATGTTGGCAAAAATATTGAGTTTTGAATCTAAAATTTTGTAAAATTATAAAGCAAAAAATACAAAAATTTTATAGTTCGGAAAAAGATTTTGATACGAGAACGTTGAGAACAATTTTAATTTGCATATTTTATAGAAATAGATTTTTGAACGCTATCAATATTACACTGTCAATCATTTTTATTTTGGTCTACTTCCTACTTCGCAACGTAGGAAAGTGCTTGCACGTATTGTGTCAGTAGTTAGTGTTATGTGCATATACCTATGCGCATGAATTACACACATGCGCATTGGCCTGTGCAGAAATCTGCGCCGTAAAATGAGACTAAAAATTAAGAAAATAAATTATAGTTTTAAAAAACTAAAAAACACGCTTTAATAGCAAACCGAACTAAAAAGTAGAAAATAATTTTTGAAGTATCAAAAGTTTGTATTACAGCAATAAAAAATTCCGACAATCAATTACGACTAATTAATTGGGAATAAGATTAAATTAGAAATTAAATTATTAATATATATATAATCAGAAAGTCCCCCTTGATACCGTTAGGTGTGGGGGTGTCCTTGTTCATTGCCTGTTATCCATGTATGAATAAACACCATGCCTTCTTATTCTGTGTTAAGTCCTTTGCCTCCTTCCATGTTTTTCTTTTCTTCTTTATAATTTTTCCAATTTGGTTGTCCCATGTCTCCTTTGGCCTACCTCTCCTCTTCTTAGCTACTACTTTTGCCTCCCATATTTTTCTAGTTACTCTGTCCTGTCCCATTCTATTTAGATGTCCCCACCAGCTCAATTGTCTCTTTTCTATAAATTCTAATATTGATTCTATCTGGAACTCTTCTCTCACTAAATTGTTTCTTATTCTATCTCTTATCGTTATCCCTTTGACTCTTCGTAGATACTTCATTTCTACCGCTTGGATCTTGCTTTTTTGTCTACTATTCAGGATCCAGGACTCACACCCATATGTCAGTATCGGTCTGTAGATAGCTTTATATACCTTCATCTTTGTTGTCTTGGATATTTCTCTTTTATTTATAAACTTGTTGCTCATTGCATAATACATTTTTAAGGTTTTTTCAATTCTTTCTTCAATTTCTAGATCTTGTTTGCCTCGTTCTTCAATTATTGCACCGAGATACTTAAAATGGTTTACTTGATTTATTTTAGTGTCGTCTATTATTATATCTATATCAATTTTTTCATTCGAGATAACCATCACCTTCGTTTTCCTTTTATTTATCTTCATTCCCGCCTTTATCATTTCTTCATTCCAGATATTTAGACTTTGTTGTAGGTCCTTTTCGCTGCCTGCCATAATCGCTACATCATCCGCAAAAGCACATTCTTTTATCTCTACTCTCTCCAAATTTCTATAACCCACATAAAGACTTTTACATTTTTGGTTGCATCTGCGTATTATATCATCCATGAAAACGGTGAACAGTGCTGGACTCATGACTCCACCTTGTCTTAAACCCCCTGTTGTTCTGAACATGGTCGATTGCATATTTTTACTGATTACATAATTTTTATTATTATTGTATAAGCTACGTATTGCTCTTATCAGTTTTGCGTCAACGCCTCTATTTTCCAGACTTTCCCATATTTTTTGTCTATGTACAGTGTCAAAAGCTTTTTCGATGTCAATAAATGCCAAATATGTCCTTCCTTGCTTGATTAGTTTTTCTGTTATTTGTTTGATGGTAAATATATGGTCTTGTGTACTTCTGCCTTTTCGGAAACCACTTTGTGATTCATCAAGTGTTGGTTCAATATATTGTCTTAGTCGCTTCTCAAGTATTCTCTCGTATAGTTTCAGTCCTGTGCTAAGTAATGTGATGCCTCTATAGTTGTTACAGACTTTATGGCCTCCTTTTAAAAATAGGTAAAATTACCCCTATTTCCCAGTCCTCTGGTATTTTTTCTTCCTTATAAATTTTATTAACTAGTTCTAATAATTTATTTCTTCCACTGTGTCCCATGTATTTCACCATTTCTGTTGTTAATTTATCATGTCCCGGAGCTTTTCCATTTTTCAGCTGTTTCATTGCTTCATTGAGTTCTACTTCGGTGATTTCTTGATAATCATTATATTCGGATATATCTCTATCATCATTTGTCTCTTCTTCTCCTTCAGTTCCTCCACAATTCAACAACGACTGAAAATATTGTCTCCACCTCTCCATTACTTCATGTTCTTCTGTTAGTATTTCTCCATCTTTGTCTTTTATAGCTATAGTTTGATATGTCCTTTCTTTTCTTAATGTTTTTACAACATTGTAGAATAGTTTTTGGTTTCCCTTGCTAATATTTTCTATTCTGTCTCCGAAGTCCTCCCATGATTTTTGTTTCGCCTCTTTTATTTTATCTTTAACTATTGTTCTTTGTAATTTGTACTTGTTATAATTTTCTGCTGTTCTATTACCAAGATAATTTTTCCATAGCTTTTTCTTTGTATTTACTTGCTCCCTGATTTCTTCGTTCCACCATGCAGTCTGTTTCTGTCGATTGTTAATCTTCTTAATTCCGCATGTTGCCTTGGCAGATGTAAGTATAATGTGCTTGAATGCGTTCCAAGATTCTTCTACAGTTTCATTCTTTTGATCTTGTCTTTTTTTTGGTAATTCTTTGTTTAACCTTTTTTTGTATTCATTTGCTACATTTTCATCTTTCAGCTTGTAAGCTTTAATTATCTCCACTTTTTTATTTCTTTGTTTTTCGATGTATCTATCATTTTTTACCATCCTGTCTTTTATCTTTGCTACTAAAAGGTAGTGATCACTATTAATTTCTGCACTTCTTTTCACTTTCACATCTTGTATAATTTTTCTGTTTTCCTTTGATACTAAAATGTAATCTATTATCGACCTTTCGTTCCTGCTTGGTTCTTCTCGTGTGAACTTGTGTATGTCTCTATGGTTATGAAATGTGTTTGTAATTATTAAGTTATTCAGTTGACAAAATTCTAATAATCTTAAGCCATTATTATTTCTGGCTTCTTCTCCATACTGTCCAATGACTGCCGTAAAGTAATTATCTCTCTTACCTACTCTTCCATTAAAATCTCCTAGTATAAATATGCTTCCTTTACTTCTTTCTACTACAATGTTTAAGTCTTCCCAGAATGCATTTTTATTTTCTGCTAATTCATTTTCGTCCGGTCCATATACACTTATGATTGTTTTAATTTCATTGCCTTCTTTAATTTCCAATGTTAATATTCTTTCTGAATACGCTTCCCATGTGTTTATCTTATTTATTAGGTCTGCATGTATTATACAACCTACTCCAGCTTTTGCTCTCATAGTCCCCTGCACACCACTGTACATCAATAGTTGGTTCTCTAGCTCCAATATTCCCTGTCCCTTCTTTTTTGTTTCCGTAATAGCTAAGATGTCAAGTTTTGCCTTTATAAATTCCTCAGTTAGCTCTTTTTCTTTTCCTTGTAAATTTCTTATATTCCATGTTCCCATTTTCCAAATTCTCGCCTTGTCAGATTTATCAGTACTTCCATCCGTTTTCCTTGGAGCGCTAGTTAGTTTTTTGGTTCCTCTTTAGCGACCAACGCCCCCGCTGCATTATCCCATTTGTATTCTTCATTGTTTACTATCAATTTTTTGTACCCAACTTTAATCTTCTTTCCTTTTTCTTTTTCACTCTTGGCAATGTCGCAATGTCTCTAATTTGTTTTTGAATTTCTCTTTCTGTTTTTGTCATATCATTTTCTATGTATACCTTTGTGTTTCCCAACTTATGTTTATTCTTCATAATTTCAAGTTTCTTTTCCCAGCTTACTATTTCCGCTAATGTCATTTCTGTCCTTTTGCCTTTGTTAATTATTTTCGCTGTCTTTATTTCCGCATCCACTTGTATTTCTCTCATTAAAAAATTCTTTATTGATTTTTCTAGTTCTTCCTGAGTATTAAATATTTTGCCTTTTATTATGATGTTATTTCTCTTACCCTCTTTCTCTGTTTGTTCTATTTTATCTTCCAGTTTCTCTATTTTCTCCAACAATAATTCTTTTTCTTTCTCCCATTTTTCTTCCTTTTCCGTATCACTTCCTTAAGCTCTTTGATCTCCTCTTTCAGTTCATTATTATTTTCTCTCATTTCTGTTATCAACTGACGTAACATTTCTTTCATCTCATCCATCTCCTCTTTATTTTCCTTTCTTTTTGGCGACGCTACGGTTTTCAAAGTGATTTGTCTCTCCTTTTCTGCTTTTTTTTGTTCTGGTGATCTTAATATCTTTTTACTTTGTCTAAATATTTCTTTGCTGGGGCAATCGGGGTCTTCTTCGTGTCTTTCTCTTTTTCTCTCTTGGTACATTTGTGGGTTTCATTCGCCGTTACGCAGTAACTATATTCACAGGCTCGTGTATATCTGGTTGCCTACTATACTATACGCGTTGGCATAGAATACTCGCATCAACTGCTCGGAAGTATTTCTATGCGAATTTAAACCTTATTGATGTGATCTACTAACCTCAACAATAGCTACCATTTATCAAATTTATATTCGGGGCTGCAATATACTGCTGTTTTAATTAGTTCACCCAATGTCTCTTCACTTTATGTATTAGCTTTATATAGCTGTGTTTAATAAAATAATTCAATTAGAGTAAAAAAAGCGTGGGGTGCAATTTACTATATTTTCATAATGATTTTAATTTTATAAATACCTATACTACTGAAATAATTGTAACATTTAATATTGTCACGGATTTCCCAATCCGTCTTTTCTCTTACTTCCAGAAAAACAATGCGTTAATTAGTCACTTCTTTATTAACTACTGAACACTACTAATTACAACTCAACTAAACACTTATTTAATTAATCGCTATCTAAATCGCTTTGATCTCTCTAACTAAACACTTCACTTCAGGCTGTAATACAAGACTAATACAAGACTCTAGTACAAGACTAACTAACTCGGCCGTTTATTCTTCTTTTATAGACCCAACGAATATTCCAGGTATATTCCAGTATCTCTAGATCCCTTTTCTCGTACGACTGGAACGCTTCACGTCGATTCCCGATTTTTCCAGGCCGATCTCGATCACGGCATGTTGGTGCCACAGTCGTCGGTTTGAGAGTGAGTGGGGCAAATTCCGTGACACTGCCCCCTCCTTAGGACCGATCGTCCCGATCGGATACACCTCTATACGGGGACAGACGCTCCAGATGGACGACCTTCATCTTACTCCTGGGAGTCCTCTGTATCCGGTAGACAACATCATTGATTCTCTTAATGACTGTGTAGGGGCCCTCCCAACGGTTCTGTAGTTTAGGCGATCTTCCTTTCTTCCGCGTGGGGTTGTACAGCCACACCAGGTCACCTTGTTGGAATCCGACTGTATTGGCCCGGACGTCGTATCGAGTCTTCATGCGATCGCTCTCTAGTCGCATTCGAGATCTGACTTGATCGTGTACGGCTGCTAATCTTCGTTCTAGCTCATGGATGTAAGTGTCTGGCTCTGTGGGCTGTTCCGCAGGACAACCAAATACCAAATCTGCGGGAAGGCGAAGCTCTCTTCCAAAGATGATCCTTGCGGGAGTCTTTCCAGTAGTTTCATGGACAGCTGAGCGGTAAGCTAACAGGAAGAGTGGAATGAGCTTGTCCCAATCTGTCTGGTTCTCGTTCACAAACATCCTCAGATTGGTTTCTAGTGTGGCGTTGAAGCGTTCCACCATACCATCTGACTGGGGATGCAGTGGGGTAGTCCTGGTTTTCCGGATTCCCATAAGGTCGCAGACCTTTCGGAACACACCTGATTCGAAATTTCTGCCCTGATCTGAATGCAGTTCCATGGGCACACCAAATCTGCAGAACAGGTTGTTGACTAGAGCTTCTGCTACGGTCGTGGTCTCTTGATTGGGAAGAGGGTATACTTCCGGCCATTTGCTGAAGTAGTCCATGGCTACTAGCAGATATCGGTTCCCACTTTGGGTTTTCGGAAATGGGCCAGCGATATCAATGGCAATCCTCTCGAACGGTGCTCCTACGATGTACTGGCGCATTTTGCCTCTGGAACGGGTCTTCGGTCCCTTGCTGGCTGCACATACGTCACATTTTCGGCACCAATCTTCTACATCCGTCCTACAGCTCAACCAGTAGAAACGCTCCCTAATCTTCTGTAGAGTCCTATTGATACCGAAATGTCCACCCCAGTACCTCCATGTACTTCCTGCAGCACTTCCGTGACCCGGGACCTCGGGAGTAGTACTTGTTTCTTGACCTCCGTTCCGTCATTGTTCTCCCATGCTCTTTTTAGGACACCGTCTTCCAACACCAAGGAATTCCATTGAGCCCAATAGCTCTTTAATGTTGGGTTTTTACTGCTGACTTCAGCCCATGAAGGTCGGTTGTTGGCTTCTTTCCAGTCTAGTAAGGGCTTGATGTCACAGTCAGCTTGCTGGTCTTCCCGAATCGCCGCTGAACTCCATCTGTCTTCAGGTTGGGCTACTACTATCTTGCAAGGAACAAATGATATGTCCTCTTTTCTTTCGAGACTACCACAGTGTTTGTTGCTGGTCGGACAAAGTCTAGAAAGAGCATCTGTGTTTCCATGTTCGTTGCCTGCCTGGGAGTCGCGCCATTGCCGATCCGCGACTGGCGCCCTACACTGTCCCTTTAGGTGACCCGCCCGCCCACAGTTCCAACATTGAAGTGGGCGTTCTCTTTGTCTATCGGGTTGTCCTCTCTTTGGTCTGGTAGTTAGGCTGAATTTATCAATGGCCTCCTTCAGTGTTTTGATTAACTCTCCATTTCCCGTACTGTTGCTATTGGCACTAATGGTTCGTACTTTAACATGTTCCCTAGAGACTGCCGCTTGGGAGTCGCGCCTTTGTTGATCTGCAACTGGGGCTCTACACTGTCTCTTCAGATGTCCCGTCTGTCCACAGTTCCAGCATTTAAGAAGGCGATCCCTTCGACTATCAGATTGTTCTTTCTTTGGCCCAGTAGATGAACTGAATTTATCAATAATCTCCTTTAATGTCTTTATTAGGTCTCCATTTGCCATACTATCGCTGTTATCACTGATGGCCCGAACTTTAACACGTCTACCGGATGCCATCTTTGCTGCCTCGAATTCCAGTGCATGCGAAAGAGCGTCGTTCAATGTTTTGGGTCTGGCGAGTCGTAGTGCCTGCTGGGTTTCACAATCTCTTAGGCCGTCGATAAAGACTTGGATGGAGAGCTGATCTACAAATTCGAACGGGGCTGTTGGATATGCCAATCAAACCAGTCGGGCAACGTCGGTCTCAAAATGTTGTAAATTCTCTCCACTTTGCTGGTGACGATTTTTCAATTGTGCCTGGTACACTTGCTGCAGGTGCTTATCCCCATATCTCATTTCCATATGCTGTTTTAGAAGGTCATAGTTACTCTGCTGCCCAGCAGGAACTCCTTGTAAGACGTCAAGAGCTTCCCCTCGTAGAGCAACTATTAAAGCGGTAGCCTTTTCGTAATCAGACCACTCGTTTGCTGCAGCTGCTGCTTCAAACTGACGCACATATACATTCCAGGAAACCTTACCATCGAATTCAGGGGGTTTCGTCTTCTGAGTTCGGATAACAGGCCCTTCTGATTTGATTACGCTCTCCTTTGTTACCTTGTCTAATTTATGTCGAAGCTCTTCGCAGGTTTCTCTAACCAAGTTTATTTCTTCGTCTATTTCCTAACAGTTCTTCGTTCATTTCTTTTCTTTGTTCTAACAGTTTCTCCTCTACTGTATTTTCTATTTCTAACTTCACCTGCATTTCGTTTGTCTGAGTTCTCATTTCCTGTTGTATTATCTGCATCTGTTCTTTCATTTTATACCCTTGTTCTTCTAATTTATTTTCTAATTTCTCCTGCATCGCTTGTCCCTGTTCTTCTAATTTCTTTTCTAATCTGTCCTGCATCGTTTGGGACTGATCTTCGATTTTATGCCCTTTTTCTTCAAATTTTTCTTGCATTGTTTTCGTCTGGTCTTCCATTTTATGTCCCTGCTCTTCTAATTTCTCTTGCATTGTTTGTCCCTGTTCTTCTAATTTCTCTTGCATCGTCTTCGCCTGGTCTTCCATTTTATGTCCCTGCTCTTCTAATTTCTTTTGCATTGTCTGCATTATTTCTAATAGTTTTGCCAGTTGTGCATCCATATTGACTTGGCTTCTAGTTACAGGCATGCACTCTATTTGGAAAGTTCTAGAATGTCCACGAATGTATTTCTAGATATCACCGTTGCCTTCCTTACAATGAAACGAGTGCAGTGATATGCCACACTTGGGTATTTGTCTCACTCCGGTATAAAGTTCTAGAATGTTCGAGATTGTCCTTCGTAAGTACCACCGTTCACTTCCTTAAGTCACGACGAGTGCGGTGATATGTCACACTTGGGTCTTTGTCTCACTTCCGTACAAAGTTCTAGAATGTTCGAGAATGTCCTTTGCAAATACCACCGTTCACTTCCTTGAGTCACGACGAGTGCGGTGATATGTCACACTTGGGTCTTTGTCTCACTCCCGTACAAAGTTCTAGAATGTTCGAGAATGTTCTTCGCAAATAGCACCGTTCACTTCCTTAAGTGACGACGAGTGCGGTGATGTGTCACACTTGTGTCTTTGTTTAACTCCCGTATAAAGTTCTAGAATGTTCCAGATTGTCCTTCGCGAATAACACCGTTCACTTCCTTAAGTCAAGACGAGTGCGGTGATATGTCACACTTGGGTCTTTGTCTCACTCCCGTACAAAGTTCTAGAATGTTCGAGATTGTCCTTCGCGAATACCACCGTTCACTTCCTTTCGACAAGACGAGTGCGGTGATATATCACACTTGGGTCTTTATTCCACCCACGCACAGGGTTCCAGAAAGTTCTTCCAACTTCCACTTAAACCCACTCACGCACAGGGTTCCAGAAAGCTCCTCAAACTTCCAGTTAAATCCCACTTTGTGGACAGGGTTCCAGAAAGCTCTTTAAAACTTCCAACTAAATCCCACTTCTGACACCAAATTGTCACGGATTTCCCAATCCGTCTTTTATCTTACTTCCAGAAAAACAATGCGTTAATTAGTCACTTCTTTATTAACTACTGAACACTACTAATTACAGCTCAACTAAACACTTATCTAATTAATCGCTATCTAAATCGCTTTGATCTCTCTAACTAAACACTTCACTTCAGGCTGTAATACAAGACTAATACAAGACTCTAGTACAAGACTAACTAACTCGGCCGTTTATTCTTCTTTTATAGACCCAACGAATATTCCAGGTATATTCCAGTATCTCTAGATCTCTTTTCTCGTACGACTGGAACGCTTCACGTCGATTCCCGATTTTTCCAGGCCGATCTCGATCACGGCATGTTGTTTGTTTACCAGAATGGCGTAGGGGCGATCGGGGCAATCTTAGGCAATTCGCGGTGCCACAGTCGTCGGTTTGGGAGTGAGTGGGGCAAATTCCGTGACAATATCAAGCACTCCACGCTTGTTTTTACTATAATTGAATTATTTTATTAATAATAATTAAATTTCAAATTTAATTTTATTCCCAATTAATTAGTCTTAATTGATTGTCGGAATTTTCTATTGCTGTAATATAAACTCTTGATACTTCAAAATTATTTTCTACTTTTTAGTTCGGTATGCTATTAAAGCGCGTTTTTTTAGTTTTTTTAAACTATAATTTTTATTTTTCGTTCTTCTCGTGATACACCACTTGAATCACCTGATACTGCTTGGGCTGATTCAACTGAATCAGTCAACTTCGAATTCAATAAATTTGAATAGTGTTTCTATTTCTTTATTATAATTCATTGTTCGAATTTGAGTGAATTATATGGAGATTTCACTTTACTTTGTTTATTGTATTCGACTTCTTGCTTAAGCGACAGTTTCATTAGAATTGTTTTACCACTAACCCGTATTTGTCTGATTAAAACTTTTAAGAATGGGTAACACTGAAATCGTATTGTATAATTTGCGTGACGTTGCAACATCGTTTTTGTTTTTTTTACAGGACTGAGATTTATTAATTTCTGAACGTAACTGTCTATAATTTTGTCTTTATGACCAAACTTGCTGAAACATTTCAATCGCATCTTTACGAATATAACACGCTTCTGATGGTGTCAACCCGGTAATTCTAATACGCATCCCTTTGAAAATGACTTCAAATTCAATTTCGTAGCATTGTCTAGCACTTTATTTTCATCCACGGCACTTTTAAATTGTTCCCATAATGGTATAAATTTATACAAGTCTTCGTTGAAAGTTTTTAAATTAAGCATGTAGAATCTTGCCGAATTCGTTGATACATCTGTGTTACTCTGATTTTCTGTCTGATTTTGGGATTGCACTGGTGTGCGTGCTTGCTATCGCCGTCCGAGATCGCTATATTTTGCTGTCCGACTCCTAGGCATGCTAGCCGTTGTTGTTTAAATTTTTCTTCTAGCTTATCTTCTTTTATATGTTTTAGGGCATCGCTTCTTTTAGATTGTTATAGGTCATTTTTAACCTGTTCATCATAATCATTTCAGTATTTACTTTTTGACTCGTTAATACATAAATGAAGATTTTGTGAGGCTCATAATTTGCGAATGACAGGTTTTTTGTACTGCATCTCCATCACGCATAGTGTTCACTTTCTTACACAACAATAATACTCTTGTCAAATCACACACGTTCATTTTAGTGCTCGATTTGTTCACGTTTTATTTTTAAAGGTTTCTGCAAGTTTTTCCCAGGTTTCGGCTCCAACAAGTGTAATTAAAACATGTAACTTATTAGTGCAAGGTCCCAATGCAAAGTACCTTCACCCAGATGTTAATAGAAATAATTGCATTTAAACATGCGTTTCATATACATCCTAACAAGAATTGGTTAGGTTGGCTAATCAAAGCCGGGTCCTAGAGACATTAATTATGCATTAAAAATATTAATTATGGAGGTGAACTACAAATTAGTTTTAATGAAATAAATAATGTATCATTTGGAAATTGGCAACCTGATAAGTAAATATGCATAGAGTTGTCACTCCTCAGGAGGTTCTCAACATTGGTTGTTTAAACAATAATGTTTATATTGTTGGCGTACAACTTCACCGGCTGTTTAATGAAACAAAATATATACCAATCGAAAGCTCATAGTTTGCGTTTTCAGACTATATAGTTGACTGGATATTTCTAGGTCCAAAGTGAGACAACCCTTCCGGAAATGTTTAAATTTTGGGTGCGCGAAATAATACGAAACTTGCCGCTGTGCGACCTAGGCAGCGACGTAACACAATGATTGATTTTTATATTAGTCTCTTTTAGGGCGGTGGATTGTTTGGTCTTAGTCTTGGGTTCCCCCAGCCTCTGCAGAGTCTATGGGGGTATACGTTGGACCGGTTTTATATTTTCGGGCAGAATATTATTATGTGATCCGTATTATATTAATTAAAAAAAAACACTACAGATCGCAATTATATCTGTTGGAAATTATGCATGTACGTGCATGGGCATTATTTACTGTTTGAGATTTACTCGAGAATTGACTCACCAACAATGTGATATAAAAAGGGTCAGAACAGACACCGTTAGTCGCAAAAATAAACTGAATAAATTATATATGAGGGTTCGCCCCTGCAACCGGTAGACCGTATATAAGCTATATTCGTGGAGAGATTGGCACCCTCTCTGCGGGTATGGTAGGGTGGGAGAATGTTGACTTGGGTCAATGTGAGAGATTGATACCGGTTGGCATTTAACTACCCCCCTAATTAATGAGGTTTTCCAGGTTTCCCTCATTCCTGCACTGAATGGTGGTTAGGGCCTACCAACGTAAGTCGTTCCTTTGCGCAAATGCGGCCTGCTTAATAATAATATGCCGCCCCCTCTCCCGCACAAGTCTTCGACTTCTGGGCTAATCCTCGTGATTAGAATGAGGGGTAGAGATATTATTATTATTATTATTATTATTATTATTATTATTATTATTATTATTATTATTATTATTATTATTATTATTATATCATTTAATAAAACAAGATGTGATCTTTATTTAAAAAATGTATTTAAATAAAAAACATTATTTTTTCCTTGGCACATGATAGACACACATTTTTAATGTAAATTTTTATAGTGAATTATTACCATTACGAATAAATTAAATGCGCGTTATGTGCTATGAAAACTGATACTCTGTTGTTCATATGTTCGACTCTGTGAGAGATCAAATCTACTTATAAAACCTTTTTACGTTTATTATCTCTACTTACATAAATTCTTTACGTCGGGGGTTTTTTAATTATTTTATCCTTTTTCAATTACATTTTAACCGTCGTGGGTTTTTTTCAAAATTTTTAATTTTGCTTTTATTTCAAACTTTTTAAAGAGCATAGGTACATACATTATAAAAAATCGATACAGTTTTTTTTAATATATTAATATATAATTATAATAAGTATTTACTACTGAACTTTGCCGGGGGCTTTGCTGTAATTCAAATCGATATCATTACGTAGAATGAAAATAATAAGTTAAGAGGTATAATCTAGAAAATATTAAGCCGCAACTTTAGAATATTCGTTAAAGAGAAGAGAAGATAAAAATGACGGTAGAAAAGGCAACTAATGCCGGATGACATGATGAACTTTTTGTTTTTTAAGTTTTATCTAAAATTTTTAGAGTTTCTGTACCACCACGCTCAACAGAAATACTTACCTATCGAGCTCTAACGATTTTTTTAAATATGAAGTATAATAAAATAAAATAAATTACCGCAGTGCCTCCTAGTGATTTACCACCGTAACACCTGTTTAAGAACCTTCACTAATCAACCACAAACCCTATATTGAATACCGCATCAAAATCGGACAAGATATTAATGCAACGCCACCTAGTAAGTTACTACCGTAACACCTATTTAAGAATCCTCACTAATCAACCACAAACCCATTATTGAAAACCGCATCCAAAACGGACTAGTAGTTTTGGTTTTGCACAAACAAATGTTTACTGTAGCGCCCCCTGGTGAGTTGTCACCTTAACACATATCTGAGAATATGAACCACAACTAAACCCGAACCCTTCACTGAAACCCACATCCAAAACGGACTAGTAGTTTTGGTTTTGCACAAACAAATGCTTACTGCAGCGCGCTCTGGTGAGTTGTTACCGTAACACCTATATAAGAACATGCACCAATCAAACCAGAACCCATCACTTAAAACCGCATCAAAATCGGACTAGTAGTTTTGGAGATAAATGGCAACATTGGTTTGCACACACATTCTCTCACCCCAAACGCATATACCGTTCTGTCGTGTGTAAAAATGTATAAATTTAATTAATATAAGGCGCCATCCGTTTTTCAGCCCCCTGATGGTAATGATACAAAGAAGCGGGGTGCGGTGTCTAGTGATCCGATCAGTTACTTATCCGTCTAGCTATCTGTCGTATTATGGATCTTGGGTTCCGTGTTCCACGAGAGGTGGGCAACTCGACTCTTTTTGATGAATCGATTCGCACGATTCAATTTGGTAAAACGAATCGACTCTTACGATTCGTTCATTTGAACGATGAAATTTAATCCCGAGTTCTAATGCTCTAATACTATAATTATAATTGTGACGTATTTTTGGTGTTCGGTCGCAGATGCCGAACTAGTACAGCCACTTTAATCAGTCCGGGTTCACTCGGTGGAAAAGTTATGTCCAAGGTTCAGGAATATTATAAGACTCGGTATCCAAAATAAAATATTTATTTTATAAAATAAAATGTCGTCCTGTAAACAAATAATACTAATTAATTCCCCAACATAAATAAAATAAATCCTGAAATAATAATACAAAATTACAAAATAACAAATAGGGCGGTAAGGAATATACGGTGTAGACGTTGAGTGTCGCGGAAAAAGCGTGCTAAATACCCAGTGTCAAAGACCACGGGGACGACGTCGAGTACCGCGGAGTAACACCTGCTAAGTACTCGGAGTCGACGGAATACGGGCAAGACCTCGAGCGCCGCGGAGATTACCTGCTAAACGCTCAGGACACCCAGAGGAAGGTAGAGTGACGCGGAAGTTACCTGCTAAGCACCCTGGGGTAGAGGAAGGTTGAGTGCCGCAGAGAGAGCCTGCTAAGCACTGCCAGTGAAGACGATTTCGCCGGCTTTTATACAGAACGGTGGGTAGTGTCGTGTGCAAAAATCGCGGTGCGCTAAGTAATTTAAAGTACCACGTGCGCCAAAGAATTAAAGTACAGTGTGTGCAATATTGATGGTTAACATAAAATCAGGCAAATATCGGTCCCATTTCCACTGATCATTTTCACAAAACTGTGCTATCATAGTTTCTATGACTTTATTTGCTCTTTCGACGGAATTTGTTGGCGGCGTATACGATGGAGAAAATAGTTGGCGGATTCCAAAGTCGGTTAAGAACTTACGCATTTCACGGTTTTTATATTGCACACCGTTATCATATATTAACACCCTCGGACATCCAAATCGAGCGATAATTCTTTCGTGCAATGTTCTACTTACTGCAGCGGAGGTAGCTTTTCATAACGGCTGGAATTCTATCCATTTAGTGAACTGGTCCTGAAAAACTACAATATATCGGTTTCCATCTTTTTGGAGTTGTTTGTGCTCGTAGGTTTGTTGTACTAAATCGGAAATTGTTTTTACTTGGGTTCTTCGGATGTATTACGTCGGAATACGGGCAAGACCTCGAGCGCCGCGGAGATTACCTGCTAAACGCTCAGGACACCCAAAGAAAGGTTGAGTGCCGCGGAGAGAGCCTGCTAAGCATTGCCAGTGAAGGCGATTTCGCCGGCTTTTATACAGAACGGTGGGTAATATCGTATGCAAAAATCGCGGTGCGCTAAGTAATTTAAAGTAGCGCATGCGCCAAAGAATTAAAGTACAGTGTGAGCAAAATCACAGGTTCATTACATAATATAAATTATAATTTTTGAAATTTTAAATCGGCGGCGGCGATTTATTCACGCATGCAATATCTGTATTTATTCACTGGTTTTCATATTTCACATAATGTAAGTGTATATAATAGTTAACCTATGTGAAACATTAAATTTCTAATTTTATATCTAACTGTACGTAAAACTTAATATATACATGTGAATGGAACGTTCTGTAATGTATAAAATAAATATTTTACTACAAAATATTGGGAAATGTGTAAAAAATCAGATAAACAAACTCGTATTCCATCTTTTAACTACGATTCATTTTCCGCGAAAATTTGTTGTAAATTATAAATACAAGAGATGCGCGAAATAATAAAAAATGCAATAATTTATGTCATGTGGCAAATGGCGATTCCTTTGAACGAGTTGCTTCTCAAATATTGGACCGATACGCTACGATTCATTTCACGACTCGCGAATCGTCTGACAAGTGGCGATTCATTTGCTAGACTAGAGTTGCTTCCTAAATATTAGATAGTTTAGGTCAATTGTCGATTATCATGATACGTAAAACGTAGAACGTGTGATTTTCACGTTTACGTATAGTAAGATTCGTGTTTCAAAAATGAGTTTAAGTAGGATAAGTTATCACGGAATCATATTATTCAGAAACGACGATTATTACTTTAATCTACGAGTATTGCCCCTTCTGTTCGGTTAGTCTTTCATCAATCTGTTATGTGCATTCGGAAGATTTTGGCCACCTCTTCGGTAAGTATACGTCTCCGTTTACGTTACGCAAAGACCCGTGAGCCCACGTACATCCGTATCACGTAAACGTGAAAAATTCTAATTTGAGCATACCTGACGGTTAAATTCTACGTACGCGTTGACGTATTGGACACAACTTAAATTCTCTATTGACCCGATGCCATTACGATTCACAATTCATTTCGGGTTTCGCGAAATAGTGCATGGCAATTAATTTGAACGAATCGCTTACCAAATACAGAGTCGATTCACACGATTCTTTTTTAAGAGTCGTTTAAATGAACGACTCGTTCAATCTTTGCCCATCTCTATTCCACGGTACCTCAGACAAAGCCTTGGCCTTCCTGGGATGGCAATGTAAATAATAATTATAAATATACTTATATCAACTATTATTACAAGCAAACAATAGAAATACAAAGCAGGCACAATTAATTAAGGTAAAGGTTAAGTTAAATGCAACTAAGCAGTGGTGAAAGCTCTACTAATTGAACAAAATCGTTTAGGGAAACTATAAAAGCCAAGCCAGTGAGTGCGAGCTAAGCACTACTAGCAATGCAATAAATATATGGTAAATACAATTATTAAGCAAAGGTAAAGGCTATACTATAAACAATCAAAATATATTTCAGGTTAAAGCCATGCAGGGAGTGCAGCTAAGCAAATTGACAAAGAAATGACTAAGCTAAGCTTATCTGTGATCTGAACTGCCTTTTCGTACTGTCAGAGGCTCACTGGAGCACCTGGTCGGCTGGCAGGGCGCCTAAGTAGAGGATACCGTTTTTGTTATGCGGCTATCGTTAGCTCTCGCCTACCATCGGCCGTTATCGGAGATTGTAGACGCTCTGAATGGACATTCAAAATTTAGAGATCTTATTCAAGCCGTGTTTTATTCGTTACTCCTTCCAAATAAATTAATACACGTCAGCATTTTAAATGCAACAAAAGGACTTTGAGAAGAATAGGACAGATATACAAATAAAATCTAGTTTTCTATTATACTAAGTATAATAGGAAAATAAACATGAAGGCTCTGGTGTATATAATCGATGACAAGATATAAGCAGTATTATATTTGATTGATTACCGGGTGTTCCCTCTAAGACTTTCAGTGCGAATATCTCAGCTACTATTGCAGCTAGTGCGACAAAATTTGGTATACTGGCACTAGATGGTGTGTAGAATTCGACGATGCCATTAATTTTTATACAGGGTGTTAAGTTTTGCAGATAATCGATTTAAGTTCGATTTTTTGGTAGTCAACCTCGGTAAAATTTGTATTTTAATTGGAATATTCTTAATTATGAACACATTCTGATAAAAAAATGCGAAAATTTTTTATAATAAAAAAACGCCTATGAAAAGTACCCAAATTTCATTGTTTTGTCATGCAAAATGTGTATAGCCGTGAGTCCAATTTACACACACGCAACAACCGCATGGATAGACGTCAAAACGTAAAGTGACAGGAACTGTCAAAGCAAGTTTGACTATTTTTGTAGGAATTTTATTATAAATACGTAACACCACGAGGTACATTTAATCTGCGTACGTATTTGCAATAATGTTAGTTTTGTTAAAAAAAATGGAATCTAGAGGTTATTAGCTGTTCGCGTACGCTGAGCTTTATTCGGCATGAATACTCTGAAAATATGTAAAACATGTTTGTTTAATTGTATAATACGACTATTCTCGGAAATAATAAAAGCGATAAAGAACAATCCCTACGAGAAGACTAAATCTATGAATACGTCACGCCCTTGACTCGCTGCTTAACCACAGACAGAGGACTGTTGTTAGTGTTGTTTACTGTGAATATGCTGCAGAGCGCAGACGCTGAGCAGTGAGCCCGACTGTCTCGAGACCTGAAGGATTTTTTTGCGAGTAACCGTTGAAGTACCGGTACCTGTTTTTTAGTAACCGTACTGTTTTAGTGTGAAAGCGGTTAGTGAGGGGAAGAGACATGACGTAGCTGTTGACGTCACAAGAATAACACCGGTTACTGAAATCAGTAACATATTCAGCGAGGTAGGTAAGCCAAAAGCGGTTACGAATATTACGAAAATTGTGAGATTATAACATAAATTCTTCTGCACTCTGCAGAGAACATTTCATACATTACGTCTTAATAAAATGATTGATTGTTATTAAAAACAACATTGTTTTAAAGAAACTTTTCCTTTTTTTGTACTATATTTATAATTTTCCATAATAAAGTTAATCAACTTATAAAATGTTACTTTTCCATTTGTAACAGTTGATAGAATATGTACAATGTGGCTATATTTTTCTAGCCATTCAAATGTCGACTTGCCTCACTCTGGTGGAACAAAGTAAGGTTTTATTATTAAAATTAAAGTGCAATAAACAATATATATTATAAATAAATTCAACAAGCACACAAAAAACAAACGCTTCCATGCTGCTGTTGCTTGTTTACAAAATTTTGCGGTATGATTATTTATTAATTTATAACAACCACAGATTCAAGAAAAACCATAACTGGTGTATTTTAGCGAGCCTACGTTACCGGAACATATCTAGGAGTGGGGGTCTCATGTAAGAGATACCGTTAACTAACCGTTATTCTAACAACGGTTAGTCGCAAAAAAATCCTATTGATGTCCTGATGACCTGAACGATGTGTAAACTTAACCTAGAGTTCCAAATAATGAAAATAATGAACAAAGCCTCTTCAACAAGTGGTAAAAATGTTTTAAAGCCTAGAAGCAATCATAGATAAAAATGCAATGGATTCCTTGAGTGAAAGCTTCAGTTCCAGTATTACAAAAATATATCTGTTATAAAAACTACTCCACATCAAATGTGAGTAATATTTCGAGCCATATACCTAGATGTGCTAAAAATTACTTTCATACAGTTAAAAAGCTTGATAGTACGAGATGTGTAAGTACTAAGTATAACGATTAATGGGAACTGAGACGAAAGACGAAGGAAAAATATCAGTGTACTTAGTAGGTAATTATAACTTGCATACCTATTATTTTTCGTCTTTTTACATTGAATATGAGTTGTAGTTTCTTGTACTTATGTTTCATATTAGCTAATTCATTTCAAAGAACTATGGGGTTAAAATTATAAGAAATAGCCCAGTTACGCAAAGGCTAGGATTATCTTTACCTAATTAGTTTCAGATGGAGAAGCTATTGGGGGCTTACTTTCAAGAACAGAGATGAGGAAACATATTTCAGTATTTGTAGGAGAACATAATGAATATAAACATATTCATTTCACCTTGTGGTTTGCAGAAATTAAAAAAGTCTACGATAATGTTTCGTTTCACCTCTAGGTAGGAACCTAGAAAACAAAGTGCTGTTATGGAAGCAGGTTTACATACACAATTACGTTAATCATTGATTAAAAGATTCGATAAGATACTGAAGAAGCCAGATGCCAAGATTAGTTTATATTCGTGCGACAGAGATGGAAGACGAGGAAAATTTTGCTAGAACACATTAGACTTTACGTTTTGCTATAAATAAAAACATACCTAACTTTCTGTACTTGGTTTAATTATTTAATAAAATTAAAGTTCATGGAATGTGTAAGTTAACGAGTGAATTAAATAAAAAATATAAATAATGCAAATATGACGGAAATTAAAGTTTATTAAATTGTTATCGTTTGTATTTATTATACACTACAGCAAATAATCCTTGTGTTTAATAATTCTATAACAAAATTAACATGTCTAAAACATAAATATCTGTGAGAACTGTTAATATTCAATTCTTAAATAAGGTAGGTATAATTATCAAAATGAAATGAATATAAAAAACTCACTGAAAAGTATTCTACATTTTCAAGACTAAATGAAAGATTTTTTTCAATTAAAAAGTAATACGTACCTACAGTGGTTTATTTTTTTTATTAGTGGCTAAATTGATTAACTTGACCCTTCATCTTTAAGTATTCATTATTTCTTAAGCATCTGTGTTTAATAATTCAGGTAGAATAAAAAAAGATAAATACAAAATTTAATTTATTAACAATAAAATAAAACTACAATAAATTAAAAGTATCTAAGTACTTACATACCTACATTTAATCGATTTTATGTTAAACAGTTCTGTATTCTAATTTACAGAGCATCGTTCAATCTAAGGGATGGTCAAGCATGTACAATTAGGAACAAATCTTGCCATTTCATTGTTCGATACCTACCTTATTACGTTATTTTGTGTATATTGTAACAACACTTAACTTTCAACATTTTTAAGATATTCTAACGAGATGTTTTCATACTGTACATAGAATTATGAAATTAGTTAAGTTTCTTAAATTTATTCGTTTAGAAATTTTAAAACCCACGACAACTGAATTTAATTTCTTATAGAATACTTTTCAAAGTGAGTTAGAGACTTCTTTATAATATTATCCATCATTCCATATTTAGAATTATTTCTAAGAAAATGTCTGTGTAATATTTTTCGCTTATTCTTTCTAGTGTCTGTTTTAATGTAGGTACTAATTTGTGGCACTAAACACACATAACTGAAACAAAAACAATAACTACAAATTATTATCTAGCTTTAAATGACTATTTGATAGGTATGTACCTACTGGGTATAGTAGGTTTGCAGGTGATTCTTCCTAACAAAAACCAGTTGCTTTATTCAAGTTCTGTATCATATGAAATACAGAAATTGTAGTTCATTGTTTACTATTTTACAGATGTAGACTGTAGAGTTCTTAAACATAGTTTATCCATCACAAAGTGTTGAAATATGTGCACAAGAATCAATCATTTCTAGGTTATGCTATTGCTTTCGTAATATTTCTTTTGTCGGGCTTGGGTAGGTTCAGTTCAGATTAGATCTGACTTTCAACGACAAACATGTTAACATTATAATAAAAAAGTTTTAGGAATCGTTTTGCTCGAATTTATTTGTTGCTAAATAAGTAATCAATAATTACAGCAGTTGGAAAAGAGAGATATTCTTTAGGTACTTACACACTTTTGTAAATTATTTTGTGATAAAAAATACAGGTACCTAATTATTATGTACACTGTAGTAACATAAAAAAACATTTTACTGAAATTTTATTACATTATAATGGAACAATTTAAAAAGATATTTTACATAATATTCACGCTGTAACCCTAGCTGTAGCGGTAGACTGCGCCGGCAGTGCCGGCACACTGCACACTGCACAGCGACCCCAATGCTCCAAAAGCCTCAACTCAAGTCTAAATTTTTATCGACAAGTCTCAATAACACCATTGTGTATACGTAAATTGCATTAAATACGTTATTTAGCGTTATTTATGTAAAATAAAATACTTTATGCCATTAATATTTGACAATTCAATGACAATTCATAGTTTTGACGTTTAGCGATGTTAGTTTCTTCTGTGTAAGTCTGGCTCAAGGCTATGCACGTTTTACATGACAAAACAATGAAATTTTGGTACTTTTGGAGGCGTTTTTTTATGTTAAGATTTGAAATTTTTGAATGTTTATTTATCAGAATGTATTCATAATTAAGTATATTTCAATTTAAACATAAGTTTTAGCAGGGCTGACGACCAAAAAATCAAAATCAAATCGATTTCTTGGAAAATGGAACACCCTGTATAAGAATTGATGTTATCATCAGATTCTACTCCCCATCTAGTGTCTGTATACCAAATTTAGTCGCACTGGCTATGATGGTTTCTGAGATATTCGCACTGAAAGTCTTAGAGGGAACACCCGGTATATAGGGTGTTCCAGAATGATGGTCAAATATTTTACCAGTATATTCCACAAGCCATTTCAGGGGGGGATCTTCATATACAATTTTTCAATTTGGGTCGTCCCTGTTGAGATATTCGAGTCTCAAAATGGCGGAAGAATATAGTTTTTTTATTATTCCTTAAAAACGGTTGCACTTAGAAATTTCAATTTTGGTACACATTATCAGCTAGTCAAAGGCTATTTTTTGGTGGCGAGATTTCCAATATTCCCTTGGAAAAGCTCCAAAAAAAAGGATCCTACTGACTGCGCCAGATAACTTTTGTGCCGAGCGGGTTTGTTTTTTAAAAACAATTTTTTAATCTTAAAAACTCACAAAAGTATCGTTTGAGTTAAAGAGAAGCGTACAATTATTCAAAGGCATGAACTATTTATTTACCTCTGACGATAACTGATGAAACAATAAACTTGACCCATATATATAGACTATGTGAGAAGGAATGTGCAAGGGTTGCACTATCAGCACATTGTTGGTAAGATAACTCGCGCCAAACAGCGACGTAAACATACAGATTACCGCTAAAGCGTGGCTAAAGCTATCTGCGATCGCTGGGATCTGCTAAAAATTAAAAAGAGCGCCAAGAACTAGAGAGCACAGAACCGAGAGCCGGCGGGAGCTACCGAGAGCTAACGAGAGCCGCACAACAAAAACGGTATCCTCTTAAGTAGCGGGTTGTCAAGTCGGAGTGCAGTCAATCGGTGCTAATCGGGCAGGGGATGCCGGTATTGGTTAAGCAGTGTAGCAAGCTCAATGGAAGAAGTATAAGATAAAGGAAAAAATATCTAAGAAAATACAGAATACTAAGCACATGCAAGTTAGGTTAAGATTGTATAATTACCTGGGTTAGCATGCGGCCTAAAAAATATATGAATGTTCATAAGCCCTCTGGGTAGTGTAGAAGATCCAACGTAAGCTGAGTTCAACAACTATAAAGATTACCCCAAATTTTGCCAGATAAATTCGCATAAGCGTATTTGAGTTCAAGACTCCACAATAGCAAAAATCAGAAGAGAGAGAGGCAAAGTATACAAAAAAAAACAATTAGGAACCAGTGTCAAGAATTCTTTTAAATTTATGACCAACCTGCAAAAATGCAATAAATATAACCATACATATTTGAATATTTAGAAAGGATAATAAAGTGCTATTGGCTATGTTTTTAAGTGATTTTAGCTACATTTTAACCCATGTCTGTCATATGTGTGTAGCGAACAAAACAATAATATCAAGACAAAATAAACACCTAACAACAACAGCTGCAAAATGTATTCGACAATATGCACCATGCACCGGAGGGTAAATTTATGCATAGCACCAATTTTAACACAATATGTAGTTATTTACCCTTGTTTGGGTATTTTGCCACATTGGAATAAAAATTAAAAAATTGATATATAAATCCTTGCGCAGAAAGGGTCAGTCAGTTTTTATAAAACATTCCACCGAACTTGAATATTCATTCTTGAAAACGGAAGCAGATAGTTTTTAATACTCTAGAGCTCTTGATTGATCCTTTCAGCCCAAGGGTTTATTTAATAATTTTTTAATTTTTATTTGAGTGACAAAAAACTTAAACAAAAATAAATAACTAAAAAATGCCAGAAATAAATTCTTTTAAACACTACAGCATGTAATATTTTTATCCTGAATATTGTAAATAAATCTTAATTACACAATAAACTATCTGTTTCTTTTACTTTGCAATACAATAAAAAATCAGTTACATGAATTACGATTCCTCATTCGTTTGTTCTAATAGTAGCAGACTGTAGAATCAGCGGTTCTCCACATACAATGCTTTCGAAAAGTAACGAGTAAACTCATTATTTTTGAAATTGATAAGTTTTCGAATAAATCTCCTGGCAAGTCGATTTTGTTTTTAAAAAAGGCACTTTTTGACATACGACCCATATTTGTGACGTCACACTGCAGCACTGTATAATAGCTGACTTGTAATTGAGCATTAAATTCTTGTTTACTATTTGTTGCTGTGACATCTATTGATGAACCTACTGTTGTATACCTCCAATAAATAAATAATTTTGTTGTATTGTGGATTTATAAAAGAAGCAAAAAATCAAGTTTTTTCTTCGTCACTTTCAAGTGTTTATGTGCAAAACAAACTTACAATCCAGGGAAATCAAGAAAAACTACAATTCCAGGCTGGTGAATTGAGTAGCTAGTCGAGAAGAAACAACATATTATGGTAGACATAATTCAAGGTTTTGTGTTGATTAAAGGAATATTAATCACCGGACAATTGGGTCAAAACACAAAAACCGTGACTGATTTAAGGAACATAAACCACCGAGGAATTGGGCTAAATAACGACAAACCAAATTGTAATAGATTACAAAAAAGGATCACCGGGCAATTGGGCTATACCACAATCAACGAAACGACGCAATCGAAAGAGAGGCCAGGACGAGAAAACCGGAGAGGCCAAAGGACAACGATCCACCCCAAAGATCAAGGATTTGCCCAAAAGACAATGATTCATCGAACTTCTGAGTAGCGTACACTAGTCAGAAAATCAAGAAAGAATCGAGAAACCAGAGTGAAGAGAAATATTAATAAGTACGAAAAATTTCCAGCGAATTTGCTTATTAGTGTCGTTCAATCTTTATTCGAGAAGACACAACTGAAAACATCTTTAAATATTCTCTTACTGTAAGTGCTCATTTAAAGATTTTTTCCTCATTTTCTCCATAGTCCCTTACCATTTCTTTCCCCCCCCCCAAAAAAAAAGAACTGTATACTTCTAATTTTAAATCAAAATCAAAAATTAAAATAAAATTTTACAGTTGAAAAATATATATACATATATAATATATATACATACATACATATATATACATAATATATATATACATTGAAAAATAAAGTTTTGAACACTGGCCCGGACAAACAAAATCTCAATGCACCAATAAACGTATGCATTGCTGATACAATTTTCAGTAAATTTACTGGTAGAGCCGCAGAATTAATACATTCCAGGCCAGTTAAATTCATGGTTTTTAGTAAAACATGCACTGATTAGTACATTCGGAGAAATTAGATTGTTTAGTATAGGAATTAATGTAATTAAAAATTCAGAAAAATGAAGATTTATTAAATTTTAGCATAAAAATTAAAGATGTAGTCTTATCTTTTCCCAATTAAACAGTTTAAATATTAAAGCAGGAGAAAAAATAATAAAAATTAATATTAAAAATTTATATCGCAAACTTACCTTATGTAATACAAATGGCAGTAGATCTTAATAAACTTGGCTCCATAGAAAAAGCAATATCGCACTAGATTTTAGGCAAATCAGTTTAGGCAAAATCAGAATAACCTTCAAAATTTTCAAAAATCTAAGATTCCTATCCCCACAAAACAACAGTAAAATTTTAGAGTGAATAATTTTCAACCAAACCTTCAACAAAAATTTCAACCACACTCAATCTAATGGTCAACCTAATTATCAACCTTTTCAAAAACAACAAAGATTTTACAGAAATCTACCGCAATATCAAATACCTCTGCAATAACAATACAGACACAATTTTATAAATCAATATCAAAGACGACCTTTAAATTCATACCAAAAAATGTTTTTAAGCCAAACTCAAGGATTTAGAAATTACCCTAAACCAAGTGCAAAGCCGATGTCTTGGTTGCTTCGGATAGGGTGGATACAGCGGATAAAGACGACCTTTAAATTCATACCAAAAAATGTTTTTAAGCCAAACTCAAGTATTTAGAAATTACCCTAAACCTACATCCATGGATACTTATCAGGAAATACACAGTTCATAAACTTAAACAAAATATATTTTCTAAAGATATAATAATAATAATATCTCTACCCCTCATTCTAATCACAGGGATTAGCCCCGAAGTCGGAGACTTGTGCGGGAGAGGGGGCGGCATATTTTATTTTATTTTTTTATTTTATTTTATTTACACTATTCAACAGGTCAAAGACCCAGTTAAAGAATAGGAAAACACAAAAAAAAAGCATACATGAAGTAAATTACACAATACTTAGAGATAACACATGTAAACAAATATGAAAAAAAGAATCAATCTAAAAATCTAGATAAAGACAATAACATTTACAAAACAGATTTTTTCAGAGTTGAAATATTGCAATCCAAAAAATCTACGGACAATATAACTTCATTACATAAATTACACATATTATGCAGTGGAGAGTGTTGCAGAATATTTGTCCTAGCAGGTGGCAAATATATATATATATTATCAAAAACCCTTCTACCTAATAAGGTGTAGGGTAATTCACAAATTACAATTAATTTATTACATTTCAATATTATGTACAAATTTCGCCCATTCCTTCTTATTTCTTGCTAAAATTTTTGCATCTGCCCATGTCCATCCTTTTACTCTCAAGATATCTCCTAGTATTTTGTCCCAGGTTTGTTTTGGTCTTCCCCGTTTGTTCTTTTTTTGAGTCCGTGCTTCCCATATCTGCTTTACTCTTCTCATATTTCCCATCCTATGTAAGTGGCCCCACCAGCTTAATTGTCTTTTTTCGATGAATGCTAGTATCGATTGTATTTTCAGTTGTTTTCTTATTTCTGTATTTTTATTCTATCTCTTCTAGTAACTCCCTTAACTCTCCTGAGGTATTTCATCTCCACTGCTTGAATTTTACTCTTCTGTCTTCTTGTCAAAACCCATGATTCACAGCCAAATGTTAGGACGGGTCTGAATATTGATTTGAATATATTCATTTTCGTTGTTCTAGACACTTCTTTGTTATTTAAAAATTTATTACTTAGAGCATGATATAAATTCAAAGCTTTTCCTATTCTGCTATTTATTTCCGAATCTTGTTTCCCACTATCTTCTATTTCTACCCCCAAATATTGAAAAATTTTTACTTGTTCAATATTAACATTTTCGATTTGTATTTTTATTTTCTCTCGTTCTTCCCCTATTACCATTACTTTAGTTTTACTTTTATTCATCTTCATTCCATACTCTCGTAGTACTTTATTCCAAATCTCTAAATTTTGTTGTAAATCCTTCGGATTTCTTGCCATTATTACTACATCATCTGCAAATGCTCCTTCTGAAATGACTATTGGTTGTAAGTTTCTATATCCTATACATAGCTTTCTCACATCTTTTGAACACTTCTTTATTATTTCGTCCATGAACACTATGAAAAGCAAGGGGCTTAACCCTGTCTCAATCCCGTTTTTGTTGTAAATGCATCTGAAGTTCTGTTCTGACTAATGACACGATTTATATTGTTTGTATAAATATTTTTCATAATTCTTAGTGTTTTGTCATCAGTGCCCCTTTCACGTAATATTTTCCATAGCTTTTCCCTTAAGTCGTTATCAAAAGCTTTTTCCAAATCTATAAATGCTAAATAAATATTCCTTTCCTGTTGAGGTAGTTTCTCTATTAATTGCTTCAGTGTAAATATATGATCTTGTATGCTTCTTCCCTTTCTAAAGCCACTCTGTGATTCTTCTAATGTGTGTTCTATTTTTGCTCTTAATTTATTATCAATGATTTTTTCATATATTTTCATACCTGTACTAAGTAGCGTGATTCCTCTATAATTGTTACAGTTCTTCTTATCTCCTTTCTTATGTACTGGTGTTATTAGTGCTACCTGCCAATATTTTGGTATTTTTTCTTGTTTCCATACTTTATTATATATTTTTAAAAGCTTTTCAGTTCCTCTCACTCCAATATGTTTAAACATTTCGGTTGTTATTTTGTCATAACCTGGTGCTTTACCATTTTTAACTCTTTTATTACATTATGTAGTTCCTTTAATGTTATATACTTTCCATTATTTTGTCCATCATCCTCTTCATAGTTTAAATTATCGTTAATTTCTTCTATTTGTTCATTGTTAGAGTCTGACGATGTTTCCGCAACGTCTTCATTACCACATAATAACTTCTTGAAGTATTCTTTCCATCTTTGCATTATTTCTTTATCTCCTGTCAGTAATTCTCCATTCTTATTCTTAATATAATTTGTTTGGTGCGTTTGCTCATTTCTGAGGGATTTCAGTGTTTTATAGAATAATTTTTGGTTCGCCTTGCTATCTGTTTCCATTTTTTGTCCTAGTTCATTCCATTTTAATCTTTTCGCTGCCATTACTTTTTCTTTTACTAATTTTCTTTCTTTTTTGTAGATTTCATAGTTTTCCGTTGTTTGATTACTTAAATATTTTTTCCATGTGTTTTTCTTCCTTTTTATTTGTTCCTTTATTTCATGTGTCCACCAAGCGGTTTGCCTTCTTACATTACTTTTTCTGCTAACGCCACATATCTGTTTTGCCGTGTCAAGTATGATTCTTTTTAGATTCTCCCACATTTTTTCTATGCTATCGTTTTCATTAATTTCTGTATTTTGTTCCAGTTTTTTTATTTATCGCTATTTCATAGGTGGCAAATAAAACATGTTAAATTGTCTAGCTTCAATTCTGGGAACATGAAAGTTCAACATTCGCAAGATGGCACTGCAGTCAATGACATTATTAATTACTTTATGTAAACAAATTAAATAAGCCTTTTTACGTCGATTTTCCAAAGTTTCAAGGCCAAATCTATTAAGCATTTCAACTTGAGGGAACCCAACAGAGGGATACTCACCATCAGCTTTAAAACTAACATATTTCAAGAATTTACGTTGAACATTTTCAAGAGCATCCACATGTACAGCATAATTAGGACACCAAACAATTGATGCATATTCACAATTGCACCTGACAAAAGTAGAGTATAAAATTTTCAAAGTGTTAGTGTTCTAAGTGTTAGAATTCCGAAACTGTTTACTATTTCTTATAATAAATCCAAGAGATCTATAAGTTCTTGCAGTAATATGATGTAGATGGTTATTAAAAGACAATTTTCTGTCAAAAATAACACCTAAGTCACAGAAAGTATCAGGTCTAGACAGCGTATGTTGCTCGATGGAATAATCAAAAGAAATTAACTGTTTCTTTGTAGAAGTGAGTACATGACACTTACTAGTATTAAGTGACAGATTATTAACCCTGCACCATTCATTAATGACATTAAGATTGTACTGAAGTTCAGCAGCATCATCAGCGTTCTTGATCGTACTAAAAATTTTCAGATCATCTGCATACAACAGGCAGGGCACAATTAAATTATTAATGATGTCATTAATGAATAGGCTAAAGAATAAGGGTCCCAAATTAGACCCTTGAGGGACACCCGAGGTGGCTCGTACCTCAGCAGACTTGAAACCGCGGTAAACAACATGAAGACCTCTGTTAGAAAGATAAGAGCTAATAAGAGTTAATAAGTTGAAGGAGAAACCAAAAAAATTATCTAATTTATTTAAGAGTATTACGTGATCAATTCCGTCAAAAGCCTTTGTCAGGTCAGTGTAAATCACGTCAGCTTGAAATCCATCATCAATGGCATTGGCTAAAAACTGTGTAATACAGAAGAGATTTGTAACAGTAGACCTGCCCTTAAAAAAACCATGTCGCGCCTCCGAAATTAAGTGTTTTGTGTGATGAAATATAAAATCATACAACAGCATTTCAAAACACTTGGCAAAATTGCTGATTATAACAATCGGCCGATAATTACAAATATCTGATCTTTTCCCTTTTTGAATACTGGAGTGACCTTAGATATTTTCCACTGTGAAGGAAACGTACATGTATTCAAGGACAGGTTTATTAGTCTACACAATGGTGGCGCAAATACTGCGGCACAGTCCCGCACAAGAAAGGATGGTATTCCATCTAAACCGCTAGTTAACTTAGGCTTTAATTTCCTTAAACAACACCTAACTTCATCCTCTGAAAAAGAACAAATTTCAGGCAGGCTAAAGTTATTAATGTCGGAGACAAAAGGCACATTTTATTATTTAATATTATTATTAAGCAGGCCGCATTTGCACCCAGGAACGACTTAGGTTGGTAGGCCCTAACCACGATTCAGTTCAGGAATAAGGGAAACCTGGAAAACCTCATTAATTAGGGGGGTAGTCAAATATCAACCCGCAGAGAGGGTGCCAATCCTCTCTACGAATATTGCTTATATACGGTCTATCGGCAGCGGGACGCAAACCCGCACCGATCTAGTCACTTCGATTCAAGTACTGACGCCTTAAACCTCGCGACCACTGACCGATATATATAACCAAACAGTAAATCCTGTAAATTCCCAAAATTCTTATGTTTATACTGTTAACTATGAAAATTTATATGATTAACCGCTAATCATGAAAACTATGATCTACATCAGAGTGCTGAATATTTCGAACAACCATAAAATTTTCAAAATGATAAGATAACTACACAGAATTAAATAATAATTATAATTTACCATTATATTATGGAAATAATTATTCAAATCATGATGAAACCCAAAATTTTCCTATGATTCGTCATACACCGAACCAGACGTAATACACATAAATAATTACACAACAGATCAGAATTATACAATGCAAAATTTTTACACAGGTGGCCATCGAAGTTTTATGAAACCATCTTTAGTTTGCACTTTATATCCAAATTTTATTCAAAATGAAGAATTTGTTGTTAAATCATCACGAAACGTTAATTCAAATTTTTCCTTCATTTAACAACGAAGAATATCATAAATTTTACTTATTTAATTTTTCAGATTTCGATGGATTTATAGGATTTGACTTATTACTCCAAATCATAGCATATTTAGATTTTTGTTCTAAAAAAATAATAAACCTCAAGTTCAAATTCTAATTTATGTTAATGGTCAAAATTTTGAAGAAAATTATTCGCCCAATCAATATGTTTCTATAACTTTACAACCCCCAACCCTTTAGAAATTGAACCTATTGCCACTAACGAAGTAAATTTTATTGTAAAAATGGAAACTGATACTGAATGATTACATTGACAATTCACATAAATCAAATTTAAAAAATCTTAGACTTTCACATTATAACCAAGAAGAGTATACCGCTATACGAAAATTATGTAATGAGTTTAGATATATTTTTCATCATGAGGACATTTATCTCAGTTTTACCAAATCAGATCAAACATTCTATCAAATTGAAAAATGAATCACCAATGTATAAAAATTTTTATAGATATCCAGAAATTCACAAAAAAGAAGTAAATTTACAAATGGATAAATGTTGCAAAATAATTTAATTCAACATTCCAATTCATCTTTGAATAGTCTTATATGGATAGTTCCCAAACAATTAGTTGCAAGCAATAAGAAAAAATGGCCCGTAGTAATCGATTATTGAAAATTGAACGAACAAACAGTAGACGATAAATATTTACCAAATATCAATAATATCTTAGATAAACTCCGAAAATGTAAATATTTTACAACTTTGGCCTTAGCTATGGATTCCATCAAATTGAAATGGAGAAAAATGATATTTTCAAAACCGCTTTTAGTACAAATAAAGGCCATTTTGAATTTAACGAATGCCTTTTGGATTAAAAAAGTTGCCATCTACTTTTCAAAGAGCAATGAACAATATATTAAGGGGATTACAAAATGAAATGTGTGCAGTGTATTTAGATGACATAATAATTTGTTCAAGTTCACTACAAGAACACATTTTTAAACTAAGACAAGTTTTTCAAAGACTACGTGAATCAAATGTTAAAGTACAATTAGATAAATCAGAGTTTTTAAGACATGAAGTCATGTCATTTAGGACATGTTTTTAAAAACTACTAGTCCGATTTTAATGCGGTTTTCAGTTATGGGTTTGGATTTGATTGGTGCATGTTTTTAGATAGGTGTTACGGTAACAACTCACCAGGGGGCGCTGCACATTAACACACATTAACATTTGTTTGTACAAACCAATGTTGCCATTTATCTCCAAAACCACTAGTCCAATTTTGATGTGATTTTCAGTGAAGGGTTCAGGTTTAATTGTGGTTCATATTCTTACATAAGTGTTCCGGTGACAACTCGCCAGGGGGAGAGTAAACATTGTTTGTGCAAAACCAAAACTACTAGTCCGTTTTGGATGCGGTTTGTGGTTGATTAGTAAGGATTCTTAAATAGGTGTTACGATAGTAACTCACTAGGTGGCGCTGCATTAATATCTAGTCCGATTTTGATGCGCTATTCAGTATAGGGTTCGTGGTTGATTAGTGAAAGTTCTTAAAAAGGTGTTACGGTGGTAAATCACTAGGAGGCACTGCAGTAATTTATTTTATTTTATAGCTACTACATATTTAAAAAAATCGATAGAACTCGATGGGTAAGTATCTGTTGAGCGTGGTGGTACAGAAACTCTAAAAATTTTAGAAAAAAACTTAAAAAAAACAAAAAATGTATCACGTCATCCGGCATTAGTTGAAAATGTATTTTCTACCTTCATTTTCATCTTCTCTTCTCTTTAACGAATATTCTAGAGTTGCGGCTCAATATTTTCTACATCATACCTATCAACTTATTATTTTCATTCTACGTAATGATATTGCGTTGAATTACAGCAAAGCCCCCAGCAAAGTTTAGTTGTAAATACTTATTATAATTATATATTAATATATCAAAATAAACTGTATCGATTTTGTATAATGTATGTACTCTTTAAAAATTTGAAATAAAAGCAAAATTAAAAACTGTGAAAAAACTCACGACGGTTAAAATGTAATTGAAAAAAGATAAAATAATTAAAAAAACCCCGACCTAAAGAATTTATGTAACTAGAGATAATAAACGTAAAAAGGTTTTATAATTAGATTTGATCTCTCGCAGTCGGACATGAACAACAGATCGGAGTATCAGTTTTCATAGAACCCTATGTACCTATTTGGTTCTCGCAGATGTAGATATGGCAACAACATATTCAACGTCCTATGAACTTATTAAAAAACCAAAGAAAATCCGTCGGGGGCTGCCATCACTATTTTAAATTTCAACATAAATATAAATAACTATAGCAATAAAATATCTCCAAATTATTCACGTTACTACAAAACTAGTATGAACTAGTTGCCTGCCATTAAATGATTAATGGCAGTTCCTGACGGTTTTTCTTTTGTTTTTGTTGCCATAAATACATCTTCGAGAACCAAATAGGTACATGGGAAGTGCTATGAAAACTGATACTCTGTTGTTCATATGTCCGACTCTGTGAGAGATCAAATCTGCTTATAAAACCTTTTTACGTTTATTATCTCTAGTTACATAAATTCTTTAAGTCGGGGTTTTTTTTAATTGTTTTATCTTTTTTCAATTACATTTTAACCGTCGTGGGTTTTTTCAAAATTTTTAATTTTTCCTTTATCTACCATGCCCATCTCCACCGAGTTAGCGGCCCTATCCAACTAGGAATGACGTTGCCCACTGCGAGTTTCCTTCCTATTTCCTTTGCCACCTATTAAAATTTACCCGTTTGCAGGGTAAGGGTTACCACCCTCGATATTGGTATCTTCCACCCTTACATTATGTTATACAGGGTGTCCGCAAATAATTCAGAGGATAATTCTAGACCGAAAATAAAAGCTACCTCTCTATTTTATAACAGTTTTCCAAAACTGATTATTAACGGAGTTACAGGGTGTTAAAGTTAAAATTTTATTTTCGATATTTGTAAATAACTTCTTAAGAAATCCAAATATTTACATAAACTTTGTAAATCTGGGGTTTTTGCGGACGAGAAATTCAAATATGTTTCTAATTTTGACGTCACTAGTAGAAGGCGCCACTTATGGCACATCATGTTTCTTTTAAATGACAGAACTTTTTTGCTGCTTAGTGTATCCATGTGTAGAGGTAGTATTTATTTTCGGTCTAGAATTATCTCCTGAATTTTTTGCTCATCATTTCCGAACACCCTGTATTGTTAATTTGTCAAATTGCCGCTTCTAATTCTTCGATGTTGTGTATTGCTGTTTTAAAAATAGTATTTTTCAAATGTCCAAATAAAAAAGGAGTTAAATCCGGAAACCGGCTGGCCATAAACCTTGGGCAATCAGTCTCTTGTCATAAAATTGCTCTAAAAATTGAATTGTAGCTCTTGCAGTGTGAGCAGTGGCCCCATTTTCCTGAAAGTAACCTACTTGCAACACCTCATCATGTAACTGTTCTAAAAATGGCTCTAAAATAAGGGTTCGATCTGTCGGCATGTATAGTTTCATGGAAGAATATAGACCCTACTATGCGTTGGTCCAAACGCCAATCTTTATGGAATGTAATACTGGTTTCTACAAATATATGAGGATTTTCTGCAGCCCAGGTTCTATAATTTTGACTATTTACATAACCTGATATGTGAAACAATGCTTCGTCAGTGAATGACAAGTCCAATAAATTATGGTACATGTTTTCTTGAAACCATTTGCAATAGTGTCTTCCATAGTCGATGGGAAGTAATTCCTGCACAACAGTTACCTTGTATGGGTGTAAATGCAATTGTTTTTTAAAGCTTTGGGATACGTTCCAACTTAAAGTCCTAAAAATAAACAGTTTAAGTTATTAACTATAATTCGATATGATCTCAAATAAAAATCTCAAAATTAATATATCCTAAATAAATTTGAGAATACTTACATCAACTTAATAAAATAAATTACCTGTCTTGAGCAGACAACTTTGATATAGACTTTCTAGGACTTTGATCTATTCGTTGCTGTATATTATCAACGACATCTTCTGCCAGTACAGTTGGTCTGCCCCTAGATTTTCCTTTGCAAATGCAATGTTTATTTTCAAATCGTTTGACAATAGCATACTTCCGATTTAACTGTCATAGTCAATGGTCAATGTTTGCGTCTGGAAACTCGGTCATAAATTGGTGAATGCAGAATTGTAACGAGTATGTCCATAACCCGGTTTCATTTCTAGTTACACTTCAAAAGTGAGCCATTAAAATAAAGGCATCTTGCTGTATAGTAAAAGGCATAGTGTTCTGAAATAAGAATATTATTAACCTCAAAGTTTGGTTTCTGTTATAACACCGACGTGCCAAAAAATTTAGCTGTGAAAACAACTGATTAGTTTGATATATGTACGATTGAAATAATGAAGCAAAGAGAAACAATAAAATAAAGGCAGAAAATTGCAAGGAAAACGAACGCTACTGAAAGAGAGAGAAATGCGTCACAAGTCGTAATGATTCGTGTACAATGAACAATTGGAAATTGTTGCTTCATGCTTGAGATATGATCGCCGATGGGTTGAATAAGATTTAAATGAATAATAAATAGTTAACCAATCAGGTTCTCCAGAAAAATCAGGTAGAGAAATAGAAGATAATTTAATCCTTTGTAAATTGAGTATTTGTGTATTTTATTGAGCCACTCACAGCTATGTTCGCGTTATTTACTGGATTAATATTTTGATTTGCTACAGAAATGCCATGAATTGACGTACTCTCTGAATTACTTCTACTTTTTTGACTTTCATTTTCAGAATTTGACTCGATTAGTATACATGCTATATTTTTTAAACTGAAATCTCTTCAAATGCCTTAGGTTCATTTTCATGATTATTTGAATTTTCAGATATCGACTAATAATTCGATTTGCTCTAAATCATCTAAACAGGAGTCAAATTTGCTTAAACGTAATCGCTATTCTTTTATCTGTCTGCCGTTTGATTTGTCTATTTTGTCTAGGTAAGTTTTGAATCTTATGAGATTATTTTTTAGGTTATTTCGTTTTTTAAGTAAAATCTGTATTTCGTTAGTAAACATAATGAATAATGTTTGATTAAGAATGTAAAGTGCGTAATAAAAATGTAATTATTTGCCCAATAATAGGATCAAATGAATGATTTTAAGGAAAGATGGCCCACGTGCTATGACTGGCCTGTATGAGCGGTAACGCTGCTTGTAATGGTATATGAAATGACTGCTTCACTGGATTAATGAATTCTTTGTCGATAACCTCTTTTTCGATGATATCTAAGGGCAGTTAATTCGGGCGAAGAGTAACGGAGATATATGTGAAAAATTGTATTATTAAACTTGAACAACTCTATCTGAATGAATTAGGATATATAAATTTGAGTTGGTTACAAAACAGCTTGCGATTTATTGGGTTTTCCTCGTATTTTTGGTTTGGGGTCCTCCGTTTTTAACGCAGCAATAGATAAAATATGTTTTTAAAGGTTTAAGTTGCGCACCCTGTATATTTTATTGCATAATTTCTTTCAGTGCGAATTGTGTTGAAATTTGTGGAAGCGTATTCTCTAAAATTTGAAGATGCTATAATAATAGCCAAAAGTTTAGTAAATAATTCCATATTACGTTATGAAATAATACAAAAAATTGCTATTTTTGCATCAAATTTGAAACATGATATATATTTCAGCTTCATTTATTCATGTATGTCATAAAGAAGATCCTAATTTAGAACAATGTATGATGGCATCTGTTGAAGATATACGACCATTTTTGATTGAAGGTAAGATATTTGTGTGTCACTAATTCTGCATATTGCACGTTACGTATAATCCAGTTCGGGGTATTCTACTAAGGTCGACGTGTGGCTGTATCTCGCAAACTACTTATCCTATAGTTATTGATAACAAAAGTGGCCACGAGAATTCTATTAAAATTATTTGCTACTTTCAAAATTTACCGCTAGATGGCGTACTTTTAAATAAAAAAGTTAAATTTTCTCCATAAAATCAATAGTGAAGATAAGTTATGTGGAATAGTTTTGGACTCTTTTATTGACACTTTAAAAATGATATACTTGACATTTTGCTCTTAAAGCACGTGGAAGGGGCTGGTACGGGGAGGCTAAAATCGTATTACATAATAAGTTCGAAAACTTTCATTAACCAATGTTAGGAATCTTTTAGTTTTTGTTTAAGCCTGAACTGTTAGGTGGCGTTATTCGGTATCTTAAGAAGTTTACTCAATTTTCTATGAAGTTAAACAAAAAACAAAATTTTTAGTTTTAGTTTTTAAGTTCTTATTACTCGTAAAATGTTTTAAAAATGACATACACCGAAAGGAGCTATCATTTTCCAAAGTTATGAACGAAAATATTTAAAAAATATATTAATTATTACGGATCCCTCAGATCAACGAACGGCAACAAAGCAGTCTTAAATGCACTTAAGTTAATTTAAAATTTAAAAACAACGCTTCAAAGCTATGTAGGCTTACCATAATTTTGAAGAACCAAAAAAAAGATGCATCTGCATTAGCCTGGCTACTAATATTTCTCAATTGAATGCCTTTTTATTAGAACATTTAACATGTTTAATTTTTTCATACAAACTTTTTTGCTCGACTTTCAAAACGTTAGTACTTTTAGCGTGCTTGGCACAACATGTAAGTCATTGGTGTAAGAAAAAAATAAACCGGGAGAAACACAATCGACCGAGACACTGGGATGTGATATCTTAAATTGGAACAGTCCCCGTCAAACCGGAACGTATGGCAAACCTATAGATGCGATACTGGGCAAATTGGCATACCAGATCTGTTTGGCAGTTTGCACCAGGGTTTAAAGCCTTGCAATCACTAACTTATTTAACAATTAACATTTGAGGTGACCAATTCGATATATAATATTTATCAAATATTCCTCTCTTTTTACTAATACGCACGTAATCTACTATTTTAAATTTATTTGCAAGTTATATGTTATTATATGCGTTGTTTAATATATATTTTTAATTTCCTTTATTCACTTGAGAAGGTTTCATTCCTATAGTACGATGTTTTTTATTATTTTCTTTCTCTTTCCAACAAAATCCAGCATATCTAACCATTTATAATTTCTCTGAATATTAAATTCTTTCCATAAACGTTGTAAAAATTTATATCGTATTTTTTCAAAACATTTTTATAGACAGCGGTCAAAATTGTGGACAGTAACTAATCGCTAGCTTGTAGACAAGCGGACGGGCGAAGCGTGCGAGAGCAACATTTCATAGCCGTACTAAATTTGAATGCGATCAGATATAAAAAATATACAAAAATAATTGCATTACATAATATCCATTATTTTTAGAGTAGAAACAGTGATATAACGGTTTTTACCAATTTCGAGGCGTTAGATAATAAAAATAATAAGAATATTTCAAAATTTAAAGTTTTTATCTTGTATATCGGTGTACCTAAGTTAATTTAGAAACTTTATCAAGACAAACTGAAAAGATTCTTACCAACATTGTAAATATATCCTATAAAACGATGCCCTCTTGGGCATCGATGACCCACCACCACCCGCTCATGCCGCCACAAGATGTTGACTATAGGTAATTGTTTTACACGAATATTATCATTATCACATAATTAGTACGCATTACGTCAGAATCATAACAAACTTCACTATCACTGTATGTTCTCTATTTATTAAAATAACCACACGTTCACTTCGGTGTCACATCCACTTCACTATAACATAACACTTTTATTTCATTATCACACTTTCACATCACTGCCACATATTCACTTCACTATCACAATTTAATCTTCACTGTAACACTTTTGCCACTATGTAGCAGCAGTTTTCACTTCATTGTAATTAATTATCACTATCAGTAGAGATGTTGCTATCACTGTCACTTGAATCATCTTCCCCTAAATGGACAATGAGTGGGTCTATCAAAACATCTATTATTGTATCTAGATCCTACAAACGTTGCTTCTCCTTCTGCACATGCCCAATACACTTACGCCATGTTTCAGCAGTGACATGATTAATGTCCTCCTGTAATAATAACTTCACATCACTTAATTTAAAAATTTTAAAGGTGGTATTATTTCATGCTACTTCGGTTTTTATTTGTGTCCAAATTAACTCTACTGGATTTAATTCACAATGGTATGACAGTAAACGGAGTATATGAATTCCTCGGGCTTTAGCCATTTCATCTACTCTTTGGACAATTTTTAATAATTGTGGTTTGAGCATGGTGTCCGTATATTCAATATTCCTTGATTTTAACCATTTAATAATATATGCTCTCCTTGATGCTGATTCGGTAAATTTTCGACTCTTGTGCTATGATAACTTGCGTTATCCATCACAACAACTGCTCCTGGTTATGATAAAATGGATTCAAATCATTTTTCAAACACTTCACTGTTCATATCTTCATGGTAATCTCCCTTCCTACGTGATTCAAAAACATGCAAACCATTTTCTAAAAATCCCGAATCGCTTCCAATATGTGTAATTATTAACCTACGTCCTTTTCCAGAAGGCGCCTTTAATCCTGTAGAAAATCCATCTAAAAATGCTTTTCTTTTAATTCGAACGTTACCATCCTGCCAATCTTTTGATACCGTATAACCTTCGTTCACCCATGTTTCATCCATGTAATATATCTTTTTGCCCGATGCATGAAATTCTCTTAGTTTTTCTAAATATTTTCTTCGTCATACTACAATTTCATCTTTTTCAACGAGCATACTTTTACGATTTCGTTTTAAAAACCGAAAATTCATGTCATGCATTGTTCTTCTAAGAACTTTGTCAGATACTTGAGGCATGTCCTCATCTTCAGCTATTGTAGCTTGAATTTTTTTATCGTCGGTATTTCATTTCTGAAGAGGAATCCATGAATTTTCCTGCGAATGGCGTATTTTACGTCATCATCGACTTCTGCCCTTCCTCGTGTTTCTATTTTTTCTTTGGATTTACTTCCACGCTCTTTTTTATAGCACGATATACACTAGAAACTGACACTTGTGTTAACAAACTATACATACCAACAGCTTTACTAACACTTATGTTTTGTGCTCGAATTCCTTCGTATACGTTTTTTATTATTATCAATAACTGTCCGTTACATAGGTTATGTCGATTACTTACAGACCTTTTACTAGAACTGGCACTTTAATCCATTTTTACCTGTTATTTGTTAACTTCACGGTTGCAATAATTTATTTTTATAAATTAATGTAACTATATAAATAACACCCCGCCAAAAGTAGCAAATTCCCCAACGTACGCATATTCTAATGGCGTTCTAACCTCGGCAAAGCCATGTGTTAACGCTCACGGTTTACACACACCAAAATATTGTTTTCCAAAATACAATGAACAGATAGAGAATACATCGGGCTTCAGTTTGACTGAGTCTTTATCGTGGTGGGATAAATATGAGTATAGTATCGTTGTGCATAGAAAGCGGCACAGTAATAATGAGGTAAATAATGTGTAGTCTCTTATAAAAATATTACACGCTTAATAGTAAGTGTTTTTATATTTATATTCGAATAAGGTAACATCTCTACAAGTTCTGCCTGAAATATATCATAAAAAGATTTAAAAATTACACTTCGGCTCTTGAAATTAATTCTTGTAGGCTTATGTAATTCATCTATTTTTCTAAGTTAGAAACAAACATTTTTGAAAATTATATCACAATAAAAGTTATTGGCGAGGGTTAATGATGGTTTGGAGAAAACTATGCTATCATTAAATTTAATATATTTCCCAAGATTGTATTACTAGGTGCACGTTGTTCTTGATTAACTTTAAAATAGATTATTATTCATATTTACGTTCAACGCAGTAGTGGATTTGAATGGAAATGAATACATTGGTTTGTTTGTATTTTTTAATATGAAATTATTACGACTTTAAGTATATATATGTCACCGGGTAGGGTGCTTGTATCCAAATTTATGTGGAAATATTCAATTAAATCTGCTTCTTTATTAATTCTTCAAATTCTTCTTGATGATGATGATGATGATGATGATGATGATGATGATGATGATGATGATGATGATGATGATGATCGGGGCAATCTTAGGCAATTCGCGGTGCCACAGTCGTCGGTTTGAGAGTGAGTGGGGCAAATTCCGTGACACTGCCCCCTCCTTAGGACCGATCGTCCCGATCGGATACACCTCTATACGGGGACAGACGCTCCAGATGGACGACCTTCATCTTACTCCTGGGAGTCCTCTGTATCCGGTAGACAACATCATTGATTCTCTTAATGACTGTGTAGGGGCCCTCCCAACGGTTCTGTAGTTTAGGCGATCTTCCTTTCTTCCGCGTGGGGTTGTACAGCCACACCAGGTCACCTTGTTGGAATCCGACTGTATTGGCCCGGACGTCGTATCGAGTCTTCATGCGATCGCTCTCTAGTCGCATTCGAGATCTGATCGTGTACGGCTGCTAGTCTTCGTTCTAGCTCATGGGTATAAGTGTCTGGCTCTGTGGGCTGTTCCGCAGGACGACCAAATACCAAATCTGCGGGAAGGCGAAGCTCTCTTCCAAAGATGATCCTTGCGGGAGTCTTCCCAGTAGTTTCATGGACAGCTGAGCGGTAAGCTAACAGGAAGAGTAGAATGAGCTTGTCCCAGTCTGTTTGGTTCTCGTTCACAAACATCCTCAGATTGGTTTCTAGTGTGGCGTTGAAGCGTTCCACCATACCATCTGACTGGGGATGCAGTGGGGTGGTCCTGGTTTTCCGGATTCCCATAAGCTCGCAGACCTTTCGGAACACATCTGATTCGAAATTTCTGCCCTGATCTGAATGTAGTTCCATGGGCACACCAAATCTGCAGAACAGGTTGTTGACTAGCGCTTCTGCTACGGTTGTGGTCTCTTGATTGGGAAGGGGTTATACTTCCGGCCATTTACTGAAGTAGTCCATGGCTACTAGCAGATATCGGTTCCCACTTTGGGTTTTCGGAAATGGGCCAGCGATATCAATGGCAATCCTCTCGAACGGTGCTCCTACGATGTACTGGCGCATTTTGCCTCTGGAACGGGTCTTCGGTCCCTTGCTGGCTGCACATACGTCACATTTTCGGCACCAATCTTCTACATCCGTCCTACAGCTCAACCAGTAGAAACGCTCCCTAATCTTCTGTAGAGTCCTATTGATACCGAAATGTCCACCCCAGTACCTCCATGTACTTCCTGCAGCACTTCCTTGACCCGGGACCTCGGGAGTAGTACTTGTTTCTTGACCTCCGTTCCGTCATTGTTCTCCCATGCTCTTTTTAGGACACCGTCTTCCAACACCAAGGAATTCCATTGAGCCCAATAGCTCTTTAAAGTTGGGCTTTTACTGCTGACTTCAGCCCATGAGGGTCGGTTGTTGGCTTCTTTCCAGTCTAGTAAGGGCTTGATGTCACAGTCAGCTTGCTGGTCTTCCTGAATCGCCGCTGAACTCCATCTGTCTTCAGTTTGGGCTACTACTATCTTGCAAGGAACAAATGATATGTCCTCTTTTCTTTCGATACTACTACAGTGTTTGTTGTTGTTGGTAGGACAAGGTCTAGAAAGGGCTTCTGCGTTTCCATATTTCCTGCCTGCCTGGGAGTCGCGCCATTGCCGATCTGCCACTGGAGCCCTACACTGTCCTTTTAGATGACCCGTCCGCCCACAGTTCCAACATTGAAGTGGGCGATCTCTTCGGCTATCAGCTTGTCCTCTCTTTGGTCTGGTAGTTAGGCTGAGTTTATCAATGGCGTCCTTCAGTGTTTTGACTATCTCTTCATTTCCCATACTGTCGCTGTTATCACTGATAGTCCGCACTTTAACATGTTCCCTGAAGGCTGCCGCTTGGGAGGCGCGCCTTTGCTGACCTGCGACTGTGGCCCTACACTGTCTCTTCAGATGTCCCATCTGTCCACAGTTCCAGCATTCAACAAGGCCATCCCTTCGACTATCAGATTGTTCTTTCTTTGTCCTAGTAGATGGGCTGAATTTATCGATAATCTCCTTCAGCGTCCTTATTATGTCTCCATTTGCCATACTATCGCTGTTATTATTCATGGCTCGCACTTTAACATGTCTACCGGATGCCATCTTTGCTGCCTCGAATTCTAGCGCATGCGACAGAGCGTCGTTCAGTGTTTTAGGTCTGGCGAGTCGTAGTGCCTGCTGGATTTCACAATCTCTTAGGCCGTCGGTGAAAACTTGAATGGAAAGATGGTCTAAGAATTCGGACGGGGCTGTTGGATAAGCTAATCGGACCAGTCTGGCAACATCGGTCTCAAAATGCTGTAAATTCTCTCCACTCTGTTGGTGACGATTTTTTAATTGTGCCTGGTACACTTGCTGCAGGTGCTTATCCCCATATCTCATTTCCATATGCTGTTTTAGAATGTCGTAGTTATTCTGCTGTCCAGCAGGAACTCCTTGTAAGACGTCAAGAGCTTCCCCTCGTAGAGCAACTATCAGAGCAGTAGCTTTTTCACTATCAGACCATTCGTTTGCTGCAGCTGCTGCTTCAAACTGACGTAGATAGACATTCCAGGAGACCTTGCCGTCGAATTCAGGAGGCTTCGTTTTTTGAGTTCGGAAAACAGGTCCTTCTGATTTGATTACGCCCTCCTTTGCTATCTTGTCTAATTTATGTCGAAGCTCTTCTCTAACCTGGTTTATTTCTTCGTGTATTTCCTGTTTTTGTGCTAACAGTTCTTCGTTGATTTCTTTCTTTGTTCTACCAGTTTCCTTCTACTTGTTTTTCCACTTTATGTGACTGCTCCTCTAGTTTTTCTTCTAGTGTGTTCTCAATTTTGTAACTTTATCTGCATTTATTTCGTCTGATTTTCCATTTTACGCCCTTGTTCTTCGAATTTTTCTTGCATTGTCCGTCCCTGTTCTTCTAATTTCTTTTCCAATTTCTCCTGCATCGTTTGAGACTGATCTTCGATTTTGTGCCCTTGTTCTTCAAATTTATTTTGCATTGCCTGTCCCTGTTCTTCTAATTTCTCTTGCATCGTCTTCGTCTGGTTTTCTATTTTATGCCCTTGTTCTTCCAACTTTTCTTGCATCATACGCCCCTGTTCTTGCATCGTTTGCATCATTTCTAACAGTTTTGCCAGTTGTGCATCCATGTTGACTTGACTTCTAGTTACATTCATTCACTCTCTTTGGAATGTTCTAGAATGTCCAGGAATGTGTTTGTAAATGTCACCGTTGACTTCCTTACAATGAAACGAGTGCAGTGATATGCCACACTTGGGTCTTTGTCTCACTTCGGTAGAAAGTTCTAGAATGTTCAAGAATGTCCTTCGCAAATAGCACCGTTCACTTCCTTTCGTCAAGACGAGTGCGGTGATATGTCACACTTGGGTCTTTGTCTCAATCCCTTACAAAGTTCTAGAATGTTCGAGATTGTCCTTCGCGAATAACACCATTCACTTCCTTAAGTCAAGACGAGTGCGGTGATATGTCACACTTGGGTCTTTGTCTCACTCCCGTACAAAGTTCTAGAATGTTCGAGATTGTCCTTCGCGAATAACACCGTTCACTTCCTTAAGTCAAGACGAGTGCGGTGATATGTCACACTTGGGTCTTTGTCTCACTCCCGTACAAAGTTCTAGAATGTTCGAGAATGTCCTTCGCAAATACCACCGTTCACTTCCTTGAGTCAAGACGAGTGCGGTGATATGCCACACTTGGGTCTTTGTCTCACTCCCGTACAAAGTTCTAGAATGTTCGAGATAATAATAATAATAATAATAATAATAATAATAATAAATAATAATAATAATAATGCGGTGATATGTCACACTTGGTCTTTGTCTCAATCCCTTACAAAGTTCTAGAATGTTCGAGATTGTCCTTCGCGAATAACACCATTCACTTCCTAATAATAATAATAATAATAATAATAATTTTGTCTCACTCCCGTACAAAGTTCTAGAATGTTCGAGAATGTCCTTCGTAAATACCACCGTTCACTTCCTCAAGTCACAACGAGTGCGGTGATATGTCACACTTGGGTCTTTGTCTCACTCCCGTACAAAGTTCTAGAACGTTCTTCAAACTTCCACTCGAATCCCACTTTGTGGACAGGGTTCCAGAAAGTTCTTGAAAACTTCCACTTAAATCCCACAATTCGCGGTGCCACAGTCGTCGGTTTGGGAGTGAGTGGGGCAAATTCCGTGACAATAATAATAATAATAATAATAATAATAATAATAATAATAATAATAATAATAATAATAATAATAATAATATTAATAATAATAATAATAATAATAATAATAATAATAATAATAATAATAATAATAATAATAATAATAATAATAATAATAATAATAATAATAATAATAATAATAATAATAATAATAATAATAATAATAATAATAATAATAATAATAATAATAATAATAATAATAATAATAATAATAAATAATAATAATAATAATAATAATAATAATAATAATAATAATAATAATAATAATAATAATAATAATAATAATAATAATAATAATAATAATAATAATAATAATAATAATAATAATAATAATAATAATAATAATAATAATAATAATAATAATAATAATAATAATAATAATAATAATAATAATAATAATAATAATAATAATAATAATAATAATAATAATAATAATAATAATAATAATAATAATAATAATAATAATAATAATAATAATAATAATAATAATAATAATAATAATAATAATAATAATAATAATAATAATAATAATAATAATAATAATAATAATAATAATAATAATAATAATAATAATAATAATAATAATAATAATAATAATAATAATAATAATAATAATAATAATAATAATAATAATAATAATAATAATAATAATAATAATAATAATAATAATAATAATAATAATAATAATAATAATAATAATAATAATAATAATAATAATAATAATAATAATAATAATAATAATAATAATAATAATAATAATAATAATAATAAATAATAATAATAATAATAATAATAATAATAATAATAATAATAATAATAATAATAATAATAATAATAATAATAATAATAATAATAATAATAATAATAATAATAATAATAATAATAATAATAATAATAATAATAATAATAATAATAATAATAATAATAATAATAATAATAATAATAATAATAATAATAATAATAATAATAATAATAATAATAATAATAATAATAATAATAATAATAATAATAATAATAATAATAATAATAATAATAATAATAATAATAATAATAATAATAATAATAATAATAATAATAATAATAATAATAATAATAATAATAATAATAATAATAATAATAATAATAATAATAATAATAATAATAATAATAATAATAATAATAATAATAATAATAATAATAATAATAATAATAATAATAATAATAATAATAATAATAATAATAATAATAATAATAATAATAATAATAATAATAATAATAATAATAATAATAATAATAATAATAATAATAATAATAATAATAATAATAATAATAATAATAATAATAATAATAATAATAATAATAATAATAATAATAATAATAATAATAATAATAATAATAATAATAATAATAATAATAATAATAATAATAATAATAATAATAATAATAATAATAATAATAATAATAATAATAATAATAATAATAATAATAATAATAATAATAATAATAATAATAATAATAATAATAATAATAATAATAATAATAATAATAATAATAATAATAATAATAATAATAATAATAATAATAATAATAATAATAATAATAATAATAATAATAATAATAATAATAATAATAATAATAATAATAATAATAATAATAATAATAATAATAATAATAATAATAATAATAATAATAATAATAATAATAATAATAATAATAATAATAATAATAATAATAATAATAATAATAATAATAATAATAATAATAATAATAATAATAATAATAATAATAATAATAATAATAATAATAATAATAATAATAATAATAATAATAATAATAATAATAATAATAATAATAATAATAATAATAATAATAATAATAATAATAATAATAATAATAATAATAATAATAATAATAATAATAATAATAATAATAATAATAATAATAATAATAATAATAATAATAATAATAATAATAATAATAATAATAATAATAATAATAATAATAATAATAATAATAATAATAATAATAATAATAATAATATTAATAATAATAATAATAACAATAATAATAATAATAATAATAATAATAATAATAATAATAACAATAACAATAACAATAACAATAACAATAACAATAACAATAATAATAATAATAGTCAGGCCAACCACCTGACACACTGAAACCTCCGGTTCCCAATGCCAGGAGAGAAGGCCCCCACAATCGACCCCATTCGGATGGGGGTCATGGGCAAGGTGGTGGGGCCCAGCCGGACGGATTGCCCGTTGACGACCAAGGCCATGAAAATGGAAGTTTTGAGTGGACCGATGAGCTAAGGGACGATCTTCTGATCTGTTATGAAAGCAGCGAGCCCGGGCGAAGGGGATACATGGCGCGGATGTATGCTCGGTGGTGTGATATGCACCCCGAAGGCCGCGCCCTCACCGCACAAAATCTGCGGGATTATGTATCCTACCTTCGTCGCAGAGGCTATGAGAGGCGTCCTCAACTAAGGGTGAATGAAGTGGTTGAAGAGCCACGGAATGATCCCGTAGAGGCGCCGCGCTTCATTCCCGCGAACAGGACGACCTGAGCACCCGTCGGGGTTGCCTTTATAAAACCCCGAAGCCCGCAGATCTGGCTCGAGTGGATACTGCGCTCCGTGAGGATCTCCCAGAAGAGGCTGACATCTGGCGCGTCAATTGCGCTGTGTACGACGCCGCTGAACTGCTGGCTCGTGGAGAGAGGGCGTGAAAATGCCGTTTCTCCACAGGAGAGAGCACGGCGGCGAGTGCACAAGATGGAAGCTAAGATCCGGTCGGCGAGGCAACACGCGTCCCGTATCCAATGTGTGATGGACTACGTGGAAGCCAATAGGGCTTTCACACCTAAGGTGAGACGCATAGCTACCTCCCTTAGGCGGGTCCATCATACCCTGAATCGGGGGGTGCTGCTCACCATCAAGCAGCATTCTCTCGACAGGATACGGATGCTAGTGGCTGCAAAAAAGTCACTAGTGAGGCGGTCGAGGAGGTTGGAGCAAAATAATTTGTTCCGTGTAAGGCCTTCTCGACTTTTTGAACAGCCTCAGCGTGTTGCGGACAATCCGCCGACTGTAGATCAGGTAGAAGCCTTCTGGAGAGATCTTTATGGCCGCAGGATTCCACTGGATAGAGACACTCCAGCCCTGGCACACTTCGAGGCCTTTTGTCAAAGGCTTCGAGAGCCACAAGAGGTGTGCCCACCGATAACCCCGGATGAAGTTCGGAGATCATTTATTAGATCGAAGAACTTCGCTGCTCCTGGTCCCGATGGGATCAGCAACTTCTGGTGGAAAAATTCACCAGTGTCCACCGCCATTTGGCCAGAATATTCACGTCCTGGCTAAATGGAGAGCAGCAAATTCCGGCGTGGTCTGTCGAGGGAGAACCGTGCTTATCCCTAAGAGCGGAGATTTGTCCCAGCCAAAGAACTACCGTCCAATAACCTGCCTGAATGCGTGTTACAAGGTGTTTACTCGCATCTTGTACGCGCGTGTGCTCCACGCAGTGAACCCCGTTTATCAACGGATATACGAGCAGCGAGGGTCCAAGAGGGGTGTAGCTGGCTGTAAGGAGAACCTGCTCATCGACAGATGTATTACGCAGGACTCCGTGCAGTACAAGCGAAACCTCTCAATGGCCTGGATAGATTACCGCAAGGCATTTGATATGACATCCCATGAGCTAATAGTCCACTTGCTCCAATGTCTTGCGGTGGCCGACCCCATAGTGAGATGTATTGAACAACTCATGCCGCTCTGGAGGACCCGCTTTACCATAACATCGGCTAATGCAAGGGTCCAGACAGAGCCGGTTTTGTTCAGGAGGGGAGTGTTCCAGGAGATTCCTGAGTCCCCTCTTGTTTTGCATCTGACTGCTGCCATTATCCTTTGCTCTTCGTGGTTGGGGGTGTTACTTGTGCGGTACCCCAGGAGACCGGAGGCATAAGTTCAACGATTTGTTCTATATGGATGACCTTAAACTCTACGCCTCCGGAGAGAGGGATTTAAATCAGTCCTCAGAGTGGTACATGAGTACACGCAGGCGGTTGGGATGGAGTTCGGGCTGGACAAATGTGCACTGGTTCATCTCAAGAGAGGACGATGCGGTCCATACGGAGAGGACGCCCAGCTCATAGACGGAAGCATCTTTCACTATCTAGATGCCGGAGAGTCGTACACCTATTTGGGTGTCCCACAGCGGGGCACTCATGAGGTGGCAACGGTGAAAAACGCTCTCCGCGGCAGGTATCGGCACCGCCTCCGACAGATCTGGTCTTCGGAGCTGTCGGGTAAGAACAAGGTGAGTGCCACAAATATGCTTGCCGTTCCGATCCTTCTCTACTCCTTTGGAGTAGTGAAATGGACACAAGAAGAGCTGAGGCAACTCGATGTAGGGACCGTAAAATGATGCATCTCCATCGGAGTTTGCATCCAAGATCGTCCGTTCCGCGGCTATACTTCCCAAGAAATCGGGGAGGCCGTGGACTCTTGAGTTTGGAGTGTCTCCAGGGCAGAGTGGTTTTGGAGGAGGCCTGCAAAGTCATCAGGAGCTCGGATCCACTTCTCTGCATGGTCCAAGACCATGAAACAGCAGGGATAGGAGCGTTTGTGTATAAGGCAGCGAGAAGAGCAGCCGATGAACTTGGTCTCGTGTTCGATACTGAGCGGGAAATCCAGACTCTGTCACCGAGTCGGACCCTACAATAATAATAATAATAATAATAATAATAATAATAATAATAATAATAATAATAATAAGCTGCAGAAACGCGTCATCTTCTGCAGCTACATAAGGATAAGCCAATGCATGGTCTCTTCTACCGTCATCTAGAGGGGCTTGGCTTATCTGAAAGGCTGACCTTTGCTTTTTTGAGGTCAGCGGGGCTGAACTCTGAGACCGAGGGATTCATAATGGCTTGCCAAGATGGTGTAATTAACACACTCGTCTATCGTAGTCGTGTCTTGGGTATCGAGGTTCCTGATACCAGCTGCAGGGCCTGCCGCCAAGCGCCGGAGACGCTTATGCATCTCCTGTCTGCCTGTCCGGTATATGCGTCCACAGCGTATATTCAAAGACACGATTCAGCCTTACGGGTGTTGTATTATCATTTACGACACTCGTATGAGATAGACGAGACGCCAGTGCTGCCTTATGCTCCGGGGGATATAGAATCCGTAGTGGGGAATGAGAAGTGCCGAATTTATTGGAACTATTCATTCCCACCCTCAGGCAAATCCAAGCCAATAAGCCTGATGTAGTCCTCCTCGACCACCAGCTTAGGACGATGTTTGTGATTGAGTTCTCGGCTCCCGCAGAGAACAACATCGTCCTAAAAGAGGAGGAAAAACGGAGGAAGTATCGAGATCTTCTCTCCGAGCTCCGCAGGCTGTATCCAGACCACTCTGTTAAGATTGTGGTGCTAATTATAGGCGTCCTGGGTGGAATGAGACATACGTTGCTTTCTGAGTTAAAGATCATACCGGCTTGTCGAAATTCGGCAGAGATCTTAGCCGGCAGAATGCAGAAGGCAATCGTCCTTGGTTCGCTACGTCTGCTCAGAACACACGATTTACGGGCGCAATGATTACTGACTCCACGGGGTGGAGAGTGGTCATTGCTTGACTCTCCAGAACATCTCCGAGTGTGTCGGAGCCTCGGAAGGTGTTTACTGGAAAAAAAAAATAATAATAATAATAATAATAATAATAATAATAATAATAATAATAATAATAAATAAGCAGGAGGGGTCAACCATCATCCACGACCTTTGGTGAGTAGCGACACCACTTACTCTAGCTAAAGGGTGTAAAAACGGACCGGCAGCACTGCGCACCCGGGAGGGATGAGCAAATTTTTACTCTGGTGCCGGCCGTCGATGTGTCAGGCCAACCACCTGACACACTGAAGCGTCCGGTTCCCAATGCCAGGAGAGAAGGCCCCACAATCGACCCCATTCGGATGGGGGTCATGGGCAAGGTGGTGGGGCCCAGCCGGACGGATTGCCCGTTGACGACCAAGGCCATGAAAATGGAAGTTTTGAGTGGACCGATGAGCTAAGGGACGATCTTCTGATCTGTTATGAAAGCAGCGAGCCCGGGCGAAGGGGATACATGGCGCGGATGTATGCTCGGTGGTGTGATATGCACCCCGAAGGCCGCGCCTCACCGCACAAAATCTGCGGGATTATGTATCCTACCTTCGTCGCAGAGGCTATGAGAGGCGTCCTCAACTAAGGGTGAATGAAGTGGTTGAAGAGCCACGGAATGATCCCGCAGAGGCGCCGCGCTTCATTCCCGCGAACAGGACGACCTGAGCACCCGTCGGGGTTGCCTTTATAAAACCCCGAAGCCCGCAGATCTGGCTCGAGTGGATACTGCGCTCCGTGAGGATCTCCCAGAAGAGGCTGACATCTGGCGCGTCAATTGCGCTGTGTACGAGGCCGCTGAACTGCTGACTCGGGTGGAGAGGGCGTGAAAATGCCCTTTCTCCACAAGAGAGAGCGCGGCGGCGAGTGCACAAGATGGAGGCTAAGATCCGGTCGGCGAGGCAACACGCGTCCCGTATCCACTGTGTGATGGACTCCGTGGAAGCCAATAGGCTTTCACACCTAAGGTGAGACGCATAGCTACCTCCCTTAGGCGGGTCCATCATACCCTGAATCGAGTGGTGCTGCTCACCATCAAGCAGCATTCTCTCGACAGGATACGGATGCTAGTGGCTGCAAAAAAGTCACTAGTGAGGCGGTCGAGAAGGTTGGAGCAAAATAATTTGTTCCGTGTAAGGCCTTCTCGACTTTTTGAACAGCCTCAGCGTGTTGCGGACAATCCGCCGACTGTAGATCAGGTAGAAGCCTTCTGGAGAGATCCTTATGGCCGCAGGATTCCACTGGATAGAGACACTCCAGCCCTGGCACACTTCGAGGCCTTTGTCAAAGGCTTCGAGAGCCAAGAGGTGTGCCCACCGATAACCCCGGATGAAGTTCGGAGAAAATTTATTAGATCGAATAACTACTCTGCTACTGGTCCCGATGGGATCAGAAACTTCTGGTGGAAAAAATTCACAAGTGTCCACCGCCATATGGACAGAATATTAACGTCCTGGCTAAATGGAGAGCAGCAAATTCCGGCGTGGTTTGTCGAGTGGAGAACCGTGCTTATCCCTAAGAGCGGAGATTTGTCCCAGCCAAAGAACTACCGTCCAATAACCTGCCTGAATGCGTGTTACAAGGTGTTTACTCGCATCTTGTACGCGCGTGTGCTCCACGCAGTGAACCCGGTTTATCAACGGATATACGAGCAGCGAGGGTCCAAGAGGGGTGTAGCTGGCTGTAAGGAGAACCTGCTCATCGACAGATGTATTACGCAGGACTCCGTGCAGTACAAGCGAAACCTCTCAATGGCCTGGATAGATTACCGCAAGGCATTTGATATGACATCCCATGAGCTAATAGTCCACTTGCTCCAATGTCTTGCGGTGGCCGACCCCATAGTGAGATGTATTGAACAACTCATGCCGCTCTGGAGGACCCGCTTTACCATAACATCGGCTAATGCAAGGGTCCAGACAGAGCCGGTATTGTTCAGGAGGGGAGTGTTCCAGGGAGATTCCCTGAGTCCCCTCTTGTTTTGCATCTCACTGCTGCCATTATCCGTTGCACTTCGTCGTACCTGTGTTACAACTGCGGTACCCCAGGAGACCGGAGGCATAAGGTCACCCATTTGTTCTATATGGATGACCTTAAACTCTACGCCTCCGGAGAGAGGGATTTAAATCAGTCCCTCAGAGTGGTACATGAGTACACGCAGGCGGTTGGGATGGAGTTCGGGCTGGACAAATGTGCACTGGTTCATCTCAAGAGAGGACGATGCGGTCCATACGGAGAGGACGCCCAGCTCATAGACGGAAGCATCTTTCACTATCTAGATGCCGGAGAGTCGTACACCTATTTGGGTGTCCCACAGCGGGGCACTCATGAGGTGGATATGGTGGAAAACGCTCTCGGCGGCAGGTGTCGGTACCGCCTTCGACAGATTTGTTCTTCGGGGCTGTCGGGTAAGAACAAGGTGACCGCAAATATGCTTGCCATTCCGATCCTCCTCGACTCTTTGGAGTAGTGAAATGGACACAAGAAGAGCTGAGGCAACTCGATGTAGGGACCCGTAAAATGATGCATCTCCATCGGAGTTTGCATCCAAGATCGTCCGTTCCGCGGCTATACTTCCCAAGAAATCGGGGAGGCCGTGGACTCTTGAGTTTGGAGTGTCTACAGGGCAGAGTGGTTTTGGAGGAGGCCTGCAAAGTCTTCAGGAGCTCGGATCCACTTCTCTGCATGGTCCAAGACCATGAAGCAGCAGGGATAGGAGCGTTTGTGTATAAGGCAGCGAGAAGAGCAGCCGATGAACTTGGTCTCGTGTTCGATACTGAGCGGGACAATCCAGACTCTGTCACCGAGTCGGATCCTGCTCAGTTAAAAGCCCTAATTAAAGCTGCAGAAACGCGTCATCTTCTGCAGCTACATAAGGATAAGCCAATGCATGGTCTCTTCTACCGTCATCTAGAGGGGCTTGGCTTATCTGAAAGGCTGACCTTTGCTTTTTGAGGTCAGCGGGGCTGAACTCTGAGACCGAGGGATTCATAATGGCTTGCCAAGATGGTGTAATTAACACACTCGTCTATCGTAGTCGTGTCTTGGGTATCGAGGTTCCTGATACCAGCTGCAGGGCCTGCCGCCAGGCGCCGGAGACGCTTATGCATCTCCTGTAGGCCTGTCCGGTATATGCGGCCACAGCGTATATCCAAAGACACGATTCAGCCTTACGGGTGTTGTATTATCATTTACGACACTCGTATGAGATAGACGAGACGCCAGTGCTGCCTTATGCTCCGGGGATATAGAATCAGTGGGGAATGAGAAGTGCCGAATTTATTGGAACTATTCATTCCCCACCCTCAGGCAAATCCAAGCCAATAAGCCTGATGTAGTCCTTCTCGACCACCAGCTTAGGACGATGTTTGTGATTGAGTTCTCGGCTCCCGCAGAGAACAACATCGTCCTAAAAGAGGAGGAAAACGGAGGAAATATCGAGATCTTCTCTCCGAGCTCCGCAGGCTGTATCCAGACTACTCTGTTAAGATTGTGGTGCTAATTATAGGCGTCCTGGGTGGAATGAGACATACGTTGCTTTCTGACTTAAAGATCATACCGGCTTGTCGAAATTCGGCAGAGATCTTAGCCGGCAGAATGCAGAAGGCAATCGTTCTTGGTTCGCTACGTCTGCTCAGAACACACGATTTACGGGCGCAATGATTACTGACTCCACGGAGTGGAGAGTAGTCATTGCTTGACTCTCCAGAACATCTCCGAATGTGTCGGAGCCTCGGAAGGTGTTTACTGGAAAAATAATAATAATAATAATAATAATAATAATAATAATAATAATAATAATAATAATAATAATAATAATAATAATAATAATAATAATAATAATAATAATAATAATAATAATAATAATAATAATAATAATAATAATAATAATAATAATAATAATAATAATAATAATAATAATAATAATAATAATAATAATCATAATAATAATAATAATAAAAATAATAATAATAATAATAATAATAATAATAATAATAATAATAATAATAATAATAATAATAATAATAATGGGATGGCGACCCCATTCGGATGGGGGTCATGGGCAAGGTGGTGGGGCCCAGCCGGACGGATTGCCCGTTGACGACCAAGGCCATGAAAATGGAAGTTTTGAGTGGACCGATGAGCTAAGGGACGATCTTCTGATCTGTTATGAAAGCAGCGAGCCCGGGCGAAGGGGATACATGGCGCGGATGTATGCTCGGTGGTGTGATATGCACCCCGAAGGCCGCGCCCTCACCGCACAAAATCTGCGGGATTATGTATCCTACCTTCGTCGCAGAGGCTACGAGAGGCGTCCTCAACTAAGGGTGAATGAAGTGGTTGAAGAGCCACGGAATGATCCCGTAGAGGCGCCGCGCTTCATTCTCCTAGAACAGGATGACCTGAGCACCCGTCGGGGGTTGCCTTTTATAAAACCCCCGAAGCCCGCAGATCTGGCTGGAGTGGATACTGCGCTCCGTGAGGATGTCCCAGAAGAGGCTGACATCTGGCGCGTCAATTGCGCTGTGTACGACGCCGCTGAACTGCTGGCTCGTGTGGAGAGAGGGCGTGAAAATGCCGTTTCTCCACAGGAGAGAGCACGGCGGCGAGTGCACAAGATGGAAGCTAAGATCCGGTCGGCGAGGCAACACGCGTCCCGTATCCAATGTGTGATGGACTACGTGGAAGCCAATAGGGCTTTCACACCTAAGGTGAGACGCATAGCTACCCCCTTAGGCGGGTCCATCATACCCTGAATCGGGGGGTGCTGCTCACCATCAAGCAGCATTCTCTCGACAGGATACGGATGCTAGTGGCTGCAAAAAAGTCACTAGTGAGGCGGTCGAGGAGGTTGGAGCAAAATAATTTGTTCCGTGTAAGGCCTTCTCGACTTTTGAACAGCCTCAGCGTGTTGCGGACAATCCGCCGACTGTAGATCAGGTAGAAGCCTTCTGGAGAGATCTTTATGGCCGCAGGATTCCACTGGATAGAGACACTCCAGCCCTGGCACACTTCGAGGCCTTTTGTCAAAGGCTTCGAGAGCCACAAGAGGTGTGCCCACCGATAACCCCGGATGAAGTTCGGAGATCATTTATTAGATCGAAGAACTTCGCTGCTCCTGGTCCCGATGGGATCAGCAACTTCTGGTGGAAAAATTCACCAGTGTCCACCGCCATTTGGCCAGAATATTCACGTCCTGGCTAAATGGAGAGCAGCAAATTCCGGCGTGGTCTGTCGAGGGAGAACCGTGCTTATCCCTAAGAGCGGAGATTTGTCCCAGCCAAAGAACTACCGTCCAATAACCTGCCTGAATGCGTGTTACAAGGTGTTTACTCGCATCTTGTACGCGCGTGTGCTCCACGCAGTGAACCCGTTTATCAACGGATATACGAGCAGCGAGGGTCCAAGAGGGGTGTAGCTGGCTGTAAGGAGAACCTGCTCATCGACAGATGTATTACGCAGGACTCCGTGCAGTACAAGCGAAACCTCTCAATGGCCTGATAGATTACCGCAAGGCATTTGATATGACATCCCATGAGCTAATAGTCCACTTGCTCCAATGTCTTGCGGTGGCCGACCCCATAGTGAGATGTATTGAACAACTCATGCCGCTCTGGAGGACCCGCTTTACCATAACATCGGCTAATGCAAGGGTCCAGACAGAGCCGGTTTTGTTCAGGAGGGGAGTGTTCCAGGGAGATTTCCTGAGTCCCCTCTTGTTTTGCATCTCACTGCTGCCATTATCCGTTGCACTTCGTCGTACCTGGGTTACAACTGCGGTACCCCAGGAGACTGGAGGCATAAGGTCACCCATTTGTTCTATATGGATGACCTTAAACTCTACGCCTCCGGAGAGAGGGATTTAAATCAGTCCTCAGAGTGGTACATGAGTACACGCAGGCGGTTGGGATGGAGTTCGGGCTGACAAATGTGCACTGGTTCATCTCAAGAGAGGACGATGCGGTCCATACGGAGAGGACGCCCAGCTCATAGACGGAAGCATCTTTCACTATCTAGATGCCGGAGAGTCGTACACCTATTTGGGTGTCCTACAGCGGGGCACTCATGAGGTGGCAACGGTGAAAACGCTCTCCGCGGCAGGTATCGGCACCGCCTCCGACAGATCTGGTCTTCGGAGCTGTCGGGTAAGAACAAGGTGAGTGCCACAAATATGCTTGCCGTTCCGATCCTTCTACTCCTTTGGAGTAGTGAAATGGACACAAGAAGAGCTGAGGCAACTCGATGTAGGGATCCGTAAAATGATGCATCTCCATCGGAGTTTGCATCCAAGATCGTCCGTTCCGCGGCTATACTTCCCAAGAAATCGGGGAGGCCGTGGACTCTTGAGTTTGGAGTGTCTCCAGGGCAGAGTGGTTTTGGAGGAGGCCTGCAAAGTCATCAGGAGCTCGGATCCTTCTCTGCATGGTCCAAGACCATGAAACAGCAGGGATAGGAGCGTTTGTGTATAAGGCAGCGAGAAGAGCAGCCGATGAACTTGGTCTCGTGTTCGATACTGAGCGGGAAATCCAGACTCTGTCACCGAGTCGGACCCTGCTCAGTTAAAAGCCTAATTAAAGCTGCAGAAACGCGTCATCTTCTGCAGCTACATAAGGATAAGCCAATGCATGGTCTCTTCTACCGTCATCTAGAGGGGCTTGGCTTATCTGAAAGGCTGACCTTTGCTTTTTGAGGTCAGCGGGGCTGAACTCTGAGACCGAGGGATTCATAATGGCTTGCCAAGATGGTGTAATTAACACACTCGTCTATCGTAGTCGTGTCTTGGGTATCGAGGTTCCTGATACCAGCTGCAGGGCCTGCCGCCAAGCGCCGGAGACGCTTATGCATCTCCTGTCTGCCTGTCCGGTATATGCGGCCACAGCGTATATTCAAAGACACGATTCAGCCTTACGGGTGTTGTATTATCATTTACGACACTCGTATGAGATAGACGAGACGCCAGTGCTGCCTTATGCTCCGGGGGATATAGAATCCGTAGTGGGGAATGAGAAGTGCCGAATTTATTGGAACTATTCATTCCCCACCCTCAGGCAAATCCAAGCCAATAAGCCTGATGTAGTCCTCCTCGACCACCAGCTTAGGACGATGTTTGTGATTGAGTTCTCGGCTCCCGCAGAGAACAACATCGTCCTAAAAGAGGAGGAAAACGGAGGAAGTATCGAGATCTTCTCTCCGAGCTCCGCAGGCTGTATCCAGACCACTCTGTTAAGATTGTGGTGCTAATTATAGGCGTCCTGGGTGGAATGAGACATACGTTGCTTTCTGAGTTAAAGATCATACCGGCTTGTCGAAATTCGGCAGAGATCTTAGCCGGCAGAATGCAGAAGGCAATCGTCCTTGGTTCGCTACGTCTGCTCAGAACACACGATTTACGGGCGCAATGATTACTGACTCCACGGGGTGGAGAGTGGTCATTGCTTGACTCTCCAGAACATCTCCGAGTGTGTCGGAGCCTCGGAAGGTGTTTACTGGAAAAAAAAAAAAAAATAATAATAATAATAATAATAATAATAATAATAATAAATAAGCAGGAGGGGTCAACCATCATCCACGACCTTTGGTGAGTAGCGACACCACTTACTCTAGCTAAAGGGTGTAAAATCGGACCGGCAGCACTGCGCACCCGGGAGGGATGAGCTTTTTTCCTCTGGTGCCGGCCGTCGATGTGTCAGGCCAACCACCTGACACACTGAAACCTCCGGTTCCCAATGCCAGGAGAGAAGGCCCTCACAATCGACCCCATTCGGATGGGGGTCATGGGCAAGGTGGTGGGGCCCAGCCGGACGGATTGCCCGTTGACGACCAAGGCCATGAAAATGGAAGTTTTGAGTGGACCGATGAGCTAAGGGACGATCTTCTGATCTGTTATGAAAGCAGCGAGCCCGGGCGAAGGGGATACATGGCGCGGATGTATGCTCGGTGGTGTGATATGCACCCCGAAGGCCGCGCCCTCACCGCACAAAATCTGCGGGATTATGTATCCTACCTTCGTCGCAGAGGCTATGAGAGGCGTCCTCAACTAAGGGTGAATGAAGTGGTTGAAGAGCCACGGAATGATCCCGTAGAGGCGCCGCGCTTCATTCCCGCGAACAGGACGACCTGAGCACCCGTCGGGGTTGCCTTTATAAAACCCCGAAGCCCGCAGATCTGGCTCGAGTGGATACTGCGCTCCGTGAGGATCTCCAGAAGAGGCTGACATCTGGCGCGTCAATTGCGCTGTGTACGAGGCCGCTGAACTGCTGACTCGGGTGGAGAGAGGGCGTGAAAATGCCCTTTCTCCACAAGAGAGAGCGCGGCGGCGAGTGCACAAGATGGAGGCTAAGATCCGGTCGGCGAGGCAACACGCGTCCCGTATCCAATGTGTGATGGACTACGTGGAAGCCAATAGGGCTTTCACACCTAAGGTGAGACGCATAGCTACCTCCCTTAGGCGGGTCCATCATACCCTGAATCGAGTGGTGCTGCTCACCATCAAGCAGCATTCTCTCGACAGGATACGGATGCTAGTGGCTGCAAAAAAGTCACTAGTGAGGCGGTCGAGAAGGTTGGAGCAAAATAATTTGTTCCGTGTAAGGCCTTCTCGACTTTTTGAACAGCTCAGCGTGTTGCGGACAATCCGCCGACTGTAGATCAGGTAGAAGCCTTCTGGAGAGATCCTTATGGCCGCAGGATTCCACTGATAGAGACACTCCAGCCCTGGCACACTTCGAGGCCTTTTGTCAAAGGCTTCGAGAGACGCAAGAGGTGTGCCCACCGATAAACCCGGATGAAGTTCGGTGATCATTTATTAGATCGAAGAACTTCGCTGCTCCTGGTCCCGATGGGATCAGAAACTTCTGGTGGAAAAAAATTCACCAGTGTCCACCGCCATTTGGCCAGAATATTCACGTCCTGGCTAAATGGAGAGCAGCAAATTCCGGCGTGGTTTGTCGAGGGGAGAACCGTGCTTATCCCTAAGAGCGGAGATTTGTCCCAGCCAAAGAACTACCGTCCAATAACCTGCCTGAATGCGTGTTACAAGGTGTTTACTCGCATCTTGTACGCGCGTGTGCTCCACGCAGTGAACCCGGTTTATCAACGGATATACGAGCAGCGAGGGTCCAAGAGGGGTGTAGCTGGCTGTAAGGAGAACCTGCTCATCGACAGATGTATTACGCAGGACTCCGTGCAGTACAAGCGAAACCTCTCAATGGCCTGGATAGATTACCGCAAGGCATTTGATATGACATCCCATGAGCTAATAGTCCACTTGCTCCAATGTCTTGCGGTGGCCGACCCCATAGTGAGATGTATTGAACAACTCATGCCGCTCTGGAGGACCCGCTTTACCATAACATCGGCTAATGCAAGGGTCCAGACAGAGCCGGTATTGTTCAGGAGGGAGTGTTCCAGGAGATTCCTGAGTCCCCTCTTGTTTTGCATCTCACTGCTGCCATTATCCGTTGCACTTCGTCGTACCCGGGGTTACAACTGCGGTACCCCAGGAGACCGGAGGCATAAGGTCACCCATTTGTTCTATATGGATGACCTTAAACTCTACGCCTCCGGAGAGAGGGATTTAAATCAGTCCCTCAGAGTGGTACATGAGTACACGCAGGCGGTTGGGATGGACAAATGTGCACTGGTTCATCTCAAGAGAGGACGATGCGGTCCATACGGAGAGGACGCCCAGCTCATAGACGGAAGCATCTTTCACTATCTAGATGCCGGAGAGTCGTACACCTATTTGGGTGTCCTACAGCGGGGCACTCATGAGGTGGCAACGGTGAAAAACGCTCTCCGCGGCAGGTATCGGCACCGCCTCCGACAGATCTGGTCTTCGGAGCTGTCGGGTAAGAACAAGGTGAGTGCCACAAATATGCGTTCCGATCCTTCCTCTACTCCTTTGGAGTAGTGAAATGGACACAAGAAGAGCTGAGGCAACTCGATGTAGGGACCCGCAAAATGATGCATCTCCATCGGAGATTGCATCCAAGATCGTCCGTTCCGAGGCTATAATACCCAAGAAATCGGGGAGGCCGTGGACTCTTGAGTTTGGAGTGTCTACAGGGCAGAGTGGTTTTGGAGGAGGCCTGCAAAGTCATCAGGAGCTCGGATCCCTTCTCTGCATGGTCCAAGACCATGAAGCAGCAGGGATAGGAGCGTTTGTGTATAAGGCAGCGAGAAGAGCAGCCGATGAACTTGGTCTCGTGTTCGATACTGAGCGGGACAATCCAGACTCTGTCACCGAGTCGGATCCTGCTCAGTTAAAAGCCTAATTAAAGCTGCAGAAACGCGTCATCTTCTGCAGCTACATAAGGATAAGCCAATGCATGGTCTCTTCTACCGTCATCTAGAGGGGCTTGGCTTATCTGAAAGGCTGACCTTTGCTTTTTGAGGTCAGCGGGGCTGAACTATGAGACCGAGGGATTCATAATGGCTTGCCAAGATGGTGTAATTAACACACTGTCTATCGTAGTCGTGTCTTGGGTATCGAGGTTCCTGATACCAGCTGCAGGGCCTGCCGCCAGGCGCCGGAGACGCTTATGCATCTCCTGTAGGCCTGTCCGGTATATGCACCACAGCGTATATCCAAAGACACGATTCAGCCTTACGGGTGTTGTATTATCATTTACGACACTCGTATGAGATAGACGAGACGCCAGTGCTGCCTTATGCTCCGGGGATATAGAATCCGTAGTGGGAATGAGAAGTGCCGAATTTATTGGAACTATTCATTCCCCACCCTCAGGCAAATCCAAGCCAATAAGCCTGATGTAGTCCTTCGACCACCAGCTTAGGACGATGTTTGTTATTGAGTTCTCGGCTCCCGCAGAGAACAATATCGTCCTAAAAGAGGAGGAGAAACGGAGGAAATATCGAGATCTTCTCTCCGAGCTCCGCAGGCTGTATCCAGACTACTCTGTTAAGATTGTGGTGCTAATTATAGGCGTCCTGGGTGGAATGAGACATACGTTGCTTTCTGACTTAAAGATCATACCGGCTTGTCGAAATTCGGCAGAGATCTTAGCCGGCAGAATGCAGAAGGCAATCGTCCTTGGTTCGCTACGTCTGCTCAGAACACACGATTTACGGGCGCAATGATTACTGACTCTACGTGTGGAGAGTGGTCATTGCTTGACTCTCCAGAACATCTCCGAATGTGTCGGAGCCTCGGTAGGTGTTTACTGGAAAAAAAATTATAATAATAGTAATAATAATAATAATAATAATAATAATAATAATAATAATAATAATAATAATAATAATAATAATAATAATAATAATAATAATAATAATAATAATAATAATAATAATAATAATAATAATAATAATAATAATAATAATAATAATAATAATAATAATAATAATAATAATAATAATAATAATAATAATAATAATAATAATAATAATAATAATAATAATAATAATAAATAATAGTAATAATAATAATAGTGAAATGGACGCAAGAAGAGCTGAGGCAACTCGATGTAGGGACCCGTAAAATGATGCATCTCCAACGGAGTTTGCATCCAAGATCGTCCGTTCCGCGGCTATACTTCCCAAGAAATCGGGGAGGCCGTGGACTCTTGAGTTTGGAGTGTCTCCAGGGCAGAGTGGTTTTGGAGGAGGCCTGCAAAGTCATCAGGAGCTCGGATCCCTTCTCTGCATGGTCCAAGACCATGAAGCAGCAGGGATAGGAGCGTTTGTGTATAAGGCAGCGAGAAGAGCAGCCGATGAACTTGGTCTCAGGTTCGATACTGAGCGGGAAAATCCAGACTCTGTCACCGAGTCGGATCCTGCTCAGTTAAAAGCTCCTAATTAAAGCTGCAGAAACGCGTCATCTTCTGCAGCTACATAAGGATAAGCCAATGCATGGTCTCTTCTACCGTCATCTAGAGGGGCTTGGCTTATCTGAAAGGCTGACCTTTGCTTTTTGAGGTCAGCGGGGCTGAACTCTGAGACTGAGGGATTCATAATTGCTTGCCAAGATGGTGTAATTAACACACTTGTCTATCGTAGTCGTGTCTTGGGTATCGAGGTTCCTGATACCAGCTGCAGGGCCTGCCGCCAGGCGCCGTAGACGCTTATGCATCTCCTGTCGGCCTGTCCGGTATATGCACAGCGTATATCCAAAGACACGATTCAGCCTTACGGGTGTTGTATTATCATTTACGACACTCGTATGAGATAGACGAGACGCCAGTGCTGCCTTATGCTCCGGGGATATAGAATCCGTAGTGGGGAATGAGAAGTGCCGAATTTATTGGAACTATTCATTCCCCACCCTCAGGCAAATCCAAGCCAATAAGCCTGATGTAGTCCTCCTCGACCACCAGCTTAGGACGATGTTTGTGATTGAGTTCTCGGCTCCTGCAGAGAACAACATCGTCCTAAAAGAGGAGGAAAACGGAGGAAATATCGAGATCTTCTCTCCGAGCTCCGCAGGCTGTATCCAGACCACTCTGTTAAGATTGTGGTGCTAATTATAGGCGTCCTGGGTGGAATGAGACATACGTTGCTTTCTGACTTAAAGATCATACCGGCTTGTCGAAATTCGGCAGAGATCTTAGCCGGCAGAATGCAGAAGGCAATCGTCCTTGGTTCGCTACGTCTGCTCAGAACACACGATTTACGGGCGCAATGATTACTGACTCCACGGAGTGGAGAGTAGTCATTGCTTGACTCTCCAGAACATCTCCGAATGTGTCGGAGCCTCGGAAGGTGTTTACTGGGAAAAAAAAATAATAATAATAATAATAATAATATAATAATAATAACACCGTCTATTCGCCACAATCATCAGAACACACGATTTACGGGGGCGTAAATGATTACTGACTCGCACGGGTGGAGGTGATTAATAATATTGATAACAGACACATCCGAATGTCGGAGCCTCGGACACAATATTGGAATAATAATAATACAATAATACACACAATAATACACACAATAATAATAATAACAGCATAAGTTTCAATAATAATACAGAAACGCATCATCTTCTGCAGCTACATAAGGATAAGCCAATGCATGGTCTCTTCTACCGACATCTAGAGGGGCTTGGCTTATCTGAAAGGCTGACCTTTGCTTTTTTGAGGTCAGCGGGGCTGAACTCTGAGACCGAGGGATTCATAATGGCTTGCCAAGATGGTGTAATGAACACACTCGTCTATCGTAGTCGTGTCTTGGGTATCGAGGTTCCTGATACCAGCTGCAGGGCCTGCAGCCAAGCGCCGGAGACGCTTATGCATCTCCTGTCTGCTTGTCCGGTATATGCAACAGCGTATATCTAAAGACACGATTCAGCCTTACGGGTGTTGTATTATCATTTACGACACTCGTATGAGATAGACGAGACGCCAGTGCTGCCTTATGCTCCGGGGGATATAGAATCCGTAGTGGGGAATGAGAAGTGCCGAATTTATTGGAACTATTCATTCCCCACCCTCAGGCAAATCCAAGCCAATAAGCCTGATGTAGTCCTCCTCGACCACCAGCTTAGGACGATGTTTGTGATTGAGTTCTCGGCTCCCGCAGAGAACAACATCGTCCTAAAAGAGGAGGAAAACGGAGGAAATATCGAGATCTTCTCTCCGAGCTCCGCAGGCTGTATCCAGACCACTCTGTTAAGATTGTGGTGCTAATTATAGGCGTCCTGGGTGGAATGAGACATACGTTGCTTTCTGACTTAAAGATCATACCGGCTTGTCGAAATTCGGCAGAGATCTTAGCCGGCAGAATGCAGAAGGCAATCGTCCTTGGTTCGCTACGTCTGCTCAGAACACACGATTTACGGGCGCAATGATTACTGACTCCACGGAGTGGAGAGTGGTCATTGCTTGACTTCCAGAACATCTCCGAATGTGTCGGAGCTTTGGAAGGTGTTTACTGAAAAAATAATAATAATAATAATAATAATAATAATAATAATAATAATAATAATAATAATAATAATAATAATAATAATAATGCAGAAGGCAATCGTCCTTGGTTCGCTACGTCTGCTCAGAACACACGATTTACGGGCGCAATGATTACTGACTCCACGGAGTGGAGAGTGGTCATTGTTTGACTTCAGAACATCTCCGAATGTGTCGGAGCTTCGGAAGGTGTTTATGGAAAAAAATAATAATAATAATAATAATAATAATAATAATAATAATAATAATAATAAAAATAACAATAGATGCTGTAGTTAGTGAAGATGCGAAACAAAGAGGAAAGGATCTATATGTGGCATATATAGATTACAAGAAAGCATTCGATAGCGTTCCCCACTCCTATCTCACTGAAATAATAATAATAATAATAATAATAATAATAATAGTAATAGTAATAGTAATAGTAATAGTAATAGTAATAGTAATAGTAATAGTAATAGTAATAGTAATAGTAATAGTAATAGTAATAGTAATAGTAATAGTAATAGTAATAGTAATAATAATAGTAATAGTAATAGTAATAGTAATAGTAATAGTAATAGTAATAGTAATAGTAATAGTTATAGTAATAGTAATAGTAATAGTAATAGTAATAGTAATAGTAATAGTAATAGTAATAGTAATAGTAATAGTAATAGTAATAGTAATAGTAATAGTAATAGTAATAGTAATAGTAATAGTAATAGTAATAGTAACAGTAACAGTAACAGTAACAGTAACAGTAACAGTAACAGTAACAGTAACAGGAACAGGAACAGCAACAGCAACAGCAACAGCAACAGCAAAAGCAATAGGAATAGGAATAGGAATAGTAATAATAATAATAATAATAATAATAATAATAATAATAATAATAATAATAATAATAATAATAATAATAATAATAATAATAATAATAATAATAATAATAATAATAAAGCAGGAGGGGTCAACCATCATCCACGACCTTTGGTGAGTAGCGACACCACTTACTCTAGCTAAAGGGTGTAAAATCGGACCGGCAGCACTGCGCACCCGGGAGGGATGAGCTTCTTTTCCCTCTGGTGCCGGCCGTCGATGTGTCAGGCCAACCACCTGACACACTGAAACCTCCGGTTCCTAATGCCAGGAGAGAAGGCCCCCACAATCGACCCCCATCCGAATGGGGTCATGGGCAAGGTGGTGGGGCCCAGCCGGATGGATTGCCCGTTGACGACCAAGGCCATGAAAATGGAAGTTTTGAGTGGACCGATGAGCTAAGGGACGATCTTCTGATCTGTTATGAAAGCAGCGAGCCCGGGCGAAGGGGATACATGGCGCGGATGTATGCTCGGTGGTGTGACATGCATCCCGAAGGCCGCGCCCTCACCGCACAAAATCTGCGGGATTATGTATCCTACCTTCGTCGCAGAGGCTATGAGAGGCGTCCTCAACTAAGGGTGAATGAAGTGGTTGAAGAGCCACTGAATGATCCCGCAGAGGCGCCGCGCTTCATTCCCCGCGAACAGGACGACCTGAGCACCCGTCGGGGGTTGCTTTTTATAAAACCCCCGATGCCCGCAGATCTGGCTCGAGTGGATACTGCGCTCCGTGAGGATCTCCCAGAAGAGGCTGACATCTGGCGCGTCAATTGCGCGGTGTACGAAGCCGCTGAACTGCTGACTCGGGTGGAGAGAGGGCGTGAAAATGCCGTTTCTCCACAAGAGAGAGCACGGCGGCGAGTGCACAAGATGGAGGCTAAGATCCGGTCGGCGAGGCAACACGCGTCCCGTATCCAATGTGTGATGGACTACGTGGAAGCCAATAGGGCTTTCACACCTAAGGTGAGACGCATAGCTACCTCCCTTAGGCGGGTCCATCATACCCTGAATCGAGCGGTGCTGCTCACCATCAAGCAGCATTCTCTCGACAGGATACGGATGCTAGTGGCTGCAAAAAAGTCACTAGTGAGACGGTCGAGAAGGTTGAAGCAAAATAATTTGTTCCGTGTAAGGCCTTCTCGACTTTTTGAGCAGCCTCAGCGTGTTGCGGACAACCCGCCGACTGTAGATCAGGTAGAAGCCTTCTGGAGAGATCTTTATGGCCGCAGGATTCCACTGGATAGAGACACTCCAGCCCTGGCACACTTCGAGGCCTTTTGTCAAAGGCTTCGAGAGCCACAAGAGGTGTGCCCACTGATAACCCCGGATGAAGTTCGGAGATCATTTATTAGATCGAAGAACTTCGCTGCTCCTGGTCCCGATGGGATCAGCAACTTCTGGTGGAAAACATTCACCAGTGTCCACCGCCATTTGGCCAGAATATTCACGTCCTGGCTAAATGGAGAGCAGCAAATTCCGGCGTGGTTTGTCGAGGGGAGAACCGTGCTTATCCCTAAGAGCGGAGATTTGTCCCAGCCAAAGAACTACCGTCCAATAACCTGCCTGAATGCGTGTTACAAGGTGTTTACTCGCATCTTGTACGCGCGTGTGCTCCACGCAGTGAACCCCGTTTATCAACGGATATACGAGCAGCGAGGGTCCAAGAGGGGTGTAGCTGGCTGTAAGGAGAACCTGCTCATCGACAGATGTATTACGCAGGACTCCGTGCAGTACAAGCGAAACCTCTCAATGGCCTGGATAGATTACCGCAAGGCATTTGATATGACATCACATGAGCTAATAATCCACTTGCTCCAATGCCTTGCGGTGGCCGACCCCATAGTGAGATGTATTGAACAACTCATGCCGCTCTGGAGGACCCGCTTTACCATAACATCGGCTAATGCAAGGGTCCAGACAAAGCCGGTTTTGTTCAGGAGGAGTGTTTCAGGAGATTCCCTGAGTCCCTCTTGTTTTTCATCTCACTGCTGCAATTATCCGTTGCACTTCGTCGTACCCGGGTTACAACTGCGGTACCCTATGAGACTGGAGGCATAAGGTCACCCATTTGTTCTATATGGATGACCTTAAACTCTACGCCTCCGGAGAGAGGGATTTAAATCAGTCCCTCAGAGTGGTACATGAGTACACGCAGGCGGTTGGGATGGAGTTCGGGCTGGACAAATGTGCACTGGTTCATCTCAAGAGAGGACGATGCGGTCCATACGGAGAGGACGCCCAGCTCATAGACGGAAGCATCTTTCACTATCTAGATGCCGGAGAGTCGTACACCTATTTGGGTGTCCCACAGCGGGGCACTCATGAGGTGGCAACGGTTAAAAACGCTCTCCGCGGCAGGTATCGGCACCGCCTCCGACAGATCTGGTCTTCGGAGCTGTCGGGTAAGAACAAGGTGAGTGCCACAAATATGCTTGCCGTTCCGATCCTTCTCTACTCCTTTGGAGTAGCGAAATGGACGCAAGAAGAGCTGAGTCAACTCGATTTAGGGACCCTTAAAATGATGCATCTCCATCGGAGTTTGCATCCAAGATCGTCCGTTCCGCGGCTATACTTCCCAAGAAATCGGGGAGGCCGTGGACTCTTGAGTTTGGAGTGTCTCCAGGGCAGAGTGGTTTTGGAGGAGGCCTGCAAAGTCATCACGAGCTCGGATCCCCTTCTCTGCATGGTCCAAGACCATGAAGCAGCAGGGATAGGAGCGTTTGTGTATAAGGCAGCGAGAAGAGCAGCCGATGAACTTGGTCTTGTGTTCGATACTGAGCGGGAAAATCCAGACTCTGTCACCGAGTCGGATTCTGCTCAGTTAAAAGCACTAATAAAAGCTGCAGAAACGCATCATCTTCTGCAGCTACATAAGGATAAGCCAATGCATGGTCTCTTCTACCGACATCTAGAGGGGCTTGGCTTATCTAAAAGGCTGACCTTTGCTTTTGAGGTCAGCGGGGCTGAACTCTGAGACCGAGGGATTCATAATGGCTTGCCAAGATGGTGTAATGAACACACTCGTCTATCGTAGTCGTGTCTTGGGTATCGAGGTTCCTGATACCAGCTGCAGGGCCTGCCGCCTAGCGCCGGAGACGCTTATCCGTAGTGGGGAATGAGAAGTGCCGAATTTATTGGAACTATTCATTCCCCACCCTCAGGCAAATCCAAGCCAATAAGCCTGATGTAGTCCTCCTCGACCACCAGCTTAGGACGATGTTTGTGATTGAGTTCTCGGCTCCCGCAGAGAACAACATCGTCCTAAAAGAGGAGGAAAAACGGAGGAAATATCGAGATCTTCTCTCCGAGCTCCGCAGGCTGTATCCAGACCACTCTGTTAAGATTGTGGTGCTAATTATAGGCGTCCTGGGTGAATGAGACATACGTTGCTTTCTGACTTAAAGATCATACCGGCTTGTCGAAATTCGGCAGAGATCTTAGCCGGCAGAATGCAGAAGGCAATCGTCCTTGGTTCGCTACGTCTGCTCAGAACACACGATTTACGGGCGCAATGATTACTGACTCCACGGAGTGGAGAGTGGTCATTGCTTGACTCTCCAGAACATCTCCGAATGTGTCGGAGCTTTGGAAGGTGTTTACTGAAAAAAAAAAAAAAAAAATAATAATAATAATAATAATAATAATAATAATAATAATAATAATGAATGCAGAAGGCAATCGTCCTTGGTTCGCTACGTCTGCTCAGAACACACGATTTACGGGCGCAATGATTACTGACTCCACGGGTGGAGAGTAGTCATTGCTTGACTCTCCAGAACATCTCCGAATGTGTCGGAGCATCAGAAGGTGTTTACTGAAATAATAATAATAATAATAATAATAGTATTCGTAATAATAGTAATAGTAATAATAATAGTAATAATACATACTTCAGTATATTTATGTCATAATACAATAATTTATTAGAAAAGAAAAATGTAGTCACCAATTTAAATATGGCAATCAAAAAGTAAAATAAAAAAAAGAATTCATGACACGACAAACATATAAATAATAATATTTACGCCAATACAATAATTCATTAAATAACAGTGGTTCGTCATGCCGCTTCATTATTAATTTTAAGTAAAATATATGTGTATTATACCTAGTTTTAATCGATTACATACAAACAATTAGCCCCACCTGTTAGCCATTTCTTAATTTAAAATCTCGCGGCAAAAAAGGTGTGAGATTTGACCGAAGACTGGTGCGCGAGTGAAATAAAATAAGACAATACCAAAAATTACTCCGCGAGTGAAACAACTCTCCGCGCCGTTCTATAATATATCGCTGGTTCTATTGCCTGAAGCGAGTGCACAACATCGAATTAAGGGTAAGTGTCTCACCTCAGCACCTACGCTTTTTTTTGGGTTCAATGTTAAATTATTTCACGCAATACAAAAAAAAAATAATAATAATAATAATAATAATAATAATAATAATAATAATAAAGTTTATTTGCCCAAAAAAAATTATTTTTACACATATTTAGTATACATACATATAATCATGCAGTAAGACAAAAAGGAAATACGCTCAGTACGCCACAAAGTAGTTTCCTGATCTGCCTCGTATCCCAGAAGCGCGTGGATAAAAAGATATGTAAGAGCAACAAAATTATCAATATTAATAGTAATCTACAAATAATCATCAAGAAAAAGTTTTTTTAGAGACATTTTAAAAGTATATGGCGACAATGATTTTAATTCAGGATTCAACCTATTGAACAATTTAACAATATTGTATGAAAATGATCGCTCAAAGAAAGCAGATTTGTGTGTAGGCATGGTTAATAATCCTTTGCTACGTATATTAATGTTGTGCACATCAGTCCTAAATATTAATTTGTTATAAAGGTATGGGGGAGTCTTAGTAAAAAATTAATTTATGATAAAAACATAGATAATCTCTTCTTATTTTCATAGACAACCATTTTAAATCTTTAAAAGCGTTAGATATGTGATTAAATTTTCTTATCCCACATATGAAAAGAACACAAGCATTTTGTACTTTCTGAATTAAATTACAATCAACACAACCATTATATAAAACATCACAATAGTTAAATTGAGATAGTACCATAGTTTCACAAAGCATAATTTTAGTATCTTTATTTAAAATATGCCTACTATTATATAACAATTTTAAATTACAGTAAGACTTCTTCAACATATGATTTACGAATAACCTGTATCTCAAGTTGAAGTCTAATATTACACCTAGATTTTTTGCCTCTCTGGTAACTTTAAGTTGATCATTATTGATATGTATGTTTATTAAATTTATGACTTCGTTAACCTTATTTTGCTGACCTATCAATAATACGAACTGTTGAGCTTTAAAGAATGATCAGCAGCAATTTTAGTTAAAACCGACAATCGGCGTTAATTTTGTTACAAGCGTCATTTATCTCTCAAGGAGCAAAAGAATAATATAATTGTGTGTCGTCCGCATAAAAATTAAATTTACAAAAAGTGATGAAAGTTTCAAAATATAACGTATAAACAGTATAAAGTAATGGACCCAAAATAGAACCCTGAGGGACTCCTGATAGCATTTCAATTTGATTAGAAAGTCTATTATTATTATTAACACATTGTGTTCGATTAATTAAATAATTTTTTAATAGTGAAATAACATCATTACTAAGACCTACAAAATGTAATACTGAAAGTAAAATATTATGATATCAAGTGTGTCAAATGCCTTACTAAAATCCAAAAGAGTAAGCGCTGTTATTTTACTTTTGTCAACTTGGCTTATAATCTCATCTGTTATATAAAGACGAGCTGTTGAACAACTGTGATTTTTACTAAATCCTGATTGCAAAACTGGCAGTAATTTGTTATTATTCAAATAATTTCGAAACTTATTCTCCATTACTCTTTCCAAAACCTTAGACAACACTGGCAACACTGCAATAGGTCTCAAATCCTTAAATTCAGTGGGATGAGTAACTTTGGGAATGGGTCTTATTAATGATTCTTTCCAGCAAGAGGATAAAACACTATATTCGAGACAAAAATTTACTAAATGTGTAATTAAAAGAATTATATAAGGGCAACATAATTTTATAAAATTAATATTAAATCCATCAGTCCCAATAGCCTTAGAAGAAATGTTATTAATTATTTTAGCAATAACGTCATCATTTACAGGCGAAAATATAAAATTATTTGGAATATTATTTTTCGTTCGGGAGTTATAATACTTAACCAAGTTTTCAGTAAGTACTATTATTGCTATTACTAATTTCCTGAATTGAAGTAGAAAAAAAGTTAATAATATCATCAGGATCAGCTATCTCGTCAGGAATTGTAATTATATTTTTATTAACCCATTTAGCTCTGAAACTATTATTTTTAAAGAAACTAATTATTTTCATGAGATTGTTGTACAGGGAATATAGCTGAATCATAATAAAATAATTAAAAAAAAAATAAAATGCTGTGATTGGTTGAAACACGGTGTCCTTTTAAAAGGACGGTAGGATCATATATTACTATAAAATAAAATAAAGATAAATCAGAAGAGGTTGAAACATATTTTATTTTACTATATAATAACATAAATATGTTATTAAATTGTGTGGTAATTTACAAAACATTCTTTAGGATGTAAACCAACATCACATTTTTGACAAATAAAATGTGCTTTTTTGTAGCATACCGCGCATCGTTGCTGACTTTCGTTATACATAACCAGGTGGTCTAATCTGTCGTAACGAGAAAACTCGTGCAAGTTTTTGGGAGGTTTTGAAGGGCCTCTCTTCATAGTCCTTTTGTGAGTTTCCAGTAGTTCAGTAGCTATGGACCTTCGGAATTGTAGTTGATCCAGCTTTCCGTTATTGCTTTTGTGTAAACGCCAGGCGTTTTGGACAGCCATATCTACGCAATGTGCAAATAACGGATGGTACCATTTTTTTCCTCTGATTGCTACTCGATATTCACTTAGGTTTTGATCACCTCGGTCTACACCACCCATATTTTCGTTGTATGATTTTATTAGCCGCGGTTAATCTATGTAGATATATTTTTTTTCTGATTGCGAAAACCTTTTTACATTATTTACTGGAAGAACTTGTAGAGCATTTGAAGCTACGCTCACAACGCTATTGTCATTCCATTTAGTTACAACTATCTCATTATCGACCAAAACATACTCAAAAGCACCTCGTTCTTTCTTCTTTAGTGTAGCAGCTTTGGATAAAGGAGAATGCGGCAGGCGATTTTCCCTGAGTGTACCAGTAGCTTTTATATTTCTCAATTTTAATTCTTTGAGTGAAGTGAAAAAGTTATCAAAATATAAATGAAATGAATCATAAGGCATTTTTCTAGAACATCTGCATACTGTAGAACTACAGATGCTCCAAGTCCCATATGTTTGTACTTATCAGGCAGTGTCGTAGAACATCCTTGGTAAGGATCAAAATAGACAATATAACCTAGTCGCAAAGCGCCAATCCAAAATTTGTAACCCCACCTGATTGGTTTTCCTCTAATAAATTGTTTGCCGCTGTGGCGCCCAAAATAAGGAATCATAGACTCATCTACACTATGGTTTTCTTCAGCTGGAGCATACTCAAAAAACTTTTTGTTTACAATATCAAATAAAGGCCTGAGTTTCGAATATTTATCTGCTTTGTTTAGTTTGGTATTATCATTACAATGTAAATTACTAATAATATATTGAAATCTATCACGTGATATAGCCTCGCATACCAGCTTATTATTAGTGTCATCCCCATTTTGCCAAAACATGTTTTTTCGTGGGAGAGGCACATATCCACTCACAAGAAGGACTCCAATGAAACAAAGCAGCTCATCTGCAGTAATGTCTCCTGCACGATTTTTTTGCTGGGCAAATGTGTTTGAATAATAGAGTATCTGATTTATGACTTCTTGATCAAAGAACAGTTGAAAAGTAGCAGCTGGTGAAAGATTGTTTTGGACAGATGATACATTTTTCCAATCAGAAAAAGTTGTTGCTCCCAAATCTCTCGTTTCATAGTAAAAAATTTTCAGAATTTTTGGTCTGCGTTCCACGAATACTGATAATATCATCATCACTATCCCAATGCTCTGAGTCCTCTTCTAAAGGTATTTCCACTTCAACTTCTGCTCTTAGTTGCGCTCCAGGCAAATTGTTTGGCACTACAAAATTCTCGTCACCAGAATCTTCGTCAGTTTCGCAATCTTCATTAATATTAACTGGTGGAAAAATTGCTATTTGTTCTGAAATATCAGCAATATCATCTTTTTCTAACTCTTCCAGCAACTCGGCAAAAGTTAGCGGCCTTTTCCAGTAACTGAAAAAGGTACGACATATTTGATAGTAATAGCAATGGATAAACCTACCGTCCTTTTAAAAGGACACTGTTCTTTTTACTATTACATTTTTCACAATATCGATAAAAATGTGAGGTTATTATAGTAAAGATGTTTATGAGTCTATATTGTACTTGTATAACATATAATACAGACATAACTATCAATAAAAACTATCATAACTTACTTTTTATCATTCATTGTAATTGTCCAATAAACAAAACAGTGAAAAAACTTAAGCAATACACCACAAACGAATAATTTTAACAGACACGCACTGCACACTGATTCTCAATACTTTGAAGTTTGAAACACAAGTGGCACCATCTATATTCAAGTAGTCATAATAGATTCAAGTGAGCATATTTCTACCGTCCTTTCAAAAGGACGGTAGAGCTAAATGGGTTAATAATATTAATACGTTTTAATTCCCTCCAAGTATCTTTTGAGTTTGAATTTCGACATTTAAAGGTAAGATAACACTTTGGCTGCGGAAAGCGCACATGCGCGCCCAGGCAGTACTTGACGGAGCGCGTAAGACGCACATGAGCGGCCTGCTAGTAAGAGATTTTATATGCTCCGTATAAATTTCGCAGTTTCGGGAAGTGATTGAATATTTACCCGCACACAGTTTAATATAATTTCAAACTATAAGTAGTAGCCGTTCGTGATTTTATTGTGTAGTGTGATTGTGACTTTGTTTATTACATAACCTATTTATAAGTAGTGTTCGTTCACGTTTACTGTGTATTATTACTGGTTTATTTTCTTAATTATCATCGTGATGAACGATTTTAGTCAACCAGGCCAGCCATGCTTAGGCGCATGTTTCCAAAATTATCATGAGGAATAATTATTAGGAACTGAAAATGTTTTATTCTTACCAAAGAAACGGCCATTTTTTTTGTTTTTTCTTCATTTTTAGAATGTTTTTTTGTATTTATTTTATATTTTATGCAAATAAATAGTATGATAACGTTGTTAAAACTTATTTATTTAAAATATATATAAGGACGCACAAGCGCGCTTTCCGCATGACGCTAATAATTCGTATGAATATGCGGACGACGCAAATGCGCGCTTAAAAAAATTTAACCAATAATGGACAATCTGGGTTATAACTGTCATAATTGAAGTTAGTGAACAAATACTTTCGTGATTAGTAGCAATGTTGCTACCTCCGCACTCAGTAGTAATATGCAAATTAATTGCCGCAGTTAAAGTGATAAGCCCGTTTTTCATTTTTAATAGCAATATTTGTGAAATTACGCCATTCTTTGTATTCCTGCCACTGCAGAATATTTTTCGTAGATTTGAAAGTTTTTAGTTTTTTATCCCTAATTGACATTAGTAATTTTAAGTTATCTGTTAGCCATGGCGAATAAGTCTTACGCGTAATGCATGTTTTCAATGGAATATGCTTGTTATATAATTTAAGCAGATTTTCATTTAAAAATGCTCACTTGTCAATATTATTTAATTCAACAATATGAAAAAGAGGCTAATTTTTCAGGTCAAGCATAAACAGGTTATAATCCAAAAATTTATAGTCTCTGTAATTTATCACTGTTGGCACAAATTTAACATGTATACACAATTTAACATAAATTAAGTCATGATCTGATGCATGATTCATACTTATTACTCCTTTATCTGACACAATAGACTTGTCTGATGTTAAGATGAGATCAATTAATGTAGCAGTAGTCCTAGTAGGAGAATCAATGAGATGAGTCAAATCAAACACTTCTAAATTATTATTAATAGCAATAGTTGCATTACTTTCAAGTTGAAACATATCAATGTTGAAATCCCCCAAACAAAATATATAATCAGTACCAATCAAGTCATATGCAAAAGTATTTTCTAACTCGGTTAAAAATAAATTATAATCTAAATTAGGAGGACGATACACAACACCAACATAGTATGTCTTATTTGATATAGTAATATTTACCCAGAGTTGTTCAATATTATTCGATGTTGGAAGAATTTTAAATTTTATATTGTTCTTAATGTACATGCCTACACCACCGCCTCTGGTTGAGCGATCATTCCTCACAAATTTATATCCTGCTATGCTTAGATTGTTACTAGTGATATCTGGATTAAGCCAAGTTTCTGAAATTGTAAATACATGTTAATAAAAAGTATTCAGAATGTCTCTAACAATATCAAGTTTATTTACTAATGAACGAATATTTAAGTGTGAAATTACAAAAAAATCCTCTCTCATACCAATAACCTACCCCAATTTAAATATTATACAAATAATAAAAAAGTTATCTTTAATCACCACTTTTATATCAGATATCTGATCTCTAATTAACGGCATTTTAGAAAAACAATTTCAACACACACTTAAGCACCAGATTGCAATGAAATATTAGTAACAAACGTTCAATTTCCAGCAGTTTTTGCCAATTTTGATAGAGGTGAAATAAACGTGTCTATTCACAAGCAGACATATCACGCGAATCCAATTAATTAATATCATTTTATATTTTAATCTTACTTGCACTGTGTCATATGCGACTATAACTACATCTAAAATCGGTAAAGGCTGACAATCAGTGTGTTAAACTATGTTCCAGAGTTGGCGAACATACTAAACAGTTCGCATTTTTCTCAAAAGCTGTCCTGAATTAATTACAATTTCTACAAACTCCAATTTTACCCTTCGTTATTTAAAAGTGCTTAACGTACATAACATAATACACTTTAATTCTTATATCTACAAACAGCTTAGAAATATTCTTAGTTTTGTCATACCGCTGAATATTATACCTCCAGGTTAGTGTAAAATTTAGAGAAATTAATGATCGTTTGAACATATCAAATGAATTCAACATTCTGATGTCCACAAAAATATATATGTATTACCTGGTCAGTTTATTTAGTCCTGATGCTAGTTTTGCGAATAGTGAGTAAATGCGACGAATCGTTTTTACTTATCAGCAGTGCGTGAAACTGGATATTTGTTATAGTATCGTGTTTAAGTATCACCTGGTAATACCTCTGTCTGTGACCTAGATTTGCGACTTCGTTCCTAGATGATTTACGTACATTTCTCGGGATTTAATTTATATACATATACTACGGGTTTCAATTATTTAATTAATTATTCAATTATTTGGGTAATTATTCTGTGAACAACCTTTAATTTGAAAATTGCAATGCACTTTAAATATTGTATCAGCATTTTTCTGAAACTGCAAAGTTTCAACAATCATACTATGCAAATGAGAATCAACCATGTGCTGTAAAAATTAGATGTTAATGAATGAATGCATTAAAGATATGTACCCCCTACTATTGTCATAGACTTTATGAGAGGTTGGTTGAGTATAGTCCTAACAGTTGTGACGTGTACGAAAACTTAAATTGAAAACACACTACTGAATAACTATAATATTTTATTTTTTCTAACTTGATATAACAAAGAGGCTAACAAAACAGCAAACTGGACTCACGTCCGAACCTTCCACTAGTTCGTTCCCCACTGAACGTCTCGTCCGCGGCGTTCCACGTTTCACCTCACTCCTCCCAGTAGCTGTTTCATTCACTCACAAATACTTAGTCTAAAATACATACATACAGGGTGGCGCGTTACACTACCCCCCTACTAAATCTAACATAAGAAACTGAACTATGAACTTAAGAAATAACTGAAATAAAAGTTGCGTAGTTAGATTTAGTATACAACTCTTGACTTATGGCTTATATGGTTCTATATATGGTTTCAAGTTGATGACATTGTGGGTGCCTATTGATATCCATTATCATCCTGTACTAAATAAGAGTTCGGTCCTCGTTTGGCAACAACAGTTGCAGGTCCCTGATATAAAAGAAATAGTTTCTTTATTTGACGGTATTTCGCTGAAGATTGAGGGTGAGTACGAATTAACACCCTATCACCCGGAGAAAAAATATAAGTTTATGTTTTTCGTCATGTTTAGCCTTACGTCGCTCGGCCTTAGACATTAACCGATCTCTAGCCAAGAAAACTTTCTGTTGCATGTCTTGTATTTGGCCATCGATAGGAGGAAATTTTATTGATTTTGTAAGAGGATTTTTAATCTCATTTCCGAACTGTAATTCGTGAGGGCTAAATCCAGTCCCATCGTGTATCACCCGATTCAAATAACCTTCGACATCTTTTAATACCACCGCCCATTTAGCATGACTATTATGGCAAAATGCCCGCAACAATCGCCCAATCTCCCGATTAACCCGTTCGGATAAGTTCCCTTGAGGAAAGTAAACGGACGTGTGCCTTACGCTTATATCATATTGCTATAAGGTTTCTGACCATAAGTGGCTAGAAAATTGAATCGCATTATCTGATAATACAATTTTAGGTATTGCGACATTTACAAAATACTTTTGTGTTAAACAACGCAAGATTGATTTAATGGTAGCTCGCCTCAGAGGGTATAGCGAGACATATTTGCTGAATGCATCTATAATAGCTAATATTTGGGTGGCTCCACTTCGGCAAGAACGTTAACTTTTTCCTTCAATTTTCCCTTCCCCTTGAATTTCGAAATTGTATTCCTGAAAATAAAGAATCCAGCGAGTAATACTAGCGCTCAGAAAACGACTAGTTTTAATACAAGATAAGGATTTGTGATCACATATTACAGTTAGCTCGCGACCAAGAACAAACACGCACCATTGTTGCAAGCAGTGCAGAACTGCCAACAGTTCCTTCTCTGACACCGTGTACCCAACTTCACTGCCATTTAACGTCCTACTTGTGAAAGCAATAATTCTCTTATCTCCTTTCTCATCGTACTGAAACAGATAACCCCCGAAATCATATCCAGAAGAATCCGACTGTATATAATACCTTTTCTTTGGATTAGGATGCTTTAACATCGTGACATTCAAAAAAGCTGTTTTTATAGCCTCGAAGGCTTCATCTTGCTCTAAACCCCACACCCATTTTACACCTTTTTTAATAATTTCAATATCGGTACCGTCAAATCGGCGAAATTTCCACAAAACCTTCTATCATAGTTTACTGTTCCCAGAAAAGATCGTAGCTGTTTAACATTGCGCGGCGTAGGGAAAATATTATAGCTGAAATGCGGTCAGGGTCCATTACAATACCCTCTGCGGTTAGTATATGTCCCAGAAACTTGACCTGAGCACGAGCAAAATGAGATTTCTTTAATTTTACGGTTATTCCAGCATTTCTAAATTTTTCAAAAATAACTCTAAGATGCTTCAAATGATCTGACGGGTTTTCCGAAAATATTAGCAAGTCATCGACGTACGGCAACACATAGTTTTCTACTTCTGAACCAAGAATAATACTTAACGCTCTAATAAATGATGCTACGGATGTTGAAAATCCAAAGGATAAAACCTTGAAAACGTATGTTACTCCTTCGTAACTAAATCCCGTATATTTCTGGTGTTCGTGTTTTGTACCTATCTGCCAGTAACTAGCAGTCAGATCAATCGTACTTAAGCATTGCCCACGTGTGAACTCATGAAATAGTTCCGCTGGATTCGGAGGAATTACGTGATCCTTAGACATTCTGTTATTAAGATAGCGCGCATCAAGGCAAATGCGTATGGTCCCGTCTTTTTTTTCTAACAACTACTAGAGGGCTTACGTATTCCGTTTGACTCTTTTGTTACTAGTAATTCACATAATTTGTCTTTGTCATTATTTGAAAATTGTTCCGCTTGCACCTGACAAATATCTTCCTTCGTATAATAAGTTAACGACCGTTTTGTACGTTTATTTTCAAAAGGTTCGTCTGATATTTCACTTACTGATACGAGCATACTATTACTAAGCTGACCAGTAAAATAAACCCGTCTTTCTTCACCAAACACACCCTGTATATAATTTTCGAAAAGTTTATAGTTACACGGTAATCTCGCATAAAATCGCATCCAAAAATGACGTCTCTTATTAAATTAGGTACAACCAAACAAGTGTAATCTACCTCGAAATCTTCAAACTGAAACGTAAGTAATGTTTGGTTTTGAACTTTTTGATTTTTATCACCTAGTGCTCCAACTAATGTTACGCATTTGGCTGGAATGCTAGGGATCCTAGAATTCACTTTTATTAATTTCTCGAAGAAACTTTTAGAAACGCAGCTAACTTGGCTTCCTAAATCTATCAATGCCTGAGTAGTAACCGATTCTATGTCTATACGCACCGTAGGCATTACCTTATTTGTTGCGGGTACTTCATCTTCAACGTCTGATAATAAATCATCATAATTATTATTAAATATTGTTGCCACCGGATTTGCATTTGGTTGCCCGCCACTGTTTCGACTTTCACCCCAATCATCCTCGGCATTCCCATTACGTCTATTATAGTTACGAAAATTATTATTTGCTGGTTGTTATTACCACTGTTTTGTACATTATTTCTAGCTGTATACGCCCTGTTCGCAGTCCCACTATCCATTTGCGAATTAGTGTTAACATATGTACTATCAATTTTTTTCAAATACATTTCAATGTCGTTCAAACTTTGACTCTGACAATTTACAATACCTCGTCATATATCTGGTGGAAAGTGATTAGTTACATAAGAAATAATTTCTTGGTCCGTCAATGGCTGCGACAAATACTTAGCCTCCCGAACAATTTTTAACAAATAGTCGGCCTTAGAACCGTGTTCGTATAACCCAAATTTCATATTATTGAAAGCTTTGCGCTCTTCTTCTATTCCCCAATAACGTCTTAAAAATAACTGTTTAAATGTATCAAATTCAACCACTGAATCCTCTTTTAAAACTCCCCAGTCTTGAGTCGAGCCACGCAAACAGCTAACTGCAAGAGAAATCTTTTTATTGGCAGGCACTCCAGCCTCTCCAAAAATATTAGGAAGTTTTTTCATGAAACCGACCGGATGAACTGACCCCCCAGGTGAGAAGTGCAAATTCGCCCCTCCTAAATCCTTCCACAGCGCAATATAATTTTTACTAACTTGCTGAAAACAATTTACATCAGAAACACTCCCATTTAGTTCATTTTTATTGAGATTTAAATTAATTCCAGCAACCCCGCTGTCATCAACCCTAGCCATAGTTTTACTTATATCTACAGACAGTTGTACAAAAGAATTATTTAAACCTGCCAAGTTATTTTCTATAGACTGATTCATTTTTTATATACTTTCACCTAAATGAGCATTGTTAGCACTTAGCTTGTCTAAAACACTAGTTAACTTTAATAAAGTTTCCTCTACTTTTTCAGTAGTTTCCCTATCCATTTTGCTAGTTTTACTTCTAGTTATTGGCATCAAATTAAAAACACAACATACATAAAAACAATCGTTTGCAATAATAATGACACTCTCTTAAAACAGTTTTTGAACTTCTGGAAGTTCTGAATAGAAATTTCATTAAATCTCTCTTGTTAAGTGAAACAACTAATAACTAATGTTAAAAATTTAAAGCAGATTTCAATATGAATACGTCAGAAGTTCAAAATAAATCTCAAAATTAATTTTAGTGAGTGTCATTAATATTGCAAACGATAGTACATAAATAAATCTACATAGATTTTTTTTTCAAATACTCTCGGCTATTAACATCCTGTGTATGGAATTTAAAGAAACAGCCAAATAACCAAGTATGTTCAATAACAAACGTTAACAGGATATACCTAAGTATATAAGTATATACAGACAACAGCAGTCTAAATTCTAGCATCAGCTTTCCAATGTATAATTTAAAATGTTTATAAACGCCTATAGCATTCGACAGCGAATACCTATGAGGCAATATCAATGTAATTTTGTTTATATAAACACTCAATCTCACCAACGGCCGACAAATTTGTCAAAACCTGTGACCACCTGTTGCTCGGCTCGCCAAAGTCGACTTTACTGTACTAGTGTGTACTGCTCCTACTTTTCTCCACGTCGTACTCGTACGATTCCTATGTATCAAAACCAGCTCCCGCGTTCTGCAACCGCTACCAGCTACTTATCCTTAATCTAGAGTATGAAAAACTCTTGGGTCGTGGTTTCAGCCACTGGGGCCAATTTATGTGACGTGCACGAAAACTTAAATTGAAAATACACCACTGAATAACTATAATATTTTATTTTTTCTAACTTGATATAACAAAGAGGCTAACAAAACAGCAAACTGGACTCACGTCCGAACCTTCCACTAGTTCGTTCCCCACTGAACGTCTCGTCCGCGGCGTTCCACGTTTCACCTCACTCCTCCCAGTAGCTGTTTCACTCACTAACAAATACTTAGTCTAAAATACATACATACAGGGTGGCGCGTTACACAGTTCCTGTTAGAATGTAAGACAGTTTTTTTTTGTTCTTATTATATACTACCAGACTTTTTTAAAAGTTTTGAGATTACTATGACGATGGTTTTTCGATGATTGAAATTTCCAGTACATCTTGGATTCTTCTTGAATGACACATGTCGAAGTGTATCACTATTAGCATAATATGTTGATTTTGTAATAGCTCCATCAATGCAATAGATATTTTTTTATAATTACTTGATATTTTCCAGTGAAAAGCAGTAAGTATCTGAATAATGCATATATGGATAATATTTACTGACAAAACTATCTAATATCAGCTCAAGCAAGTAAATATTAAATCCGATCTTAATTGAAGGATATACTGATTCCTCAACACCATTTAACTGTTTTAACCTTGCAATTTTGCACATATTGATCGCATTCTATCAATAGTGTATTATTACAACATTTTTAATTTAATTAGTTATTACTAGTTTATTTATGCTATTTTACTATATATCTTTATACATTTATGTACGTGTATTATTACTGTTGTATGTATTTACTCGTATTTTATTTATTTTAATTTATTGTTTCTATGATCTGTATTATAATTTTTGTCCTGTAAATGGAATTTTCTGTTGGGTAATAAAGTTTGAATTTAAATTTGAATTAGTAAACTGGTAAAGCATAATTTCTGGTATTGCCACTTCCTTCAGTATATATAGTTTTCACCATAAAGAAGAGACTACCTTGTTTGTGGGTTTCACTGCAGACAGTCTCAATTATGCAATGTTTAATAAACTGGTTGTAAACGTCACTGGTTGCAGAGTGTAATGCAATATCCATTTCAGTAGACAGATTATGTGTTACCGATGTATGTTAAACTAATAAAAGAAAAATATGCAAACCCTGTTTTAATTTCATTGAATTTACAATGTTCTGTTTTATTATATTTTATGTGAACTATTTTACCTTGGAAGATACGCTGTTTTATATAACCCTCTGTATATCTAATAATTCTATGTGGCTTGTTTGTTGTATAAGTTGGTTCTGGATTGGTTAAACTGCTGAAGTCTTCTCTCAGGATCTTTAGTGTAGCCCACTTTATTATATATTAAGTTACTGAATTATTCCCATATTTTGTAACTTGGTAATAATCAGCAAACCCAAAAAATGAAAAAAGTCATTGGATCGGCTCCAAGCAATAAAACACCAATTCAAAATGAAGCAAATCTACACCTGGGAAAGGTATCACTAAATACCTCAAAAGAGGTGGTGTACAATTATTTGTGCAAACAATTTTCTAGGGCAGACTTTAAGGTAGAACCGTGCCCAATCAGAGATAGCGCAAGTAGCTCTTCTTTCAAAATTGAGGCAAGCTATGACCTCTTACACGAATTGTATAAATGTGAAAATTGGCCAAGTGGCGTAACTGTCACAAAGTATAAATTTTTTCGGGCTCCAAGAACAGGAAACTTCACGGTGTAATCTGACAGGGAGAAAAAGAGAAAAAACAAAGAACTTTTAATATTCTCAATATAAATATTGAATCTATAAAGAACAAGGTAGATCAACTTGAGCTACTCCTAAATGAATATAATGTTGACATAGCCGGTGTAACTGAACACTGGTTATCGTCTCTCCACATAAACAACCTAAAAATACAAAATTATTATGTTGGTGCTCACTACAGTAGACAAAATGGGTATGGTGGGTCACTCATATTGGCAAAAAATAATATAAATTCTATAGATTTAGATGAGGTTAATAAACTATCAGAAGTAAACACTTTTGAGATAGCTGGCATTAAAGTTAACATGCATATATTTATTTCTATATATAGACCACCTAAAGCATGTGTTAAAACATTTTTCTATAAACTAAGATTATGCCTAAATATAGTAAATATGCTGAACTATAAAAAAGTTTATATTATGGGAGACTTTAATATAAATCTGCTTGACTGTAACAATATTTCTTGTGAGTTATTAAATATAATGAGAGAATATGGGTTAAAACCTCAAATTAGTGAAGCATCTAGAGTAACCGCGACAACTGCAACTTTAATAGATAATATATTTTCCAATGAAGATGATAGTACAACATATACCTTCCAGACTCACTTGTCTGACCACAGAGGCCAACTTCTGAAAATATTGTCCACAGACGAGCGTCAAGAACCTGGAACAAAAAATATATAGAATCCAGGAAAATCGAGGTAACAAAACTTAAAGCTAACTATGGTGAATTAAACTGGGAAGAGATATACAGTCCACTGATTACAGCAGAAGAAGCTTTTAATATTTTTTGGGAAAAATTGACTATTATGTTTGACGACACGTGTCCGATAATACTAAGAGAACAGAGACGTCCTAAAAGTATGAAAAGTAAATTAAGTATAAATAAGGAAGTTATTAAAGAAAAAAACCGGCGCACTTTCAACAATATATCATGTGAAAAAGGATGCAGATAGTCTATGGGAATATAAACTACAAAAACAGGTATATAGAAACACCTTAACTAGAGAAAAACAAAACATTAATTCAAAAAAAATAAATGAGGCAACCAATAAACAGAAAGCCATTTGGGAAGTAATAAAAAATGAAACTAAAGTAGAAAATAAAAAACAGCAACATCTATCTATAACATCTGATCAAATGAACAACTATTTCATCAACGTAGGCAAAGAAGTAGCTGATATGTGTACACCAACATATAAAACACCGAGTGATTTTCTAACAAAAATAGCCGATATACCCAATTCAATGTTCATACAAGAAGTAACAGAAGCTGAGATAATTTTAATCACAAAGCAATTAAAACCAAAAAATTCAAGAGATATATATGGCAATGTCACCCAGCTTAATTAAAGATATCATACACCAATTGTCTCCACAAATAATATTTCTAATCAACAAATGCTTTCAGCATGCAGTCTTTCCAGAACAACTAAAAATAGCTAAAATAATACCAGTATATAAATCAGGTAAAATAGATATTCCGAGTAACTATAGGCCCATATCAATACTACCAGCGATATCAAAAATATTTGAACATGTATTGAAAAATCAGTTATTAGGCTTCTGGCAAAAATTTAATGCAATTACTGAAAAACAAAACGGGTTTATACCTGGAAAATCCACAAATTCTGCACTGATTCAAATTACAGAAAGAATTACCAAGGCTTTTGATGACAAGCAAAAAGCTGAAGTAGCAAGTTGTGACCTTAGTAAAGCATTTGATAGTGTACAGCATGACATATTATTGAACAAATTGAGCAGATATGGTATAAGAGGTAATGTTTTGGAATTAGTAAAATCTTATTTAGAAAATAGAAAGCAATATGTGTTATTGGAAGGATGTAAATCACAAGTGAAAAATGTAACGTGTGGCGTGCCCCAGGGATCCATCCTTGGGCCCCTATTATTCGTCATTTATATTAACGATCTACCTTTAAATATTGCATGTGAGAATACAATATTATTTGCTGATGATACCAGCTTTGTGAATGTCGCATGTAAAACGACAGAACTTATCCAAAAGACAGATGGTATACTACAGGAGGCTACAGATTGGTTTAATGCCAACAAATTAAAAATGAATGTCAATAAAACACAACGGTTAGTTTTTGAAACTAAGAGCGATTGTCAGAGCACTTTGAAATTTTTGGGGATATACTTTGACCACAGTCTAAAATTTACTAAACATATACAAAAACTAGACAAGAAGTTATCTAAATCTACATTCACCTTAAGACGTCTGATGAGGATCGCTACTCCAGAAGTCGCCAGATCAGCATATTATGCTTCATTCCACAGCCATCTTGTGTATGGAATATTGGTATGGGGCCATTCACCTGAAACAAAAAAAGTGTTTATCAAACGAAAATGTGCAGTGCGAATCTTAGCAAAAGCAGAGCAAAGTGCAAGTGCAAAACAGTGCTTCATAAATCAAGGTATACTTACCTTTTACTCTATTTACATACTTACCTGTTTAATATATATTCAGGATAACAAACAACTTTATGTGCTAAATAATAATTTTCATAACCACAATACTAGAATGGCTCAGAATATAATGATTCCATACCATAGATTAAATACTAGTCAATGCAGTACAAATTACCTAGCTATAAAAATGTATAATAAATTACCTGAATGCTACAAAAACCTTAATGCTAAAAATTTTAAGAAAAAAATCAAGAATAAACTGTTACAAGGTGCCTACTATAGCATTAATGAATATTTCTGTGATATAAATTTTTAACTTACTTTATCTTAACTTCATATTAATCTGTTTTATGTTTGTTTTAATTAATAATTTAATTGTCTTGTTTATTTTAATCTATAGTTTTAATGTAAGTAGTTTATAGCTACTAAGTTTTATACCCAGCGACATGTTAGTTGCTAAGTATTCTATAAATATTTATGTACACCAAAAATTGTACCTACTGCTGACATTCTATGTAATTTCTTGATGGTAATAAACTAAACTAAAAAAACTAAACTAAACTAATATTCCTACATAGACGATGTTCTATGCTGAAACCACATTCTTCGATGTAATATCGTAGTTCGTTTACCAGTATATTAGAATCTTCACCATTTTCTTTATTCTCACAATGGATACTATCTTCTATTCCTAACGGATAATCAGTGTTAATGGCTTCATCAGCACCTGCATCTTTATAGCTCTCACGACTCATGTCTGTTTCTTTATAGTATATAGGTCTGTATACATATTTTCTGCTTGGTTCTTTCATGTCGACGAGCAGTTTACTATTATTTATCTGATAAAGCTTGTTCTTCCTGTGAGTTAATAAGTTATTCCGTCTCGTAAATTTCTTTCCACATGTGTTACAGGGAAATGTTTTAGATTTATGTTTGTTAGCGTGGCGACTAAGTCCACTTCTATTTACAAACTCCTTGCAGCATCCATCGCACACATACATGTTTACTCGCGGTGATATAATGACTATATACTTGCAGTATCCTTTTGTTATCCTTTTTGTTATGTTTTTTCTGTCATCGTTGTCCTTTTTTCTGTAGTTGTAATTTTTTCTGTCATTTGTCCTTTTTTCTGTAGTCGTTGTCCTTTTTTCTGTCATCGTTGTCCTTTGTTCTGTCATCGTTGTCCTTTTTTTCTGTCATCGTTGTCCTTTTTTTTGCTATCGTTGTCCTTTTTCTGTCATCGTTGTCCTTTTTTTCTGTCATCGTTGTCCTTTTTTCTGTCATCGTTGTCTTTTTTTCTGTAGTTGTTGTCTTTTTTTCCATCATCGTTGTTCTTTGTTCTGTCATCGTTGTCCTTTTTTCTGTCATTGTTGTCCTTTTTTCTGCCATCGTTGTCCTTTTTCTGTCATCGTTGTCCTTTTTTCTGTCATCGTTGTCCTTTGTTCTGTCATCGTTGTCCTTTTTCTCAGTCATCGTTGTCCTTATTTCTGTCATCGTTGTCCTTTTTTCTGTAGTCGTTGTCCTTTGTTCTGTCATCGTTGTCCTTTGTTCTGTCATCGTTGTCCTTTTTTTCTGTCGTCGTTGTCCTTTTTTTCTGCCATCGTTGTCCTTTTTTTCTGTTATCGTTGTCCTCTTTTCTGTCATCGTTGTCCTTTTTTCTGTCATCGTTGTCCTTTTTTTCTGTGGTTGTTGTCCTTTTCTCTGTCATCTTTGTCCTTTTTTCTGTCATCGTTGTCCTTTTTTTCTGTCATCGTTGTCCTTTTTTTCTGTCATCGTTGTCCTTTTTCTGTCATCGTTGTCCTTTTTTTCTGCCATCGTTGTCCTTTTTTTCTGTTATCGTTGTCCTTTTTTCTGTCATCGTTGTCCTTTTTTTCTGTGATTGTTGTCCTTTTTTCTATCATAGTTGTCCTTTTTCTGTCACATTTATGTTTCGTTTATGTCACAATGTCACGTTTATGTCACGTTTATGTCACATTTATGTCACATTTATGTCACATTTATGTCACGATGTCACGTTTATATCACATTTATGTCATAGTTATTCGTTTTTGTCAGAATTTCACCAAATTGAATTTACCGCCTAATGTTATATATATATATATATTCTAACAATTTGAATTTCCCGCCACTCCTGTCACTTTTGAATTTCCCGCCACTTCTGTCACTTTTGAGTTTTCCGTCACTTCTGTCACTTTTTAATTTCCCGCCACTTTTGTCACTTTTAATTTCCCGCTTATTTTTAAATATTCTACCAGTTTGAATTTCCTGCCTAATTTTCATTTTAAATTTACCGCCACTTCTACCAATTTGAATTTTCCACCTAATTTTCAATTTGAATTTACCGCCTAATTTTAAATATTGTACCAATTTGAATTTCCCGCCACTCCTGTCACTTTTGAATTTCCCGGCTTCTTTTAAATATCATACCAATTTGAATTTGCCGCCACTTCTGTCACAAAGGTCCGTATTTCGATTCCCAGTGCTATCAGTTTTTTTCATACATATTTCTAATTATTTAATATCACCTGTAATTAGCACCTGTAAAATCTTAAATATTTCTATTTAATATCATTGTTATAGCTCCGACTGCTTCTTGTGGGACGCCTTCAAGCGCTCTTTGATTCATATATTACGCAGTTACTGTAACTTTTTGTTAATAGTCATAGCGGTCTCGTGGTAACGCGTCTGCTTTGCATGCATGCGAGAGGTCTCGGGTTCAAATCACATACAGAGTAAAGTTTTTTTCATTTAAATAACAACGTCACGTGATAGGTCTCGCTTAGGAACCAATCAAATCAGTTTTCAAATTTTAGTTATTAGCAAAAAAATTGTATGTGTGTGAGGTAATTATAACGCTACCGCTGCAGATCTTTAGCCTACTGCACATATTTTTTCTGAACCGTACTGTGCATGTTTTTATGATAGGTTAGGTCGTTACTGTGTCACGTTGGGTGTTTTACAAGAGGAACCCTTGAGTCCTCTTTTATTCTCTCTTTTTATTGCGGATATCGAGGACTTTTTTGTCAATGCCAAATGCTCGTGGGGGCTTAGTATTGATAATCATAATGAATTAGTTATGCTGATGTATGCAGATGATTTGGTTTTGTTGGCTGATTCAGAGATAGATCTTTGTCGTAAGCTCTGCACCTTAGAAAAGTATGTTGCAATAAATCAGCTGACATTAAACACTCAAAAAACAAAAATTTTATGCTTTTTTCGCGGTGGCCGCATTAATACCTTCCCTTTTTTACTAAATGGTCAGCCTGTTGAGTCAGTTAACTGTTTTACGTATTTAGGTGTTGTTTTTTCATCCTCTAGTTTATTTCGCATAATGTCGGAAACAATTGTGGCAAAAGCCTTACAAGCAGTGGGATCTGTCATCTCTCAAATAGCCAAGTCTAAAATTAACTCTTGGGATTCACGCTTAACTTTATATAATTCCATAATTGTTAACTCTTTAACCAATTGTTTGCCAGTCTGGGATATTCACTATGTCGATATATTGGAAAGAATACAAGTTAGTTTTTTTTAAAAATTATTGTTACTACCTCTTAATACGCCCGGATACATTGTACGTCTTGAGGCCGGAATTAGTAGCTTGTCCCTTCTAGTTTTTAAAACTGCTTTAAATTGGTTGCTCAAACTTCTCGCTATCCTCGTATGTGCCTGATCCGACAGTTGCAGCTTTTTAATATTGATACACGCTACAACTGGTTACTCCAATTTAGAGAAATGCTTGTTAGTATAGACTGTGCGGATGTTTTGGATAATCTGACTTATTTTCGTCTTAAGAAACGAATTCCCACTATGTTGGCTAGATATGAAGAGTTGCTTTATCAGAAAGACTTGGATTTAGTTATAGCATCTTCAACACCTCTGTTATATAAAAATTTCAAGATAACAAAACATACCGCGGAATATTTGAAATTTCAGACGCATATATATATTATTAGAATTATTTCCCAGCTTCGCCTTAGCAATAAATACTGTCTGAAATTCACTATCAACGGCGTTTCCTACTCAATCAATCCGTCTGAACTATGCACACTTTGTAATCAGCACAGATTGGAAACGTTAGAACATATTCTTATAGAGTGCCCTGTTTAAAGCCTACTGAATTAGAAAACTTAACTATTAACTTTCTTGTGTTTATGCTCGATAACTTATCGCTTAGTACTGCTAAATTGCTGGCTAGTTTTGTAATAAGTTTATTGAAACTTCGTTCATGTGTTTTGAGCGAATAGTAACTTAGAATTGTACTGTTTTTCTTTTCTTACTGTTTTGTAATCGGGTTATTTATTTATTTATATATTTTTTATATTTTTGTACCAATCATTTGTCTGATATTTTACTATTTTATTATTGTAAATCTTGTTCTCGTAGCCCAAACACTCATACCGTTTGTTTATCTGGTTGTCTTTTATTGTGTAATTTGTCTTATATCATCACTTTACAACGCGGAACCTCTTCCTATAAATTTGTATTTTGTACTTTTTTTTGAAGGAATAAAGTTTTATTATTATTATTACTACTGCGCATGTTTTTTCTGTAACCTACTGCGCATGTTTTTTTCTGTTAGATTAGGTCCCTACTGCGCATGTTTTTTCTGTTAGGTTAGATCCTTTTTTCTTAGTTTGAATTTCCCGCCTAATTTTAAATATCCCGCCAATTTGAACTTAGGTTAGGTCGCTACTGTCAAATTTCAAATAAGGTGTTTTTTCTGTTAGATTAGGTCCCTACTGGGCATGTTTTTTCTGTAACCTACTGCGCATGTTTTTCTGATAGGTTAGGTCCCTACTGCGCATTTGATTTTTTCTGTTAGGTTAGATCCTTTTTTCTTAGTTTGAATTTCCCGCCTAATTTTAAATATCCCGCCAGTTTGAACTTAGGTTAGGTCGCTACTGTCAAATTTCAAATTAGTTTGAATTTCCCGCCATAATGCTACAATCTGATTGGTCGAGAGGCGGGGCCTAAAAGGAAAGTGGAGGGGGGGTCGCAGAAGTGACCCCATACCTACTAACCACTTAAATGTCAGTTATATTTTATATTAGGATAAGATGAATGTTATTGCCACTTAGTGGATTTAATTTGTGTTTATTCTTTCCCTTTGTTAATCCAAAAGCAAATTTTTTAAAAGTCAGCAACGAATTATATATTTTTTTTTCAAATTTACCGCCAAATGATGTAGTTAATTTTCCCTGTGTGTATATATGACTTCTTAGTTTGCTGTAAAATAAATATGAATAAATAATTATCTTAAGTATTTTTGTTTCTTGACAAAAATCGATTCTATTCTATGTCTTGTCTTCGAATTTTAATAGTAGCCAAATCATAACATTCATCGTAAATGTTTGTGCTGAAATTATTCTTTATCCTACAAGAATTTTTAACTTTTTTTAAACATATACTAGAGGATCGCCACCTGTATGGGTGCCGCCAACAGACGATATACAGGATGTTAAAAAAAGAGTGTAAAATAATTCAGGAGGTAATAGTATGAACCAAAATAAGCAGAAAAGTCTTAATAAACATGGGTCCGCAAAGTAACGGTTGCGGAGATATGGACCACTATTCGTTTTCAAACGTTCTATTTTATTAGGAATAAACCGACAAAGGAAGCTTTTAACAAACAAAAAACTAAGTTACAGAAAATGTTCAAAGTGCCCTCTGTCCATTTCCAAGCAGGCACGACATCTTCGTCGAAACGATATTCGAACTCTTTCGAAAACACCCTCCTTGGTTTGGATTTCTTGACACTCCTTGACATTCCTTTGAATCAGAGGCAACAAATGTGGCTCCAGCATGATGGTGCTCCAGCTCATTTTTCCATGACCGTTAGAGAGCATTTACACCAAATTTTTCCACATAGATGGGTAGGCAGGGCCGGACCTGTTTTATGGCCTCCAAGATCGCCTGATCTGAACCCTCTAGATTTCTTTGTTTGGGGATATTTGAAGACATTAGTGTATGGTACTCCTGTAAATAGCCTGGATGAGCTGCAGCTACAGATTAATCAAAAGTGTCAAGAAATCCAAACCAAGGAGGGCGTTTTCGAAAGAATTCGAATATCGTTGAGACGAAGATGTTGTGCCTGCTTGGAAATGGACGGAGGGCACTTTGAACATCTTCTGTAACTTTGTTTTTTGTTTGTTAAAAGCTTCCTTTGTCGATTTATCCCTAATAAAATAAAATGTTTGAAAAACGAATAGTGGTCCATATCTCCGCAACCGTTACTTTGCGGACCCATGTTTATTAAGACTTTTCTGCTTATTTTGGTTCATACTATTACCTCCTGAAATATTTTACACTCTTTTTTTAACACCCTGTATATTGCACGGATTTCTCACAATCACCAGCAAAAAGTGATGAATATGATGAATAAATAATATAGGATAGACCGTGGGTATAATAGGTCACAGGTATAAATATTACATTTGCATGGCCATGATATTTTCTGTTATTAGAAAAAGAAAAGATACCTAGTAGTAAATATCTATAGTTATATTTATATTTTCTGAGTAAATGTAACACATTTGACATTGGCTGAATGATTATCTATCTCTATTTTATTTATTTTTTATGCGGAATTTCCCACCAAATTATTTCGATCGCATCGCCCTCTCACAGCGGGAAAACTATTCATATACAGTGTATTTTCCCGTCGTAAGAGGGCAATGCGGATAGGAGCACAAACTTCTACTCTTACTTCTACTGAAAATTCTATTGGCTCTCAATCTGTTTTGAAGCGGTGTCATTAATATTGCAAACGCTTGTACATCTACATATAAGTGGAAAATCTTATATTTAGGCAGCTATCTTTGGCTGCTGTTTCCACACCGGTCTTTTTTTGATGGATGATTTAAGGCCTGTTTGCACCGCGTTTCCATAAATATACTACTTACGCATGAGACACTTAAGGTATAAAGTAGACCTTAACTTAAATTTTAATTGAACTCTTGTTGGTTTGCAAAAACTTAAGTTAAGTTTTGGATATATTTAGCAATATCTCAGATCAGAAAAAATTTGTCAGTTGATATTTGAATTGTCAGCTAATTGACATTTTTATAAAATATGTGCGAATTTATTGATTTTACATATTTAGTGCTGAATGAGTGTACTGGAGCCTCAAGAAGAAAAGGTCAGCAAACTTTAAAGCAACTGAGAAAACGTTATTGTTAATTTTTATATCTACCCAAAAAAATGGTATTGAAAACAAAAATACTGATTTCCAGACGTAGATACAGACGAAGCTTGGTTTAAACTGACAAATGTATTTAATTCTCAGAGATCCTAAAATATATTTATGACCAAGGAATCTTTGAAACACAGAATACTAATCAATCAGTACGGAATCTTAGACAATGTATGAATGAAATACGTCTGGCAGTTTTTAAATACCCCCACTTTAGAAAAAGTCGCCAAGAAAATGGCGGTTCCCACAGAACATACAAACAAGTGACACGGACCCATGGATTTAGGCAATTTTCAAATGCCACCACTCTAGAAAATATAGCTAACAGTATGGGGTAAACATAACCAAAGTTGTTTTGTAGTTTTAATACTTTTGCATTAATTCTTAATTAACTGTTGTAATCCAGTGTCGTTTCATGTAAATTGAGGTTTTGGTCACATTTTTTCTTAATTTAAGTTTCTAGCAGATATAATTTGAATTTGATTATAAAACCGGTATGAATTTTATAAATTTATTTTAAAAAATTGTGAAAACATGGAAACTAGGTCGACTAATAGTGTAGTTTTATTTTATATTTTGTGGTACTTTTGCTTTTATGTCAAGATGTATACGTTTACCTTATTTTCTTAGCAAATTATAAAATTTAACCCAGTGTAATTTTTATATTTCTACTAATTAATTTTTTTTTAGGAAAGTACGAAATAAAATTAGAACGTGTATTTAGGTACAATTTATTTTGGGGTTTACAAAATATATATATATATAGATAACATAACCAAAAACCCCCGTTACTCTATCAGTTGTATTGAATGGTTTCCTTCATCCATGTATGAAAGCAGTCTCTTTCCTATTTTGAGTTAAATCCTTTGCTTCCTTTCATGTTTTAATTTTTCTTTAGGATTTTCTCAATTAAGCTATCCCACGTCTAACTTGGTATCCCTCTCATCTTTTTGGCCACAACTATCAACTCCCAAATTCTCCTCATCGGTCTTCTACTGCTCAGGGCGGGTTGTAGAAAGAAGAGTTAAGAATTAAACGAAGTTTAATATCCAATGAATGTTGTGTCAATATATATATAAAGCTGTTTACAGGCCTTTTTGGCCAAGAGCTGCGTTATTCTCCTCCACTTCATTCTGTTCTTCGCGTATCTATTCCAATACATAACATTTTTCTCCCTTAGATCTATTGCCACTGCCTCTCCCATCGCTTCCTCGGTCTCCTGCTTTTTTTCTTGTAGTTTGGTTTACTCCCTAAACTAAACACTCAACACGACATACAAAGCTGGAATATAAGTACAATAATGATGTAATAAAACCAGGGACCCGGACCTAAATGTAATAACGGTACCGGTCCGGTTACGGTTCAGTAAGAAAAGTACCATTTCGGTTTCGGTTCGGTTACGGTTCACTGGTTGATATTTCGGTCCGGTTCTGACCAGCTTTTTCGGTCCAAAGGGTTCTTACCGGTTTCCCTTGTACGTAATATAATTACAATTATAGTGAAATTACTATGATCGCTTTTGATTTTTTTTCATTTAATTATGCATATGTAAAATTCTACTAGCAAAACTACAAAAGTACAATAATTTATTAAGTTACTCCACGAGTATGGCATTGAAATTTGTATGTCCTACATACAGGTTGTATCACACAAGAGGGCCACTCCCATATATTTCGCTTAATATGCGAGACACGTCAAAAATCTTTAATTGTTTTTTGTTGCATTTTTGGAGGTGAATTACATTGTCTGTGTCAAAACAATTTTAAAGACCCAATTGCTTCTAATGTGAAAACCAATAAAATAATATTTGAAGAAAAGACGAAAAAACAACAATTTTTTGTGGCCATAGCCTGCCTCAATAATTTTTTTTATCCGCCTAGAGGGCGCAGCGAACCACATACGATATTTCAAAAATCTGTTTATATCAGGTGGAAGGTATCAATTTTGCAATAAAAAATTATTACCAATAAGTTTTCTCTCTCTTAAAATAAAAAAGTTAGACAGCCTTAAAGTTTGGGCACTTTACAGGTTTTCTTGTTATTACTCATAAAGTTGGCCATGGATCTCAAATTTGTTTTTACGAGCATAAAGAGTTTTTTGACGTGTCTCGCATATTAAGCGAGATACACGAGAGCGGCCCTCTTTTGTGATACAGCCTGTATATAAAATCATTTTGGGAAGGCGAAGTGGGCAATAAAACATTGGTGAGACGACATGTATACATTAATACATTTATTTCATTTCAATACCTGCTTGTGACAAAGTAGAATTTGCCGACAGCTACCACCGACTTGTACATACATGTCCTAAATAAAATTGGTACATGTCATAAGCAGGTATAAGTTGAAATGAAATAAAATATATACATGGATTTATAAAAAATAAAGACTCTCTAAGCACTTGTCGGTAGATAAATCCATGGAAACACAACGACAACGGAAGCTTAAGAAATACAGAAATTAACCAAAAAAAACCGTTTTAATTTTTTCCGGTTCGGGTTCGACACTTGGAATAAACTAAAACATGACATATGTGTTCAGTTTCGGTTCCGGTCCACAAAAAAATTACGGTTCTGGTCCGGTTTTCTGTCCAAAAACGGTACGGTCCGGGTCCCTGAATAAAACTAAACACTTAACACGACATACGAAGCTAAATATAAGTACAATAAAGTTAACGAGTGGATAACCATGTAATAATGTCAAAAATTCAAAAAGCATAACTGACACACAGAAATTATAGTAATAACTGTCAGTCGCCAACAAGATGGCGGATTTTTGGAACAGGGGGGTGAAACTCATGGGAACAGAGTTGTTGGTGGCGCCATCTATAATTTCTGCACAGAACTTCCTTCAAATTAGTATATAGATATTTGTACTAAATCGTTGACTGAAATCTTATAACAAGACGTCTCGCTTTACGGGCAAAAACGTATACGGACGATTGACTTAACGCTAGATGTGCTAGTGTCGGTCACCTGTAGTTAAGTCAAAAAAGCTGCGTCGCGATGCTCTGCATATTTTGGTTTGCAAATTGGCTAAGTTTGCTGATTTACAGTGGCGTCTCGTTAGGAACTATGTTTAAAAGAGAAAAATAATTTTAAAAACCATACTACACAGAATGTATACAAGTCATTGGAAAAAACATTGTCGTGTTTTGTATTTATTTGTAAATTAACAAATAATATTTTTTTTATAAACTAAGGATTTTAACTATTATGCCGATATAATAGTCTGTAAAAATATAAGTTTTTGGCTGAATTCACTGCTACCGACAAAAAATTGTACTAGTCGGTGAAGTTTTTGTGCAAGCAATAATAAAGCTGACGATAATTTATTTTTGATTTAATGTTTTTTTATACAGTTATATAAAAAACAACAATGTACGTATTTGAGCCAAGTGGAGTAAAAATTTGCTTTGATCAAAATTAACATTTTTAGAAATATTTGAATCCTTCAGATTTTTTTTTATAGTCAGAATTATGTTTGACAATTATATTTAGACCTAAATCAGTTGCGTGTAGGTTCTGACTGAAGCACTAGTACACAATTAATTGTGAAAATGTTATTCTTACGAGTATATTCAGTGTTTAGGAAATTTCAAAATTTTGTACGTGGCGCATTTTTGCCACTGATTATTTATAAATTTTAAATCTGTTATCTGTAATTATTGTAAATAGACTAAAATAACATAATACATTTACAACAAAAAGTTACTGGACTAAAATTGTAGAGAATTCAATTTGCAATAAAAAATGTTGTGATCTGATCTGAAAATGATCTGATAACATCCAGCCATTATTCTCTGCACTAAACTTAATACAATTAGCCTCAGTAGCATTTAACCAAATAGAATTCACACAAACAAGTAACGTTGCGCGCTCACTCTCATGTCACTTTATTTTAATTATCTAGCATCTTTAACGGCAGGCAACTCCTATTGGCGGCTTTTTTTATATAGGCAGACATGTTGCATCACGTACAGAAAAAAATTTGCTCTAATGTGGCACGATTGAAATGAATATACGCCATGAACGTAAAAATTTAACAAAATTATACCTGTTTACACCTGGCTGCGGAGAGATTACTAAGTGATCAAGGGCAACTGTGCCATTTCAAAGTCCTTAAACACATTGCAGTGAAGTAGAATATGCTTTGTTTCCATAGGACGTAAACGAAATGTTTCACGAAAAGCCAATTAATAATATTTTAATTAATAATAATCGCGGGCACTTTTTAATTGGCACCTCATGAGAAATGGGTTCCTCCATTTATAAAAATACATAAAAATTAAATCTCGGTTAACTACATTATGAATGTACTAATTTTGCAGCCGGATCTTAGACTATTATGGCGTAATAGTGAAAAATTTCAAGAAACTAATCTACCATTTTTCCGACAAATTAATAAAAAGTAATAGTTTTATTACTACCACCTCATAACGTCCGGTATATTATTTTTTTACACCCTGTATAAAGTTGACATATGTATCAGTAAAATGTAACTTGGAGCATCAATTCACAGACGAATAAATAAATTTCTTAGGAAAAGATAACGAATGATATACTTTTCAAAATATCTTAAAACTCAATAACATTATTTTTATGGCATCTTATTTTTATATTCCTGTTTTTAGGAAGCAAAATGAGCGAAGCTGCTACACAAATATTATTATACGTAGAGACATTTTAATCGGCTGAATAAGGATAGCCAGTTGCGGCGGATCGGTGAATGTTTGATTAAGTACGGGTGCTTCTAGAATGAGCGCTATATAAAGCCTTTTAGTTGTACTGAAAATAGATACATAGTTAATACAATATGAATTAATAAATAATAACCATAATATTTATAGATACATTAGGTCCTCACTTTAACAACCCTTAACCCTTTACTGAATTAAGTATTTCCAGGGTTATTGTGCTCTTAAAATTCACCTAAGTAGATCACTACAATTACTTTATCAATACAAATAAATTCATTACCTAGGTACCTGACAAAGAATTTATTTAAAACTTAAAAGCCATACAGCTTACAGAGAGCAATGCTGCCAAAAATTCTAACAAGGATTTGAGATTAATTATATTTTTCAGTTGTTTAACATATTTAGGTATCTAAATAAATCAAAAAAATTTAGTGACATTACGTGTGTTTATGTGTACCTCTATACTTTTTGTACATAAAGCCTAAATTTGATTTACTAAGATTATGCCAAATATTTAGTATACCTACATAATGGATACATACATATTTGTTTAAAGAAATTGGAAAAGAATTATTAATAATATGATATGAATAAAACCCGTATTATATACTAGTACTATATACTATTTTGAAAAATGACAAAATCGATAGCTTCCAGTTTAATATATTTTGAAAATTTTTCACAAATTTACAAACCATATTTTTCAAAATTTTAATAGGTAAGTATGTCAATATTTTCCAAAGCAAACAAATTTCAAACCTTTGAAAACTAATTTTTAACTAAACGTTAATATTAATTTGTGTATACAACAATTTTTATGCACATTTTTGTGTATAATATGCATATTTTCCACAGACCAAGTAGACTGTACCCATGCTATTCAATACAACGATACCAATGAAGCCTGGACAGGGGGGCAGTGGAGTGCTTGTGGAAGTTTGGCTCCGCCTCTTTTGACAGAGTCTGATTCAGTAAAATTTATATTATTATAATATTTGATGAAATTTTATAAAAGTTAATAATTTTTATTTAAAAGTAATGTGAAATAGGAAGGAATATATTTTTAATAAACTAACATAAAATATTTAATTATTTTGAGAAGTTTTGTGAAATATTTTTAAATCAGGGTTTAAAATAAAATTCTAGTTATATTAAAATCTTTATCGGCCTTTAGCGTTACTTTATTTAATGCTTGTTGCTTTGTGCCTTTTAAGGTATTGATTATTTTTGTTTTATGATTTATTCTTACATCTACATATTTTTCAGAAATTGCTCTAATAAGTTCTAATCACTGTGTAATTATGGGGAAGTGCATTGTTGACAATTGTAATAGCCGATCAGATCCGAATAGTGATGAAAGGTAAGTAACAATCAGAAATAATGGAGCACGTTTTATGGCATTAAAAGGCTCTGCGCAGAAGTTGTACTGACATTTCCAGTATCGGCCCTGTTTTTAAGTGTCCATATGTTTAACAATTATTGTTAGCGAGGTAACAAGTATTTAATGGTTTATTAAATACTTAATACCATTTGGAACATTTTGGTGATGCGTGTACTGGCATCTTGGAAACTACAAGCGATACGAAAATGGGCAGTTGGGGGAAAAATGTTAATGACGCTTGCAACTTGATCGAGGTTTTTGAGTTCTTTTGAAAAATGTTAATATGGCGTTATTCGTCTGTAACTTTTTTATTTAGAGGATTTTTAAAATCTGAAAACACTTTTCCGCAGCGAATTTTTTCGAAGAATTTCACTATATATTTAAATTTTCAATGCGACGTTTCGGTTGCAATAAAATTAAATTTCAATATGGCGCCCATACCAAAAAATTAAGTTGATGATGATTTCGCGCAACCGTAACTGTTCGAAATTCTAATATTGTAAATTTCTTAATTAGATTCTTAACTTATTATTATTTAGCAAATATAAATTATAATTAAATATAAATTAAATAAAAAAGTTACAGACGAATAACGCCATATTAACTTTTTTTCAAAATAACTCAAAACCTCCAGCAAACACGAATAAATGGTACATCACTAAAATGTATAAGATACCCGGCATTGTCTTTAATGGTTCATTGATGGAAACCATTAATGGCCCGGGAGCCTATCGTCCGCCCGGCCGTTAGCCGGCCGTAGGTTACTTTGCCAACAGTTGCTTTCAATGGACCATAAAAGAACCAATTAGGCAGCCGTCATTAGACCATTGAGTTAATTTATGTACTGTAACATTGATGGTTTGCCAATGCATAACAAATGTTGGCACCTTGTAGGTTAGTTGTAGTACCATTGAAGATAATGCAGTTGTTACCACAGTTGGTCCTTTGGAAGTTGCCATTAAACATTGGGTTTGCGTTCTGAAATTCTATTGGTGGCCCGAAATTCAGAATATTGGCGGGAAAGCTGAATATTTCAACTTTTGAAAACAAAGCACTTTTGTTTTGATTACGTTTAGACCAAATTTTGAAAAAATAGGTTAGATATGTTTGTTTCTCACTTTAATGTTTAATTTACCTTTTTTAGAGTATAATAAGTGAGTAAATTAAATCATGAAAATAAGAAACAAACCTACACCTAACCTATTTTCAAGAAACTTTGTCGAAACGTAAATAAAACAAAATTGCTTTAAGTACTGCAAAAAGTTGAAAATATTCAACTTCATCCTGCTATTATTTTAAATTTTTGTCAGCAATAGAATTTCATACCGTGTAGAAAACAAATCTTGTAAATTTGTTGAGGAATCTCACCATAAAGCTCTGCCGATGATTAGGACATCTGTAGCGTGTTTCATACATTCAGCATTAAAATCAAATCACCACAAACACTCAGTATGAAAAATAATTGGTGGATGTGTAGTGTACATTTTAAAAATTTGGCTTCACAAATCCACTACTTGAAATGTTTTATAGTATATCAAGGGCTGGTTTTCCATCTCCATATTTGCCCATTAAATCTATATCTGCCTCACAAAAATTATATGTGACAGATATAGTTTTATTTGATAAATTTTTGTGAACATCAATGGGAATTAATTTCTTATCATTACTTAAAAAAAAACATGAAGGACCCTATACTTTAAAAATGTATAAGTATACTTACAAAATGTGAAGGATATTGTTCAAATAAAGAAATGTAAAAAATATTAAAAGTCTTTATTATAAAATAACATTAACGAAATAAAAAATATATATAAACTATGTAAAAAATATATATTATTATAATCTGGTTTTCGTTCGGCATCTGTAATGAAAAGAAGAAAATAGTATTAAAATTCTACTTTCTTTTTCACAATGCATCAATAAGTTTCATGCTACTTGCTACGTACTTTCTGATTGCTTTGCAATCAGTACAAAAGTAGTAATTCATACTATTTTTTTTTTTTAATTCAAGTTATACAATTTTCTTCAATGCCACATTATACTAAACAAATATCAAGTTTCCTAAATTGTTATGAAACTACATATAATAATTATTACCATAAAATTTCTAATCACTTTTTAACAGAAATATTATGTAACTTTATTTGATTTGATTAGAACTAAAACAAGTTTTTCCAGTTAACTCGAATTAGCTTAATATTAAAAAGTAATGTAAAAATTCATAATAGGACACACAAATGGACAAAGAAAAAACATTAAAATTTTTAGCTCGTAAACTAATTTTAAAAATGTTTAATTATAATTTTATATTTATATACTTACTATTCCTTCTTTCTTCTATTACGTCCACCATCTCTGTCAACAGTTCTAATTAACTGGGTTCTAAGCCCAAAATAATAAAATTCGCCATTACCAATTATTCTCGTATCAATAACTCGAGGTGTATTAAGTAATAATGTTCGTGCATCAGAGGGTAAGCTGGACAAATTTGTAGGTGATAACCTCAACCACTTCAAAAGCTGTGACATAGCAGTATGGGTGATGTTATTTTTAATACTCCAGTCGATTAAAAACTGCTCTTTTGATTGCGCCTTTGATGTGTCATTTTCAATGCCCCTAGATATTATTAAAATATTGTTGTCAACATTGAAGTCAATATTATCAATTTTAAAAATTTCAGTAGTAGTAATAGTAGTAGTATTTTCCAAATCTTTGTTAATATTTGTAATATAATCCTGAGAGTTATCGACTGGGGTTATCGACACAGTTTCCACACTGGAAATAATACACTATGTTGCTAGTTGTTCTGCAACTTGCTTTGTCTCTGCTTCAATAACTTGTACCGCCTGCTTAATTTTGTGATTTGCAAGTCTTCTCTGATGCCGCGAACAAATTTTAAACACACCTTTCGTATTTTCCTTTATATTTAGTGGCATTTTTAAAGAGTAAAATACACTTTAATTAGAAACACTTACTCTTCCATAATGTTCCCAAAAAACACTTCACTAGTCACTTATAATCACACAATATTCAGAACAATTATTATTTCGCATTTAAATAAATAGCGAACAAAAATCGAAACTGATCGAAACCAACGCCAAGTTGTAAACAAAATGGCGACAGCAGCAGCAGAGTGCAGAGTCGGACGAATCTCACAATAATTCATAGAGGCGCTAAAGTACATTTTAAATGGCGCGTAAATTCAAATATATTGTCACTTATTAAATAGCATTTTAATTAGCAAAGTCCCATCAATGTGCCATTAATGTATAAAAGGCATAATAAGTGAGTCAGTTAAGTGATGAATGTCCAACATTGGTCATTAAGTGGCATTTCTTACAAGATCCAATTTGTGGCCGAACAGCACCTAAAATTCGATGGTACAATGTTGGCTTACCTTTGCCATCACAAAGCCATCAATAACTTTAATGGCCCTTTTAAAACCCGAATTATTGTGTTTGCTGGGCTAGATCTAGTTGCAAGCGTCATTAAGTTAACAACAGAATTTCCCCCCAACTGCCGATTTTCGTATCTCTTATAGTTTCCAATATGCCAGTACACGCATCACCAAAATGTTCCACATGATATTATTTAATAAACCATTAAATACTTGTTACCTCCGTAAGAATAATTGTTAAACATATGGGCACTAAAAAACACAGAGCCGCTACTGGAAATGTCAGCACAACGCCTGCGCAGAGCCGTTTAATGCCATAAAACGTGTTCCATCATTTTTAATTATTACTTACCTAAAAAATGAAATTTCATCATTATTCCGATCTGATCGGCTATTACAATTGTCTACAATGCACTTTCCCATAACTGCACAAAGAAAACTCGTATATTTTATAAAATAATCGCGATGTTACCACAACGATTGTCTAACACTGACTGAGAGCATGAAGCCAGCTGGGCTGAGGTTAGGCTTACGGAAGGCTTCACCGGCTTGGCCCTATAGTTCAGTCTAGTTGGTCTGTGATATTTTCAAACGTATGAAAATTTTGAGGTACGCCCATGGTGGTAACGATACTTTATTTAGCTCAGCAATAAACCTTTCCAGCAGAAATGCATTAGTTTCGTTTAGTGCCAACGATGGCGCTATATTACAGAGACCACGTTTATGGGCGAGGGGTCGGAGACGTGCCGCGGGGTAGATATAACAATATTATACATACGGCTGGCTATCTTATAGAATATTTCAATCAACGACTAAATTATTTAATTCATCCTAGGAAAGTAGCGATGCCATATTTCCCATAATTATTAAGATCTACGACATTTTGAATTTTTTTATTGATAATGAGCTTCAAATAACGTATAATAACATTAAATCAGAAATGTTGTTCTAATACAAACATGTGTTGTGATAAGAAACGTAAATTTTAAACAATAATTAAAAATAAATAATATGTTTATTTAATTCTACTTTCTACGTATAGAAGATATTTTATTCGAAAGTTACATACTTATATAAAATGTATGGAAAGAGGAATGAAACATTATTTTTAAAAAAGAATAAATTTCACGTTTTTTATAGTTGAATTTTATGTTAATGTATAATAAAAATGAGAAAAATAAAAGATTTTTTGACAGGTACGTATAAATACTTAATTATAATTAAAAGTATTTTTTAAAATTGCAGAAATAGGTATTTAATATTGTTTTTTAAAGTCGTAACTAAAATCTTTCTAATTAATTTAAAGCAATTCTCAATCACAATCTGACAATAATGCATTTGGTTCGGATGCGGTGGATCGCGGATCAGTCGAATTTTCAAATTAACTTTTATAACTTGTTTGGATGATTTCGATTGACTTTGTTGTCCTATCTAATGCAGATGCACTTGTAATTTAAAAGTATATATATTTACTTATAATATTCATTTCATATATTGAATAATATATGTTGTATTAGGTCCGTAACAACTAATTCTTGAATATTAAATTGAAAAAACTGTAGTTGTGATGGAAAGGAAACTAACTGTTGTGTGCCTGACTGCCAAGATAAAATTTGAAGACGGTACATTATTTTAATAGTTTTAGATTATTCTATAAATATAACATCATGTTATTTGTTTTTAGTTTTTCACTGCCTATAAGTGTATAGAGATGAGAAGCATGTGGATGGAAAATGTATTGTAGTGATTGTTTCTTAACAGTTCCTAAATCAAGAATTAGAAACTACGTAATTTATTATTGTGCTAATCATTATTATGATGTCTGGTTTGATACAATTGGAAAACTATACCTAATTTTTCTCTGCCGACAATATATCTGCAAGATTTTCAATTTTCTCGGTAGGTATATTAAGTCAAAAGTGCATGAATTTATAAATGTGATTGCAACAAATGCCACCATATACCACACTTGAGTTTTTTTTATACATATATGAATATATATTATGAGTACAAAATGTAAAAACACGTATTCTGTGTCTTTATAACTATATTAATTTTAACTTTTACATTTGTCTTCTAGATACTTTGGCGACTACGTCTAAAATAAATTATCTTAATATGTGAAAGCACTGTGGGGCCAATTAGAATTCCCAATAAAGTGTATAATAAGTAGAAGGAGCCAGTTGTATAAAACATCAAAATATCTACCAAACCCTCCAATGACAATAATTGTGAATTTCCTGAACCATCGCAATATGTTGCTGCAGGGTCGTCAAGACGAAAAAACTAAATTTGGATTCAAGTAACGTAAAAATCCAACGTAAGTATGTAATAATTATAAAAAAAAGGAATTCAGGATATGAATTAGGCTAAGTTTAAAATCTATCAACTTGTCCTAAGTCCTATTGAAAGTATACTTTCTCAATAAATAAAGCAATTTTAATCATTAAAATTATGTTTTATTTTTTCAGATAGTGTTAGAAAACTTAATTTAAAAAGTTTGGTAATTATTAAGGAAATACAACTTTCTTCAGAGGGCAAGACGATTCTTTATAGAAGAATAAATAAATTGAAATGTAGGTATTATTCATGAACAGAATATTAGGAAAATTTAACAATTTAAAATAATGTTCCCCATAGAAATTTAAAAATGTAATAATGTTCGGCAAGTAGGTTTATGTATAGTAGCAATTATTTCCGAGCAAGGAGCAACTAAACGGAGGGAGGAAATTATAAAAAAAGAACTAGAAACAAAGAAAGATAATGGTTGTGTTTTATGAAAAAAAAATGAAAATTACAAAACATGTAAAAGTTCTGTAGTTACTATGAACAAATACCATTCTTTTCAATATTACAAAAATTAATAAGATTTTAGGTGGAATTTATCTACATCATAATTATGACCAATTGACAAAAATGGCATTTATAAAATTTAAAAAAAATGATAATATAAAAATGGCAGCGTATCCTGTAAATAATGTAGTTCTTATAGAATAAGTGTGCATTCGTTGTGAACTAGATAATGCATATTATCTGTAATAATATTCTGATAGACATTGGCCGTGTTCATTCTATGCAAATGGTTTACGTTTATCAACTGTTTTCGATCGGGTAGATGCGGCCATTGATTTTCTAATGTCAATTAACCAACTTTTATATGTACTGTGCTGCCCGTAACTCAATGTTTGGTAGTCTGTTGTGTCTAATAATTCATGGTGACAACATAAATTTCATTACTTTATTGCACTACACAGATTATATGTATGTTTCAGTAGTTGTTTATTTAATGCACGATTTTATAGTTAATTTCAAGAATACTAATTTGATTAACAGATGACTTGCATATGTTGAATTTGTGTTGTAACCATACTACACGAGTGCAATTACGGCTAGAATTGAGACAACTTACGTCACAGAATTCATTGTCAACATAATTTTCAATAGTTTGTCTTGTGAAAAACAATCATTATTTGAAATTTACTAACAATTAACTGATTTACTAATAAGTAACATATAGTGCAAACATTTATTATATATTTTGATGAAAATATAATGAATTATCTTCGTATGCCGTAAGTCGTGTGAGTTTTTGCCGCAACTTTATATTTTTATAATGTATATTTTATTTGTTAGAATGATTTTCATTTATCAGAAATGTTTGTTTTAAATAAAAGTGTCATGAATATTTGAGGTTTTTTTAACAAATAATGTAATTCCACTTTAATGTTAACAAATTTGATACATAAATAGTCAGGTTAATGTTTCCACATTACCCTGACTATTTTGTATTAATTTTGTTAACATTTTAAATAATAATAAATTATTATTATTTAGTACGGATATACACCCATAAATAACGCAATTTATAGTTATCTATATTGCCTACTTCAGAAAAGTTCTGTGCAGAAATGTTAGAGGGCGCGATAAGCACTCTGTTCCGTCTTCGACAAGGATAGAGTGGGATATCTATTCTTGTTTAATCTGTGTTTTGGAAGACGCGGGGAAGCTCAGTTTCCCTACTGGTTGATTAGTATACTGTGCTTTGAAACAATGTTATGAAAATAAAAAAGTACGAAAAGCGGTGGAAGACGAGAAGGCATAAATAAAAACCGAGAGGTGGCGAAAAAATAAAAAACGATATCTGGACTACGTAATCCATACGATCAGTAGTTGATGCATTGGTGATACACTGTTGTTTCTAAAATAATAATAATTTTATATTTAATTTGGGTTCTATCAATTCCAGTATGTCAATTGCAGTTGGTTTCGTAACTGCAGAACAGAAGATTATCAAAAGTATTGAAATAATCTCTATTATAGATTTGCCTTGGTATTCTCAGAAAGAAATATAATTAAATACTCAAAATCTTCTTCCACATAAATATTATTTTAATAAATAAATAATCTGTCAAATTTATTTTTGGAATTACTTAAGAGCTAGATAAGCCATATACAATCATGGGCAATTTTTGAATATATTTAAGTATGATGTATGATGTAATTATGACCGGTGCAAATCAAATGTACGACCTATGATACCCATATCTAGATTATGTTTATTATTATCTCAAGCTTTAATCACTACTTTTAAGTTATCCAGCTGAAGCTGCAGAATATAATTAGTCGTTATTCAATTGACAGTAGTACTCTGTCAAATTTTCCAAAATATACGTCATAGAAGAAGAATCGTCTAAAATTTGTATTATTATCATCTTCATAACCATCACCATTAAACTTCATGAACTGTGCATATAAAAAAAGTGGCTTAAGAGAAATTTCCTGAAAATATTACTAAAAAAATTATTTCAAGTGACGTAACGTGAGGCAATTTTACTAAAAGCTTATATAATGCAATATTTGCTCAACTAATTTCAAACATGTTTCAATTTATTCAACAAGTTTCGCAGCACATCAGTGCCATACACTAAACAATTGTTTGTATAACAGTCTCTGCTGCGCAAATTGTTTACAGGAGTATGGGGTTTTTAATGAGTTTTGTTTTCGCTCTTATTGCAAGCTAGTCGGTCAAAATAAAATGAATTTGACAGAAAAAGTAATCATTTTTGTATAATTACTTACATAATAAAATTTTTAGGTGTTCCGAAATACAAAATTCCCAGTTTAGAACCCCTTATTATGAAAGATTTCTTTTCAGAGGATATAGCTGGCATGAAAATAACAGTTTCTAATGTTAGCGCATGGGGCTGTACAGATTTCTTTGTACGAAGAATAAGGTGAGTTAATATTTACCATTTTTCTATATATATATATATATATATATATATATATATATATATATATATATATATATATATATATATATTTGTTGTAAGGAAAATCGATATAATGTGATAATGTCATGTTGTCGATTTTGAAGATTTAATGTGTTTAATTAGTTGTTCAATTTGACCAATTTTGTTTGTATAACCTCTTATTTTGTAAGTTAACAAAGAATTTTTTATACCTTTTAAGTATTTTAACAAAAGAAAACTCCTTATTTCTATTCAAGCTTTCGAATCGAAGCCCATATTGCTTCTTCATCAGGAAACTACAGTATAGTATTAATAATTGTCAATCATTGCATTAAATAGGCTTACGAAAAGATTGAGATTGATGACAGTGCCATCTATCAAACAGAAAAATTCCAATAAACATTTATAAAAGATTTTAAGCTTGCTATAAACTATGCGTGTATTCGCGATTCGTAATGCGCGATGGGTGATTTGTGAGGAATTCGTGAAATAGTGTGTAGGGCCTTGTTCGTTAAAAATCCATTCATAAAACACTATACACAATGCACGAATCACGCATCGCGAATAGCACATCCACCCATAGTCTGTAGCAAGCATTACGCTACATTATAAAATAGAAACAATTATTAGCCAGGATGAACGCAGATTACTTAAATATTAATAAAAAAATTTAAAAAAATGTGAAAGCACCAACAGGTAATCAAGGAAGTTAGATTAGAACAAACAAAATATTATGAATCAACGACACAGCCTAAGGCTCCCTAACACAATACAAAATAATTAAATATATAGAGCAACCCAAATATTTGTTGCCATCACTGAATAAGAAACAAGAAGACCTTCCAAAACCAAATTCATTATTAGAAAATTCAAAATAGGAAAATAGATCTCTAAAAAAGTTCTTTTGAAAATTTTCTGATTCTAAAATCCTGACGTAAGAAAAAGCATACCTGTTATCAAATTCATGTTTAGCTAACGCACAAGATTTCCCAACTATTAGAATACTCTTGTGAGTACTGATCCTTATTACAATTTGAGCAAGGTATTAAATATATAACACCACTGTTCTTCCTTTCAGAAAGGGCTCTGAGGTTTGACTGTTGTAAAGTGTGATTACTAGCTAGTACAGAGGACCATGTCTCTCATTGCGATCAGATTAATCTTGTGTGTATGTACTCAAAGGGAATGACTCGTCTTTATGCGCCTGGTTTAGTATACCATGGCGTAATGACGGAATTACCACTTCTTTAGACTTTACTGTCTAAAAAGGGACACAGGAATAATTTTCTTCAATTGTAAACTTCAGCAACGCCGTAACTGTTAAATATCCCTAGTAGTTCATTTTTACTATCCCTAGGAATGTTAAGAATTACGTCACCAACGTATTTCGTAACAAAAGGCATCTCAAGACTCAATGCGCTAAGGCAAGCCTCCAACAAATCATCCATAACATATTTCTATATAATAGGTAAAATTGAACTGCCCTTGACATACCCAGAATTTGTTTATAAATAATACTAGAAAATGTACAAATTGTCAAATAGAAGTTCCAAAATCTATAGAAAAATGTCTTAAAACAGAACATTGGCCACCAATACGTTGCCAATGCTTTTCCACACTTTTGTGACTAACTGCAAGGAAATAGTATTAAAAAGAGATTTAACATCTAAAATTGTTAATATAAAGTTTTCTGGTTTAAATTCATTAAAATATTCACAAAACTGAAACCAATCTTTAATATAATACGAATTATCTTTGTCATACGACAAAGGAGGACCCAACTATAACGTTGGTTTATAAACTTTAGGGAGACTATAAAAATTGATAACTCCGGTGTAAGAACGATACTGTTTGGCTGTATAGCAGTTAAGTGATTATATTTTACCCTTAGAAACGAAAAAATTTGATTTTTGTTGAATTGTTGATGATTAATCCCTAAACAACACCCTATAGTGGCCATTTAAAATTTCTAAAGACAACAATACATAGTGATGAGAGGATATAGATAGGTCAACATCATTGCCACTGGATATTGACCTCTAGTAACCGGTCAAACAAAGATATTTTTTGTGATGTTTGCGCTGACGCTGACATTTACACATTGACATTTAGTGACCGGTCATTGACCTCAAAAAAAAACTTTTTTTTTCTGGAGCGTTCCAGGTCATTGACTTTAATCAATTATCTTTAATAACGGCGACCCAAACCGGTTATTAGCGCGAGCTTTATATACGGCACCAACCGTAGTAGGATGATCTGTCGCAATGAATTAACTACAGTTTGGACAAGAATTACCTGTTCAAAAATATCCTCTACTGACATTAGGGGAACGAAGATTTTATTTAAACAACTCCAAGAGTGAATTTGTATATGTGGGACTGTTTTATATGTGTATTTCAGGTTTCTGGAAGCAAAGGTGACCGTGTTGAATTCGATGAAATGAATGGGAACATTTGCTAACGTATCAAAGAATTATGCAATTATATGTATACCAATGAGGGAGGCATACTAGAAGATGCAGGACAATTTATGGTGGATTTTAAACGCCTGCCATATACTACTGTGGTTAAAATAACCAAAGATAATTTAAACATGTATCTGACCTATGATACCGTGTGTATATATTTTTAGGTGTTAATAATATTGTGTGAAACAATACTCGCGACAAGAATTCAGACGACTTACGTCATACGAACAAATGAATAATTCATTATCTAATGAAAAACAACAAAATTTAATTGAAGAGTTTTTAACCCTAATTAATAATGTCCTTTGTGTTAAATTAAGTGCAGTGGATATTAACAATATGTATAGACTAGGTAAAAATAAAAATAATTCAAGACCAGTATTGGTATCTCTGCTTTCTTATATGAAAAAGGTTGAAATCTTAAACTGTGTAAAATTAAAAGAAAGAAAGATTTTCATCTCTGAATATCTTACAGAAAAAGGACTCCAAGAAAGAAAAATACTTGTGGTCGGATTAAAGCGAGCTAAAATAAGTAACAAAAATGCAAAAATTAAAGGAAATAAACTTATAGTGGATGGTGAAATATACACAGTGGAAGAAGTTGAACGGAAAAATAAAAAATATATCGATGATGGCCAAATATCTGAAACTGAAGAAATAGTTTTGATGGAGGAACCTGATGTAGAGAAGGAATATTCGAGTAATACGAAGGAAGAAGAGGGCAAGAAAGAAGCAAGTTTTCCAGATACAGTTGATTATAATATATTGATTGGCGATATAAATATAAATATTAAAAAAATTAATGACGATATTGCAGATAATTATTTGAATGTATTATTTTCGCACGGTTTTAAATCGTATATTAATACTATTACGCGTGAGGTAAGCGGATCCTGTGTGGATCATATTTTTATTAAAACATCCAAATACATAGACGAAGAAATGATGATACCATGTGTAATTCACACTAAAATAACAGATCACTCAGTTGTGTCCTTGCAAATTATACTAGGTAGTGGTAATAAAAAAATTACAAATATAACTTTAAAAAAGGAAATAAGGTATATTAATTACATTCTATTAAAAAATGAACTTAAAAATGTATCTTGGGAGGACTTACAGAATGATAGTGTAGAAAATTATACAAATGGTTTTCATAAAATCTTAAATGATAGAATTAAATTAGCTACGGTCGCAGTTAAAATTAAACATAAAGATATACGTCGCAAGAAATGGATTTCAAAAAAACTTATCAAACTCATAAAGAAAAGGGACAAAAACATCCAGATAACATAGAACTAGAAAGAAGGTATAAAACGTTTAGTAAAGATTTAAATAATTTAATTAAAAAAGAAAAATGTAAGTATTATAGAGAAAAAGTTGATGAAAATAGATATTCACCAAAATGTTTGTGGGATATAACAAATGAGTTCTGTGGAGCGGTGAATAAAAACAAAATGAATATATCTTGTATTAAAAATGAAGATGACACAAAAATATTTAATGATAATGAAAAAGTAAATATATTCAATGAATTTTTTACCAAAGTTAGTAGTTTGTTATCAAATAAAATCACACCTCAACCGTTTGAGGCGCTTAAAAGAAAAACCCAAGTGAATTCAATATTCCTTCATCCCACTAACCCCTCGTAAATTATAAAAATTATACAGGGTCCGGCAGTCAAACCTGACGGTTTTTGAGTGGGGATAGGTAGTGGTGGGGACGTCTGGTCGGGTGTGGATGGTCGCCATGCTGTTCACCTTGAGCGGAAGTTCAGTAGCAATGGAGCGTTGGACCGCTGAACACCGTGCGTATGTTGTTGAGACTTTTTTTAGAAATAATGATTCTGTGATTCTAACACAAAGGAGTTTTCGTATACGGTTTAATGTTCCTCCTCGCGGTGCGATCCCTTCTCGAAACACAATTCTTCTATGGGTTCGAAACTTTCAGAACACTGCTTTTGGAACAACAAGAAGGAGAGGAGGATCACGTCGAACGGTTAGAACACCTGCTAATATTGAAGCTGTTCGACATGCTGTTGAACGGAGCCCTCGTCGCTCTGCCATTCTTCACGCCCAAGCTCTTCGGATCTCAGACCGGTCTGTAAGACGTATTCTTCATGACGACCTAAGCTTCCATCCTTACAAGATTGCTATTGTTCAAGAGTTACAAGCATGTGACTTCGAAAGAAGGTTGAATTTTGCTCAAACCATGTTAAGAATGATCGATGAAGACCCTGGAATCATTGTTTTGAGTTCAGACGAGGCTCATTTCCATCTCAACGGAAGTGTCAACAAACAAAATTTTCGATATTGGGCTCCAAGAAACCCACAGGAACTTCACCAGCAGCTTCTTCACTGTGAAAGAGTAACTGTCTGGGCTGCATTGTGTAGGTCAACAGTGTTAGGGCCTTATTTTTTTGAGGAGAATGGCCAAACAGTGACAGTGAACTCAGCGCATTATGTTGCCATGATCCGTGACTTTCTCATCCCAGAGTTACGTCGTCATCGTATCCCTCTCAGGAGGGTCTGGTTTCAGCAGGACGGAGCAACTGCCCATACCACTCGGGCGTCCATGGCTCAACTCAGAGGATTTTTCCCCGGTAAGCTGATCTCGCTCAGGGGTGACATCGAATGGCCGGCACGTTCTCCCGACTTGTCCCCTTGTGACTTTTATCTATGGGGGTACCTCAAGGGAAGAGCTTATGTTGACAGACCAAATAATTTGAACCAACTGAAGGAGAAAATTCGGCGAGAAATTCGTGAGATCCCGCGCCAAACATTGGAGAGAGTCATGACTAACTTCTACAGGAGACTCGTACAGTGTAGAGAAAATGGTGGTCATCATTTAAGTGACATAATTTTTGCTACATAAGTTATTTTTGTGCTTTTTTATTATGAATGTTAAATTTCCAATTCTCCTCTTTACAATAAAAAAATAATAATTAAAATATCTCAACAACTTTTTTATTTATCCCATTTCAAAAACCGTCAGGTTTGACTGCCGGACCCTGTACCTACAGCAATTAAAAAACAAAAAGTCGTCAGGCATAGATGGGATAACAATCACAACTTTGAAAAACATAGCTGATGTAATTGCGGAACCGCTAACTTATATTATAAATTTGTCAATATCAACTGGGGAGTGTCCAAAAGCATTTAAAGTTGGTATAATAAAACCTATTTTTAAAAGTGGCGATAAGGAAGAAATTACAAATTATAGACCAATTTCATTAATCAGTACTGTAGCAAAGATATATGAAAAAGTTTTGAAAACAAGAATTGTAGGTTTTTTAGATAAATATCAGATAATAAATAATTCACAATTTGGTTTTAGAAAGGGATTGAGTACACAGGATGCGATTGCGTGCCTTGCTAATAAGATTTATAATGCACTTGATAATGGAGAAAAGCGTATAGCTGTGTTTATTGATTTGACTAAAGCATTCGATACGGTGCGTTATGATCAACTGCTTACAGTGTTAAACAACATGGGTTTTAGATACCATACAATAAAATTGTTGAGATCATACTTAACAAACAGAGTACAATATACTGAAATAAATTGCATAAGAAGTGAGCTCGAGGCAGTTGAGTGTGGCGTACCGCAGGGGACGGTACTGGGGCCGATATTATTTATCATGTATCTAAATTCACTATTTGATGTACGTACCTCTATATCGATTATGAGTTATGCGGATGATACGGTTGTGTTCTATTCAAGTTCAACTTGGAAAAACCTGCAAAACAAAATTGAAAAAGATATGAAAAATATACGAAACTACTTTGATAGCCAATATTTGACATTAAATTCGACAAAAACAAAATACTTACCATTTTATCTGCATGAGACGTCTGCTCCTCCTTTTAATCAACTTGTTGTAGACCAAAATCTGAGAATATCGCCTGAAAAAGATATTAGATATTTAGGAATATTAATTGATTGTAAATTAAAATGGGATAAACATATTGATTACGTTTCTAGTAAAATTAGGAAGCTTTTATATCGTTTTAGAAATATGAGAGATTTACTTAATATTAAACAATTCTAAATTTTATATTTTTCACTTGTTGAATCGCACTTAAGATATGGCATATTAGGTTGGGGAGGAGTACTAGATACAACCATAATAAATTTAGAGAATTTGCAGAAGAGGCTTTTAAAAAATATACTTCGGAAAGAACGTACTTACCCATCAGATGATTTATTTAATGACATTAAAGTAATGGACATAAGAATGTTATATTTCTATCAGTGTGTTCTCCATCAATGGAAAAATAAAGAAAAATCAAACCTGAAAAAGACAAGGGGAAATTCAAATAATTTGTTACGAGCACCAAAATATAAAACAACTTCTGGGCAAAGATGCTTTACTTACCTTGCCGTGAGAGCTTACAATTCGTTGCCTGGCCATATTAGGGATACAACATCTTTTAAAAAGCTTAAGTCAAAACTTAAGATATATTTATTGGAACGATGTAGAACGGAAATTCATAATACTATTAATCCCAAACATTATTTTAATAATTTGTTTTGATTCTCGAGTTTCAAGCCCGTTTTTTTTGTTTTCTGTTTTTTTTTTGTGTTATGTGCGACTGTATTTGTATGTACATTGAACTTTTAATAACAGGTAATAGGTATAAAACATGTTTAGGTAATTCTTGTTTTATTGTTTGTTTCTTACTGTTACATTGTTTATAAAAATAGGCATAATAAGTTAAACTTAGTTTGGATATATATTTATACTTATATTTTTTATATATTTATTATTTATATTTATTTCTTGTATTTACCTCTTTAATGCACAGTGTGCTTATACACACTTATATGAAACTTTTGTTTATTTACCAATTTAGGTGATATTTTATAATTCTAAAATTTTTGGTAAATAACTTATTCTATTCTATTATATTTTCATCAAAATATTTAAGAAACTGCAACTGATAGTAACAAAACTGTATACTACACTAAAAGTTTGCATTATATATTGCAGTAAATTGCAAAAAATTATTGTTTTTAACGCGACCAAATATCGAAAATTACGTTGACAATAAAAACAAATCTGTAGCGTCAGCCGTGATGTAAGACGTCTGAATTCTTGACGCGAGTATAACTACTCTGTGGACTAAAACCCCAACCAGCGTTGAATTATACCCATATATTCTTTATTATTAGCTTTTGTCAGATACATGTTTAAATTATCTTTATTTTAACCACAGTATAGCATATGGCAGGCGTTTAAAATCCACCATAAATTGTCCTGCATCCTCTAGTATGCCTATCAGAGAACTACATATGACTTCATTGATAGGAATTGTATGAGATTTGATTTATATTAGCTTAAAATACCTTTCTAATACAATAAAAAATACCGTGTGTACTTTATGGCATTTACTACCGCTGATAAATAATAGAATCCTAACGTATCAAAGAATCATGCAATTATATCTATACCAATGAGGGAGGATGCAGGAAAATTTATAGTGGATTTTAAACGCCTGCCATATAATAATAATGATAATGATAATGATAATGATAATGATAATGATAGTGATAGTGATAGTGATAATGACAATGATAATGATAATGATAATGATAATGATAATGATAATGATAATGATAATGATAATGATAATGATAATGATAATGATAATGATAATGATAATGATAATGATAATGATAATGATAATGATAATGATAATGATAATGATAATGATAATGATAATGATAATGATAATGATAATGATAATGATAATGATAATGATAATGATAATGATAATGATAATGATAATGATAATGATAATGATAATGATAATGATAATGATAATGATAATGATAATGATAATGATAATGATAATGATAATGATAATGATAATGATAATGATAATGATAATGATAATGATAATGATAATGATAATGATAATGATAATGATAATGATAACCTATTAAGATTGTGGTGCTAATTATAGGGGCCCTGAGTGGAATGAGACATACGCTGCTTTCTGAATTAGCGATTATACCGGCTTGCCGAAATTCGGCAGAGATCGTCCTTGAGTTACCTGTTACATAGACATTGAGCCGACCCTGTGTTAACTGACCTACACCATAAGTGATAAAGTGCGGTAGAAGTGCTGACAAAGATTCCTGTCGAAGTTTATCTTTTTATACCGTATATTATCAGTAAATTTGTGTTAATTCCAGAAATTATCTATTGTTCATTGTTCCTAGTGCACGAGGCAATCTAGTAATTTGTATTACGTATGTTTCATGTCATATATATTTTTTAGACTTTTTCAGCTTTAATTCAGTTCAGTCTTAATCAAGTCAAAACACTGTTGAAGATTTGAGCTAACTCTGTTTTGTTCTTAGTAAAATACCTGCTGTTAGTTAAATAAAACACAATTAGAAAGAACGAATATCTTTTTTGGGTAGTTATTTTAATTAACAAGAGTAAAAGCTGAGTCCAAAACCAACCAAAGAAGCGGAGGGGCTTCTTTGAACCAAGAACTGCAAGAAACTCACGTCACTCTCAGTTTGCTACGTCTATTCAGAACACACGATTTATGAGCTCAATGATAAATCAATACAAGTGGTCATTATTTTACTTCACAACACCTCTGAAAGTGTCGGAGCTTCGAAAGGTGTGACTGAACAAAAAAATAATAATAACAATGATAAAAATGTTCCGTCTTTATTGACCTTAAACTCGATTTTTAAGTATTAATCATATGCAACACACAATTAGCGTTCTCTTACTCCCATTTTGTTTCTTAAAATGGTACATGCGCGACATCTGACGTATCAACACAGTAAAGGAAAAGAACCTTCAAAGAAACTGTAAACTCAACGCTCGTTCTCAAAGAAAGTGGTTAGTCTCTCTCAACAGTGCTCTTATTGTTTGTTTAAAGACTGAATTATTGTGAACTTATTATTATTATCTCTCAGTACTCTCACCAGTTTCGCGAAGTCAACCGTGTGCCGGCCGACAAACAGCGAGACGTGAAATAAAAGACCCAATACAGAAGGATGTATTGTAAGTAGTGTAAGTGCCTTTTTCATCTGATCCAAATTTACAGTCCATTATTCGCACACGCAACATTTTGGTACCTTCTCCCGGATTTCCTTAAAGTGTTGCATTTTCCACGCGGTATTTGTTATTCTAGCGTAATATTGACTTATTATAGATAATTTTCTTAATATTTTACCGCCAATTTTCTGCCATCCCTCGAGCGGCCTGGTGTACGTTTTGCTCGGATACCTATATCCAATTTTTACTCGTTTCTTTATAAACAAACCCTTGTTCTTTATTCTCTAGTACTTGTGTTGAAGTTGATTATAATTTAAATATTAATTAACACGCTCTTTGTCTCGGGTATAAGAACCTGAATAAAAACTCCCGCTTATTTAAGTAATATTTAATTTAAATACGTTTTGATATGTTGTCCTTTCTTGATTTATACATGTAAATTATTGCTTAATATAGGTACAATGTCTAAATTAAAACAATACAATGCTCTCAGGTAAAATTACCTTCTCTAAATTAGTGAGTACACGACAATTTCAAATGTCAATTGAAGATACAAAACTATTAAATATTGTCGCCACCTTGGATAATGGTGACTTGAACACTGAATTTAGTAAGATCAGATTTTGATTTTCGATATTTTCATACACAAAACCATGTAGAAACAACTCTTTGATAATTCTACAGACAGTAAGATTTTAGATAACTAAATTCAAATTCGATTGTGAAACAAAATGTTAAATTACCCAAAATCGAACTACCTCAATTTAATGATGCTGTCTCGCAGTGTCAAACTTTTATTGATAGTTATCGCTCTCTAATTCTTGAAAATGATTCTCTCTCGAATATTGATAAACTTAATTACTTATTACGATGTCTCAAACGAGCACCATTTCAATTAATAAGAAGCACTCCTCTCAGCAGCCCTATGATGCGATGCGATGGTAAAAAGATTCAATAATCCCCGAATAATAGCTTCAGCGCACTAGCATGCCTTGGAAATGACGAAAAGGTTAAAAGGCTACTATTAAAACTAGTGGATACATTCCGCAAAAACATTTCCATTCTTGAGAATATGCATTTCCCAGTTAAGCAGTGGGGCCTTATTATATTAACTATGTTATTTGATCGTCTGGATTAGGCAATAGCTACCAGATTTTATATATCTCACATCTCTGTAAAAACATTAAATTCCTTTAATATTATTTTGGAATTTCTCGACAAACAATGTGATGCACAATGTAAAGTGGTTCTGTCTAAATTGAAAGCGAATGATTCGCCGAAACTTCTAGACAGAATTCTAAATCTGCAACAGCTTTCACTACAAATAGTACTAATACACATCTTTCATGTCATTTACTCTATCATTGTCCCAACTTTATCTCTAAATCCCCACAAGAGAGATTTACTTGTGTCAAAACAAAACAAAAAGTGGTATATCAACTGCTTAGGTTATAAACACTATCGAAAATTGCTCTTCCCGTGGAGCGCGTAGGAAGTGCTCGAAGAAACATCACACTATGTTACACTTTCCTTTGCACACAAATCAACCCGCTTCAAGTGTCTCAACCAAATGCCCAATCGTCATCACGACGTCCTCTACTTCCGTGCTTTGGGAGGGAACAATTTCAGCTTCTAATACGCTTCTATCGAATGATAATTCTCTTATTTTCAACTCATCTACGGCTATTGTTAAAGTATTGAATGAACATGGGCGGTTTACTCCAGTACGAACGCTTATTGACAGCGCTAGTGACTCGAATTATATTTCATCTCGTTGGACGAACAAATTGGGTCTAGCTTGTCGAGACTCGAGTATTGCGATTTCTGGCATAGGTCAGACTAGTACTCACTCGTCTCAAATTGTTTCTTCTGTGGTCAGGTCTTATATCAGTCTCTCTCCAACATTTAGAACATTAGAACATCCATCCAACATTAGAAATTTATTGTTCTGCTGAAAATCTGTTTGAATATGCTAGTTGTCTACTTCGGAGATGATGTATTAAAAAATTTCTCTGACATCACTTTGGCAAATCTAAAGTTTCACATATATAGCTCCATAGATTTACTCTTGGGTGCGGACATTTTTTTTCAATCTACTCGATCAGTACTCTCAATTCATGATGGACTATCTGTCGTTAGATCACATGTCTCCCTCTAGTGAATATTTAGGGAAATTCTGGTCCGTGACGAGGATCGCTCGTATCAAATGATTTTATGGCGCTTCTCGAAAGATGATCCGATTTCTCGCCAGAATTGTTACAACTTGCAAAGCGGTAGCGATTCTTTACAATCGGTTCTTCAAGCTCAACAGGACCTTATATCCTTTCTCAAAAGTTGTACATTGAGATTCAACTAAATAATATTTTAAATTTGATAACATTTGCACGCTTAAGAATTATAAACACATCTATAATTAATCCTGAAAATTTGATTCAGGACATTTCATTATAGGAATTTTCACAAAATTTACATAAAAATAGTTTACTACTTAATATAATATTGTATAACGTTGGCAAATACTTAGACATAACCGAATTAGAAGCATTCCAAATTAATTCAGATTTAATATTTGGTTTAAAAATTCCATTAATTGATCAACAAAAATATACCCTATTCCAAATATACCCTATATCCATCCTAAATAATAGAACTGATCTACCTTACATAGTTCAGCTCAGTTCCGTAAGTTTTACTTCGACTCATCAACATAAACTATATTAAGTTCTCAAGTTACTTTTATTGTTATTTAAAAGTATAAACATTATTAAAAAGTGTATTTTGAAAACAAAAGTTTTTTTAAATCAAAACTGTCGTTAGTGACGTTACAAGAATAACAACAATAACGATAACGATAACGATAATAATAATAATAATAATAATAATAATAATAATAATAATAATAATAATAATAATAATAATAATAATAATAATAATAATAACAATAACAATAACAATAACAATAACAATAACAATAACAATAACAATAACAATAACAATAACAATAACAATAACAATAACAATAACAATAACAATAACAATAACAATAACAATAACAATAACAATAACAATAACAATAACAATAACAATAACAATAACAATAACAACAATAATAACAAGAATAATAACAATAACAATAAAAATAACAATAACAATAACAACAATAAAAATAACAATAACAATAACAATAACAATAACAATAACAATAATAATAATAAAAATAATAATAATAATAATAATAAAAATAATAATAATAATAATAACAATAACAATAACAATAACAATAACAATAACAATAACAATAATAATAATAACAATAACAATAACAATAACAATAACAATAACAATAACAATAACAATAACAATAACAATAACAATAACAATAACAATAACAATAACAATAACAATAACAATAACAATAACAATAACAATAACAATCACAATCACAATCACAATCACAATCACAATCACAATCACAATCACAATCACAATCACAATCACAATCACAATCACAATCACAATCACAATCACAATCACAATCACAATCACAATCACAATCACAATCACAATCACAATCACAATCACAATCACAATCACAATCACAATCACAATCACAATCACAATGACAATGACAATGACAATGACAATGACAATGACAATGACAATGACAATGACAATGACAATAACAATAACAATAACAATAACAGTACCAGTAACATTAAGAGTAACAGTAAGAGCACAGAATGCTATACAGAAGCACAACTCTAGTCAAAATCCTTTGTTGTCAGTCAATTAAATTCCGTGACCTTGCAGCCATATTTTAACAGTTACTCGGACCCGCGAAATTTGAAACGTAGCGAAAACTATTATAACGGAAATTGTGATATAATTTCAGACTATAATGTATATATGTACTCGAAAATCTCAAACGTTGAAACAATTTAAGGGTAGATTGCTTTTTTAATAGGGGGTTACATACAGAATTTTTTTTCTAAGCTCTTCTGCTTAGGGGCTAGAGTTAGAACCCCTTATAAGGAGGTAATTTAAAGCTTTATTTAATTGCTTCCAAATTAATCAATTAAATATGACAAGGTATTTAGACTGATGGAATATTTAGAAGTATTTTTATTCTTTCTCCTGTTATAATGCATCAAAATTAAACGTTCCTGTATATATTCAATCACATAATTTCATATGAAAAACACCTATTAAAATCGGTTAAGTAGGTTTTTTTAATGGGAAATAAAGAGATATTAAAATAATAACCTTTATTAAATTCTGATCTAAAAACTGTTACATAAAATAATAAAAAGTGCAGTAATATTCATTTAACGCAACACAACAAATCATTGCAATGAAAAAAAATTGCAAATGTTAGGTTTGCTTCCTCTGACCGAAGTATGATTTGCTATATCTTGAACTCGAGCATTTTCTCGTTAACGACTTATCAAAACTATAGGTAGGTATACTATATCTAGAGCACTGTCAGAAATCTAAAGCGCTCTAGATCAAAAATGTGTGTGGCAAAGAAACAAGCCTATTAATATGAAAACAAATGTAATATCTGAATAAACCTAACCTAAAATATGGTTGAATCACGAATTCAATGTATGCACGTCATCTGTCAATCAAATCAGTTTTTTTCCAAAATTAGCTTATAATCATGTATTATATTGACAGCCACTAGAATTATAATATGTTGTGAAGTGCATATGTTAAGCTCGTTTTCACCAATATTAATAAAAATGAGTTCAAAAAATGTTTCCCTCACTGATTTAAAACTTTTATTTTCTTATTACAAATGTGATAAAATTATTACTTTTCTGGAAGGTTTGCTACTCCCAACAGAAACAAAATGTCTATTTGCAAACTTAACACTATACAAAATTCTTAATTTAAGATATAATTTTATTAAATATAGCACTGGAAAATGTGAACATTTACGTGGAAATGTTACAGTTTTCATGATTTTATAATACCTTTTCAAGATAATTTTTCTTCAAAATACAAAACAAATATATTTTCCAATTGAAAAATAAAATGTAAAAATTGTTCATTAGGAACCGAAAGTGATCCAAATGATGTAGATTCTGTAAAATGTTTAAAATACGTATATAATTTATTACTATCTAATTCTGCGGAACTGTTTCTTAAATCCTCACATATAACACATGCACTGACAAGGCTTTTTTAATTAAATATCCACACACATACACAAACGCACTTTGTTCAGGCAAAGTTTGCCTTCGATAATCGCAATCAAGTAATGCCGGTGTTTCTATGCGACTCCCTTCTTCACATTCTGATGTTTCTTCTATTCCATAGTGCAAATCTTTTATTTGAACTAATACTTGTGAAAAACCATCACTACAGTTGGCACTATCACTATGGAGATAATGTTGGGAGAACATTTTTTTAAACGCTCTCTCAAATTGTATTGGGGTTGGATTTACACAGTTCCCACTTTGTTGACGAATACGACCGAAGAAATTCTCTAGACAATCTTGATTTATTCTACGGGTTTTTAAGTTTTCAAAATTCACTGCTACTAAACGATCAAATAATTTTTCTATAGCAGCAATTGTTATTTGCCATCCTCTTAAAAATTTGGTTTTTGATGTAACATTTTCTCCATTTGTGTTAATAATTTGTACACTTCTAATAAAATCTTTTATGTTTTTTAAACATTCTCTTTGTGATTCCGAGCCAGTAAAAACCTTTTGGTACATTGTATATGAACCTCCTCCTGAAGAATTTAATATATCAAAAATGTTATTAAAATTTTCATTAACTTCAGTTGTTCCCATAGCATCGGATGATAATGCACCTAGAGCAACGTAGTTGTTCATTCCCCTTGAAACTGTATGGCTTAAAATTTGTGTAGCCAACTTCACTTTCATCTTTTGAAAATTATTAGGATGAAGATGTGCTTCTGTTAACTTTGGTGCTAGTCTATTTAATTGTTGGTTGTCTCGTTCATAAAATTAGCAAATGTAACTCCATTTTGTTGTTTTTCCATCGAAATAAAACTGATTTTTTAATAAATTGTTTCGAGTGGCTTTTAATAAATGTGGAGTGTCAAAAATATAAAGTATAGTTTGGTGATCTACGTCAAACTCCGGTTTTCCGGTGTAACACCTAAAATATTGCTTAACTGAACAAAGTTAGATCCCATACCAGATACAACAGCATGTATATTTAGGCCTACATCTGTTAATTTAGTAATGGCTTTGTGAAACATGTTCTTCAAATCATTTGCTGGAAATGAGGAATGTACAAAAAAGTATGCGATTGGTTGCTTCCAATTAGTGTATAATCCTCGAGCCATTAATACTGTAGCGTTACATGCTGGCTTAAATTCTTTAATATCATTATCTACTTGGTATAATCCAACAATTTCATCTCTGGATATATGATAAAATAAATTTGATTTAAGAGCCATTTTGTCTATACATAATATACAGTGTTTGTGTTATTAACAGAGTACGAAATAATTGCCCCTTTTGATGTAAACGTGTATTTTAATTAGAAGAACTTACAACTGTCAACTTTTTACATGTCAAAGATTCTTGATCATTACAAAAAACAGTGTTCCCAACGCAAACATACAAAATCATTCAAGTTAAAGTAAATAAACATCACAAAATATTTTAATACTAAACACTCCCACCTTTTGTTATGTTTACTCAATTTCCACAATTCCAAGTTTCGAAGCTCTTGAAATCTGTTTCTAGGAAGTGCTTTTGTGAATATATCTGCCTGCTGTTCTAATGTATTCACATAAATGGGAACAATGTGTCCATCTTCATACTTTTCTCTCACAAAGTGATATTGGATATCAATATGTTTTGTCCTATTGTGAAATTCTGGATTTCGTATTAATTTTATGGAGCTCTGGTTATCAACATTCAAGATCGTTGGTTTGGTAACTTCTTCCTGAATGTCCAATAATAATTTTTGTAACCAGATTGCTTCCTTGGTGGCTTGTGCTGCTGCAACATATTCAGCCTCAGTTGTAGATAGTGTTACTGTTGATTGTCTCTTGCTCGACCATGTTATGGGTCCGTTGCATAACTTGTACACATAGCCACTTGTTGAACGTCTTGTTTGTGTGTCGCTGGCATAGTCAGAATCAGTAAATCCACACAAATTCGTATTTCCGTTTTTAGCAAACTAAATGCCATGATTTGGTGTACCAATCAGATACCTGATTATTCTCTTAACTGCATTCCAATGCGCATTGTTTGGAGAATTCAAGAATCTGCTTGCCACTCCCACCGCATGCGAAATATCTGGCCTCGTAACAGTGGCCAGAAACATCAGGGAGCCCACTGCTTGCCTGTATGGAACACTATTGTCTACTAGTTTCGAGTCTTCCATCACTGCTAAGTTTGAGTGCTGGTCCTCAGGCATGCTCACTGGGTTGGCATCTTCCATTGCAAATCGTTTAATAATGTCTTTTATGTAGCTTGACTGCTTCAAGAACATTTTACCTTGTTTCAAGTCTCTTTTTATCTCTATGCCAACAAAATAATTTGCCTCTTCTATAATTTTCACTTCAAAACAGCTACTTAGTTGATCTAGAACTGTATCAATTGCTGTTGTCTGAGATGAGAATATCAAACCATCATCTACATATATCACAAGCAGTACTTTTATGTCTTTCACAAATCCTGTGTACACACATTTATCAGCTGTTGAGGCTTCAAAGCCAAAGTTTTGTAGAAAGGTGCTAAATTTTTTGTTCCAACACCTTGGGCTTTGTTTTAAGCCATATAAGGACTTTTCTAGCTTACAAACAAACCCATCTTTGTAGTCCAATCCAGGTGGTGGTTTCATATATATGTTTTCTTCGAGTTCGCCATATAGGAAGGCAGTTTTTATGTCGAACTGCTTGAATTCATAATCCTTCATGTTTGCAATAGCAAGCAACACTCTTATTGAGTCGAATCTTGTTGTTGGAGCATAAATTTCGTTGTAATCTATGCCCTCCTTTTGTGCATAGCCTTTAGCACATAGTCTTGCCTTATATCTTGTGATTATGCCATCTTGGTTTCTTTTGACTCGAAAAACCCACCTCGACTCTTTTTATTTTCTGGTGTTTTTACCATTATCCAAGTTTTGTTCTTCAACAAAGCGTCATACTCTTCATTTATCGCCTCTTTCCATTTAGCATTGTCTTTGCTCTTCATAGCATCGTCATAGGTGTCGGGAATGTCAATTTCTACAAAATTCAATTGAAAATCATGAAATCTAGGAGGAATGCGAACATTTCTCTGTGGTCTAAGAACTGGTATTTCATTGTTCTCTCTGACAGACCCACGATTTTCTTCCTGCTCGATTTCTTTCTCTTGTTGTTGAACATCTTCAACCTGATTTTCAACTTCTTCCCCATCTTCACCAAAATCAGTGACGTCATCACTATCAAGTTCAATTTTGACTATGTTTGGCTTCAAACCACTTTGCCTTTTTTCATTGAATACCACATTTCGTGAAATTATTACTTTTCTTGTTATTGGATTAAAAAGTCTATAGTTTGTAGAATTTTGTCATAACCAATGAACATGAGTTTTTCACTTTTTGTGTCTAGTTTCTACGCTTCTCGTCTGGCACATGAGCGTATGCATCATAACCAAATACTTTCAGGTGGTCAAGTGTTGGTTTTTGTCCACACCACATTTCATATGGAGTTTTACCTGGAGCTTGCGAAGTAGGCACCCTATTGAGTATATAGATTGCAGTATTAACTGCCTCGGCCCACAGGAATTTTGGAGCACCTGATTGGTGTAACATTGAACGTGCACTTTCTACTATTGTCCGATTGTCTCTTTCCGCGCGTCCGTTTTGTTGAGGTGTATACGGCGCGGTTACCTCATGTTCTATACCTTCTTTACTTAGGTAACTTTTAAACTCATTACTGAGGTACTCGGTGCCACCATCAGTATGCAAAATTTTCACTGAATGTCCAAATTTTGTTTTAATGTTGGCATTAAAAGTCTTAAAGCACTCATAAACGTCCGATTTGTGCCTAATAAAATATGCTACACGATAGCCACACTTTTCGTCTTTGAATGTCACAAAGTATCTCGATCCTTATACCGAAGGAGTTGCAATAGGCCCGCACACATCACTGTAGATTCTTCCGCCAATCTCCAGTTTTACATGTTCTTTATTTTTCTTGAAGGGCAGTTTATGCTGCTTTCCCATTAAACAAGATTCGCAGAAAAAGTTCTCAACATCACTGAACTTTACACCTGTAATCAAGTCCTTGTTGACCATTTCCTTGAGATATTTGACATTAACATGGCCACAGCGTTCATGCCATAATTTCAAATTATCAGTAACTGTTAAATTTGCAGTGCAGATCATGGTTCTGAACAGCATTTTATATGTATTGCTCGAGTCTCACAGCTGTTGCTACAAGGTTCGAACCTTCAAAAACCTTTGCCTCTTTTTCAAATTTAACAATTTTCATTTTCTTTTCTGTGAGTACACCCTCAGAAAACAAGTTTTTACGAAGCTCTGGTATATATAACACATTATTTATTGTTGAATCATACCACTTACCATGAATCAGCTTTTGTATTTTTATCATGCCTTTTCCTTCTACTGATAGGTGTTGGTTATTTCCAAGTGTCACTCTTGACTTAAAGCTACTATCTAACGTCTGAAAGAAGTCTTGCCTATATGTCATATGAGCTGAGGCACCACTGTCCATGATCCATGTTTCATTTTCAAAAATAATACTATTTGCTTCAACTTCAACATTAAATGCTGTCTCGTTTTTGTCATTTTTGTGATTTTCTTGATTTCTGGGGTTTTCATTGTGCTTCTTTTTCTTTTCTTTGCAATATTTTGCAATATGGCCTCTCTTTCTACAATTATAGCATAAAGGACCTCTCGGCTTCTCATTTTCTTGCTTTTTCTTATTGAAGGACATTGTAGCTAAAGCTTGTTCGGTTTCCTCATAATTTTGGAGGTTACTTTCTTCGTCCAAAAGTCGAGCCTTTAAATTATTAATTGTTTGTTTGGTGGGGTCTAATGACAACCATGCTTGCCTCACGTTCCTATACTTAATAGGTAAGGTACTAAATATCTTTGTCATAGTTGCCATATTACTTATGTCGTCACCAGCATCCTTTATTTGTTTTGCAAGATTCTGTCTTGGAGATATGCTGTGCTATAGTATCATTTGTAGCCATCTTATATTTGTGGAAATGCTCGTGAAGTATCATCTTGTTTGACTCTGACTTCAGTTCAAAGATTGACTCTAAAGTAGACATAGTATCTTTTGCATTTTCACAACTTTCTATCAAGGTTATTTGATCAACATTCATGGCTGCAGTAAGTACAAACATAGCTTGAGCATCTTTCTTGCACCATGCTGTTAACTCTTCAGTTTGATTATTGCTAGGCCTGGGAAGAGTCCCATCTATTACCCCATAAATACCTTTTGCCTTTAGGGCACATTTCATCTGGAATTTCCATTGCCTAAAGTTGGTTCCATCAAACTTATTGACGGCTGAAACATCCACCTTATCAGCCATTGTGTCGTCTCAACTGGAACTCACAATAAACAATAAACGTTTTTCACAGTCAATGTACAAGTTTTTCACAGCTTTTCGCGTGGCAGGGACACACCCTAGGACAGACCTTTTTAAGTTTTTACTCGATTGTTTTTCTAAGGGCAAGGGACACACCCAAAACGTTTTTCGCGTCTTTTTGCACAGCGCTTACACTTTCCGGGCAAGCGCGCCTGGGCCCATAACCTGTTATTAACAGAGTACGAAATAATTGCCCCTTTTGATGTAAACGTGTATTTTAATTAGAAAAACTTACAACTGTCAACTTTTTACATGTCAAAGATTCTTGATCATTACAAAAAACAGTGTTCCCAACGCAAACATACAAAATCATTCAAGTTAAAGTAAATAAACATCACAAAATATTTTAATACTAAACAGTTTGTCTTGGGGTAGCATTGTATCTATTTTCATATTTAATGATTTGTATAAAAGTTAATTTTCCACACCTGGTTGATAAATAATTCCATGGGTCATGGACTGGAGGACACGTTTGGATGGTAAACAAAATAAATTTTGGAGAAATTGATATGCTCGAGGTTCTAAAAAATATATTGCTAAAACAAATTTTTTATACGCCGTACTATATCTTCTTCCTTGGGGGTTTTTTTAGATGTAAACGTGCCTGCATTTTTACAAATTGTGCTAAAGATTCTGGTAAAAACTGATCACACATTTTATCAGTCTTGTTAGGCACAGATAACTTTGCGGCAGTAGTATCCTCTTTTGTTCTAATTTTTTCCTTCACTTTTTCCTTCAATTTTCTTTTCCTTGGAGTAATAGCTGTCAGTGTCATTGGAGTCTGTGTAGATGTTGGTGAATGCAAAGGATTTGTTTTAGTGCTTGAAATTGAAGAAATGTCCACTGTGGGAGCACCTAAAAATATATATTTTTTGAGAAAATGAATATTGACACAATGACTTTTGATATTTTATCTTATATACATTAATATTTGTTAAATTTGAAAATGTATGCAACTTATTACTTCATAGGAAATGTTAGTGCCCCATTATTTAATCTATTTTGTTTTATAAAATTATACACAAATTTACACATATATATCAACTTTTAATTTTGAAGAAAATTGTAATGTATTTTTTAATTTCAATATAAGAAAATAAAGCAGTTAGCGATAACTAACTATTGCAAAAGCAAGTATAAGTCAAGAAATTATTTTATAAATTATAGTGCAAAAGAATTGATATTAAAAAAATATCATTACCGAATAGTTAATCATACAAAAATAGAGATCACAAGAAAATAAATGTTATTTATGTTTACTGCGTCTTCAACAGACAAATGAAAAAAATATTAAACAAATGAGATACCTTCTAATGTATTCTGAAATGTGGAGAAAAATCACATTTGTGTTAATAACCCAATGCTTTTCCTTTACCTGGCAATCTGCGAGCTAGTGCTAGGTATCGCTACTTCCTGAATTATTTGTTGTTGCTGTAGAATTTGTTCTTGAGGCTGATTTTGTTCCTCTGTTAAAGTAAAAATTGTAGGCACGGCTGTTGGCAGCAATCAACTTCTCAAGTCATTTGCATACATCCTCTCTTCAAAATGTAGAGCACAGATTCGATAGTTTTTGTAGAGCCACCAAATTCTCCGAAGGTAGATATCGCGCGAAACCAACCACTCTGGTGGTTTTTCAATCAAATGTTCTAAACCACAATTCGTCAGCCATTGTGTTGCCCTAAATTAACAACAAAAAATAAAATTTGTACTATGGATTATGTGTTACTATATTTATTCTTTCTTTTATATGTTTATAAAAATTACTTGAGTGACCTTAAGAAAATCGACATTTTACAAAATTTACTTCAATGTTACAATTTATTACTTGAAGTCTATAGGTTTGTTTCTTCGTCACTCTTTTTTATCTAGATCGCTTTAAATCTCTCTAGTTTTAATAAAGTTATTAAATAAGAAAATGCTCTAGCCCAAAAACAGCTAATTGTACTTCAATCAGCAAATCATGATGAAGAAACAAACCTTATGAAGCAGCGTTTACAATTTTGTGCATAATTTTATTATTGACAATATTTTACTTGAATTATTACATACATATCTCTATTCTCTATTTTTTGGAATCCTAAAAAGGCTACAATTTTTATCTCTTTGTTTGCTTGTACAGTTACGAACAGCCCAACGCGTCCCTGTTTTTGAAGCCATTATAAAAAAAGCGCAACTAAAACTAATGTTACTATCAAGACTAATTCACAGTTTTATAAAAATCCGCAAATTCACACACTATATAGAGTAAATACACCATATAAATAACTTGTTAATAACACTACCAAATTATGATAAGATTATGCTCTGCGTACTGTAAACAATAAACAACTTCCTAAAACATGGCGGCTTGATATGGGTGGGAGAATCGAGTTGCGCTTCTGTATAGTATTCTGTGGTAAGAGTAATAGTAAGAGTAACAATAACAGTAACAGTAACAGCAACAATACCAATAACAATAAGAACAATAATAAACCTTTATTTCTAATAGGTACATGCACTCAATTATAAGAAACGCATGAAAGAAACAATAAGTACATTGATAATGGAAAAGCATAACTAGTACAAAAGTAAATTTAACTGACTAATAAATGTCAGATATAAAAGTATAAACAAATACAAAACATAAACTGTACAGCACGAATATAACAACAGTAAATCTACGAATTCAGAGGCAATGATGCAACGTTTAATTGAACAAATACTGTCCGCAGGCATATCGCAATCGCTATAAATTGCATTGCTCACCGTTATATGTATTGGTGATTTCATTAGAAGGTTGCTGTAAGTGCATGCACCACAAGAATACGTTTGTGCCTACTTTCAAATCTTGGTACTTAATAATTTAAATATGCATATGACAAGATTATACACAAACGTCACAGCGATGATTCTTCGTCTTAGCTCTAAGGGTAACATCTTAAAACGGATCGGAGATACAAATCTCTAAAGAATAAAAATTTGAAAAAACGTCTTCGAACAGATTCAATGTGACAATGATATAATAGATATACAGGGTTAACTATGACTAAGTACAAAAAATTTAACCACGTGCTCAAGGAGGCCTAAAAGACAATAAAAACATTATTCCAGAATTTTAGCTCGATATTTAAAAAATACCCTTTTTCCCTACGGAATGTCGGCGCCTATGATAAGAATCGACTGAGATAATAATATATAAAGCTTACATCTGTCAACAATGTCAACTACCATGCGGTCGTCTTTTTGTAGGGTTTCTAAATGTAGAAACGACAAAAATTAACATTCTTATTAGTAATAATACCTGATAGATAGGTAACAGTTAATCCAGTTAGCTCTAGTATTTTGCATTCGTTTTTCATTATTTCGTTATAAACTGGTAAAACTACATATTCGCTCATTACAGCCAGTCACTACCGATAAAAGACACTTCCCGTAGGTACAATTAGATAAAATGTATATTTATTATAACAAAATCGAACGAAAGAAATAGATAATAGACAAGTTTTAATGTAACCGCGGCAGTCTTGTCCCATAACCTAGAAAACCAAACCGGCGAACTATATTGTGGGAAAGTATCTGCACCCAACACAAATGTCTTTATTTAATAACTATAAAACGCTTAAAAATTAAAAACTGAAGAATAACACAAAATTATAACTTAAATACAGGAATTAAATTATGACATGACAGGGATACCGACTGAGCGACTGTTGCATGCTTGTAGAGTACTCTATATTGGCGGCGTTAAATAGGGATTTAAAATAATATCGAAAAAAAAAATTTTTGGCTTTATAGATAATAATAATAGTAATAATAGCCTTTATTTTTCCAAGATAATTAATTTACAGTATTGGTATAGAGAAAAGAAACAAATACAAAAAGGAAAAAAAGCCGAGGATCAGATGACTGAGCAGGTTAATGCTCAGCCTCTGGTATTAATCCTAAGCTGATCGCAGCAATATACAATATAAACAAATTAATCAGTATAAAAAAAAACATAATAATCATCTTATTCACCTACTTCTAAGCTGTGCATACTAATACACAACAGTAACAAAAAACGAACAGGAAACAGTGGAAGACTGAACACATGACAACTACACATGCCAAATTTGGTTTTTTTCTATTCTGTTCAAGGAGAAGTTTAGACTTTAATAGTTTTTTAAATTGAGTAATGTTCTTACTTTTAAAGTTAGATGGTATTGAATTATAAACTTTAGAGATCTAGTATGAAAACGAGCGTTTAAAAAATTCAGTACGGTGTTGGGGAGGAGTCAATGTACCTTTAAATCGAATATTAATATTGTGAACATCAGTCCTGAAAGAAATTTTATTATAAAGATAGGAAGGTGCTTTATATAGAATTATTTTGTGATATAAACACGCACTATGTAAAATCCAACGATTATACATATTGAGCCAGCCAATTTCGCATAGTTTATGAGAAATATGTTGACGTCTCCTAATTCCAAAAATTAATCTTAAGCAAGAGTTTTGTACTAACTGGATTCTTTTAGAATCAATAGCATCAATGCACGGGCCATAAATAGAATTAGCAAAGTTAAATTTGGACAAGACTAAAGATTCACATAAAATGGATTTAACTTTCCTTGATAACAAGTGCCTACTATTATAAATTAATTTAATATTACAGTAAGCTCTGCGAATGCAGTCACTAATATGAGGTTTAAACCTTAAACTTGTATCATAAAAGAGACCTAAATTTTTTGCTTCATTACTAGAGAATATTACTTGATCATCAATAGTCAAGGAAAAGTTATTTATATTTTTTCTTTCTTTTGGAGGGCCAAATAATAGAATTTTAGTTTTAGCGGCATTAATATTTAACGCGTGTTTTTTAGTAATTTGAATTAAATTAAAAATATCGTTATTAATAATCTCAATTCCTTCATTCAAGTTCCGAGCCGGAAATCCGTAAAATAATTGAGTGTCGTCTGCGTAAAAATGAATATTTGTGTTTTCTATTGTATCTACAAAACCTGAAGTGTATAAAATATACAGAAAGACCTAAGATCGAACCTTGTGGGACACCTGAAAAAATTTCACTTACACCAATGTAGTGTAAAATTCCTAACAAAATTTGATGATTAATAGTATCAAATGCTTTAGAAAAATCAATCAAAACTAACGCAGTCATATCCTTATTATCGCACCCATGAAGTGGATGGAAACCAGACTGAATAATTGGTAGAATGTTATGTTGAGATAAATAGTTACGTAATCTCAAGTCCTTAAATTCATTCGGATTACTGCATTTAGGAATTTGTATAACTGCAAATTTCCAACAATCAGGAAAAGTACTTTTTTGTAAACAATAATTCACAATATGAGTAATATATGGCAAGATAAAAGGGCAACGCATTAATAACATTTTTATATTAAAGCCGTCGGAACCTGTCGCATTCGATTTAATATTGTACAAAATTGATTGGACTTCAATTTCAGTGATAATAGTGAGATTAAATTTATCAATATTATTATGTTTTACATTATTCAAATAAAAATCTAAAATATCTCGATCAGCAGTTAACTTCGGAATGCAGTTTATATAATAATCATTAAGTTGGTTAACATCACATAATGAATCAGGTATGGCTACACGTTTTTTCCCCATATTCAGTGACACTAAGTCCTTCCATATTCCATTTATCCCATTCTGCTGCAGTCTGTACTCATAATAGGCCTTCTTTTCATTTGTACATGCAGATGTAGTATAATTACGCAGTTGTTTATAATAATTGTAATGCTCCACGTTTTTGGTACGTCTCCACTTAGTCCTAGCTTTATTTCTTAAATTTATTAAAAAAACGTATGTTATCAGTTATCCATGGTGAATTTTGTAATTTTTATCGTTTTGATTGGCGTGTGAATATTAAATAAATTTATTATTTCATTATTTAAGTATTGTAGTTTGTCGTTTATGTTCACTAGATTATATATGTGATTGAGCGTAAGCATTTCTAAATCATATAAAAAAATTTGATAATTAAAATATTTAAATTCTCTTATTGTTTTATATATAGGCTGTTTACATTTATTATCAAGTTCGAAATTCAATTCACAACTTATTAATTCATGTCCCGACTCCAAATTCTCAGGGGTAACAACATTCACATTACTGACTGCATCAACATTGCCTACTATAAGATCAATAGTGATTAAAGAAGTTGGAGTTATATGAGTAGGCACATTGATTGAAACCTATCATGAGCGTAATTATCACTTAACACATCAATGTTAAAATCCCCAAGACAAATTCATTCATCGCAAGTTGGTAATAAGTGTGCAACACTTTGCTCGAATTCATTTAAAAAGTTTACGTAAGAAAAATTTGGAGGTCTATATACAGCACCCACAATTATTATATGTGAACCAACAAGAATTTTTAGCCAAAGCTGCTCAATATCATTAAAAATAAGTAATAGAGAATATTTAATACTATTTTTTATATAAATACATACCCCTCCACCAACACGATACCTACGATCATTTCTGACCAAACTAAAACCCTCAATTGAAATTACTTCATCACTAATACGCGGAGATAACCAGGTCTCCGAGATACACATAATATGGTATCTATTTGCCAAAATCTGTTCCTTCATTTCAATAAACTAATATTAAAATGGGCAATGTGCAATTTATCAGTATCACCCATCTTCCACTGATATTCTAGAAAAGAAACAGAAAAAAGTTAATACATAGGTAAATTATATAAACCTTCTCGAGAAAACTAATTAGTATAGTAAGTTATACAGAGTATACCAAAAAACAGAGACAGATACTAACTAGAAAGTAATTAAAAAAAACATCATATATAAAGCAAATTAAGCAATATTAACCCTTAAAAAAATGGTATGTAGTCAAACAATAAATTGAAATGAGACCAAAGGTAGAAATACCTGAAAGTAAACTATACTTATACTATATTTATATAGGGAGACTCAAAAGTTAGCAGTTCCTAGACACTATATAAACAAGTAATTTAAATAGAAATGGTGAACAATTTAATATATATTAATAATATGTAGTTTATACTGTATAAAAAGCAGAAAAAAAAGAATTATTGGTAGCAATAAACTCAACATGATGAACATTAAGTTGTCAAACATATTTGCTCAAATCTTCAGAATCGGTAATTTTTACAATTTTATTTCCAACCCTGGCTTTTATGCAGCCACTACTTTCTCATTACCCAAGGCGTTTTTGGCATCAAAGAGCAGCTTTCTATTACTTTTTGTCAAGTCCTCACAGATATATAGTTTACTGCCTTTAAATGTACGTCTTCTTTTGAAGCTTGTTTATTTTCAAATGATTTAAACTTCACAATTACAGGTCTTGGTTTATGTGTCTCATTATTGCTGTTTTAAGTGCCCACACGGAAACAACTAAAATCTTCGCCTGAGAAATTAAGTTTAGTATAAGTGTTTATAATAGTCATTAACTTAGAATGTAGCTCTTCTCTCTGATCATCCTGTATACCATAGATACCCACATTGTTTACTTTTTCTTTCTGCTTCAACATATCTACTTCTTTATCTAAATACCTTATTCTCTGCTCATTGCTTGCTATATTCGAGTTTTTTGCAGTCCTCACTTATCTTATCTTGAACAGTTTTTGTTATAGTGCCAATAAATTTCTGGTCTGCTAACAATTCCTCAATAGTTTCTCTTATAATAATTTTTAAATCAGTTTTTTCCATCTTACTTCTTGTGGTACTCATGATATTGCTGCAGTAATAGATCCGCCTTAAGTAACTGTCACTTGGAGTATATATATATATATATATATATATATATATATATTAGTTATTACGCCGCTAATACAGACCACTTTTGATATATGCCGCATACGTTATCAGACCAAAATTGACGTTACTAGACCAAGCAAGTGGTCTGGTAACGTTAAACCATACATTAATGTTCACAGTGGTGGTGGGACACCATACAGAGAATTTGAGAGTGGCGTAAAAAGTCGGTTGAATTGGTATTTTTATATAGATTTAGTTCAGACGTTCAATGGCTAGGTAGCGCTCATGCGGCATCACATTTATACAGTTCATGTAGTGATATGAAATCAACTCTGTCAGACCAGAGATTTGGCAACCGCGCTGAATGTGAGTTTGGAATTGTAAATAAATATTTGGTACTTGCTTCATGCGCGGCTTTTAAATGTTACTAGAAAGGTGGCAAGTCGACTTTTCTGCAGGGCATGACCACCGATGCGTGGTGCCTTTTATTTAATTTAATCCTTTATTTTTAATTATTCATTATTTCTTAAACATTTCTGTTTAATAATTTGGGTAGAATAAAAAACGACAAATACAAATTTTAATTTATTAATATAATAAAATTACAATAAATTAAAAGTAACTAAGTACTTACATACATTTAATTGATTTTATTTTAAACAGTTGATCTATATTCTATTCTTTCTTTTACACAGCGCCGTTCAATCTGAAGGATGGTAATGTCTGTGCAGTGACATATGCACAGAATAATCAGAACAAAAAAATTTTAATTTATTAATATAATAAAATTACAATAAATTAAAAGTAACTAAGTACTTACATACATTTAATTGATTTTATTTTAAACAGTTGATCTATATTCTATTCTTTCTTTTACACAGCGCCGTTCAATCTGAAGGATGGTAATGTCTGTGCAGTGACATATGCACAGAATAATCAGAACAAAAAAATACACCCAGTATACTTTGTGCTACTAAAATATACTTGTTTTCAATAAAGACCAATTTAAAAGTTGTTAATCATCAGTCAAATTTTCAAATTAAAATATCAATTAATTTATTTAAAAATTTATTAACGAAAGTAATAAAAAAAAAAGAATTTAATGACCCCTAACTTCGTGGAGTAAGCTCAAATCATTTTATATATAAGACCCCTATACTTCTTCTACACATAAAATAAATGCAAGGTAAATGTATTCTTCACCGACCTGTACGTAATACCGACCGCCACATATTTTCCCTCTTAAATGCGTTAGTAACCCTCATTTTAATTTTTTTACTGTTGATTATAAATCATACGAATTTTTTGCCATAATGGAACTTATCGAACCCTTGATATATGTAAATATCGATTAATTATCGGCCAGACCGCGGAGTAGATACACGCACTTTTGCAAGAAAAACTGTTAAATCAAATCATCTTTTGAGTATCTATTATATTTCAGTAAGTATTTCACCTGTATTATGAAGTAGTAACGTAATTCAGATCTTTCGATTGTCAATTTTTTAAATATATTTATTATAGTGTTAAATATGATATTATAAATAGTGAAAAAAGGCTTTGGTCGGTAAAACCTTCATAAAAAAAATTTAGTGTCTATCAGTCGGAATTAGGAAACATTTTTTTTTTCATAACTGGTAGGTTTATTAAACATTATATGAAAAGAAAAAAATAATTTTAAAATAAAGAATATCTGCGGCATATTATAAGAGGTATCACCGACCACAAAAATCATTACATTTAATCTTTTAAATAAATTCCGAAATTGTACTTTTTATGCAGTTATACTGTTGTATTTTTTAGCAAGTGGTTATAGTTTATGTTATTGTTAATTATTATGCTTTAACACTGAGTTGATTATAAATTATTTTAACAATATTGAATAAATATTGTTCAAAAATATTTTTTTTTCTGCTTAGATCCTCAAAAATTCATTAAATATATTACGTTTAAATCGGTCTGTTAATAGGTTATAAAGAATTTAATTCTTTCTTATTACCGACGACGTGCGGCCGGTATTACAGGGTGGCCCAAAGTGAGTGGATGATTAGGTTATTTCAGAAATTACTTAACTCAAATTTTGAAATTTGGCGCACAATTTAGCCTAATGAAGACAGGAAACCGAAAAAAAATGTTACTCGACGTTAAAAGTCAGTAACAGTCTGAAAAGAGGGTTTAAGTTTTAAGTAATGATTTCAAAATATTTTTTTACCGTAACTATGCAATTATTTTTTTTTAAATTGTATATTCGTATTATACTTATGTTTCTCTATCTTCTCTTAAAATTAATGCCATGATGATTGAATCTCCCCAGTGGCGTAGCTAGGCGTGGGCGAAGCGGCTCCTCGCCCACGGCCTCGCACTTAAAAGTGCCTCGCGCGAGGCCCCCTTGGTGGTGAGTTAAAACCGAACGCCATGAACTCTAAATAGTACTAATAACACCCTAAATGACCTTACTAAGAATAAGCTTTGCCGAGGCTTTACCACACGTACTATAATTAATTTGAACACCCTGCTGGTGCTATTATCGACATATTTTTTAGTACTGAAGAGGTTACAAAAAATAATTATTTTTAGCATTTAAACACCTCATAATTATGAAATTTTCAGATCATCCAGACTTCACTACTTTAACTAGTTTAATCATAAATGAATAACTTTGTAAACATTTTCTGATTTTTCACCATTCGTTTCTTGAAAATATACAGGGTGACATTAAAAAAACTACAATGCATAGTATCACGTGATAAAGGACCAAAAAATAATAAATAAAGTTATATGCACTAATGTCCGATCGCCTTTTGTCTTCAAGATACAGCATTTAAAATTTTTTTGTAAAATTTAATTTTTTTTAATTTCTCCCGATTGTATGAAACTATTTGAACCAAAATTGATGCACACTGTGACCTTGCATGTAGCTATTATGTGTCACAATATTCAGTTTATTCAGCATCCAATGGCGGAAGAAAAGGGCCTCGCTAATGTGACTTCGCCCACGTCTAGATTAGTCCACGCTACGCCACTGATTCTCCCTCTATATTTTTTCTGTTGTATTTAGGCATTTATAATTTTTTGTATATTATGAGATCTTAAGCTGCTGCATCTTTTGTATTTAACCTTCTAAATTACTACACCACGTGTTCAATTTTTCCAGTTACGCTTAATTAATTTCAATATCTAGGTCTCGATCTAGGTGAAAACTTCATTATTTCAAATCGAACACTTTGTATTTTTTGCTTCACATTAGTCAAAATTAAATTTTCTCTCAGATATAGATTTTTCAGGTTTCTAAATTAATTATTTTTTTAAGATTATTGCAACTTTTTTAACGGAATTAACGGCGCTCATGATAATCACAGAAATATGTAATAAATTCCACTGGGAGCACACTCAATTTAAAAATTTCTAATTGAGGTGCAAGCAGATATTCCTGTAACTATTTTGATCAGTGTATTTTGGAACTTTAGAAAATTATGTGACACATATTGTAGGTATACTGTTAACAAGAATTTATGAACATAAACTTTGTTTAGCCACTGACTACAAAATTGAATGGAATCAAGTGATTATTTGTCGTCAAGTTTTGAAAACAAATTATGAGTCACATTATTTTTAAAAATTTCGAAAATATTAAAATCAAAAGTTGTTTGTTTTAATTTTATATTGATTTAAAAAAAAAAGAATTTGCAGTGTAATGGAATTTAGACAAAGGCTTGTTTTTCCTAGTTTATAGTCCCAAGCTACAATAGACTATAATATGGTTCCAGTGGAGGGCTGGTTATTATCAAGGCTGGTATATACCAGCCTTGGGTTATTATGGCCCATTCATTTGAAACTTTACCTAACCCACTATCAATTTTTTGTATTTAAAGCACTTTAAAAAATAAAATATTCTTGATTCATCATCCATTATTACTTTACGTGTTTGCTATACAATTTATAATAAATATGAATTCAAAATATTTTTCGACTTTTATAGACTACACCATTTTACATAAAATAAGCAGTATTCCTCTTTTATAACTAACAACTACGTCCACTGTCAACGAAAACTATTAAAACCATCTGTTTGCCCTTTAAAGTTTAAATGCCCATTTAGGTAGGTACCTGAGACATTTTCTAAGAATCATCTTGCAACCCTTGAGATTACTGTAAGCAAATTTTAACCTATATGTTTAAAAGATAACAATAAAAACTTGGTTGTATATATTTTTTATTTCAGCTTTTCAAATAATTTCAAAAATGTATTGCATTTGTGTGCTCTTGTACATATTTACAAAAGCACTATTTAGATGCTGAATATAAAGTCAGGTTTGTTTTAAATTACCAAGTTAAAAGAGAATAAGATTTCAGTTGAATAAAAAGTATCAAAGTATTTTGGAAAAATATGGAGTAGAATAATGAAATCTGTTTACAGCTGTTTGCTGTTATTTTTTTATTTAAAATATAAAATATGTCGCACTAGTAATTAGTTTTTATAAGAACTAATAACAAAATGAAACTTTATTAAGAATAACTTAATAATTAATTCAGCTTATTTCTAGCCGTAAAATGATCAAATTTTTGGTATTTTTCAGAAATATCAAAAAAGTATTACGATTTGCTAGGTTGCCAAGGTACTGTAATGATAGGTATATCAACCAAATTTCAATTTCACTTGAACATGATAGTCAATTATAGATTTATGGGCACTACAAATTGCCGTTTTCCTTCAAGTATTTAAACAAAAAATTACAAAAGAGATAAAATGATCAGAAGAAAATGCTACGTTTGATATTTCAAGAAAAAGCTGCATAGGCGTACTTAGGAATAATTGGAGGGGATAAAGAGTACTGCATCCCTCAGTTACCTCCATTCGCCCTTCAATTTCTTTCACCAAAATTACATGATAAGTATGCCGAAATAAGAGAAAATTACGTGCAAAATTTCAAGTGTGTATCTTACAAAACAATGGGATTATTAACAAAAATTGTTTTTTTTGTAAATGTTACTTTAACACCCTGTATATTTAAATAGAGACGCCCAAATAAAAAATGACATATGGAAAGTCGCATTTTTTTTGTCCAAATAACATGTGGTTAATGGTTTGGCCTTCCATTTTGGGACACCCTGTATATAAAAATTTGAATGGGAATATTTACTCATTATTTCAGTAGGTCATGTTTTGAGGTTATGTTTATATTTATACCTATTTTATTAGAAATTACTACATAAAATGGACCAAAAGCAAACCTGGACTAGAACGACGGGCAACCGGTGGATCGCGCGCTTAGGAGGTCGGTTTAAGAGCAGGACTTCTGCCACCGCATAATTTTGGCGCTACTTGTACCTCAGTTCGAATAAAATTATTAATTTATATTGGTTTCCCACCAAAGACGGCAGTTGAACATGCTGGTTATTTGTTCTATTAAGCAACAGGTGTCGCTGTTTTCGACAACTTGTCTCCACATTATCCAGTGTAGTACATTATAATTTATCTTGAAAATGTAAACTTTTATTTGAAAATCAACGTATTATAATCGTTGACAGTAAAATATATGTATATATGTAAATATAAATATGTTAATATGCATTAATGAAAATTAATAATCGTTCAATTTTCTATAAACAATATTTAGTCACAATGATCTAGTAACAATGAAGATAAAACAAAAACACAAAGTTTGACCTTGAATAAATTTTTTTTGGCGATATATTTTTAATACAGCAGTGCTTATAATATGTATAATAAAACTAATCAAAAATATAGTTTGTAGTAGGTAAGCATTGGTGTACAATAGGCACTTGACCGAGGTGTGTATTTGCATCTTCTTTTTAATAAATCAGAGAATATATAGAGTTTAAAAATCTTTATTATACAAGATGTCCCACCGCGAATTAGCGTCGATTGTCATCTGGGAAAATACTGATCCCAAACTTAGAACGACGCCAAATTATGATAGGTATATCTACAAATTTTAAAATATTATACCAAGCGTTTTACTCTTGCCGTTACATTTTGACAACTTCAAACAGCTATAACTTTTTTTTTAATTTGAAATAGAACACTCAAAACCAAATACATACAATATACTTATTACAATAATCTTCAAAAATGTAAGTACACAGTTGCATTCCTTGGTTAATGTATTTGTTATTTATTATTACTTCTGTAATTTTAAATTATAATTAAACCATATCTAATAATATCTATTAAAACTTGATAATTAGGTACTGTTAAATTAAATGTAATATTTTAAAAATAATATTCTATTCTTATTATTTAAATAGTTTTGAAATAATGAAAACTATCAAAAGTAATTATATCAATTTTACCAGTAATAATATACCTATTTCTTCATTAGACTTGGCACAAATTTTAAAAAATACTGAATTCAGTAGCATAGTCAGATTTTAAACTTAAAAAATTGCTAACAAATTTTTTAAAGTGTTTCCATCTTGCTATAAACAACTTGAAGATAAAAAATTTATAGTATTTCTCTATTTTACTTATTGGTATTAGAAATATCATTAAAAGAGTGGGACTAGAATACGTTCCGCAGGTAGTCGCGAAGGTTACTGCTGCCCTTGGTTTTTATCACATACAATGTATGACATTGGCGTTGAAAATTAGGGGAATAAAAAAACTGTGATGCATTTGCGCATGCTCCATAATACAGCGCAACTTTCAAATTCAAACTATTAACTGATTTATCATGATCCTAGACACATTAAAGGGTTATCTGTTAACTTATTATTGTGACATTGCGAAGTTGTATTGAATATTTACGGTTGGTTGGAACAGATAAAAGAGAAGACTAAATAAGTATTCTCTATAATTACGGTAATTATTTACATTAACGTAAACCTCTCCAATCTTAACAAAAAAATTCCGACCCCCCTATTTTCGAGGGTGCTGATCACGAATCTGAAGTCAGATTTCGGCGCTCGCATGTAGTTTTCGAAAAAAAAAATTATTCAAAATTATAACCTCTATTTATACACTACATTAGGTTGAAATTGCATTGTACATCTCTGCCGTCTTCATTCCATGACGTCACACTGTTGTCAAAATATGTATGTTATATTGCATCTGACTTCAGATTCATGATCAGCACCCTCGAAAATAGGGGAAAGGGGTAGGAATTATTTTGTTAAGATTGGAGAGGTTTACGTAATGTAAATAATTACCATAATTACTTTTCGTACAACTCTCCCTTTCGGAATTTTCCATATTTTAAAGTTACGTCCTGAATGTAGTCAATTTTAATGAAATGTGGAAAGTAGATTTTGTTTATACTGAGATTAGGTAATTATATCAACATTTATCTTGTTTAACAGAAATGCGCTACCCTTAACGTAAAGTGACCGTAAACTTTGACACATTTCCTCTTTTTCAATAATAATATGCAGTTTATATATTAATTTAAAATAAAAAGGACACTTACAACAACAACAAAAAACTGTTTTTGAAACTTATTTAGGTTAGTAAATACCTACTGTTCTTTTAGAAAACGCTTCATTTTTTCAATGTGATTTTTTATTGCATTAAACACTTTTAACGTAACTGGCATTTCTCTATTTGATATAAATAGAGAAGTAATTTACGAATTGAAAACAAATATTTTGTGCTGAAAACTAAGCGTAAGCACGGCACGATTCCGGTGTCCGGTGAAATGGTCTTAGTTCTCGGAATGAATGAGACTGCCATATATACTTACTCATAGCGCACATGCGTATACATATAATGGTTAGTTGAGAAAAAAGAAATAAATATATCATTTACTACATTATTTCACGTACCTAACACTGAAAAATTGTAAATTGTCTCGAAACGTTTTATTTACACTCTGTACAATTTATTTTCTGAAAAGTGCTGAAAATTTATGTATTAAATATATTTACCTCGTTTTAAACCAAAAACTTTATAATGTAATGAAAAACAAAACTGTTAACGTTACCTAAGAGTATATTTTATACTTGATAAATCTTTTATAAATAAATGGGGTGATTTACATGAATATTTCTTCAAAAATACTTCAGTTTTAAATATAGAGGGTGTTACGAAAAATGTTTATTTAATATTTATATTGTGTATTTATTCAAAAGAAACTCATCATGCAGCAATTTCAAATCCCCTAACCAACCAGTAACGGAGATATGGGTTATTACCCATTCAATCAACTTTTAAAGAAAATATACAACCCTAATATATGTGTGTAATACGAAACATATTACACACTTTTTATTATTTTTTCTGCATTCATACTGACTAAAAAACAGTACGGAACACGAACAATGCTCTGAAAAATGCTTATAACAAGTATCAAGTTGACCATTATCACTGGGCATAATATGCGTATAGTGAAATAACCCATAGTGCCTGGCGATGCCCCCATTCGGTGAAGTTTTTAATACTAATAATTATTCATTTTAAGCTACTAAATAGGTGAATAAAATTCGAATATTTTGCAAATTCATTATTTTGACCCATTCTTTACTTGTATATTTTTTTCTAAAACGTCGAAACACCTTTTATCTCAAAAAGCAAATAAAAAAGAGTTTTTATAGGAACTCGAATGTATCCATTTAATGTTAAAGCTAATGTTAATATATTACTTACTGTGCACATTTTTTTAGCTATATAGAATTTTTATGAACATAAATTTTCTACAATATTTACCTGATATTAGTTAAGTTCGGAGAAATGACCGAATATCAAAACCATTTTGTAGTATCTGTTTTAGAAAATAGTACCTGTGATTCTAGCCAATTTTAAATATTATCTAAAAATTGAATACCCTACCAAAAAATTCGGGAAAACTATATTTAAAAAGAGCAAAAATCTGAATATTTTGTGTTATTTATGACTTTTCAATTTTTCTAAAAGTAGAACAAAATGTCTAAAAATATTTTGAAAAATATTTACAAATAAATATTATCATCGCAATACAATAAAGACACTGTAGGTATAAATCAAATTACATATACGTAGTGCCAGCATTAAATAATAAGGTGGCGGCTAGCGTACCACTTAAAATTATTTTTAATCTAGGTATTTTAATATAAATTTTGTAATTTGTGTCTAGATTAAAATACATGGTTTATATTTATTACAAAATTTGTAAAAATCACTAATAATAATATTAAAACGTAGGGCGCCGAACGCCTTCTCACAGTCAGTGCTTTTGCTGAACGCGTCTAGGTATGATTTCTTTTTTTGATTTCATAATACAAAGTTCATTATAATGCTAATGCAGAAGAAACGTCCGCGGAACCGTCACCAGTTAAAACCGCTGCAAATCAGTTTTATTTACGGCGGTTGTCATTACATTGACGAAACGCATATTTGCCTCTGCCTATAGAAGTATAGAACCCTCCTAGAACCTACGGGTGCCGCGGAGGTTGAGAGCTGTGTCGGTTGTTCATAAAATTAAAATAATTATGTATCAGTAGTACAGAGCCTTCATAAATGATTAAAACCACGTGACCAGTAATTTTGTTTGAAACGGTTATTTTATTTTCTTAGTGTTGGCGATTAAATTGTTTCAAATTTATTAGTTCCAAAAGAATAAGACCAAGGTTACATTAAAACACAATATTACGCGGCTGTGATTGGTGCAATTTATTCTTGACATTTTATTCAACCAATCGGCGATCGCACCATCTCGCGTATGACACAAACGTTTCGCATTATTCATTGTAAACGAATCTTTATGACGTGTGACGTAAAATTGGCATTTCTGTATCTTTCAGTAGCGTTCGTCTTCCCGCCCGTTATTGATTTATTATATCCTTGCGATTTTCTAGTGTCTTATTGTTTTCCTTTGCATTATTAATAAATCATACATATTTCAAACTAATCAGTTGTTTTCATAGCTAAACTTTTCGTACTTCGTCGTATTACTGGTAAGTTGTAACAGAAAGAAAATTTTAAGGTTAATAATATTCTTATTTCAGTTCAGAATAGTATGCCTTTTACTGTTGAGCAAGATGCCTTTATTTTAATGGCTCATTTTCGAAGTGGGACTAGAAATGAAGACGGGATGTGGACATACTCCATACAATCTTGCATTGATCAATTTACGGCCGATTTCCCAATCGCAAATATTGACTATGACACATTCTCATACCGAAAGTGCACTATCGTCAAACGATTTGAAAATAAACAATGCATTTGCAAAGGAAAATCTACAGGCAGACCAACTGTACTGACAGAAGATGTCGTTGATAATATACAGCAACGAATAACTCAAAGTCCTACAAAATCCATATCAAAATTGTCTGCTCAGACAGGTAATTTTTTTATTAAGTTGATGTAAATATTCACAAATTCAATTAGATTGCATCTCTAAAATACATATATCAATTTTGAAATTTTTATTTGAAACCGAATCGAACTATAGTTAATAACCAAAAATTTTTATTTTTAAGATTTTCAGTTGGAACATGTCACAAGGCTTTAAAAAATGGTTGCATTTACCAAGGTAACTGTTGTGCAAGAATTACTTCCCGTTGACTATGGAAGACGATTACATTATTGTGAATGGTTTCAAGAAAACATGAATCGTAACTTATTGAACTTATCATTTTTCACTGACGAAGCATGGTTTCATTTATCTGGTTATGTAAATAGCCAAAATTATAGAACCTGGGCTGCAGAAAATCCTCATACATTTGTACAAACCAGTTTACATCCCAAAAAGTTGGTGTTTGGACAGCGATATCAAGAAGACGTATAGTAGGGCCCATATTCTTCTATGAAACTATAAATGCAGAAAGGTATCGAACCCTTATTTTAGAGCCATTTTTAGAACAGTTGCATGATGACGAGCTGCAAGTAGGTTACTTTCAGCAAGATGGAGCAACTGCACACACTGCAAGAGCAACAATTCAATTTTTAGAGCAATTTTATGGCAATCGACTGATTAGTGCAGGTTTGTGGCCAGCCAGGTACCGGATTTAACTCCGTTGGATTATTTTTTGTTTGGACATTTGAAAAACACTATATTTAAGACAGCGATACACACTATCGAAGAATTAGAAGCGGCAATTATTCGAGAAATCAACAACATCACAGAAGAACAGCTACAAAATGTATTTGAAAATATGCACAGGAGGGTAAATTTATGCATAGCAAGTGAAGGGCACCATTTTGAACACAACATGTAATTATTTTAATTTGTTAATTTTTATTCAAGTGGCAAAATACCCAGGCAAAGATAAATAACTAAGAAATGCACAAATAATTTATTTTTAACACTACAATATGTAATGCTTTTATCCCAAATATTGTAAATAAATCTTTATACAGTAAAATATGTTTCTTTTACCCTGCAATACAATAAAAATCAGTTGTGTTCACATCATACACTGTTTTCATAAAATTTCAATTTGTTCATTAACAAGAGAAGATTGGTAGTTTTCTCTCTCTAATAAAGTTAAAAACATTTCAAACGAAACAAATAAACATTCTTTACGTCAGTAACTATGTAATATTAAATTTAATGTATTAAATTTCAGTAGTCGAACAATTTATTAGGTTATGTACTCAATTTCGAAAACAAATTTATTTAAATCAGTAATCCCTTCATCCACACCACTGACATCCACTGATTGTTAGGGATTTTTCTGCACCTTCGTTAAACTGTGCAATGTTGGTTGCATATGTGCGTAGGTCACGTGGTTTTTAATCATTTATGAAGGCTCTGTATTATTTATATGTATGTATTCGATTATAAATGTGGAAGTCTGTCAAAGTATTGTAAAGTAAGTTTTAGAACGCATAGTAGATTATTAGATATTTAGTATACGAAAGAATTTGCCTATGATGCGTGAAACATAAACACTGGCGCGAGTTTGTTTATATTTCCGATAAGGGCCTAAAAGGTCTGGCTGTAAGAGAAGCGCCCGAAACAGAGATTCTAAAGACTATTCGAGTCATTGCTTAATTAGTAAATCTAGTGAAAAGTTGAATTGTGAACGTGCTAGTTATTTGCTATATGTCCGACTTCGTGGCATGCAAAACACTTCATCCTTTGATCATCTCTTCGACTTCCTGGGCAGTCTCTTTTTACATGTCCCCGTTTATTGCACCCATAACAAACAGGTTGTTCTTTTTCCTTGTGCACAAATTTTCTCTTACGATCTAAAGAGTGAAATGGTCTCTTGTGCACCACTGACTTCCTACTATCCGTCTTAACTTCTTCATTAAGACTCCGTAAGTAGTCAAACAACTCCTCTGGGTCTTGGCAGTTAGCAGCTTTGGCACCCACACGAACATGACTGTCGTTAATTCCACCTATGATGCATGATACAGCATCTGTACCTTGAATTTTGCAAGCATTTAGCAAGGCTTGCTTTTCGTAGAAGTACTGAGCAAAAGTTTCTTCAGGTCTCTTCTTGCGTCGCATCATGTTTTCAAGTACTTCATTAAAGTCCTTTTGGAAATGCCCTTCTCAACTTTTGCTTCCATTCTTCCCAGGTATAATTGATGGATCTAAGACCTTTGTACCACACCAATGCCAGTCCTCAAGTTTGGATAAGGCGTTGAAGATGGTCACTTCTTCTGACCAACCAAACATGCGCCTTATTTCGTCCACTTTTCGGCACCAATCTTCAATATTTTGGTTAATGTCTTCCGGGTTGAATCCTGACAAAACATCACCTCTCACCATTCGAGAAGGTCCAGGTACAGCTGGTGTGAAATTTTTAAAAGCAGTGGCCATTACTTCCGTTAAACGAGTGATAACATCCTCCGCGCCTCCTGTTGGCGGTGGAGCCAAGTCCCGTTCCGCAGAAGTGCTGACACTAACGTCCATTTGGTTATCAGCACTACTTCTTAATGGTAAGGACAGTTCCCAACCCTTACGTGAAACATCATCCGATTTGCTTGGATACATACTTAAACTAATCAACCCGTATTTATTGCAACAGTAAACTTAGTGGAAACTTGCAGGTTACTTAACTAACTGTGGTGGTCTATCCACTGTGGTGATCGCCTATCCTACTGTAGTCGTGGTCTATGCCAATGTGGTCGCGGTCTATCCCAATGTGGTCGGGGTCTATCCCAATGTGGTCGGGGTCTATCCCAATGTGGTCGGGGTCAATCCCACTTCTGATTTGTAATATATACCAACTCTGATAATAATAATACTAACAGTACGATCGAAGAAACGCAAACAAAGTAGTTCATAAAAACGGATGTTTATTCATTTACATCGTACTTCTGATCGTAATATTTTTAACATTAACTTCTCTCCTATAGCCTTATAAAACATACAACAATGGCGCAACTAGTCTACTATATTTTATAAACAGTCAATGTTTATTTATACTACTGATTTTCACTCACCACTACTACTGTGAACTGTGAACTGGAACGTGCTTACTCAAATGACCTATGAAAAAGAACCACAATAAGTGTCTAGCTCCCTTATCAAATTATAGTTACCCCATTAGTCATAATTATACTTAATTATCTCGTATCTAACACTATCACGTGGTACCCAAGCATCTGTCTTTTTACATCCTTCAATATTTCAGCACAAGCCTTACAAATATTGACTGAATCATCATCTTATCAATACAAAGGATCTGCTTTGCCTCTGACCGCTCAACCCCACGGAGAGCGCAGCCTAGGATGGCACAGCCAAGGCCAGTACTTTCACCTATACCCCGTACCCCTCCAGTACACATCCTAGGGGCTAAATAAAAACATGCCCGTCGGTCCGCACGTCCACATCAGCCATCTATACCTACGGCTGTGGCCACTCGTTCCGACACATTATGCACAACCCACCAAAGGCCTTCACCCACCTTTGTGGACCCGACAAAGCAGCCTTGACCACTACATATTACTTAAGACAGTCAGTTCAGTACCACCCTATCTAAAGCTCACGTGGCTGTTATAATTTACTCACCCTGTAGATCTTATTTATCAATTAGCTAATCTCTTTACCATCAAAACTGACCTAGGATAACTAATCTAAGAACTTACACATAATATAACTATTCTAATAAGAACCAGGACACTTAGTGAGAAACTCACCTGTATGTATAAAACAACAGCAAATAACTAGCACGCTCACAATTCAACTTTTCACTAGATTTACTAATTAAGCAATGACTCGAATAGTCTTTAGAATCTCTGTTTCGGGCGCTTCTCTTACAGCCAGACCTTTTAGGCCCTTATCGGAAATATAAACAAACTCGCGCCAGTGTTTATGTTTCACGCATCATAGGCAAATTCTTTCGTATACTAAATATCTAATAATCTACTATGCGTTCTAAAACTTACTTTACAGTATTTGTAATTTATTGTCCCGTTTGTATTGAAAATACCATTTTCTAGATGAAAAAATGAGAATATTTTTCAAATTCAATAATTTTGTCAATTTTAAGTGGGTTCACTTGAAATTGACAAAAAAGGAATATCAAATAACAAAATGTTCGAAAGTTTTGAGAAGAATGGTATTCACAATATAAGTGGCCGTGTGAAAGCATTTATTTAAAAAAAACTTTTTTATACCCTGTTTAATTGCAGCGAACAAAAATCGCTCGAACTCTACCTTAATTTTTAAGTGCGGAAATCCTACCAAATATATGATGGGTGAATCAAATAGGTACATTTTACTATAAAATGACAAACTCGCCATAAGTATTATTTATCTTTCCGTGTCACCATTGATAATACGTTAAATTAAGATTGTATAAATTACCTAGGTATTTATTCTAATTTTAAAATGACAATTTACTAAAAAGGACTGTATTTTACACTACTCATTAAATACCAATTTTATAATATACATGTATTGGAAATCAAAGTGGGTCACGTATATTAAATTAATCTATATTTATATTCAGTCAATATAAATCAATCAAATAGGACGCCACTGATTCTCCCATAAAACTATTCATGAAAACATGCTAGTGACATCTGTGGCATAGAAGCTGAACTAAATGTAAAGCCTGTAATACCTTCTAATTCCTAAGAGAATATGTAAATATGTAAACAATATGGAGGGAAAAACATCGAATTTTGTAAACTTTACAGATTCTAAAGTAGGTTTCATATTGAAATTTGTCTTTGAGGAGTTGTGTAGAAAGGTCTATTCTAGGATCTAAAGGTAATACATTTTGGAATAAACAAGTTAGAACCTTTTTATTTGACTTTCATTTTCAAACTAAAAATGCGTTTATTGGGCTTATACAATAAAAATATCTTATAAAAAATGTGTCATTACCTACTTTGTATTGTCTAAAATATATCTGTGAAGAGAAATTTTAAAATAGTTTTGTATTAATAAAGTTGTAAATCCAACAAAATAAATACCCGTGGCGCCATCCTTTTCCGTAGCGGCAGAAGTCCTGCTCACACTGGTATTTTTATCGCGTATTATTTATTGCGTTGTGGCTGTATAGGCACGCCACGCCACTGGCCCTTGCCATATTCGATAAGAATCAGCGCGGTACTCGGGCCACAAAACAAATCTCCCAACTTGCGAGTTTGTCTTAATCCTAGACAAATGTAGGCGAGGCGGGGGCACTTTAATTTAATTTTTTATAAACATAGAAATCTTGTTTTGACACAAAAAGGAGTATCAGCTTTATGCATTTATAAACTGTGCCCCGCAGTGTCATAAGTACTGTACTCCCATATTCATAATCATAATATAAATACAGTGTTTACAAAAAAATTAAGACGAATGTAATTTAAATTCTGGACAATTTGCCTTATTTTACAATGTTTATTCATGATTTCTGTTGTATATACTGTTTAGTTACTTGTAAAATTTTAACTAAAATAAAATTGAAAGTACTAATAATTATTTTTGTATACACGTTTAAAAGGTTAGTTTTCATGTACTAAGGCAGAGCTTGCAACTGCGCGGGTTACTAAAACAATTTTTGGATATATCAATACCTCTTTTTTCACTGTATTGTAAAGGTATTTTAATCTAATATAAATCAATCCTCCTACAATTCCTATCGATGAAGTTATATGTATGCTCTCTGATACCAAACAGCTATGTATGCTTATGAACAATTCCATAGACAAAGCTTTATTCAATAATTATCCAAAATAAAAATCAATCTAGCTAAATTTACTAACATGGTTTAATAATAACATTCTATAAATACCTAAGTTAACTTTTGAAATTGGCAACTCGAAAACTCAACCACAATAGATGAGTTCTGATATATTTCTGCATTTTTAGGATTGCTTCTTCAGGTGGCCTCCTTTAAGTTGAGTCAAATATCTAACTATAAAACAGAATAAATATCCAACTTTAGAACAGAATATACAAGAATTACGAATTACGGATTATAGTAAGACTCTTATTGATCATGCTATTTTAACTATTCAAATTAAAGTTCATCAATTAAACCGATTCGAGAAAATCAAATACAGAGATTACAGAAATAATTATGATAAACATATTTTCCAAGAAAAACTTTTCAGTGAGAATTGGAACAATAACGAAAATGCGACATGTCACATGTCAGAAATTTGTTAAGTCTATATCAGATATAATAAATAATATGTGTTCAACATGTCAGAAATCAGGTAGAAACAGTAATAAAGAAAATAAGTAGATAACATTGGAAACGATAGAGAAAACGAAAACCAGAAATGAAAAATATTGTCACGGAATTTGCCCCACTCACTCCCAAACCGACGACTGTGGCACCGCGAATTGCCTAAGATTGCTCCGATCGCCCCTACGCCATTCTGGTAAACAAACAACATGCGTGAATCGAGGCGTTACCAGAAAATCGTGGAAACGACGAGAAGCGTTCCAGTCGTACGAGAAAATGGATCTAGAGATACTGGAATATACCTGGAATATTCGTTGGGTCTATAAAAGAAGAATAAACGGCCGAGTTAGTTAGTCTTGTATTAGTCTTGTATAAGTCTTGTATTACAGTTTGAATTAAAGTGTTTAGTTGGAGATATCAAAGTGATTTAGATAGCGATTAATTAAATAAGTGTTTAGTTGACCTGTAATTAGTAGTGTTCAGTAGTTAATAAAGAAGTAATTAATTAACGGATTGTTTTTCTGGAAGTAAGAGAAAAGACGGATTGGGAAATCCGTGACAATTTGGTGTCGGAAGTGGATTTAGTTGGAAGTTTTAAAGAGCTTTCTGGAACCCTGTCCACAAAGTGGGATTTGAGTGGAAGTTTGAAGAACTTTCTGGAACCCTGTGCGTGAGTGGGTTTAAGTGGAAGTTGGAGGAACTTTCTAGAACTTTGTACGGGAGTGAGACAAATACCCAAGTGTGATATATCACCGCACTCGTCTTGACTTAAGGAAGCGAACGGTGTTATTCGCGAAGGACAATCTCGAACATTCTAGAACTTTGTACGGGAGTGCGACAAAGACCCAAGTGTGACATATCACTGCACTCGTCGTGACTCAAGGAAGTGAACGGTGGTATTCGCGAAGGACAATCTCGAACATTCTAGAACTTTGTACAGGAGTGAGACAAATACCCAAGTGTGATATATCACCGCACTCGTCGTGACTCAAGGAAGTGAACGGTGGTATTCGCGAAGGACAATCTCGAACATTCTAGAACTTTGTACAGGAGTGAGACAAATACCCAAGTGTGATATATCACCGCACTCGTCGTGACTCAAGGAAGTGAACGGTGGTATTCGCGAAGGACAATCTCGAACATTCTAGAACTTTGTACGGGAGTGCGACAAAGACCCAAGTGTGACATATCACTGCACTCGTCGTGACTCAAGGAAGTGAACGGTGGTATTTGCGAAAGACATTCTCGAACATTCTAGAACTTTGTACGGGAGTAAGACAAAGACCCAAGTGTGACATATCACTGCACTCGTCGTGACTCAAGGAAGTGAACGGTGGTATTCGCGAAGGACAATCTCGAACATTCTAGAACTTTGTACAGGAGTGAGACAAATACTCAAGTGTGCAAGAGAAATTAGAAGAGCAGGGACATAAAATGGAAGACCAGACGAAAACAATGCAGGAAAAATTTGAAGAACAAGGGCATAAAATGGAAGATCAGTCCCAGATGATGCAGGAGAAATTAGAAGACCAGACGAAGACGATGCAAGAGAAATTAGACGAACAAGGGTATAAAATGAAAGATCAGATACAGGCAATACAACAGGAAATGAGGGATCAGACGAAAGAAATGCAGACAAAGTTAGAGAAATTGGAGAATACACTAGAAGAAAAACTAGAGGAGCAGTCATATAAAGTGACACAACTAGAAGAAAAACTAGAGGAGCAGTCACATAAGGTAGAAACACAAGTAGAAGAGAAAATGTTAGCACAAAAACAAGAAATAGACGAAGAAATAAACTTGGTTAGAGAAACCTGCGAAGAGCTTCGACATAAATTAGACAAGATAGCAAAGGAGGGCGTAATCAAATCAGAAGGACCTGTTATCCGAACTCAGAAAACGAAGCCTCCTGAATTTGACGGCAAGGTCTCCTGGAACATTCTCGAACATTCTAGAACTTTGTACGGGGAGTAAGACAAAGACCCAAGTGTGACATATCACTGCACTCGTCGTGACTCAAGGAAGTGAACGGTGGTATTCGCGAAGGACAATCTCGAACATTCTAGAACTTTGTACAGGAGTGAGACAAATACCCAAGTGTGATATATCACCGCACTCGTCGTGACTCAAGGAAGTGAACGGTGGTATTCGCGAAGGACAATCTCGAACATTCTAGAACTTTGTACAGGAGTGAGACAAATACCCAAGTGTGATATATCACCGCACTCGTCGTGACTCAAGGAAGTGAACGGTGGTATTCGCGAAGGACAATCTCGAACATTCTAGAACTTTGTACGGGAGTGCGACAAAGACCCAAGTGTGACATATCACTGCACTCGTCGTGACTCAAGGAAGTGAACGGTGGTATTTGCGAAAGACATTCTCGAACATTCTAGAACTTTGTACGGGAGTAAGACAAAGACCCAAGTGTGACATATCACTGCACTCGTCGTGACTCAAGGAAGTGAACGGTGGTATTCGCGAAGGACAATCTCGAACATTCTAGAACTTTGTACAGGAGTGAGACAAATACCCAAGTGTGATATATCACCGCACTCGTCGTGACTCAAGGAAGTGAACGGTGGTATTCGCGAAGGACAATCTCGAACATTCTAGAACTTTGTACAGGAGTGAGACAAATACCCAAGTGTGATATATCACCGCACTCGTCGTGACTCAAGGAAGTGAACGGTGGTATTTGCGAAAGACATTCTCGAACATTCTAGAACTTTGTACGGGAGTAAGACAAAGACCCAAGTGTGACATATCGCCGCACTCGTCGTGACTTAAGGAAGTGAACGGTGTTATTCGCGAAGGACAATCTCGAACATTCTAGAACTTTATACCAAAGTGAGACAAAGACCCAAGTGTGGCATATCACTGCACTCGTTTCATTGTAAGGAAGGCAACGGTGATATCTAGAAATACATTCGTGGACATTCTAGAACTTTCCAAATAGAGTGCATGCCTGTAACTAGAAGCCAAGTCAATATGGATGCACAACTGGCAAAACTATTAGAAATGATGCAGACAATGCAAAAGAAATTAGAAGAGCAGGGACATAAAATGGAAGACCAGGCGAAGACGATGCAAGAGAAATTAGAAGAGCAGGGACATAAAATGGAAGACCAGACGAAAACAATGCAGGAAAAATTTGAAGAACAAGGGCATAAAATGGAAGATCAGTCCCAGATGATGCAGGAGAAATTAGAAGACCAGACGAAGACGATGCAAGAGAAATTAGACGAACAAGGGTATAAAATGAAAGATCAGATACAGGCAATACAACAGGAAATGAGGGATCAGACGAAAGAAATGCAGACAAAGTTAGAGAAATTGGAGAATACACTAGAAGAAAAACTAGAGGAGCAGTCATATAAAGTGACACAACTAGAAGAAAAACTAGAGGAGCAGTCACATAAGGTAGAAACACAAGTAGAAGAGAAAATGTTAGCACAAAAACAAGAAATAGACGAAGAAATAAACTTGGTTAGAGAAACCTGCGAAGAGCTTCGACATAAATTAGACAAGATAGCAAAGGAGGGCGTAATCAAATCAGAAGGACCTGTTATCCGAACTCAGAAAACGAAGCCTCCTGAATTTGACGGCAAGGTCTCCTGGAATGTCTATCTACGTCAGTTCGAAGCAGCAGCTGCGGCAAACGAATGGTCTGACTATGAGAAGGCTACAGCTCTGATAGTTGCTTTACGAGGGGAAGCTCTTGACGTCTTACAAGGAGTTCCTGCTGGGCAGCAGAGTAACTATGACCTTCTGAAACAGCATATGGAAATGAGATATGGGGATAAGAACCTGCAGCAAGTGTATCAGGCACAATTGAAAAATCGTCACCAGCAGAGCGGAGAAAATTTACAACATTTTGAGACAGACGTTGCTCGACTGGTTCGATTGGCATATCCAACAGCCCCGTCCGAATTTGTAGATCAGCTCTCCATCCAAGTGTTTATCGACGGCCTAAGAGATTGCGAAACACAGCAGGCACTACGACTCGCTAGACCTAAAACGTTGAATGACGCTCTTTCACATGCACTGGAATTCGAGGCAGCAAAAATGGCGTCCGGTAGACATGTTAAAGTGCGAGCCATCAATAATAACAGCGATAGTATGGCAAATGGAGAGATAATAAGGACGCTGAAGGAGATTGTTGATAAGTTCAGCCCAACTACTATGACAAAGAAAGAACAATCTGATAGTCGAAGAGATCGCCTTGTTCAATGTTGGAACTGTGGACAGATGGGACACCTGAAGAGACAGTGTAGGGCCCCAGTCGCAGATCAGCAAAGGCGCGACTCCCAAGCGGTAGCCTCCAGGGAACATGTTAAAGTGCGGACCATCAGTGATAATAGCGATAGTATGGGAAATGGAGAGATAATCAAAACACTGAAAGAGGCCATTGATAAACTCAGCCTAACTACCAAGCCAAAGAGAGGACAACTTGATAGCCGAAGAGGTCGCCCACTTCAATGTTGGAACTGTGGGCGGACGGGTCATCTAAAGGGACAGTGTAGAGCCCCAGTGGCGGATCGGCAATGGCGCGACTCCCAGGCAGGCAAGGAACATGGAAACTCAGACGCCCTGTCTAGACCTTGTCCTACCAACAACAACAAACACTGTAGTAGCCTCGAAAGAAAAGAGGACATATCATTTGTTCCTTGCAAGATAGTAGTAGCCCAAACTGAAGACAGTTGGAGTTCAGCGGCGATTCGGGAAGACCAGCAAGCTGACTGTGACATCAAACCTTTACTGGACTGGAAAGAAGCCAACAAGCGACCGTCTTGGGCTGAAGTCAGCAGTAAAAGCCCAACATTAAAGAGCTATTGGGCTCAATGGAATTCCTTGGTGTTGGAAGACGGTGTCCTAAAAAGAGCATGGGAGAACAATGACGGAACGGAGGTCAAGAAACAAGTACTACTCCCGAGGTCCCGGGTCAAGGAAGTGCTGCAGGAAGTACATGGAGGTACTGGGGTGGACATTTCGGTATCAATAGGACTCTACAGAAGATTAGGAGCGTTTCTACTGGTTGAGCTGTAGGACGGATGTAGAAGATTGGTGCCGAAAATGTGACGTATGTGCAGCCAGCAAGGGACCGAAGACCCGTTCCAGAGGCAAAATGCGCCAGTACATCGTAGGAGCACCGTTTGAGAGGATTGCCATTGATATCGCTGGCCCATTTCCGAAAACCCAAAGTGGCAACCGATATCTGCTAGTAGCCATGGACTACTTCAGCAAATGGCCGGAAGTATACCCTCTTCCCAATCAAGAGACCACGACCGTAGCAGAAGCCCTAGTCAACAACCTGTTCTGCAGATTTGGTGTGCCCATGGAACTGCATTCAGATCAGGGCAGAAATTTCGAATCAGGTGTATTCCGAAAGGTCTGCGAGCTTATGGGAATACGGAAAACCAGGACCACCCCACTGCATCCCCAGTCAGATGGTATGGTGGAACGCTTCAACGCCACACTAGAAACCAATCTGAGGATGTTTGTGAACGAGAACCAAACAGACTGGGACAAGCTCATTCCACTATTCCTGTTAGCTTACCGCTCAGCTGTCCATGAAACTACTGGGAAGACTCCCGCAAGGATCATCTTTGGAAGAGAGCTTCGCCTTCCAGCAGATTTGGTATTTGGTCGTCCTGCGGAACAGCCCACCGAGCCAGACACTTACACCCATGAGCTAGAACGAAGACTAGCAGCCGTACACGATCAAGTCAGATCTCGAATGCGACTAGAGAGCGATCGCATGAAGACTCGATACGACGTCCGGGCCAATACAGTCGGATTCCAACAAGGTGACCTGGTGTGGCTGTACAACCCCACGCGGAAGAAAGGAAGATCGCCTAAACTACAGAACCGTTGGGAGGGCCCCTACACAGTCATTAAAAGAATCAATGATGTCGTCTACCGGATACAGAGGACTCCCAGGAGTAAGATGAAGGTCGTCCATCTGGAGCGTCTGTCCCCGTATAGAGGTGTATCCGATCGGGACGATCGGTCCTAAGGAGGGGGCAGTGTCACGGAATTTGCCCCACTCACTCCCAAACCGACGACTGTGGCACCGCGAATTGCCTAAGATTGCTCCGATCGCCCCTACGCCATTCTGGTAAACAAACAACATGCGTGAATCGAGGCGTTACCAGAAAATCGTGGAAACGACGAGAAGCGTTCCAGTCGTACGAGAAAATGGATCTAGAGATACTGGAATATACCTGGAATATTCGTTGGGTCTATAAAAGAAGAATAAACGGCCGAGTTAGTTAGTCTTGTATTAGTCTTGTATAAGTCTTGTATTACAGTTTGAATTAAAGTGTTTAGTTGGAGATATCAAAGTGATTTAGATAGCGATTAATTAAATAAGTGTTTAGTTGACCTGTAATTAGTAGTGTTCAGTAGTTAATAAAGAAGTAATTAATTAACGGATTGTTTTTCTGGAAGTAAGAGAAAAGACGGATTGGGAAATCCGTGACAATATAAAGTGGCTACCATACTGAATATGGATGACGATTGGAATCAATATAAATATGCAAGAAATGGATATAAAAACAATTCAAAAGAATTATGGAAACTTTTAAAGACTTTATTATCAAGCAAGAAAAATAGTGACATTTAAGATAAAATTGAATTTAACAATGACATCGTTGGTAATGATTATGAAATTGCTAGAAATTTTAATATATATTTTATTGAAAGTATAAAGGAAATAGTGCATGCAATAAGTAAACGGGCAAATAATGAAGGCATCATCCAGGCAATTAACTAATTAAATTTCAAAAAATTGATATGAAAACATTCAAAGTATTTAAATACACTAAAATACTTAATAAATGAGGAAACAGGACTTTCAACAAATATTCTACGTGACTGCTCTGAGTGTGTTGGTAATCGAATGTTGGATATAATAAATGAATCGTTAAGTACTGGTACATTTCCTGAATTATTAAAGACATTTATTAATCCCTGTACCAAAAATTGAAAATTCTTGGAGATGTGAAGAATTTCGTCCTATTAATACTTTTCCACCTTATGTGAAATTAATAGCAGTCAAAGATCAATTGATTAAATATTGTGATAGAAACTCATACAAGTGCCTAATCAATCTGGATTTAGGTCCAGATATTCATGTGAATCAGTTATAATTAGTGTTTGTGATAATTGGGTCAAATCGTTGGACAAAAGTAAAATTGCTATAGCAGTATTTTTGGATTTTCAAAGAGCTTTTGAAACAATAAATAGGGATCTATTATTAAAAAAAATATATATAAAATTGGTGTTCGAGGACGGGTGTTGGAATGATTTAAATCATATTTATTTAAAAGGAAACAACAAGTAAAATATAAAAATGTCATATCTGAAGACATTATAAATAATTATCGAATACAAGGGACGGTGCTTGGACCTCTTCTTTTCATTTTGTGCTTAAATAATGTTAATGTTATTTAAAAATGCAGTATTCATATGTTTGCCGATGACACAATGTTATTTATTTCTGGAACAACTATTGCAGATATGTTGGATGATTTAAATAATGATCTGGTAAATATTTATAACTGGTTATGTGATAATGATTTTTCCATTAATATCAAGAAAAGCAAATTTATTGTTTTTGAATCAAAATATAAATTAAATTTGTTAAATGAGTCGATTAATGTAAAAATTGAAAATATAAATCTTGAAAGTGTCGGAAACAAAATATTTAGGGTCTAACTTGATGAAAATCTTAATTTTAAAAAACAAGTAAATCATATATAAGGTAAAATGTCAAAAAAGTAGGATTTTTGAATCGTATAGGTAAATATCTTAGCATGGATATTAAAATATTATATCACTCAATTGTATAACCACATTTAGAATATTGCTCAACTCTTTTTAATATTAACCAAAATGAAATGCAAATGATACAGAATCGTGCCATGCGGGTGTAATAGATATACACCTATTTTAACAATGCTTGATGTATTGAATTTTATGTCCGTTAACCAAAGTATTATTTATAAAGCTTTTGAATTTATATATAGAATAAAATAAAATCTGCAACTTGAATATTTATTACAAAATGTTACATATATCTTGTATTATATATGAGTATAATACAAGATATAGTTCTTGTATTATACATGAGTATAATACAAGAAAATTTGTATGTTGCAACTAGTCAAAAAACTAAACCATATGATGGCATCTTTTATAAAAGGTTTAATTTATTTCAATGAATTACCGTTAGATATAAAAAAACTGAAAATTTTAATAAGTTTAAGGAACTATGTCAGTTATGTTAAAAATAGATATTAAGTAGATTATAAGAAGCACTATACACATATATTGTTATTAATAAGTAGTTATGTATTGTTAAATGGCTTTATTGCTAAATAAACGTCTACCTAAAAATAACTATACCATTAAATTAAAATTATTTTAAATTAAATATCGACAATGTCAAAAGTAGACCTGCCCAGTAAGTTTAAATTAGACATAACATTTACCTACCTATCCAAAAAACATTTGCCCTTTATGTAATCTTTTTTATATATTTTTAGGTATTAACAATATTGTGCAAAACTAACTACTCTGCGGACTAAAGCCCGGACCAGCGTTGAATTGCACCCACAATATCTACCCATATACTCTTTATTATTAACTTTTGTAACTATTGTTACTGTATTGTAAAAGTATTTTAAGCTAATATAAATCAATTCTCCCATAATTCCTTCCTATTTAGTCCGCAGCGTAGTTAGTTCGCACAATATTGTTAATACCTAAAAATATAGTGTACATTTTTTTGGGTAGATAAGTAAGAAAATGTAATTTAAACTTATTTGGCGCGTCCACGTCACTTTTGACGTTGTCGATATTTAATTTGAAATAATTTTAATTTATTGGTATAATCATTTTTATAGTTCGATATTTGACTCAAAGGAGGCCTCCTGAAGAAGCAATCCTAAAAATGCAGAAATAGATCGGATCTCATCTATTGTGGTTGAATTTTCGAGTTCCCACAGTTTCAAAAGTGAACTTAGGTATTTATAGAATGTTTTTATTAAACCAGGTTAGTAAATTTAGCTAGACTGATTTTTATTCTGGATAATTATTGAATAAAACTTTTGTCAGTAAAAAAAGTTACAAAAGCTAAGAATAAAGAGTATATGTGTAGATATTGTGGATGTAATTCAACGCTGGTCGGGGCTTTAGTCCGCAGAATAGTTAGTTTCGCACAATATTGTTAATACCGAAAAATATATATATAAAAAAAAATGAATACCTCGTTTTATAACATTCTCTTTATTCTCCGAACCTACTTATTTTTCTTTTTTTTCGAATATCATCTGTATAACTCTTTGTTAGCATTACATCTAAAATGTGCTGCTAAAATTAAATACCAACAAATACATAATTAAATTTATAATTTTTTACTTTCATATTTTTTAGTGTAAATTTAGATACACATAATTTTATTTTGTTTGTGGACATTCCAAAACTCCATATCGAAGCCCATTACAGCATCGACGGTAAATTGCTCCTGGTTCCAGTAAAGGGAAATGGGAATCTAGAAGCAAATATCAGTAAGTAGACAATGCATGTTTTTATTCTATGCTATGAATATTTTATTACAACATATCCCAGTAAGTACTGAAACAATATTTGGCAGCACTTCCGTAACAAAATACAGGTAAATAGTGTGGATGCAATATTTACTGATATATACCCACTAAACAAGAGACCTTACATAACATTTCAACAAAGTTGCATTTATTTTAAATATGTAATTTTACACTGTAAAGTAACTGCACGCTTGCTAGAATATTTCATATGAATGTTTTAACTAGATAGTTTGTTATAAGTGAACCGCAAAAAGTTTCTGTGACGTTACATATTAGTACTTGCTGCAAGTCATCACATAATTTACAAAAGAAATGCAACGACAATGCGATGCAACGAAATTATCAAGATGTCGAAACTTTTCTTTAAAAAGTCCTATCAAAATTAAAATCTAATGTTGATATAATTTGTTTTTTATAATTTGTTCAAACATTTAACACTTTAAGTTATGGCAATCTTTTACAGTAATCACGGTGTAACATATGATGTTTCCAGCTTAGTTGTCTATGTGATGGTGTCTTATATCGGAATAGTATGCGTAAATTTCAAACAATCAACAGAGGCTGAACTCTATAAAAGAATGGTTGGTTTGAGTGTAGTTTAAATGTAGTATGTACCCAGATTTGTCTATATGATATGTATATATTTTTCATATGGTTTACTAACTTGTTTCATATAATGTATTAAATATAATTTAGTTTCTTTGAATCTATAGTTACTCTCAGATAATGTTTATAAAAATAACGAAACGATTCAGTTAATTATATGTATATTCACAACCGCACGGTTAGCGCCACTGATACTTTGTAATCGAATTTTGGTAAGACATCTACAAGATTTAGGCATTAGCAATTGAATGTGATTGGCAATTGGCACCAAGGGCAAGGGAATAGGGAATAATAGATTCCTAATTTATGATTGGTCACTGCCACACTGGCAGAGGAAAACCTCATCGAAGGAGTTTATCCTGGGTGTGGAGTGCCGAATTTTGGTAAGATATCTACAAGATTTGAGCCCTGGCAATTGGCAATTGGCATCACGGGCAAGGGAATAATAGATCCCTAATTTATGTTTGGTCACTGACACACTGGCAGAGGAAAAACTCGTCGAAGGATGTGTGGAGAAAACTACTATTTATTTCGCAAATTAACTGGTCAAAATATTTCTAGTAGTTTGAAACCACCAATCTCTGACTGTGTGAAAACCGACGTATTTTAAACTATTTAAAGCAAATGACAATATTTATTGGTAATTTCTTAATTAACTTTGTAGGCAAGGCAAAGTGCCTGGTACATTTCAACATTACTGTGAACTTGCTAAGAAAAGTTGTAGCAAACTTTCTAAAATAATGTTTCCTTGCAAAGTTTTTGGGTGGAAATTATAACTTTGTCACAAATCCCTTGCGAACTTCCTGTAAAAGCTGTGGCAACGTTACAGCTTGGTTTGTAAATTTTGAGAAATGTTGCAGCAATTTTATCTTGCATAATGGGTAACCTCCAGTATGTAATTTTTCATATACCATTAATTGTAGATTTACGAGTACTATTAATGTGAGAGTTGATTTTTTAACGAAAGGCTTTTTTTGGAGAACCGTTCGCTGAAAATGTTGCGCTTTTATTATCAAGTTTCGTTCTTTCTTTGTCGTAACTTAAATTTATTTTTCAATAGGGTTCTTCGGCCGTTTTGTCTTGCGCCTTTTTTCACGAGTTGTAAGATTTTGTTAAAGCCCTGATTATATCGCCATTTTCGGGACGTGATATTTGCTTTTTAGAGTGCCGGGTTCCGTTACTTATTCTAGGACGAAAGAAGAGATAATTTTTTCGCTTACGGATTAGTGTTGCATAGTTCGCGAACAAACAAGTTAAAAAGAACGATTATTTTTAGTCTAGTCTGCTATTCTGAAACAAATTAGTTCACGCAAACTACTTGATACCCTACTTATGGATTGGGATTGCTTTGAATGGCCTCGGATCTCGGACCATCTGTGAACTGGATGCAATGTTTACAATGCACCAGATCTGGACAACAAAATAGTTCAAAAACTATAATGTATCATGATAGTTCGGACAGAGAAAGGAGGTAGTGAAGTTAAATTTATGCGCAATTATTGTGACAAAGGCCTCTGCGACGTATTTACATGAAAAGTTAATTATCGATTTATCTAAGAAATAATAAATACATTGACACTGACACCAACATTATTCTTGGTTAGAGATATCAAATTTAAATATTTAACATTTACAGACTGATTTAAAAATATAATTTATGTTACTTTATTAGAACTTACACGATTTCTTCGGTCTGTTAAAACTTGTCCGGTTTTAAAAAATATGCTCCCGCATGACACTGACGTTGTCGTAATACGCATTCATTTTTTCACTATAGTAATAATATATGAATATATTTTTCCCTTTCTTTTCACCATTTTAAAGGATCCTTTGTACGAGGCAATAAAGGCTCATTTAGGTATTTATCTTGTTCGACAGTATCTGCAGCTACAGAGTTCCCTACCGCTCTGACATTTTCTAATTCTTTGTCAAAATCATTCCAAAGAGAATTTTGCGATTAACTGTTCTGTGTTGTTGATGTAGATGGTATTTTATTTGTTATTCATCAGTGATGAATCATCACTTTCTTTATTTATTTTTACTATTTTATATTTGTTTAATCACAAAAATCATATTTTTTAAATCTGAGATTTAAAATTATAGAATGCGCAGTTAATTCGTTATCCTCTATAGTTTTAAAACGTATTTCGATTTGCTGTTTGAAAATATCAATCACTTGTGTTTCTTCATCAGAAAAATTTGTATTTGTTAAACTTTTTTTTTTCATAATTTTGATATTGTTATTTTTTCTCTGCATTAACTTCATTGTAATGTCAAGGAATATTTTAAATGTGTCAATTGATTCTTCAATTATATGCCAATCATATGGTATTAAAGATGTCGCCAAATCACTACGTAAAATGGCTAAAGCGGAAATAATAGCATCTTTAACTAGTATAATGATGGAATTCAACCTACATGATGTAGGTTGAATTCCATCTACTCGTGACGTCTTGTTTGAGTTTGAATTGAGACAAATTCATCTGCTCCTGAATAATTTTGGGTTTAGCGAGCGCATGTGAATTTCTAAAATATTCGACTATACTTTTTACTTTGCTGATAGTTACCGTTAATTCTTTTAATCCTTGTTGAACAATAAAGTATAAGGAGTGCGCAAAGTAAGATAAATGTCGCCAGTTAGAAAGATGTATAGCAGCTAACCCGTTTGTAGCGTTATGTGTTACGCACACAATATTATTTTCTATTTGATTTTTTGTACTTCCTTAAAAAAAATATTTTTTTCTGTACAACTCTCAGGAAGTAACGTGCTATACTCGCGACAAGAATTCAGACGACTTACGTCATTCGAATAAAAGAATAATTCATTATATTTTCATCAAAATATTTAAGAAACTGCAACTGATAGTAATAAAACTATATACTACACTAAAAGTTTGCATTATATATTGCACTAAATTGCAAACAATTATTGTTTTTAACACGACCAAATAACGAAAATTGCATTGACAATATCAACAAATGTGTAACGTCAGTCGTGACGTAAGACGTCTGAATTCTTGACGAGTATAATATAATATATAACTTTTGTTCGTTTTTTTTGTTTGGTAACTATAACTACAAAATATCTAATTATTTTTACCTTACCTTGTATATCTACTTATTTATTTGTTTTTTTTTAACAGCACTACTTGTTTTATGGATTTTCAGTTTTTCTTAAATATGTATTTTTTTATTTCAAATAAATTCTTTAAATTAAACAAGTTCAATAATTTTTTATTTTTATTTTCACATAGCTTGAGAAACTCATATCTCAATTGGCGGATCTAAACCTTATTTTCTTTAAAGGAATCTAATTTTTTTTATAATAATAAAACTCAAGTATTTCCAATTTAACAATTATATTATTTATCAACATTTGAAAAATCAAATTTTTAAAGATCAATATGTCACCGAAGATCGAATCGAATCGAATTCTTTTTTACTGTCTGGAAGAAGTTTAACTCTTACTTCTACGTATACTCTTCCAATTATATTAGATGATAGTAAAGACTACGCCTTAGGGTTAATAAGCTTTGAGGCTTACAATTCAATTCCAAATATCGAGAAAAATAAGAACAACAAATTTTATTATGGTTCCAAGGGTAAATACATTGAAATTCCAGAAGGTAACTATAATATTGATGCAATAAATAAATATCTACAACGAGCCTTAGGTGACTTCAGATGGCATGATAATGATGACAGCATAAGAGAGGGAATTGTTAAGGAGCATCAAAAGCTCATTTCTATTAAAGCTAACAATAACACTCTGAAGTGTAGAATCAAATGCAGTGAGGACATAGATTTTACTAAACAAAATTCAATAGGACACTTGCTTGGTTTTAAACCAAGAAAATTGGCTGCATTTGGTTACTATTTATCAGATTTTCCAGTCGATATTTTTAGTGTAAATACCATTTGCATAGAATGCAATATTGTGGGTGGATCTTATTTTGATGACAGGCAAGCTCACGTTATTCACGAATTTTTCCCTACAGTGCCAGCTGGTTTCAAAATTGTTGAGACTCCAAGTAACGTTGTCTATTTACCCATCAACACTCGGTTTATCGATCAGATTGTTGTTAATATAGTCAGTCAAGATGGTGAACTCATCAGTTTCGGAAGAGAGGTGGTGTCATTAAGACTACATTTGAAGGAAGCGTGATCAATAAGTGCAATGGTAATAAGGTACAACAAACGTGGCGGTTCTAGTAATCGAAAGTATATAGGAGTTATATACATATTTAAAACCTGTCATCAGTTCTACACAAACCATCAAACCAATAACAATCAGAAATCAAAAGTTTCTCGAATCTCTTGGTTTTAAGGTAATTTTTAAGAAGTGATAATAAAAATGGATATATTAAATGTCAACGAGAGGGCTTATTTTGACAACACTATTATTAACTCTGAGAAACATACTCATCAACCGTACGCATCTACGTCTTTGAATAATAATGATGAAATTCGCATTCCAATACAACAGCAGCATGTCTACACATTACCCAGTGAAAGTTCATTGTATATTGAAGGTAAATTTCTGAAAACTGATAATACACCCTCCAAAACTGCTACATTTGTGAATGACTGTGGCATACTTTTATTTGATGAAATCAGATATGAAATGGGTGGATATGTAATAGATCGCATCCGTCATTCAGGTCTAATCTCCATTCTAAAAGGATACGTGTCATTCAACACAAGTGATCTGTTACGGTCCCGTTATGGTTTACTTAGCTCGAACGCCCTATAGAATATTTATCGGTTAAAATTCACTAAATGTGAGATCATACTGAGGAACCAATAAGAACTAAGGTAGTTGAGCTACTAAATGACTAAAAATGAATGTATGCTCATTTAATTCTCATATGCCAAATCATACCATTGCCTAATGAATTTGTAATTTAAATTGCTTTATTATTATTGCTTTTCATGAACTCTTCTTCCTCTTTAAAATTCTGGCCTTCAGCCTATTTACAATCTGTTATTTGTTTTATCTTTACAAAATAAAACATTCCAACCTCTGTCCTTCTTCTATGGTTTTGCTCCGGAGACGAAAAAAGTGTCCTGCTTGTCATTGAATGAATAGTCTTGAAAGACTGCACACTGTTGTGGATTTTATATTTGAGAAGTAATACAAATTGAGATTATTTGTGCTGATTGATATCCGAGAAGGATTTCCTGCAGTTTGGGATTCATAGCAACTAATAATTCTCGATTAAACGACAGAGTACCTCGTTAAGGCCGCCTAATATCGCAAAGGTATGTACTGGCATTTTTATAGTCAAGCGGTAACTTCTTACTCGTACCGAGCTATAGCAAGACATTCATTTTAGGCCTTTTTCCGTTTATGGGCATAAATTGTGCTGCATATCTCCCACTCCATACTGGTTTATCAACTGCCTCCTCCTGTCATGCCCGCTGCTTGTGGCTGAGATATTTACTAGAGAAGTTGCACTGCTACCTCACCTCGACAACCTCCACGTGGTCTGGGCCACCAGGTCTCGAACGGGACGTTATCATCCCCCTTCACTGCCAGATACGGCTCCGGAGGATTCCACTCAGGTCACATTTAGCTGTTTTATTAGTATTATTATGATCTAAACCAACTTGAGGCAACTTGACCCATAAAAGGTTGTGGTTTTCTGAAAATATATTTATAAATTGATTAAATTACATATACCTAAAGTACTCAACGAGTTGTAAGTTGAAACATTTACCCATTCACCACTAAGGCATATTTAGTAGCCTATTTTATTAATACTTACCTGCAGTTCATTCTGTAACCTTTGCGTATATATACTCAAAAGGGCTAAAATAAATTGTACTGGCTTGTGTCCACTCTATATATATTACTGTGTCCAGTATCTTGGGTAATTTTAGAATAATATACCGCCTTAGTTTAGAAATAATAACTGTTACATTAATAAAATCGGTCAGATTTACTAACTGGTGTCTCCAGAGCCGTACTCAACTTTTGCCCAGGGTCTACCTGAATCATACTGTAAAAATTAATCATCTAACGATATTATTCGCAAATATAGATATTCTCTATTTGTCTACTGAATTCTTGATTTATTTTATTTTGTCATCGTCTGTCTTGTTTTGTGTAGGTGATATCGTAACCTCGGTGGTTTATAACCAGGGATCGAGACGGGCATTCCACCCCCAATCTCTGACTGAGCTATCGGCTAAATCCCTGACTCAAGCCCCGATCGTCATACAGGAGGTTACTATATCACCTGGCCCGTCTCCTTTTTTTTCTGCTTGTTGCGTGCTTACCACCAACCGTAACAAACTGGCGCCCAACTACTCTTTTTTCTGTTTTCTTTTGTATTTTTACCTTCTGCGTTTCAAATGTTATTTTAATAATATCATTTACGTAAATTTTTCTCTTAGTGTATAATATCTAGTAAACAAATTTTGCAACTAACGTTCTCCCGTTTTACTAATACGATCTTTCTTATTCGGTTTAATACTTAGATATATCTAATCATATTTTAAGAATTTAGTAGACACTTAGTTAATAATTTTACTTTTAATATATATTGGTCTTGGTTGATGGCAATATCTTATTGATTGTTATTTTTAATCAATATTTAACGTCAAAGTTATTTACTTATTAACTAAAATAAGTGATACACAAGCAGATTTTGAGGCATTTCTCTATTTGTTAAATTATTACTACTTGGGACGTGTGAAGGTAAGGCAATATAAATTATTTTAGATGTATGGACAATTTATGCAGCACTTTAATAAATTATAAACTTTGTTTATTTGCATTGATAGCAATGTACCATTGAATTTATTGGGTTTTATTGGTTTTCAATATGATTAGTGATGCACATTATTTAAAGTAACTTTTTTGGATCTTTCTTTTGTCTCTTATCTAGCAAAAGAAAAAAGTATTTTACAATTACAGTTTATAGATAACTCTATCTGTTTGGAATATATTTCAAATGGGAAATTTGATATGGTTTTTTAATAATAGCTACCTTTTACTAAATTAAAGCGGTAATTAAACAAATTTAATAGGAAAATAAATATATTTAATTAATTAGCTTCATATTTACAGCTTCATAGAGACAATTTAAGATATTATAAAATTTTAAATTGAATAAAAATTCAAGGTTTTTGAATAGTGATTAGTGTTTGATTAATTATTTACATAACAGTACAGCAATTTAGCGACATTTAAGGCATTGTTTAGGCAAAATATGTTGCATTAGAGTTTTGATTTGTGTTTTAGCCCTCTTTTGCGAGGGGCGGGTTTTGTGTGTTTTTCTCCTAATTACAGTAGATCTTAATAATAGAAATAGTTATTCTTACGTCAAAATGGAAGTTAATCGCTTGCTAGGGGATGAGTTAACTTACGAATTACTCATAAGGAACCTACCAATTGGGAATACGGTAATTGAGAAGAGGGCATTATTAAGGGACATATTGAGGAAAGAAAAATTAAATATCGCACCGATGCCACAAATAGTCGGTTTAGATGGAGCTAATGAACTGACAATTTGCTCTCGTAAAATTCAAGAACTAGATTCTGCTATTGCAGACTTTGATCTGAATAACAGGAATAATGAATTCCAAAGAATTTATACGCGGCTTTTACATGTTTCTCTCAGATTAAATCGGATCTCTGTGGAGGATGAAAATCAGGCAAGCCAAAAGGCTGTTTTAGTATCTAAATGTGCTAAATTAATAGGGGATCTTACATTAGCGTTTGAAGGGTTGTCAACAAGTCAGGTAAGGGTTGAAACTGGATCGACCAATAGGCCTGAACATTCAGAACACTCCATCCTGGATGAAGCCAATCCACTCATACCAGAACAACAGCCATTACAACAGGAAATAGCGACAGTCTCCTATAATTTAGTAGATGTTCCACCTGCAGCTGAACCAACCACTACTCGAGAACAGTTGCTATCGAAAGAGCTTTCTTTTGGGCATCCTTATTCTCGGAATGTACAGTCTACTGCTGAAGCTCAAGAATCCAATCCAGTTGCTATGCCACCTGTGATTCCAAGAAGTGGTTCAGATTTCCAATTTCGTTTTCCAGAGGGTACTTCTCGACCTCGCCCTTTTGTACCAGAAGAAGCTGCCAAGATTCCACAGAAGCATTTTCTGGAAGTCCTTTGGTTCCTGGTAACAATTTAGCTGCACGACGGGATGAAGTGCACTATTCGCCCATATTCTCGAAATATCCAGTCACCTACGAGTTAAACCAAGAGCTCCAGAAGTTGGTCGTTGGAATGTTCGGTTTAATGGGAAAACCAGTGTCAATGATTTCCTGCAACGAATCGAGGAGTTACGCTTGTCCAGAGGGGTCACTAAGGAACAGCTGTTGAGGTCAGCTCCGGAACTATTTGTCCAAGATGCATTGCTCTGGTACCGTACTGGCTTTTTCAAATCTTGGGATGATTTAGCTTCCCAGCTAAAGGCAGCATTTCAGCCGTATGACTATGAAGATATGCTGTGGGAAGAGATTCGGAAAAGAACCCAAGGCACTCAGGAAAAAGTGGTGACCTTTGTGGCCGTAATGGAGAATCTTTTCCGGAAGTTATCACGGCTTCCTTCTGAAGAAACCCGGATTAAGTTAATCAAACGTAACTTATTGCCATATATCCAAATACAACTGTCCACTATCTCTGTGACATCTATAGCCGATTTGACTCGTTTCAGTCGAGCTATAGAAGAAACTGAGACAAGAGTTCAAAGATTTGTGCCTCCACCTACTAATTACAGGAATTTACTGGAACCTGAATTAGCTTATCGGAGAGTACCAAATCAGGTAGCTGCTTCTTCCTCCTTCAGAAGAGAAACTCCTACAGATCAGGTGACTCAAGTAGTAGAACAAGCTGTGCCTCAAGTGGTGGAACAAATAACACCCTTGAGAGCAGAGGTTCAAACTTCCATTGCTGCCTCGGAGAGTGCTGCAGCGAGCACTCCTTCATGTTGGAATTGTGGGCTTACCGGTCACAGATTTCGAGCTTGTGATAAGCCCAGAAGGAAGTTTTGTTTTCGATGCGGTCGTGACAATGTGACTTCCCCTACATGTCCGAACTGTTCAAAAAACGGCTCGAGAGGTCGTCATTAGGCCGCACTGTCGACCTTGATTCCAATTCTGCGGCAGATCCTAAATCTCAAATTGTCTTAGATTATGTTCTGGCTCATGCCAAAAATGATACCAGACCGTACCTTAATGTTGATGTGTATGGCTGTAATATTCTGGCTCTACTGGATTCTGGTGCTACCAGAACCATCCTTGGAGGTCCTGGATGGGATCGTCTACAGCAGACCTGTACTTTGAATACCTCTGATTCTCAGGAATGTACTGTTGCCAATGGGGATGTTTGTAAGGTGATTGGCACCTTATCTTTACCAATTACTCTGTGTGGACGGACTAAAGTTATTGATGCTCTGGTGGTCCCTTCCGTTGCACACAAACTTATTTTAGGCATGGACTTCTGGAGAATCATGCAAATTATTCCAGATATGTTCTCAGGTGTTTGGTCTTTCCGTGATGTTACTGAGGTCAATGTAATGCAACCTGAGGCAATCTATACCATCGATCTTTTAACAAGTAACCAACGGGAGCAACTTATGAAGTTAATTGATGACACATTTCAAGCTATGGGAAATAAACTTGGGTGTACCACTATGGTTGAACACGTCATTCAGACTGACTCTGCTCCTATCAAACAGAGGCACTACCCAATTTCTCCAGCCCTTCAGAAGCAAGTTGTTGAAGAACTGGAAATCATGTTGGCCGAGGAGTAGTGGAACCATCAAATTCACCTTGGGCTTCTCCAATACTTCTCATCAAGAAAGATGACGGAAGATACAGATTTGTCGTGGATTTCCGACAGCTCAACAGGGTTACAACTCGGGATGCGTACCCTCTACCGTTCGTAAGTGCGACCTTAGACAAACTTCGTGATGCTCATTATTTAACGACTTTAGATATTAAGTCAGCCTACTGGCAGATTCCTCTGTCAGAAGCTTCTAAACCTCTAACCGCTTTTGTTATTCCTAATAGAGGTCTATACCAATTTCGGCGCATGCCAATGGGCTTACATAATGCTCCTGCCACATGGCAAAGATTCATTGATCGTGTTCTGGGTGTGGATCTGGAGAAATACGTATTTGTTTATCTGGATGATGTCATTGTCTGCACAGACACTTTCGAACGACATCTTGAAATCCTGAAGAAGTTCTGACTCGACTTAGAACTGCTGGTCTTACTCTCAACCGAGACAAGTGCCATTTCTGTAAATCTGAACTCCGTTACCTCGGATATGTTGTGGGATCAACGGGACTTATGGTAGATCCTGCCAAAGTCGAGGCGATCCTAAAAATTCCTGCTCCACGAAACGTCACCGAAGTTAGGAAACTGGTGGGAGTTGCATCGTGGTATAGGAGATTTGTGCCAAATTTTTCTTCCCTAACAGCACCACTTTGCAATCTTCTGAAGAAGAATTCTATCTTCTGTTGGGATGACACCTGTGACCATGCTTTTCGTACGTTAAAAGATCATTTAGTATCGGCTCCTGTTCTCTCCTGTCCCAATTTTGAATTACCATTTGTGATCCAGACGGATGCGTCAGACTTTGGTTTGGGAGCTGTTCTGATTCAAGTCATAGATGGACATGAAAAGGTTATCAGCTATTTGAGCCGATCCTTAACTAAAAATGAGAGGAAATTTTCTGTGACCGAAAAAGAGTGTCTGGCCGTATTATTTGCCATAGAGAAATGGAGACCATATGTGGAAGGTACCCATTTTACGGTGGTAACTGACCATTATAGCCTGAAGTGGCTGAACAACATTAAGGATCCTGTAGGACGGATTGCGCGGTGGGCTGTCCGGCTCCAACAATATGACTTTGACATAATACATCGCAAAGGCAAAGATCATGTTGTGCCTGACCTGCTCTCCCGAACCGTTCCGTACTTAGATCTGATCCAGTCTGAAATCGTTGCCATTGATGTCTCATCTGGGGATAAATGGTATGATAATATGTGCAACCAAGTTCAACGGAATCCCCAGCGTTATCCACTCTGGAGATTGGAGGGATCCCAACTGTTTAAGAAGACCAACCTCATGTATCCTGATCTGGCGGACGATTCTGACGCCTGGCTAATCGTAGTTCCAAAGAACAAGAGATCGGAGATCATAAAGAAGAACCATGATCCCCCTGTGGACATTTAGGCGTCTTCAAGACAGTATCTCGTATATCGTCTAAATATTACTGGCCAAAACTACGGCAAGACTGTTCGCGCTATATTAGACGTTGTAATATTTGCTTGAGCACTAAACCTGAGCAAAGGGCTCCAGCAGGGCTGATGTTGAGTCCAGCACCTACCCTCACTCGCCCATGGAAAACTCTTAGTATGGACATCGTTGGTCCATTGCCTCGATCTGCTTCTGGATATTCTTATATCTTGTCTGTTGTTGATATCTTCAGCAAATTCGTTTTGTTATTCCCGTTGCGTTCGGTTACTGCACTTGCAGTGGTAAAAATTTTCGAAGAAAATGTCATTTTGATGTTCGGTGCCCCAAAAGTGATAACGGACAATGGTGTTCAGTTCAAGAGTAAGCAGTTTATGGCTCTACTACAGAAATATGGCATATCCCCAGGCCATATTGCTAACTACCACGCCCAAGCTAATCCCGTTGAGCGCGTACATCGTGTTATCAAGACCATTCTAACGTCATATGTTTCAAATAACCATCGGTTATGGGACAAATATCTTGCTCATGTCGGTTGTGCCATCATATCTTCGCGTCATGAAGCCACCCGGTTGACTCCCAACTTCATTATGTTCGGTCGAGAAATTCAGCTGTCAGGAGCTGAAGACCATCCTTTGACTGATGAGTTAGACACCCAGGAGTATAACGTACAACTTCGTTCGGAAGTTCTCCAGGATGTCTTCAAAGATGTGTCGAAAAGACTCAAAGACGCCTATGAACGTAGCCAGAAACGATATAACTTACGTAGACGTGATGAAAAATTCCAACTGCATCAACGCGTTTGGAAGCGCAATTATACCCTTTCTGATGCCAGTAAGGAGTGACCTCAAAATTAGCCGCCAAGTTTGATGGCCCTTATACAATCATCAAGATTTTGTCTCCATGGTCTTATGAACTAGTCGATGAGACCGGTAAGAATCGCGGAGTATGGCACGCAAAGGACTTGAAAGCCCATCCTCCCGATGACTTTCCTAATTAGTTCAATTAGATTAGCATATTCCTTAATCTAACCTAACCTTACTGCTGACACGTTTTTTTTTCGAAAAAACTCTTCAGTAAGGGAGTTGTTACGGTCCCGTTATGGTTTACTTAGCTCGAACGCCCTATAGAATATTTATCGGTTAAAATTCACTAAATGTGAGATCATACTGAGGAACCAATAAGAACTAAGGTAGTTGAGCTACTAAATGACTAAAAATGAATGTATGCTCATTTAATTCTCATATGCCAAATCATACCATTGCCTAATGAATTTGTAATTTAAATTGCTTTATTATTATTGCTTTTCATGAACTCTTCTTCCTCTTTAAAATTCTGGCCTTCAGCCTATTTACAATCTGTTATTTGTTTTATCTTTACAAAATAAAACATTCCAACCTCTGTCCTTCTTCTATGGTTTTTGCTCCGGATACGAAAAAGTGTCCTGCTTGTCATTGAATGAATAGTCTTGAAAGACTGCACACTGTTGTGGATTTTATATTTGAGAAGTAATACAAATTGAGATTATTTGTGCTGATTGATATCCGAGAAGGATTTCCTGCAGTTTGGGATTCATAGCAACTAATAATTCTCGATTAAACGACAGAGTACCTCGTTAAGGCCGCCTAATATCGCAAAGGTATGTACTGGCATTTTTATAGTCAAGCGGTAACTTCTTACTCGTACCGAGCTATAGCAAGACATTCATTTTAGGCCTTTTTCCGTTTATGGGCATAAATTGTGCTGCATATCTCCCACTCCATACTGGTTTATCAACTGCCTCCTCCTGTCATGCCCGCTGCTTGTGGCTGAGATAATTACTAGAGAAGTTGCACTGCTACCTCACCTCGACAACCTCCACGTGGTCTGGGCCACCAGGTCTCGAACGGGACGTTATCATCCCCCTTCACTGCCAGATACGGCTCCGGAGGATTCCACTCAGGTCACATTTAGCTGTTTTATTAGTATTATTATGATCTAAACCAACTTGAGGCAACTTGACCCACAAGGTTGTGGTTTTCTGAAAATATATATATAAATTGATTAACTTACTTATACCTACAGTACTCAACGAGTTGTACGATGAATCATTTACCCATATACCACTAAGGCATATTTAGTAGCCTATTTTATTAATACTTACCTGCAGTTCATTCTGTAACCTTTGCGTATATATACTCAAAAGGGCTAAAATAAATTGTACTGGCTTGTGTCCACTCTATATATATTACTGTGTCCAGTATCTTGGGTAATTTTAGAATAATATACCGCCTTAGTTTAGAAATAATAACTGTTACATTAATAAAATCGGTCAGATTTACTAACTGGTGTCTCCAGAGCCGTACTCAACTTTTGCCCAGGGTCTACCTGAATCATACTGTAAAATTAATCATCTAACGATATTATTCGCAAATATAGATATTCTCTATTTGTCTACTGAATTCTTGATTTATTTTATTTTGTCATCGTCTGTCTTGTTTAGGTGATATCGTAACCTCGGTGGTTTATAACCAGGGATCGAGACGGGCATTCCACCCCAATCTCTGACTGAGCTATCGGCTAAATCCCTGACTCAAGCCCCGATCGTCATACAGGAGGTTACTATATCACCTGGCCCGTCTTCCTTTTTTTTTCCTGCTTGTTGCGTGCTTACCACCAACCGTAACAGATACTCAATGTCTACAAAATAGTGGATGGTTTTTAATAACAACGAACGGTCACTTATAGTTGATGATCATGGAAATTTTAATGTTTTAATCGATTTATCCACCATTTTCGGATTCTGCGAAGACTTTAAGAAAATTATTTTAAATTTGAAGCAGGAGTTGGTGTTAATTCGCTCAAATTCGGATACCAACGCTATAATAAATTCTACAGAGAACGAGTCATTTAAATTTGTATTAAATAAAGTATTGTGGAATATGCCTCATATATCAGTGTCAGATGTGGAAAGATTGAAATTGGTTGACTATGTAGCTAGGAACAAGGAATTGGAAGTTCCCTTTAGGGGTTGGAAACTGCATGAGTATCCTCTCCTACAAGAAACTCAACGTCACACCTGGAATATCAAAACGGCGACGCAACTTGAGAAACCTAGATTTGTAATTGTAGGTTTCCATACTGACCGTAAAAATAAATTGAAAAGAAATTTCAGTCACTTTGATCATTGTAATTTAATTAATATGAAACTGTATCTTAATTCTGAGATGTTTCCTTATGACAATTTGAATATAAATTTTGACAACAATAAGATAGCGCCCTTGTATGATATGTATGCAAAGTTTCAACGATCGTATTATGAAAAGGAAAATGAACCTATTTATAGACGTGCAGAGTTCAAGAAATATGCACCTTTAATTGTTACAGATTGTTCTCATCAGAATGAAAGTCTTAAATCTGGTTCAGTTGATATTCGACTAGAATTCGAAACTAATCAAAATATTCCTTCAAATATAAGTTGTTACGCTCTTATGAAGTATAAGATAGATTAGTTAAATATAGTCCTCTAACTAGTACTGTAAGGATTTTATAAAACATATAATTAATGATTGTTACTGTTTGCTATTATTGTATGTTGTTATTGTATATTACTTAATAAATAAAAACAAGTCTTAAAGTGTTTTAAATCATTTTATTCCTTAATTTCATTTAATATACAAAGAGTTCTATTATAATCACACCAATGTGTAGAAGGCCATGGAGCGGAATCGGGACCACATCTCCATCCGAAACAAGCATCTAAATCTTGTTCAGCTCTTTGTATATTATCCTCAATCCATTTAAGAATATTACCATGATGAAAATTTGTAGATGGCTGAAACTTCCAGTGTAACTTTTTAGACTCTGCAGCGTGCACAATTTGCAAAGTGTACGGCTTCTGGCATAGTATGCCGCTTTACACATGGCTTCATCGATCGTTTTGTCAATAGTTTTATAATTACTTAATATATTTCTTAGTGGAAAAGTGGTAATGTCAAAATATGGATAATATTTGTCATCTAGTAACAATAGAAATAAGTATATTTTGAATGATATTTTAATTGAGGGATGTAATATTTGCATAATATCATTCAATCGTTTAACTGATACGTATTCATATCCTTCTTTGTGACACATCGCCAACACGCTGTGATTAAACTCATCAAGTTCCATTTTCTTGTCCATCAACAATTCAATGAATTGTAAAGGAGGTTCTATATCATATTTCGATAACAACTTAAAGGCTTCCTCTGGAATTACCACTTCTTCCAAGATACTGTCACGAAATTTGCCCCACTCACACCAAAACCGACGACTGTGGTATCGCGAAATGCTAAGATTGCCCCGATCGCCCCTACACGATTCTGTTAAACAAACAAAATGCCGCAGATCGAGATGGGACTGGAAAAATCGGGAATCAACGAGAAGCAGTCGAGTCGTACGGGAAAATGGATCTCGAGATGCTAGAATATACCTGGAATATTCTTTGGGTCTATAAAAGAAGAATAAACAGCCGAGTTAGTTACTCTTGTATTACAGTCTGAATTGAAGTGTTTAGTTTGAGAGATCAAAGTGATTTAGATAGCGATTAATTAAATAAGTGTTTAGTTGAGTTGTAATTAGTGTTCAGTAGTGTACTGTGTAGTTAACAAAGCTAACTGATTAATTAACGGATTGTTTTTCTGGCAGTAAGAAAAAGACGGGTTAGGAAATCCGTGACAATTTGGTGTCAGAAGTGGGATTCCACGCCCACAAAGTGGAATTTAACTGGAAGTTTGAAGAACTTTCTGGAACCCTGTGCGTGGGTGGAATAAAGGCCCAAGTGTGACATATCACCGCACTCGTTGTGACTTGAGGAAGTGAACGGTGGTATTCGCGAAGGACAATCTCGAACATTCTAGAACTTTGTACGGTAGTGAGACAAAGACCCAAGTGTGACATATCACCGCACTCGTCGTGACTTAAGGAAGTGAACGGTGGTATTCGCAAAGGACGATCTCGAACATTCCAGAACTTTATACAGAAGTGAGACGAAGACACAAGTGTGACATATTACCGCACTCGTCGTGACTTACGGAAGTGAACGGTATTATTCGCGAAGGACAATCTTGGACATTCTAAAACTTTCTAAATAGAGTGGATGCCTGTAACTAGAAGCCAAGTCAATATGGATGCACAACTGGCGAAACTGTTGGAAATTATGCAAACGATGCAAGAACAGGGACGTATGATGTAAGAAAAGTTGGAAAAGCAAGGACATAAAATGGAAGACCAGGCAAATACAATGCAAGAAAAATTTGAAGAACAAGGGCATAAAATCGAAGATCAGTCCCAAACGATGCAGGAGAAGGTGAAGTTAGAAAAATTAGAAAATACAGTAGAGGAGAAACTGTTAGAACAAAGAAAAGAAATGAACGAAGAACAGTTAGCACAAAAAAAGGAAATAGACGAAGAAATAAACTTGGTTAGAGAAACCTGCGAAGAGCTTCGACATGAATTAGACAAGGTAACAAAAGAGGGCGTAATCAAATCAGAAGGACCTATTATCCGAACTCAGAAGAAGAAACCCCCTGAATTCGACGGTAAGGTTTCCTGGAATGTATAGCTGCGTCAGTTTGAAGCAGCAGCTGCAGCAAACGAATGGTCGGATTATGAGAAAGCTACTGCTCTGATAGTTGCTTTACGAGGGGAAGCTCTTGACGTCTTACAAGGAGTTCCTGCTGGGCAGCAGAGTAACTATGACCTTCTGAAACAACATATGGAAATGATATATGGGGATAAGCACCTGCAGCAAGTGTACCAGGCACAATTGAAAAATCGTCACCAGCAGAGTGGAGAGAATTTACAACATTTTGAGACCGATGTTGCCAGACTGGTTCGATTAGCTTATCCAACAGCCCCGTCCGAATTCTTAGACCATCTCTCCATTCAAGTTTTTACCGACGGCCTAAGAGATTGTGAAACCCAGCAGGCACTACGACTCGCCAGACCTAAAACACTGAACGACGCTCTTTCACATGCACTGGAATTCGAGGCAGCAAAGTTGGCATCCGGTAGACATGTTAAAGTTCGGGCCATCAGTGATAACAGCGATAGTATGGCAAATGGAGATCTAATAAAGACGCTAAAGGAGATTATTGATAAGTTCAGACCATCTACTGGGCCAAAGAAAGAACAATCTGATAGTCGAAGGGATCGCCTTTTTAAATGCTGGAACTGTGGACAGACAGGACATATAAAAAGACAGTGTAGGGTCCGGTCACGGATCAGCACAAGCGCGACTCCCAGGCGGCAGCTGCACAGGAAAACTAGGGTCAGCCGGCTTGACGGGGCAAAAGCCGGCTGCGTCCTCCTACCATGCTCCACGAGAAGAAGTTACGTTATCACGTCTCCAGGACTCTGACTCCTTGCTAGTAGAAGGCATTATTTTTGATCGTATGTTCCCTATGGTAATCGACTCTGGAGCGACAAGAACTATTGTACGGCCGGATATTATTGGTGATTGGCGTTATGCCAAACTTTATGTCCTTACAACAGCCAATGGACAACAACTGCCAGTCAAGGGGGAATGCGAGCTAGAAGTAGAATTAGGAGACGTCAAGTTCAAACACAGAGCCCTGGTAGCAGAGATATCGGACAATGTCATACTCGGACTAGACTTATTGCGAGCAAAGGGGGTGAACTTAGATTTGAATGCTGGCACGCTACGGATAATGGGTGAGGAAGTAGTTCTAACGAACACCACTGAGAATAACACTATACGGAGACTCGTTGTTAAAGAAGATGTGGTACTACCTGCTCAGACCGAAACCTTGGTTGCCACAGTTATGGATGGGGAAATATCTTGCAGTGTAGGAGTGGTGGAACCCAGTAATCCGGATTTGTTCAATAAATCTATAGTTACCGGCCGCACCCTGATTAAACCTGAGAAAACGACAATAGTACTTAAGAAGAGTAGTTAACCTGAACCCGGAAGGGAACTGAAGTAGGAGTCTGTGAACCATGGTCAGAACACTCAAAGAAAACAACGAAATGGATAAGAAATCAAATAAGACCAGTCTACCAGAATGTCTAAGGGACATCGTGGATAGGGCAAGGAAAGATTAACAGAGGTGGAGGTGGAACAACTGGAAGAGCTGCTAAGTGAAAATGAAAATGTGTTTGCACTTAAACCAGGCGCCTTTGGGAGAACCAATGTAGTGAAGCATCGAATCGATACTGGTTCATCGTCTCCTATAAAGCAGCCACCACGAGGACTTCCACTAGCCAAGCGAGACGAAGTTAACAAGATGTTAATTGAGATGCAAAACCAAGGCATCATAGAGCCATCTCAGAGTCCTTGGGCTTCTCCTGTAGTCCTGGTCAAGAAGAAAGACGGCTCCACCCGATTTTGTGTGGACTACAGAAAATTAAATGACGTCACCAAGAAAGACAGTTACCCATTACCGAGGATTGACGATACTCTGGACACCTTGGCTGGTGCGCAATGGTTTTCTACATTGGATTTAAAGAGTGGGTATTGGCAAGTCGAGGTCAGCCCGGAAGACAAGGAAAAGACAGCGTTCACTACCGGAAATAGATTGTGGCAGTTCAATGTAATGCCATTTGGTCTATGTAATGCCCCTGCCACTTTTGAACGACTGATGGAAACTGTACTTCATGGCCTGCATTGGGAGACCTGCTTGATTTACTTGGACGACGTGGTGGTGCTGGGACGCTCTTTCCAGGAGTACCTGAAGAACGTGTCCGAAGTGTTCAAAAAGTTGAAAGCAGCGAACTTGAAGTTGAACCCGAAGAAGTGCAGTCTGTTCCAAAAGGAAGTTAGATATCTAGGCCACATTATTACTCCAAACGGTGTGAAAACTGACCCGGAGAAGACAGAGTGCATAAAGAACTGGCCGATTCCTAAAGACAAACATCAAGTTCGAAGCTTTCTCGGCCTATGCACATACTATCGACGATTCGTCCAAGGATTCTCGGATATTGCCAAGCCTCTTCATAAACTGACAGAAGACAACATTCCATTCGAATGGACTCCGAGATGCCAGCAAGCCTTTGAGACGCTGAAAGAGACTCTCTGCACTACCCCGATTTAGACATACCCAATACCTGGACAACCATTTATAGTGGACACGGACGCAAGCAACATTGGAATTGGAGGAGTTCTTTTCCAAGTACAAGATGGTCAGGAGCGAGTAGTGGGCTACTTCAGCAAAGTTCTATCAAAAGCCGAAAAGAACTATTGTGTGACTCGGAAAGAATTGCTTGTCATCGTGAAGAGTCTAGAACACTTTCATAAATGCTTGTATGGCCAAGAATTCCTTCTAAGAACGGATCACGCTTCCCTTAAATGGCTGCTACAGTTTAAAAACCCTGAAGGACAGATGACCAGATGGCTGGAATGGCTGCAAGAATATCACTTTGTTGTTGAACATCGAGCCGGAAGGAAACATGGAAATGCAGATGCCCTGTCTAGGAGACCCTGTCATGTCAACTGCAAACACTGTAGTAGTCTTGAGAGAAAATATGACATCTCATCAGTTCCTTGTAAGGTGGTAGCAGCCCAACCTGAGGACAGATGGAGTTCAGCGACAATTCGGGAAGACCAGCAAGCTGACTGTGACATCAAGCCATTATTAGACTGGAAAGAAGCCAACAACCGACCCTCTTGGGCTGAAGTCAGTAGTAAAAGCCCAGCTTTAAAGAGCTATTGGGCTCAATGGAATTCCTTGGTGTTGGAAGACGGTGTCCTAAAAAGAGCATGGGAGAACAATGACGGAACGGAGGTGAAAAAGCAAGTACTACTCCCGAGGTCCCGGGTCAAGGAAGTGCTACAGGAAGTACATGGAGGTACTGGTGGTGGACATTTCGGTAACAATAGGACTCTACAGAAGATTAGGGAGCGTTTCTACTGGTTGAGCTGTAGGACGGATGTAGAAGATTGGTGCCGAAAATGTGACATATGTGCAGCCAGCAAGGGAGCGAAGACCCGTTCCAGAGGCAAAATGCGTCAGTACATCGTAGGAGCACCGTTTGAGAGGATTGCCATTGATATCGCTGGCCCCTTTCCGAAAATCCAACGTGGGAACCGATATCTACTAGTAACCATGGTTCAGCAAATGGCCGGAAGTATACCCTCTTCCCAATCAAGAGACCACAACCGTAGCAGAAGCCCTAGTCAACAACCTGTTCTGCAGATTTGGTGTGCCCATGGAACTACATTCAGATCAGGGCAGAAATTTCAAATCTGGTGTGTTCCGAAAGGTCTGCGAGCTTATGGGAATCCGGAAAACCAGGACCACCCCACTGCATCCCCAGTCAGATGGTATGGTGGAACGCTTCAACGCCACGCTAGAAACCAATCTGAGGATGTTTGTGAACGAAAACCAGACAGACTGGGACAAGCTCATTCCACTCTTCCTGTTAGCTTACCGCTCAGCTGTTCATGAAACTACTGGGAAGACTCCCGCAAGGATCTTCTTTGGAAAAGAGCTTCGCCTTCCAGCAGATTTGGTATTTGGTCGTCCTGCGGAACAGCCCACAGCGCCAGACACTTATACCCATGAGTTAGAACGAAGACTAGCAGCCGTACACGACCAAGTCATAACTCGAATGCGACTAGAGAGCGATCGCATGAAGACTTGATACGACGTCCGGGCCAATACAGTGGGATTCCAACAAGGTGACCTGGTGTTGCTGTACAACCCCTCGCGGAAGAAAGGAAAATCGCCTAAACTACAGAACCGTTGGGAGGGCCCCTACACCGTTATTAAAAGAATCAATGATGTCGTCTACCGGGTACAGAGGACTCCCAGTAGTAAGATGAAAGCCGTCCATCTGGAGCGTCTGTCCCGTATAGAGGTGTATCTGATCGGGACGATCGGTCCTAAGGAGGGGGCAGTGTCACGGAATTTGCCCCACTCACACCCAAACTAACGACTGTGGTATTGCGAAATGCTAAGATTGCCCCGATCGCCCCTACCCGATTATGTTAAACAAACAAAATGCCGCAGTTCGAGATGGGACTGGAAAAATCGGAAATCAACGAGAAGCATTCGAGTCGTACGTGAAAGTGGATCTAAAGATGCTAGAATATACCTGGAATATTCGTTGGGTCTATAAAAGAAGAATAAACGGCCGAGTTAGGTAGTCTTGTGTTACAGTCTGAATTGAAGTGTTTAGTTTGAGAGATCAATGTGATTTAGATAGCGATTAATTAAATAAGTGTTTAGTTGAGTTGTAATTAGTGTTCAGTAGTGTACTGAGTAGTTAATAAACCTAACTGATTAATTAACGGATTGTTTTTCTGGCAGTAAGAAAAAGACGGGTTAGGAAATCCGTGACAATACTCTTTAATAACTTATATCTTTCTTGTAACAGCACTCGATAATGCAACGTTCGATAAAGTTATTGTAAACTTCAACGGTTGCATAATGCAAAGCAATATACATCTCACTACACAGATTCTTCTTATTCGTTGGAGAGATAAAAACAAACTGCTTTTGATCTGTTAGCTTACAACTTAAATACCAGTAATTTGCTGACTCACCAACACACTATCCAGTTTATAGTAGACATTGCCACACATAATTTTATCGAATACAAATTCTTTTGTTTGGAATGTTACCGTTGTCATCTGAAATTTTTTAATAACCCCATGGCTTCGTATCTGTGCTCTTAGAATTTAAAAATTTTTTATTATCGTAAGGGTTAAGAATCATCTTATGTTGTCGAATTGTATAGACACAATGCTTTTTAGATCTAATTAGAAGCTGTGGCTTGTAAATAATTTCATGATCGAACAGAGTTCTTTTGTAATCTTCAAATGTAATTTTATTAACACTTGCTGATATAGAACCCTTTGACTTTTTAACTATCTTGTTATTATGAACTTTTTAAGCATACATTTTTGTTAGAAGGCCTACAAATTCTAGCATGATTTTTCCATTACTTTCATCTTTCATCAAACCTGGCACTTTCTTGTTTTTCTGTTCTATTCCATCTGGATTATGAGGATCATAATCAGATGTATCAAACCACTGACTGTCTTCTTTAATATACTCATAAATATCAGGCACATTCAATTGATAAATTAGGCTATCGGTATCTGTGTACAGAAGTTTTGCTTTATTTTTAAATTTTCATACAGAAAGGTTTTAGATATATCTAGAACACAGAATCCTGCGTATATAGGTTTATTAAATAAAATTTCTAATTTATTCATTTCTACAATAATCATAGCATCAAAAATGCTACAACTTAGGAAATTATGTTTTGCAATATAATTTTGAGCCCCATAACGGCCGTCCCATTTAGTGGTCATACGGACATCTCTATATTTCCGTACGTTTTCCATTAATTTGCCGTACACAGCATTTATCATTAATTTATAAAAGTTCTTATCAAAATCATTTTTAGCTTGCTGACGCAACGTGGTGTTTAAATCGATATACTTTTTCAATCACGCAGCTTGTTTGAATCCGATAACCCTGTTAATTTTCTTTAAACGTAATCCATGCTTCAAATACAGTTTTAAATTTCTATAATGAACAACATAATTACTTTTTGGATACAATGTTAGTAATACTTTCTTTAATTTTGATCTTGAAGGTACTGGTGGTGACATGTGTTGTGGAGCTAAAGGTAGATCACTATGAATTTGATAGTAGATAAGTGGGATATTCTAAGTCACAATCGAAAATATAGCCAACTTCTGCATTATCTGAAATATTTATTATATCTAAATTTTCAATTTCATTCTCTTCCAGAAATTCAAATTCTCCATATGGTAAATATTCAGACATTGCAGCCCCATATAAATTGTTTATATCAAAATACATTAGATATACAGATTCTTGACTTGAATCATAGAGATCTGCGATATATTTATTATTTGCTTTTGCATATCTATTGGAACACTGAGACACTCCACCACGAATACCTCTCTCAATAAACATACATTTTTCGATATCCGTTAAAAGTTCTAAGTGTACTCCAGTCGTTTTAAGCATAGCATCGAACGCTAAATCTGGAGCAGTATACAAATGTAATGTAATTCATATGTTAATAAATAAGTTCGTCGAAAATTTTCGAATATATCAGCAAGAAGGAGAACATCACTTTTCAAATATAAATCAGAATAACCACCTAACGTTTTTATGTTAAATGTTTTCCAAACATTAAGGGCATGCTGATAATCTTCATCTTTAATACATTCATCGTGCAATTAACTATAGAAATTCGCTTTTGATGGTAAACATGTCTCAGTGAGTTTTTCCCACGAATCAATATAATTGTAAGGAAAAATACCCTTTCTTATTAATAAATTAAATTCTTGATCAGTGTTACAATAAGCCTTAACAATGGTTTTCTTTTCATTTTCTAAATAGAAAGATAATTTATCAAGACTACTAGACATAAAGCGGAATGAGTCGATGAATCGTAAGTGTATAGCAGTACCTTCAACCGTTTTAGTAAATGAAATATATTTTTCTTTATTAACTGGTAGTAACCGAACTGGACCTGCAAAACCGGTAGCCAATTGCTTCATTATAAAATTTGCATCATAACCGCTTAAATTATGAAAAAACAACAGGTATATTAAATGAGTTTTGATGATATAGATTACAATCTTGATGAGCAGAACCTCTGTATTTAGATCTGAGGTGACAATGATCACGAACTTTGATCACTCGATGTAAATGGTTTGGTACATATGTAACAGTGTGTTGCGGTAGCATAATTTATTTCTTGTTCGAATGATAAAAGTTTCCGTTTCTTTTGAATTTTTAAGGATACTGTCAATATTCAATGCAATATCTTGTAGTTCTGAAATAAACCATTTTATACAGTCATCACCTGGATATAGTTTAAGCCTTGATACATTATTATCATATGAACATTTCAAATAATATGCTACACTGAATGATGTAAGTATGCTTTTGATAATTAACTTAATTGCACTTTTTCACTCCTAAGGTTTCACACGGTTCAAGAATTCTTTCAAGATCGGCATATATCACAAAAGGTACTCTTTCTTTGTAACTGAAATGCTTGAGATGTAAAATTGAAAGGTTGGTCGACTTACCTTAAGGATCAATCTCAATTATTCGAACATTGTAGTCCTCCTTTCGTAAGTATGATAGATTCAATTCTTGCGTCGCTGAGTACGCCGATGTGCACACAGTTTAAAGAAAAAAGTTAATCTGCTAGGTCTTATTACTTGGATCCGCACGATTCCCCAACGGCTCAGTCCATAATTTGAGGAGCGAGGTGGCACTTTTATGGGCTTGTTCATAGAGGAGGGCGGGTTGCTACCAAAGGAGGACTACAATGTTCGAATAATTGAAATTGATCTTCCTTAAGTCGACCAATCTTTCAGTTATTCTTCACATTTCCGTCCTCCTTTGGTAGGTATGATATATGTTTAGAGAATGTATAAACGTGCTGTGATTGCGAGTACAAAAAATATATTTAATTTATTTCATTATAGTCAAACATACTTTTTAACAATATTAAATATTTACAATATTTTTATCTTTAATTAATAATAATTTCACAATTAATGGTGCTCGATTACTGCCTGTATGAACGAACCAGGTTCTGGGCACAAAGGTCTGTTATAAAATGTATTAAACACAACTGACGACTGTGACCATCCCGCCATGTGTCTAATAGTGTCGATACTGATCCCCTTTCGAAAAGTGACAGAGGACCGAATGACCTGTGAAGATGTTTGTATCGATACCACTCTGCATCAAAATATCTTTTATCCAGCGACTGATGGTTTGAGAGCTTGCGGGTTTAATTGGACATGTATGCGTTAGTATGAGTGTATTTATATTCTTTCTAGAGGATTTCGTTCTATGTATGTAGTGAATAATTGTAGCTGAAATACACAATTCAGGTTTCTCTCTAAAAAAATGGTAATATTATAAACGGTTGCTTACTGTTTGAGCCCGAGATTTTTATTCTATCCGATACCTTAATTTCTATTCTATTGTCATATTCTATAATATTTTCCAGAGTAATTTTTGATAAAGTCTGTACCCTATGCGCTGTGGTTAACGCCAATAGAGTTACTAGTTTTAGCGTAAGACATTTTAGTGAAATATTTTCTAAAGGATATATTTTTTCTAACATGTTTAATACCGTGGATAGATTGCAAGTATGCGAATATTTTGGTGCAGAGGGGTTTACATTATATGCTTCTTCCAGAGATCGTTTAATTATTTTTTCATCCTGAGTGTTAAAATTGAAGATTAGGGAAAGAGCAGACCGATAGGTGTTTAAGGATGAATATGACATATTATCATTTAACATCTTCAATAAAAATTTTAGTATATGGTTTATGCTGTACGTTAATGGATCAATTTTAGTATCAACACAAAAATCCCACCATTTCTTAAAACTATAAGTGTACTGTTTTATAGTTCGCTCTGAGAGATATCATAGTAGGAACGACTTCTTCTGGTATTCCCCTCGCAAAAGCCTGCCCGATAAGCACCCTGCCACCAGGAAAAGGTCCCGGTGTAGAGGGTGACATTCCCTGAAATGAGATAATAGTAAGTATTTATTAGGAGAAAATATCAGTGGTTCATCGATTAACAGATACCAGATTACCAAGATTGGGTAGGCCAATTTGGAACTACTAAAATTCCTGTCGCCCTATCTGATATTATTTTCTCTAGAATTATTGCCAATGGTTGAAAGGCGTAGAAATAATATTTATTCCAATTAATAGTAAAAGCATCTGTAGCTACAGAATATGGATCTGGTCTCCATGAAACAAAAAGTTTACATTTTGTATTGTAGCAAATAAGTCTATTTCAGGTATCCGAAATTTTTTAATAATTTTTCTAAATGCCATTAGATTTAATTCATATTCTGTATCCTCCGATGTAATTCTTCTTGAAAGTCTATCTGCATTCATATTTTCCGTTGAGTATGTAAGATTCGTGAACAATGATATTTCGCCTTTCACACCATAGCCATAACTTCCTTGTTATATTATTATATTACTTAAATTATGAAACCTAGTACTGCCCATGCCAATAACGCCTTTCGGTGCAAAGAAATATTTTATAATTGGGTACATTTCTATTGGGAAACTTTATACCATATCGGTGTGCGGCTGCTCTTGCGCTCCCATGACACACCACTTAACGTCAAAAGCATATCACATACTCAGAATATGTATAATGTTGTATTTTTAAATAAGTTTGATCTATTTTTGTTCACTATAGAATAGACTCAAATAACACAATTTTCAAACTAAAACTGCTTGACATTTCTGTTAACTGTCAGACTAGTTGTTTTCTCCACGGCACACTGCAATTAATTTTTTTGGCTATGTATTGGATGTTAAATGTGGATCACGTTAGGAATGATTGAAATCGATTTTACTGAAAAGCGGTACATCCTATTGAAATTTAACAAGAGTACATTTTTATGTTAAATACTTAATATTTTAATATTATGGAGTCAGAAACTAGAAAAAAATAACTACACAAAAAATATGATTAAATTTGTACCAGTCTTGTATTTTCTCACGCCCCTGTAGACAATTTTGAAATGTATTTTATGAGACTTATTAAGCACGTCAAGGTTAATATCAAAATTTCGTGACTGAATGTTGAACCGTTTTGATGTTACGCATTAAAAACTGTTTCTGAGGTTACCCCTTTAAGCGAGTGTATCTCCCTTAGGAGCCGCCACTGACAAAAGTTGTACTAAGACCTTCGTAATTTTTCGACTTGTTTTACAAGCTCACAAGTTTTGAATACTTACTACTGTATAATGTGAACACAACTAATTTTTTATTGTATTGCAGGGTAAAAGAAACATATTTTACCGTATTAAGATTTATTTACAATATTTGGGATAAAAACATTACATATTGTAGTGTTTAAAAGAATTTATTTGTGGCATTTCTTAGTTATTTATCTTCGCTTGGGTATTTTGCCACTTGAATAAAAATTAACAGATTAAAATAATTACATGTTGTGTTCAAAATGGTGATAGTGTGTATCGCTGTCTTAAATATAGTGTTTTTCAAATGTCCGAACAAAAAATAATCCAACGGAGTTAAATCCTGAGACCTGGCTGGCCACAAACCTGCACTAATCAGTCGATTGCCATTAAATTGCTCTAAAAATTGAATTGTTGCTCTTGTAGTGTGTGCACTTGCTCCATCTTGCTGAAAGTAACCTACTTGCAGCTCGTCATCATGTAACTACTGTTCTAAAAATGGCTCTAAAATAAAGGTTCGATATCTTTCAGCATTTATAGTTTTGTAGAAGAATATAAGCCTACTATACGTCTTCTTGATATCGTTGTCCAAACACCAACTTTTACGGGATGTAAACTGGTTTCTACAATGTTTGAGGATTTTCTGCAGCCCAGGTTCTATAATTTTGGCTATTTGCACAACCAGATAAATAAAACCATGTTTCGTCAGTGAAAAATGATAAGTTTAATAAGTTACGATTCATGTTTTCTTGAAACCATTCACAATAGTGTAATCGTCTTCCATAGTCAATGGGAAGTAATTCTTGCAAAACAGTTACCTTGTATGAGTGTAAATGCAACCCTTTTTTAAAGCCTTGTGACATGTTCCAACTGAAAGTCCTAAAAATAAAAATTTTTGGTTAACTATAATTCGATACTGGCTTCAAAAAGAAAATTTCAAAATTGATATATTTTAGATATGCAATCTAAATTAATTTGTGAATATTTACATCAACTTAAAAAAAAATTACCTGTCTGAGCAGACAATTTTGATATAGATATTGTAGGACTTTGAGTTATTCGTTGCTGTATATTATCAACCACATCTTATGTCAGTACAGTTGGTTTGCCTGTAGATTTTCCTTTGCAAATGCATTGTTTATTTTCAAATCGTTTAACGATAGTACACTTTCGCTATGAGAATGTGTCATAGTCAATTTTTGCGATTGGGAATTCGGTCATAAATTGCACAATGCAAGATTGTAAGGAGTATGTCCACAACCCATCTTCATTTCTAGTTCTGAACCCTCTTCAATCTTAATTTGTAGATATTAAAATTAGGATTCCAGATGACACATATAATATAAAGATTTAAGTAACTTTTCATTTCTAAATTCCCTGCAAGTCTTAAATATCTTTTCAGATATAACTTTACTGTGTTTATGCTGGACTATGGTAATTCCAGTCTCATCGACGTTAAATACTCTATGGAACGGCTCCCTAAGTTTGTTATATTGTGGCTTATATAAATCGAAAAATTTCGAAACATTTTCAGTCGTGAAGATTTTGATGGGGGCATCTGATATTTCTTGAGGAGATCACATAGAGAGTTGTGGATGCCGTTTCAAAAATAATCGGAACCGTTTACTTCCAGCTGATTTTCAGCTGCGGCTGAAATTCCGCATGCATTTAGTGGTAAAAAAATCTGCATGATTTCTAACAGCAAGCTGATGTGCCAATCGTTTTATATCAAGTACTCTTAGCCCAAAAAACGTCCCTCCATGGCTAACGCGTATTGTACCAATTCGTTTTCTAACTCGGGAGACAGAACTGCTTTCCGGCTAATTGATAAACGAATAAGTTCTTCTGGACTCATATCACACTTTGAATACCTCTCCTCCGTCCCTTTAGGCACACCGAAAGTTTTTAAAGCATTATTTAAATAACCCATCTGTTTACTTCTTACAGAATTTAAGGCCACTTGGATTCCAATTTTTGTATTTTGGCGGCATCTGCAATGATAGCCAGCAAAATTAAAATCAAAATTCAGCATTAGGAATTTTGCGTTAAAAACATGTTTGAATATTTTTGAAAGTTAACCAACAATTGATAAAACACTCAAGTCTATTAAACTACATTGATATGCAGCAACCGTGCAATATTAAAATGAACTTACCTTGCTTTATTTATATGTTTAGCCAATAAAGTTATAGATGCAAATATGAACACAATTCAGATTTGTACACGAACTACATGTGGAAATGAACTGAGAAGACCACTGATATATCAGTGCACTTCATTAAGGAGGTCGCGGTATCCCTTACAAGATGGCGCTACCTACAGGTAATATAGCACTATATCAAATTAGGCGACTGTCTCAAATTTGGGGGCTTTCCTCTATATAGTAAATAGTCAATATTTTTATGATACATCTAACGGATCTTGAGCACCATAATTAATAATACTATGTTATAATACCTTGAGTGCTAAGAATAATATTCATTAATACTAAAAAAAATGAAAACCCAAAATACATCTGTTTATTGCTATTTTATAATTTGCTGGCTATTTTCATGATTATATTTAAATCTTTATCAGAGAGAAAACCCAGCCAGCATGTAACGTACCTGGGCACTTTTGTGATGTTCCTTTTAGGTGACAAAGTTACATTCATTTGTAAGGTGCCACACACCGCTCAGTTACATAGTTCCTAGATGTAGAATGTACCATAGTGACTTTTTTGCTACATACTTGTGTGATATCTATGAGATATTAATAAAATGTGGAAATTTGAGGTCATATGAATAACATAAATTATATATAACATGTATGTATTTTTGTAACTTTAACTAAACGTGCCTTATTCATGTTACATATAAGTACCTTTAATGTTTCGAATTTTTCTGCACTCACGACCCATAACGTAACATAACCTTAACTTTGTTATTTCCTGTCCTGGCGTTCTAGCACAGTCTATTAGTTCTAGTAGTGTGCCTGGCGTCATTGCTTTATTCAATCAAAGCCATCCAAGATTCAAAACTTGTTTTTATTTTATAGTTTTATGCAGTTTTATGTTTATGTTTGTCTTTGGTGAGAAGTTTTGTGGAAGAATATTTATTCTTTCAGTGATAAACAATAAGCGGTAAACATGTATAAACCGATAAAAACCTTTCGGCAAGATACAGAAGACACTACTGCGACTGCGGCAGCAGGTATTTAAAACGATCAAGTCTCCATCACCCTTTTTGATCAGAAAAACAACAGTCCCCCAAGATGAGATTGACAGTCCCTCTTGAACTGAATGAGATTAATCCATTACCTATCACCTCTTCAATTCCTAATTTTTAAGAAAACTGTTTTTAAAAAATTTCAAGTGATTTTGAATTTTGAATGTAAGTACGACTCCAAAGACATAATATCATCCCTATGTTCCTAATTTTTGTCTTCAACTTCTTACTTAGTGTTCTGTTAATAAAATGTTTTTTTTATTTATTTTACTTTTATTTCTGCTTATTTTACCATTAACAAAAATCATCCCATAAATCAGTTACATAAACATTAGAAATTATAATATCCTTAATAGTTCCAAGTCCAAGTAGAATGTTAATATTACAAAACTAGTAACTATTTATAAAAGCTACATTATATCATGTTGATACATATCAGTAACGAATTTAAGGCAAATGTTTCTAATATTACTATTTATGATAATTATTTACATTAGCGGAAATCTCTCCAGAAATGTTGATCAAGGGAGGTTTCCGCTAATGTAAATAATTACCATAAATAGTAATATTAGAAAAATATGCCTTAAATTCATTACCGATGTGTATCAACAGAATGTAATGTATAGCTTTTAAATGTCCGACAAGTACATAATAAGTACTTCATAATGGAATGTTGGCATTACATTAGCAACGGACATCTCTTAAGTACATTACCAGGAACATTTAAAGTGATGTCTCACAAAGGTCACAACAATACTTCATCGAGATGTACTTTTAAGGTGCACCAGGGAGGACATTTGGTGATTGTATGTCCTTCTATGCAACATAAACAGTACTTTTGTTGCGACATCGCATGTACTAGATGCACTTTAAAAGTACATCGTCAGTACGTTCCTGTGCTGGCTGGGAATTTAGTTAAATTGTTACAAATTATTTGTTGAATTATTACCGGGTAAATATAGAGTAGCAACTATTATAATATATCATTATAAAGAAAAAACTTAATGCAATTGAATGGCATAAACATTTTTGGATCATATTTGCAAATAGACACTGTAGAGAAATTACAAGTGTGCCACTGAGCTCTACGTGAAAAAAATCTATCAGAACCAATTTTCATCGTTCCAATAACTCAGCTATTCTCCGAAGTAAAAGTTTTTTTTTTAAATTTCGCCTTGTATCTCAAAAACGAAGAGGTCTATAAAAGTACTGATTACAGCATCTTCACTTTATCGAAGAAGTAGTCCAGTGTTGTGAAAAGGGTAGTATGACGTGACTTTAGGAGTACAGGTATTATTGGAGAAACATCAATAGTTACAGACGATATTTATTTACATATGTAATTGTATGATAATGACATTTGTAATTAAAGTTCGTTGTACGCATATTTTTATTTAAATATTTCAGTAGTTGATTATGAAATCGTTACCACCGATTTATCATTTATCTGAAATAAATTCGGTATAATTCAAATTATCCAAAACAATAATTGTTATATGTCTTAATTACATTATGTTAAATATGAACATTTATTTAACAAAATAAATTTTTTAGCTAACTGTAAGTCGAAAGCTGAACTGAAGGGACAATTATATGAAAAGAATGAAGAACAATATCTAAAATATACTACTTTTGAATTACATGTAGATGTTGGTGAAGGACAAATCTTGCTACAAAATTTATTTAATGGTGACAAAATATTACGTAAGTTATTACTATTTATAATGATAACTTTATACATAACATAATATAAAATACTCATACCGTTTTTTTATTTCTTTATAAAGACTTAAATTGTTCTGCAGAAAATATTATAAGTGTTTTAAAAATATATTTTTTCTGTCTGGGTAGTAGTTAGTAAGTGTTGAAAATTGTAATTGTATGGGCTGCTCCCAAATTTTACAAATTTACTGATGGCCTTACCACTATGTTTTGCTAAACACTCCCGTTTGGGGTTGTCAGTGTTGTAAACATATCAAAATGCAATACATGTCTGTGCAGTAAAATCATTTTTTATGTAAAAACAAAGGTCCTTCGACAAAAAATTAGAAGCATCATCACATAATTTTCCAAATGGTTCTTCGAGCCGGATTTGAAACAGCTATCTGCGAATTATATTGCTCAGTGCATCGAAAACAGTAAGTGAACTTCAAAAGTTGGTAACGTTTAAGCAAATCAATCACCAGTTGATCATTTCAAATACTGTATTATACATTAAATCAAATCTAAGCATCTCAAGTCCATAATTAAGCAGAAATAGTAAGTAAGCAGTAATAACAAAGACGAAGTTGCAACGGCGCATCGCCCGTCAAGGGCTAATCGAATCTAGATTCCGAACCTCACGCGCAACGGGTATTTCAGCAACAAGAGAAGACATCGTTAAACATACATAGTGTCATAGGCATAGGCTGCATAATACGAAATGATGGCGAAAACAGCAACGCTCGAGTTTTGTACGGGGTCCAGTATATAAACCACCCCTACGGACCAATCCCTGCGCGCCATAGCGTCCGATGCACCCCATTGGCCTAGCGCGTCAGATATACCTCCTAGACACCCCAGAGGGGATAAAAATAGTGAGTCCCGAGCAGCGGTGTGAGTACCGAGTTTCGAGACAACTTGTGCGAGCCGAGTGTTGTGTACAGTGAAGTGGAAGCCCCACAAACACTTGTCTTCTCTAAGACAAACAAAACTAGTCTTCTTTAAGACATACCAAACGCAACAATAATCGTTTGAGGAATTTCAGTCCAGGCAGAAAGGTCTCAAACATTTTCGTCTCAGTGAAGTACGTCGAGGAGGACGACGTCGCGGTCGCTCACCCCTATGGATAGCGACGCCGCGAGCGGCAGCGAGATGATAGCAGGCCTAGCAGGCCTAGCAGCCCTGCATCATCCGTAGAGAGTGAATTAACTCAATACAGATCACCTTCGAGGGAAGGAAATCTAGCTGTGGAGAACGCTAGACTAGAGCGCGAGAATAAGGAGCTTCGCGTCTCCGTAGAAAAAATCCCGCCAACTCCGCGAGCAAACGGAGAAAATAAAACAAATGGAGGAGGCGGCCGAAAGCCGCCACCAAGAAATGCTGCGCTGCACCAATTGAGCGGTAGCAACTCAAAAGGGCAACTCCTTGGCATCGGACGAAGAGCCATCCAAGATAGTCAAGACTGGTGAAGCATCGGTGAGACTGATCAAGACCATATTGCACCCAGAGTTGACGTACGCTGGAGAGGTATGGGGATACGCAGCGAAGTCGCCTTGCGTTACGCGACGGGGACCCGCAGAGTTGAGAAGAAGTTGAGACATAAGAAAACGTAACTGAAGAAGAAGTAGGAAGTAATGGAGTGGGAGGAGCAAAATCAAAAACCAAAACTAGATAACAAAAAACAAAAAGGAATTAAATAACATACTACTGTTTTTTCCTTTTTTCACATAATCACCATACATTCCTACATATAAAATTTTGAAAATAATATAAAAGATGTGCAATATGTAGAATGTATATAAAATAAGCTAGTATATTAAACTGTAGCATATTATATTTCGTTATACTCGTTCAATTAGATAACACATATAGTAACACCATTGCAGGCTTTATCGAGCACATTTAAAAGATAATTTCATAACCTCTATTTATAGCCTAGTTTCGGTTTATACTTTCGTAACACGATTTTTAAAAGAACACAAATTTCAGAAACTTTTTAAAACTATTCATTGGACGTTTACTATAGTAGGTTCATCAATAGATATTACAGCAACAAATAGTAAACAAGAATTTAATGCTCAATCACAAGGTTTATATAATAATATAATATAATAATAGTTCATTTTGTACTGCCATTAACCTCTATTTGCAACCTTGCAATAAATGCAGTAACACGGGTCGAAGATCTATATCCGCCCGTCGTGAAATGGCAATATATCTTTCCTCAGCAAATTTATATATATTATGTAGATATTATGAAATAAAATTAGAGTTTAACATGAACCGTGTTTCCATGAACACCTTTAGAACTACATGGCGAACCTGCCAACTAAAAATTTTCAAAAAAAAAATTAGTGAAAGTGCAAAATGGGAAATCAGAATACAAAAGAAGAAATTTTAGTAAATCAAAATAATGGTCCACAAATATTTATTCTGCAATAATTATTTCTGGAACAATACTCTTAATACCACTTTTAGTGATCTGCTGCTTAGGAATCTTCTTCTGCACAAAAATGTTTAAGAAACGAATCACCGCAAGTGTTATAAGAGACATAAAAGTACAGGCAAGAACATCAGTTTGAAAATAATAATTATAAGTGAAAATAATAATAAGTGGAAATTAAAACTTAAGTGAAAAAGTAATACAAAAATTAATTAGTGCAAACATATTAATTTAAATAAATAAAAGACTAAATATAAAAGTTTAAATCACTTCTATAATCGTTACAAAAACATTCTCGCAACGAATTTTCAAATAAAAGTTTCCGACAACAAACACAAATTGTTGCCCACCCTGGACCACTGTCAGTTAGCAGCCTTCGACAAAATTGAGACCACCTCCAACCAGGCCCAGTAAAAACCATCTCCGACGAGACCTAGCGAAAACCTTCTTCTACCAGGCTTAACAACTTCATCCGACCAGGCTCAGAAGACACTCCAAAATATGTGTCAAGTGAAGGTGTAAGTTGTCTAGTTATAATATGTAATAATTTATGACTTCCTATCAATCTTTATTATCCATTTTAGCAGATACAGAAGTAATTAATAAGAATTTAAGAAAACAGCCTTATAGAGTATATAAAGAGCCGAGTCTTTTGCAAAAATTAAATCAAATAAAACTTCTGCATACAAATTTTGTTGAAACATATACTTCTCTAGAGAAAATGTTAATTTAGCTGATAAATTAGTAATTAATGACATAAAATTCAAATTTAAAACATTAGTAAATGACTGTAATAACCGAATTGATAATTTGTTGCAAATGTCTATTAAAGAACCTAGTAATATAAGTAATATATCATTTGAGCAATCATCTAGTTTAAGTAAAACTAATTTAGAAAACGTATTTGAAGAGGTAATTATCAAAATGGAATTTGATTTTAAAGTAGCTTCACATATTATACCAGATTTGTCAGGTGAACCTGACAATGTTGTTGATTTTATTGATGCTGCCGAATATTACAATGATTCATTAAAAGACGAAGCAAATAAAAAACAACTTTTAATTTTTATTTTAAAAACTAAAATTAAAGGTAAGACAAAAAATACTTTAATTTATGACCCCAAAAATTTTAGCGAATTAAAGAAAACTATCACCGATCGTTTTAAACCAAAAAAGACGCTTGCATCAGTTCATTCAGAATTAAGTAAAGTTAAGCAAGGCCCAAAAGCTCGTGATACGATAATAAAACTAAATGATCAAGTGGCATTAAATTTTTTTAAAAATGGTCTAAATAAAGATATTAGAGGCGTAATTTTAGCGTCAAGAGTAAAAACATTTAATGAAGCAGTTGAAATAGCACTAGAAGCTGAAGTTTCTCAGTCTCAGACAGTTAGTCCTACTCAAAATTTACAAAATATTTACCATGTTAAAAGAAAACATTTTCGCGGAAACAGGTATAATAATCGACATATACGAGGTACTCGAGGTAGACCAGGTACTAATGTCACAAATCGGTATGAAAATAATAGCCACAATAACTATAATCAAAACCAACAAAATTTTAGCCAACAATTTAGAGGGCATAAAAATCAAAATTACTCATATAGAGGTAGATATCCTCATCGTGGACAATATTTACAAAGTCGACGACCCTACCAACGTAACACTCGGTACGTTTACTCACAAAACACCAAACCGTCGAAAAACTACCAAGACCAACTCTCTCGATCAAATCAGAGAAGTGTGAGGGAGTTGGATACGATAACGGAAAATTTATATTTTTAACTACTGGTGAAACAAATTATATCGAGATATTTTGTGAAATGACAGGCAAATTGACAACTTTTCTAATTGATACCGGAGCAGATATTAGTCTTTGTAAAATCCCTTGCATTAATCATCGTCAAGTCAAAAATATAACCCCCAAAATAAATGTCAGACAGGAGGCATCACAAAATCTAAAAGTGAAACCTTTGGCAATACTGCAACTAATATATATATATTAATAAGCAAAATAAATTAACACACAAATTTCATTTAGTAAGTGGTGATTTTCCAATTGTAACAGATGGTATAATAGGTAGATTTTTTGTCAAAATATAACTGTAAAATAGATTATAATACTTGAACTTTAAGTATATTTTTTTAAACACGAGGAACACGTCATTCCTTTAAAAATTAAATTGCCTTACACTAACAAAATTGAGATACCTGCTAGGACAGAAATTGTATGTCCTATAGACAGATATTTTTCTGAAGACTGTTTAATTTTAAATCAAGAAATAAAAAAAGGAATATTTATTGCTAACACATTAGTTTCAAAATTTGGCATACATATTAGATTAATTAATACGACTTGTAATGATGTCGTAATATTTAAAACTGCAGACACAACCGCTCTCAGATTACGAAATTTGTAAAACAGCTGTAAATAAATATGACATTCAGGTTAGTCATTGTTTGTTGGCGATAACATAAGAAAAACGCATTTAGCAAAGCGGACTGTAACGATAATAATTTTAATTAAATTTGGGCAGTTAACTTACCAAGGTCGAGCTGGTACGGAGGGGGCAGACGGGATTATTGGTTGCAACAAGTTTTCTTGACTGCACAAGCAAAATTGTCTTGTAATAGCACGGTTGTTTACACATCAAATTTGAGCTCAAGCACTAACAAATTTCACTGTAGCAATTGTGTAGAATAGTAATGTCTTGTGTTTTCAGCGGCTTCGTTCTAACGTCGAACCTGTTGCTTCTTTTCGCACGATACCAATACAATACCTCTCTTGTCTCTTGGAGAAAAAAAGGGATGAGCGGGAAAGGTATGAAGGTTGCCAACTGCCTAATATTTTAAATTTGAATATGAATAATTGCCCGCGTTATTCATTGCAGTGCTCGAGGGTCGGAATAAATACAATTAAAAAATTAAATTACAAAACAAAAAGGAATAAATGAGTGGTATCCGAACAGTCATAGAATAACACAGTTATTTGAGGAATTGAAATTTAATAACGTAGACACCGATGCTTTGGAATCAATCAAAAATATTTGTAAAGAATATAATTACATTTTTTACTTAAAAGGTGATAATCTTTCTGCTAACAATTTTTTACAAACAAAAAATTAGAGTAACAGATAATGATCCAGTATACATAAACAATTATAGATTACCACAATCACAAAAAGACGAAATAATGAGACAAGTACAAAAATTATTGAGAAATGACACAATTGAACATTCCACTAGTCCATATAAGTCACCCTTATTAGTAGTCAAGAAAAAGTCTAGTACAGAAAAACCAGATTGGCGATTGGTAGTAGATTTTAGACAATTAAATAAAAAAAGTATTCAAGAAGTTTCCACTGCCTAATATCGAAGATATTTTAGATGAATTAGGTCAAGCTAAATATTTTTCTACAATATTATTATTATTATTATTATTATTATTATTATTATTATTATTATTATTATTATTATTATTATTTTTTTTTTTTTCCAGTAAACACCTTCCGAAGCTCCGACACATTCGGAGATGTTCTGGAGAGTCAAGCAATGACCACTCTCCACTCCGTGGAGTCAGTAATCATTGCGCCCGTAAATCGTGTGTTCTGAGCAGACGTAGCGAACCAAGGACGATTGCCTTCTGCATTCTGCCGGCTAAGATCTCTGCCGAATTTCGACAAGCCGGTATGATCTTTAAATCAGAAAGCAACGTATGTCTCATTCCACCCAGGACGCCTATAATTAGCACCACAATCTTAACAGAGTGGTCTGGATACAGCCTGCGGAGCTCGGAGAGAAGATCTCGATATTTCCTCCGTTTTTCCTCCTCTTTTAGGACGATGTTGTTCTCTGCGGGAGCCGAGAACTCAATCACAAACATCGTCCTAAGCTGGTGGTCGAGGAGGACTACATCAGGCTTATTGGCTTGGATTTGCCTGAGGGTGGGGAATGAATAGTTCCAATAAATTCGGCACTTCTCATTCCCACTACGGATTCTATATCCCCGGAGCATAAGGCAGCACTGGCGTCTCGTCTATCTCATACGAGTGTCGTAAATGATAATACAACACCCGTAAGCCTGAATCGTATATATCGGACAGGCAGACAGGAGATGCATAAGCGTCTCCGGCGCTTGGCGGCAGGCCCTGCAGCTGGTATCAGGAACCTCGATACCCAAGACACGACTACGATAGACGAGTGTGTTAATTACACCATCTTGGCAAGCCATTATGAATCCCTCGGTCTCAGAGTTCAGCCCCGCTGACCTCAATAAAGCACAGGTCAGCGTTTCAGATAAGCCAAGCCCATCTAGATGAGGGTAGAAGAGAGCATGCTTTGGCTTATCCTTTTGTAGCTGCAGTAGATGACGCGTTTCTGCAGCTTTAATTAGGCTTTTAACTGAGCAGGGTCCGACTCGGTGACAGAGTCTGGATTTCCCGCTCAGTATCGAACACGAGACCAAGTTCATCGGCTGCTCTTCTCGCTGCCTTATACACAAACGCTCCTATCCCTGCTGCTTCATGGTCTTGGACCATGCAGAGAAGTGGATCCGAGCTCCTGATGACTTTGCAGGCCTCCTCCAAAACCACTCTGCCCTGGAGACACTCCAAACTCAAGAGTCCACGGCCTCCCCGATTTCTTGGGAAGTATAGCCGCGGAACGGACGATCTTGGATGCAAACTCCGATGGAGATGCATCATTTTACGGGTCCCTACATCGAGTTGCCTCAGCTCTTCTTGTGTCCATTTCACTACTCCAAAGGAGTAGAGAAGGATCGGAACGGCAAGCATATTTGTGGCACTCACCTTGTTCTTACCCGACAGCTCCGAAGACCAGATCTGTCGGAGGCGGTGCCGATACCTGCCGCGGAGAGCGTTTTCACCGTTGCCACCTCATGAGTGCCCCGCTGTGGGACACCCAAATAGGTGTACGACTCTCCGGCATCTAGATAGTGAAAGATGCTTCCGTCTATGAGCTGGGCGTCCTCTCCGTATGGACCGCATCGTCCTCTCTTGAGATGAACCAGTGCACATTTGTCCAGCCCGAACTCCATCCCAACCGCCTGCGTGTACTCATGTACCACTATTATTATTATTATTATTATTATTATTATTATTATTATTATTATTTTTTTTTTTTTTTTTTCAGTAAACACCTTCCGAGGCTCCGACACATTCGGAGATGTTCTGGAGAGTCAAGCAATGACTACTCTCCACTCCGTGGAGTCAGTAATCATTGCGCCCGTAAATCGTGTGTTCTGAGCAGACGTAGCGAACCAAGGACGATTGCCTTCTGCATTCTGCCGGCTAAGATCTCTGCCGAATTTCGACAAGCCGGTATGATCTTTAAGTCAGAAAGCAACGTATGTCTCATTCCACCCAGGACGCCTATAATTAGCACCACAATCTTAACAGAGTGGTCTGGATACAGCCTGCGGAGCTCGGAGAGAAGATCTCGATATTTCCTCCGTTTTTCCTCCTCTTTAGGACGATGTTGTTCTCTGCAGGAGCCGAGAACTCAATCACAAACATCGTCCTAAGCTGGTGGTCGAGGAGGACTACATCAGGCTTATTGGCTTGGATTTGCCTGAGGGTGGGGAATGAATAGTTCCAATAAATTCGGCACTTCTCATTCCCCACTACGGATTCTATATTCCCCGGAGCATAAGGCAGCACTGGCGTCTCGTCTATCTCATACGAGTGTCGTAAATGATAATACAACACCCGTAAGGCTGAATCGTGTCTTTGGATATACGCTGTAGCCGCATATACCGGACAGGCCGACAGGAGATGCATAAGCGTCTCCGGCGCCTGGCGGCAGGCCCTGCAGCTGGTATCAGGAACCTCGATACCCAAGACACGACTACGATAGACGAGTGTGTTAATTACACCATCTTGGCAAGCCATTATGAATCCCTCGGTCTCAGAGTTCAGCCCCGCTGACCTCAAAAAGCAAAGGTCAGCCTTTCAGATAAGCCAAGCCCCTCTAGATGACGGTAGAAGAGACCATGCATTGGCTTATCCTTATGTAGCTGCAGAAGATGACGCTTTCTGCAGCTTTAATTAGGGCTTTTAACTGAGCAGGATCCGACTCGGTGACAGAGTCTGGATTTTCCCGCTCAGTATCGAACACGAGACCAAGTTCATCGGCTGCTCTTCTCGCTGCCTTATACACAAACGCTCCTATCCCTGCTGCTTCATGGTCTTGGACCATGCAGAGAAGGGGATCCGAGCTCCTGATGACTTTGCAGGCCTCCTCCAAAACCACTCTGCCCTGGAGACACTCCAAACTCAAGAGTCCACGGCCTCCCCAATTACTTCTTCTTCTTCTTATTATTATTATTATTATTATTATTATTATTATTATTATTATTATTATTATTATTATTATTATTATTATTATTATTATTATTATTATTATTATTATTATTATTATTATTATTATTATTATTATTATTATTATTATTATTATTATTATTATTATTATATTGTCACGGATTTCCCAATCCGTCTTTTTCTTACTTCCAGAAAAACAATCCGTTAATAAATTACTTCTTTATTAACTACTGAACACTACTAATTACAGGTCAACTAAACACTTATTTAATTAATCGCTATCTAAATCACTTTGATATCTCCAACTAAACACTTTAATTCAGACTGTAATACAAGACTTATACAAGACTAACTAACTCGGCCGTTTATTCTTCTTTTATAGACCCAACGAATATTCCAGGTATATTCCAGTATCTCTAGATCCCTTTTCTCGTACGACTGGAACGCTTCTCGTCGTTTCCACGGTTTTCTGGTAACGCCTCGATTCACGCATGTTGTTTGTTTACCAGAATGGCGTAGGGGCGATCGGAGCAATCTTAGGCAATTCGCTGTGCCACAGTCGTCGGTTTGGGAGTGAGTGGGGCAAATTCCGTGACACTGCCCCCTCCTTAGGACCGATCGTCCCGATCGGATACACCTCTATACGGGGACAGACGCTCCAGATGGACGACCTTCATCTTACTCCTGGGAGTCCTCTGTATCCGGTAGACGACATCATTGATTCTCTTAATGACTGTGTAGGGGCCCTCCCAACGGTTCTGTAGTTTAGGCGATCTTCCTTTCTTCCGCGTGGGGTTGTACAGCCACACCAGGTCACCTTGTTGGAATCCGACTGTATTGGCCCGGACGTCGTATCGAGTCTTCATGCGATCGCTCTCTAGTCGCATTCGAGATCTGACTTGATCGTGTACGGCTGCTAGTCTTCGTTCTAGCTCATGGGTGTAAGTGTCTGGCTCGGTGGGCTGTTCCGCAGGACGACCAAATACCAAATCTGCTGGAAGGCGAAGCTCTCTTCCAAAGATAATCCTTGCGGGAGTCTTCCCAGTAGTTTCATGGACAGCTGAGCGGTAAGCTAACAGGAAGAGTGGAATGAGCTTGTCCCAGTCTGTTTGGTTCTCGTTCACAAACATCCTCAGATTGGTTTCTAGTGTGGCGTTGAAGCGTTCCACCATACCATCTGACTGGGGATGCAGTGGGGTGGTCCTGGTTTTCCGTATTCCCATAAGCTCGCAGACCTTTCGGAACACACCTGATTCGAAATTTCTGCCCTGATCTGAATGCAGTTCCATGGGCACACCAAATCTGCAGAACAGGTTGTTGACTAGGGCTTCTGCTACGGTCGTGGTCTCTTGATTGGGAAGAGGGTATACTTCCGGCCATTTGCTGAAGTAGTCCATGGCTACTAGCAGATATCGGTTGCCACTTTGGGTTTTCGGAAATGGGCCAGCGATATCAATGGCAATCCTCTCGAACGGTGCTCCTACGATGTACTGGCGCATTTTGCCTCTGGAATGGGTCTTCGGTCCCTTGCTGGCTGCACATACGTCACATTTTCGGCACCAATCTTCTACATCCGTTCTACAGCTCAACCAGTAGAAACGCTCCCTAATCTTCTGTAGAGTCCTATTGATACCGAAATGGTCACCACCGTTACCTCCATGTACTTCCTGCAGCACTTCCTTGACCCGGGACCTCGGGAGTAGTACTTGTTTCTTGACCTCCGTTCCGTCATTGTTCTCCCATGCTCTTTTTAGGACGCCGTCTTCCAACACCAAGGAATTCCATTGAGCCCAATAGCTCTTTAATGTTGGACTTTTACTGCTGACTTCAGCCCATGAAGGTCGGTTGTTGTCTTCTTTCCAGTCTAGTAAGGGCTTGATGTCACAGTCAGCTTGCTGGTCTTCCCGAATCGCCGCTGAACTCCATCTGTCTTCAGGTTGGGCTGCTACCACCTTACAAGGAACTGATGAGATGTCCTCTTTCTTTTCAAGACTACTACAGTGTTTGCAGTTGACAGGACAGGGTCTCCTAGAGAGGGCATCTGCATTTCCATGTTTCCTGCCGGCTCGATGTTCAACAACAAAGTGATATTCTTGCAGCCGTTCCAGCCACCTGGCCATCTGCCCTTCAGGGTTCTTAAACTGGAGCAGCCATTTAAGGGAAGCGTGATCCGTTCTGAGGAGGAATTCTTGGCCATACAAGTATTTGTGAAAGTGTTCTAGACTCTTGACGATGGCAAGCAATTCTTTCCGAGTCACACAATAGTTCTTTTCGGCTTTTGACAGGACTTTGCTGAAGTAGCCCACTACTCGCTCTTGGCCATCTTGTACTTGAGAAAGAACTCCACCAATTCCAATGTTGCTTGCGTCCGTGTCCACTATAAATGGTTGTCCAGGCATTGGGTATGTCAAAATCGGGGTAGTGCAGAGAGCCTCTTTCAGCGTCTCAAAGGCTTGCTGGCATCTCGGAGTCCATTCGAACGGGATGTTGTCTTCTGTCAGTTTATGAAGAGGCTTGGCAATGTCCGAGAATCCTTGGACAAATCGTCGATAGTATGTGCATAGGCCGAGAAAACTTCGAACTTGATGTTTGTCTTTAGCAACCGGCCAGTTCTTTATGCACTCTGTCTTCTCCGGGTCTGTTTTCACACCTTTTGGAGTAATAATGTGGCCTAGGTATCTAACCTCCTTTTGGAACAGACTGCATTTCTTCGGGTTCAACTTCAGGTTCGCTGCTTTCAACTTTTTGAACACTTCGGACACGTTCTTCAGGTGCTCCTGGAAAGAGCGTCCCAGCACCACCACGTCGTCCAAGTAAATCAAGCAGGTCTCCCAATGCAGGCCATGAAGTACAGTTTCCATCAGTCGTTCAAAAGTGGCAGGGGCATTACATAGACCAAATGGCATTACATTGAACTGCCACAATCCATTTCCGGTAGTGAACGCTGTCTTTTCCTTGTCTTCTGGGCTGACCTCGACTTGCCAATATCCACTTTTTAAATCCAAAGTGGAAAACCATTGCGCACCAGCCAAGGTGTCCAGAGTATCGTCAATTCTTGGTAGTGGGTAACTGTCTTTCTTGGTGACGTCATTTAATTTTCTGTAGTCCACACAAAATCGGGTGGAGCCGTCTTTCTTCTTGACCAGGACTACAGGAGAAGCCCAAGGACTCTGAGATGGCTCTATGGTGCCTTGATTTTGCATCTCGATTAACATCTTGTTAACTTCTTCTCGCTTGGCTAGTGGAAGTCCTCGTGGTGGCTGCTTTATAGGAGATGATGAACCAGTATCGATTCGATGCTTCACTACATTTGTTCTCCCAAAGTCGCCTGGTTTAAGTGCAAACACATCTTCAGTTTCACTTAGCAGCTCTTCCAGTTGTTCCACCTCCATCTCTGTTAATCTTTCTTTGGCCCTATCCACGATGTCCCTTAGACATTCCGGTAGATTGGTCTTGTTTGGTTTCTTCTCCATTTCGTTGTTTTCTTTGAGTGTTCTGACCATGGCAACAGGTTCACAGACTCCTACTTCAGTTCCCTTTGTAATTTTCTGTGGAAAGGTTTTCAGGTTAACTACCCGTACTATTGTCGTTTTCTCTGGTTTAATCAGGGTGCGGCCGGTGACTATAGATTTATTGAACAGATCCGGATTACTGGGTTCCACCACTCCAACACTGCAAGACATTTCCCCATCCATTACAGTGGCAACTAATGTTTCGGTCTGACCAGGTAGTACCACATCTTCTTTAACAACGAGTCTCCGTACAGCGTTATTCTCAGTGGTGGTCGTTAGCACTACTTCCTCACCCATTATCCGTAGCGTACCAGCATTCAAATCTAAGTACACCCCCTTTGCTCGTAGTAAGTCTAGTCCGAGTATGACATTGTCCGATATATCTGCTACTAGGGCTCTGTGTTTGAATTTGACGTCTCCTAATTCTATTTCAAGCTCGCATTCCCCCTTGACTGGCAGTTGTTGTCCATTGGCTGTTGTAAGGACATAACGCTTGGCAGGGCTCTTAATACGCCAATCACCAATAATATCCGGTCGTACAATAGTTCTTGCCGCTCCAGTGTCGATTACCATAGGGAACATACGACCAAAAATAATGCCTTCTACTAGCAAGGAGTCAGAGTCCTGGAGACGTGTCAACGTAATTTCTTCTCGTGGGGCATGGTAGGAGGACGCAGCCGGCTTTTGCCCCGTTAAGCCGGCTGAGCCTAGTTTTCCTGTGCAGATGCCGCCTGGGAGTCGCGCTTTTGCTGATCCGCGACCGGGGCCCTACACTGTCTCTTCAGATGCCCCGTCTGCCCACAGTTCCAACATTGGAGAGGGCGATCTCTTCGGCTGCCAGGTTGTTCTCTCTTCGGATTGGTAGTTGGGCTGAGTTTCTCAATGACCTCCTTCAACGTTTTGATTATGTCTCCATTTCCCATATTATCGCTGTTATCACTGATGGCTCGAACTTTAACATGTCTACCGGATGCCATCTTTGCTGCTTCAAATTCCAGTGCATGCGAAAGAGCGTCATTCAACGTTTTAGGTCTAGCAAGCCGTAGTGCCTGCTGTGTTTCGCAATCTCTTAGGCCGTCGATAAACACTTGGCTGGTCTACAAATTCGGACGGGGCTGTTGGATATGCCAATCGAACCAGTCGAGCAACGTCTGTCTCAAAATGTTGTAAATTCTCTCCACTCTGCTGGTGACGATTCTTTAATTGTGCCTGGTACACTTGCTGCAGGTGCTTATCCCCATATCTCATTTCCATATGTTGTTTTAGAATGTCGTAGTTATTCTGTTGCCCAGCAGGAACTCCTTGTAAGACGTCAAGAGCTTCCCCTCGTAGAGCAACTATTAAAGCGGTAGCCTTTTCGTAATCAGACCACTCGTTTGCTGCAGCTGCTGCTTCAAACTGACGCAGATATACATTCCAGGAAACCTTACCATCGAATTCAGGGGGTTTCGTCTTCTAAGTTCGGATAATAGGTCCTTCTGATTTGATTACGCCCTCTTTTGTTACCTTGTCTAATTTATGTCGAAGCTTTTCGCAGGTTTCTCTAACCAAGTTTATTTCTTCGTCTATTTCCTTTTTTTTGTGCTAACAGTTCTTCATTCATTTCTTTTCTTTGTTCTAACAGTTTCTCCTGTACTGTATTTTCTAATTTTTCTAACTTCACCTGCATTTCGTTTGTCTGAGTTCTCATTTCCTGTTGTATTATCTGCATCTGTTCTTTCATTTTATACCCTTGTTCTTCTAATTTATTTTCGAATTTCTCCTGCATCGCTTGTCCCTGTTCTTCTAATTTCTTTTCTAATCTCTCCTGCATCGTTTGGGACTGATCTTCGATTTTATGTCCTTGTTCTTCAAATTTTTCCTGCATTGTTTTCGTCTGGTCTTCCAGTTTATGTCCCTGCTCTTCTAATTTCTCTTGCATCGTCTTCGTCTGGTCTTTCATTTCCTGTTGCATTGTCTGCATCATTTCTAACAGTTTTGCCATTTGTACATCCATATTGACTTGACTTCTAGTTACAGGCATTCACTCTCTTTGGAATCCTCTAAAATGTCCAGGAATGTGTTTGTAAATGTCACAGTTGACTTCCTTACAATGAAACGAGTGCAGTGATATGCCACACTTCGGTATAAAGTTCTAGAATGTTCGAGAATGTCCTTCGGAATAACACCGTTCACTTCCTTAAGTCACGACGAGTGCAGTGATATGTCGCACTTGGGTCTTTGTCTCACTTCGGTATAAAGTTCTAGAATGTTCGAGAATGTCCTTCGCAAATAGCACCGTTCACTTCCTTAAGTCACGACGAGTTCGGCGATATGTCACACTTGGGTCTTTGTTTTACTCCCGTACAAAGTTCTAGAATGTTCGAGAATGTCTTTCGCAAATACCACCGTTCACTTCCTTGAGTCACGACGAGTGCAGTGATATGTCACACTTGGGTCTTTGTCGCACTCCCGTACAAAGTTCTAGAATGTTCGAGATTGTCCTTCGCGAATAACACCGTTCACTTCCTTAAGTCAAGACGAGTGCAGAGATATATTATACTTGGGTCTTTGTCTCACTCCCGTACAAAGTTCTAGAATGTTCCAGATTGTCCTTCGCGAATACCACAGTTCACTTCTTTAAGTCACGACGAGTGCAGTGATATATCACACTTGGGTATTTGTCTCACTCCTGTACAAAGTTCTAGAATGTTCGAGATTGTCCTTCGCGAATACCACCGTTCACTTCCTTGAGTCACGACGAATGCGGTGATATGCCACACTTGAGTCTTTATTCCACCCGCGCACAGGGTTCCAGAAAGTTCTTCAAACTTCCACTCAAATCCCACTTTGTGGACAGGGTTCCAGAAAGCTCTTTAAAACTTCCAGTTAAATCCCACTTCTGACACCAAATTGTCACGGATTTCCCAATCCGTCTTTTTCTTACTTCCAGAAAAACAATCCGTTAATAAATTACTTCTTTATTAACTACTGAACACTACTAATTACAGGTCAACTAAACACTTATTTAATTAATCGCTATCTAAATCACTTTGATATCTCCAACTAAACATTTTAATTCAGACTGTAATACAAGACTTGTACAAGACTAACTAACTCGGCCGTTTATTCTTCTTTTATAGACCCAACGAATATTCCAGGTATATTCCAGTATCTCTAGATCCATTTTCTCGTACGACTGGAACGCTTCTCGTCGTTTCCACGATTTTCTGGTAACGCCTCGATTCACGCATGTTGTTTGTTTACCAGAATGGCGTAGGGGCGATCGGAGCAATCTTAGGCAATTCGCTGTGCCACAGTCGTCGGTTTGGGAGTGAGTGGGGCAAATTCCGTGACACTATTATTACATTCGGAGATGTTCTGGAGAGTCAAGCAATGACCACTCTCCACTCCGTGGAGTCAGTAATCATTGCGCCCGTAAATCGTGTGTTCTGAGCAGACGTAGCGAACCAAGGACGATTGCCTTCTGCATTCTGCCGGCTAAGATCTCTGCCGAATTTCGACAAGCCGGTATGATCTTTAAGTCAGAAAGCAACGTATGTCTCATTCCACCCAGGACGCCTATAATTAGCACCACAATCTTAACAGAGTGGTCTGGATACTGCCTGCGGAGCTCGGAGAGAAGATCTCGATACTTCCTCCGTTTTTCCTCCTCTTTTAGGACGATGTTGTTCTCTGTTATTATTATTATTATTATTATTATTATTATTATTATTATTATTTTATTTTTTTTTTTCAATTCATACGTATTCCTCATTTTATAACATTTAGAATTATCCATTTTGTTTTAAATAGCAAATAGTCATTCAGGAAGTATTACGATTTTCTAAGTTGCCAAGGTATTGTAATGATAGGTATATCCACAAAATTTAAGTTTCACTTGAAAATGATAGTGAATGATAGATTTATGGGAACTACAAATTGCCGTTTTTCTCTAGAGCGGAGCATTTAAACAAAAAAATACAAAAGAGATAAAATGATCAGAAGGTAATTTTATGTTTGACATTTCAAGAAAAAGCTGCATAGGCGTACTAAGAAATAATTGTAGGGGATAAATGTACTGCATCCCTCAGTTACCTCCATTCGACGTTCGATTTTTTTCACCAAAATTACATGATAAGTATGCCAGAATAAGATAAAAGTACATGCAAAATTTCAAGTCTGTATCTTACAAAACAATGGAATTATTAACAAAAATAGTTTTTTAAAATGCAACTTTAACACCCTTTATATTGAAACAGGGACGTCCAAATAAAAAGCCTTCTATTTTGACACCCTGTATATTTGAATCTTGATGCCTGTAATGTGCACTCCCCAGCAAACACGGACTGTTGGCCCATTTATGGTTATATATACAGTGGCCAGCCGTAACATAAAGGTACTTTAATGGTATGCCAGAAATGTACCACAAGCGAAATGTCCCACCGGCCAGCAGCCGGCCGCCAGACAGTTAGCCGCCAATTTGCTTATATGGACCATCAAAGAGCCAATGCTGATGCCATTGACTGACCATTACTAATATAATGGCATAGGTACATTAATGGCCCACCAGCTAATGACCAGCCCCCGGATTCTGATTACTGTAATTCGTCTCGTATCGAGTATTTCACTAAAATGAAAATACGACTGAGCCAAACGTCCCTTTAATATTCACACTGTGATCGATTTTAACCCGCAGCCAAAAAAGGTTGCCGACCCCTGCTTTAGTACAAAGTTAGTGATGATACAAAATACTAGAAACGCGTATTTACGTAACGTAACGTAACAGGTACGAGTTTTCTAAAATACTAGTTTTACTGTTCCCAGTTCCTCTCTCTCTCCGACGCGACGCGGCAGACTCCGGCTCAACTCGATACTCGATTGATATACCATATAGTATAGTTACTAGTATTAACATAACAGGAACAGGTACGGCGGTACGAGTTATCTAAAATACTAGTTTCACGTTTCAATCATGATACAAATAAAAAGTAATGTATGCTTTCGCGCATGACGTCAGCTTGTGATAGATTTGGAAGAGATACAGGGTGCGACAGAACAAGTGTTACCACGTAAAACCGTAGATTGCTGTGGTCAAATATAACCGATTTAGACAAACATACATAGCTCCAAAATTTGATGGTTTCCAAGATACAGGGGGATACAAGTTCCAATTTTGTTTAGTTTTTTTTCAATAACTTTTTTATGAATAGTAGTAAATACATGAAACGTGGTACGGGAGAATTTTCTGGAATGAGAAATTGAAATCTGGGTTCGAGTTTGCTTTAAATGGCAGAGGCCGAATTATAGGTATCTGGAGTGTCTCATTACATCTACCTACTTATTTTATTATTTATTAATCTCCATCAAAGGTCTGGTCAGTGTTCTACCACATACTCCTGGGGCCAAAATTTGATGATCTAAGCCAAGTTACCTTAGTTGAAAATTTGATAGTTTGCAAGATACTTGGTGTTGAAGTTACTTCAGCTTACTGCAAATTCATCACCCTGTATCTAGGAAATTATCAAATTTTGAATTAGTTAGCAAGAACACATTTCTTATGTAAAAAATAAAAATTAATATTAAAGGAACAAGCAAAAAAATATTGAAAATTTTTTATTAAAATATGTATGGATATGATATACCTAAGCAATTGAAGTAATATAAGTAATATAATACATATAAGTGATGTGGGAATGTATACAAACACACAAGATGTTCACTTAATTAGTTTATTAACTGATTCTGATCCAAAAAAATGGATTACAAGGTATTTATATGCTAGTTTATCTTAAGATTGGTAAGCAGCTAGGTTTCTATGAAAATTATTATCTTTTGAAGATTTTGCGTCTATTGTAACATAATGGTAGTTATCTTAGCATTTAATAATAGCGATAAGAAGATATATACAGGGTCTATCGGGATACCAATATAACTTACATTATCTGAACATACAAAAAGTCAAAGTATCATGATAAAATTGCATATTACAAATTAAGTTCCCCAATAAGGAAGTTCAAGTCGTATAACAAATTAAGTTCCTCATTTAATAAATTTAACAATATAGGCCATACAAATAACTTCCAAATTCAGTTCTGGAACATCTTTAGTTAAGCCCTATTTAATTGTCTGATACGAAAATACATTCTAGATCAAAAAAATAATATTTTTGTCTTATCAAAGCATAAAATTAAAGAACTCATATTTGTTAATTTTTTGAAATATTCTTTACAAATAAATAAATTATCTCCATTTACAGAATTAAAAATTTTCTCGAGTTTCTTAAGATGTTCCATCATCTGAGGAGAAGGTTTTGAAATACCACCTTCACTTAGATGAGAAACCCAGGTAAAGTGACTTGAAGTAGATGCTGTTACAGATGAATCAAGCTTCTTTAGCTTATGGCCTGCCTATATAACCTGCCAAATTTTCAAAACCATCATATTTAATATTACTTAGTTCACTCTCAAATATATTTGTAGGTTCTGTTGAGTCAGCAACGGCACTATTTTGAAATAAAAAAAATATTTTCCACACAAGTTTGCATCGTCCAAAGTTATATTAGGAGGATCATCTTGTTCAACATGTCCAAAGCTGGAAAGAGAGCCTTCGTTCCTTCCAAGAATGTAGGATCGTAGGCGATATTTAAATTGCAGTGCATCTGGATGATCATGGAGTCCTCCTTTGGCTCGTATTGCTCCAAAGAAGTTCTCTAAAACATCATGATTTAACCTGTAGGTCAATAGGTATTTGGACGAAAATCTAGCTTTCATGTCTCTATATAGAAGCAGTGATGAAGTGTTGGTCATAATAATACCTGAAATTATCATAAAATGGAAATTTTATAATAACCCTGTATTTTTATGTCACCTTTTTGAAATGGAAGCAATATTTTTTCCTTTAACCCTGAGACTTTCAATTGTGTCAGTCATTTTGGCAATGATAGCATCTTGAATATTTGAAGCTAATCCATAAGCTTTTGTTCGATCCCTGGAATCGCTTGAATACTTTCTGACATTCATAGGTAATATCAAACCAATCATTTACCTAAAAGTTAAAATCTAAACTGTTACCATTTACCTTATCTGATTAAAAATAACAAAAAGAAAACAATAATAATATATTATACCATTTTAAAAAAAACTCTGCACATTCAACCCAGTGTTCAATAGTCCCATTGTTCCACATCTTGAAATTGCCATGGAAATCGTGTGGGAAAATAATTTAGTCGCCAACTTCACTTTTTGCCTTCCAACACCTTGAACGTTGAGAAATTCCTTCGATATTTTATGGGTAATTTTTAAATCCGTTACATCAAGAACCTCTTCAATGATTGCCTTATTTATCTCATCTTTCCCATTTAAAATAAACCCTTGGTCTACAAAGTGGTTTCTAAGTAGTTTTACAAGATGGGGCACATCGGCCATTACATAGACATTGTGATCATTTGCTGGTTTTTTAAAGGAAGTGTTGGTATGGCTAATATTCAGCTCTTTATAGAGGGCTCTGTTTCCACCACCTAAATCACTCACCATAGCTAGCACATGGAAACCTTAAAAATTAAGGATTATACTAGTTTTGCTAGTTAATTAAATTCAGTAATATAGTATACTAAAAAACATCACATTACCTCCAATAAAACTGGTTGAAGATCAAAAATAGTTTGCATTTTAAAGAAACTACCTATCTTCTACTAATAATCAAAATATTCACCTATATTACTTTTATTATTACCATACCTGACGATTCAGCAAACTGTTCAAACAGTTTTTCAAGAAATACGGTTTCAATGTTTCATCGTTTGCTTTGTCATAAAGGTAGGCTTTTTTGATTTTCATTTCATCAAACGACAACACACACACCTAATAATAATAATAATTATATTTATAAACGATTTGGGAACAATATCTGTAATATAAAGTCTTACTTAAAAATGAAATAAATTAACATATCTTATCAAGGGTGCTCATGTCAGAGAATTTCATAAATGTGAACACATTTTTTAATATGCCAGGAGCAATTTTAATCTTTTTTAGCCAAGATCGAATGCAAGAAATGGGTACCTTTTTCTTAAAAGTAACCTGTAAGATTAAAAACACATAAATAATTTTGGTAATATGTAGAAATTTTGTTAGCAAATTAACCTGTATGCTCTTGGACCGGCTGAATAGATAACTATTGCTTCAGATATGTCATCAACTTTGCACCTAAGGAGATTTTTTTAATGCTCCAAGTTTTTCAGCTGCTCTTCACTAAACAGCTTTCTAGCAAGATCTTGACGTTTTTCCAAAAACGCAATCTTTTGTTGAAGTTCAAGAATTATTTTGTCTTTACGATCTTCTTCCGTATTAACCCTTGAAAAATAATATCCAAAGTTAAAGTAAAATTAATAACAACATATGACCACATATTATTATTCTAGCTACAAAAAAAAACAAGTATTTCCAACTACAAACTAACCCAATACTGTGAGTTGTTGATTTATCTAAAACAACATCCTCAGAGATATGACAAGACGAACTACAGCTCGGACCACCACCAGAACTATTTCTACTAAAATTTTCCACACTACAAAAGCAAATATTTAGTAATAATGCCATTAGGTATGATGATTATTTACTGCTTATACATTATAATATTATAAATTAATTAAAACAAACACCTTCCAGCACTTACCTATTTAAAATATCCTCCACAAGTATTTTTTGTTGTCAAGTATTCTGGCGGTTCGTCCTGCCAGAGTTGGATTTCTGTATAGTTTTGGTGGCAATGGTTTCGGGTAAATGTTTAGATGGAATAGCATCTTTTTTTCAAGAGACGATGTTTTGCTAGTGTATATCTCAGCAATTCATGTTTTAAATTGCGTTCATAATCGCTTTCAATAAAATGCTTATCGTAAACACGAGCAAATTTAACATTAAAACTGTCCTTGCGTTTACACCGTTGTTTCCAGATACTCTGAATTTCCTGGTCTTTTGGAAAGCTAAAAAACATGGTACCGGGTACAAAACCCTTACACATATTGTCAACAGCACAACCATACATCGCACACCTCATTTTTCACAAAAATTAAGGCTTTAACACTTTTAAAACTATTATTTAAAACAGATCTTCGCATGAAAGCACACGAAGTATAGCTCAAAATGGCGGAATTTATCATAAGCTGACGTCACATATACCACGCCCACATGCGCGGTATCATATCTTCTTTTATTTGTATCATGCGTTTCAATGTTACTGTTGTAGAGTCCCAGTCCCAGTCCTAGTTCCTCTCTAGACTTCGACGTGACGCGGCGGACTCCGGCCCAACTCGATCTCGATACTCATATACTAGTTATAGTATTTTGTACTTGGTATTTTTAATAATACATACTTGGACTTGGAATTTGGAACACTTGGATAGGCAGGCAGTATTGAGATTCAGTATTAGTCCAGCCATTTAAGGTTTTATCTGCGGAAAAATTCCTAATGAGCTGAATTCTTGTACACACCTTTATTACGGCGTTGTAATGAAGATGTGAAAAATCGGCATTGATATCGTGCCGGCTAAAAAAGTTATAAAGGTCAGAAGGTCACAAAAATCAGTTTTTCGCAAATATCTCGCCACCTATTGCTCGGAGGTGAATAGAGGTCATTATTGTTTGTCGTGAAATTATCTACAAAAAATGCCTCTTGCATTTTTCTGTAAAATTAACCGTTTTCGGAGTAGAGCGCTGAGAAGCGCCTATATTATGACAATGCATTCGTTTCTTGACCACCTTCGAGGTAGAATGCAAGGCGCATTTTTTTACATGTTTTCCTACGTAGGCATAATCCATGATATATAATAAGAGGTTTTTTTATTGAAGAGTGGATAATTTTTTATTTGAATACTGAAAAATACAGAAGAAACAAACACTAATATATTTTTTTTGTCATTCATTGCCGATATCTTCAGTTTCTATATCATTAACAATTGCTGACAAAACGTCTAGTGGACTTATTCCTATATTTATATCGACATCTTCATCATTCTCATCATTGGTTGACTCTGCATTTAAGCATGTCTGGCCACGGCAATGTCCACAAACTTTTGAACATCTTAATCCAAATTTTGCATCCACATTTGCCGCCACAACCTTTTGTACAATTACAAAAGAAGAAAATCATCGGGTGCTGGTGGCAATTGTCAAAAGTGTACATTAATAAACGACGTAATTTAGAAGAACTTCAAAATCGCATTCGGGACGAAATGCGCAGAGTTACCCCAGAAATCATTCATAACGTGCAAGAAGAATTTCTTCACAGACTTGCGCATTGTCAAGAAGTTGGTGGATGGCAATTCGAACATTTTGATTTAAGTATAAAATTTAATCAATTGTATTTTATTTTACATACCTGAGAATTGTTACTTTTTTATGGATAAAATTTACGTTTTCTAACATTCAATCGTCATTTACTCTAAAACTTTCCTATGTAAGAGGGCAAAATGTTAGTACTGTCTGATAGAGAATTAAACGATCTTTCAGAATCAAGGAAAAAAATATGGTGTTGCTATTAAAAAAAAAATCGATGACGTCATTACTCGAAAACAAATGACATTTGAAAATCGCATTTTACGCTAAAATATGTATTTTTTAAATTAAAAGTCGACCTGTTCGAAGATTTTTCCCAAAAAATAATTGTTTCGTTTTTATTGAATTTATTCCATACTTTTGGCGCATACTGTATTTAATACAATACATAAAACAAGTTTGTATACTATATGATAAAACACCAGAAAATAAACCATTTGGACGCTGATATACAGAATAGGAAATTGCGGATCTTTACAGAGAAAGTAGAAATTGCCGCTTCATCCCAGGGAAGGTACGAAGTATAAGCGGCGCGGTAGTATAATATAAAACTAAATTTTATTTGTATATCTGCCCTATTCTTCTCAAAGTCCTTTTATTGCATTTAAAATGCTGACGTGTATTAATTTATTTGGAAAGGGTAATGAATAAAACACGGCGTGAATAAAATCTTTAAATTTTGAATGTCCATGTCCATGTCGCCCGGCCTAACAATAAAATAAATTAGAAAGATTACGTGGTTAATAACTTTTAAGTAAGTACCTACTTACAATGTAATATTATGATAAAATAGCATAACATAATGCTTTTTAATGAAATAAAAATGGCATTACAAAAGTAATTAAAAATTAAGCTGTGTCAAGAGGTGTTTTTTGATAAATTAAGCCATCTCATGCTTTTTTCTCCAAACCTCATGCTATTTTGAAATTATTCTCATGCACTGAATTTTTCCCACCTGGCAACACTGCCTTATGCGAACAGTGGAAGCACGCTGTGGTGGAAGTATGCGTGTAGCATGACACAAATACATGCAAGCGGCAAAACACAATTCACCATCAAGATCCTCACTTTCCAATTGTGTATATGACAATTGACATTGACAATATGGCGGCGAATGGCGGATGTAAACCAAGATCAGAGAGGGGATGCAGATTTGACGCAAAACACCAAACGGCAAACAATGCACATGAGCAAGTTTATTTAAAATAATAGAAAGGGGAGCAGGGTAATGCTTATGATTGACCATAAAAGGTCCATCACAGTGCAAACTGAAATAACCTAATTTATGGCCGAGCAATGATTGTCCATTTTTGGGCCTTATGTGGCAAATCAAAATATCATCGAATGATGGTTAACAGGCAAATAATTTATGATGGTTTACCTGTGCTACAAGAAAGCCATCAAATACTATAATGGCCCATTTAAGTGCCACACGTTATGTGTTTGCTGGGTCTAGTGATATTCGTAATCTTATGTCAATGGTAGATAGAATAAATCTAAATCTACAGGGAATATCGGAATTAAAAAAACACTATTGAAGAGAAGAAGGAAGTTATATTAACTGGTGAAGGTCTCCCTTCTAAGAAAATAAAAACTACTGAAATAGATAAACTCTTATTATCCATTATGAATAAAAAAAACATTAATCGGACTTCAAAACCCTTTTGATGACGATGCAGATGAATCTCCCATTAATAATCAGACGACTGAATTTAATGAGATAGAGGTAATCCTAGAAAAGGAAATCCAGAATCCAACTGAGGATATTTTAAACATAGAAAAACAACCAGTTGTAGTAAGTTGAATAGTTCTTTATTTTGATTTTTGTGAAAAAAAAAACAGAATAAAAAATTAACTTTAAGAAATTAGTAGTCTGAATCAGTTTACTGGTATATTGACCGACAGCAATAGGAACTGAAAAAAATACAATGAAAATAAATTTCAAGAGCCCATTAACCCTGCATTAATATTTACGGTGGAGAAAAATGGATCTGAAAATCAAGTAAAGGTTAGTTAATTTTTTAGTAAAATATTTATATGTATTTATAAATATTGAGCAAGTAGTAAATATTATAGGATGTCACGGCTTGCATTTGTAAATATATTTAACCCAAAAAATTTTTTAAATGTTTAATAAAATATTATGATTTTTTTATTTTCAATAATTTTAGCCTCTCAATTTTGTATGTATATTACGTAACTAAAATGATATTTTGCTTTCACAGATACTTAAAGGTATCTCAAAAAACTACAGAAGACCTACAACTATTGTAAAAAGTTTGACTTCATCGGATGTAGCAAAGAAATATGACAATTTGTTAGATAAAAGAATTTTACTTGTCGACAAACAATTGAAACATATAGATGAAGAACATGCATTAATTATAACGTTGTCTTGAGGTAAAAATTTTAGAAGCACAATTGAAGTCATCCTTGTCCAAAGTCTCCGAGTGAGTGTGGATATTCCAAAATTCATTGAAATAAGATATATAGATATACTGAAGTAGAACTAAATTTGGTGTTGAATTCTTGTATTTTAAATAGAACATCCCATATATTTTTGCATGTAACATATTTTATATTTAAGTCTTGTCATTCCGCAAATATCAAATATAAAACTTGTTATATTAATTTACTTTTATTTCTTATAAATTGGCAAAATAGTTATTAAACATATTTATAAAATCATGTATTAAATTTTTCTGTATATTAATGGCAGGAATGTCACCTTGTTCAATTAAGTACTGTAACTCTTTTATATTTATGTATACTGGGGCTGGAGGAACTTCTTTATGCATTGTTCGAGAAATGTTGTGAAGTACTGCTGTTGAAACTATTACTGCTAAGCTAGTTTCCAACTTGCAACGCAAACCGTAGGACAAGCAGGGAAATCGCCTCTTCCAGACACCGATTGTTCTTTCAACACTATACGGATATGAGATTCATTATAAAGCTGTTGAACCCGTGTTACAGGATTTGCTAACGGTGTTAGCAAATAGGGTTTTAAAGTGTATCCACTGTCACCTAAAAAATGTAGGATATACCAATATTATCCATTTTCTGTTTAGTATGTAAAAATTTTTTCAAGATATACCACCTTAAAATACTAACCAAGAAGAATACCATTTTAAAATTCCCCAGCCTCAAACCTGGTTCTAAGTCTACTACTATTAAAAATAGTAGCATCATGTGCCAATTCAGGCCACCTTGACACAATATTATTTATTTTTAGGTCACTACCAGATACGACCAATGTACATTGATGCAAAAATAGGATTTTCTGTTCCTATATATTTCTCCATCTTTTCTCCACCTGAAATATATCGAATGATTTTGAATAAAAATATCTTCAGATATTTACCACATACCCTTTTATTTACCTGGTGATTGAAGTTTTATGTGTGTACCATCAATAGAACCGATTACACGTGGGAAACGTGTTAATCTATAAAAATTGTTCTGAGAATCAATTTTTTTCTCATGGGTGGCAGGCATTATGATAAATTGATTACGAAAGCTAGCAATAGCTTGTGAGACTTTCTTTATCACTCTTGACACTGTGGTTTGATCCATATGGATCAAGTCTTCTATATTAATTTGATGGACACCATTTGCATAAAACATTAATGCAGTCAACAACTGATTAATTGGATATACACTATTATTCCTAGAAGAAGCTTTACATTATTTTTATTATTTTTTGTATTGATAAAAGCTATACAGATAATTATCAAATTCTAATATATCTTCAATCAATTCCTATACATTATAAAAGTTTGTTTGGTTAACCTAAATCTGCCATATCAGGCATATCTTCAAAATAATTTGGCCTTATAAAAACTCTCCGTGGAAATCCTAAATTTATTATATATAAGATGTCATTGTCATCTTCAAAGAATAGTTCATCTTCAATCTCCAGCATTTTAAATAAAATATATCCACGAACTATACCTAACAAACTTACCAAAATAAATCTTACAAACTCAAGTTTCCAACGTCTACTTTGGTTTACTTTTGTTTGTTGAGGTTAGATTAACTATAAGCCAAGCTTAATCGATTTAAGCCGCCAAAATTGGCCACTTAAACTTAACCCCCCTTATATACCATTCTTACTTTGCGCTGCATAAATATAAAGGCTATAAGCCAAGCTTAAATTGTAAGCTTAGCTTATTGCACTTCGGTGAATACTGCCATAAATACATAAATAACTATTTATTGTAAAACATGTATTATTCTTGACATAATAATTTGTAAAGTTTCATTCGGTACGGTTTCCACAATATCAATAAATTTAATTATTTTTTAATAAAATTTTAACACCCTGTATATAAGAAAATTATCTACACAAATTACTTGTGTTATAAACTCCTGCAACGAATGCATCGACTCACTAAACACTCTGTATATTGTAAATAAATATTAGTAAAATGTAAGAAAAAATATTGATTTTATTTTACCTTGCCTTTTATACATAATTCAACCACCTTCATCGATCATATCATTTCCCTGTGCCTGATTAAATTTTTGTGAAATAAATCTAATAAATTTGATGCATAAGATGAATATCTTGATCTTTCATAGAACATCTTTGATGAAGCCAATAGTAGTCTATTAAAATTGGCAACTGTGGAAGGATCAGATCAAGGAATATTTTTATGGATATCATAAAAACATTTGAGTATGAACTATATATTCAATATACTCTGGAGTTCATACAGATGGGATTTTTTAATTTATTATTTCGTGTATTGTTGATATTTTTTTAAAGAAGGAGCATCTGTCTTTTATTTTTAATAATGCATATTTCTAATTTCCTTATACAGGGTGATTCATTAATAATGGGACAGCGCTTAAGGGCATGTTGCTGACCTCAAAATAGAGCGATTAAGCCAAACATGCCTTATCCGAATGTTGCTCCTTTTCGATCTATAGGGTGTTAAAGTTGAAAAAATATTTTCGATTTTTTTAAATATCTTGACCATCTTTGAACGGATTGTCTTGAAAGTTTGTACACCTATGTTTTCTGAGGTGGTAATTACGAAAATGGTAACTATTTTGCAATCACATCTAGGATGCGCTAGTTGCAGTGTTCCGTCGGAGTAAACATATGTCAAACTTTTTTGTCCTTCAAAAATCTGAATTTCCAATAAGAAATTATTAAACTACGTTCAATTCTAAATAAAAAAGATATACCTGTTAAAAATCGATAAACTTAACCGTTTTCGAAATAAGAACGATTTACTATTTTTTCAAAAAATTATTTGATTGAACGTACGCCTGTAAATAAGAAAGTAAAATGAAGTAAACCGCTGTCAATGAAATTTGTATTATTTATGTCAATTCTAAGCAACTTATAAATACTAGACAGTTTAGTTCTTCTTCGTTTGTGATTTTTTTCATTAAAATGCCGCGTCATAATGAGTTGAAATGAGAAACATGGTATGTGTGTATGCCCAAGACAATTATTGTGGTCGTCATGCAGCAGCGAGGTACTTGGAGTTACATCCAAATAACAGACAACCTAACCACAATATGTTGTACGACAGATTAGGAGAAACAGGATCATTTCGCCCTAAACGAGACCCTAAAGTATTAGCGGCGGAACAAGTGTTATAGTTTGAGCGCCTCGCGATTTTTAAGAACAAAAATATTTTGCTGGATGTCGCAAGAGACGTTAATCGACTATATATAATATTATATATACATATATATAAATCTTTTTTCTCTGGATCCATCAAGGCGCTAAAATCCACCTGTCTCTTATACGATTATGATCCATTAAGCTCCTTTCCTTCTTTGTATATTTCCTGGCTGAGACCCTGACAGTAGTTGCTGGACTCTCTTCCGCGGCGACTGTTGCTCTTGGCCTCAAAACCGAGGCTGTGTGACACGAAGCCGCAAATAGAGATAGGCATGCTACTTGTCATTCTCTTGTATTCGTGTCCTTTGCCCTTCCTTCTTATTCCATCTTGTTTTTAAGCTGCACTGCGCTGATGAAGGGCAAAAACCCAGAAACAACGTTGTCCGCAGTTGCTTCGTTGTTCCCTCCATCTTTCTTCTCTGGATCCATCAAGCCGTTAAAATCCACCTGTCTCTTATAAGATTATGATCTATTAAGCTCCTTTCCTTCTTTGTATATTTCCTGGCTGAGACCCTGACAGTAGTTGCTGGACTCTCTTCCGCGGCGACTGTTGCTCTTGGCCTCAAAACCGAGGCTGTGTGACACGAAGCCGCAAATAGAGATAGGCATGCTACTTGTCATTCTCTTGTATTCGTGTCCTTTGCCCTTCCTTCTTATTCCATCTTGTTTTTAAGTTGCACTGCGCTGATGAAGGGCAAAAACTCAGAAACAACGTTGTCCGCAGTTGCTTCGTTGTTCCCTCCATCTTTTTTCTCTGGATCCATCAAGCCGTTAAAATCCACCTGTCTCTTATAAGATTATGATCTATTAAGCTCCTTTCCTTCTTTGTATATTTCCTGGCTGAGACCCTGACAGTAGTTGCTGGACTCTCTTCCGCGGCGACTGTTGCTCTTGGCCTCAAAACCGAGGCTGTGTGACACGAAGCCGCAAATAGAGATAGGCATGCTACTTGTCATTCTCTTGTGTTCGTGTCCTTTGCCCTTCCTTCTTATTCCATCTTGTTTTTAAGCTGCACTGCGCTGATGAAGGGCAAACACCCAGAAACAACGTTGTCCGCAGTTGCTTCGTTGTTCCGTCCATCTTTTTTCTCTGGATCCATCAAGCCGTTAAAATCCACCTGTCTCTTATAAGATTATGATCTATTAAGCTCCTTTCCTTCTTTGTATATTTCCTGGCTGAGACCCTGGCAGTAGTTGCTGGACTCTCTTCCGCGGCGACTGTTGTGTGACACGAAGCCGCAATAACCTAATATTAAGGTATATTAATTAAAACATCATCAGTTACTTTTATTACGAAAAAGTATTACCACATTGTAAGAAAATGTTTTCGTGAAACATTTTGACAGTACAAAAAAGTAACAAAAACACTGTTTTACGTTTTGCTAGTTTTGAAAAATTATTATTTGAAATAAAAAAAAATAAATTAAAAATATATTTTTTTTAATTATAATTTATTCTGTTTATTAGGAAAATGCAATGGAAATGCAAGCCTAGCAGAGCGACGTTGGGCACAAACTTATCCCAACAGACCACATCCTAAAAGAAAGTTTTTCTTAAATTTGGATCGACATCTTCGTGAAACCGGAAAGTTTATGGATCAGAAGTCCGGAATTTGCGGCCGACATAGAAAATTAAGCCCTGAACAAGAGGAACAAATCTTAGCACTGGTAGAAGAAGAACCAAGCACAAGTACAAGGATTGTTTGTTAACAAATAGAAAATTGTACAAAAATGGATGTTCATCGGACTTTAAAAACCCAACTTCTGCACCCGTATCACATCCAACGGGTGCAAAATATTCTTCCCCAAGATTTTGCTTCTAGGGCAATTTAGTCGTTGGTTGTTAACACAGCATGATGCAGATAGGAACTTCGTAAGGAAAATTCTGTTCACCACCATTCTGTCCACGTATGGGCAGATTTGAATCCCCATGCAACTCCACCATTGTAACCATTGTAACACACCATCAATTTACATTCAGGGTTGATGTCTGAGCGGTAATAGTGGATAATTTTCTGTTGGGTCCCCTTTTCATACCAAACAATTTAAATTCAACATCATTTTTAAATTTTCTGCCAAATGAATTCCGAGATGTTTTACATGATCTACCTGCTATCGTACGTGACGGTATGTGGATGCAGCTTGACGGCTCCACCCCATTATGGCAGAAACGTCAGGCAGTATTTAAATACCCATCTATTTCCCAATCGTTGGATTGGTCGAGGACCGAACGCACCTATTCAATGGCCACCACGATCTCCTGACCTTAATCCATTGGATTTTTTTTCTGGGGTACTATGAAAGATATGGTATATGCTGCAAAAATAAACGACATTAACCATTTCAAAGAGAAAATGGTAATGGCAGCTGATGAAGGTTTTCGCTGCTTAAAAGGGCAAGTACATGTGTTAATGAGAAGGTGAGAAGGGTGGGCAAGTAGAACATTTGTTAAATTAGTAAAAATTAATTAATTATTTTAGTAAATGTTATTTAGGTAAAAAGTTATTATGTTGATTGTTCATTATTACTATTACTAAATTAGACTGTTATTTTTTAGATGATAAGAGAACTGTATTATAAATTTTAATGTCATATTATTTTTTCAATTCATAAGTACTCCTCATTTTATAAAATTTAGAATTATCCATTTTGTTTTAATTAGCAAATATTCATTCAGTAAGTATTACGATTTGCTAAGTTGCCAAGGTATTGTAATAATAGGTATATCCACAAAATTTCAGTTTCACTTGAAAATGATAGTGAATGATAGATTTATGGGCACTACAAATTGCCGTTTTTCTCCAAAACGGAACATCTATTTTTTTATTTCAAATTATAATTTTTCAAAACTAGCAAAACGTAAACAGTGTTTTTGTTACTTTTTTGTGCTGTCAAAATGTTTCACGAAAACATTTTCTTACAATATGGTAATACTTTTTCGTAAAAGTAATTGATGATGAAGTAAAATGATCGTTAGTGCAGAACTTACCTAACATTAAATGCATATCTGCCATATCTGCAAATGTCAAATTAACTACTGTCACTATATTAGCCATATTGTCTTAAATTAAAAACTTAATAACCACTTACTACTTTTCGATTTGCCGAGTCGAAGAATTAATAGCAACTAATGTCATTATGTTGACAAGATGGACAGTTATTTTGTTTTCAGAGCTCACTATTTTTTTCCTGATATTCATCGGCCGTTAAGATATTTGTAACCCATCAATACATGTCGTTTTTCTCCAAAACGGAGCATTTAAACAAAAATTTACGAAAGAGATAAAATGATCAGAAGAAAATTCTACGTTTGATATTTCAAGAAAAAGCTGCATAAGCATACTTAGAAATAATTGGAGGGGATAAAGGACACTGCATCCCTCCGTTACCTCCATTCGCCCTTCGATTTTTTTCACCAAATTTACATGATAAGAACGCTGGAATAAGATAAAAACACGTGCAAAATTTAAAGTGTGTATACTGTATCCCAAAACAATGGGATTATTAACAAAAATAGTTTTCTTAAAGTGTAACTTTAACACCCTGTATATTGAAACAGGGACTCCCAAATAAAAAATGGCATAAGGAAAGTCACATTATTTTTGTCCAAAGAATATGTGGTTAATGGTATGGCCTTCTATTTTGGGACACCCTGTATATCTTTGGACCAAAATGATGGGACTTTTCTTATACCACTTTTCATTTTAAAACTCATTTTATTTTTATTGAGCTTTGGTGGTTGTAGAGATATAACGGAGTACAACTTTGGGGGATCCGTGTGTACGACAATGCTCCTATTCTCCGATCATGCTATGATTTTAGACCATATTTACACAGAAACTGTGCTGACTTAAGATAAGAATATATGCTAAATTTCAAACAAATATCAATAAAAATCATTTTTAAAATTTGAATTTTGATACCCTGTATTTTGAAAATGAAGCTCCAAAATGAAAAGTGGCATAAGAAAAGTTCCATTATTTTATGTCGTCTCATACGTATGTTGATTAATTGAAGTGTTATTTTTTAGTGGGCGTGATCAATGACGTTGTAAACAGGAATTTGAATATGTTTTTGAAAGAACTGATGCCAGTTGTCGAACGTTCGCTTTCTTCAGTTTTTTTGGATACAGCCAATGCAATAGTGGAATCTTTCAAATATAAACAATTATTTCCTCACTGATAATTATAATTAAGTTCTTATAAAAATAAAAATGTAGGAAGGGCATGTGACCTTTACAAACACATATCGTAAGTTTGTTTTCTTGAATTCCTATACCAACTCATTTTATTTTTTTTGTTATGCTTTTTTCTGAATTTGTATATTATATTACATTATTGAAGTAGGTAAAAGATTAGAAAAGACAAGGAACTTTACTATTAGAAAGCAAATTTCCACATCACATGCCAGGTAGTGCTTTTTGACGTGAGTTATGTAGTTACATAATATAGACTTTTATTATATTTTTTAAACTTATTTAGAATAATTCTATGGGTTTTCTCTAAAATTTGCTGTGCGACCTCCCATTTTGACTTCAGATTCGTGTTCAGCGGGAAAAAATACATGGAGAAAATGTAATGGGACCCTCAGCACACACCACTTTTTTTTTTGTGGACCTGTGTAATGTGTAATTATAATCTAACTGTAACGTACATACACAATTGTTAACTTTATACAAGTAGTTAAATTTGGAACTTCTTGAAGTAAAGTTCGTGCGTCAATTTATGTATTTCATTTCCTTCGTCTGAACAAAATACAAAACTTGGATGGGACATCCTGCCGTGAAACACTGAAAAAATTTGTTATCCGCCAGTAGTTTCAATTGCAAAGAAGAAATCCACGTATTGCTTCTAGGAATTCACTGAGCAAATTCAGACACCAAGGCAGAGAAAATGGCACGAAGACAACTGAAAAAAGTAAGTACCAAGTTGCCTTCTCCACCCTCGATTACCCTTAATACCTTTAAGTTTGGACAGATCGATTTAAGACCATTAGAGGATAGTTATAATAAATTTTTAATAAACTAATAATATTTTTGCATGTTTGAAATTAAACAAAATTTTAATGTTAGCGATAATTATCAACTCATTGCTTAACATGCCAGATTCCGACGAGGAATTAGAAAATAATTTTGTTCACCAAAACATGATGGCAATTAACTATAAATTAATTAAATTATTGGTGGACACAATCCCCACTTTATGATAATAACAATGACGTTTTAAATAGATTTTTAACGAAAATTATATTAGGTAAATTAATTGGCAAAAAATGCTAATCAGGTCGCGATTAGAAATTCTAATTGGGAACAGATTAAAACAGTTCTTATTAGTAATTTTGGGGACAAACGCTAAAAATAAATAAGAACAAGTAATTACCTATATATTTTCGAAATGTCAAGAGATTAGAAGGATGGCTAAATCAAAACAGTCAAACCAAATCACAAACGAAAAGACATTACTCGCTAGAAATTACGAAAGACATTTAGGCATATACATCAGAAATTTGCCCAACACATTGCAAATAATGATTAGAATTCAAAAATTATCAAGTTTAGCCAATGACAAAACCAATGCTTTCGCCGTCATTTGCGACGCCAATACCATCATTTTTTACTGTATTATAAAGGTATTTAAACTAATATATTGTAACAATTTGAAATATACACAGAAAATCAAATGAAAATAACACCTGACAGAACCTAAAGTTAAATAAAAATTAATAATTATTAGTGTCAATTTATAAAAAAATATAAAGAATTGTTAATATAGATATACTGGATATAAAGTTACATAGAATTAATAACATTACATATCATAAAAATACTAATTTAATAATTTTATTATCAAATTTAAAAATGAATTTCATAAATTTGCATGACGTTGACAATTATTATCATTCAGTACATCATAAAAAAGAAATTAAACTCAGAGCACCATATAGAAAATAAAAGGTGAAAGTCGATAGATTAATTTGATATACATATTGCAGGCAAACGAGTAACATAATGAAAGATATTCCCATTACAAATAAATCATGTCCTATAAAAATAAATTGAAATGTCAAATTATAATAATCAACTAGAAAGGTGGCAAGTCGGCATTCGCCGACTTGACCTTTCTTGAGTAGGGTTAGTTTTTTAAACACCATGTATTTTTTCGATAATTAGTGCGTTAAGAGACCTCCGATGGAAGTTGAGTAAAATAAATTAGTCAGTTCTCTTAATTTTGAGTCTTTTTTAACGTTCAACATTTTTCCAACACTTTGTATATAAAACGGTCTTTCGTACATCCGACAACCCATCCGAAGCAAAAATAAATTTATTCCATGAATATTGGGAGTTTCAATATTGGTTCAGTTTTCTTAAACACCCTGTATTGTTTTCATTAAAATAGTTTCCATATAGACCATTGTTAAAAGTTTCATCAAAGGAATATTATACTTCCATGAAGCTTTCTAGAGAACGGTCGGTTTTTTAAACACCCAGTAGTTTTTAATTAGTATAGTTTTCTTACAGACCGTTGTGAAAAGTTTCATTAGAAAATATTCCATGAATTGTGAGGATATTTAAAGAATGGTTTGGTTTTGTTAAACACCCTGTATTTTTCATCGGTATAATTTTTACAATCGTGAAAAGTTTCATAAAAAATTAAATTCCATAAATTTTGTGGATCTAGAGAATTGGTCTTTATTTTACACACTGTATTTTTCATAAGTATGTATTTATATATCTACATAATTATACCTAAATATGTATTTTTTTATAGTTTTTTTACATACTATCTTATAAAGTTTCATCAAAAACCTAAAAAGAGTTTTTAATTTCAAGTTTTTAGAATTTTTAAAATGATTCGATTCTCTTAAACACCCTGTATTGTTCTCATGAAAATAGTTTCCATATAGACCATTGTTAAAAGTTTCATCAAGAGAATATTATACTTCCATGAAGGTTTATAGAAAATGGTTCATTTTTTTTAAACACCCAGTAGTCTTTTAATTAGTATAGTTTTCTTACAGACCATTGTGTTCATAAGAAAATATTCTATGAATTGTGAGGATTCTTAGAGAATGGTTTGGTTTTGCTAAACACCCTGTATTTTTTCATTAATATAATTTTTTTACAATCATGAAAAGTTTCATAAAAAAAAATAAATTCCATAAATTTTGTGGATCTAGAGAATGGTTCTTTATATTACACCCTATATTTTTTCATACGTATGTATTTATATACATAATAAAACCTAAGTATATATTTTTATAGTTTTTTGACAAACTATTGTAAAATGTTTCATCAGAAAGCAAAAAAAAAATTTAAATCCACGAATTTTCAGGATTTTTAGGGAACAGTTCGGTTTTTTTAAACACCCCGTATTTGTTCAATAGTATATTTTTCCTACAGAACATTGTAAAAGTTTCATCAAAAGAATTTTTATTTCCATTAATTTTGTTGATTTTTATATAATGGTTCGGTTTTTTTAAACCTCCTGTATTTTTTCATTAGTATAGTTTTTAACAAACTAATGTGAAATGTTTCATCAAAAAGAATTTTTTAACTCCATGAATTTTGAGGATTTTTAGAGAATGGTTCGTTATTTTTAAATCGTCTGTATTTCTTTATTGCGATATTTTTCCTACAGAACATTGTATAAAATTTCATCAAAAAGAATTTTTTAATTCAATGATTTTGAAAAATTTTCCATGAATTTTGGGAGTTTCAATATTGGTTCAGTTTTTTTAAACTCCCAGTAGTTCTTTAATTAGTATAGTTTTCTTACAGACCATTGTGAAAAGTTTCATAAAAAAAAATAACTTCCATAAATTTCTAGATTTCTAGAGAATGGTTCTTTATTTTACACCCTGTATTTTTCATAAGTATGTATTCATATACATAATAATACCTAAGTATATATTTTTATAGTTTTTTACAAACTATTGTAAAGTTTCATCAGAGAGCAAAAAAATTTTAATCCACAAATGTTCAGGATTTTTAGGGAACGGTTCGGTTTTTTAAACCCCTGTTTTTTCATTAATATAGATTTTTACAAAGTATTGTATAAAGTTTCATCAAAAAGAATTTTCAAATTCCATGAATTTTGAGGATTTTTAGAGAATGGTTCGTTATTTTTAAACACTCTCTATTTCTTAATTAGTATATTTTTCCTACAGAACATTGTATAAAATTTCATCAAACAGAATTTTTTAATTCCAAGAATTTTGAAAATTTTTAGAGAATGGTTCGTTATTTTTAAACACTCTGTATTTTTTAATTAGTATATTTTTCCTACAGAACATTGTATAAAGTTTCATCAAAAGAATTTTTAATTCCATGAATTTTGAAAATTTTTAGAGAATGGTTCGTTATTATTAAACACTCTGTATTTGCTTCGATAGTGAGTGTCATAATAAATCCTTGATGGAAGTTTAATAAATAAAAAAAAAATTTCCATGAATTTTGGGAGTTTCAATATTTGTTCAGTTTTCTTAAACACCCAGTAGTTTTTTAATTAGTATATATTTCTTAGAGACCATCGTGAAAAGGTTAATAAAAAAATATTCAATGAATTATTGTGGGGATTCTTAGAGTATGGTTTGGTTTCGTTAAGCACCCTGTATATTTTCATTAGTATAATATTTTACAATCGTGAAAAGTTTCATAAAAAAAATAAATTCCATAAATTTTGTGGATCTAGAGAATGGTTCTTTATTTTACACCCTGTATTTTTTCATAAGTATGTATTCATATACATAATAATACCAAAGTATATATTTTTTATAGTTTTTTTACAAACTATTGTAAAAAGTTTCATCAGAAAGAAAAAAAAAATTTTTAATCCACAAATGTTCAGGATTTTTAGGGAATGGTTCGTTTTTAAACACCCCGTATTTTTGTCGATAATTAGTGCGGTAAGAGTCCCCGACGGAAGTTTCGTACCAAAAATGTTCAGTTCCCTTAATTTTGACATTTTTTAACGTTTCACATTTTTCCAACACTTTGTATTTAAGACGGGCCTACGAACGTCACAGAACCCTCCGAAGCGAAAAACCGAAAATTTCCTCGAATCTGTAATTTTTATTTTTTTCTCGTCAATTTTTATCGTAACGTACATCGAGCTTTTTTGAGTCGCACTGTATATAAGCGAAGCGACTTGAAGTCTGCCATATTGTCTAGCTCACTGATACCACCTATTCATTCTATTTATGCAAAGTTCAATGCAAATAGCAATAGCGGATGGAAATATTTGACAGCTGTTCTATGGCTTCCGTCATTTTGACCCCGTCTTGGTCTGCCATATTGTCTAGCTCACTGATACCACCTATTCATTCTATTTATGCAAAGTTCAATGCAAATAGCAATAGCGGATGGAAATATTTGACAGCTGTTCTATGACTTCCGTCATTTTGACCCCGTCTTGCTTAGAATTTTCGCAAATTTCGATACGAAAACGAATTCAAAACCAAACGCTCGCATAACACAACGTATCTAGAGACTTCAAATTTACCCTTTTTGGCCTTTGGGGCCTCCGGTCGGCCCATTTAGCGAAATTTTCTGCGATTTATTCGGAAATGTCACCGCGCACTCGCCATTTGACGTTTCTGTAGTCGACGAAAATTTTTGCTATTTTCACTATAAAATCGAATTTTAAACCTAAACCTGAGGCACACGACACATTGTAGAAGGTTCAAAGTGTACGTTTCGATATGGCTTTATGGAAATAAAGGGGTACTTACTTTTCAGAAGGTAATCGTTTTGAAGGTTTTGTGAGGACCCGCCATATTGCTAGGCTCTTCTCCCCGTCCCGGTTTGGATTTAAGCAAATTTTTATGGAAAAACGAACTCGAAATCCAGGGCTCGCATAACGGAAAGTATCTAGAGACTTTAAACATACCTTTTCTGGCATTGGCGGCCCTCCGATCGACCCTTTTAGCGAACGTTCCTAAGTTTTATCGGGAGCTGTCACAGGCCGTGCACCGTCCTGGTAGCCGTTTGACGTTTAGGACGGCCGGCGGCCGAGCGAATGCGAATACCGCCGAACGTGTAATTGAGTAAAACTTTCGTTATTTTCACTATAAAATCGAATTTTAAACTCAAACCTGAGGCACGCGACACATTGTAGAAGGTTCAAAGTTTACGTTTCGACATGGCTTTGTGGAAACGAATGCGGGAAAATACGAAAATATCGAATCCGAAATAGTTGGACGTCTACCCATATCTGACTGACGTTTCTCGAATTCCCGGCTATATCCATCTCTTTTTTTCGCGACATCCGCGCGAAAATGGAAAACTGGCGGCCGCGGACCTCCGGAAAACGCAAAATTCGCCCCGAAAAAGGTAAAGAGAAGTCACCAAAATACGCCTACCGGATAACCGAAGGACCGAACTCGGCTTCGCGCACCCGGGCTCGCCGCTGCGCGGCTCGCGAAAAAAGCCTTTGTGGCGGTAAAACCCCACTTTTTCGCGAGAGAGAAAAAACAACGGATTTTAATATATAAGGACTAGAAAGGTGGCAAGTCGGCATTCGCCGACTTGACCTTTCTTGAGTAGGGTTAGTTTTTTTAAACACCATGTATTTTTTTCGATAATTAGTGCGTTAAGAGACCCCCGATGGAAGTTGAGTAAAATAAATTAGTCAGTTCTCTTAATTTTGAGATTTTTTACCGTTCAACATTTTTCCAACACTTTGTATATAAAACGGTCTTTCGTACATCCGACAACCCATCCGAAGCAAAACAAATAATTTTATTCCATGAATTTTGGGAGTTTCAATATTGGTTCAGTTTTCTTAAACACCCTGTATTGTTTTCATTAAAATAGTTTCCATATAGACCATTGTTAAACGTTTCATCAAAGGAATATTATACTTCCATGAAGGTTTCTAGAGAAAGGTCGGTTTTTAAACACCCAGTAGTTTTTAATTAGTATATTTTTCCTACAGAACATTGTATAAAGTTTCATCAAAAGAATTTTTAATTCCATGAATTTAGAAAATTTTTAGAGAATGGTTCGTTATTATTAAACACTCTGTATTTGCTTCGATAGTGAGTGTCATAATAAATCCTTGATGGAAGTTTAATAAATAAAAATAAAATTTCCATGAATTTTGGGAGTTTCAATATTTGTTCAGTTTTCTTAAACACCCAGTAGTTTTTTAATTAGTATATATTTCTTAGAGACCATCGTGAAAAGGTTAATAAAAAAATATTCAATGAATTATTGTGGGGATTCTTAGAGTATGGTTTGGTTTCGTTAAGCACCCTGTATATTTTCATTAGTATAATATTTTTACAATCGTGAAAAGTTTCATAAAAAAAAAATAAATTCCATAAATTTTGTGGATCTAGAGAATGGTTCTTTATTTTACACCCTGTATTTTTTCATAAGTATGTATTCATATACATAATAATACCAAAGTATATATTTTTATAGTTTTTTACAAACTATTGTAAAAGTTTCATCAGAAAGAAAAAAATTTTTAATCCACAAATGTTCAGGATTTTTAGGGAATGGTTCGGATTTTTTAAACACCCCGTATTTTTGTCGATAATTAGTGCGGTAAGAGTCCCCCGACGGAAGTTTCGTACCAAAAAAATGTTCAGTTCCCTTAATTTTGACATTTTTTTAACGTTTCACATTTTTCCAACACTTTGTATTTAAGACGGGCCTACGAACGTCACAGAACCCCTCGAAGCGAAAAACCGAAAATTTCCTCGAATCTGTAATTTTATTTTTTCTCGTCAATTTTTATCGTAACACCCCGTACATCGAGCTTTTTGAGTCGCACTGTATATAAGCGAAGCGACTTGAAGTCTGCCATATTGTCTAGCTCACTGATACCACCTATTCATTCTATTTATGCAAAGTTCAATGCAAATAGCAATAGCGGATGGAAATATTTGACAGCTGTTCTATGGCTTCCGTCATTTTGACCCCGTCTTGGTCTGCCATATTGTCTAGCTCACTGATACCACCTATTCATTCTATTTATGCAAAGTTCAATGCAAATAGCAATAGCGGATGGAAATATTTGACAGCTGTTCTATGACTTCCGTCATTTTGACCCCGTCTTGCTTAGAATTTTCGCAAATTTCGATACGAAAACGAATTCAAAACCAAACGCTCGCATAACACAACGTATCTAGAGACTTCAAATTTACCCTTTTTGGCCTTTGGCGGCCTCCGGTCGGCCCATTTAGCGAAATTTTCTGCGATTTATTCGAAATGTCACCGCGCACTCGCCATTTGACGTTTCTGTAGTCGACGAAAATTTTTGCTATTTTCACTATAAAATCGAATTTTAAACCTAAACCTGAGGCACACGACACATTGTAGAAGGTTCAAAGTGTACGTTTCGATATGGCTTTATGGAAATAAAGGGGTACTTACTTTTCAGAAGGTAATCGTTTTGAAGGTTTTGTGAGGACCCGCCATATTGCTAGGCTCTTCTCCCCGTCCCGGTTTGGATTTAAGCAAATTTTTATGGAAAAACGAACTCGAAATCCAGGGCTCGCATAACGGAAAGTATCTAGAGACTTTAAACATACCTTTTCTGGCATTGGCGGCCCTCCGATCGACCCTTTTAGCGAACGTTCCTAAGTTTTATCGGGAGCTGTCACAGGCCGTGCACCGTCCTGGTAGCCGTTTGACGTTTAGGACGGCCGGCGGCCGAGCGAATGCGAATACCGCCGAACGTGTAATTGAGTAAAACTTTCGTTATTTTCACTATAAAATCGAATTTTAAACTCAAACCTGAGGCACGCGACACATTGTAGAAGGTTCAAAGTTTACGTTTCGACATGGCTTTGTGGAAACGAATGCGGAAAATACGAAAATATCGAATCCGAAATAGTTGGACGTCTACCCATATCTGACTGACGTTTCTCGAATTCCCGGCTATATCCATCTCTTTTTCGCGACATCCGCGCGAAAATGGAAAACTGGCGGCCGCGGACCTCCGGAAAACCGCAAAATTCGCCCCGAAAAAGGTAAAGAGAAGTCACCAAAATACGCCTACCGGATAACCGAAGGACCGAACTCGGCTTCGCGCACCCGGGCTCGCCGCTGCGCGGCTCGCGAAAAAAGCCTTTGTGGCGGTAAAACCCCACTTTTTCGCGAGAGAAAAACAACGGATTTTAATATATAAGGACTAGAAAGGTGGCAAGTCGGCATTCGCCGACTTGACCTTTCTTGAGTAGGGTTAGTTTTTTTTAAACACCATGTATTTTTTCGATAATTAGTGCGTTAAGAGACCTCCAATGGAAGTTGACTAAAATAAATTAGTCAGTTCTCTTAATTTTGAGATTTTATACCGTTCAACATTTTTCCAACACTTTGTATATAAAACGGTCTTTCGTACATCCGACAACCCATCCGAAGCAAAACAAATAATTTTATTCCATGAATTTTGGGAGTTTCAATATTGGTTCAGTTTTCTTAAACACCCTGTATTGTTTTCATTAAAATAGTTTCCATATAGACCATTGTTAAACGTTTCATCAAAGGAATATTATACTTCCATGAAGGTTTCTAGAGAAAGGTCGGTTTTTAAACACCCAGTAGTTTTTAATTAGTATAGTTTTCTTACAGACCGTTGTGAAAAGTTTCATTAGAAAATATTCCATGAATTGTGAGGATTTTTAGAGAATGGTTTGGTTTTGTTAAACACCCCGTATTTTTCATCGGTATAATTTTTTACAATCGTGAAAAGTTTCATAAAAAAATTAATTCCATAAATTTTGTGGATCTAGAGAATGGATCTATATATTACACCCTGTATTTTTCATACGTATGTATTTATATACATAATAAAACCTAAGTATATATTTTTATAGTTTTTGACAAACTAATGTAAAAGTTTCATGAGAAAAAAAAAATTTTAAATCCACGAATTTTCAGGATTTTTAGGGAACAGTTCGGTTTTTTTAAACACCCTGTATTTGTTCAATAGTATATTCTTCCTACAGAACATTGTAAAAAGTTTCATCAAAAAGAATTTTTTAATTCCATGAATTTTGTTGATTTTTAGAGAATGGTTCGTTATTTTTAAAAACTCTGTATTTGTTAATTAGGATATTTTTCGTATAGAACATTGTAGTAAGTTTCATCAATAATAATTATTTAATTCGATGAATTTTGAGGAATTTTAGAGAATGGTTCGTTATTTTAAACACTCTGTATTTTTAATTAGTATATTTTTCCTACAGAACATTGTATAAAGTTTCATCAAAAGAATTATTTAATTCCATGAATTTTGAGGATTTTTAGAGAATGGTTCGTTATTATTAAACACTCTGTATTTGCTTCGTTAATGAGTGTCATAATAAATCCTTGATGGAAGTTTAATAAATAAAAAAATTTCCATGAATTTTGTGAGTTTCAATATTGGTTCAGTTTTCTTAAACACCCAGAATTTTTTAATTAGTATAGTTTTCTTACAGACCATTGTGAAAAGTTTCATAAAAAATATTCAATGAATTATTGTGGGGATTCTTAGAGTATGGTTTGGTTTCGTTAAGCACAATGTATTTTTCATTAGTATAATTTTTATAATCGTGAAAAGTTTAATAAAAAATTAAATTCCATAAATTTTGTGGCTGTAGAGAATGGTTCTTTATTTTACACCCTGTATTTTTCATAAGTATGTATTCATATACATAATAATACCAAAGTATATATTTTTATAGTTTTTTACAAACTATTGTAAAAGTTTCATCAGAAAGCAAAAAAATTTAAATCCACGAATGTTTAGGATTTTAGGGAACGGTTCGGTTTTTTGAAACCTCATGTATTTTTTCATTAGTATAGATGTTTTAAAACTATTGTACAAAGTTTCATCAAAATGAATTTTCTAATTCCATGAACTTTGAGGAATTTTAGAGAATGGTTCGTTATTTTTAAACACTCTGTATTTCTTAATTAGTATATTTTTCCTACAGAACATTGTATAAAATTTCATCAAATAGAATTTTTAATTCCATGAATTTTGTTGATTTTTAGGAAATGGTTAGGTTTTAAACCTCCTGTATTTTTCATTAGTATAGATTTTTACAAACCATTGTATAAGGTTTTATCAAAAATAATTTTTAATTCCATGAGTTTTGTTGATTTTTAGGAAATGGTTAGGTTTTTTAAACCCTCTGTATTTCTTAATTAGTATATTTTTCCTACAGAACATTGTATAAAGTTTCATCAAAAGAATTTTTAATTCCATGAATTTTGAGGATTTTTAGAGAATGGTTCGTTATTATTAAACACTCTGTATTTGCTTCGTTAGTGAGTGTCATAATAAATCCTTGATGGAAGTTTAATAAATAAAAAATTTCCATGAATTTTGGGAGTTTCAATATTGGTTCAGTTTTTTAAACACCCAGTAGTTTTTTAATTAGTATACATAGTTTTCTTACAGACCATTGTGAAAAGTTTCATGAAAAATATTCAATGAATTATTGTGAGGATTCTTAGAGTATGGTTTGGTTTCGTTAAGCACCCTGTATTTTCTCATTAGTATGATTTTTTTACAATCGTCAAAAGTTTCATAAAAAAAATAAAATCCATAAATTTTGTGGATGTAGAGAATGGTTTTTTATTTTACACCCTGTATTTTTACATAAGTATGTAATCATATACATAATAAAACAAAAGGATAAAATTTTTACAGTTTTTCTACAAACTATTGTAAAAAGTTTCATCAGAAAGCAAAAAAATTTTAAATCCACGAATGTCCAGGATTTTTAGGAACGGTTCGAATTTTTAAACACCCCGTATTTTTTCGATAATTAGTGCGGTAAGAGTCCCCGACGGAAGTTTCGTACCAAAAAATTTTCAGTTCCTTAATTTTTACATTTTTTAACGTTCGACATTTTTCCAACACTTTGTATATAAAACGGTCCTACGCACGTCAGAGAACCCCTCCGAAGCGAAAGAACCTAAAATTTCCTCGAAGCTGTAATTTTATTTTTTTTCTCGTCAATTTTTATCGTAACACCACGTACATCGAGCTTTTTGAGTCGCACTGTATATAAGCGAAGCGACTTGAAGTGTGCCATATTGTCTAGCTCACTGATACCACCTATTCATTCTATTTATGCAAAGTTCAATGCAAATAGCAATAGCGGATGGAAATATTTGACAGCTGTTCTATGGCTTCCGTCATTTTGACCCCGTCTTGGTCTGCCATATTGTCTAGCTCACTGATACCACCTACCTATTCATTCTATTTATGCAAAGTTCAATGCAAATAGCAATAGCGGATGGAAATATTTGACAGCTGTTCTATGGCTTACGTCATTTTGACCCCGTCTTGCTTAGGATTTTCGCAAATTTCGATACAAAACGAATTCAAAACCAAACGCTCGCATAACACAACGTATCTAGAGACTTCAGATTTACCGTTTTCGGGCTTTGGGGGGCTCCGGTCGGCCCATTTAGCGAAATTTTCTGCGATTTATTCGGAAATGTCACCGCGCACTCGCCATTTGACGTCGCAAATTTTCGCAATTTTACTATAAAATCGAATTTTAAAAACGGATCTGAGGCACACGACACATTGTAGAAGGTTCAAAGTTTACGTTTCGATATGGCTTTATGGAAATAAAGGGGTACTTACTTTGCAAAATGTAACATTTTGAAGGTTTTGTGAGGACCCGCCATATTGCCAGGCTCTTCTCCACGTCTCTGTTTAGTATTACGCAAAATTCGATACAAATTGGAACTCAAAACCCAGCGCTCGCATAACAGAAAGTATCTAGAGACTTTAAATTTACCTTTTCCGGCCTTGGCGGGTCTTCGAACGGCCCGTTTAGCGAACGTTCCCAAGTTTTATCCGGAGCTGTCAACGGCACCGCACCGTCCGGCTTCCCGTTTGACGTTTCGGGCGGCCGAGCGAACGCGAATGCCCCCGAACGCGTAATTGACCCAAATTTTCGTTATTTTCCCTATAAAATCGAATTTAAAACCTAAAACTGAGGCACGCGACACAATGTAGAAGGATCAAAGTTTACGTTTCGACATGTCTTTGTGGAAAGGAATGCGAGAAAATACGAAAATATCGAATCCGAAATAGTTTGACGTCTACCCATATCCGACTGACGTTTCTCCGATTCCCGGGCGATAAGCTCCTCCTCCGCTATCTCCATCCCTCTCGCCGAGAACGGCCGGCGAGGACCCTCCGAAAACGGAAAATTTACCTAGAAAATCGCGAAAACGGCCCGCCGAGCGCCTCGTCGCGATGGAGAAAGGACCAAATCAAGAGACTCGCCCGCGACCGCGTCCCCGACGGGCTCGCCCGAAAAACCACGCGCGCAGCGAAACCGGCCTCCGGGCGGCTTCCGGACTTCCGATAAGGGGCGTTTTTTTCGACTTTTGTCTCGTTTCCTCGCGAAAACGGAAAAGTAACACCGGCGGACCTCCGGAAAAACGCAAAATTCTCCCCGAAAAAAGTAAAAAGAACCAACCAAAATACGCCTACCGGACAACCGCAGGACCGAAGGGCGCTTCGCGCCCTTCGGCTCACCGCGCGGCTCGCGAAAAAGCCTTTGTGGCGGCAGAATGCCACTTTTCCACCCGCCCGGAGAGCGAGAAAAACAACGTATTTTAATATATAAGACCTAGAAAGGTGGCAAGTGGGCATTCGCCGACTTGACCTTTCTTGAGTAGGGTTAGTTTTTTTAAACACCATGTATTTTTCGATAATTAGTGCGTTAAGAGACCCCGATGGAAGTTGAGTAAAATAAATTAGTCAGTTCTCTTAATTTTGAGATTTTTACCGTTCAACATTTTTCAACACTTTGTATATAAAACGGTCTTTCGTACATCCGACAACCCATCCGAAGCAAAACAAATAATTTTATTCCATGAATTTTGGGAGTTTCAATATTGGTTCAGTTTTCTTAAACACCCTGTATTGTTTTCATTAAAATAGTTTCCATATAGACCATTGTTAAACGTTTCATCAAAGGAATATTATACTTCCATGAAGGTTTCTAGAGAAAGGTCGGTTTTTGAAACACCCAGTAGTTTTTTAATTAATATAGTTTTCTTACAGACCGTTGTGAAAAGTTTCATTAGAAAATATTCCATGAATTGTGAGGATTTTTAGAGAATGGTTTGGTTTTGTTAAACACCCCGTATGTTTTCATCGGTATAATTTTTTTACAATCGTGAAAAGTTTCATAAAAAAATAAATTCCATAAATTTTGTGGATCTAGAGAATGGATCTATATATTACACCCTGTATTTTTCATACGTATGTATTTATATACATAATAAAACCTAAGTATATATTTTTATAGTTTTTGACAAACTAATGTAAAAGTTTCATCAGAAAGCAAAAAAATTTTAAATCCACGAATTTTCAGGATTTTTAGAACAGTTCGGTTTTTTAAACACCCTGTATTTGTTCAATAGTATATTCTTCCTACAGAACATTGTAAAAGTTTCATCAAAAGAATTTTTAACCTCTTATTGACCACATTATTTTTATTCACGTAAAAATTGTTTAAAAGGCATAATTTATTAAAAGGGTATAAACATACGTTGCATATTTGTAGAAAAAATTTATTTTCATTTATAAAAAAATATGGCTTCGTTCCATATATGACCCAAAGGACACCTAAACCAAAATAAACACAAAATTTATATTTTACAATTATGTATGAAATTTACTAAAACAGTTTCGTTGTTTAGTAATACATAAGTGAATTTGACATTTTATACAGAAAAAATTAGTTTTTAGTCCACAATTAGGCATTTTACATCGCTGACGCGTTTCTATTTCGAGAGGTCAGTGCCCCATTCCATCCCTCCTCACATCAAATTAAGGGATTGGTTTAGTAGGGCTTCTTTTCTTTTTTTCTTCAAATTCTTGATCCACAGAATTGCTTGTGGATGGTCTTCCTCTTTTCTTTGTGACATTTTTACTCATTAGACATAAGGCTTCTGCAACTTCTGCGCGAAAACCTAATGAATCCAAAATCTAATTTTTTTTTCAGGCCTGATTCTATCATATAATTTCTAAAACGAATCCATGAGTTCACCAAAATCATATCAATAAAATTGAAGAATAAAAGTAGGTAACATTTTTGGATCTTCTCAAAATTCGGTGATAAGAAATTAGCCCATCCAAGAGATCCACATCACCCATGAATGAATTATACATTTTTACCATTTGTGGTCGAACTACGTCTACTTTTTCTTTCAACTTTTTGTCAAAACGTTTTACTATGTCGACAGGGTGACTACTACAAAACGTACTGACCAAAGTAACTGCTTTGTTACCATACCATTTGAGCGCCCTAATTTCAGATCCATTTATAGTAGTTTTATATTCTTCAAAAGTTCCTCGACCTTTCTTTCTCATAATATCGTCATTTGTAAACTTTAGACCTGAAACTCTATTCATTCTTACAGTTCCTAGAGACCCGATTCCATCTGATAATAAATTTACCAAGAGGTCACAAGAGGAAAACCAGTTGTCAAAATACAATAAATGGTTAGAGTTTTTTGGTATTACTTCAGCAAGCCGCAGAACAATATTTCCACTGGCACCTATATCTGGTTTTCCATGAGCAGGTTCAATCTTTCCTGTGTATACCTCGAAATTGTGGACTAAACCATTTACGTCAGATAAAACAAAACATTTAGTTTTTTTTGGGTTATATTGCTTGAGTGATGAGGCACCCCTAAATGGAATTATTTGCTCATCAATGCATAACATTTGAGGCTTTACTTGATTTTGGAAATTAGGTAACATCATATTTATCAGAGGTCGTATCTTGTATAGTTTATCTCTTCTAGGATCATCTTTTTGAGGCATATTGTGATTATCATTGAAATGTATGTTCATTTTTATGGATTCCCATCTCTTTCTGGACATCACATCGCTTACTTGACTTACACGCGTGGCTTGTGCCCAGTACATTCTGTGTCTAGGTAATCCATATATCGACATATATATAAGTGTTCCTATGAAAATTTCTAATTCATCCTTAGTCAGACACAAGGGTTTGTTTTGTTGTACAGAGTAAAGATTTGATTGATAAACAATATGTTCTATAATATTTTCAGTAAGAAACAACTGAAAATAATGAATAGGGCGACCAATTTCAGGCGCGTCTTCTTTATTTGGGGGAGAAAAATCGGGTATAGGTAATACTTCGGCATTTTCTACCAATGTCCATGTGTATTTTGGTTTGCCTCTTTTCTCTAGAATAAACAGTAAAAATCAAAAGTTATGATAATATTGATACTTGTATTGCATACCTGTAACATGAGTTTCTTCATTATCAGATATATTTTCATCATCAGAGCTCGACGTACTACACATGTCACTATTTTCTGGAATGTATTCATCATCGCTGTCGTCTAAATTATCAGCATCACTGTCGTAAGGAAATAATTCAGCCATTTTCACTGAAAAATAAATGATGAAATAATAGACCACTGTTCCATAACAGGCACAGTCAATATACATATCTACTGACCATAGTGCCATATTAGGAACAAACCGTTTTTCTCAATTTTTCATATTGATTTTTTTCAGTTATGTAAATGTAAATATAGAGTATTCTTCTGAACCGTATATCAAACATAATGAGTATTTTTATTTACATATACTTACATGAAATTCAAAACACCAGGTGCACTTTGAAACCAGTTTGAGACACTCTAAATTTTAGGTTAAACAACAAAATACAATACAACTAGCGCTCATCTATAAGTAGAACGAGGAACTAAATGTATGACGTAGGTGCCTTAGGTGGAATTATGGACACTTAAAGTGATATTTTCATCAAATAGAATTTTTAATTCCATGAGTTTTGTTGATTTTAGGAATTGGTTAGGTTTTTTAAACCCTCTGTATTTCTTAATTAGTATATTTTTCCTACAGAACATTGTATAAAGTTTCATCAAAAGAATTTTTAATTCCATGAATTTTGAGGATTTTTAGAGAATGGTTCGTTATTATTAAACACTCTGTATTTGCTTCGTTAGTGAGTGTCATAATAAATCCTTGATGGAAGTTTAATAAATAAAAAATTTCCATGAATTTTGGGAGTTTCAATATTGGTTCAGTTTTTAAACACCCAGTAGTTTTTAATTAGTATACATAGTTTTCTTACAGACCATTGTGAAAAGTTTCATGAAAAATATTCAATGAATTATTGTGAGGATTCTTAGAGTATGGTTTGGTTTCGTTAAGCACCCTGTATTTTCTCATTAGTATGATTTTTTTACAATCGTCAAAAGTTTCATAAAAAAAATAAAATCCATAAATTTTGTGGATGTAGAGAATGGTTTTTTATTTTACACCCTGTATTTTTTCATAAGTATGTATTCATATACATAATAATACCAAAGTATATATTTTTTACAGTTTTTCTACAAACTATTGTAAAAAGTTTCATCAGAAAGCAAAAAAAAAATTTTAAATCCACGAATGTCCAGGATTTTTAGGAACGGTTCGAATTTTTAAACACCCCGTATTTTTTCGATAATTAGTGCGGTAAGAGTCCCCTGACGGAAGTTTCGTACCAAAAAATTTTCAGTTCCCTTAATTTTTACATTTTTTAACGTTCGACATTTTTCCAACACTTTGTATATAAACGGTCCTACGCACGTCAGAGAACCCTCCGAAGCGAAAGAACCGAAAATTTCCTCGAATCTGTAATTTTTATTTTTTTCTCGTCAATTTTTATCGTAACACCCCGTACATCGAGCTTTTTTGAGTCGCACTGTATATAAGCGAAGCGACTTGAAGTGTGCTATATTGTCTAGCTCACTGATACCACCTATTCATTCTATTTATGCAAAGTTCAATGCAAATAGCAATAGCGGATGGAAATATTTGACAGCTGTTCTATGGCTTCCGTCATTTTGACCCCGTCTTGGTCTGCCATATTGTCTAGCTCACTGATACCACCTACCTATTCGTTCTATTTATGCAAAGTTCAATGCAAATAGCAATAGCGGATGGAAATATTTGACAGCTGTTCTATGGCTTACGTCATTTTGACCCCGTCTTGCTTAGGATTTTCGCAAATTTCGATACAAAAACGAATTCAAAACCAAACGCTCGCATAACACAACGTATCTAGAGACTTCAGATTTACCGTTTTCGACCTTTGGGGGCTCCGGTCGGCCCATTTAGCGAAATTTTCTGCGATTTATTCGGAAATGTCACCGCGCACTCGCCATTTGACGTCGCAAATTTTCGCAATTTTTACTATAAAATCGAATTTTAAAAACAGATCTGAGGCACACGACACATTGTAGAAGGTTCAAAGTTTACGTTTCGATATGGCTTTATGGAAATAAAGGGGTACTTACTTTGCAAAATGTAACGTTTTGAAGGTTTTGTGAGGACCCGCCATATTGCCAGGCTCTTCTCCACGTCTCGGTTCGGTATTACGCAAAATTCGATACAAATTCGAATTCAAAACCCAACGCTCGCATAACAGAAAGCATCTAGGGACTTTAAATTTACCTTTTCCGGCCTTGGCGGGTCTCAGATCTGCCCGTTTAGCGAACGTTCCTACGTTTTATCCGGAGCTGTCACCGGCCGTGCACCGTCCGGCTAGCCGTTTGACGTTTCGGACGGCCGAGCGAAGGCGAATGCAGCCGAACGTGTAATTGACCAAAACTTTCGCTATTTTCCCTATAAAATCGAATTTTAAACCTAAATCTGAGGCACGCGACACATTGTAGAAGGTTCAAAGTTTACGTTTCGACATGGCTTTGTGGAAAGGAATGCGAGAAAATACGAAAATATCGAATCCGAAATAGTTTGACGTCTACCCATATCCGACTGACGTTTCTCCGATTCCCGGGCGATAAGCTCCTCCTCCGCTATCTCCATCCCTCTCGCCGAGAACGGCCGGCGAGGACCCTCCGAAAAACGGAAAATTTACCTAGAAAAACGCGAAAAACGGCCCGCCGAGCGCCTCGTCGCGACGGAGAAAGGACCAAATCAAGAGACTCGCCCGCGGCCGCGTCCGCGACGGGCCCGCCCGAAAAACGTGGCGCGGAGCGAAACCGGCCTCCGAGCGGCTTCCGGGCTTCCGATAAGGGGCGTTTTTTTCGACTTTTGTCTCGTTTCCTCGCGAAATTGGAAAAGTAACGCCGGCGGACCTCCGGAAAAATGCAAAATTCGCCCCGAAAAAAGTAAAAAGAACTCACCAAAATACGCCTACCGGACAACCGAAGGACCGAAGGGCGCTTCGCGCCCTTCGGCTCGCCGCCGCGCGGCTCGAGAAAAAAGCCTTTGTGGCGGCAGAATGCCACTTTTTCGCGCCCCCGGTGGGAGCGAGAGGCAATCGCGCATTTTAATATATTAGAATTCTAGAACTGTCAAAAGTAAAGGTGACTTTACTAGAATCCCTTGAACATGACCAAAAACACTAAATAAATACTATTTTCCTAAATAAAATAAGTAAAATTGTATAATTAAGATAAAAGGACATTTAAATTTGTATTAGTTATAAGTTGTGTTGTGAAATTGTGCATAAAAAGACATCCAAAGACTGTAAGAAAATCATGTGAATGGACCTTTTAACATGGCAATCTGCAGCAAGGATTAAAAACAAAGAAGTTGTTGTTAGTTACGGCTTAGGTTTTAAGAAGAGCAGCAGCATTGCAAGAGAGCTCCTGAAAATATACAAAATTTGTTAAAATCAACAAGTAAAATCAAGAAAATATCGACTTACCAGCTAAATTTACCATTCTCCATCATCCAGTTAAGTTTTTATTGCCAGTAAAGAAGATATCATCCGTATCCTGGGAAATTTTGCAGTTCCATAGAATCCTACAGAATAGTTTCCAGTTTCTAGATAGTTTCCAGTTTCCAAGCAGTCTACAGGAAGGAAAATAATACATTAAAATATTATATTAATTAAAATCGATTTTAACTATTTCAATCTTTGCAAAGTATAAGAATAAACTACAGGACTTACCTGTATAAAAACAAGTCGAACCCAACCAATATAACAACCACATTTAATCATTTCACTGGAGCAAATAATATCTGTCATCCAAGAGAAGCCATTTTAGAATATATTGTGTTCTGTAGGAATGCAACCAACATTACAAAAATAAAGAATATTTTAGCATAATTTATAAACTTCAATTAAATTCAATATCCAAGTTTTAATCTACATTGGTTTGGTAAAATTTATTATCAGAAAAGTAATATTAAAAAAAATATATTCTTTATTGTTTTAAAATTGATTATAGCACAAAAAAATTGTTAATCTTTCAAAAGTGTTACTATTTGTTACAATATAAAATAAAAAACCCTGTATATTTTGAACCGACTCCTGAATTAAGTTTTTTTTGCTCTTTTGATTTATAAAACTGTGTCTAGCAAGGGATAAACAAAATTTGGTATAAATAAGGTAAGATAAAAAGAAAAAAATTATATAAAAAGGTTTGTATTGAACGAAATATAGCTGAAACACAACATACACTCACAAAACATAATACATAAAAGGATCATTGGCGCCCAACAAAAATTAACATTTAAACTTTAACATTAAATACATAATACAATATTTAAAATTAAAATAAATAATAAAAAATTAATTTAAATTAAAAATAAAAATATACATACACACCCACATAAATATAACAATATATATATATATATATATTGATACCTGTTAAGTTGTCACTTCCGTTATGTAGATATGGCGTCCTAACTTCCGGGTGATATAGTTAATATATTTGTAAAATAATTACATATATCTGTTTAGGGGAGCCTCAACATTCCAAATATCAAAAGAGGGGAAGCAATTTTTTATTTTAAAATATTCACATATATACTATATAGATGATACGAAGAGACTTCCAAATATATATATATTCAAGAGACTGACGTAGCGTTGCCACTTCACGCAACGTTGCCAAATCTCTGGAAGTCATAACGTAGTATTCTTATTCAGAGATTATATAAACTTGCATACATAGGTCGCGTCTACAACTTTGTCGGCTATCAATAAACTTAATTTGTTTTGTTTGGCGGCACTGTATGTAATTTTAGTTAGTTACTGTACATTTAAGTTGCGTTTATACACTTTTTAATACAGGTGAATCACGGTAATAGTCCATCTATTAGAAGTTTTCAAGGAAGTAGTCTTTATTTTTTTTTAAATTTAACATCCTATATAATCGAATATGAGCTTTTCAATAAAAATATTTTCAAGGAGCTATCACTTCGAGTTAAACTGGAAGAGGCCAACTATATTAAAAGGAATGCAATTTTTATTTAATTTTCTCATGTTATTTTAATAAGACTATTTCATAATACTTCGCTATACTTATTCCTTACTTTTCGTGATATTCTGATTTTTTCGAAAAAAAATCACCACTTAGAAATTAGCTGCATCAAATATTATAAGAGTTAAAGAAAAAAAATTGGTCAAATTTCATACAAAGTGTTGACAAATCAGGTGCCAATTTAGTTAATTTTAAACTATTAAAACAATTTTTTTTTAGTGGAACATCTCTAAGCCCTTGCGCCAAACGGATCAGTCAAAACAGAGAGTTTTTCGAAACGTCAAAAATACGGAAGTGCGCGATAGTGAAGTGATTTTTGTTATTTTTTACTTATCTGCTCTTTTCAGTGTGAGATTTTTTGGTTAGGCAAACTTAGTTTCAAAAATAACCCTTGGCTGATCCGTTTGGCGCAAGGGCTTATTTAATTATTAATCTTAATTTTTTCCAGAAGTGTGGAAAAAAATCAAACTAAAGAAAAACTAAAATTATGCCACAAATAAATAACTTCAGACAATATCATAACTGGAAGTGACAGCTTCTTGAAAATATTTTCATTACAAAGCTCGCATTCGATTATACAGAGTCAAATTTTCAAAACAAAATAATCACTGCATCCGTGAAAATTTCTAATGGTCCATCACCGTGAATCAGCCTATATAAATTGCATATAAAAAATATATATTCGATTAGGAAAAGTATATTCTCCAAAGAATTCCAAAAAAAAAAAGAAAACAAATTTGTGGAGGTAACCATTTCGAGCCAAATACGAACGAGTGTTTCTTCTATAAGACTGAAGTATTCGCGTATAAGTTTAAATGAGTCTTGTCCTCTAGATAGAATAAAATTATTCTTAATAATGTTTCATTTTGGTTATTTCTTATAAAAAAACTCATTGCTAGTGCGGCATCTTTTATGTTTCAAATAAAAAGGAACAACAAACAACTGTAAATAGATTTCACTGTTTTTCATATTCAAAATTTTAATTAATTGCATCCAGGAAATAACGCGTAGAGAACACAAATACCATTGATAACTGCGGGGAGCACCCACAAATTATTGCAAACTTTACTCGTCATGTTTATGCAAAATCGTATAGTCTATAAAAGCCGGAAATATTTTAAATTAGACAATTAGACAATTTAAAATATTAAAAATGGATCCTGCAATATTTACCGCGAAATATAAAAACAGTAAACTTATAAAATGAATTAGCAATTGTGTTATAAAAAAATGGGTATAAAATGGTTTTTTTTTGTCCGAAATAAAGCTTCAACAATAATAAAATATTCTTTAGCTAAAACTTCACTCATAGGCTAAGGTCAGAAAGAAAAATTAAAAATAAATCAGTTTCTTCACAAGATCGCTATCGCCTAAAGGTGCTCACAAATTAAATACATATTTTGCAATCATTTTAAAAGCTGGATTAAAAAGAAAGTTAAATTTACTAGACCCAACCAAGTTTTTATTATTGTCTTTTAAACATAATAAAATTTGCTATTGGTAATCTCCAGAGTTGCAAGCTAATTCTTAGAAAACGTCTCAGGTACCGAAATGGGCATTTAAACTTTAAAGGGCTTTAACAGATGGTTTTAATAGTTTACCTTGACAGTGGAAGTAGTAGTTATAGAAGAATAGTACTGCTTATTTTATATAAAATTGTCCAGACTATAAAAGCCGGAAAATATTTTAAGTTCATATTTTACTACAGATTGTATAGTATCCCACTAAGCATGAAACATTACAGCATATCTGTGCAACGTTGCATACAGCTGAATTTGAGTTGAATTACGATACATAACTAATGAAAGTTGTGGAATGCTTTTAACAATGTTTCATAATATAATATTATTTAAAAATGTTGAGGGTAAATTAATTCTACAACATTTCTGCAACGTTATAATTGTCCAGTTGATATATCATTACTTTTGCTCAAATTACAACAATGTCTATACTTTCATTATTGATATAAGGTTGACAGAGGCATATTTTCACAATATTATCGTCTCATAGTTGAAACAATTTTGTAAACAGTTTTATAGTGTTACATTAGTCATGAAATATAGTACCCACTAAGCTCTAATGCAAATTCAATTAAAATATTTTATACAAATTTTTGTTATTATAAATATCCGAGAATTTCGTATACCTACATCATTATTGTTTTCGAATATTATATAGAATATGTCACCTTTCTTGCTCAGGGTTTTTCAAATTTGAAAAATGAAGGGTTCGTTTTGGGGGTGACAAAGAAAAATAAAAGAATTTTAGTAATATGACATTTTATTTGTCCGGCTGAGACTCTTAAACCGGTGGCAAGTTCAAATATTTCGAACGTGCCTATCATGCAATATGATTTAACAGTGAACGCACTCTTAGTGCATATCTGCATTCAGTTGGGTCACAATAGCCGTGTTTTTTTTGACGTAGATGATTGGATCGAACAAGTCAGTTTTAATCAAATGTTGTTTTTTCGATAAAATTAGATCCGGATTTAAAGATCGTGTTCCGTTTTCCCTCTTCCCCTCTGGATCGTAAAATTTCTGTGATCATTTTTATTAAATCAGGATCCGACCACAGAACAGGGTTTTCTGTGGTCGGTCCGACTAACGTTTCAGGAGTTTCACAATTAAATCCTTATTAGCAAAGCATAAATACCTACACAGATTAACTATATAAATAAAATGGACATAAATAATATTTATGCTGTGTATGTATTGTTTGATTTTGCAGGTTACAAGATATAGTTTGAATCGGAAAATACGTGTTCTTTTGCATCACAGATTGATTGCAATATTTGGATCTGATTCGTCAATCATGATTCAAAATCGTGGTGCAAAAAACACAGCTAATCACAGAGTCATATAAATTATGAAACTAGGGTTATGTTGTACCTCTTGAAATTAATATTTATGTAAAGAAAAGAAGAAATTATATGAATATTATAAATCTAGCGGTTCCCCCAGGTATACCTCGGTTTACAGATGCTCTCAATGAGATGTAAGTATATATAATTAATTTAAACCTTAAATATAGGATACTTTACTAATGTTGATTTTTATTTCAGGAGAGAAGTACTTCAAATTTACAATTATTAATGTTTAATAGGAAATGGTCTGTCCAGACAAAGCAAACAAACACGTTTATGTAGAGAAACTATGAAACCGCAGAATTGGTTGCAAACTAAACTACTAAACAAAATTAAGTATTGGGTGGTGTTGACAAGAATCCATGCAAAACAGCAGCCACAAGCTAGCTATTAATATAAAAAAAAAGGATTGCTTGACAATAACAATATAATAGTAATAATGCGAGCAGAAAATAGTCTTATAATATATTGCCTGTCGTTGCTCGCTGCTCTGAGGAGCAACTGTAATATCCCACGATGTTATTGCTCTCGAAAGGTAGGTGTAGATACAAATTGGGTGGACGTAAGTTCTGAACCCGGTGTGTTGTAGTGGTTTGCTGGCGGAGTTAATTTTTCGTTGCTATCGAAGAAGCACGTGTTTAAATACTGCTTTATTCTACGCTGATTTACTGTCTAGTAGACAAATTTAAATAGTCCAAGTAATACACAAGAAAATTGTATAAGTGTGTGATCCATTTATATAACATTTCTTAAATTTCCTGGTCCTGGTCCTGGTTGTGTCGCCTGTGTCAGTTGCAGTTGCAGAACTAAGGTTAGTTGATACCTTTTACTTCACGTGAGCGCTTGGCTGTAAGGAAATTTTATTTGAAACATATTACTCCTGATAAGATAATTCCTCGAAGGTAGAATGCCAACGCGCAAATTGTCTCAAATCGGATGGCTTGCCTAGCGGCCAGTGTGACGGCTGTCGCAGGCATGTTCATATTGGTTGTTTACATCTGACCGCCGATGAAGCTCGCCTTACCCGTACAAAATCTAAAAATATCAAATGCTTCTGTGATGACTGCAGTAAGACTGTGGATCAGTTTTCTGAACTGAAACAATTAATACTAAATCTTCAACAACAAGTAAATGTAATGCAAACTAAAGTCGAATCGAATGTTTTTGCTGAACTTCCCGGTAAACTTTACGAAGAAATTACTACTGAAGCAATTGAAAGAATTGATCGGTCTAAAAACATTATTTTGTTTAACGTCCCGGAAGATGATACGCCCAACTATAAAGAAGCTGATTCTGATACCGTAGTAAATATTCTTAAAACTATAGATAACACTGAAACATTTCATGCACGACAATCTTTTCGCCTCGGAAAGAGGCAGGTTGGTCGAGCCAGACCTATTAAAGTAATTCTAACCGATTCTAATCAGACCAAGCATATTCTTCGATCCAAAGGGCGTCTAATTGGTAGTTCTTTTGCGAATGTAAAAATACAGGATGATAAAACTCCCAAGCAAAGAGAATATCTAAACACTTTGCGTAAAGAACTTCAATCGCTGCAGGAAAAAGGTGAAGATGTTACTATTAAATATAGACATGGTATACCTACAATTATACCCGCTTCAACAAAAAACTAAAACACCCATCTGAATGGTTGTGTATGTATACAAATATTGCTTCTTTAACTGCAAAGTTTGATGATTTTGTGTTGCGGGTAAATACTTGAATCCAGATTGTATACTTTTGACGGAAACTTGGCTCTCGGATGTGGTACCTGATTCTTTAATTGACTTGAACGGTTACACTATTTTTCGGACTGACAGAAAAAATAAAAAAGGTGGTGGAACATGTATATATTTGAAGAGTTGCATAATTTCGAATTTTTCTATAAAAAGACTTGTTTATAAAATACATAATGTTGAATCTACTTGGTTAGAACTTAACAGTGCAGACTTAACTGTGCTAATCTCTTGCATTTATCGTCCTCCTAAAAATACAGTTGACAATGATACGATTCTTTTAACCACATCTCTTCAGCAGTGACGGAACATGTTAATACCCTAATTTTTGGAGACTTTAATTTTCCTTATATAAAATGGCCGAATCCTACTTTTCCTGTCGTCATCAATTCTGAATATATGTTTATTGACTTGCTCTTTAATAATCATCTGGAACAGCTGGTAACTGAATATACTCGGTATAGAGAAGGTCAAAATCCTTCCACTCTTGATTTAGTACTTACTAATAACACCAGCATTTGTTCCTCTCCTGATTATTTGCCACCTGTGGGTATTTCCGATCATGCTGTAATTTCTCTAAAGTTGCAATATTTTAAGAACAATTTGTCAAGAAATCTGAGTTTAGACAAGATATTTTTAAACTTTGGTAGATTGAAATCAAATTTGGATATACAAAACTGGGATACGATAACACAAATTACTAATGCAAATATGTCATGGGACACCTTTTATAAGACTCTACAAACTTTGATCCAAAGTTCGTCTTTCAAAAAAAAATGTATTGTTACGCCAAACAAACCATGGATTGATAACTCCTTAAGGAAAGAAATAAGACACAAACACCAGTTGTGGAAGAAATACAAACGTACTTTGAGACCCGAAGATTATCGACAACATCGTATAATTTCTGAAAATTTGAAATGTAAGATTAGGCAAACTCGGATGAAATACGAAACTGATATTGCAAATTCCACGGACCATAAAAGGTTTTATAAATACATAAGATCTGCAATCTCTGGAAAAGTAGAAATTCCTTTACTTAAAACACCAAGTGGAGACTTCTGCCAGGATTATGTGGAAACTGCTAACCTGTTTGTAACAGAATTTTCTTCAGTCTATACCACGGAGCAAATGAATGTAACTCCTACTGTTATCTCGTTGCCAAAAAACAAACGCTCTTTGAATGATATCGTATTTAGTGCTGACAAGATAGCAGCAGCAATTAAAAACTTAGAGCTTCTTCTGCCCCTGGTCTTGACAATATTACTCCAAAATTCTGAAGGAATGTTCTCATAGTTTAATAGAACCTTTGAGGCACATTATGTCCGCATCTTTTAACACAGGAGAATTACCCAAGGATGGGCATTCTTCAGTCATAACACCAGTTTTTAAGAAAGGTGATAAATTCTGTTCTGCTAACTACCGGCCCATAAGCCTACTCTCAGTTCCTCTTAAATTAATGGAAACTATCATAGTTGACGAAATGCGCCCGTTTCTTCTGGAAAGCTCTGTCATACCACAAGAACAACATGGATTTGTACGTGGAAAATCGGTTCTTACTAACTTATTGACATGTTTGAATGACTGGACTAGACAAATTGACAGTGGCAATCCCATTGATGTTATATATTTAGACTTTGCAAGAGCCTTTGACAAAGTCCCACTACAACGTTTACTCATAAAGTTGGAGCATGTTGGGATTAGAGGAAACTTACTCAGATGGATTGAGGCTTACATCAATAATAGGACCTTCTGTGTCAGAGTGGGTAGCTCCTTCTCTGTTTCAGCTCCTGTTACGAGTGGAGTGCCACAAGGATCCATATTAGGCCCTCTGCTATTTCTCGTATATATATGTGATATTCCACCTATGCTTAAGTCCAAAGTTTCCTTCTATGCAGATGACACTAAATTATATGGAAATCCGTTCACTTCGCAAATTGAAATTCAACATGATCTAGATACATTGCAAAAATGGTGCTCCACTTGGCTCTTCAAATTGAATATAGATAAGTGCTGCATTCTTCATCTTGGTAGAAATAATCCTAGAATTAGTTACTATATTGAGAATCATCAGTTAGAGTCCGTATCTACCCAGTGTGACTTAGGTGTTATCATATCTGAAGATTTAAAATGGGAGCCCCACATTTCTTCTGTGGTGAAAAAGGCAAATAAAATGTTATATCTGATTAACAAGTCATTTCACTCACCATCCACAATGAATAAACTGTTTTCTACATATATCCGCCCAATTTTAGAATTTGCAGCCCCAGTTTGGTCTCCGTACTTTGCAAAGGATATAAACATAATTGAACGTATACAGCATCGAGCATCTAGAATACCACACAATCTTCGCCATTTGGTGTATGAAGAGAGGCTAAAGATTATGAAGTTACCAACACTTTACAGAAGACGAGTGAGAAGTGACTTAATTATGACTTATCGTGCTCTTAACAACTTATTCGGTACAAACTTGAACTTTTTTCTTCCCAGTAGAGATACAAGACTTAGAGGTCATAGACTTAAATTGTCACACGAACACTTCCGTACTACATGTAGGCAGCATTTTTGGTCGTGTCGTGTGTTAAACACATGGAATAATTTACCGGAAGAAGTGATTAGTGCTCCCACTGTGAACAGTTTCAAAATCGCTTGGATCGTTATTGGAGGTCCAACTTATAGATAATATTATTTTCATTTTTGTTCTTTTTTTGTTCTTTTTATGTATTATATTTGTGCTTAGATAGCTAATACTTTGTTAAAGGGCAATATAGGATTTTCCTTTGCCTAAATTTAATTTAATAATAAATAATAATAATAATAATAATAAAATGGATTTTCTGATAGTAGATTGCACCATGACAAAGGTCTAGATTGTTCGATAAAATGATGAAGTATTTAGGACTTACCGTAAGGGTGGTAGGTGGCCAGAAAGTGTTATCTGCCAGTGAGGGCACACGGTGACAAATTTTTGTATATGCACACGAACCTTTAAAAATCCAGCTAACGCTGTTGAGTGAAGATACTAGCTATCTGCCACAAATTATGGTTCAGGTTGCACTATTTGTCGAATTAAATCAGCCCAAGCTTTATGAAGACCTCAATGTCTTTCTAAAAATTTTAATATGGTGCCTCACACCAGAAAGGAAGTTTATAAAAACAAGGACTCACAAAGTTCCTTAATCCCATAGAGCGAGAAAATTTAAATTTGACAGGTAATAAATCTAAAATTCCTAAATACTTCAAGTCTAGCCTTGGGTCTCTTTTCAATTTGTCTATTCAGGAAAGAGATGTATATGGTGCTATATACTTTCAACTATATCTGTTAGTGTATGGTCCATCCTGACCATAGCCTAATAAATACTGACAGTGGGACAAGGTTATCTTTACAACTAAATTTTGGGAAAATGTGGGAGAAAATTTATTCAAGGGGCTTAGAATTTTAGCAAGGGTTCTCTAAGAGTAGTTTATTAATATGTTTGAAACAAAACCGTAACAAATATTGAATACAATTTATCTATTATCATCCAAAAAAAGATACAAAATACAATTAAGATTAATTTATATTTATTGATAATTTACTTAATGTGTTAATATTTATGTTATTATTTTGACCATAACAAGAAGCATTATTATTATTTTGTATATGTTAACTTAAATATCGCCAATCGGAACGCAGTATTTTTGAAATGCTTAAATCCAAAGGACCTCATACATTTCAGATATTTTCCACTGATTTATCGGTGCGGATCGACCCGTACGGATAAAATTGACAATATATGGTACACTCCGTCCAGGTTTATCAGTGCAGATGAAATCTATCAATGCTAGATTTTATCGGTACGGATTTGCATATCTTTTTTATATGGTATTATTTAGTTTTTTTGAATCTATAGTTACTCTCAGAAATATTATGCTTCAGCTAAACGAGCGGGCCAGTTTATAAATATTCTTTAAAATTGTGGAATATGCATTTTTTTTATCAAAATCACGAAACGATTCAGTTAATTATATGTATATTAATAGCCGACAGATGGCGCCACTTATATCTCACTGATACTGTGTAATCGAATTTTGGTAGGATATCTACAAGATTTGAGCTTTGGCAATTGGCACCAGAGTGTCCAGATTGGGCGATAAATAGCCATTTGGGCTATCTTGGCATACGTTTTGGCGACCAAATTTTTGTTGTGGCGATCCATGCGATTTTGGGCGATTTTTCAAGAATCTAATTTAATATTTAATGTCGATAAATAAGTTTATGGTGTTTCTGGTGCCGAATAACGGAGGGTATCATATTACTTTCTCGTTGAGGAGAGTTGGTACTATAAAACGTGAACGTACTACAATCCCCTGGGCCCAGACTTTTGAGCACTGAAATGTACGATGTGAAATGCTCTTAGTTCCGTTGCGCATCCAAATAAAGGTACCACACCTAAGAGCAGACAAAAGGTGGCACATGAAACTCAGCAAAGAAACACTTCATTGGTTATATATGTGCGAGAGAGACAATCACCAGCAAATAGCCCAAATAATTCTTCATATCTAGAATTTTGAATTATACCAAAATATTTTGTGAATCGTTTTAAGAAGTAATTTTTTTAGGCTGGTTCAAAGAGCACTGTTCCATCATACAATACGAATGACCTCAATGAGGCTTATTGTATGTATTTTCATACTTCGCTAAGGGCAGACGTAAAGAAACAGGCACTAACAAAAACACTTAATTAATATATTTATATAGTTTAAATTTAAAAAATATCCTGAACTATTTTTTTACTAAAAAAAAAACAAAAATTAAAAATCCGTTTAAAAAATTGTTTGCAGATTATTTGGTATCACCCTGTTTCCTCCTGAGAAAATATAGTTTTATTTCTTGCAATGGGGAATACCACTAAATGTGGCTTTTGCATTTTTATATAGTTCTCTAAAAAAATAATAGACACGTATATTAGGATTTTATTTAATATGCAGTTTTATGAGAGATATTAATTATTTAAGTACGCGGTGTAGAACTACCTACATCTATCGGCCATTTGCTACTCCATGCCGGACTGAAAATGTTATAGACACGAAGCGTTCTACATGCAGTAGACACCATTGAAAGCTGTCGACCTTTATCGTGTTCGGCGAGAAACGATTTTTTTTCAACCACGGAATTCCAGGAAACAACTACTCTGTGGGCTAATACCCCGACCATCATTGATTTACACCTGGTGGGCTTCTGACGAATGACTAGCTGTTGCTATAGGTTTTCCAGGTTTAAATCAATGCTGGTCGGGGTATTAGCCCGCAGAATAGTTGTTTCCTGGAATTCCGTGTTTGTTAATTATTTAAAACAATATGACATCACATGTACATTTTTACCATTTGACAACATTGCATGACAATAACACCTTATATAATGCTAAACAGTGTCAATCCAGCTAAATCCGTGCCATAGATTGTGGTTATGAGCCCATGCATTCTCTATGGCCCATGACCATTCCAAGCTAAAAATTCAATACAACAGACACTATATTTGTCTCTGTTTATTCAGTCGTTCATTGGTCTCTCTTCTTTCAGATAGAGTTTCAAATAGGTACAATGCTCGTCAGCTTAAAGTCACCAGTTCCATGGTCCATTATTTTCTAGTGCCATTTATTATACACGGTGCTAGAAAGGGACAAAACATGGAAGTGGTGACTTTAAGCTGACGACCATTGTACATTTATTTCCCGTGTTCTTTGCACATGTATTTTGGATGGCATTCACTTTGTTGAGTACCAAAGAATACTTTTAACTTTTTTTTGTTTGGTTGGCGATTTGGGCGATTTTTATGTTCTAATTTGGCTACAACCAAGAAATTTTATCTGGACACCCTGATTGGCACTATTGGCACCACGGGCAAGGGAATAATAGATCCCTAATTTATGCTTGGTCATAAAATCCCGAAGAAAATACAGCCTGTAGTGTAGTGTATACTGTATATTTAAATTTAAAAAAAAATCAATGGGTACTCCATTCTTACCAACATTCCAAATGCAGTGTCTGGAATGTTATAAAAGAACATTGCACTGCGACTTGTGTGCAATAATGTAACATTGTAACAACATTGCACATACGTTGATGTCATGTTACATTTAGCTATGTTGATAACGGTTTGCAATATTAATGGAAATTAAAATGCAATTTGCTAGTAATGTGTTCCCTTAGGAACCTTACACTGCAATGTTTCTAGCCTGCAGAATAAAGGTCCCTTGGACATTGCATACAGTTAATTATAAGTCTGAGAGCAACATTACAGCTAGTACAGAAATGTTTCTATAACATTGAAGAAACTTAATTATGTTTAGTGGGATATAGTATATTTGTTATTAAAGTCCCCTATATATGTTATGTGTAAGACATTAAATGTAATCTGTGATGGTTGTGATATAAATGATTGTTCTCTAAAGACGCTGCATACATGTGTTAGTAACCATGTTAATACGTAATTAACTATATTATTTTACATACTGCATCGTGTTGTTAGTTTATGTCGCTTTAACCTCTTTTCTTTTTATTTGAGGCTATGTCTATTTTTATGGATTTGTACACTTGCCATTGAGTATATGTAAACATTCGTGTATGTTTCTTTTAAGTTATGGGTATATGGGATTGTACACACTACTCTTCTTAGGTGTTATTAATTCAACATATTTATTTATATTTTTTTCTAGATTTATAAAATGTGTAATTTAGCTCTGTAATTGGAAATTTGTATTTCTGTTTTTTTTATTAGAAAATAAGTATTTTAAATATAAAAATACGATAGTGTGTTAGGTTAGGTTTCAAGTGAATGGACCATAATAACTAACCCCCCACTGGAACCATATAGTCTATTGTAGCTTGCGACAGTAGAACTACAAACTAAAATTTATTTATTTGATAAATTTAGAAAAAACAAACGTTTGTCTAAATTCCACTGCATTGCAAATTTTTTAATTAAAAAATCGATATATAATTATCACAAATAAATTTTGATTTTAATATTTTTTCAAATTATAAAAAGGAATGATTTTCATAATTTGTTTTTGAATTTATCAAATTGATGAACAGGTAATCACTTAATTCCACGTAATTTTCAAATATTTTTTAAATAAAAGTCAATGACTAAACAAAGTTTATATTCATAAATTCAGGTAACAGTATACCTACACTGTGTCTACATAATTTTCTAAAGTTCTAAAATACACTGCTCAAAATAGGAAGGACAAGGAATACTTGCTTGCATCTCAATATTTTTAAATTATACCTGTATACATCGGTATAGAATAGTTTTTTTGCCTATAACATTTTTTCTTTAAATGCTTAGTGTTTAGAATTCAGAGGTTGAATATTAATTTTTTAAAATGTTTTCGTAGCTTAACTTTTTTTGGTTTCATATACCTATATACATATTTTTAAATAATATTTAACCCCCTGTATAACAAAAACTAAGCGTTTTAAGAGAAAATGTTAGATTTTACTACTGTCACACTTCGTCTTCTGCCTATATTTTGCAAAAATTGTTTTTCTCGTTCCTGATAGGTAACAGTTTTTCTCTAAATATTTACCAAATCCATTTATTAAGACTTCGGTTTCTTTCTTAAACCATCATAAAAAGTAAATAGAAAATGCATGGTCTTGCTCTTGAAAATGCTCTCTCTTCGTAACTTATTTTTGCGGCTGAAATCACTTTCGTTGTTTCGTGATTTGTAATTTAAATCAAAAGTAATTGCTATCAAGTGTACAGAGCTAGCCAATACTTTTAATAACAAATCATATGGGTGACAACGGAAACTGGGAACACACTGTAACTTTCTTATGACTGCTGATAAAAATTAGCGGATCATTTTACGTATGGCAGGACTAATTTTCTGACACATTTTCTGGATTAATTTTTTTTTTAATTGCTTTTTCGTTTGTAATTATGGGCAAAATTCTAAATTTGAATATTTTTGTAGATTTCCTTAGTTATTACCACTAAAAATTTTCTTAAAAACTAATTTTTTTTCAAATGTAGAGGGTGGGCCCTATTGATTTTTTAATAAAACATTTTTTCTGAATTTTGCGGTGCAATTTTTAAAATCCGGCAAGAAAAGAAAAAATAAAACAATTTCTGCCAGTCGCGGCCTCCTAGTTTTATTTTTAAAAATTAAAAAAATATATTTAATCCAGAAAATGTGTCAGAAAATTGGTCTTGCCATACGTAAAATGATCCGCTAATTCAAAAATGTCAAAAAATACAGGGTGTCCCATTTTAAAAATAGAAATGTATGGTCTTGAAATCCGAAATGACCTCAAATAATTCATGGCACCATCTAGTATAAACCCACCCAATTTCAAATTTTTATCAGCAGTCATAAAAAAGTTGCAGCGTGTTCCCACTTTTCGTTGTCATATGACATACCCGAAATTTCCTTGCATCCCACTTTGTTTATTTTGTAAATCGTAGGCAAATTAGTGCAGGTAACTAATTTAGTGTTAGTAATAGAAGGTTCACTAAGTACCTACTTATTAAGGATGGTTCATGAATTGGTACATCTAAAATTATATCATTTGAAAAACTATGATTTTAGGTAAATATACAACATATTTTATTTTGTGTGGAAGATTATTTCATATTGTGTAAATCTAATATTATTTGCTTTTTCATGTGAGATTTCATTAGAAAAAAGAATAAGTAAGTGATCATATTTATATTAAGAGAAATGTTATACAGTAGGTAAATTCAGGCATTACCATTATTTTCGTCTTCTTCAACATATTCCATACATACGTCATTATCAATTTCCGCAAACGATTTCCCTTTATGTTCTAAAGGTACCGTCCCTTACATACAAAAAAATAAATGACACATTCCTGATGCCTTTTCTTGACATAAATTAATTGGAGCACGTTGGTTGTGTAGACATACGCCTACACAAACAAATATGACAAAAGTTACAGGACTCCATTAAAAGTTTGTTTTCATTATACATAATAATGTAATAAATCAAAAAAAGACATCTAGAATGTAATATTTATTTTTTGTATTTCTCATAGTTATCAAATTGCCCTAGACAAACATCGAAGTTTGGCCACTCTGTACATATATCAATTAAATATACATATATGGCTAAGTTCATAATACCCCAAAAAATAAGTACCTAGATACCTACTTAATAATATTTAATATACATGAGTGAATTGAAAACTCGATTGTTTCTACCGCTGCGTTGCAATGAACGGAAATGATGCTAGACATCGTAGGTCCATTAATATGATTAGATAATGATAATTAGATTACAGACTACAAATTTCAATTTTTTGTTTGATAAATAGTACATTTTCTACTAACTGCCGTAAACTGATTGTTTTCATAACTTTTACCTTTTTAATAAGGAAGTGTAATATTTTTTAACTTATTGATTTTTCGGTAACTATTAATAGTTCCCTATATTAAACACAAACGGGTTAATATTTTCATCATTTTCTTTTTATTTGACCCTCAGAAATATCTGTATTTAAATAAATAAAACTTTTCGAAAATTCTTAACCCCTAAGCAACAGCTAATATTTGCATATCTAGGGTTTGTAGGTAGATTAATTTTTTTGCATAATATTCAAGTAAACAATAATTGCTTTAAGCCAAAGTTCTTTAATATCTATTTTTTATAAAAAATAAACCTGTATTGAAAAAAAATTGTATGTATTTTTTAAACTTTTCTAAAAGTTATATCTTCCTATCTATTCAATGGTACAATTAAAATGCCTCGGTAAGTGTTTGCACATCCTATAGTTCTATTTTCTACCTAAAAAGGGTCACTTGATAATTTCATTTTAAACACATGTTCAACTGTTACCTACCTACTTTCTTTTGGCCTCCTTTTAAGAAAATCAATATCTTCATGGTTACATTAATATTCGTAATTTATTTTTCTAAGTATATTTTACATCTCAAAAATATTGTTATAAATCTATTTTTCTAATATTATCGAACTGTTTAATATTATCAAACTTCGGACCTGGAATTATGGATTAGTTATGAATTAAACGTTTATATTAAATATACATTATTTTAGGGTGAACAAAAATATAAATTGACATTTAAATTGTTTAAAAATTGCTAAGAAGAGTTTTCATGTTTTTGAAATATACAGAGGGCCACTCCCATGTATCTCGCTTAATATGCGAGACACGTCAAAAATCTTTAATTATTTTTTGTTGCATTTTTGGAGGCCTTTATGCTCGTAAAAACAGATTTTCTTATAATATTATTTTATTACATTGTCTGTGTCAAAATAATTTTAAAGACCCAATTGCTTCTAATGTGAAAACCAATAAAATAATATTATAAGATAAATCCGTATTTCGCATAAAAAAGTACATTCTGTTTATTATTTTTTTGCAGTTGACGTCTTTAAAACAGGTTTTACATTATTTTGAGCAACACGAAAATATTTAGGTACATTTTTTTTTACCTAAAATTGAAAAAAATGTAATAAATACAAAAGATAAGGGCAACATGTAGTATATTGCATGAAAGACGAAAAAGCAGGCAATTTTTTGTGGCCATAGCCTGCTTCGATATATTTTTTTTTGTTCGCCTAGAGGGCGCAGCGAACCACATACGATATTTCAAAAATCTGTTTATATCAGGTGAAAGGTATCAATTTTGCAATCAAAATTTATTACCAATAAGTTTTCTCTATCTCTTAAAATAAAAAGTTAGACAGCCTTAAAATTTGCGCACTTTACAGGTTTTTTTGTTATTACTCATAAAGTTGGCCATGGATCTCAAATTTGTTTTTACGAGCATAAAGGCCTCCAAAAGTGCAACAAAAAACAATTAAAGATTTTTGACGTGTCTCGCATATTAAGCGAGATACATGGGAGTTATGTGAGACAGCCTGTATATTGCCGTGAATTACTAAATGTAGATACTCGTAAAAATAAAAATCAAATTAACATTAAACAACGTTAAAGCAACAACTTCAAACATATTACATTTTAGTATTAAAACACAAAATAAAAATTGTATAGTGCATATTTTTGTAAAATTATATAAAATTTAACATTTGGAAAAATAAACAGTGCGTTTCGCTAAGTGAACACCCTATACGTATATGCTATGTCGAATTTGAATAGTTTCATATCAATGTTATTTAAAGCAAAGCTTTTTTTTATAAATTTAATAACAAAAAAGTTTTTCATATGTAGGCAAGTTTGTTAGACACATTAGATACAGGTATATTAAAGTAACAACTTTGTAATCTAGGTAAAGGTACTGAACCTTACTGGTAATTAGCCCATATTTGGCCCTTTTTACCTACTAACTTACACTACCCTCCACCCCTACAATCACAAACATCCATGGGTAGGACAGAAAAATTCTGCTCCGTGTTGGATTGGAACCAACTTCCGGTCGCTCGTGCTTCCCTGGCAGCAACTGTTCGTCACCGTCTTGGCCGCTCGGCTACTTTCAGCCCTTGATTGAAAGCTAAGTACCTACCTTATTTGGCTTCCACCATTTCTTTTGCTATAGTTTTATGAATAATTTATTTATGAATTTATAAAAAATTAAAAATGGTATTTATTGTCTTTTATTTCAGGTCTATTCAATATAATACTGTAACCTATTATAATGGTTTACTAATAAATTAAAATAGAAAAGTCAAAACTAAATCTGAACATCTACATCCATATCTATACAGTGTTCGCCTTCTGAAAATAATAATTAATATTGTACTTAGGAATTGAGTCACATGCGCCATACAAAAACTTAAACTTTGATAAACAGGAAATAGATCAATAATTACCCAAATCATTTTGAAAAAATAAACGAATTATATGCAAAATCGACAATTTTTTAATTTCAAAATGTTGTTTTTATTTCAATACCAAGAACAACTACCTATCCTGTATACTGTGGCAACGAAAATTTGGTTGGTAGGGTTTTCTGGGGTGCTGATCAAGAATTCGTAAGAATTATTCGAATCAATGATATGATTTTCCGATTTTAAGCCACATAAATTTTATCGTAGTTGGCCACGGTTTCGAATTTTAGAGAACGCCAGGTATGTCGTAGATAGACTTTTTGAAGGTGTATCCAACAAAAAAAGTTTATTGAAATCGGTCGCACGGTAGACATGTTACAGGCTTGTTCCACTTTTAAGCGAGACACCCTGGATATATATATATATAATTGTGATTTGTAAATGTGTGTATATGTGTGATGATAATGATGATATGTGATAATATGATTTTTGTGATTTTTGTTATGTGTTTTAATTTTTATTGGGCGCCAATGTTTTATTTTATTTTTATTTTGTTGTATTTATTTTAAATAGTGTAAATTATATTTATGTTATATGTTATATGTGAGTTGTAAAAGTGAATAAATATATTATTTTTTTTATAATTTTTATTTACGATTTTATTTAGCTAATGTTGTTTTACCTGTATTTGCTATACCCTGGCTATGTTTTTCTCTTTTCTCAGGAGTGAATTCTAGCAAAGTAGCTAACACCTTTTTTATTATAGAATGTTCGAATATCTTTTACCACCCAGTACATACAAAAACAATTCTTTTAAACAGTACATTAACTTTTATTAAAACATCAAAATGATAATTTCTCAATTCAATTACAACTCATTCAACACAATTAATATTAAAGAATATTTTCTTACAATTTAACAGATTTTAATTTACTTATCCATTAACCCCGTATATCTTTCGTTTGGTTTTATAAATTTTTATGAAGCCATTTACCACTATTAGGCAACTAGAAATACATACGAGTGTAATGGAACTTATATATATGCTTTATTTATTAGTTTTAGTTGGTTCTAAAAGTGGCCGTGTTTAGGAGCTCTTTATGTCATACAACAATTAATTCTAGGAATTGTGAAAGTTTAAGCTTCTAATATAATTGAAATTTTAATCTAGGTAAGTTATTAAATGTTGTATTTAGTATTTATCGTTTTAGAAGTTATGTATTGATCAATTTGTGTTCGATCTAGCTAGATATCATTTTGTATACGTATACGTTATATTTCTTACTCCTTTTGTAGACGATATTTCTAATGTTGATGTCTGGAATTAATCATCTCTGGATGATGTTGTAGTCTCTGGATGCTGTTGATCCTCCGGACTGGATATCCTGTTGAATTTGGCGAATTTATACCTGTTGTTGTCTTGGTATATATTTTTGGAGGTTATTTCTCTCTGGAAAAGGATTTCTTCGACCTTTTGCAAACCCCCCAGGTCTGGTCTGGACTGGTCTGGTCTGGTTATGGAGATGATTTCCACTAAATTCCTTAAATGTTGTACTTTACTTTTTTAATAATACTGTGAAACTGGTAAGCATGAATTTATAAATTTTAATTAAATTTTAACTATTTTAAATGAAATTTTCGACTCTACCAAACTTGCACCTCTTCTCACTTCACAGTTTTCTTCGTAACTAATCAATAAACTCTTGTTTCTAGATAATTTTACCCTCTAGATTCATAGTAGTTTTTCTTAGGGTCAATACACAATTAACACTTTTACTTTTAATTATTCTTGTCGAAGCACTATTCACTACACTAATTGTCTTTTATATTCTTATAACTATATTTTACAAATGTTTAACAATTTTTTACTTAATTTTATACTGAAATATTCTTTAATTTGTTTTCTTCTAGCGTCCTGTCAGATATGTTGAATTTTCATTGTGTAGCCATCTTTACATTTGACATTTCTAATTGTCATTATGTTCAAAATTGAAATTTTCATTTTATTTAACTAATTTGATTGATGTTTTCGTCTTGCGATATGCATATATGATAAATCTTGGTTCTTTAAGCTTTCTTTTGATATGTCAATGTCTTGGTTTTGAATTCATTTTCTTTATGTACTGTGTGTTTCTGTATTGTCACGTCCAAATTAGATAGATAAAATTTTAAATTAAATTTAATAAAATTTGTAAACTTTTGTCATTTTAATATAATAAATATGCTTCTTTCGATATGTTTATATTATATAACTCCAATAATAATGTCTCTATGTTTTACACCAATTATATTAATAATAATAATAATAATAATAATAATAATAATAATAATAATAATAATAATAATAATAATAATAATAATAATAATAATAATAATTTAATTTTATTTATTAGTAATAATGGCTTCTCATGGATCTTACTTTTCTGTCAATGATTGTAAAGTTAATACGCGAGATAATATTTCGTTTTTTCACCTCCTCGAGGATCCTGAAAGGTAATACATTTATACAGGGTGTCCAGAAACTCTCCTGACAAACGAAGACTGGAGATTCCTCAGATAATTTTAAGACAATTTAACCCAATTCATCTAGTCCGAAAATGCTTCCTAAGGGAACTAGAGCTCTTTGAAGATGGCGCCTTGTAAATAGTTTTGTTTAAATACCTCCAGAACGCTTCTACTTAGAAAAACAAAAACTGGTACGCTTGTTTAGCCTTCAGAGATGAATCGATTCCATCAATTGAGAATTTCTAGTACCGGTCATAGGCGTCCGTTTTGGGTAGGTCAACGGTTATTTTAACGCATAACTTTTTTGTCTTTAACTTTTAAGCATTTGTGACACTAGATTATTAAATTTTCAGGTATTCTAGTACTAAAAGGTACTCTTACTTTAAGTCATTAGGATACACCGTTTTCTAGAAAACGGATTTGAAATTTTTCGTTTTTTCGTCATTAAAGTTCAATTTATATTTTTTGCACTAGTTGCCTCTGAACTGCCAACAAAAGTAAAACATACGTTTTTCATTGTCAAATTGTTGTCAGTTCGCGAAGTTTATCTTATAATTTTTTACTTTGTGGAATTCAAACACGATTTCAATTTTTTTTTAAAATGATTTTTACTAATGAGGAATATGCCGATATGCATTTAGTTTATGGCGAAATGAGATGTAACGCTCGAGCAGCGCAACGTAGATATGCTGAAAAATTTCCCAATCGTGAGCATCCCACTCACTCAACATTTACAGCTCTTCATCAACGAATAAGAGAAACAGGTTCAGTTGTCCCAAAAATAATGAAACAGGGAGACATAATGATGTAACAGCAGAACATGAAGATGTTATTTTAATGGAAGTTGATGAAAATCCAGGAATTAGCGTTCGAAGACTATCTGCCATGTACCCCACAATTTCAAAATCTTCCGTAGGAAATATCTTACACAAAGAAAATTTATATCCTTTTCATTTTACAAAGGTGCAAGCACTGCTAGAAGGAGATTTTCCTGCTCATGTAGAATTCACTAGATGGTTACAAAACCAGAAAAATCAAGATGAAGATTTTTCAGATACATTTTGTTTGGTGACGAAGCTACATTCACAAAAAATGGAATTTTTAATGTACATAATGCACATTATTATTCGTACGTTGGTGACAATCCCCACGTTGTTCAAGAATTTAAGCATCAGCATAGGTTTAAGAGAAACGTCTGGATAGGAGTAGTTGATGATTATCTACTTGGACCTATGGAATTACCTGCTCGTTTAAATGGTGCTGATTATTTACATTTCCTGCAAAATATTTTACCTGATTTGTTAATGAGGTGCGTTTAAATATTCGGCAAAACTTATGGTTTCTACACGACGGCTGTCCGGCCCACTTTAGCAGGAATGTACGAGACTTTCTCGATAATAACTACGAAGACCATTGGATTGGAAGAGTCCAGTTGCTTGGTCAGCAAGGTCGCCGGATTTGAATCCTTGCGATTATTGTGTTTGGGGATACATAAAAGCATTTGTTTATTCCGTTCCGATACAAAATCGTGCACAACTCTGGCGAAGGATACAAGATGCTTGCAACGAATTTAGAAATAACTTTGGAATTTTTGCAAGAATTCGGCGTTCTCTAAGCAAAAGGGTAAATTTATGCATAGAGACTAATGGTCATCACATCGAGCATCTTTTGTAACTATCTACCTTTGATATTTTTTTTTACTTTCGTTCCATTGTAATAAATACTTTGTTTTTAAAAATCTTTAACAAAAATTTTTAAACTTTAATGACGAAAAAACGAAAAATTTTCAAATCCATTTTTCTAGAAAACGGTGTATCCTAATGACTTAAAGTAAGAGTACCTTTTAGTATTAGAATACCTGAAAATTTAATAATCTAGTATCACAAATGCTTAAAAGTTAAAGACAAAAAAGTTATGCGTTAAAATAACCGTTGACCTACCCAAAACGGACGCCTATGACCGGTACTAGAAATTCTCAATTGATGGAATCGATTCATCTCTGAAGGCTAAACAACCATACCAGTTTTTGTTTTTCTAAGTAGAAGCGTTCTGGAGGTATTTAAACAAAACTATTTACAAGGCGCCATCTTCAAAGAGCTCTAGTTTCCTTAGGAAGCATTTTCGGACTAGGTGAATTGGGTTAAATTGTCTTAAAATTATCTGAGGAATCTCCGGTCTTCGTTTGTCAGGAGAGTTTCTGGACACCCTGTATAACTCCAATAATAATAATGTCTCTATATTTTACACCAATTATATTAATAATAATAATAATAATAATAATAATAATAATAATAATAATAATAATAATAATAATAATAATAATAATAATAATAATAATAACACTGAAACCTCCGGTTCCCAATGCCAGGAGAGAGGGCCCCCACAATCGACCCCATTCGGATGGGGGTCATGGGCAAGGTGGTGGGGCCCAGCCGGACGGATTGCCCGTTGACGACCAAGGCCATGAAAATGGAAGTTTTGAGTGGACCGATGAGCTAAGGGACGATCTTCTGGTCTGTTATGAAAGCAACGAGCCCGGGCGGAGAGGATACATGGCGCGGATATATGCTCGGTGGTGTGACATGCACCCCGAAGGCCGCGCCCTCACCGCACAAAATCTGCGGGATTATGTATCCTACCTTCGCCGCAGAGGCTATGAGAGGCGTCCTCATGTAAGGGGTGAACGAAGTGGCTGAAGAGCCACGGAATGATCCCGCAGAGGCGCCGCGCTTCATTACCCGAGAACAGGACGACCTGAGCACCCGTCGGGGGTTGCCTTTTATAAAACCCCCGAAGCCCGCAGATCTGGCCCGAGTGGATACTGCGCTCCGTGAGGATCTCCCAGAAGAGGCTGAGAGAGAGCACGGCGGCGAGTGCACAAGATGGAGGCTAAGATCCGGTCGGCGAGGCAACACGCGTCCCGTATCCAATGTGTGATGGACTACGTGGAAGCCAATAGGGCTTTCACACCTAAGGTGAGACGCATAGCTACTTCCCTTAGGCGGGTCCATCATACCCTGAATCGGGTGGTGCTGCTTACCATCAAGCAGCATTCTCTCGACAGGATACGGATGCTAGTGGCTGCGAAAAAGTCACTAGTGAGGCGGTCGAGAAGGTTGGAGCAAAATAATTTGTTCCGTGTAAGGCCTTCTCGACTTTTTGAACAGCCTCAGCGTGTTGCGAACAATCCGCCGACTGTAGATCGAGTAGAAGCCTTCTGGAGAGATCTTTATGGCCGTAGGATTCCACTTGATAGAGACACTCCAGCCCTGGCACACTTCGAGGCCTTTTGTCAAAGGCTTCGAGAGCCACAAGAGGTGTGCCCACCGATAACCCCAGATGAAGTTCGGAGATCATTTATTAGATCGAAGAACTTCGCTGCTCCTGGTCCCGATGGGATCAGCAACTTCTGGTGGAAAAAATTCACCAGTGTCCACCGCCATTTGGCCAGAATATTCACGTCCTGGCTAAATGGAGAGCAGCAAATTCCGGCGTGGTTTGTCGAGGGGAGAACCGTGCTTATCCCTAAGAGCGGAGATTTGTCCCAGCCAAAGAACTACCGTCCAATAACCTGCCTGAATGCGTGTTACAAGGTGTTTACTCGCATCTTGTACGCGCGTGTGCTCCACGCAGTGAACCCGGTTTATCAACGGATGTACGAGCAGCGAGGGTCCAAGAGGGGTGTAGCTGGCTGTAAGGAGAACCTGCTCATCGACAGATGTATTACGCAGGACTCCGTGCAGTACAAGCGAAACCTCTCAATGGCCTGGATAGATTACCGCAAGGCATTTGATATGACATCACATGAGCTAATAATCCACTTGCTCCAATGCCTTGCGGTGGCCGACCCCATAGTGAGATGTATTGAACAACTCATGCCGCTCTGGAGGACCCGCTTTACCATAACATCGGCTAATGCAAGGGTCCAGACAGAGCCGGTATTGTTCAGGAGGGGAGTGTTCCAGGGAGATTCCCTGAGTCCCCTTGTTTTGCATCTCACTGCTGCCATTATCCGTTGTACTTCGTCGTACCAGTGGTTACAACTGCGGTACCCCAGGAGACCGAAGGCATAAGGTCACCCATTTGTTCTATATGGATGACCTTAAACTCTATGCCTCCGGAGAGAGGGATTTAAATCAGTCCCTCAGAGTGGTACAGGAGTACACGCAGGCAGTTGGAATGCAGGCTGGACAAATGTGCACTGGTTCATCTCAAGAGAGGACGATGCGGTGCATACGGAGAGGACGCCCAGCTCATAGACGGAAGCATCTTCCACCATCTAGATGCCGGAGAGTCGTACACCTATTTGGGTGTCCCACAGCGGGGCACTCATGAGGTGGCAACGGCAAAAAACGCTCTCCGCGGCAGGTATCGGCACCGCCTCGACAGATCTGGTCTTTGGAGCTGTCGGGTAAGAACAAGGTGAGTGCCACAAATATGCTTGCTGTTCCAATCCTTCTCTACCTTTGGAGTAGTGAAATGGACACAAGAAGAGCTGAGGCAACTCGATGTAGGGACTCGTAAAATGATGCATCTCCATCGGAGTTTGCATCCAAGATCGTCCGTTCCGCGGTTATACCTTCCAAGAAATCTGGGAGGCCGTGGACTCTTGAGTAAGCAGCCCGTAAAGTCATCAGGAGCTCGGATCGCCTTCTCTGCATGGTCCAAGACCATGAAGCAGCAGGGATAGGAGCGTTTGTGTATAAGGCAGCGAGAAGAGCAGCCGATGAACTTGGTCTCGTGTTCGATACTGAGCGGGAAAATCCAGACTCTGTCACCGAGTCGGATCCTGCTCAGTTAAAAGCCCTAATTAAAGCTGCAGAAACGCGTCATCTTCTGCAGCTACATAAGGATAAGCCAATGCATGGTCTCTTCTACCGTCATCTAGAGGGGCTTGGCTTATCTGAAAGGCTGACCTTTGCTTTTTGAGGTCAGCGGGGCTGAACTCTGAGACCGAGGGATTCATAATGGCTTGCCAAGATGGTGTAATTAACACACTCGTCTATCGTAGTCGTGTCTTGGGTATCGAGGTTCCTGATACCAGCTGCAGGGCCTGCCGCCAAGCGCCGGAGACGCTTATGCATCTCCTGTCTGCCTGTCGGGTATATGTGGCCACAGCGTATATCCAAAGACACGATTCAGCCTTACGGGTGTTGTATTATCCGCAGGCTGTATCCAGACCACTCTGTTAAGATTGTGGTGCTAACTATAGGCGTCCTGGGTGGAATGAGACATACGTTGCTTCCTGACTTAAAGATCATACCGGCTTGTCGAAATTCGGCAGAGATCTTAGCCGGCAGAATGCAGAAGGCAACCGTCCTTGGTTCGCTACGTCTGCTCAGAACACACGATTTACGGGCGCAATGATTACTGACTCCACGGAGTGGAGAGTGGTCATTGCTTGACTCTCCAGAACATCTCCGAATGTGTCGGAGCCTCGGAAGGTGTTTACTGAGAAAAAAAATAATAATAATAATAATAATAATAAAAGTTTTACTGAAAAAACAGTTCAACAAGAAATTTTTTGTAAAAGTATAAAATGCTTTTAGTGACATCAATTTAATTAATATTTTCCTGCAGAAAGAAACTTGCAAAGTCATTATACAATCTTATTTCTAGTTTATTATTGCCATATTAAGTCGATAAAAAGAAACTATAATGTCCCCACCATGCCTAGTATTATAATCATGCACGCTGGAATGTAATGGCAAATTTGGTAAACTTTTGTGAACCAAAAACAGCGACTCGAGCAGATACAAGCATGGAAGAGCTAAAACTTTATATTTCCTAAAAAATCTCTTACTGTGCGTATATTTGGGAACGGCAGTAATAAGGCGTACAGCAGCCTTCTGCATTATAAACAGCTTTTGAGATGACTGTGAAACAGAGAAAAATAGACTAACTTATAGCCGAATTATCTACACAAGGCCGCATCTGCCTCATCACAAATATTTGCGTAGCAAGTTTTGAACACAAACTGCTCAAATGAGCACTCCAGTTTAGGCCAGCATCAAATGCCTAATAGCTTTATAGGCTCGGATTTGTAGCATTTTCTGTCTACAGTGAAAGATATATGCTGCGTTTTTGCCGTATTTAATTTCAACATGTTGGCTGAGAACCAAGTTTTAGCTTCATTCAGACAGTCAGCGTTCATATCGCAGCTTCCTGAAGTAATAAGAGTGGTGTCATCCGCAAAGAGTACACAGGTACCTTTACTGATATTTAATGGTAAGTCATTAATATAAATTAAAAAGAATATTGGCCCCAACACGGATCCCTGCGATACCCCTCCAACAATAGTAAAGTAGATGATTTGTTATCAACACTGACGCACTGCTTTCTATTTAATAAATATGAGCGGAAAAGATTTAATTCCTTATTACGAATACCATAGTACTCCAATTTTTGTAGCAGTATGTCAGTACACAATCAAATGCTTTTGTTAAATCGCAAAGCGTTGCAATATACCCGAGTATCATTTCGATGCGCTTCAAGAGTACCAAATTATATTTCGATACGGATGAATCGAGATCGACATCGAAATAATCTCGATATCGATAACACGACATCGAAATTTCAGGAGTCCCGCTACTGGTCAAGACCGCCAAACCAAGTAAGTACCTTGCTTTACACAAAAAGAACGATCGAGGGACGGAGAGGTCCACAGCAAGTACAAAAATCTTTGCAGGTTTTAATTTAAACAAGTAAGAAAACAGAAGATGATTCAACATTCTAAAAATCTTTCCAAGTATCAATCCTGGAAATAAATATTAGTAAGATAAGTGCTGCCTCTCTGTGCTACCATACCGCATTTCTCATTAAATCATTAAATAATAATCTACATTTTGAAAAGATTTTCTTTTCTTTTTTCAACGCGGCTTAAACTTATACACGTGTCAACGCGGTGACCTGTCACTATGTTTGACTTTGGCATACCTAACCTCGCGGCTGACAGAAGGTCAGTGACGGAGATAAATAGGGATTTAATATAGTTTTGAAAAAACAATTTTTTAGCTTTATAAATAAGTTTGGAATTTTTTTGAGGGGTGATTCCCTTAATTCTTATTTTTCCCTATCCCCTCTTAAAATACTTGTACTAAGTTATAGTTAACCCTGTATAGTGCAAATATTTGTGTGGTAAGTAGTTTTACTATTCTCAGTTGTCGTTTCTTAAATATTCTGATGAAAATATAATGAATTATTCATTCAAAAAAAAAACACAACAAAATAATTCTTCAATCAATATGTATCAGCTAGAAACTCATTCAACGATCATTTAAGTAAAAATTTAAATAATGATCAGTGTATATTATATAATAATCAGAGTTGTAATAACTGTATTTAATCTTAACGTCTTGTGCAGCCAAAGTATCTGCGTCTAGAAAAACTACATCTGGAAATATCTTAATTTTGATGTCTATGTCTGCCAGCCGATGTTTATCAACCACTTTAGCGTTCAACTGCGCTAGTCACATCCTTAGAACCATTCATAAAAGCATTTTTCTGAAAATTATTTCATACAGAAAACGATTTTTCTCTCTCATTGTACTGTTTACACTTTCTCCACCAAACCTTTTTTTTAAGTGTAAATACACTTCTTTTTCTTAAAGCAATTTATTTACACCGACTGTTTCGCTGATGTAAGTTGGTGGAATTCTGCACCGAGTCAAATGTATAAAAATAAAACACAGTAAGGGTGAAGCCAAGTTACAATTTGTAGGGCATATAGTTACTTATAATAACTTGACACTCAAGATCTCAATATTCTTAGAGTATTTCATGCATTGGAGAATATTTATGTTTTTTATATTCTCAGATTAGAATATGAGAATAGCGGAAGTGATGTAATTAAGAAACATATTAAGCACATATTAAGCATATGTTTGGTGTGTAGTTAACACTGCCTACGCATTTTTCCACCTAGTGCAGGAGAAAGAAAACTACCTAAAATTTTTACTGTCAATATTAAATTTGCTCTACAGCACATTCAACTTCTATCTATTCTATCAGCAATTTGACGTTTCTTAAAAGTTATAACAGATTTCTAATATCTGTTGAGTATACATTTCTATTAACGTGAATTATACATATACCCTTTTTACACCCTATATATATTTTTGCTTATATTCTATTTCTTTGCTGTAACATATAGTTACCATATTAGTCATTTTATCTTATGCTGAGACTTGCATTTATTTCCTTATATATAGAGTTCCAGATCCAGCTTAGCTTCAGTGTGAACTATACCTCTGTACCGCTTACTTTGAATAAACGTCGTTTGATATTATAAATGTATTAAGTTATTTACAACGTTCTCGTTCGGTACATACTTAATTGGCGCAGTCGGTAGGATCTACAAACAAGTCTCTGAATTCTCGTGAGTGAGTGAGTGAGATCCCTGGTGTACTCCTGTACTTTTTTGAAGATCCAAAACCTGTCCAGCTCTCAGGTGAAATTTATTGGATTCGGAACTTCAAGTGGTTGGTTAACTTGACGCCGAGATCCCTGGACCGTCAGCGACGATTCAAAGTAAGTCCCTCTTGTATTTTCCACTCCTTTCCTCGCTAAGTTGATATAAACTGATTTTTATATACTTGTGCGGCGAAAAGACATTTTGATCTACACTTGCTTGTGTACGTTCAAAATTAGTTAGGTTTAAATTTTTAAGAAGTGATTAAGTGAATTTAATTGTTCTGAATTCGTTTTATATTTTTTCTCTGTCCAAAGTGCTTCTTTTGTCGAGTGACTATTAAAAACAATTTGTTTATGAGTCAACTCGACTGAAAACGAAGTGCTTGTTCAGATGCCAAAGGATAGTAATTCTCAAGCTAGATTACGTGTAGAAAATCCATACCAGGTCCCTGTCGGTGTTGGACTCTCCGTAAATCAGAACGAGATAGATAGTTTAGTAAATCAGTTATCTAGTACATTAAATAGTGAAAATATGACTACTAACTCAAATATAAATGAAGCAAAAGCTTTCCTTGATGTGATACCAGTTTTTGGTTGTACCAGTTGTTCGTCGCGAACTTGCCAGATAACTTACAGTCAATGATACGGACAGCTGACAAAACTACATTAGAAGACGCGATATCTTTCGTAAACAGAGAACTACAGTTTAATCAGTACAAAGAACAACTTAAGAGAAACATGTCTTATTCGCAATCGCCGTCAGTCCCACCTAAAATTCCCCAAAGAAACCATAATCCTAATATGAATTTTAGAACTAACCAAAATTTTAAACCGAATTTCCAAAATCAAAATTTTGCAAGACCACCTCTTCCACCAAGAAATCCAAATTTTAGTCAAAATTTCAACCAAAATTATAATCAAAACCGAAATCAACAAGCTTCGGGAACTTATCAAAATTACAGACCAAATCATCCCACTCCAATGTCAGGAGTTCAGTCATTTGTAAACCAAACACATAACACTAGAAGTAATCATCAAAATTTCAGGCAAAACCAACAAAATTTTAGACAAAAACCGAATAGGCAAAATTTCTCTAGAACCAACGAAAATTTTAACATTGAAGAACAAAATTTTGAACAAAACTTTGATCCAAATTTCGACCCTAGTCAAGAATGTCAAAATGACAATTTACCTTTTGAACAAAATTTTGAAACAGATTATAATGACGAAGATTTTAATCAAAATTGTAACCAGGATTTTTATAACAGTGAAAATGACCAAAATTTTCCTTTAACCCCTCCTCAGGACAATCAAACGTAATAGAAAATAATATTCAATTAGCTGCCCAGTTACCATATATAGAAATTTCACAACATCCTTATCCCTCTTTGAAACTTTTAATAGATACAGGCGCTTCATATTCTATGTTACGACCTGACATAATAGAAAAAATCTGTCCAAATCAAATTTTTAATTTTTCGACTCAAGTAAAAACTATTTTAGGAAAATGTACCATTAAACAAAAGGCTCATGTACCCGCTTTTTCGGAATTTAATTCAAATCAAAATTTAGAAGTATTATCTTATGATTTTCATAACTATTTTGACGGACTTATTGGCTACCATGATATGAAAAAATTTAACATGATAATTGACTTACCTAATAATAGACTTATAGGACAAAATTTTAATATTCCCTTTATTTACGTGATCCCTATGACATAACAAGACGAGTGACACTTGCCCAAAATGAGTATTTAAAAACAACCATCCCTGTAGAAGCAAACTTTGGCGATATTTTAATACCTTTTCAAAATTTAAATAATTTAATAATTAGAGAAACATTAACAACCAGCGAAGACGGATATGCCCCGGTAGAACTTTTTAATCTCTCTAGTGAAACAAAAACTTTTTATTTTCAAAACCCTATTCCTTGTCAAAATATAGAAAATTTCGAATTATACAATTTCCAAATTTCTTCAAATGCAAGTAAATGTAAAAAGGAACAAATTCCAAATTTATTAAGAACGGAACACTTATCTAAAAAAGAAAAACAACAGTTAATACCCCTTTGCAAAAATTATTATGATGTTTTTTATTTTCCTGGCGATCCTTTAACTTTTACTAATCAAGTTAAACATCAAATAAAAACTGAAGACGAAATTCCTGTTCATACAAAAACATATAGATATCCAGAAATACATAAACAAGAAGTGAAATCACAAATTCAATCCTTATTACAAAATAATATAATCCGACCTTCAGATTCACCATGGTCCAGTCCCATATGGATTGTACCCAAAAAATTAGACGCTTCCGGAAATAAAAAATGGCGACTCGTAGTAGACTACCGAAAAGTTAACGAAAAGACAGTGACTGACAGATATCCTATTCCAAACATCACAGACATATTAGACAAACTAGGACGATCCCAATATTTCACTACCCTTGACCTAGCATCCGGTTTTCATCAAATATAAATGTCCCCAGAATCAATCCAAAAAACCGCTTTTAACACTAACAATGGACATTACGAATTTTTAAGGGTTCCTTTTGGCCTAAAAAACGCCCCCGCCACTTTTCAGAGAGTCATGGACAACGTCCTTAGAGATTTACAAAATAAAATTTGCCTCGTATATATGGACGACATTGGAATTTTTAGCACTTCCCTTCAGGAACATATTCAAAATTTAAAACTAGTATTTGAAGCTTTAAGAAAAGCAAATCTGAAAATTCAATTAGACAAATCTGAATTTTTAAAAAGAGAAACAACATTTTTAGGACATATTATTCCCCTTCAGGAATAAAACCAAATCCAGACAAGGTAAAAGCCATTCAAAATTTCCTATACCTAAAACACCTAAAGATATAAAATCATTTCTTGACTTGTAGGATTTTACCGAAAATTTATAAATAATTTCGAAAAAATAACAAAACCGCTAACTCGATGTTTAAAAAAGGGAAATAAAATTGAACACTCCTGAATTTCTAGAATCAGTAAATTTATGTAAAAATATTTTATCTAATGAACCCCTTTTAGCTTTCCCAGATTTTTCAAAAACTTTTGTATTAACCACCGACGCATCTAACTTTGCGATCGGAGCTGTTTTATCCCAAAACGGTCATCCAATTTCATATGCGAGTAGAACCTTAAATCCGGCGGAAATAAATTATTCAACAATCGAAAAGGAATTATTAGCAATCGTTTGGGCAACTAAATATTTTAGACCTTATCTATATGGAAGAAAATTTATAATAAATACAGACCATAAACCCCTTCAGTGGCTTTTCTCCCTAAAAGACCCTCAGTCTAGATTAGTCCGTTGCAGACTAAAATTAGAAGAATTTGAATACGAAGTAAAATATATTAAAGGAAAAGAAAACAATGTTGCAGATGCATTATCCCGATTTCCCCCAGACATTAACATTCACCAACTTCAACCATCTACTTCTCAAGCCTTAGACATACCTATTCTAGATGACGATACTCTCTCCATGTTAGTAAACGTGGATAGACCTAACACACCTATTGACGAAGAATTACTTAACGACATTTTACGACAGCTTCCAGAACCTTCTCCTCCAGTATTACACATTCCAGAACCCTCTCCTCCAGTATTACATATTCCAGAACCTGACGACAACGAAACAATACATACTTCAATAGAAAATCCAGTAGCAGAATTACCCATAACAGATCAACCAATAAATCAATTTAAATATCAAATATCTATCGCTCTAAATCCAAATCTTGTTCAACCTTATTGGCACAGACTAACCAGACCTTTTGATAAAAATTCAATTTTTATAGTATTCAATCCTCAACTTTCAGACCAAAATAAAGCTAAAATATTACGAAACTTTCTAAAACCAAAAGAAATAAACTGTTTATATTTTTATCATCAAAAAGCTAGACAATGTTTTGAACGTCTAATACCAAAATTCTTTAATAATACAATTAAATTTAGAATCTCCACACTAAAAGCTCAAGATGTAGAAAAACTAGAGTCCCAAATCAGATTAATAATGAAACAACATGAAGTAAATACAGTACACAGAGGCATTGACACTGTTTATAATTCTTTAGCAAAAACTCACTATTGGCCTAATATGAAAGAAACTATAACAACCTATATAAATAATTGTGAAACATGTAATCGAGCGAAATATGATAGACATCCACAAAATCCACCAATCCAAAAAACGGAAACGCCCACTATACCGTTCGACATTATACACATAGACATACTATTCTTTGATAAAAATCAATTCTTAAATGTTTTTGACACATTTTCAAAATTAGGACAAGCCTATCCTATACCTAGTAGAAATGCTATAACAACGACTAATACTATTCTAAATTACATCTCCCATTACGGAAAACCAGTCAAAATAATCTGTGATCAAGGCAGTGAATTTAATAATAAAATATTTTCAGAATTTTGTCAACTACATAAAATAATTTTACATTTCACTAGCGTCAGTAATTCAAATTCTAATAGTCCAGTCGAACGTTTCTACTCAACAATTTTAGACTCCATCAGAGCTTTGAAATTAGATAACCCTACTTTAAATCAAGAAACTTTAATTAAATTAGCAACCATTGGATATAATAATTCCGTACAATCTGTAACTCAAAAAACACCCTTAGAGATAATATTAGGTTCACCCCAAAACATAGAAATATATGAAAGAATAATTACCACAAATTTTATAGAAAAACAAAAACAAATTTATTCAAAATTATACGAGGACGTACAAAACAAAATTGAAGTGACAAAACAAAAAACTTTAGACCGGGTTAATAAAAATAAAACCGAACCACAAAAAGTCAAAATTCTACAAGACATACTAATAAAAGACAATTTAGCAAACAGACATAAAACAAGACCAAAATTTAAGAAAGCCATAGTTATGGGAGACAACGGCCCTACTATTCAAACAAAACAAGGAAAGATTCATAAAAAACATGTCAAGAAAACAAAATCCCCTGATACTTCTCCTCTGTTGCAGGATGAAGATTTTACTGACAGTGACGACAATATTCCTTTGGCACGCCTTTTCCGAAATAATTGAATTACAGAATCCCATACTCCCCATTTACCTAGGTAAAGCAAAAATAGCTACACATTCACATAATTTCCTACAGATAATAAATTTACAAAACTTATCAAATACTATTCAAAATTTGACTAATGGAAATCACTCAATTATGCAACTTGCTCCATTGATGAATAATATCAATAATAGATTATCAACCATAGTTTTCCTGACTCGTAAAAAACGAGGATTACTAAATTTTATCGGTACTGGATACAACGAACTCTTTGGCCTCATGGACAATCAATACAGAGAACAAATAGAAAAGAAATTAGAAATTCTAGAAAGAAACCAATTTAATTTACGATCTCAACAAAAAGAACAATTAAGTTATTTAACCACCCTTTCATCAAAATTAAATAATACTTTACAGTCGTTAGATCAAAATCTTAGACAAGTAGCCAAAAGAACGTACAGCGCCCTATATGCCATTCAGGTCACAAGTATCGAAATTGAACTATTAGACATTATAAACCAATTAGAAGATATACAAGAAATTATCTTATTTTCACATCTAAATATTATCTCTCATAATATTTTAAATTTCGAACACTTACAAACTGTCTTTAAAAATCTAAAACAAATATACCCAAAAGAATCCATAATCAAAGCCCCATTAAGCGACTATTACAAATTAGCCTCAATCAAAATACATATACACGATTATAAAGTTTATATCAACTTTCAAATTCCCATATTCCAAATACAAACCTATGAATATTTCCAAGTCTTACCTGTACCCTTGAATCAAACCCTACTTATTCCTACCTCAACCTACTTACTTAAGAATCAACAAGAAATCTTCAACCAAAAAGAGGAATGCACCTAAATCCCAGGCCTGTACTTATGCAACAACATCAACCTCAGAGACAACTGCATAAATTCATTAATTCAGCGACAGAATCCTATCGACTGTAGCACATCCCAAATTCAAGGAAATTCCATTCACCAAATTCAAAATCGTTATATAGTTTACAACTCACAAGAAACTTTAGGAAACATAAAATGCCATGACGAACAAATCATCCAATTCAACCAGTATAAGTCATACCTCGTGTCCATTGAAGACCCTGCAAATTAAAGATGAAAAATTTTACGGAGCAATGACCCAGTTAAGCCAAGTTACATTACTACCACAAATTAGTCTGCCTTTTAATAACAGCAAAATTAAAATAAATTTGGAAAATATACAGCTAGATGAATTGAGTAGTTTAGCGGAGAGTATATCCAAGTATAAGATTCAACCTCTGGAACTATTTGACCAAGATCCATATCAACAACCACACTATTTCATCTATATTATCATATTCGTAATTTTAATATTAATAATATATATTATTTTCAAGAAAAGAGACTCAATTACAAAAATAACAATACCTAGAATTTTCCTACGAAGGTCAAACCCAAATGAGAAGACGACGACGTCCCAAGAAAACCCTGATACACCAGGAATATTATAAATTCAACGACTGGAATCACGTTTGTACCCGATGATCTCCAGTCACCACACCAGGAACAGTGACTCCCTGCTGTCTCCTTATTACCCTCCGCGAGATGAGCGTCAAAATGAAGAAGCACCCCTGAGCCTTGGTTTCAGATGAGGACTTCGCTGCCCTAGATGTCTCAACCCCAGAAGGAGCGACTACCGCCCACTAGGACCCTGGTCGCTTCACCCCGTGAGCTCCCTCTACGACGGGAGGAATTATACATATACCCTTTTTACACCCTATATATATTTTTGCTTATATTCTATTTCTTTGCTGTAACATATAGTTACCATATTAGTCATTTTATCTTATGCTGAGACTTGCATTTATTTCCTTATATATAGAGTTCCAGATCCAGCTTAGCTTCAGTGTGAACTATACCTCTGTACCGCTTACTTTGAATAAACGTCGTTTGATATTATAAATGTATTAAGTTATTTACAACGTTCTCGTTCGGTACATACTTAATTCGTGTTATTTTTAAATTTATAAATTGATACAACTTCAAATAATAAAGTATTGTGTTTTTCACAAACCTTGAAAAATATAGACGGCCCCATGATATAGGTCAAGTGACAGGTACCGAGTTTTCTATAGACTTAGGCCCATATTCCTAGTTCGCCCTCAAGGGTGAGTATGAGCATGAGGGTGTCTTACGTATTTTGTAAACGAGAACACGTAAGGCAGCAAAACACACCCTCAAGTTAAGGGTAGTTGATACATCCCTTGAGCGTCCGATTTTTAGCATAAAACATATATGTTTATAGGTTAGATTCAGATTGTGTATGCATCTGTTTGTTTTGACTATTGTTTGAAAAGCTGTTTTTATTTTTTACAATGGAAGAGTTTGCTAGCTTTTTTGAAGATGAAAATGAAGCTCAAGTTAATCGCGTACCTAAAAAATATATAAGAGATATGCAAAATCCGCTTGACATGTTTGACGAACTAGAATTCCAGAGGCGGTATAGGTTTCGAAGTTTTGTTGCATTTGGTGCATATTTATTTAGTATTCGTCATGGCACCGAGTACGAGTAGCGGTATCGCTCCCGTGTGCAAAAGATGTAATAAAAATGTTATAAATGGTATGAAATGTGAAAAATGTTCAAACTATTTTCACATAAGTTGTGCGAAACTGAATAATAATGTGAAATTTGTGGCTGATGACAGAATAATGTGTTGTGAATGTCCGGCTAACTGCAATAACCAGGCTACGTTTTACGATGCCAAAGAAGATATTAATACTATCATCGACAGTAAGATAGATATAAAAATGTTTAATTATATTCTTAGACAAAAGGACATCATAATTCAAGAGTTACGAGATAAAATCACTCTGTTAAATGACTACATTAAAATTTTGAATAAATATTCAACCTGTGAAATTAAAGAAGACAAAAACCTAATCTTGATAACCAGATAAACAAATCAGTTGCGACTGAAAAAGTGTCTAATAGAAATGATGGTAAAAACTCTGCTGATAAGAAAAAACTAAATAAACAAAACTTTAATAATAGAAATGAACAATCCAGTTTAATTACGAAAGCAGATTTGTCTTCTGGACTAAAACAAGTGGAGAGTCAATTAAAACTTCATGACTAGGTATATTAATTTAACAAATGATGCTCAACCCCCAAATTCGTCATCCAAGGAAAATACAGAAGATTGGAGGAAAGTCAACAGGAAAAATAAAAAAAAACGATCTGTTATAATAGGGAACAATGCTACTAATACATCTATAAAGGGTGTTCCTAGAACTATAGATCTGCATGTTTATGGAATAGATACGCAAAAAACTGCTGCAAAGTTAACTGATTTTTTGAAACCTAATTTTCCTGAGGTAATTTGCCAACCTATACAGTCTAAATGGCCGGAGCTGTACACGTCCTATAAGGTAGCCATCCTGGAGGAGAATTTTAAGAAAGCTATGGATCCTCAATACTGGCCAAAAGAAGCTTGCATTCAGCGTTTTTTAGTAATGCGGAAGAAGCTGGAGGACAAGCGAGTATAATATTTGAGCCGAACTCTCTCTTTCTCAATGCGCAAAGTCTAAATTCCTGTAAAATTAATAATTTGTATTTGGAAATGTGTAATTTTAATAACCTAAATTTTTTATGTTTTAATGAAACGTGGGAGAATAATGAGTCAATAACTGCTCTGCTGCATATTAATAATTTTAAGTTAGCTATATAGGCTCTTACTCTAGAAGTCTTTTGAAAGGGGGTGGCGTTGCTATTTGGGTCAGAAATACAATTAATGTGAACACCATTGACTTAAAATCTTACTGTGTTGACAAACATTTTGAAGCCTGTGCTGTAAAATGGATACAAAAAGATATTAATGTTCTCATAATAAATTGTTACAGATCTCCATCAGGAGATTTGAATTTGTTTTTTGACAAACTGACTGATATTTTAAATTATTTATGTAAAGCTAATACTAATATTATTTTATGTGAAGATTTTAACATAGATTCATACAATACCGCTAACTGCAAAGATTTTAATATTTTACGTAATCTTTTGAGATGTTTTAATTTAAATAATATTGTTAAGTGGCCTACCCGGGTGACGGGCAACAGTCTCAGTACTATCGATCATGTTTTTATTAATTTTGACTCGGAGGGGTTGTGTTGTGTTTTTGACAATACTTTGTCCGATCATCGAACTGTCTGGGTTGAGTTAAGTTTATTGGAATTAAATAGCAACTGTAATGGTGTATCATTTTTTAAGAAAAATTTTAGTGAAAACTCTATATTGAATTTTACTACTGCTCTTTGTAATGAATCCTGGGTCAACTTATATAACTTAAAAAAAATTGATGACGCATTTAATTACTTTTATAGAACTTTTTTACATTACATATTTTGAAATAAACTTTCCACTGCGAAGGTTTTATAAGAATGGGAAGGTTAATAAGCAGTGGGTTAATGATGAGGTAAAAACTTCTAGTATATATTTTACAAAAAAGTATTCCTGAACTGTCTGATACTTATCACAAAGAGACAAAAATTATAAGCTTTTGATTTTAAACACTAAAAAAAATTATTATCACAATAAGATTTCTAATTCTGACAATAAATCTCGAACTGCCTGGAACATTATGTCCGAACTGTCTAATAAAAAGAAAAAATGTACGAATAACATCGTAATTAATATGAATGGTCATATGCACAAGGACCCTAATACAGTTGCATCACTATTTAATAATTTTTTTGTTAATTTTGTACAAATATAATCAGTCAGATACCGACTGTAAGTAATTTACCAATTGGCAGTAAGTCGGTACTACACATAAACTCATTGTTTTTAACTCCCTTTACCACGAAAGAATTGCTGAACTTATTGACAAATAAGCTGAAAAACAAAAAATCGTTGGGGCCTGACGATATCCCCATGTTTCTTATTAAGAGAGCTGTTCAGTTTATTATTTTGCCACTTAAGTTTCTTGTCAACTTATCGTTTGAAACTGGATCATTTCCAGAAGTTTTAAAATTAGAAAAAATTATTCCAGTGTACAAAAAAGTGATCCTATGTCCTTGGAAAATTATAGACCCATATCACTGTCTAACGGATTCTCAAAAATTTTTGAATATTGCTTTCTTGAGCGACTGTTCACTTTTATTAATAAATTTCAAATTCTCACTGATAATCAGCATGGGTTCAGGGCCGGAAAATCTACGACCACCGCTATACATTCCTTATTTGAAAATATTCTTCACTTCCTAGAAGACGGCGAATGTCCTGTTGGGATCTTTTGTGATCTCAGCAGGGCATTTGACTGTGTTAATCATGAAATTTTAATATCTAAATTACATAAGTACGGTATCCGCGGACCAGCATTAAATTGGCTAATCAGTTTTATTAAAAAAGGGAGCAGTTTGTCAGCATCAACTGTAATGACCAGAACGGTGATTGTAAATATAGCTCTGTACGGGTGTCTGTGGCGTTAGGTGTCCCGCAGGGATCTGTTTTAGGCCCCGCATTATTTTTATTATATATAAACGATATCAATACTATCTCAGCTAATACTAACTTTACTATGTATGCTGATGATACGTCACTTATAATATCTAGTAAATCGGATCGAACACTAAAATTTAATTGTGATGTTTTACTCAATAATTTAAGTGGCTGATTTGCCCAGAATTCATTACATTTTAATGTCAAAAAAACTGAAGTACTTCGATTTTGCACCAGTCAGAGAAGGAAATGTGACATATTGAATTTGGAAATTAATAATAATCCTCTTTCTTGTGATACTAAAACTATAAAATTTTTAGGATTAAATTTGGATATTCACCTTAATTGAAAGGATCACTGTTATAGTGTCACATCGAAGCTATCTTCAGTAGCTTATTTGTTTCGAAATGTTAGGACAGTTCTTGGTATAGATCAACTCCTCTGTTTATATTACGCCCAAGTCGAATCTAGACTGAGATATGGTGTTTGTTTCTATTATGTATGGGTAATTCCACTTTTTCGTCTCATGTTTTTATAGCTCAGAAACGTATTTTAAGATGTATGTTCGGTATTTCCAGTTCTTGTTCCTGTAGAAATATATTTAAACAATTTAGGATCCTTACTCTTCCTAGTCTTTATGTTTTTGAGCTCTGTTTGTTTATTTTTAATAACAAGAGTAAATTTATACTAAATAATATGTTTCACAATGTTAATACGAGGCAAAAACATGATTTTCACATACCATATGCTAAACTAAACTTAACTGTTAATTCTCCTAACTTTATAGGACTAAAATTGTTTAATTGTTTGCCAATAGAAATAAGAAAAATAAACACTCAATCTTTATTTAAAGTTAAGTTAAAACAACATTTAGTAAATAAATGTTTATATTCTGTCTTAGAATATTATTCTTCTATGTGATCTTTTGTAAACTTGACTATTCCTATACATACATGTTATGTCTGAGAGGAAAATAAATTATTATTATTATTATTAGTATTTATCTAATGTTACAAATAACACACATTTTTGGTCATACACTGCCGTACTGTCCCATGCACAATTTATTTCCACGTCTAAATTTGGAGCTGCTCCATCCACAAAGTCCTTGACAGTCGTCCTTTATTTTTATAGAAAGACCATCTCACATAACACTTGTGGACCATCTCATTTCATAAGTTGTTTCTGTCTTACGGTGGTATTTAACTTTCTCTTTCTAAGGAAAAAGAATATCTAATAACTATATAAAATATATTGTAGGTATTCAACAAACATACCTCTGTTTTATATTTTCCCAGCACTTTCTCAACTATTCACTGGATCGTTTTGACAACCCTTGACTGTTAAAAATTGAAGTAATTTTTTCCCATACTTCATTTTTTAATTTTAAAGTGCAGTCATCAGTTTTTTTATTTTCTAAAATATCTTTTTCATTAGTAACTAATTGCACTAAAAGTAATTTCTCTTGTTGGCTGAACACAACTTTATCCATTTTTTTAAATAAAAAATATTGCTCTGATAATGCACTCAACACGACATACATTTCAAAAATGCAGCTTGCAACAAAATTTAAAATTTTATATCTGCACAATAGTAATATAAACAAATAAAATAATAATTAAACATCGCGCTGTACCTATGCGCATGGTCGATACCACAACCAATCAGATTGGCCGGATATGTAAACGTTGCCAACACAAACTCAGCATCTCACCGTCTCACCTAAGGGATGGTTAAGGCCCGTATTCATAGTTCGCCTTCAAGGGTGAGTATGAGCCTGAGGGTTCCTTACGTATTTCATAAACGAGAACACGTGAGGTAAAGCGGCAAAACACGCCCTCAAGTTAAGTGTTAAGTGTAGTTGATATATCCCTTGAGGGTCCGATTTTTAGCACAAAACATGTTTATAGGTTAGATTCAGATTGTGTATGCATCTGTTTGTTTTGACTATTGTTTGAAAAAATGTTTTTATTAAATTTGAAATTAAATTTTTACAATGGAAGAGTTTGATAACTTTTTTGAAGATGAAAATGAGGCTCAAGTTAATCGCGTACCTAAAAAATATATAAGATATTAAAAACAAATTTTTAGAGGATACACAGATATGTGGTTTATAGTTTTGAAATGAGTAGTAAAATATGTACCTTCTTTCACCCAAATAATTTAAAACAAAATCTGCCTAACAATACTCTAGGAAATAATTCATATATAAACAGTGCAGAATGTTGGTCTGGAAATACCAACCATAAATAATATAAATTTGTGATGTTTTACGGCATTTTATTCTTAAAATACTGTTTTCTGCAAATAAAAATTTTGTAAACATTTAATAACTTTTTTTTTCTCATATATTTTCAGGTATTAACAATATTGTGTGAAACTAACTACTCAGTGGACAAAAGCCCCAACCTGCGTTGAATTACACCCACAATATCTACCCATATATTCCTTATTATTAGCTTTTGTAACATTTTTTACTGTTTAAGAAAGGTATTTTAAGCTAATATGTATCAAATCTCCTACAATTTCTATCAATGAAGTCATATGTATGTTCTCTGATACCAAACATCTAGGTATGCTAATGAACATCCACAGACAAAACTCTATTCAATAATTATCTAAAAAATTTAATATATTTACTAACCTCTGGAGTGGGAACTCGAAATTCAACCACAATAATTGAGATCTCACTTATTTCTGCGTTTTATTTTGGATGGCTTCATCAGGTGGCCTCCTTTAACTTGAGTTAGTAAATATATTAAATTTTTTAGATAATTATTGAATAGAGTTTTGTCTGTGGATGTTCATTAGCATACCTAGATGTTTGGTATCAGAGAACATACATATGACTTCATTGATAGGAATTGTAGGAGATTTGATACATATTAGCTTAAAATACCTTTCTTAAACAGTAAAAAATTTAATAACTTGTCTATAAAATGCTTACAAATAATTGCAATGTTATCTCATGACACCTGAACAATTTTCAAAGGTTAATTTTAGATGTAAATATTCTTATAATATAAAACTCACTCAGTGTTACCTATACAGGGTCGGAAATCGCTGATGGTCTATCTGTCTTTACACGAGAGCGACAAAGTAAAGTATAGAAATCCGTGCGATAGACAAGGGTGACAATATTGACGACGTTTTAAAATCTAAATAGTCACCGCCCGTTTCGTCATTCAACAAATAAAATCCACTCCCACTTATATCTCAGCGACCAATTGTCATCTTCGCTCGGTTAGAAGTGGGAGTGACTACTCAGATGTTAGTCTAATTTATAAAACGTCTTCCTAAAGCCATCCTTGTCTATCGCACGGATTTCTATGCTATACTTTGTCGCTCTCGTGTAAAGACAGATAGACCATCAGCGATTTCCGACCCTGTATATACTTTTATTTGTAGATAGGTATGTGAAATAAGTCTTGATTTGACAACCCTTGACTGTTAAAAATTGAAGCAATTTTTTCCCATACTTCCATTTTTTAATTTTAAAGTGCAGCCATCAGTTTTTTATTTTCTAAAATATACTTTTCATTAGTAACTAATTGCACTAAAAATAATTGCTCTTGTTCGCTGAACACAACTTTATCCATTCTTTAAAATAAAAATATTGCTCTGATAATGCACTCAACACGACATAAATTGCAATAATGCAGCTTGTAACAAAATTTAAAATTTTATATTGGCACAATAATTAATAAAGAAATACAATAATTAAACATCGCGCTATAGCTATGCGCATAGTCGATACCACAACCAATCAGATCGGTTGGATATGTAAACGTTGCCAATACAAACTCAGCATCTCAGCGTCTCACCTAAGGGCTGGTTGAGTGCTGTTTATGAAACAAGTGGGAGTGTGAGTGTTAATGGACCCTTAGGCAAGTCCCCCTCAGCACTCAGCTTGAGGGTGCGACTATGAACACGGGCATAAGTCCTGTTTATGACACAAGTGGTAGAATGATTGTTAAGGGACCCTAAGGTCCAGAAAATGGATACTTTACTTGCTCTATGTTGGTGCTACTGCAAATATCATGGCTATATTGCAAAATGAAGATAGTAATTTTTTACAGAGATGCAAAATGTAAAACACTAATTCACTATATAACCACTAAGTTGACGCCAATACAAAATAGAAGGGAGATCGTTGTTTGTAAACAATTGCAATAATCTACAAAAACATAATCAGCTTCAGGTTACCACCAATGTAAACCGCCGTAAAAAGCAAGTTTTAGTGCACAAACCTAGAAAAAATATAGACTGCCCTGGTTCATGATATAGGTCACGTGACATGTCCCGCGTTTCCTAGGGTCTTACGGTCCAGAAAATTGATATTTTATTTACTTTATGTTGGTGGCTGTGCAAATATGATGGCTGCATTGCAATATGAAATTAACTAATTTTCTGTCATTTTAAATGTCATTAAAAAATGTGACCAATCACAGTAAACAAATGAGTCTCACGCTACAATACAACCAACGTAAATTGGAATAAAAACCAATCTTTAGCGATTCTGGACATTTTAGGGCAGCCATGAATTAGCGGTCGCCGGCAATATGACACTGGCATCGTCTATATTTTTCGAGGTTTGTACACTGAAATGTACGATATGGAATGCATTTACTCGTTTAGTTCCATTGCACATCCAAAGAAAGGTACCACACTTAGGAGCAAACAAAAGAAGGCACATGAAACTCAACAAAGAAATTCTTCATTGGTTATGTATGTGGGTGCGAGAGAGACAATCATCTGCACGTACGATATGAATTGTGTTCTTAATTTCCCATTATTTTGTTTGTAAACACGTCATTGGCGTACAGCGTGGTTTCTTCTTTTATCTTGCGTCTCGTTAGTGTTATTTTTTGTGTATTTTTATGGGTGTTATTGTTGGAACATGTCATGTTTTATAAGGGACTGTAAATTTAACCAGCATATAACACCAAATAATTCTTCTTATCCAGAATTCAAAATCTTTATAGCTCCGCCATTGCTGGAAGGCACAAAACAAATATGGCGCTGATCATGAGTAATCCTATTCGCGCAGCTTTTAGCGCATTCCAGTCATCGTAATATAAAATTCAGAGAAATAGAGGAGGGGCGAACGAACTTCGACGAGTGCGCATCCACATTTCACTAGGACGCTTCGGGCGCTGCCATTTTGAATTCATAAACGTCAAACTTTTAAGCTGTCGTCCGCGAAAACAATTTTGCTTCTGGTGCGGTGGGCGTGGCCTATCCCACCAGAATCTTATAAAAGCGAACGTCGCAGTAGCTCGACAGCTACTACGACCGGGATGATGGACGCGTAAGCACGCGTCCTAAGATCGATCCACTGTGTCGTTTTAGCGTTATTAGTCGTTTCTATTGAACCAACCTTTCCTTAAAGGTAATACAAAAGAAGCATTGCTCAACCTAAAAAAATAATAAACAAGTGTAAAAAGACTATACACAAAGAAAAGAAAATAAATTAAAATATTTTAATTAAAGAAAGTAATTAAAATAAAGTAATTTATTTACAAAATAAATAAAAGAATAGCTAACAGGAAATTAAATAGCTATAAGGAGAAAAGAATAACTCCGGGTAAAATAATAAGCCATTATTATTATAGAAAAGAGCCATAGGCCAGAGGTATATAAGAAATTCGTTAAATACTGGTATAAAGAATTCGTAGGTACAGGAGATTCGATATATACAGATGTAAAAGAATTCGATTGAAACAGGTAGAAAGATATTCGTTTATATACGGTGGGGTTTAAACAGGGTCGACGAATAATAATAAGGTACAACTACGTTATATAAAATGGAGACGCGTGCAACACAAGCAACCCCAGGAAGCAACCACTCTACCGAAGAGCTGGCTAGTCGGAGGCCCATCCACAGCTGTCTAGAGGCACCTACGTCGCTGGTGATGAAACGACGCGAACCGCCTAGAAAGTTAGCTGTGATACGAGAAGGCTTACATGTCGCCCAACGTGAAGGGGCTGCGCTGAACACAGCTGGTGTTCAGGAATCTACGAGGTTGTGGGGGAGTGTTGATGCCAACGACTCCACGGTGTCTATGTGGGACCATACCCTAGACGAGACACCGGAAACCACAAAAATAGTTCTGGGTGAGCCAGAAAAAAACCAGTGGCGCCCACAACAAGTTAAGGAACCCAGGGAGACGTCCTTAGAAACAACGGAAACTTTACAACCTATGACTATGGTACAAGCGTTGATGGATTTAACGCGAGAACTAGCAAGACTAAAAGCCATGTCGATGCCTACGCATGAAGAACCGACGTTCGTATTCACCGGGAGGCCCGTTGAAGATCCCCGACTATATTTGAAAAGTCTAGAGGATTACCTGGTGCTGAACAGAATACCATTAAATCGTTTTGGACCAACCGTCAGAAGAACCCTGGACGACGAGGCCGACAGATGGTTCAGGCAATTGTATGCCTCAGGCCTCACGTGGGAGATCTTCGTGGCGAAGTTTCGAACGAGGTTCGACTCCCTAACGATACGTTCACGTTACAAAAACCAGCTTTATGGACGAGCGTGCCTACGATTTTATCACGGAGAAGTGGGGCTTCTTCGACAGATTCGAGCCGCATACGCCGGTGAGTGAGCGGGCGAGGCTAATATTATCACTGCTCTCGCCGTCGTTGCGATTTACTGCAAAAAGTCGAACATACAGAAGTTTCCAGGACCTGATAGAAATAATCGAGGATATAGAAAACGACGTACGAGAGGACCGCCGAGACTGGCCACGGAGCCATCCACCGCCAGCTCCCCGTGGCCCCAAACGCGAACGTCCCAGCATTAAACACAATCGCCAAGCCGCCGATGCAGTCAGCGGGCCCTCTAGACGTCGATATGGTAGACATTGTACCGACGGAGGACGTACGCGACGGGGAGCCGCGGCTGATGCAAATCGACGTACCCGTTTTAATGGATTACGTAAAACAGGCACAGATTGACGACCCCGTTTGTCAGCGGGATATTCTACGTGTAACCATTCTGCAAAGGAACGACGCCGCCGACGAAGAGGACGCCAGGCAACTGCGAGAGTATGCGGTGCGGGAGAATTTAATATGGAAGAAAAACGGAGATAGTCTACAGCGATATGTACTTAGGGGAGCACGACGTTCTACGCTCGAGTATTACCACGATAGCCCACACGCAGGCCACCCAGGTGCGGAGGAGACACTTAGGGCAATTCGGCAACAGTACTGGTGGAAATCGGTGCAGCAAGACGTGGCAGAGTGGGTGCGCCACGGGCGCCGATGAGACCACACATACCCACCGAGCTGGAATGTGGTAATCCTCGACGTGCTAGGCCCCTTCGACGGTACAGGACCAACCCACAAGTATCTACTGGTGTTAACGGATTTGTTCTCCAGATGGGTGGAAGCGAGCCCTGTACCTAGAGCCCACGTTCAAGAGCAACTCCACTTCCTCGAAAGCATCTTCAGTCGATATGGGTACCCAGCGCAGATAATAACCGACGCGGCTCCCAACTACAAATCAGACATCTGGCAGGATTATTTAGGACGGCACCATATGGCGCATTACACCTCGGCGATATACCATCAACGTGCCAACCCCGTTGAACGTCGCATACAAGAGCTGAAAAAGACAATACGAGCATTGGTAGTACGAGAACCCCAGCAGTGGCCCCAGGAGCTGAATCACGCGTTATTCGCACTAAGGACACGCACCAACGCGGCTACAGGAGCGACGCCAGCCCAGATTTTGTTCGGCGCCGAGCTAAAGCGGCCAGGAGAGTGGACAAATGCAGCGGTCGCCCCAGAGCCTCGACAGCCTCGCCAGGAGCGCGTAGAACGCGCTCGCATCCGACAACAAGTATATCAACGTAAATTGTTCCCAGAACCACGTGAAGCTGTTCGTCGTTATCAACGAGGGGACCTAGTGCTAACAAAAACCAGGCCAGGAAATCCAGCGTTCGCAGCGAAGTGGCAGGGACCTTACCCGGTCGCTGAAGTGCTCGGCGACAACGTGTACGCGATAGATCAAAATGGTAACTATCAGCATGTACACGTCGACGATATCAGGTCGCCGCCGCCGCCTCGTCCCACCCAGAACTAGAGCTGCCGCCTGCAGACGACGGCCACCCTCCACAACCTCGCACAGACGGTACACACGATAATACCAACCCTCAACCCCGAAAAACCAGCGTAGAAATTAAGAAAAATGCCCAGCTAGTCAGTCAAGAGCAAGAAACAACGTTACCTCAGGACGAGAGTTCGAGCCCAGGCGCTAGTGGTGTAGTTGTACCTCAAAAGCTTCGCGTCGACCCTAAGTATGTTTCAGAGCCGCAAATGCCGCGCCGCTCCACGGAGGAGCCCCTTATGTTTGAATTGTATAGAGTATTGTTTATTTCCTGTTATGAATTGTAAATATTTCTGTTGATTTTGTAATATTTTAGCTATGTATTTGAGGTGGTAAAGTATCAATAAACTTTGCCACAGTGGATAGATCTTCCGACGGGGGGGGATGTCGTCCGCGAAAACAATTTTGCTTCTGGTGCGGTGGGCGTGACCTATCCCACCAGAATCTTATAAAAGCGAACGTCGCAGTAGCTCGATAGCTACTACGACCGGGATGATGGACGCGTAAGCACGCGTGGGAGGCGTCGAGAAGAGTCGCGCAGGAACGCGTATGCAAACAACAGCGACAGCGCCTGGGTATCACAAGACATCGCACGGCTTCCAGGTCGATCTCGTGTAAACGGAATACGGTCCTTTTTTCGGCTGTTTCGGCGTAGGAATTCGTGGAAAGGTCCGTTTAACTTTTCTGCGACTGGCTCTCAGGGCGTGTATGGATTCGGGAACCAATCCAGGAGTCCAGGCACGAGGTAGCACAGTGGTTTGTGGATGATAGTGGGCGCCAGGAATATTTTTCCAAAAATATTCCAAAAAACAGGAAAATCGCGGCTGGTTTTTTGTTGCGGCGACGAATTTATACGAATTCTTATACTGTCTGTTCGGTGAACTTGTTACTGCAAATATTTTTTTGCTAGTTTTATCGTAGAGGTTGTCGAAGCACTTGATGAAGCGCGAATTTTAGATGCAGAGCGACGGCTTGCACCCGGTCTGGAGAGATCGAAGCACTCTGTAGAGTTGTATGCTCAAAGGAGCTATGAAACTGTATTGTCAAAGGGCACTGATCACAAAATACTAACGAAGCACTAATACTTGTTAAAAACACTGTTGAAAATATTCGATGTTCACTCGGTGGCGATGTCGATGGACTGATCCGGAATTCGGAAAACGGCCAGGTTTTAACCCCTCAGGTAGATAGATCTATATTTATACCTGGGCCGATTTGCCAATGGCATTTCGAGATTTTGACCAATGCCAATAGGGTGGCTCGGTTTTAGGTACCAATTTAGCAGGCGCCAGGCTGTCGGGGTCTGTCTGCTACGTTGTTCTTGAAAGTTCTATGGAATTTTTCGTACTTCTGTATGGAAATGGCTGATTTGGTGTTTTATTTGTCGTCGCAACATACTATAACACTCGAGGGACAACAACGACGATCGCTGTGCGAAAGCGACGTCTGTAGGGTTCGACGGAGCTCTGCAGCGGCGTAGGGATATTAAACATCCTAAATTCGCATACCGCGACAAGCTGTCCCATTTGATCGGATGTACCAGAAGCGTCTGGCTCCGACACCGCCTGCGTATTGTTCCCCAAGACTTGTTCTTCCTCCCATGGTTCCTCAGTCTCTAAGTTTGGGGCAGGAGTTAACGGTCAAGGGGCAGGCACGATTGAACCTAAGGTTGGCTCCGAAAGGTCAGGCATGCCGAAATCTGAACCGTGTTCAGACGCCATGGTAGATAATTATCCTATAAGTCTGAATGTCTAACACTAAATCAAGTTCATACACTAATTTAAGTTCAAGTAACACTAATCTAAAGTTTCTACACATCAATGTCTAATTCTTTCACTAATTAATATGTCTTTCTGTATTTTTTTTAGGTAAAGTTCAAACAACAAGGGTTTCCACTTACCGTGAATGCTAACTCGAGCAGCTCCCACGTCAATAGGTCCTTTCCCCAAAGGCTGTGGCACTGGTAAGTATTTAAATATAGATTTCTTTGTTTTTAGTTTATTGTTTATGATTATTAATTGCCTTTGGTTTTTTTTTAATATTAACTAGATTTATTTTAATTTCACTTGTTTAGTCTCTTTCTTTTTTGTCTTTCTCTTATTACTTTATTTTCCTGTCATTCAATCAATAAAACACTCAAATACACTTTGTTTAAACTATACACATCTATTCAAACTTTAAATTTCGTTTAACACATATAACTTTTAGTCCCTGTAACTATTTAGAGGGTTCCACTCTTATTTAGGGTGAGTTACCCCAGTTTTCTGGTAAAAATTGAAAAAAAACTACTAACTGAGACGCGTAAAGGTCAGCTCTAAACAATTCCCAGTACTAGCGTCTCGATTCTCTGAAATTTTCTTTTATTTCGTTTGCCAGAGCTATACTGCTCCGGGATTGGTCAAAACGCCAGAAATGGGCGTGTCCTGAATTCTAGGCATTTAACAAAACCAATTTTTTCTCGCATCCGCGACACCAACCCTCCCCAGTAAGAGTGGAACCCACATAATTCCTATTCCAATTATACATACCTGTCCTTAAGGAACATTTACTTATTTTACCTAATTAATTTATACCCTAAAAATCTAAATATGATACAACAATGGAATTGAAGTAATTCTGACAATAGCTTCATCTTGTTGAGGAGTCCGGCCGTCACGGGAACAAGCCAACGATAGCTGGGGCGGATGACTCAGGTTCCACCTCTAGGACCTCATCTCCTACATCCTCAATGGTCACGTTCTCGGTAGGCACTGGGTTGTCGGGCTCTACTTCCGGACTGGAAGAACACATGCTTAAATTTGGTAACGTATGTGAGTTACCTGTTAGGGGATCTTCGGCGAGCCTCATTGGATGTACGGACTCTTCCCTCGGGCTGGTGGCGGGTGACGCATTCCCCTCAGGCATGGCCTCTGGTTCATCCTCTGATTCGGTTTCTGGTTCCGAAAGTTCCTCGCTCTCGGCCTCAGGTAAGTCTTCCAGGTTAGGGTTTCGGTCATCTTGGGGTATCATAGGGTCGTGCTCTGGTTCCATAGGGTTGGGGGCTTCTCTTCATGGTCGAAAATCATCTATGTGTATGGAAAACTGCGTCCCATTTCGATCTACATCGTAGACATTGTCTCCCACCATGGCGGCAATTGGGTATGGTCCTGTCCACGGAAGGCCAAGTGGGGGTCTGGCATCAGCAAAATTCCTTACCAACACCCTGTCTCCTGGTTGGAATTGGACAGTGGCCTGACGGGGCTCAGGAAATAAGTTTCGATTGAAAATTATTTGTCTTCTTCTCACATTTCCTAATCTTTCTTCTCTGGTTCGAGCATCATTTTCTACTTGTTGTCTAATCTGGGGATGTGCCCATTCTCCAGGTCTCACTTGGGGGGCTCCTAGCAGAACTTCACTTGGGCTAAGACCGGTAGCTCGATTGGTTCGGTTTCGCAGAGTAAATAGGTGTTCTTCTAGCTTTTCATCCCAACGGTTTTCCCCGGCGTCTCTATTATGTAGTCTCAGGAGCTTTTTAAGCTCCTGATTGCGTCGCTCCACCGAATTGGCCCTCTGGTGGTATATGGGTGTAGTATAATGATTGATTGAGTGTCGTCGTAAATATGTGGCCCACCTTTGACTTCTAAAGCTGGGACCGTTGTCGGTCACATCTTCGGGAAAATCCCAGCGTTGGCATATCTCGTCTGTAAAATCGGTCAGAACTTGGGGTCGGACTCTATTGACTGCTCGTGCTTTACTACATAGGTCCGTAGCTACGAGTATAAATCGATTGTTTCGTCTTGTCACAGGATATATATATAAAGCTGTTTACAGGCCTTTTAGGCCTAGAGCTGTGTTATTCTCCTCCACTCCATTCTGTCCTTCGCCTTTCTTTTCCAATCCGTTACATTTTTCTCCCTTAGATCTATTGCCACTACCTCTCTCCATCGCTTCCTCGGTCTACCTCTTTTTTTCTTGTAGTTAGGTTTACTCCCTACTATTTTTTTAACTGCCCTTTCATCATCCATACGTTCTAGAGGCCCTAGCCACTGCACTCTCCTGGCTTTTACAAATTCGTCTATTGTTGGTGCCTGGTACATTGCATATATTTCCTCATTATTTCTCCTTACATAGCCTTCCTCTGTCCTCTTACCCCCTAGAATTCTTCTTAAGATCTTCCTTTCCCACCTTAAAAGGTTTTCTCTTGACTTCTTATTGAGAACCCAGGTTTCACTACCATACAGCGCTGTCGGTCTCAAAATTGTTTTATACATTCTAAATTTTACTCGTCTGGACAAATTTTTGATTTCAATAAGTGGTTGACTGCTGCCGAACTTCTGTTTGCTTTTATTATTCTCCTATTTATTTCTTGTTCCTCATCACAGTTAGCTGTTATTAGCGCCTCCAAATACACATATTCTTGAACTTCTTCAAACTCCATCTCTCCATGCTCTGTTTTCAATTTAAAATTTGTATCCTTTTTTTGTTCTCCTATTCTCAGAAGCTTACTTTTCTCTTGATTTATCTGCAATTCCACTTTACTTGCTTCCTCCACAAGATTTCTCGTTACTTCTTCTAATTCCCTACTATCTCTAGCAATAATGGCCACGTCATCTGCATAGCTTACTATTTGGTGACTTTTAAACAATATGTGTCCTTCTCTATTCAACTGACTATCTCTTATGACCTTTTCTAGTACTAAATTAAAAAGAAGCGTTGAGAGTGGGTCTCCTTGTCTCAGTCCTGTATCAATACTAAAGCCTTCCGAACATTCACCTTTTATTCGTACTTTGGATTTAGTATTTTCTAAGGTCATTTTCAATAGCCTAATCAGTTTAGTTGGTATCCCAAATTGTTCCAGAATTTTACTTAGTTTATTCCTTTTGATCGAATCATATGCTTTCCTGAAGTCCACAAATAAAACCATTGCTTTGATCCCATACTCATAGCATGTAGTCAGCATTTCCTTCACCATGAAGATTTGGTCCGTTGTTGACCTCCCGTTTCTAAAACCTGCTTGATACTCCCCTATTTGTAGTTCTGCTATAGGTTCTATTCTCTGCTTTATTAACGTTGCCATAATTTTATACCCTATATCTAACAATGATATACCCCTATAGTTTCTGCAGCCTGTTGCATCTCCCTTTTTTAAGATTGGTATAATCATAGCATCTCTCCAATCTTCAGGCATACATTCTCTTCTCCAGATCATTCGTATCATTTCGTATATTCTTTGTCTTAAATCCTCTCCTGCGTACTTAATGTTCTCTGCTGTTATTCCGTTTTTCCTGGACTTTTGTTATTCTTTAAAGCTTCTATAATTATATCTATTTCCTTTTTTGTACGTTCTTCTACTTCCCCTTCCTCTTCTCTTCCCGGTATCATCTCCTCGTGCACCTCTTCTTCCCTTACACTATCTTCATTCAACATATCTGCAAAGTATTGCCTCCATCTTTCTCTCACTTCTGTTTCCTCTCCAATTAGATTGCCACTTTCATCTCTCACATATATTAATTCCTTCTTTATCTTTTTTCCCATTTTTATCTCTCTGTAGAAGTTACGTATTTCTTTCCTCTTATAATGTTGCTCTATTTCATCTATTTTCTTAACCTGCTCTGCTCTCTTCTTTTGTCTAAACACTTTCTTTGCCTTTTGTCTTTGTTCCCTGTATTTTTCCTTATCTTCCTCGTGTAGTGACTGAAGTGCTTTAATTCTTAGCTTATTTTTCTTCTCCGCCTCTCTTATACACTCCTCATCTCACCATCTTTTCCTCCCTGCAAACTCTTTTTTTGGTATTACTTTCTTGTCACAGGATACGGTCCCATCATATCCATACTTATTGTTTGCCACGGCCTCCTGGGATGTCTGGGTCGGAGAGGGGCATGTGGCTGACAGGCACCTCCTCTTTTTATGGACGCACACAACAGGCAGTGCTTGACATATGTTTTTACGTATTTACGGACCGAAGGCCAGTGGTATAACCTAGTGATACTGTTATAGGTCTCTTCACGACCAGGATGTCCCGCTGCGTCATGGTATTCCTCGACTACTTGGGGCAACAGGTTGAAGGGCACCACCAACCTTGGAAAATTTTCTCCGATGTACCATACAAGTCCCTCGTCCACGCGGTATTTATCCCTGAGCGTTATTTTCCACTGCTCATCTGCTAGATCTTCCCCACTTTGTAATCGTCTAATTCGGACTTGTGTAGCCGCGTATTCTGGGCTTTCCCGCTGGGCTTGTACTATTCTATCGTATAGCGGCACCCTAGGCACTTCCAATTGTTGAGCTGTCATTGTCACTGGTTGCATAAATACTACAGGAATGGTATGTCCTTTCTTCCGAGGCTTTCGTTTCTTGTCTTCCTTTTTAAGATCATTCAACATAGTGGGGCCAATGTTACCCTCTGGGACCGAGGATGAAATCAGTAAGAGCATGCGATCCTCATCCAGGGGGGGCATCTCTTCATTGGCAGGGTTTCGACTTAAGAAACCTGGGAGCAGGTTTATTCTTCCGGGGCAATGTTCTACTTTGAACTTGAACTCCTGTAGCAGTAGGGCATAGCGCGTTAATTTCGCGAGGGATAGGGAAATCTCTGATTTTTTCGATATGCTTGGCCAGTACTTCATTATGGGTCGCCGTAATCTTAAAGCCCAAATACTCTAGGGAGATGGCTCCAAACACACACTTCTCCAAGGTGCATCTTAATCCATGGATTCTTAGCCGTTCCAACACTAGGCGCAAGTGGTTGGTATGTTCTTCTCTATTTCGGGAATAAATAATCACGTCATCCAGATAGACCTGTACAAATTTGCCGATAAACTCAGCCATAACTTCCGACATCAGCTTCTGGAAGATGGTTGGCGCATTTTTAAGGCCAAACGGCATTACTAGAAAATTGTAAGCGGATCCCTCCGGAGTTGAAAAAGCAGTATACTTCACGCTCTGTTCCTCCATTGGAACTTGCCAATACCCACTCCGGAGGTCCAATGACGTGAATATTGCAGCATCTCCTATTTCATATAATATGTCACGTATCGTGGGTAGTAAGGCAACTTCATCCTCAGTAATTTTGTTCAGTTGCCGGTAATCAATACAGAAACGTACCGCTCCATTGGGTTTGGTTACCAGAACGATGGGGGAACTATAGGGAGAACGACTTCTTCTCACTACTCCCGCTTTCAGCATTCGTTCCACTTCATCCTGTGCAATCTGCTTCTTCTCTACAGAATATTGATATCTCTTGATCTTAAACGGGGTCCTCTCCTTTACAACAATCTGGTGTTGCGTCAGCGTGGTTCGTGGTTGTTTCAATTCTTCTCTGAATATTTCTGGAAATTCATTGACTATCCCCTCATAATGGTCGCGCCAGTCACCTTCAGCATTAATTTCTTCTAATCTTACAGGTGGTATCTGCCCAAAATCTTTCTTACTCTGATCCCAATAGGCCACGCTACGTTGTTCAATTCCAAAATACATGCCACCTTGTACGGTATCAATAACAACTCCTTCTTTCTTTAACCAATTCATACCTAATATGAGGTCTTCTTTGAGGTCAGCCAACACATATAGTTCAATATTGGTGTCACTCTCGTATATCTTGGTCTAATAGGTCCATACGCAGTCACCTTTTTTCCATCAGCCAACCACACCTCATGTCCTTCACCCCTCTCGACAGCTTCAGGTAGGATTTCTCCTTTCAGAAAGGAATGGGTAGCCCCAGTATCAACCAATGTCACTAGTTCTTGATTTTTATAATATACTCGGACTCTAGGTAATTCGCCTTCAGTCGCCCGTATTTGTAATGAGCCTGCTTCTATTGTGGGGGACGGCGACTTGGCCCTGGAACCGCAGCCCCCCTCCTATTTTTCGCCTCATTAGTGTTATTAGGTGGTGGCATCAACGCAGGTACATTACGTCTGGGTTCACCCATTGGTCGCTGTGGACATTCTCGATTGTAATGGTTTCCTCCACAAAACCTACACGTCAGAGGAATAAAACGTGGTCGCGATCCCCCTTCTTGACTAGGCTATGGGGTGCTGTCTACTGCTCGTTTCCTGATGATCTCTTGTTTATCAGCTACTTCAGCTGCAATCCTCTTCAATTCTTGAATAGTTCGAATTTCCTTTCCTACCAATTGCATTTGTATTTCAGGAGTTAATAGCGATTGAATCTGAGCTATTATCATTTCTGTTTCCATCTTTAATTCCAACCTTTAAACAACGCCCATTTCTTAGAAATAAATAGGGTAGTATCTTCTTTCTTTTGCGTCCGGGTTAACAAGTCTGTTTGGATTTTCACCCTCAGGTCCTTGTTGTCATATTTTTGTAGTAGACTCTGACTGAACTCTTCAAAATCCCAGTCGAAATCTCGATAGACTTTAAACCATTCATAGGCATCTCCGACTAACTGTCCACTCAAAAATGCTCGGGGATTTTCCTCATCGCTCCCCCCAAACGTCGGATCTATCGTACGATACATACGAGGAAGTTTAACTGGTAGTATTGCAGATACCACTTTATCCATTACCTTCCCAAACATTTTTGCAATTCTTTCTTCGATTCCTTCTTGTTCAATTGGGGTCCTGAAACCCAGAACAGGTCTTATCTTCTTTATTATCCATGTCTAGTAAATTTTGTACATCCTGTATATTTTCTTGTCCAGCTAAATTTGTCGGTAGTGAATGAGCTCTCAATATCTCTTCGCGCGTCGCTGCCACGAGTTGGGCGCCATGTCGCATTTGATCGGATGTACCAGGAGCGTCTGGCTCCGACACCGCCTGGATATTGTTCCCCAAGACTTGTCCTTCCTCCCATGGTTCCTCAGTCTCTAAGTTTGGGGCAGGAGTTAACGGCCAAGAGGCAGGCACGATTGAACCTAAGGTTGGCTCCGAAAGGTCAGGCATGCCGAAATCTGAACCGTGTTCAGACGCCATGGTAGATAATTATCGTATAAGTCTGAATCTCTAACACTAAATCAAGTTCATACACTAATTTAAGTTTAAGTAACACTAATCTAAAGTTTCTACACACCAATGTCTAATTCTTTCACTAATTAATATGTCTATCTGTATTTGTTTTAGGTAAAGTTCAAACAACAAGGGTTTCCACTTACCGCGAAGGCTAACTCGAGCAGCTCCCACGTCAATAGGTCCTTTCCCCAAAGGCTGTGGCACTGGTAAGTATTTAGATATAGATTTCTTTGTTTTTAGTTTATTGTGTGTGATTATTAATTGTCTTTGGTTTTTATTTATATTAACTAGATTTTTTTTAATTTCACTTTTTTAGTATCTTTCTTTTTTGTCTTTCTCTTATTACTTTATTTTCCTGTCATTCAATCAATAAAACACTCAAATACACTTTGTTTAAACTATACACATCTATTCAAACTTTAAATTTCGTTTAACACATATAACTTTTAGTCCCTGTAACTATTTAGAGGGTTCCACTCTTATTTAGGGTGAGTTACCCCAGTTTCCTGGTAAAAATTGAAAAAAAACTACTAACTGAGACGCGTAAAGGTAGCTCTAAACAATTCCCAGTACTAGCCTCTCGATTCCCTGAAATTTTCTTTTATTTCGTTTCCCAGAGCTATACTGCTCCGGGATTGGTCAAAACGCCAGAAATGGGCGTGTCCTGAATTCTAAGCATTCAACAGAACCAAATTTTTCTCGCATCCGCGAAAAAGCTGTCACCCCGGGTGTATACCCCAGGGGCGTGGTCGAGCCTAGCTAGACCACAGATGATTGGCTAGCTAGGTTCGACTAAACAATATAAAAGACGAGCTTAATGAGGGCTCGCGAGTACTATTTTTTCGCGATCGTTCAGTACCAAGCCTAGCGGTGTGCCACTTCTCAAATTACCTAAAGTTTTATTTCTCGTCTACGACGACGGTAGCTCGGCGACACGCTGACTACCATTCTTGGAGTTGCCCAGGAACTCGATCAGTCGAGACACGGCGCGTCCTCGCACCGCCAGGGTAAAATTCGAAACTTAGGTGCCGCGCGTCGATGGAGCCACGAGCGGGTGGCGCGGTCGGCCCTGGCGTGGCCGACGATGCTGCTAATCTACTGGTACGGGGAAGTCACGCCGATTCTCCTGCCGCGTCGAACCAAATTTCACTTCATCGGTTCGAGCCTGGAGAGGACTGGCGACGTGGGTAGCGCCAGCGACCCAGACGAAGCCTCCTCTGCCAGAGCCCCGAGACGACATGGCGCCCAACGTGTTGGAGTAGAAAGGTTTGCTAGCGAGCAAACGCGGGCTCGCGACGAGAGTTCACAATTAAAAATGTGGGACTACACATTAGACGAAACGGGTGGAGACGATACGGCAGCGTCCGCGGCAACAATTCTTAGCGAGGGAAAAGCGCGAATTGTAGTAGCAACGGGCGAAATAACGGAGCTCGCTAGAGCAATGAGGGATATGTCACACGAAATGGTCCTCCTAAAAGACAGTAAAGGTGAAAAATGGGAGGATAGCGATTTCCGATACTCAGGGTTGCCGGAAGAAGACCCCATAGAGTACCTGCGTCGCGCAAAGGACTATATCGACCGAAATCAAGTGCATCCGCAATTTTACGATAGACTGATTCGTACGACGCTAATGGGAGACGCCTTCCGGTGGTACGAGCGCGAGGTGATCGCGGGGAACGTAGACTGGGCGGTGTTTAGATTCCGGTTATTACACGAATACTATTCTCCAAGTGTGCGAGCGAAACTTAAAAATCGCCTATACGGGGAACCGCAGGACCCACGCCAAAGTGTCGCGGTGTTTGTAGGCAATAAAATTTCGCTATTTCAAAGATTGAAACCGGAAGCCCCAGAAGAAAAGCGTTTAGCACTCATACTCGAGTTAATTCACTGTGAGTTGCGGGCGTACGCGCGTATGAGAGACTTTACATCAACGCGGGACCTTATGCGCCGGCTAACGCTGGTGGAAAAGGACCTGCGAGAGCGAACTTCAGGCGGTAGCAGGGTACCGCCTCCGATTAATCCGAGACCAGCTCGAGGTGCTGGTGGACTGACGCAAAGAGCCATATTGCCGCCGAGTGCGTGTCGGTTTTGCGGCGGCCAACATTTTCACAAAGACTGCCCTACTCGTACGCAGACACAGGGAAACGAGCAGAGGGCCGCGACATCAACAGAGCCGCGGCCCACGAACTTGATAGATATATGAGCCAACTAGGGAGTACGAGAGACCGGCAACTACCGCGACTCAGTGTGCGAATCGCGACAAATACAAGCGCTCCTAGATACAGGCGCCAGACAATTTTATATGTAGCGCGGTGATAAAGGACACGATCGAGGCGGAATCGCGGCGAAACGCGGTCAAATTAGCGTGTAGAGGACGATTATACATAGGGACGGTTCGTCCCTGGGTATAATAGAAGTCCAGATAACCCATCAAAATGCGACAACAACAGCGCGGTTCGTGGTTTTAGCCAATTTACGCGAAGAACTTATCCTCGGCGAACCTTGGCTGTCTCAGCAGGAGGCAGTGATTGATATCGGACGGAACTGTGTTCACTTTGGAAACGGCCCACGTCAGACGGAGTACTGGCGAGTACCCTTACAATAGGTAGTGATTTCGGGAGCAGTGTAACGCCTAATCCAAAGACTAGACGGGGAAAACCGGCAGGCCTACGAAGCGGTGTTAAGACAATACCACGAGGTATTTACAGAAACCGACCACCCAAGCGCGACGGCGGCCGCGCAACACGTTATCCGTTTAAAAGACGATGTACCAGTGCGAGCGAGAACGTATCGGTGTTTGGAAGCCAAGAAGGCCATAATAAATGAGGAAATTCGAAAGATGCTCGAAGCCGGCGTCATACAGCGTAGCACGTCAGAGTATAATAGTCCTATCGTGGTAGTAAAGAAAAATGATGGAAAAAGCCGGTTTTGCGTCGATTATCGCCTTTTGAACGCGAAAACGCTAGTGGAAACCGCTCACCTACCACCGATAACAGATACTCTGATGGAACTCGGACGAGCAAAAGTCTTTTCAACGCTAGATCTTAAGAGCGGGTACTGGCAAGTACCCCTCGAAAAGGCCAGCTGCAAATACACCGCGTTCACGACGCCGGACGGAGCTTCATTTCAATTTTTAGTAATGCCGTTCGGGCTTTCTGGGGCCCCAGGAACTTTCCAGAAATTGATGTTGCGTGTACTGGAGGGCCTCATACATAGATGTGTCAAAGTATATCTCGATGATATAGTTATTTATTCTGAGACTCCCGAGCAACACCGCGAGCATCTAGCCCTAGTTTTGGGCTAAAAAGACTAAAAACACATGGATTGCGCTGTGGACCGGATAAGTGCCGAATAGCGACGCGCGAAATCGAATATCTCGGACATATTATCACTAGCGACTGTAACGAACCGCAAGTGAAACATCTTCGAAAGATAGAAGAATTTCCTCCGCCGCGTACAGTGCGAGACCTGCGACAATTCCTAGGCACGGCCAACTGGGTCAGAGACTACGTTCCCCGGTACGCGGAGCTCGCAGCCCCACTGACAGACCTATTAGTGTGTCAACAGCGGTTCAAATGGAGCGAAGGAGCGCAAGACGCGTTTACGAAATTAAAAGAAGCCCTCGCGCGACCGTTAACCCTCAGCAGACCCGATCCAGACCTAAATTTCGCGCTGCAGACAGACGCGAGTGGAGTAGGCATGGTAGCGGTGCTATTCCAACAACGCAGCCCTGAAGAACCGAGGCGAATAATCACTTACGCCTCCACAAAATTCACGCGCGCGGAAGCACGTTACCATATAAATGAACAGGAGACACTTGCGGTAGTGTGGGCGATTAGAAAATTTCGAGCATTGCTACAAGATAGGCCGTTCACGTTGTATACAGATAGTCGCGCGCTGTTATGGCTCGAGAAATACCACGATGAGCGCGCAAAACTAACGCGGTGGGCGCTCATGCTGCAAACATACGATTTCACCGTCGTACATGTGCCAGGGACTAAGAACTAACTACCTGATTTTCTGTCTAGGAATCCAGCGAAGGAGCCTGCCGACACACAGCCGTTGGACGACGACAACCAGCATCCCAGACTCAACGCGCTGACAGGAACGGAGCCGCCACTCTTCATAGCCGTCCAAACAGCCCAATAAAACGACGAAGCCTGCCAAAGGGACCTACTACGCCTGGAAAGGATACGACTAACCGGCCCACAAGTCGAGGAGGAGCAGCGACGTCTTGACGAGTTCGAAGTCGAAAGTAACTGTATTTATCGAAAGTTGAGCGACAACCGAGCCATCTACGTACCTAAGGAGATGAGAAACACGGTATTAGAAAATTTTCATGATGACCTAATGGCGAGCCACCCCGGCCAAGAAAAGACATCCAGGGCGGTAGAACACACCTACTGGTGGCCTGGCGTGAAGAAAGATGTCGAAACTTGGGTGAAAACTTGTCTTATCTGCGCGGCAGTGAAAACTGGCCCACCAGTCCCAAGAGCCCCGCAAAGACCACATATACCCGAAAAACCCTGGCAAATTTTGAGTTTAGACGTCATCGGACCGCACGACGATGCCCCGGGGGAGGGCCGTTTTGCCGCAGTCCTGATGGACGTCTTCTCATGCTGGGTAGAAGTTAAGCCGATTCCCAATACAAACTCGAAAACATTAATCAAATTCATAGAGGAGACCTGCACACGTTTTGGTTACCCCCAAGCCATAATTACAGACGGAGCAGCGCTATACAAAGGACGTCCGTGGAGAAAATATCTACAGAAAAACCACATTCAAGCATACGCCGCCCCTGTATACCATCAGAGGGCAAACCCTGTGGAGCGGCGTATACAAGAACTTAAAAAGACCTTGAGATCCCTAGCATTCGAGCATCCGAGAGATTGGCAGAAATATTTACCCGCTGCCTTGTTTGCGATGCGAACTAGAATAAACGCGGCCACTGGTATGTCACCCAGCGCCTTGTTGTTCGGTGCGAATCTAAAACGGCCGGGCGAATGGACGCTCCCTGCAGAGGCCGCACTACCCGTGTTACCCAGAGACGAACGCATCGCGAGGGCTCGCAGACGTCAAGAAGTCTATCAAAGGAAGTTGTTCCCCGAGCCGAGAACTGCGGAACGAAATTACCAAGTGGGAGACAGGGTAATGACCAGAGCGAGGCCAGGCGGACAGCCAGCTTTCGGCCCAAAATGGACAGGTCCACACCCTATATTAGAAGTATTAGGCGACGCGGTTTACATGATAGACCAGGATGGGAACGCGCAGGCAATACATTTGGACGATATCCGACCAGCGCCTGCCCCCCGTGTGCTGCAGACTAGAGACCTAGCCGAGGACGAGGATCCAGCGGCTCCTCCGACAGAGCCAACAGACCCTATCCAGACACAGAAGACCGCCGCGGATGACCTGGCCGAGTCAACAGGATCCACACAAAAAGGCCAGTATAAACCTCTGTCTAACATTCGAAACAGTAGCGAAACCGCTCCTATGTCTTTTCAGCCATCGATCACTCCACGAGAGGTCCCTACAGAGGAGCCGCCGAGCGTCCGAGAGCGCCCTGAAAAGGACTGTGCCGAACAGCGGCAGTAGAGTGCCAAAACTGGCGCACGTGTAGCCACCACGAGACCTCACAACAGCAGCGGAGACCGCGACGACTCAGGCGATGGGCTCGCCTGATAGTGTTGTCGCCGCCGAGGAATCAAACGACTGCTACACACACCCCAGAAGCCTCACGGGCTGCAACCCCTACAAACAAAGCGCATTAAGTAAACTTGCCAGAATTTTTTTAATTTTTATTATTATTATATATGTGTATTTACGTCCTTTTTTTTTCTGAAATGTATATTTAAGTTTGATATGTAAACAAAAATGTCTTTTTCTTCAAGAAACTAAAGTGTGGCAAAGCACCACCCGGCTTGGTTCTCAGGACAGGGGGATGTCACCCCGGGTGTATACCCCAGAGGCGTGGTCGAGCCTAGCTAGACCACAGATGATTGGCTAGCTAGGTTCGACTAAACAATATAAAAGACAAGCTTAATGAGGGCTCGCGAGTACTATTTTTTCGCGATCGTTCAGTACCAAGCCTAGCGGTGTGCCACTTCTCAAATTACCTAAAGTTTTATTTCTCGCCTACGACGACGGTAGCTCGGCGACACGCTGACTACCATTCCTGGAGTTGCCCAGGAACTCGATCAGTCGAGATACGGCGCGTCCTCGCACCGCCGGGGTAGAATTCGAAACTTAGGTGCCGCGCGTCGATAGAGCGACGAGCGGGTGGCGTGGTCAGCCCTGGCGTGGCCGACGATGCTGCTAATCTAATCGACTGGTACGGGGAAGTCACGTCGATTCCCCTGCCGCGTCGAACCAAATTTCACTTCATCAGCTCGAGCCTGGAGAGGACTGGCGACATGGGTAGCGCGAGCGACCCAGACGAAGCCTCCTCTGCCAGAGCCCCGAGACGACAAAGCTGTCGCCCGCGGCAGATCGGAGTTTTGAGAAGTGGGCGTGGCCCACCAAGCATATAAATAGCGAGCGTCGCAGTAGCTCCACAGCTACTCCGACCTAGGCGATGCACGCGTTCACACGCGTGGAAAGATCAAACCTTGTGTCGTTTTAGCGTATTGAGTTGTTTCATTGAAACATACCTTCTCCTGTAGAAGTGAAAAAGAGGCATTGCCCATACTATAAAAAGATAATAAACAAATAATAAATAACTGTTTAAAAAGAATTTACAAACTAATAAAAAAAGTTAATTCAAAAAGAAAGAGAAGCTATTAAAAGAATATTAAGAAAGAATATTAAAGGATACTTCTAAAGTTTTTGATTAAGAAAATAATTACGTAAATTAAAAGAAACAGTTATTATTATAAAATAAGTAAATAAAATAAAATTAAGAAAGAAAAGAAAAGCACTTTCTGGCAAAAGACATAGCCAAACAAATCTTTTGAAAAGAGCCATAGGCCAAACCGGGTATAAAAGAATTCGTATGATATACGAGGTACAGGGTGATAAAAGAAAGATAAGGTAGAAAGATATTCGTGATATACGGTGTCAAGGTATAAAAGAATTCGTAATCTACGTATACAGGGTCGACGAATAGTACAACTAATAACGTATATCTACATGGAGTCGAACGCAGCACAAGCACCACCTATGAAGAACCTAAATACCGACGAGCGAGCTAGGCGAAGGATCCACTTCTTCGAAACCAGCGAGGCCTCTACGTCGCCTGTGCTACGGCGACGGGAGCCACAGCAAAAGCTGGGAAAGAAGCAGGCTGGATTACAAAGCTGTACCCTTTCACTCCTCACAGCCAACTTCCTAGGCGGTTCGCGTCTTCGCATCACCGGCGACGTAGGCGCCCCTAGATAGCTGTGAGTGGGCCTCCGGCTAGTCAGCTCCTCGGTAGAGTGGTTGCTTCTTGGGGTTGCTTGTGTTGCGCGCGTCTCCATTTTATATGTCGTAGTTGTACCTTTTAATTCTTAATTTTCGTCGACCCTGTTTTTGAGCCCCACCGTATATAAGCGAATATCTTTATACCTGTATCATCGAATTCTTTGTGTATGTATATCTCGAATTTCTTTATACCTGAACCTACGAATTCTTTTGTATCAGTATATTACGAATTTCTTTATACCTTCGGCCTATGGCCCTTTTCTGTAATGGTAGTGGCTTACTTTTTTGCCTGGAGTTATTCTTTTCTCCCTTTTGCTAATTTACTTTCTTTTACTTGTTGTTCTTTTATTTTTTTATACCCAATAAATTACTTTATTTTAATTCTTTTTAATTAAAATCTTTTTAATTTATTCTTATTTATTTAGTGTATAATCTTTTACACTTAGTTATATTTTTTTAGTTTGAGCAATGCTTCTTTTATGGTATTCTTTTAGGAAAAGGTGTTTCAATAGAAACAAATGTTAACGCTAAAACGACACAGTGGATCGATCTTGGGACGCGTGCTTACGCGTCCATCATCCCGGTCGTAGTAGCTATCGAGCTACTGCGACGTTCGCTTTTATAAGATTCTGGTGGGATAAGCCTGCTGATGTGAATTTCGTCGAATCGCGCGGCGGTGCCTCTGTCGGCGCGCTGGTCTGGCATCCTACACATGGACGAGCGGGCGGTCGTCGTCTTTTCCGGCGCTTTCGTCTGCGCCTGGGGCTGGAATCTGACTGGAAGATGCTCATCGTGGAAGGCCTCCGTTTCGCGCCCTCCGGGCGACTTCTTGTAGAGTAGCCCGTGCTACTGCTGCTAGGGAAACTATCAGTGGACTTCGCTATGGATGGCCTCCGTTTCGCGCCCTCCGGGCGACTTCTTGTAGGGTAGCACGCGCTACCGTCGTCTGAGTCGCTCTCGGCAGCGACTGGGTACTTGCGATCCACCAGGTGGTCCTGGGGCTGCTGTCTCCTGCGTCTGCTTCGTTGGCACGTCTCTTGGCTATGGCTGCATGGACGGGAGAGCTGGCATGCTCGGGGACCCTCTTCGGAGGCGCTCTGCGGGCTCCTGGTGTAGACGGCTGTCAGTATCGGCTGTGCGAGGTTGGCATACTCAGGCGGTTGCGCTGGTTGCTGGGGAGGCGACTTTACGGGCGACGTAATGACTAATTTAGCCCATCGACGGGGCTTGCGGCGGGGGTGCGCTCTCTGGCTGGCGGTATCGGGGGCGGTGCGGACTTCAGGTGTAGACGTGGGGCTCGAACCCACGACCTGAGGTATCGAAGTCTCATGCGTTTCGTCGATAGCTAGCCGGGCGTCTCCTTCTGCGGGCTGTTCTACGTTTTCTTCCGTGGTTTTCTCAAGCGTTGCTGCGGTTTCTGTAGGTTTATTAACTCCACCCAGGCATGCGGGCGGTTCTGGCTCGCTGGCTTCGTCGTGGGGGTTTTGCGATGGTCTCTGCATCCTCGGCCAAGCATGGACGTCATCCAGCGGGAGGTTTTCCTGGTGGGCATCCTGGGGCTGTCGGGATAGGTAGTCCGGTAATTCGTTGCGGCTTGATGGAACGTGTATCACTTCGAACTGGTGCACCTGTAAGGATAAAGCCCACCGTGTTAGCTTCGCCTTGTCGTCCTGGAAGCGACGGAGCCACAACAACGACCTATTATCTGTATACAAGGTGAACGGAGCGTCCTGCAGGTACATGCGATATTTTTTTATCGCCCAGACTGCCGCGAGTACCTCCTGCTCGTTAATGTGGTAGTTGCGTTCCGTCGGGGTGAACTTCGCCGAGGCGTATGAAATAATGTTGCGTTCCCCGTCCTCCTGCAGCTGGAATAGAACTGCCGCCATCCCGATGCTGCTCGCGTCCGTCTGTAGGCAACATCGTAGCGTCGGGTTCGGCCTGCTTAGGCACAAGGGGCCTGCCATCGATTGTTTTAATTGTAGGAATGCCTCCTCGGCTACGTCGGTCCAGTCAAAGCGCTTCTTGGTGTTTAACAGATTGGTCAGCGGGGCTGCGACTTCGGCAAACCGGGGTATATATTCCCGCAGCCAGTTCGCCGTTCCTAAGAATTGGCGGACTTCTCGAATGGTTCTGGGTCGTTGGAAACCTTGGATCCTTTCCTGGTGTATTTCCTGGGGAACGTTATCTTTATCGGTGATCACATGCCCTAGGTACTCAATACTCGTGGTGGCGATGCGGCACTTTTCAGGGGCGCACACGAGGCCATGTAATTGGAGGCGTTCCAGCACCAAGTCCAAGTGGCGTCGGTGCTCCTCATGAGATCTGGAATAGAATATTACGTCGTCCAAGTATACTTTGACAAACTGGTGGAGATATCCCTCGAGGACTTTCACCATTAATTTTTGGAGAGTGCCGGGCGCCCCGGACAACCCGAACGGCATTACGTTATACTCGAAGGAAGCACCATCTGGCGTAGAAAAAGCTGTATACTGGCGCGATTCTTCGGCTACCGGCACCTGCCAGTAGCCACTTTTTAGGTCCAGGGTGGAAAAAACTCGCGCCTCGCCGATCTCCCGTAACATATCTCCTATAGGGGGTAGATGGCTCGTTTCCGCTTTGGTTCGGTCGTTCAAACGGCGATAGTCGATACACACCCTGTAGGCTCCGTCTTTTTTCTTGACCAGAACGATCGGGCTTGAAAATTCCGAGGTGCTCCTTCGTATGATGCCCGTCCGCAGCATTTCGGCGATTTCAGCGTTAATAATCTTCTTTTGTTGTTCGGTACAGCGGTACGTTCTCGTGCGAATCGGTGTAGGGTTCTTCAAAATGATCGTATGCACCGTGGTTGTGGTAGTGGCTGGCCCCTGGATTTCGCTAAACACCCTCGCGTGCCTACATAATACTTCCGCATACTGCGCGGCTCGTACTTCGTCTAGGTGGGTTAACAACTGTAGCGGTGGTTCGTCCGTGTGTTCCCTGGCCCACGGTTGGGCCCAGTATACCGTTTGTCTAGGCGTCTCCCCAAAATGCATGCATTGGTGCTCCAAGTCTACCACTGCTCCGACTTCTTCTAGCCACGAAAGTCCCAATATTACTTCTTCTCGCAAATCGGGTATCACGTGACAGGGGACGTAATACTGACGACCCTGTATCAAGACAGGCACCTCTTCTATGCCTTGAGTGCGCTGGGTAGTATGGGTGCACGCCAAACGTATTTCTTGCCCACTATTTCTTCGCGTCGCCTCGACCCACCTGGCGTTAATACAGCACGCCGTGGCCCCGGTATCTATGAGGGCCTCCACACTTACATCCCATATTCGCAGAGGTATTCGTCGGAGGGTTCCAGTCTTATCTGCTTGTGTCGAGTACAGATCCACCCCCTGTGGTGGTCGCCCTTCTTGGACGGTCGCTTGTAACGCGTTCTCGTTTTGATTCTGGGGCGATATCTGTTGAAAATGTCGGCGCATATCGTCATGCACCAATTCTGCCACCTCTATGAGGTGCTCCACGCCGTGGAATTCCTTATCGCGCAGGATTGCCCCGGGCACTGGCTCCAACTGCCCTAGCAACATCTGTATCCTCTCGCTAGTGGGCATCTGTGGTGCAAATCTCTCAAAGAGGCCCCATTTGCCGGTGATAAATACATGGGTCTCCTCTCCTGGGTCTTGAACGCGATTAAACAATTCTTTCCGATGTTTTTCTAGTACCTCCGCGGAGTCAAACTTTTGTAGGAATATCACGACAAACATTTCCCAACTTATTTCTTTCTTGAATATCCTCCTATACCATACGCCAGCCTCCTCCTCGAGCGTTTTCTTTATTATAAATTTATACCGCGACCGGGGAATCCCCTGATCGCTCAAGTATGACTCCAGCTGAGCTAAATACTTCCGCGAGGACTCCTCTGGCCGCCCTGCGAATGTGATATCTATCTCCTTGTATCGTTCTTCACAGATATGCGTCATCATTACTAATTGTTGGGCGAGCTCCTCCACCGCTTGTGCCAAGACTACCTTAGTGTCTGACAGGCTCGTTTCCCGTACAATATGTACTTTTCCTTGTGGGCGCCACTGGGTTCGTGGCAGGGAACCCAGAACCTGTGTAGTTCTCGCTTGGGGAGCCGGTGTTTCGTCTACCATCCAATCCCACAGCCTACTATATTCTTCTGCCACGCGTGGTACTCTTCTTGTCGGCGATTGCACCCCTATAACGCTCATCACGTTGGGCGCCATGTCGCTCCGTCGAAAGACCTAGCTCGACTGTGGTGCGCGCAGCGCGACGTCGCAGGGCACCATCCCCGTCGCTAGTCTCCACTGGGCGCCTCCGGCTAGCCCCAGTCCCCGCGGACAGCCAAGTGCTATTCGTCTGTTCCATTCCTATTCCCTTTTCGCACGCGTGTACCCCCTTATTGTCGTCGCCGTCGCCCGTATACCTCGCGCGCGCCGATGTCGACGAATTCCTTTTACCACCTCGACGCTGTGACAACAGCGTCTACGAATTCTTTTAAGAAAACCTACGAATATCTTTCTATACCTGACGCTGTGCCACAGCGTCTACGAATTCTTTTAAAGGCAGTTGTGACCGCCTATAGCGGTATCTTTTCTTAATAGGGTTCAGGGAGTTACTCTTTTCTCCCTAGGGAATTTAATTATTTTTTTCCCTTATTCTTTTCTTTTCTGTTCTGTAGCGGGACTCCTGAAATCTCGATGTCGTTATATCGATATCGAAATAATTTCGAAGTCGATCTCGATCCAATCGTTTCGAAATATAAATTGGTACTCTTGAAACGTATCGAAATTGTCTTCGGATAGGTTCGGCAATTTCAGGGTAATCAGATATACCACCACGGTTAAGCCAACTCAGCGTATGTTTCATTTCTGTCTAACATATGGTTTTAATTACCTGTCTCTTTTTAGCTTGCACTTCCGCTGTTTATTTGAATTTTAAAATGAATATCAAACAAATAAATAGGTTATAAAAGTCAATTATGTGTGTAATACAAACTTTAAACTTACATAATTTTTTACAAGTGCACGAATTAGAGTAATGAGAAGCCTCTAGAAATGAAAATATCTGAAGAAGGCAGTTAACCCTAAACTTTTTCTGACAAAAAATTTGTGAAATTTATATTATACCTAGCAGGTATAATGTAGAATTTGTTGCTGAAATAATCACTATAGTTTGTGTAATTTTCCATAATACAAGTTATTTTATTAAATATAATAGATATAGACAATAGCAGGGCAATAAGTAATCTTAATTAATAAAAAATATTCATAACCCATATATATATTGTTAGGTACTGTTATAAAAACACACACACATTAGTTTAAAATAAATAAAAAAAAATACATTAAAAGTAAATGACATTTATCTAAGTCTTAGGTACTTCTTAATTTTGTTTAAAATGGGAAGTCTCTAAAATCTAACACCTCGCTGTTCATTCATAGTTTCTGACTGAAATTCTTCCAACACTAAAGGCCCGTGGGCCTCTTTGATAATCAAAGCTCCCAGAAGTCTGAAATTTTACACATATTAAAAAATAATAATGATAATAGTGAGTTGTTATACTTTATTAAATGGTTATTTGAACAAATTAACAAAAATAAAAAGTTACATTTTCTTAAATCGTAGTTTCTCCTAGTAAATTATGTACAAAAGACATTCATGAAAAGACCATGCATAATCACCCACTTCAAGAGAAGATAAAATAAATGTATACCTACTTGTAATAATGTTCTAGTCCTTATTTATTATGTGCATGATATATCATTTATATTCCTCTTCCAAAACCACTTTAAATATATAAACAAATATTTCACACCCTCATCTCAGCATTCTAGGTTAGATGCAATATTTAGTTTGAAGTAAAATAAATAAAGAACACAACACATTCATATTCGTAATATTAAAAAGAAATAACAGTATTCAGTATATGTGATAGAAAAAGACAGCAAATCATTTCGGCCGACCAAGACCCGTCCATATCATTTCGATTCGAATGGACGGATTTTCGATATTATTTCGATGGTAAAATTTTCAAGAGTACCAATATATCGAGATCATTTCGATCTCGATCCCTAATTATCGAATCGAGATTTCGGGAGTCCCTCTACTGTTTTGTTGGGCTATGCCTCTTTTAGGTGAGCCAGCCGGGGGAAGTGAAGTATTCTTTTATTTTTTTAATATTAATATCTTTTATTTAAATTGAAGGTTGTACGATTTAGCCTTAATCCTCCACCTTATCTCGGATAATCACCCATAATAACGCCGCTATGAAAATTAATATGTAACTGAAAATTTCAAAAGTACATATTTGTTCATATTTCATTTAAAATTTAATGTGTTTCTAAATAGAAACTTTGAAACGACATGATAAAATAATATTTTCAATCCCCCTCGTATAGATGACTTCAAAATGGCAGCCTCCTGTAATACTAGGTTCGCGCATCTTGACGCTCATTCTCCGCTCCTCTATCTCTCTGATAAAATTACATTTCAGTGGGTTTGTAAAACGGCTTTTAACAGAAACTACAGTGCCTTTATACTAAACACAGTGGCGACAATAGCATGTCCAGTTTTCTATTGGTCGCCCGTTTTTGCCCCATAATGGCGGTATTTTGTTTACTTTTACAAGTGTCAACAACTGTCAAGTGTGTTGTACAAGTTTGTTTGTATATGTATGATATGTATTATACCTTCGTTAATATTCTATTCTTATCGATTTCTATCACAGATTACTACTAATTTATATATTACAGGTAAGCTTAGCACACAAACACAGATATGCATACATAAGTAGGTATATTGTAATTATTGTATCATTGTAAAATAACAGAAAACACTCATAACCTAACCAATCTTATGAGGTATGTTTATCGAAATCTTTGCTGTTTGACATTCATTTAATAAATTTGTATCACAAATTCACATACTTATTTACATTTTAGCTCAGAAAATATGCCAGGTTGTGCTGCAGTTGGATGTACTAATTCAGCAAAATGGGATATCTTATGAAGCGTTTTCCTAAAGATCCTCGGTATAGGAGAGAATGGGCAGTAATTTTTGTAATGAGATATACTCCTACAGACAAGTAAACCGCATAGATATAAATATATACCTATTATAGCATCAGTGCGTAATGTTCTATGCATTTTAATCACAAGCGACCGTCTGTTAATAGCTTAAACGAGAATAGAAAACTAATACGTAAAACATAATAAAAAACCTCATATTTTACTTGAAATATAAAAATTGAGATTTATTACACTATTATTTTGAAATTACAGACCAAAGAGATATAACCTATACGCATAAACTTGGGGATTTATTAGTTGTCAAATGTTTATAGCCATCAAAATTTCACGTAATTTCTGTGTATTCTTAATTTGAAAGTAAATTTTACTACAATTTTTTTCACGTACTAATTACTTGTCACGAGTAATAAATCCCCAAATTTATGCGTATAGGTTGAGAATCGCCCTGTATAAACTATGTTTATAATTTAACACCTTACCAACTTTGTAAACAGTTTAAATTACCATTATCTAATAAATAATAAAAATATTCCAGTTTTTTTTAATCTTTTATTTAATTTTTATAATTTTTTAGTTTAAGCCAATATTAACTATGAATACTCGTATTTTTTTTAATATAGCTACATTGAATAGTTATTTTGCTGTTTGCTGTCTGGTACACTCCATAAACAGGCTAATAAACTGATATTTACCTAACTCTTTAATACAACAGATATTACTAATATTTTTATCGGTTAAAATTATATAACAGTTTCTAAAATTTAGTTATCTTCAGTCGTTTTCATGAAAACGTATATCCCAGGATAAATTTATCACCCATTTTAGTTTGTAGCATTCCGTGATTATCAGTCTCCCACATCATGTATTTTTCAACCTGTAAACAAAAACAAGCATGATCATTTCCTCCAACAAACTGTACAAGAGGAGACACTTACCTGTAATGAAATGTTTACTGCAAACCCTCATTCTTCAGCAGTGATGCTAAAATGTTGGTAATTTGATTTGCTTTATTAATAGCAAATAGTTCTACAACTCTCATAATTAGCAGCATCATAACCCAATTCCATCATTTTGTTTAATATATCTTTTAGACCAAGTATGGGCAAAATGTCCCTATTTTCATAAGAACTATAGAAGGTTTTCCACAATTCATGTTGCACACTCGTTCCACGGAATTTGTGTGGTGGTTGAGGACATCACTCAAGCACTTGGTACATCAGTACAGAATGCATCCTTTAATTTGCATATTCACTAGCAAATAAAATAGCACCATCTTTGGCAGTGATACCGATACATGAAACATCTTAACGGTTTTGCACAATCTGAGAATGTTTTGCCTGAAAATAATGTTTACAAACTAATGTTAATCCTATACCTAACCTGTTAAGTCATACATATTATCTAAATCTACCTGCTTAATTTCACAAGGAAACGTACCTTTCTAATTAAAATGTAGAAATCATTCATTACTTTTGTCCCTGCATTTGTAACAAACCCAGGTTCAAAATATTTGTAAGACTGCAAACTTTTTGTAGCTTTTCATCTGCTCTTTGTTGTAATAATAAAATAACTGTGTTACGTTAAAACTAAAAGGGAAACAATATTTGTTTATGTGAAACTCCATAGATAGCATTGTTATATGCATATATAAATTGAATATATATTTAACGTAAAGGGGTCCACATCATCTATTAACTTCAGTTTCATTACATATCTGAAAAAATATATTTTATGAGATAAATGAACACAGCAACATTTTCAAACTTACCTTTCCAACATCAGGATTTTCCAATAATATTCGTTTAAAATATTTAAACATAATTTATTGCAATTTTTTATATAGATTTTAGATGTCTAATAATGGCTTTTATTAACATAATTATTTTCACATTATTTTGTTCAAATTAAATTTTGTTGTATCTTTTCTAACCTCTCTGTTATCAAACATGTCAAATGTCAAATTCAAATTTGACGATATTGAAGACAAGATTTCGTTAAGAATTAAATTAAAACTTATATGTTTGAAATGCTCACGCCCTCGGGACATATTTCAACTAGTAGTTTTTCAAATTTGAACTAATTCCGATAAAAATTAGAGAAATGAGAACCGGACTGCTGAGGGCATACAAAAAGCGGTCCATAAATGGCTCCGGAAATTGTTTAATTTTAGTCATAAATAAAAACTTCTCATTTATGGGGACCGGTATTTTATATCAAAAACTCATTGTTACGGCTATTTTCTAATACTTTAATCACGAAATGTTTTTTATTGCAGTATATTTTAAAATTAAAACTCGGTTTCAGCAACGGGGAAATTGTTCGCGCCAAAAAAATTTGCCCCTTAATGGCGGGTGGGCGGGGCATAGGCTCTATTGTCGCCACTGTCTTGTATACAGGCACTGTAACAGAAACAGAGCGAGTGCCCCATCTATTTCAATTTTTTATATCTATGGTTATGGTTAGCTTAAAGAAAAAAACCAATGAGCAAGGAGTAAGCACTAAGCAGTGATTAAATTTTCTACAATTTTATTATTGTAAAGTGTTTTACTAAATATCTATGTGAATGTTTGTCAAGGAATTTGTGTGAAACATATAATTAAACCTTAACATTTAACGTTTATAGAAGAAGTATAAAAAAGAATTCCAAAATTGTACCTGTTATGTGTCAAATATGTCATCTTCAAAACAATATCATATTAGAGAAAATACAGGTTTGAAAGTGCATGTTTTAAAATATTTTTCTTACATGTAATTGGATTTATTGTAGATTATAATCAATTTCATTCCATAAGCAGTGCTGAAGAAAATGAATCCGGTTCAGAGGATGAAAACGTGCCTGTTATGTATCATTATGAAACATATGAAACCGTAGAGAAAACTGTAAAACGAAGAGGTCATCTTCCCAAAGATTCTGTTAAGATATTAAAGAACTGGTTATACGAACATCGGTTTAATGCATATCCGACTGAGATAGAGAAACACATTTTATCACAGGAAACGAATTTGACTGTCCTACAAATTAGTAATTGGTTTATAAATGCAAGGCGTCGGTATCTGCCAGAAATGATGCGTAGAGAAGGATATGATTCTATGCATTATACAATAACAAGACGTAGAAGGGCTTCTTCTAGAAGAAGTAATGGGGAAGTTTATCAAAAAACTCCTAAAATAATGAGAATGGAAAGAATGGATGGTGGAAGTGAGGATAGTCATTCTGATTTTGAGGCAGATACGAATGAATATATTGAAGGACATTTAGAAAGCGACATGAATAGCAGAGAGAAATTTAATCCATGGAATACAGATATACATTATGGTCTTACTGTTAATCCAGGTGAAAGGAGGTAAATATGAATTGTTTTTTTTTTAGTTTCTTATAAATCCATTCATTAATGCATATAAGCTGCCAAATTTATTTTGCTTTTTATTGTGTCAAAATTAATTTAATGTATATGAATAGGGTAATTATTTACAACAGTGTTAAACTCTCCAATCTTTACAAAAAAATTTCTACCCCTCTATTTTCGAGGGTGCTGATTACGAATCTGAAGTCAGATTTTGGCGGTCGCATATAGTTTTCGAAATTGTAACCTCTATGTATACACTACATTAGGTTGAAATTGCAATGTAACACCTCTGTCTTCTTCATCTCATGACGTCACATTGTTGTCAAAATATATAGGGGTTATATTACAACTTCAACTTAATGTAATGTAAGTATATAGAGGTTACAACTTAGAAAATTTTTTTTTCGAAAACTATGTGAGCGCCGAAATCTGACTTCAGATTCGTGATCAGCTTCCTCGAAAATAGAGGGGTAGGAATTTTTTTGTTAAGATTGGAGAGTTTTACGTTGTTGTAAATAATTACCTTAGATAGATTAGGTGTTTAACAAAATGTAACACTTTTATATTTTTAAGTTGTGATGTTTAAGTCTATTCTGACATTCAGGTTTCTACCGGAACAAAAGCTTCTATGCAATACTAACATTAGGTATATAGGAATAAGAGGTTCGTCTAATTTTCGATATTACCCATAACTTTTGACGTTTGTAGGCCGTTAGAAATGTCAGGTTTTGCAATCGATACCACCAGATTTCAGGACCTTTGCCAGAAAAGAGAGGTAATTTTTTACTTATACTGTTTTAATAGAGTGGTAAAAGTAATGAATGTAATAAATAATAATGATCAATGCTTAATTTGTTAGATCTGAGGAGTTGATTGCAATGTCCTCTGGATTCGGACCGCCTATAAACGTTTAAATTTGTCACCAACTACCAAGATCTCTAATCTGAGGACGTTGTCTACAAACTTTGGTCCAATGTATTACAGTATTTTTGAGACGGGATGGCATCACTGGTATTATAATTTGAGTTTTACCGTCCAACTCAATGTTAGTTTTCAGTTGTTTTAATAATTTCTGGGTGGATATATGTTGTTGTTACAATATTAATGATAGTTTAGAACATATAACAAAGAATCTCACAGTCTCACAGACAGTTTATTCTGTAACCTATCATTAAATAGTTAGGTATGCCAGATGCGTTTACAAATCATAACTTAATGACTTACCAGAAGCAACATATTTTATACATCTAAAAAAATTACAAGTTTGTTGAGTGCATATGCAACAGCATTATCTATATCACAGATAAATTAAGTACGCAAACAGATAGCACATGAAATAGAGTGTCAGTTTAGTTTCTTCAACTGTAGACAGAGGTTTCTGGTAGTCACAATTGGCTAAAGTTTAAATTTGCCGAGTCATATCAACCAGCAGTGTACAGAGCAGTCCATTTTTTGATGGGAATCCAGGGTATCTCGGAAACTACAATATGTACAACAAAACCGCTTATGCATTCTCGATCTACTTTTTCCAGTTTGACTTAATGGTGAAATCAGATCGAGTCTACTGTGTTTCGTTTTTGAGATACAGGGCATTTTTCAAATTTTGCCATTTTCGTCAGGGCCCTGTAACTTTATTATTTTCAGGTCTATCAAAAAAGTTTAAAGGAAAAAGTTTTACATAATTTTAAGTAGAATCCATTGGCGTTGCCGATTTTTTTTTATCGGGTCCAGTTTGTTAGATACAGACCAAACTTGTGGTTTTTTAAATACAACACCCTGTATATTTCTGGTTAATTTGAAAGATCTTTCGATTCTGGTTACAGTAATATATAATATATAGGGGTTTAATTGAATTTTAGTACCTCTATTCAACATTTTCATGAATAAATTGGGGGAAACACGTATTTCCATTGATTTATTTCCTTATAAACTACATTAAACTCCAGATATCTCAACATTATAGAATACTCTATATACTAAATATTATATAAAATATTAAAAAACTAAAATAAATGTTCGAATTGACCCCCATTCCGCTCAATGCACTTGCGGTACCTTCGTTTCACAGCTCTAGTTGCATTCCTTATTCCAATAATGTTTAAATTATTGAATGCTGCTCGGGTCCTCTCCTTCAGTTCATTGAAAGTGTTGCTCTTTACTTTATAAATTTCGTTTTTCAGATGTCCCCATAAATAAAAATCTAATGGACTCAGGTCCGGAGATCTAGCAGGCCATGGTATAGGCCCGTATGTTCCTAAAAGCACATAATTAATAAACCTAATTGTAACAAACTAATTTTTAATTTATTAGCTTACCTAACCAATGGCCTTCTACATTTGTGTTTAGATACTCTAACAACAATTATACCAGAAAAAGGAGCTATCAGCCTTGTTGTTGAAAAAAAAAAAAAACTAACTTTCTCTTAAATTTAATGGCAGATTATCTACAAAAGGTTCCAAATATTGCCTTAATATATTTAAATATGTTTCAGAATTTATCGAATTATTTCATCAAATATATGAGGTCCAATAATTCTGTGACCAATAAGACCGCAGCAAACATTAAAGCCAAATCGCTCTTGGGTGACTCTGGATAATGTTTCATGTGGATTTTCTGTAGAACGTATTCGATTATTCTGTCTGTTGAAAATGCCATTGCTGGTAACACGGGATTCATCCGTCCACATAATATTTAAGGGAAAATTATCATCTTCACATCTGTTAATAAACCAATGGCAAAATTCCAGCCTTCGTTCTGCATCATTTCCATAAATATCATGAACTTTTCTGTATTTGTATGAATTCAATTTATGATTTTTAAATATTCTTTGCACACTAGTGCGGAACACCACACTGTTCTGAAATCTTCGAATTTGAAAGCTTATTGTCAGCTGCAGCCAATGCGAGAACGTTTACTTCATTCATTTCTCTGTTTTCTTTCGTGTATAATTTTGGCTTTGGTTTGCTAAATGACCAGAAGTTTGTTAAATTATCTAGCAGTCGCTTGAAAATCTTTCTTTCGGGTTGCCGCCGTTCCAGATATCTTTCAAAATATAACTGTATTGTAGCCGGCTCGCTTCTGTTCGACACAAAGTAACACTCTAACATATCAATTTTTTCATAAGCTGCCATTATGGTGCACAAATTTACGTAATGTAGTGGAAACGATTACTCTTATTTACTATACTGAATTTTAAAATGTCAAACCAGAACAATTGTTTCTAATAACTGTCACATTCATATCATGGCACATTAGTTTATATAAAGATTTAAATATTTCCGAATACTAATAATTGAAACATGACAATGTCGAGTATTTTTACAAATATAAACTATATGTAACCGAATTTAGTAATGTTACTATCAAGATATTAAATACAACAACTTTAGTCAAGAGTTTAATGTAGTTTATAAGGAAATAAATTTATGGAAATGCCCGTTTCTCTATTTATTCATAAAACTGTTGAATAAAGGTACTAAAATTCAATTAAACCCCTATATATTATATATTACTGTAACCAGAATCGAAAGATCTTTCAAATTAACCAGAAATATACAGGGTGTTGTATTTAAAAAACTACAAGTTTGGTCTATATCTAACAAACGGGACTTAAAATTATGTAAAACTTTTTCCTTTAAACTTTTTTGATAGACCTGAAAATAATAAAGTTAAGGGCCCTGACGAAAATGGCAAAATTAGAAAAATGCCCTGTATCTCAAAAACGAAACACAGTAGACCCGATCTGATTTCACCATTAAGTCAAACTGGAAAAAGTAGATCGAGAATGCATAAGCGGTTTTGTTGTACATATTGTAGTTTCCGAGATACCCTGGATTCCCATCAAAAATGGACTGCTCTGTACATAGGTATCCTAGCAATGCTTAACATTGTCACAACTAACTCAGCGTCAGCAAACACACAACACGCTCATACGCCCTTGTCCAGTGGTAGGTTAGTTCAGTCCCAGTCTACCTATATTCGCATTTTGTTACATGACATGCATAAATAGGTACATTTTTTCTGTACAGCAGCATATCAAGTAATAAATGTATGTACAAAAATTTTGGAGACTCAAAACAAAAAACACTAAGATTTAAAATGTTTAGGTTCCTGAATAACGAAACTGTATGCAGTAAATTGATATTGAATTGTGGTAAATATTTTTCTCAAATACATACAAGTAGTTAAATTTTTTACTGTGTTTTCTTTTGTTGATAAAATGAAAGTAAATATGTCCGGATATAATTAATATTAGTATAACTATTTTATAGGTACCGAGCAGAAAAGTGTTGGAATAAATTTGTTTAAAATTTAGCAATTTTTTTTAATCACGCGAATACATCAATAATGTTTTTGTTTTGGTTTCGGATTTTTTTTGAACTGATTTTTATTTATACAGAGTGACACAAAAATATGTAATTATCATACATTTTTTATGATATATTTACTACATCATAATTATGCTATAATCAAACTAAACTGTTTTTGAATTAATACATTTTTTAAAATAGGTGCATATTATTTAAAATTAATTATTTACTGTACAGGGTAATTCAGCTAGAGCTCCCTAGGCTGATTATGATGAAATATATATATAGTCGACTATACGTATCTTGCGACATCCAGCAAAAATTTTGTCTATGTGACATCCCTATTAATTACTGTGTAAATAAGGAAATTGAAAGTATGCATTATTAAAAATGAAAGACAGATGCTCCTTTTATAAAACATTACACAAAATAATAAATTTAAAAATCCTATCTTTGTGTTCACTGTGTAGAACACATAATTAATAGTTTTTTTTACAAAGAAATCAGGAATAAAAGTCAAATTTTAAATAAATTTCGCGATTTTTCAACAGAAAACTTATTGAGGACCGCTGATCCGAGAGTCATGATGGATGTGAATTCCACAACGTTGCCAGTGTTACACTAATGTCTTCAAATAGGCTCCAACGAATATGTTTATTTATGAAAATATTTTTTTTTACATGTTTTCTACATTCCAACTGAAGTTATCACAATACGTTATCTTTATCGTTTCACTAGCATCACTTTCTGTTTCTATTTCAATCTCTTCCTTTCTTCCCTCGGGTGTCCTTGTTACCCTTTTACTGACCACCGGTTTTTCACACCAGGTCTTTTCTTCTGCAATACGTCTCTGAATTATTGGTTGCCTACCTCGCGCGTGACAAAGTCATCCTTGTCGACCAATCGGAGACTCTCTGTCAATCTCTGTAAGCAACAATGAACCTTATTGATGACCTACTTTCACTAACCTCCAAAAAATTTCTGTTTTTCTTTTACTTTTACTCTGTTATTTTCAAATTTTCTTATTCGTCTGCTTGCCCCTTTTCTCCACCACCAAAACTCACACTATTTGTATTCCAAAAATAACTCGGAGCACTTTTGCGACACGTACATACACTTAAAGCGATCGAGAGTAAGGGATGTTTTTATGACATCCATAAAAATATTCCTTACTTTGAGGCATCGTTCCACAGTTGCCAATTTTAAGAGACTACTATTGGCTTAATGAAATATGTTTTATAAAAGATATTCATCTTCTTATGCATCAAATTTATTAGATTTATTTCACAAAAATTTAATCAGAGTCACAGGGAAATGATATGATCGATGAAGGTGGTTGAATTATGGATAAAAGGTAAGGTAAAATAAAATCAGTAATATATATTTTTTCTTTTACTTTTTACTAACATTTATTTACAATATACAGAGTGTTTAGTGAGTCTATACATTCGTTGCAGGAGTCTCTAACACAAGTAATTTGTGTAGATAATTTTCTATATACAGGGTGTTAAAATTTTATTAAATGTATAAAGACCGAAAAATGATACATTATTGCTCAAGTGACAGTAATCACGCGGGAGCAGTAATGTCACTTTTTGCTCGTAATGCATACAATGTTTTATCAAGAATCACTCAACAAAATAAAACTGTTCAATTATTAAGTCATATCTCAATAACCAGACAAGAGATTCAAACCAAACTTTAGGATATATAGTGTCTACTTTTATTTGTGTACAAATCCGTAAAAACTTTATTTTTCAAGATAATCAAAAAAATTTGTTTTATTTTAAATGACATGGAAAACCGCTTGCTCTGACCCTGCCACTGCATTTAAGATGGCGATCCAAGACCTGCTTTGTTTTTTTTATTTAAATTAGTGATTTTTTTATTTAAAATCTGATAAGGTGGTATTAATCAGGACCCCTCAAAACCCCTATGTGTGAAATTTGAACAAAATCTATACAGTGTGTTTCCTTCTACACGTTCTCAAAGTTTTATTTTTATAAAAATTTGTAAAAACTTTATTTTCCAAAATAATGCTACAACTATTTTTATGTTTTAAATAGCATCGAAAACCGTCTGTTCTGATCCTACTATGGCGACCCAAGGTCTACAATAATTTCATATACCACCGAAATTGAATATAAACGTTTAGCGAGTTTTTGATTTACAATCTGATAAGATGGGGTTGATCACAACCCCCCTCAAAACAAAATACTGAATTTGAAAGGCGCTAGATGAATCAAGTGTGAGCCAAGGAATTATGTCAAAACAGTATGAATGAGAATTGAATTAATGTGGTCTACTATGAAAAAATAAGTCACATAAACGACACTGTGTCGAAGCTAAAATGAAATAAAATAAATGAAACATTTATTAACTAACATAATAAATAAATACAAATAAGTTTTTTCCTTTAATGGACCTTTTTCACACCAGCCTCTAAAAGAATACATTTTTCAATACGCTTCCTATTGTGCTGTACAACTTTCTTTAACTGAGCTGCACTGATAAACTGACACGCTTTAGTAATTCTTATGCGTAAATCGTCGATATTCAATGGTCGATTTTGGTATAATTTATTTATTATACCCCCAAAAATAAAAATCAATTTTGATTCATACTTTTTGACTTATTTCCATGATCACATAGTTAAACGTTTTTATTGAATACGAGGGGTATAAAATTAACCATAGCAGGTCTTGGATCGCCATGTTAAACGCCGTGGTAGAATTAGAAGTGGCGGTTTTTGATGACATTTAAATAAAAAAATATTTGTTGCGTTATTTTGAAAAATAAAGTTTTTATGAATTTTTACAAAAATAAAACTTTAAGAACGTGTAGAAGAAAACACTGTATAGTTTTTGTTCAAATTTCACACATAGGGGTTTTGAGGGGTCCTGATTATCACCACCTTATCAGATTTAAAATTAAAAAAATCGCTAAACGTTTTTATTCAATTTCGGGGGTATACAAAAAATCCTAACAGGTTTTGGATCGTCATCTTAAATGGTGGTAGGGTCGTTTTCGATGTTATTTAAAATAATAAAAAAAATTTTTTTTGATTATTTTCAAGAATAAAGTTTTTACGGATTTGTACACAAATAATAGTAGACACCCTGTATGTACTGGGGCCATATAGACAACTTTTTTAGAAGGAGAACCGTTTTGCAGTTTGCAAAAGTTAAAAAAAAATTGCTGTCTCACCTAGGAATTTTGAAATCGGCTCTTTAATTTTAGTGAAATATTTATTTTTTAATTTTATTAAAAACTAACACACTAATAAGATTTTAAATAACTCGACAAAGTTACATCAAATATGTGAAAAAATATATTTCAGAAAGATTAAATAGGCCAATTGGAAAATCCTAGATGAGGCAGCAAATTTTTTAACTTTTTTTCTCAAATTGTAAGAAGGTTCTCCTTCTAAAAAAGTTGTCTTTATGGCTACAGTACATTTTTTTACATTTAAATGTATACCGCGTGTTCCCTCTTAGACTTTCAGTGCAAACATCTCAGCTACTATTGCAGCCAGTGCGATGAAATTTGGTATACTGGCACTAGATGGCATTATTTTTTATACAGGGTATTCAGTTTTGCAGATAATCGATTTAAGTTCGATTTTTTGTTAGTCAACCACGGTAAAATTTGTATTTAAATTGAAATATTCTTAATTATGAACACATTCTGATAAAAAAAGTCCCAAAAAAATTTAATTTTATCATAAAAAACGTCTATGAAAAGTACCCAAATTTCATTGTTTTCTCATGCAAAATGTGTATAGCCTTGAGTCCAATTTACACACACGCAACAACCGCATGGATAGACGTCAAAACGTAAAGTGACAGAAACTGTCAAAGCAAGTATGACTATTTTTGTAGGAATTTTATTATAAATACGTAATACCTCGTGGTATATTGAATCTGCGTACGTATTTGCAATAATGCTAATTTTGTAAAAAAAAATTGAATTTAGAAGTTATTAGTTGTTCGCGTACGCTGAGCTTTATTCGGCATGAATACGACTATTCTCGGAAATAATAAAAGCGATAAAGTACAATCCCTACGAGCAGAAAACTAAATTTATGAATACGTCACGCCCTTGACTCGCTGCTTTACCTCAGACAGAGGACTGTTGTTTACTGTGAATATGCTGCAGAGCGCAGGCGCAGACGCAGAGCCCGACTGCCTCGAGACCCGAACAATATGTAAACTTAACCTAGAGTTCCAAATAATGAAAATAATGAATAAAGCCTCTTCAACAAGTGGTAAAAATGTTTTAAAGCCTAGAAACAATCACAGATAAAAATGTAATGGATTCCTTGAGTGAAAGCTTCAGTTCCAGTATTACAAAAATATATGTTATAGAAACTACTCCACATCAAATGTGAGTAAAATTTCGAGCCATATACCTAGGTGTGCTAAAAATTACTTTCATACAGTAAAAAGCTTGATAGTACGAGACGTGTAAGTACTAAGTATAACGATTAATGGGAACTGAGAGGAAAGACGAAGGAAAAATATCAGTGTACTTAGTAGGTAATTATAACTTGCATATTATTTTTCGCCTTTTTACATTGAATATACGAGTTGTAGTTTCTTGTATCTATGTTTCATATTAGCTACTTCATTTCAAAGAACTATGGGGTTAAATTTATAAGAAATAGCCCAGTTATGCAAAGGCTAGGATTATCTTTACCTAATTAGTTTCAGATGGAGAAGCTATTGGGGGCATACTTTCAAGAACAGAGATGAGAAAACATATATCAGTTTTTGTAGAAGAACAGAATGAATATAAACATATTCATTTCACCTTGTGGTGTGCAGAAATTAAAAATGTCTACGAAAATGTTTTGTCTCACCTCTAGGTAGGAACCTAGAAAACAAAGTGCTGTTATGGAAGCAGGTTTACATACACAATTACGTTAATCATTGATTAAAAGATTCGATAAGATACTGAAGAAGCCGTGCAACAGATAGTTGAGAGGCGAGGAAAATTTTGATAGAACACATTAGACTTTACGTTTTGCCATAAATAAAGACATACCTAACTTTCTGTACTTGGTTTAATTATTTAATAAAATTAAAGTTCATGGAATGTGTAAGTTAACGAGTGAATTAAATAAAAAATGTAAATAATGCAAGTATGACAAAAATTAAAGTTTATTAAATTGTTATTGTTTGTATTTATTATACACTACAGCAAATATTCCTTGTGTTTAATAATTCTATAACAAAATTAACATGTCTAAAACATAAATATCAGTGAGAACTGTTAATATTCAGTTATTAAATAAGGTAGGTATAATTTTAAGCATGAAATTATCTCACTTTTTCAAGACTAAATTAATGATTTTTTGTATTTTATTTTAGTTATTATCCAGTTGTAATCAGCATAGTTTCAATTAAAAAGTAGTACGTACCTACAGTGGTTTATTTTTTTTATTAGTGGCTAAATTGATTAATTTGACCCTTCATCTTTAAGTATTCATTATATCTTAAGCACCTGTGTTTAATAATTCAGGTAGAATAAAATACAAATACAAATTTTAATTTATTAACAATAAAAAAATTACAATAAATTAAAAGTATCTAAGTACTTACATACATTTAATCGATTTTATGTTAAACAGTTGTTCTGTATTTTAATTTACAGAGCACCAATCAATCTAAGGGATGGTCATGCATTTACGATTAGAAACAAATCTTGTCATTTCATTGTTCAATACCTTATTACGTTACGTTGTGTATACAGGGTGAGTCAGTCATAATGTCATTAATTTTAACCACGTATTCGGAAGGCCTAATAAAGGCAGAAAATCGAAAAAAAATTTTTTTTACTTGACCTTTAAAAAAATAAACAAATCACCCTATAAAAATCGGTAACACGACGCTCCTGGTACGCTCAAACTTTCTGATGTCGCAGCCATATGATAATCTAATTCCGATGGAAGACATCGTTGCCACATGTTTACATACATAACGTCGTCTAACAGTTCAGCGTGCGTATTATTCAAATTTGCCACCATTTAGTCGCACTTTCCGCATTTCCCGCACTTCTTTCCCCCCAAATTTAGAGATCACACCACACATTTAGAGGGGATGGATAGAATACGAGCAGTAGTTTGTTTATTTCGGTCGTGTATTGGTCGTAAATTCACATCACAATGCCTAATTTTACTAATTTAGAATATGCGGAAATGATAGTTTTATACGGGAATGTTTACGAAATGCGAATGCCGCTGCTGTCGAATACCGGAGACGTTTCCCTAATAGGCTTCACCCAAGTGCGCGAACCTTTGTCCAAGTGTTTCAATGTATTCGCGATACGGGATGTGTTAAACTCGAAGTGGAATTTTAAATAGGTTAGTATCATATACTACTTAAAAAGCAATAAATTTCCAGGCTAGAAGTATGTAATTACTAATTACAAACTGAATAATTATATTATACTTACGACTAATACTACAAATTCATATTCAATTGTAAAACGTAGTGAAAACGTAATATCAAAATTATTAAAAATAAATAACCTAACATTCGAAAACATTTATTTATTATCTACATTTGTCTTTATTAAAAAATAAATCAATATTTAAGGAAAATTCATTCATGTATCTAGATAAAAAAAAAGTTAATTTTACTCCTTGTCGTTAAAACACAGTACAAAAACTAGGTAACGAGGTTATTGACCTGGTCTTGGACAGTGTTTTGTCGACAACACAAGGTTTTTTATTATTTTGTATTTAAACACGTTTTAAACGTTTTTTATGTAATGTACAATCGTTTGCAATAATAATGACACTCTCTTAAAACAGTTTTTGAACTTCTGGAAGTTCTGAATAGAAATATCATTAAATCTCTCTTGGTAAGTGGATCAACTAATAACTTATGTTAAAAAATTAAAGCAGATTTCAATATGAATACGTCAGAAGTTCAAAATAAATTGCAAAATTAATTTTAGTGAGTGTCATTAATATTGCAAACGATAGTACCTAAATGGTTTATTACTCAGTTTATTATTAGATGCGTTGGAGTTTTGTAATTTCAATATTAAATACTTTTTAAACAAACCAAGCTAATTTCTTTGCAGTCATAACAGTCACATTTGGTCGGACGAAAATCCACACGCTACTCGTCGGTTTAGCTTTCAGAGGCGATTTGTTCTCAACGTATGGGCAGGAGTTTACGGGAATCATTTGATTGGGCCGTATTTTCTACCGGAGAACCTGAATGGACCGCGTTACATAGAATTGATTGGAAAGCGTTCATTGAACATTAACATTTTAAATTATTATTGGCTGAACTGAGCAAGAAATAATATGAGATTCTAAAATAGTCAGTACAATCGTTTATTTATGATGTCTAATGCCTAGGTAGGTAGGTACTAGAAAAATATTTCAACTTGGCAACATTGCATCAGGTTGACATCGAGTTGAACTGTCAGCTGTAACCGACCAAGGCTGTGAACGGTCAGCGACAGTCTGAAAAGGGGGTTTAAATAATGATTTGAAAATATTTTTTTTCGGCGTAAATATGCATTTAGATTTTTTTTAATCGCGTATTCGCATTATACTCATTATTCCCTATCTCCTCTTAAAATTAATGACATTATGACTGACTCACCCTGTATTATAACAACAGTTAGCTTTAATCATTTTTAAGATATTCTAACAACATATTTTCATAGTGTACATAGAATTATGAAATTAGTTTTTAACTTTATTTGTTTAGAAATTTTAAATCCCACGACACACAACTGAATTTAATGTCTTATAGAATCCTGTTCAAAGTGAGTTAGGGGCTTCTTTATAACCACCATTCCATGTTTATAATTAATTCTAAGAAAATGTCTGTGTGATATTTTTCATTTATTCTTTTTCGTGTCCCATGAAATGAATCGTTTCAATATAATTTTTGATACTACACACACATACCTGAAAGATAAAAACAATAATTTCAAATTACTATCAATAGCTTTAAATGACTATGTGATAGGTACCTTTTCGGTCTAGTAAATATTCAGGTGATTCTTTCTAGAAAAAAAAAAACCAGTTGCTTTATTTTAGTTCTATCATATAAAATACCTACAGAAATGGTAGTACATTGTTTACTATTTTACAGATGTAGATTCTTTCTTAAACATACTTTATCCACCAGAAACATAAAGTGCTGAAAATATGTGAAGAGTGAACACAAACATCAATCATTTCTAGATTATGCTACTTATGCTTTAGTGATATTTCTTGATTTCTTTTGTGAGGCAAGTTCAGTTCAAGAACAAACACGTTCACATTATTGTCGTTTTGTTCGAATTTATTTGTTGCTAAATAAGTAATCAATAATTATTACAGCAGTTGGAAAACAGGGATATTCTTTAGGTACTTACACAAATTTGTAAATTATTTTGTGATAAAAATACGGGTACCTAATTATTATGTACACTGTAGTAACATAAAATAAAACCATTTACTGAAGTTGTATTACATTATAATGGAACAATTTGATGTTTAACGATGTTGATGTTAGTTTCTTCTGTGTAAGTCTGGCTCAAGGCTATGCACGTTTTACATGACAAAACAATGAAATTTGGTTACTTTTTGGAGGCGTTTTTTTATGTTAAATTTTGAAATTTTTGAATGTTGATTTATCAGAATGTGTTCATAATTAAGTATATTTCAATTTAGCAGGGCTGACAACCAAAAAATCAAAATTAAATCGATTTCTTGGAAAATGGAGCACCCCGTATAAGAATTGATGTTATCATCAGATTCTACGCGCCATCTAGTGTCTGTATACTAAATTTCGTCGCACTGGCTATGATGGTTTCTGAAATATTCGCACTGAAAGTCTTAGAGGGAACACTCGGTATATGTTTAAATGTAAATATATATATATATATATATATATATCAGTATTTAAGCACAAACTGTTAGACATATCACAACAAAATAAACATTTGAGGGTTATGTAGGTACATTCTAATTAAATCACTAGGTTTTGTGTCGACAGACGACATTTGGTTGTAGGAAAGTGACACATTTTCGGATGTAGGATGGATGACCCATCAATGTAATGCTTTTTAAAAGGATATTGAAATAAAAAGTTATAGAAATGTAATATAGTCAGCGGTCGAAATTGTGAACAGTGACTAATCGCTAGCTTTTAGACAAGTGCAACGGGCGAAGCGTGCGGGAAGCAGCATTTCATAGGCGTACTAAATTTGAATGCTATCAGATATAAAAAATACAAACATAATTGCATTACATAATATCCATTATTTTTAGAGTAGGAACAGTGATATAACGGTTTTTACCAATTTCGAGGCGTTAGATAATAAAAGTAATAAGAATATTTCAAAATTTAAAGTTTTTATCTTGTATATCGGTGTACCTAAGTTAATTTAGAAACTTTATCAATACAAACTGAAAAGATTCTTACCAACATTGTAAATATATCCTATAAAACGATGCCCTCTTGGGCATTGATGACCCACCATCGCCCGGCTCACACCGCCACAAGATGTTGACTATTTATACATTTCATATAGGTAATTGTTTTACACGAATATTATCATCACTAAATTAGTATGCATTACATCAGAATCATAACAAACTTCACTATCACTGTATGTTCACTATTTATTAAAATAACCACACGTTCACTTCAGTGTCACATCATTTTCACTATAACATAACACTTTTATTTTATTATCACACTTTCACATCACTGCCACATATTCACTTCACTATCACAATTTAATCTTCACTGTAACACTTTTGCCTTACTGCCACTATGTAGCAAAGTTTTCACTTCATTGTATTTAATTATCACTATCAGTAGAGATGCTGCTATCACTGTCATTTGAATCATCTTCCCCTAAATGGATAATGAGTGGGTCTATTAAAACATCTATTGTTGTATCTAGATCCCACATACGTTGCTACTCCTTCTGCACATGCCCAATACACTTACGCCATGTTTCAGCAGTGACATGATTAATGACTTCCTGTAATAATAACTTCACATCACTTAATTTAAAGGTGGTATAATTTCGTGCTACTTCGGTTTTTATTTGTGCCCAAACTAACTCTATTGGATTTAATTCACAATGGTATGGCGATAAACGGAGTATATGAATTCTTTGCGCTTTGGCTATCTCATCTACTACATACTTAATATATCGACCTTTTTCTCTTTCGACAATTTTTAATAATTGTAGTTTGAGCATGATGTCCGTATATTCAATATTCTTTGATTTTAACCATTTAACCATCTACTTTCCGTGATGCTGATGTCGGTAACTTTTCGACTCTTCTGCTATGATAACTTGCACTATCCATGACAACAACTGCTCCTGGTTCTACATATGATAAAATAGATTCAAACCATTTTTAAAATACTTCACTGTTTATATCTTCATGGTAATCTCCCGTCCTACGTGATTCAAAAACATGCAAACCATGTTTCATTTATTTTATTTCATTTTAGCTTTGACACAGTGTCGTTTATGTGACTTATTTTTTCATAGTAGACCACATTAATTCAATTTTCATTCATACTGTTTTGACAGGCCCCTTGGCTCACAATTGATTCGTCTAGCACCTTTCAAATTCAGTATTTTGTTTTGAGGGGGTTTGTGATGAACCCCACCTTATCAGATTGTAAATCAAAAATTTGCTAAACGTTTATATTAAATTTTGGGGGTATAAAAAATTATAGCTGGCCTAGGGTCGCCATAGTAGGATTAAAACAAGCGGTTTTCGAAGCCATTTAATTTTTTTTAAATGGTGGATTATCTTTGTTAAGGCCAATTCCCTAAATTTACTGAAAATTATAAAATGTGGCAACATTGCCGAGAGGGGACTTCTGGGAACTGCCCCACTCTCAGGTAGTGATGGGCGGTCCGGATCCTCAGAAGGATTCGGTTCCTTTGGATCCATTGCATCTGTGGACCCGTTCCGTTGAACCGGGTCCTTTGGATCCGCTTATGCAAATGTGTCAGCACACTCGGCGCCGGCACTCAGTACAGATCAACAAGAATAACAAGATCTTGTGAATTGTTGATCTAAGCGAAATGCAATCAAGTTCAGTCCGAAATGGTCCCAAGACTAAATTCAGATAGATATACCTAGAACCTAGGTAGTTACAAAATGTATCAACAATTTTTTTTTTTTGAATACGTAGACATGTTAATGTTAATATTAAATATTGTTCACTTATTAGTTATTACCTATATTAGCTCAATAATTTAGTTCCATTACAAAAAGAAACCATACGTAAAGTTGAGTTTTGAGTTGATTAAAATCAAGCTTAAATCGAATCCCTTTTAAAATAATTATATACTTCCAATAGATTTTACGTCTATTTAATTTAATTAGTCAACTATTTAGATTTTTTATGAAATAGAGAATTAAACTTAAAAAAATGTATGAATATACGCGGTAACTTGTTATGGTTTAATTTGTTCATGTGTCATCCATTTACACACCTGGGTAAAGTTACAATATTTTCAAAATACCTACAAGCTAAAACAATTAAACATGAACATACATTAAAATTATTTTAGACAGGCCCAATTACTTTGACTTGCCTTAATCTACACTCTACACATAACACGTGCTCTTGCATACTGATTTACGATGTTGCTAAAAGCTACAAAAACATTGAAAGTTTAAACTGTAAGCCTCTTAAAAATTAATGAATAAGGCGTTAAAATAAATAAAGCGTATTTTATCTTTTTCCGGGTAAGCCCTTTTGTTACTTATGTTATTTCATTGGAATACAATATTGTCTATCTCTTATAAACATAGAGCGTCATTGAATAAGAAATTTTCAGTTTCGGCAGTTGCATATCGCAGTTCACGTTGTGTATTCGGGTAAATTATATTATACAAAGTGTTTAATTGGATTTTAACCATAATGTCGTCTAGAAAACGTAGTGAGATTTGGCATCATTTTTCTGCAGTTTCGCAAAATAAAGTGAAATGTTCTTATTGTTCCGACTTAATTTCTGTAACCGGTGGATCTACAGGGAATCTAACGCGGCACATGAAACGGAAGCATATGACGATACCATTAAAACGCGTAGAAACAACTTACAAAAGTCAAGATACGGTTCATTTACAACAAGAAACTGCATCACAAAGTGCAAGTTCTAGTAGTTCTGCTATGGAAATTTCACCTTCAACTTCTTCAGCAGCACAAATAACACCTCTGTGGCAGCCAAAATCTCAATCAGGCCAACAACGAATTGTAGATTTTCTAACTGTCTCGCGTCCTTTAAGTATTTCAAAAACAAAAATGCTTGACATGCAATTAGTTACCATGATAGTTAAAGAATACCAACCTCTGCGACTGGTCGAAGATGCAGAATTTAGGAAGTTTGTTGGAATGCTTAATTCATCATACCACTTGCCATCTAGAAAGACTATTGCTGAAAGTTTAATACCACATTTATATAATGAAGTACAAATAAAATTACGTGAGATGTTGGAAACTACTACTGCAGTTTGTTTAACCACTGGTGGTTGGACGTCTATTAAAAATTAGAGTTTTATAGCCATTACTGCCCATTACATTGATACTGATTTTAAGCTTTGTTCACATCTACTTGATTGTTTTAAATGTATAGATACTCATACTGCAGAAAATTTAAAAGACATGTTAATTAGCAAAACAGCTGAATGGAATATAAATTATAAAATTACTGCAATTACTACTGATAATGCCGCTAATATTGTGAAGGCTGTAAGACTGAGTAATTGGCGACATATTCCTTGCTTCGCACACACAATAAATTTAATAGTTCAGAGTGGACTTGAGCAAGAGTGCATATTAAAAATTATTAAAAAAGTCAAGTCAATTGTTGAATTTTTTAAGAGAAGCTCAAAAGCTCTTAACAAACTGCAGGAGGTGCAGGAACAAATGAATTTACCCAAAATTAAATTGAAACAAGATGTCATCACCCGTTGGAATTCAACCTACGACATGTTGGTCCAAATTTTGGAAATAAAAGATGCAGTAATTGCAACATTAGCATTAGTGAACAGGTACCAATAAAACATATGTTCCTGTCAATTAAAGTAAATGTAATAATAATAATAATACGTAGTAATATAATATATACTATTATTTTATTACTATATTATTTATCGTTTTAGGGAATTAGACGTATTAGACGAAGGGGAGTGGGCGGAAGTAAAACAGGCGACGGAAATCCTCTGGGTGTTCAACGAGGTTACCATAGAAATTAGTTCTGAAAAAAGAGTATCAATTTCAAAAATTATTGCTTTATATAAAACCATGCACAATCAAATTTCAAGTGCAAAATTCCCCGATGAAATTCTGAAACCAAGGTGTAAAATTATGATTGAAAAACTTCGCAAAGATTTAAAAGACAGGTTGGCTAAATATGAGGATAATGAATTAGTTGCCCAAGCTACTTTATTAGATCCTCGCTTTAAAATATTTGGCTTCAATGATAATAGAAAATATGACCGTACTTTAGAAAATCTTTGTAACAGACTTCAGTTTTCCATTCAAGAAGTTGCACCGGTAGAACAAACTGAACTCATTGCATCTACCTCTACTGCTACTGCTCCTCCACATTATTCTCTGTGGGCAGATTATGACGCAATGGTCAAGAAAAATATAAGAAATGAAAATCCGCGAGTATCTGTCATATTAGAACTCGATAGATATATTAAAGAACCACTAATTCCTAGAACGGAGAACCCACTAAAATGGTGGCATGACAGACAAGCTATTACCCTACATTAGAGGAATTTGTGAAAAAAAGATTATATATTACAGCAACGTCCGTCCCAAGCGAAAGAACTTTTTTTTAAGCTGGCCAAGTCTTAACAGATAGACGAAACCGTTTGTCGGGAAATAAAGTTTCTCAAATATTATTTCTTAACAGCCATATACACTTAGTATAAACAAAAACATGTTTTTATTGTCATTGAAAAGTTATCGTTTCTTTGTTATTGTAAAAATCTTTTATTATTTTCATAATCTATAAATTTTGTAACCCTACAATATATTATAATAGGATAAATAAATTTATTTTCGTTGCCCTGTTTTTTTTTTCATAAATCTTTGCGAATGTCACAAAAAAGTTTATAATTCAACTAATCAGTACATAATAATAATAATATTATGTAACTAGATACTTATATATTCTACGAAACGAAACTTCCTAGTCCGTATTTCTTATGCAATTATGTAAGATCTATGTTCAATGCTCCTAGTATTAAACGGGAAACGCGCTCTAATTTACGCAATCTTTATGACACCTTTACAAAAAGTTTAAGAGCACTGAAGTCATTGGGGCAGCCCACTGATATGTGGGACACCTTGGTGGTACATTTAATTTCATCTAAATTTGATGACGTAACAAACAAAGAATGGGAATCTTGGGTGTTACAAGGCGAGCTACCTACTATGACTGACATTAATAATTTCTTAAAGAAAAGATGCGAAATATTAGAAAAATTAGAGGCGCGAGCGGACACGGGCAAGACATACATAAAAGGTAGTAAGGGTTATTCAAATGCATGTGTTAATACTAACATAAGTTGCTATTACTGCGAAAAAACGCACATAATATACAATTGCGAGGTGTTTTTAAAATTACCAGTCAATACTAGGATTCAAGAAATAAAGAGGTTAAAACTATGCGGGAATTGTCTTAAGCCTTCACACAGTACACTAGATTGCAATGCAAGCAATTGTCGCAAACGCCACAATTCGCTTTTGCATTTAAGCAAAGAAGCGGGCACGATAGCGTTAGGGAGCTCGGCGGTGCCGGCGGAGACTTCACTAACAACTCAAGCGAACACCGGGTCTAAAAGTGACCAAGATGTGACCGTTGTTGCAGGCCACTGTAGTGACAAAATGTCATCATCGCAGGTTCTACTTTCGACCGTGCAAATTTTAATTGAAGATTACAGCGGAAATGTGCACAAATGTCGCGCACTTCTTGACAGTGGCTCCCAGAGCAATTTTATTACGAGTGAATTGTGTAAACGTCTAGGGTTGCATACAGCAAAAATAAAATATACTATCTCGGGCGTCGGAGCTGCGGCGGCTTGTGTTAAAGAGTAAACGTCATTTAAACTAAGTTCAATAAACAATTCCTATAACAAAACAATTTCTGCGTTAATTTTAAATAAAATAACGAACAATTTACCAACGACGTCATTCGCGGGTACGCTAATAAACATCCCAAAAAATTTAAAATTAGCTGATTCTAGCTTCAATCATAGTAGTCCCATTGACGTGCTGTTGGGTTCTAGTGTTTTTTGGGATACATTGTGTTCCGGACGAATACAATTAAAACCAGAGTTACCTATATTACATAAAACGTTATTTGGTTGGGTAGTTACTGGCGATTTAAAACACAATTCTATACAATTAAAAAAATCAGTTAGTTGTTTTAGCGTTAACCTTAGTAATATGAAACTAGACGAACAATTAACAAAATTCTGGCAATTAGAAGAAATTAGCAATGAACCATTATTATCAGAAGAGGACAGTTATTGCGAATCACATTTTTTAGGAAACACAAAGCGCACCGAAACTGGTCAATTTATTGTAAGCGTGCCACTAAAGGCAAAGGTTTCAAATTTAGGTGACTCACGACAAGTTGCGTTAAGGCGGTTTTTAGCAATGGAAAACCGTTTAACAAAAAACAATAAACTTCGCGATGAGTATCTGACATTTATGCGCGAATATGAAATGCTAGGTCACATGTCACCAGTGATAGAAAATACTGACGAACATGAAGTAAGTTACTATTTACCTCATCACGCGGTCATACGAGAGCAAAGCAGTGCCACGAAAATAAGAGTTGACGCGTCGATGAAGACGGACAGCGGTCTTTCGCTAAATGACATCCAGTATAGCGGACCTACGATACAATTCGACTTAATATCAATTCTTTTGAGATTTCGAATGCAAGAATTCGTAATGACGGCGGACATCTCTAAAATGTACCGGCAAGTGCTATTAAACCCCGATCAAAGAAAACTGCATCGAATTTTTTGGAGATCAGATCCGATTTGTGAGTTACAATGTTTTGAATTAAATACCGTGACGTATGGCACGGCATCCGCGCCCTTTTTAGCGGTAAGATGTCTTCACCAACTCGCGGAAGTTTATTTATCCAAGGTCATGCGAAGTAATACAAAAGGACTTCTATGTTGATGACCTTTTAACAGGGTCAAGCTCACAAGCAAGGCTAGTTAAATTACAAAATGAAATAACCGCTATTTTGAATGCAGGGGCATTTAAATTGCGTAAGTGGCTATGTAACAAGTCGGACAATTTTCAGATTAATCGAGAATTAGCAGTCAATGGTATAAATTTGGGTGAAAATGAACACAACAAGGTTCTAGGTATTCTGTGGAATGCTAATTCAGATAAAATACAATTCTCCATTAATCAATGTGTACAAGATAATATTACTAAGCGTCATATTTTGTCAATAATATCACAGGTCTTTGATCCGCTAGGGTTATTGGGGCCAGTAATAGTTACTGCAAAGATTTTAATGCAAAAACTGTGGCTATTAAAAATAAGCTGGGACGAGGTCGTTCCTGATGAATTACGCGAACAATGGTGTCAATTTGTAAATAATTTGGACAAGTTAAACGGAATTAATTTACCACGATATGTTTTCGTACCTAATTACCAATTAGTAGAATCGCATTCGTTCAGAGAAGGCGTTTGGTGCATGCGTTTATGTTCGGTGCAAGGATAAATATGGGCAATATTCGGTGCAGTTATTGTGCGCCAAATCAAGAGTTGCTCCGGTAAAGCAAGTCTCATTACCAAGACTTGAGTTATGCGGTGCAGTGTTACTTTCTCGATTACTACATAAGATTAAAATGGCTTTAAATTTGCAATTTCATCAATTATTTTACTATTGCGATTCAACAATAACGTTAAGTTGGATACGAGGTCCTCCCACAAAATGGAAGACATTTGTGGCTAACCGGACAAGTGAAATCCAACAATGAACTAAAATAGAGGAATGGTACCATGTAAAATCAACAGAAAATCCTGCGGACCTTATTTCACGGGGTATTGACGCAGACACGTTACAAAACGCTAAGGTATGGTGGCAAGGGCCTTCCTTTTTATTAGACGACAATAATTTAGTAAGCGAGGTAGAACTTGCTTGAATTGAAAAAAGAAATTTAAAAAATTTAACAATTAAAGAGCTACTAATTGCTATGAATACATTAATTATTCGCTGTCAACAGCAAGGGTTTCCAGACGAGTACAATAGTTTATTAAAAAATAAATGTATTAATAAATCAGGTAAACTAATGTCGTTGAATCCGTTCATGCATGAGAAAATAATACGAGTAGGGGAAAGAATTTGTCATTCCAATTTTAACTATGATAAGAAATTTCCAATCATTCTTCCGTCTAAGCATAATTTAACGAAATTAATTATTATTAATGAACACAATCGATTAATGCATTGCGGTCCTTCAATGCTATTAGCGTCCATAAGGGAACGATACTGGCCGTTATCAGGGAGAAATGAAACCAGAAAAATAGTGCGCAATTGCGTGATATGTTTTAAAAATAAGCCAGTGGGTATCCAGTATAAAATGGGTGACTTGCCTGCCTCTCGTGTGAATCCATGTACTCCATTTCAAAAAACTGGCATAGATTACGCAGGGCCATTTTTCGTAAAGGATCGGAAGACACGGGGAGCCAAGTTGACTAAGGCTTATGTGTGTTTATTTATTTGTTTGGCTACAAAGGCCATACACCTCGAACTAGTCTCTGACCTCAATACAGACTGTTTTTTAGCTACTCTAAAAAGGTTTATAGCTAGACGAGGCAAACCTACGCTATTATTGTCAGATAATGCCACTAATTTTGTTGGAGGTAACATCATTTTTTGGCAAAAACTTAAATACAATCGTGACTCATCTTTCAGTAGATAACATAACTTGGGAGTTTATTCCTCCTCGATCCCCAAATTTTGGAGGCATATATGAAGCTGGTATAAAAAGCACAAAACATCATTTATAACGCATTATTGGTAATGCTTCACTTACTTTCGAGGAATTCGTAACCGTATTGTCGCAAGTCGAAGCAATCCTCAATTCGAGGGCATTCTTTCCATTGTCTGCTGACCCTAGTGATCCTAATCCGTTGACACCTGCCCATTTCCTTATTGGAAAACCATTAACCTCAATTCCTGAACACGACGTAAAGGAAACTCCCGAAAATCGACTAACCAGGTACGAGAGACTACAGAAATTAGTTCAACATTTCTGGTCTCGTTGGAATAAGGAATATATAGCAGAGCTGCAGGTGCGTGTAAAATGGAAGAAAAATTACCAGAATCTACTACAAATAGGAACGTTAGTATTAATAAAGCAGGATAACACCCCACCGTTCAAATGGTCGCTTGGTCGCGTAGAGAAACTCCATCCAGGAAGTGATGGAATCATCAGAGTGGCTAGTGTAAGGTTAAGTGGCGGTGTTGTAAAAAGAGCAGTTACTAAACTGTGTGTTCTACCTACCTCAGAAAACGATCAAACTGGTATAGTGAACTAAATTCTAACTTATTGATTTGTTGTTGAAAGTGTTAGGTATATACTTTCAAGGGGGCCGGGATGTTAAGGCCAATTCTCTAAATTTACTGAAAATTATAAAATGTGGCAACATTGCCGAGAGGCGACTTCTGGGAACTGCCCCACTCTTAGGCAGTCTGTAACTGAACATATATGATGTGCAGATGTATATTCAATCATTACAATATTTACAATAAATCTATTAACCAAAACTACAGTCCATTTCTATTATCAACAATCTTGAAGAATCGTTTTACGAATTTGTAAACACATAAAACTTTGAGAACGTGTAAAACAAAACACTCTGTATAGTTTTTATTTCAATTTCACACATAGGGGTTTTGGGGGACCCTGACACCTTATCAGATTTTAAATAAAATATAGCTAAACGTTTTTATTAAATACGAGGGGTATAAAATTAATCATAGCAGGTCTTGGATCGCCATGTTAAACGTCGTGGTAGAATTAGAAGTGGCGATTTTCGATGACATTTAAATCAAAAAAATATTTGTTGCGTTATTTTGAAAAATAAAGTTTTTATGAATTTTTACAAAAATAAAACTTTAAGAACATGTAGAAGAAAACACTCTGTATAGTTTTTGTTCAAATTTCACACACATTTTGAGGGGTCCTGATTATCACCACCTTATCAGATTTAAAAAAAAAATCGCTAAACGTTTTTATTAAATTTCGGGGGTATACAAAAAATCCTAACAGGTTTTGGATCGTCATCTTAAATGGTGGTAGGGTCAGAGGAAGCCGTTTTCGATGTCATTTAAAATAATAATAATATTTTTCTACACCCGTATTATAACAATGCACTTATATGCCCATAATCCGTTTCATAATGATACCCATTACGATACAGATTTTTCATTACGATATAGATTTTTAAATCCGTTTCATAATGATACCCATTACGATACAGATTTTTAATCAATAGAAACCCATAGTTTTTCAATCAAGCATGCTGTGCATTTGACGTTTATCCTAGGTTCCTATGTAATTATTTTAGATGTCAAAATCAGTACGTATTAAATTTTCGTAGATACCTAGCTAAACTTCGATAATTTAATACGAATAATTACTGTTACCTATTGTGTTCAATAAAAATATAAAATTTATGGTTTTCGATTATTTATCGGGTGTAGAAAAAATAGCGTATGCAACTCTCATGTAATTGTTATTAATACACAAGCATTAACCGGGATACGAAACGAGCCGAAGGCGAGTTTCGTATGGTTTATGCGATCATTACATGATCGTTGCATAATATACTATTATTAATCCTTTCTGACATAAAAATGTATAGAACAAGTCAATTTACAAAGTACAAGTATCAAACATAATAATACAAATATAAAAATATATGAACATATACATATATACAAACAAACATGTATACTCACATATAAATATAATAAATAATAGTTATTTATGCAACAAGTGCAAAAAGTAAGTGTTTATTGCACGCGACATGAAATTGTCCAACGAGGCCGTCAGGCCGAGTAGGACAACACGTCGAGTGCAATAAGCACTTTTTGTACGAGTTGCATACAATATTTTTTCTACGTTCATGCAAAAACCAAAAAATGTTATTTAGATGACACTAAGTCTAGAAAAATGTGACGTCGATTTGAAGGTTTATGTTTGTCATGATGACAAAACGCTGCAGTAGAATGACAGATGAGTGCAATAAACATTTTATTGCACTCATATGAGTACAATAAAATGTTTATTGCATTTATTGTTTAGTGCAATAAAGAATCACTTTTTCCACTAAATATAGTTCAATAAAGTATTGTTTTTTGCATGAACGTAGAAAAATAATATTTATTGATCCTTTAACACAAATAGATGTATAGGAGATGTCAACAAAAACAAAACAGAAAGTATCTGTACTCTCAACACTAATTATTGAAAATTGTCATCTAAATACTCATCTACGCTATAGTAAGATTTGATATGTAACAATTCCTTAATATATTTTTTAAATGTATGTTTGTCTTTAGATATGCAATGAGGTGGTAATTTATTATATAGTTTAATTCCCTGATACAAAGCAGACATTTCAAACCTTTTAGTTTTATGTTTAGGAAAACTCAACAAATTGCAATTCCGCGTGGAATATCCATGAAAGTGAGAGTTTTTGGTAAAGTGGTGAATATTTTCGCTAACATGCAGCAGTATTTTATAGATATATACAGGGTGTACCATTGAAAACTTTGCACCTGGCTTATTTTGATCTACGTCCCAAAATATTAAAATTGCCGCGACACGTCCATTTTGTTTTCGAGGGGGACACATTTTAGCTTTAAATACAGACTCGCCAGAACAACCCCCTTCGCGGGGGCGCATTCAACTTTAGAATCTTAAATGGCACTCTAGGTCGAGTGACACCTCATTCGAAAGTGTTTTTAATTCTGGTTGTCGTCATGTATTTTTTTTTTCAATTTTAGTTCATCCGTTGTTGAAAAAAAAATGTTTATTATGCTTAGCAGTAAAAGACAATTTTGTATTGCGAGTCTGTATTTAACGCTAAAATGTGTCCCCCTCGAAAACAAAATGGACGTGTCACGGCAATTTTAATATTTTGGAACGTAGTTCAAAATAAGCCGGGTGCAAAGTTTTCAATGGTACACCCTGTATACAACGAAATGTTAATATTTTGTATTTAACGAATATATTCCTGCATGTTTCGCGAGGACTAATACCAAATACTTTTCTAAGAATTCGTTTTTGCGCCACAAAAATCCGGTTACTGCTGGCCGAATTACCCCACAAAATAACATTATAAGAAATATGGCAGTATACTAAACTGTAGTAAACGTTCAATAGTGCACACAGGGGCATTGTATTTTTAACACGAGAAATTGCATAAAACGATTTGTTGAGTGTTCTATTAAGTACATTCACATGCTCAGACCATTTTAATTGATCATCGAGATAAACACCCAAAAACTTAGTGCTTTCGGAAGGTTGTAAAACGAAATTGTTATAACTTAGGTTAAGTTTTACCTCAGGTACGCAAAAAGAGCGAAAGTACAGAGCTTTTGTCTTTTTAAGGTTAACAATGAGATTGTTAGATTCGCACCATTTTACAAAACAAGTAATAAAGTTTTCACAATTGGCACTGAGTTCCTCAGGGGTCCAAGCCGAGACCACAAGAGAAGTATCATCAGCAAACAAAGTTAATGATGAGGAGTTTACATGTTTTGCCATATCGTTAACATATAACAAAAAAATTAGTGGACCCAGCACGGATCCCTGAGGCACCCCTAGGTCAGTATTTTTAGTTTCTGAAGTGCAATTGTTTATTTTAATACAAAATGATCTATTAGTAAGATAGTGGATCAACCACTCTAAGAATATCCCTCTAAATCCAATGTTGTATAGCTTGCTCTCAACGAATGAAAATTTTAGACAGTCAAACGCACGTGTTAAATCAAAGAAAATTCCAGCCATATGTTTACCTTCATCTACCAATTTATAAATATGCTCCGTAAAATTACACACTGCTGATTGGGTAAATTTCCCTACTCGAAAGCCATGTTGGCAACTTGTCATTATGTTAAATTTATCAATGAAAGCAAACACCTTGTTAAAGACTACTCGTTCATATATTTTGGAGATCACACTCAGCAATGATATGGGCCTATAATTAATGATATCCTCAGGGTCGCTATTTTTCTAAACGGGAACAACTATTGCCTTTTTTAGCACTTCTGGAAAGTGGCCACTGCTAACAGATAAATTAATTAAATAAGCAATATGGTCAACTATACACACGGATATTTTTTTGATCAATTTTACTGACAAATTATCAAAACCTGTGGTATTTTTATTTGTTAAGTTACATATTACTAAATTTATATCACTTGCCATCACAAGAATAAAGAAAAATGTGTTGTTAAACATTATATCGGTAGTACAATTAGTGGATCTAAGTTGTCCAAAATGATTTTGTAAGGTGTCTTCAGTCACTGTTGCAAAATAATTCACAAAGACGTTAGCCAATTTATTAGAATTTGAGCAAAGCTTACCATTCACATTTAGAGTGATATTCTTTTCTTCTTTCCTTTTCCTACCCATCTCTCTGTTGACAAGGTTCCAAATAGTTTTGCTTTTGTTATTTGACTTAGATATGAGCATATTGTGAGAGTTCAATTTAGTATCTTTTATCAACCTATTGTGATTATTCCTAGCTTGTTTATAATGAGCTTGAGAGTCACTATCATTCATGTTTGTTCACAACCAGAACAGGTTTTTTAATAAAAAAAAATATTTAGGCACATATTAGTGATCACAGGGTTTGTAGTTTAGAGTATCGTATTCAATTTCACCAATCGAAATCAATTTACTACCCACCAATTCATCAGCAATTTAGAGATGTTTCTGATCACAACATCATTAATTTAGTTTCATTCATATCTAAAACTAACTTTGATGAAATTTACACTGATGACGTAGATCTCAGCTTTAATAATTGGTAATAATGGGTAACTTCTGAAATTAAACATTCCAGTTTGTGTCTAAAAAAGTTATATTGGCTGTGCCGACAAGAGGGTAGCAGCAACTCTCATATTATTTATAAGGAAGCTATAGCCAATCATAATGCATTGTTACGAAGGTCTAAATTAGCATTTCACAACAGACTAATTGACAGCTCTAGCAACAAAAATAAAACAATGTGGAATCTTGTAAATAAAGAAACTGGTAGAAAAAACTTGAAAAAGAATATTTCTCTAAATTTAGAGGCAATCGTTGTTCGGATCCCAAGCAACTTGCCGGTGCTTTTATAGACTATTTTGCCACTATCACTGAAAAAAAACTGCTTGCTCATTTTGGCAATTTGGGGTCTATGACTTGCACATCTTCGAAAATCATTAATACTATATTTTCCTTTTACCCCGTAGATTCAGATGAGGTACTGAACATTATTAATAATTTAAAAAACAAAAATAATGCTGGTAGTGATTGCTTGTCTGTCAAGTTAATTAAAACAATGTCAACTCATTTAGTCCAGCACATTGCTTATTTTATTAATTTATCCATAATCAGTTGCCGTTTTCCCAGTGCTCTTAAAAAGGCCATAGTATTACCTGTTTTCAAAAAAAAAATGATCCTGAAGATATAGCAAATTATAGACCTATCTCAATGTTAAGTGTTTTCTCTAAAGTATTTGAAAGAGTAGTCTTTAACAGAATGTTTGATTTTATTGATAAATACAAAATTATGACAAATTGCCAACACGGTTTTAGACGCGGTAGATCTACTCAGTCAGCAGCTTGCAGTTTTACTGAGAGTATCTACAGTTTGCTTGATAGTGATAAGCATGTAGCTGGTCTTTTTTTGATTTGTCACGAGCATTCGACAGTCTTCGTATCTAGCATGATAATAAAACTAGTGACACCTATGCTACAATAGTATCGAGTGTCAAACATAACAGCCAGTTTCCTACAAATAATTCCAAGAGAATCCAAAACAAATAATTTCTAGCGAGCAGATCGTCTCAGCAATATCGACAGCCCAAAAACAAATAACAATCACAAATACTGTATCGCATGTAAACTTTTTTGAAAAGGTCAATGACTCCGTATCAAACAAAAAGAGTAAATATAAACAAAAAATTACTGGAACTGCCGAGACAATTAATACAAAATACGCAGCTGTTTCTGTAACTAAAAGGACATGGTTTCATGTCTCAAATTTTCATAAAGATTTAACATCCGAGGATATTGTACAACTTTTGTACAGCAAATTTAATAATAGAGATTTTATATGCGAGAAAATTATACCTAAACGTCGAAATCCTACTTTCAGCTCTTTTAAAATAGGTGCAGATATTAGTCTTAAAGATGAATTATTAAACCCAAGTTCATGGAACTGTGGTATTTCAATATCAGAATTTAATTTTTTTTCGAGCAATCAGAAACAAGATTCAGTATGAAGACTGTTCCACAATGGAAGACAACGAAAAGCTGTTTTGAAACAGTGACCAAAATGAAGGAAATTAATATAACTCCATGTACATTAAAAGGCATTCATGTAAACATTCAAAGCATGTCAAATAAAATTTCCCAACTGAAACAAATTCTACATCAGAAAAAACCGCAACTATTATTTGTTACGGAGCACTGGATGGTCCAGGATCAGGCGTTGGTTACTGGTTTTCTGAGTTATAGGATTGTGAGCCATTTTTGTAGATCAGTGTCTATACATGGTGGCGCTGCAGTCTACTGCAAGAATGATATAGGGTGTAAAGGCATCTAACTTCCTCAACAATATGTGCACGAATTTTTATGTGAGTGTGCTGGTGCAACTTTAAATGTGAACAATGAAAAATATGCATTATTAGTTTTTCGTAAGTTTAATGTACTTTCTTTCTTAGATTGTTTTAATGCCATAATTTGTGAGGTCCTGAACCACCATAAATATATAATTTTATGCGGAGATATTAATATATATCTTTTAACAGATAGTCTCCCCAAACGAATACTACTCGACATATGTGATAGCTATGATTTGAAATCATGTCTTCCTGTTGAACCAACTAGATGTTTTAATAATTCCATTTCGGCAAGAGATTGCGTGTTTTCAAATCTGCCAGATATTGTGGGTCTAAATGTAGAATTTAATTTATCTGACCACAGGCGCAGCTCTTTACGACATCTATTAAAAAATCTTGTCTAAATTGTGTAAACAAACCAAATATTTCGTGTAAATGAATCTATTCGGTATCGAATTTATCCAATTTAAAACATAAATTCTCAACTACTGACATAAGTAATCTGTTTCAAGTTAAAGACGTCAATGTGGCGTGGAAATTGTTTTGGGAAAACCTATTCTACTGCTTAGAGTGTCCTACCTGCCCTTTAACTAAAATTAAATCTTACTATAATGATCATAATAATAAATGGATTGACGAAAGAATCATATAAGAGAGCAAAACAAAATTATTTTGCAACTCTCAAGGCAAAAAAAACAAAATTTTTGTAATAATAAACTAAAAGATTCACCTAATGTTGCTAAAGACGTATTAAATAAAATGAAATCAGCCTTTTTTGCTATAAGAAATTTTAAGAGTTGTATGGATAGAAAATACTAAATATCTATTTTGCACTGGCTTACTCTCATATTAAATACTTAATAATTTACTGGGGATCTAGCTGTGACTTTCCAAGAGTATTTATATACCAAAAAAAGATCATTAGGTTGATATTTTCCTTGAAACCGCTAGAGTCATGTCGCCTGACACTAATAAATAACAAAATTCTATTACTTCCATGTCTTCTTATATATGGTCCTTATATATATATTATCGTTTACTTTATTGCTATTGTATAACATGTAAATAAACATTATTATTATTATTATTATTATACGAAGCAAGTGTTTTTGTTAAAATGAACATTACACAGTTTCCCAAACATATTAATGTTCACGATCATAATACAAGAGGTAAATATCAAATAGTGTTGAATAAATTTAATTTATCTACATATAAGAAAGGTCCTTTCTATTTGTGTGGTAAAATATTTAATAGTTTGCCACTATTATTAAGACAAGAAACAAACATGAATGGATTTCGTAGGGAGCTTCGCTCTTTCCTCTTGCAAAACTGTTTTTACAGTACAGGAAATTTATAATTATAGTAATTGTTAAATGGTGTTTTATTACATAGTGTTGTAATTTTGATTTGTAATATGTTTTATGTTTCTTGTCATTTTTTTCTGACGTTCATATCCTGTAAAGGCTGAAATGAATAAATGCTATTATTATTATTATTAGTAAAAAGTAAGAGAACAAATATATACTATTGATTTTATTTTACCTTACCTTTTATCCATAATTCAACCACTTTCATCGATCATATCATTTCGCTGTTACTTTGATTACAGTTTTGTGAAATAAATCTAATAAATTTGATGCATAAGAAGATGAATACCTTGATCTTTTATAAAACATCTTTGATGAAGCCAATAGTGGTCTATTAAAATTGGCAACTGTGGAAGGATGCTTCAAAGTAAGGAATATTTTTATGGATGTCATAAAAACATCCCTTACTCTCGATCGGTTTAAGTGTATGTACGTATCGCAAAAGTGCTCCGGCATTAAAGTCCAATTTGAACCGTGCCGAGTTATTTTTGGGATACAAATAGTGTGAGTTTTGGTGGTGGAGGAAACAGGCAAGCAGACGAATAAGAAAATTTGGAAATAACAGTAAAAGAAAAACAGAAATTTTTTGGAGGTTAGTGAAAGTAGGTCATCAATAAGGTTCAGTGTTGCTTACAGAGATTGACAGAGAGTCTCCGATTGGTCGACAAGGATGACTTTGTCACGCGCGAGGTAGGTAACCAGTAATTCAGAGACGTATTGCAGAAGAAAAGACCTGGTGTGAGTTAGCGATCTGGTGTCAAGTGAGATAGGCAACCAGTAGTTTCGGAAATATAATAAACGGAATGTTAAGAAAAACTGAAAAACAGGTGGTCAGTAAAAGGGTAACAAGGACACCCGAGGGAAGAAAGGAAGAGATTGAAATAGAAACAGAAAGTGGTGCCAGTGAAACGGATGAGGGAAAGAAAAAGAGAAGTATGGAAGGAGTAGCTGAGGTATTCAGTTGTAGTAAAAAACTAGCACGATCGCCAATAAAGAAAGGTGATATGGAGGACAACATGGAAAAGGTGCTTAGATCATTGCGCCTCAAAAACATCTCGAGTCATTGCGTAGGTCATTCAATATTCGGTTAAGTGCTTCCAATGCGCGTTTATGTACCATTGTGCATTCGTCCCAGATGATGATTTTCGATGCTACTAAAACTTTGGCCATTGCGGAGTGTTTTGCAAGTCAGTGTCAGTGCCGCAACATCGGTTTCCATAACTTAAGTATACATTGTTGGTTGTTCAATAGTTTGAAGATTTAACGGCAATTTTAAGAAGCAACTGCAACCGCAATGTTGGATCTCGCACGAACAGTGGCTAAAATTACTGACACGAGGAATGTCTTACCAGGGGCATCCAGGAAAAACCACCATTTCTATCATCAATTGCTTTCATTAATGTATCATATACTTCCTTCTGTTGGGGATTCAACGGGGGTACATTCGTTTGAACTACTACGTCTAATTCATCATGGCGATCATATTCACGTTCCCGTTCCAATTCTCGATTAAATGCGTCATTCATTCCATGATTTGGCGCTGGCATTCCTAACCTGACTAATAAACTACCGCACATGACGTAACACATGTCTTCGATCAAGAGCAAAGCCCGATTATGTATCTCCTCATTCATCTCAAGATCGGGATTTCTTGAACTGACACGAATTTGATGTAAAATGTCTTCTGACATATTATCCTTGTATTTATGCCACAGGTTTGATGGATTCGATGGGAAGCATGTGGAAATGATGATAGCAAATAATGTGCGTATCTGACTTGGAGATGCAGAGATAATTGCTTCAACGATTGTCGTGTCCCAATGGGTATCGTTTTCTAGCAAATTGAGTTTTTGATATGCAGCACGAAATGTTGGGCATATTGTACCATTAACAGTTCGTAATGACTCAAATGGCGTTGGCCCACGCACATTTATCAGCAACAACCGCAAATAGAAGCATTCATTATTCTTTGGATGGACTGTATACGACCAAGAGCATCAGTAGAACGCACATCCGGATAACCAGGAACCGCATCGTCTTGCTTCCGTCGTTGAAAATTCTTGGATGAAGCAAGTGTAATGTGGCATCTTCGAATAAAACAACGTTCGTGCAAACGGATCGTTTTGGCAGATCGCAAAGAAACTGGTCAATGTAGTCGCTGGAGGTGTTTCAGCACGTTGAACAACATTCGAAGCGGTGAAATATACTCGTTGACCAGTCTCCAGATGCACCGCCAAATGCATAACAGTAGGATGACGTTCATGAATAAGGAATGAGAACATACGCCAAATCGCTTCATTGCAGTTCACATATCGACCAACTTGATAGCGCGTAATTTCATCATTGGTATTGGAGGTTTGGATGCCAAAAATCGCCATATCGCTGCCTTTCGTGACATATTTGCAGATGTATTTGATGGATTTTACTGAATTGCAATACTCAACGTTGCAATGTGTCTTGAACGTTTTGGAAATTAGTGGCGAATATGGAACAATCCAACTGTTGTCGACCACGAAAACCTTTCTTTTCACTTTCGTTGTGATAGGTCGACCGTGATCATCGGGTAATCGACGCGGATATAGTGGATAACCATTGTTGCCAGTGACGGTCTCCGCCGTAAATTTCCGTGGATATCGTTTGGAACACTTTCCGTTGACCATGCGTGGTGATTGGGGGTTGATGGCGCCACACGGTCCATGAATCATATTTGTAATTACAACATCATGTAGTTCTGGATCGGCTTCGTAATCGGGAATCTTGGCACATATATCATCTATTTGGTCTGGTAGAATTTTTTCGACTAACCATATAAAAATGTGTGCGTGCGGCAGGCCTCGTTTTTGTCATTACATTGACTACATCCAGCATCGAGTTTTCCCAAAGACACGTTGTTTAATAATGTAGTTTATCAGGGGCCGTATTTTTGTCGATCACTTGATGTTTGTCCGGGAAGCAGCATTTGAATAATTTCAATCCATTTTGGATTTCACGTAAGTAATGAAGAGATCTGGCCGACCGTAATGACGAACATATGTCATTGCATCTTGCGCATATTCATGCATATGACGTGGACTACCTATGTACTATCGTTTGCAATATTAATGACGCTTACTAAAATAAATTTTGCGATTTATTTTTAACTTCTGACGTATTCATATTGAAATATGCTTTAGATTTTTAACATTAGTTATTAGTTGTTTCACTTACCAAGAGAGATTTAATGAAATTTATATTCAGAACTTCCAGAAGTTCAAAAACTGTTTTAAGAGAGTGTCATTATTATTGCAAACGATTGTACGTACCGGAAGAATAGTCAATCGACCAATATTAGCTGCATTTCCTTCAGTGGTAATTGCATCACGTAAATGGATATACTCCTCCGAACGCAGTTTGGCTTGGTTCAACCGAATGAAAGTTAAGCGCTCCGTTTCGATTTTGTCGTACATGTCGACGCAATATTGCTGAAATAATCGACGAAATCGCAGCAAATAGTTGTCAGCATTTTGACGAATCATCAAACGACATGCGTAATAATTCATCGAGCTAACCTTCTTGGTAGTTTCCTCATCTGAAATTAAAACAGTTGAATTATTATTTTGTAAGTAAAACTCACATCCGTATTTTTTAGTAATTTAAAAGTGCTTAAGATAAATTATTTAAAATCGGTTGCCAGCCCTTGTCCAATTTTAAAATATAAGGCATTATTGTTTCTCCTGTTAAGTCGGTTAGGTACGGTGAGCAATAATATATATTTATATCTTTATAATGAAATATATTCCTACAGACACATAAACCGCATAGATATACATACCGGGTGTTCCCTCTAAGACTTTCAGTGCGAATATCTCAGAAACCATCATAGCTAGTGCGACGAAATTTGGTATACAGACACTAGATGCGGAGTAGAATCTGATGATAACATCAATTCTTATACAGGGTGTTCCATTTTCCAAGAAATCGATTTGATTTTGATTTTTTGGTTGTCAGCCCTGCTAAAACTTATGTTTAAATTGAAATATACTATATATTAATTATGAATACATTCTGATAAATAAACATTCAAACATTTCAAATCTTAACATAAAAAAACGCCTCCAAAAAGTACCAAAATTTCATTGTTTTGTCATGTAAAACGTGCATAGCCTTGAGCCAGACTTACACAGAAGAAACTAACATCGCAAAACGTCAAAACTATGAATTGTCATTAATTGTCAAATATTAATGGCATAAAGTATTTTATTTTACATAAAAAAACGCTAAATAATGTATTTAATGCAATTTACGTATACACAATAGTGTTATATCACAAAATAATTTACAAAAGTGTGTAAGTACTTAAAGAATATCTCACTTTTCCAACTGCTGTAATTATTGATTACTTATTTAGCAACAAATAAATTCGAGCAAAACGATTCCTAAAACTTTATAATTATAATGTGAACATGTTTGTCGTTGAAAGTCAGATCTAATCTGAACTGAACCCCTACTGAACCTAGGTACCCCAGCCCGACTAAATAAATATTACGAAAGCATAACCTAGAAATGATTGATTCTTGTGCACATATTTCAACACTTTGTGAAGAAGATGTTTAAGAAGAACTCTACATCTGTAAAATAGTAAACAATGAACTACAATTTCTGTATTTCATATGGTACAGAACTAGAATAAAGCAACTGGTTTTTGCTAGGAAGAATCACCTGCAAACCTACTATACCCAGTAGGTACCTATCAAATAGTCATTTAAAGCTAGATAATAATTTGTAATTATTGTTTTTATGTTTCAGTTATGTGTGTTTAGTGCCACAAATTAGTACCTACATTAAAACAGACACTAGAAAGAATAAGCGAAAAATATTACACAGAAATTTTCTTGGAAATAATTCTAAATATGGAATGATGGATAATATTATAAAGAAGTATCTAACTCACTTTGAAGAGTATTCTATAAGACATTAAATTCAGTTGTCGTGGGTTTTAAAATTTCTAAACGAATAAATTTAAGAAACTTAACTAATTTCATAATTCTATGTAGAGTATGAAAACATCTCGTTAGAATATCTTAAAAATGTTGAAAGTTAACTGTTGTTACAATATACACAACATAACGTAATAAGGTAGGTATCGAACAATGAAATGGCAAGATTTGTTTCTAATCGTACATGCTTGACCATCCCTTAGATTGAACGGTGCTCTGCAAATTAGAATACAGAACTGTTTAACATAAAATCGATTAAATGTATGTAAGTACTTAGGTACTTTTAATATATTGTAGTTTTATTTTATTGTAAATAAATTAAATTTTGTATTTGTCTTTTTTTATTCTACCTGAATTATTAAACACAGATGCTTAAGAAATAATGAATACTTGAAGATGAAGGGTCAAGTTAATCAATTTAGCCACTAATAAAAAAAATAAACCACTGTAGGTACGTATTACTTTTTGAAAAAAATCTTTCAGTTACTCTTGAAAATGTAGAATACTTTTCAAAGTGAGTTTTTTATATTATCTATTTTTTTTATAATTATACCTACCTTATAAGAACTGAATATTAACAGTTCTCACTGACATTTATGTTTTAGACATGTTAATTTTGTTATAGAATTATTAAACACAAGGATTATTTGCTGTAGTGTATAATAAATACAAACGATAACAATTTAATAAACTTTAATTTCCGCCATACTTGCATTATTTATATTTTTATTTAATTCACTCGTTAACTTACATTCCATGAACTTTAATTTTATTAAATAATTAAACCAAGTACAGAAAGTTAGGTATGTTTTTATTTATAGCAAAACGTAAAGTCTAATGTGTTCTAGCAAAATTTTCCTCGTCTCCCATCTCTCTGTCGCACGAATATAAACTAATCTTGGCATCTGGCTTCTTCAGTATCTTATCGAATCTTTTAATCAATGATTAACGTAATTGTGTATGTAAACCTGCTTCCATAACAGCACTTTGTTTTCTAAGTTCCTACCTAGAGGTGAGACGAAACATTTTCGTAGACATTTTTAATTTCTGCATACCACAAGATGAAATGAATATGTTTATATTCATTCTGGTCTCCTACAAATACTGAAATATGTTTCCTCATCTCTGTTCTTGAAAGTAAGCCCCCAATAGCTTCTCCATCTGAAACTAATTAGGTAAAGATAATCCTAGATTTTGCGTAACTGGGCTATTTCTTATAAATTTAACCCCATAGTTCTTTGAAATGAATTAGCTAATATGAAACATAAGTACCAGGAACTACAACTCATATTCAATGTAAAAATAATATGCAAGATATAATTACCTACTAAGTACACTGATATTTTTCCTTCGTCTTTCGTCTCAGTTCCCATTAATCGTTATACTTAGTACTTACACATCTCGTACTATCAAGCTGTTTACTGTATGAAAGTAATTTTTAGCACACCTAGGTATATGGCTCGAAATTTTACTCACATTTGATGTGGAGTAGTTTTTATAACAGATATATTTTTGTAATACTGGAACTGAAGCTTTCACTCAAGGAATCCATTGCATTTTTATCTGATTGTTTCTAGGCTTTAAAACATTTTTACCACTTGTTGAAGAGGCTTTATTCATTATTTTCATTATTTGGAACTCTAGGTTAAGTTTACACATCGTTCGGACCTCGAGAGAGTCGGGCTCTGCGTCTGCGCTCTGCAGTCTGCAGCATATTCACACTTCACAGTAAACAACAGTCCTCTGTCTGTGGTAAAGCAGCGAGTCAAGGGCGTGACGTGTTCATAAATTTAATGTCTTCTCGTAGGGATTGTTCTTTATCGCTTTTATTATTTCCCAGAATAGTCGTATTATACAATTAAACAAACATGTTTCACATATTTTCAGAGTATTCATGCCGAATAAAGCTCAGCGTACGCGAACAGCTAATAACCTCTAAATTCCATTTTTTTAACAAAACTAGCATTATTGCAAATACGTACGCAGATTCAATGTACCTCGTGGTGTTACGTATTTATAATAAAATTCCTACAAAAATAGTCAAACTTGCTTTGACAGTTCCTGTCACTTTACGTTTTGACGTCTAACCATGCGGTTGTTGCGTGTGTGTAAATTGGACTCACGGCTATACACATTTTGCATGACAAAACAATGAAATTTGGGTACTTTTCATAGGCGTTTTTTTATGATAAAATAAAAATTTTTCGTGTCTTTTTTTATCAGAATGTGTTCATAATTAAGAATATTCCAATTAAAATACAAATTTTACCGAGATTGACTACCAAAAAATCGAACTTAAATCGATTATCTGCAAAACGGAACACCCTGTATAAAAATTAATGGCATCGTCGAATTCTACACGCCATCTAGTGCCAGTATACCAAATTTTGTCGCACTAGCTGCAATAGTAGCTGAGATATTCGCACTGAAAGTCTTAGAGGGAACACCCGGTATATATTATAGTATCAATGCGTAGCGTTCTGTACTTTTCAATCACAAGCAATATTTTTGTAATATATCTGATATAATATGGCTCACCATCCGTAACCGCTTTATGCTACAACTATTATTGTTATTATTTTTATGTAGTATCCTTGTCTATGTGTAAGTACATAAACAAGGGTAGTATGTATGCTTTTGCCAGACTTGAAGGAAAAAGGAATGTTACATTAACAAAATAAAATAATTATTGGTTTTATTAATTTTTTTATTCGATATTAGTCCCACTAAGCAAGATAAAATTGCTGCAACATTGCTCAAAATTTACAAATCAGAAAATTTGCTACAACTTTTCTTAGCAAGTTCACAGTAATGTTGAAATGTGCTTGCCTTGTGCACTTTGCCTACAAAGTTAATTAAGAAATTACCAATAAATATTGTCATTTGCTTTAAATAGTTTAAAATACGTCTGTTTTCACAACAGTCAGGAGATTCGTGGTTTCGAGTTTGCAGAGCATTTCCATTACTTAGACCATAGTCAAAATGCATATCTGCCATTTCCGAATTTGTAAAATTTTTCTTTTTTTTTTGTAAACAAAAAATTATGCACTTATTGACATTAATTTTGTAGCAAACAAATAATGAAAAAATGCTACTTTGAAATTTTTACGAGATGGTTGTATTTTATTTAGAAATATTTACAGTAGCCTACTAGATAATGTATCAATAGAAATTAAAAATACAGAACAATAAAATATATTTTTTTTCCTCAAAAACAGTGCGTCCTACGAAAAAAATTGGGGACCAATTTCATACAGAATTGATGGCGGATTTATAAAAAAAAAACGGGAAAAAGTCAGTGGCATATCATTTTTTTATTAAAAAAGCATGTTGTGGCATTTTCACATGAACGTCACTGGTGCAAGTAGAAATATTCGCATCACCCCAAAAAATGCACATTTATCCCCCCAAAGCGTGTTTCAAATTTCGTGTCAACATCTTTAAAACTCTGAAATAATTAATAAAAATAAACAAATTAAAATTTAAACACTATATCTCGGAAACGAAACATATTTCGATCTACGTTTATATGAACTTATTTTCACAAAATAACTTGGGCAACCACCCCCTAAAATATTTCGCACTTATTTACAAACACTGTATATTTCCAGTTTTAAATTTACATTATTGTTTTTTTGGAAATTTGAAGAAAAACATTTTTTAGATCCAATGCTGTAGAAGCAACCCACACAGAGGAAATAGAATGTACAGAGAGTGCTGCTACCGATGTTTTTCCTTCTAATTTAGTTATGGTCAAAACTGCTTCTGGAAAAAATGTATTGTTAAAAGTAGTACCACAAATTAATAATGTAAGTAGATATATATACAAAACTAAGATTTTTATGCTTTTAACGTTTTTATTTTAAATCGGTTACTTTAGTAAAGTAAAGCAAATTAAAAGTAAACTAGTAATATGATTTCCTTGTGTAAACGTTTACTTGATTTGCATATCTACCGACTTTATGTAAACCTTCTTTAACATTCATATACTCCATAGTACGATTAAACAATCGTGATTAACGCTTAATCTGGATCAAATATAAATTTGGTTAAGCGTCGTGCCCTTATTTATATACTTAATAGTTAAACAATATATCGAAGTTTGAGATTCGTCCACCACATGACAACGCCCCTGATAAATCCTCGTTGCATTTTAATTAAATTACAGATCCCGCACACAATGTTTGGCTTTTGCATACTGAGTGGCGCTCAAGCAAATCTAATTTTTATCCAGAGAAATGGAGTAGGGAGAACGATCGTCAACATGCGCAAACTTCCTAACGAAGCGCGCTGACATCTTCTAACCCAACTGTCAAATTTTCTACAGGGAGTGATCAATATTTTATACTTACTGGGGCTGTTTACAATTATCTCGACATTGTTTAACGCACCAAATCGTATAAAAAATTGTTAAAAAATAAAACTATTTTTGTAACTATTCTGCAATTGATGTTAAAGTAAAAAAACTTATATTTTAAAAATTGGATTATTTTGGAAATAATTTTTTTTACGGATTGTAATATTAATATCAATTATAAGAAAAAGCTCCTCTCCTCTCCTTTAGCTTGAAAGTTAAAATAATTTTTTAACAATTTATATGCAATTTGTAAAAAACATTTTATCGCTCCGTGTTACTTTTAATAGTCTTAATTTAAAAGTATTTAGATACGCTTTTGTAAATATTACAAAAAAAATTTAGTAGATACCACTTTTCAGTTACGCCTGAAAGCGGTATGTTAATAAAAAAAAATATTAAACAAATTAGCTCATGACTATTTTTAAGTTATGAAAAAATGACGTAAATCTCTGTCTTGTCAATCAGTTCTTAGAACTCAATTTTGACAATTGGTGTTCAACATCTCAAAGCAAAGCACAGGAGGTAGGATGAGTGGTTAGGCTCACTTCATTCTATGACAATTGTAATTGTTCTATTTTGCAAAGCAAAATAATAAAGATTACTAGAGCTACATTAAAATTTACGTACGTCTTGTGTTTATTTTTTATTTCTTTTATTTATTAACTTACCTTGGATAGGCTAGCTATGTAAAATTAGGGAAAAGGGGAAGATTATAAAAAGAATAAATACACCTACTTTATTTATTTTCTGTCGACAATGAAGATTATTAACAAAAACCTGACTTAACTATGAATGACTGAGTGGAATATAAATGAGAACCAGAGTGTCGTACTCAGCATTGAATTCACGGGGGAAAAGAGCACGGCAGAGAAAACCCCGATTATAATTCAAACAAATATGTGTAATTCTGTTGCAATGATAAATGAAACTATTTACAAAATATAGGTACTTAAATCCACAGTAACACACAAAAGATATTACAATACCACAGCCCTGGAAAAGCCTTAACATTCAGCTATCATGCTAATGGTAGGTCCCAAACCTATATGCGTCAGCACCTAAACAAAAAGAAAAACAACAACAACAGTGTGGACATAACTGGTAATTTTTAGCTTTTTAACGATAGTTAATCTGCTGGTTCCGAATAGAAAAGAGGCCCAGCTAGCCCATGTCAATAAAGATTGTAATAAAAATAAAAACTTTGACATTAATTACAACTCACCAGTTAGTTTTTTTCCTTAAAGTTGCTTGCTATAAAACCTTTAAACATTCTCCGAACCTGGGCAATGGGCGGTATCTACTTCTACAATTTGGATAGATCCAAAATATCTCAATATCAGTTTACCACTAGTTAATTCTCAAATAAATAGTATCCTCTTAACCATAATCATGTCTCCAGTAATTTTAAATAGTTTTAAGCGATTTTCGTTATATACTTATGGTCTTTTTTTTACTGTTTAAGAAAGGTATTTTAAGCTAATATGGTCTTCTTGCTTAAATATCTTATTTATGTATTTGAAATTTATTTACCTTGTTACTATTTTACGTTTTCGTCTTTTTTGTGTTTTAATTATATTTTAATCCGTCGATAATGTTGATTCTTGTATAATTGATGAAGAAGGTTCTATAGTACTTGTCGAAGGTACTGATATATTGGATGACGAGAAGGTGATGTCAAATGAATCAATTTGAACTTTTCCTAATTTCAGTGAAGGTATGCATTAGGCTTCAATAATCTTTTACAAGAAAGTTTTACAAAGTCTTCCTTTTTAAAATGCTCTGAATAAACAATTTTATTTTTCGACCAGACAAATTTTTCATTACCGTAGTTTCAAGTTATATTAGTCTCAATTAACAACTTACGTATGAAAACTGATACCTTCACGTAAAAATTATTGAAACAGCCTCTCACAGCACAACTAGCCATGGTAAAATGTTTAAATTCACACTAACAGTCAATATTGAAACACAAACATCAGAATAATTAAATTCAAATATTCACAAATCGAAAAAATATATTTATAAACACTAACAAATCCCAGGGTAAACAAAGCTCTTTGACAGTTGGGTTAGAATATGGCTGCCCGCTTAGCGTCGGACGAGAAACCGATGCGCAGTCGTCGAAGCGCGTTCTCCCTACTCCACTTCTCTGTTTTTATCTTCATGAAGGTATTTTTTAAATTAAATATACTCTCTAAAAAGTTTTGGTGTAGGTACTTCGCACTTATGTAAAAAGCATCCGAATACAAAAAATTTTTTTGTGAAAATGGGAGCGACATATATTTTAAGCTTCACCTTATACACAGCCTAATTTCAGTGGCAAGGTAGATAGACATTGTGTACCCAAAATATTGTATTGTATTTTGTTAATTGTATTAGTAGCCAAAGAAACAGCATCGGGTCGAATAAATTAATTACCTGACCGGCTGAACATAACGCGATTGACGCGACGCTAAATAATACCAGGGTAAATTATTAAATTATCTTTCCTATAGCCCGCGGCAGGTGACTTCCACGTGCAAAGCACAGTGTTACAGATTATATCCCTGGATATTAGGGATTAAAAAAACAACTATTTTGTCTGTCTACTGTAGTAGTTTGCCGTTTATTTTTAATTGAAAACTTCATGTGTTGTATAAATATATATGAATATTATTTTAATGTTTTATGTTTTATTTGATATACAAGTGTCCCAAAGTTAGCCTGCCAAACGTCAACAGCAGAATCTATGTTCAAAAATAGGAAGAAAAGTTTTAATAAATGCATCGTAAAATGTCCCTATGGGAGTTATGATCTCTTAAGGTCGCTCGCCGTATTTCTTGTCGTAAAATGGTCAAATTAGTGATGTTATTTAGGTACAGAAATCTTGGAAAATAAAATACGTAGAACAAAAGTAATTTAGATCCAATTCCCAATAATATATCTGAAGAACAAAATATCAAAAATAAAATTCTTGATGTTTTGTTTATCCATTTTTACTATTTAAATTCTTCTCAAATAAAATAATAATCTTTAAAAATCGTTTTGTAAGACACATATTATTTTATTATTCTAACCCCCCCTCCCCATTGTTTTAAGCAGCAGTACTTTTGTTTTGTAAACAATTTCTCCTATAAATAGATTTTATCTGTTGGGCAATAAAGTAATAATTATTATTATTTTAACAATTATTTTCGCATATTTATAAATAAAAAATAATCTTCATTATAGTTCTAAGTAAGTTTATGTTATAACAATATTTACACCTACATTTAAATTTAAGAAAATACGTATTTTCAAATATGTATTTTTTTTTCTTCGATATTCTTGAATATTCGCAGGTGTCATGAGATAACATACCTATTATTTGCTAAGCCCTTGAATATTTAGTTATCAAATGTCTAAAATTGTTTGTATTTGTAGAAAACATTATTTCAAGAATACGGCACTCTAGGGGAGCACCTAACAAGAGTTTTTTTTTAAATATATCTGGAATGGTTTAAAATGATTTCATAAAATTTGGAAGTGATCAGTATCCCATTACGAATCTGGCAGCAGCATTGGAATACCTTATCCTTATCAAAATTTCAATTAAAGGCGTACTAGATTGGGGAGTTTGAAGAGCAAAAGTATTTCAACTTTTTTTGTGTGAAGGTATTTTTTATTGCCAAATTTTAAAAATTTCTAAGTTTTCTACTTAAAAATGGTACTTTTGTTACCCATATTTTTTTATGGTATCCGATGCAAAATAAACTTTTTGGCAATACTAAATATTAAAATATATAAATTATTTTAATGAAGTGTACCAAAAATACTATTTCCATGTACAAGAAACCTGTAGAAACGATTTTTCTTAAAATTTTATGAAACACTGCATAGTTTTATTGTGAATTCTTCCTTGTCAACATGGGGGCTTCGAAAATTTACAGCTACCAAAAACATAAGTTTATAGGACATTTGGTTACAATATGCAATACAATTTTTAAATAGGGATTATTTGAAAAAAAAAACGGAGCATTTAACGAAGTATAACAAGAATACCTTTTCCATGTAGAAAACTGATTTTTTTTAAATTTGGCAAAATCCAAAAATACTTCAAAAGTTGAGATACAAGGTATTCAATACTGTCAGATTCGTAACATGATAGTGATGCAAATTTCCAAATTTTATCAAATTATTTTAAATCGTTCCAAAGATATTTGAAAAACTTTCCTAGACTCCCTTAGGGGATATTTTACAATCCATGTTTATTAACATAAATTCTGTTGTTGACGTTTGGTACGCTAATTTTGGGACATCCTGTATTTTATTTAACTTTATAAAAGGTGTCCTATAACTAATGGGTCATACAGATATAGTAGACGTGAAAATAGACCGTTTTTGCTTGATTTATTATAGTACAATATTCACGGGTAAAGAGATACGGAGTGATTCAATTAAACCAAATTTAGCCACATAATCAAATAACTCGAAAACGGTTGGGCAGATATGTCAAATTCAGTTTTAAGAATTCGGTAGGCGCTAGTTACGCCTAAATTTTTGCAGATTTTTTTTACCTCATACACTTTTGACCATTTAATCTTAAATTATAAAAGGTGTACATTCGTCTCAATATCTCAATTCGTTTTACAATTTTTTTGGATTAACACAATTCTTGACGCAAAACCTATTTCTTCCAATTGCGTAAATAACATATTTCGCGATCTGGAACAATTCGATTTGGATATAGGTAATCTTTATCCTCTAAATTGGTTTAATTGAATCATCCCGTATTTCTTTAACCGTAAGTGAATACTTTATTGTAAACTATTCTATTTATATAGTTCTATACAGGGTGTAACTAAATAAGTGTAAAACATTTAAGGGGGTGATTTCTCATCGAAAAAAAGATAGGATCTTTCATATAAAGAAACTTCATTGGAGCATCGCTTGTTAAGATACAGCCTCTTAAAGGGGTACATAAAATTTGTTTAACAATTTTTTTCACAAGCACTATAGTTACAATATTGAAATTAACCTGACATTTCCTACTACCAAAAAGACACTTAGCCAGTAATTTATTTGGTTTATCCCATGGTTGTAAGGGGTGGAAAACGCAACCCCTAAAATTTATTTCCAACGTAACTTTTTGTCTTATTATTTGTTTACCATTTAAAAATTTATTTCCGATAGCATGTTTCATTCTAAAAAAAATTTCTTGCCCAAAATAAACCAGTTCGCAGCAAAAAATTATTTTACGAACAACTACAGAGATACATCGTCATAAATGCGAACTGGATTTACTGTTATTTTGTAGTTACTACCTGCATTAAATGATTAAAGGGGAATAATCAAAACTAATTTATTAATAACAAAACATACAACATGTAGAAATCATAGTAAATGTTCAATATGTCTACCTTCAGACATTACGCATGCGTCTAGACGTCGGCGCATTGAGCCACGTATTCGCTCAAATATTCCTGGAGTCTCTAATTACCCTGCACGCATCGATAATGCGGTTTCTTAAGTCCTCTACATCGCGAACAGGAGTACGATAAACCAAATGTTGCAAATGGCCCCAAGTAGAGAAATCGAGAGGATTGAGATCCGGGGATCGAGCGGGCCAATCCTGTGGTCCTCCTCGACCTATCCACTGATTTGCATATGTTTCAGTTAAATGCTGACGTGCTACTTGACTAAAATGGGCGGGAGCCCCATCATGCATGAAAACCATATCCCTTCTGACGCTCAAAGGAACTTCCTACAGCAGTACGGGATGCACTTCTCTTAAAAATTTAACGTATGCCTCACCATTTAATCGAGGAGGTAGAAAATGAGGCCCAATTAAATAATCCCCAATAACTCCGACCCACACGTTAAGAGAAAACTGTTCTTGATGGTTAGTTTCGACAATAGCGTGAGGGTTTTCATCAGCCCATATGTGGTAATTATGAAAATTAATAATCTTGTCCCGAGAAAAACTATATTAGTCTGTGAATTCGATCGTCTTCAGAAAGTCACGATTTCTTCTAATCATTTCCAGCATCCAATTGCAAAATTCAAGACGGTTCGGGAAGTCTCGCGGTAACAGTGCCTGTACTCGCTGCAGATGGTAATGGTATAAGAGATGTTCCTTTAAAATTCGAAATACCGTCATATGATCAACATTTAGCTGGAAAGCAATCTTTCTAGTACTGGTAGTAGGTTGTTCTTCTATCAAATTAAGTACTGCTTCTTCAAGCTGTGGTGTTCTTACTTCTCGATGGCGACCACAATCCTGCGTTCTTTTGTTGAATGAACCATATTCTCGTAATCGTTGATGAAGTCGGGCAAATATTCTATGTGAAGGATGCTGCCGTTGACGATACATTTCAGCATATCTTCTAGAAGCTTCTAACCCATTCCCTTGCGACAGACCGTAACCGTAATGCATATCAGCCATTTCCTCATTTGTGTATGCCATTTTAATAACAAGTGAATTATTAAAGTAACAAATTAAGAACAGAACAACAATACACAATTAGTATTACTTCAATTTCAAAAACTTACAAACTGACAGCTTGATTCCAATTTAATTGTCAGTATTGCTAATAGCGGCCTACTAGATAAATTAGTTTCGTATTTTCGTTTTATGGCGATATGTATCTTGTTCGTAAAATAATTTTTTGCTGCGAACTGGTTTATTTTGGGCAAAAAATTCAAGAGACATTTTTTTTTAGAATGAAACAGGCTATCGGAAATAAATTTTTAAATGGTAAACAAATAATAAGACAAATAAATTTTAGGGGTTGCGTTTTCCACCCTTTACAACCATGGGGTAAACCAAATAACTACTGGCTAAGTGTCTTTTTGGTAGTAGAAAATGTCAGGTTAATTTCAATATTGTAACTTGTTTAGTGCTTGTGAAAAAAATTGTTAAACAAATTTTATGTAGGGGCTCTATCTTAACGAGGGATGCTCCAATGAAGTTTCTTTATATGAAAGATCCTATCTTTTTTTCGATGAGGAATCACCCCCTTAAATGTTTTACACTTATTTAGTTACACCCTGTATAAATTATTCTATTTTGACGTCTGCTATACCCTATCGTTGTATGACCCATTACTTAGAGGCACCTTGTATACATTTTCTATTTACATTACATACATTTGTAAAGTGCATAATAAACATTTTTATTACATATTATTATTTTGTAAGTAATACTTAATTTTGTGAATTGGACATGCAAATATCTATAATATTTTAACAGAAAAAAACTTAAGTTTTTGCCCAATTCGAATTTTTTACTTTCAATGTCTACCTATGAAAAAATTTCACGCTTTGCCACTGTCGAGTTTAATCATCCTAAAAACCCCCGATTTACAAATTTTATGTAAATATTTGGATGTCTTAAGAGTGAACAGTAGTACCTGATATAAGCTCCAAATTTAATGATTTTTTTTTATTCACCGGAGATAAATAATGAAAATCTAACAAATTTCGGACTTGTACTACTCCTTTATTTTTTTATTTACTTTATATCAACGACTTTTTTTTTAAATCAAATAAATAATTTTACATCTATGTAGTTTAATAAAATTCGTATAGATGGCGCTGAGAACCAGTTTTAAACTATTTTATTTAATTACGTCTATTAGACAAACCCTATACAAGAAACCAGTGAAATCGGACTTCAGCAATATATTGCAGATTCTAAATCATGAGTTATTTAATTTTTTTATTGTATGAATCCAGAGATTTTCTAATAATCTTGCTAAACGGCTTGGCTTCTCCCACTATTCTGGATTGCAGACTTGGAATCTTGTGGTACCAGAGCCGGCGGCGCCCGTTTACATCTATCTCTCGAATTTTATGTGATTTTTACAATTATATCATGTTTGTGGTAAAATTCCCAATTCAGTAATTTATGTACCATTTGTTTTTATTTGTCTATACATATAATACATATAATAATTAACTTAACATTGTATGTAATATAAATTAACTTCATAATGCGTAAATTATATTTTTCACAAGAATATATACTTATGAATAGAAAAGAGACAACCCCAGAAAAATAAATAACTATCTTCATCACTGTCCTGCTGCCTACAGTAATCAATTATTATTGAATAAGGAAGTGAATTGATTATAGAGGTTTATAAATACACATTTTTATATTTTTCTAGTATTTAGCTTTTCACAAAAATTTCAGCAGTCCAATCAAATAAAGGTATTGAGATTCTATAGAAATAATTGTCATTTAATAACTGATTATTTAGCCATGTAATGTTGAAAAGCATAAAGATTGTTTAAAAATTAAATTGACAAAAGTGGACAATGCAAATTTGCACTAAAAATTATTATTAATTTATAGCTGTTTTATTAATTTATTTACTGACAGTTCAAATATTTTTGTAAAGAATATACAGAGTGTCCCGCATAAGAACAGACATGTAGGGCGTGAAGTAGGGGGTCCCAAAATAATGCAATTTAACCAAATTTAATCTAATATATAAAATTCTCGTGTCACAGTTTTAGACGCCATACTCCTCGGAAACGGCTTGACCAATTTTTATGAAATTTTATATGTATATTCGGTAGGTCTGAGAATCGGTCGTAATCTATTTTTCATACCCATAAGTGATAAGGGTGGTCCACCCCAAAAATTTTGTTTATTTTTTGGAAAAAAAAATATTTTTATTTCTTTATGATGTGGCATTAAAAAATACGTACAACCCTTAATTTTCACCCTTCTATCACAAACCCCTATTTTTTTATAGCCATTTTAGTAATTTAATGATTTTTAACCCTGGTCGATAACTGATCGATTATCACTAGGTCAGTTATCCCCGCCAGGCGTCTACCGGTCAGGGGCGTATTCATGGGGGGTTAATGGGGGTAATTACCCCCCCCCCCCAAGATGCTTACTGAAATGAAATACATTACTTTATAATTTTCGATGTAATAAAACAGGGATGAAGTATTTGTAATTTGAATTACTTGATAATCGCATGCAAACAATATTAAATTGTGTAATAAGTAATCTAATATATAAAATTCTCGTGTCACAGTGTTAGACGCCATACTCCTCGGAAACGGCTTGACCGATTTTTATGAAATTTTATATGTATATTCGGTAGGTCTGAGAATCGGTCGTAATCTATTTTTCATACCCCTAAGTGATAAGGGTGGTCCACCCCAAACATTTTTTTATTTTTTGGACAAAAATTTTTATTTTTATTTTTTTTATGATGTGACATGAAAAAATATATACAATCCTTAATTTTCACCCCTCTATGACAAACCCCTGTTTTTTAATAGCCATTTTAGTAATTTAATCATTTTTAACCCTGGTAGATAACTGATCGATTATCACTAGATCAGTAATATCCCCGCCAGGCGTCTACCGGTGTCACTTCTCACTACAAACCTAGAAAAAATATAGACAGCGTCGGTTCATGATATAGGTCACGTGACAGGTGCCGCGTTTTCTAGGGACCTAAGGTCCAGAAAATTGATATTTATTTGCTTTATGTTGGCGGTTGTGCAAATATGATGGCTACATTGCAATATGAAATTAACTAACTTGCTGTCATGCTGTCATTTTAAATGTCATTAAAGAATGTGACATGAATGTGACCAATCACAGTAAACAAATGACATTCACGCTACAATACAACCAACGTAAATTGGCATAAAAACCAAGTTTTAGTGATTCTGAACCTTTTAGGGCAGCCATGAATTAGCGGTCGCCGGCAATATGACACTGGCACAGTCTATATTTTTTCTAGGTTTGTGCTTCTCACCCACTAAATAGCACGGAGTAGGGATGAAAACGAAGCCGACTACCAAAATATTCACTATAAATAATTCATACGGCAACACAACGTTTGCCGGGCCATCTAGTTTATATATAAAATTAGATAGTTCTATCGCTGTCAAATTTTAAAGACAGTCTGCTACTGATTTTTCGATTTTTCCTAATAACCACTATTAAACCTTGCTTCAATTAAGTTTTTTTAAAGTTGACGAGTAAAAATATTTTAAATTAAATTCTGCGCGGATATTATCATTCTTTTAAAATTCGATCAATGGAAAAAAAGTTTGGTATAATTTTAGGGTGACTCACCCTCAATGAACACCTTATAGCGTTTCAGTTTACTTGAACTCATAATCAAAGAAGACCAATAACAAACGTAAATCATGTTTTTGAATGAAAATGTAAAATAAGTGGCACAAATAGTACCGATGCATCTACAGCTAAAAATAACTCATTTGCATAAAAGTGACCTTAGTAAAATGTTCACCTCTTAAGAGATAGAGCCCTTCAGTTTCCAAAAAATATAGAATTTGAAAACCAAGAAAGGTATAATAGTAAAATTTTACACAAATTTTCTACCAATGCATGTGCAACTTCTCAACAATTTTTCGAACATTTTTGCTCCTTGGAGTGTGTTGAAATGAGCATCCCCTAATTTATTTGTTTGGCAAAAATTGAGTATTCAAAAATACGTATCAGATAGCCTGCTTTATTTTAAAACGTTGACTTCTCTTTTTCGCTTTAAAACTAAGCGTTTATTAACAGAAAAATTAAATTCATTTTCATTCGCATTATAACACACACGATTGCTACTAATAGTAGGTGACTGTCAAGCTAGTTTCTGTCATTAGACCTTTTGTGACTTGTAATAAATTTATGTTTTTTGTTAATTAGTTTTAAAGTAAAAAAGTAAAAGAGATAAAGATTTTAAACTAAATCAGGCGATCCGATATGTGTTTTTTAATACTTAAATTATGTCAAACAAATAAGTTGTAGCAAAAAAGAACTTAGGAGATGTTTATTTCAAACCCTTCCTAAGGGCGGACATTTTCAAAAAACTGTTGAAAAGTTACATGCACTAGTAGAGAATTTGACTTTTTTTTACATTTTTTTAGTTTTCAAATTACAGCCGCTATTTCATACTTTTTTGGAAACTTTGAAGGGCTCTATCTTTTAAAGGATGAACATTTTGCTATAGTCATTTTTATGCAAATGTGTGCGATAGCAGCTATTCAAAAGTATCTTTCTTCGATGTGTTTACGTTAAGGCTGTGATACTAGTAAATTAAAAGCAGTTGACCCAAGTTTATAGAATAAGTAATGCTGAAGAAGAATTTTTTTCTTCAAATTCTGCTAAATGGTATATTGAAAATTACGTGCGTAAGAAACGTAAATATTGTACTCATTTCATCATTTATGTAATGACTTGAGAAGGTATCCCCCAAATTGTTTGAGTATATGCGATTGGCGCCGAACACTTTTGATTATCTTTTGTACAATATATCTGGACCAATTGAAAAAACTTGGTACAACTGTCACGCTAGACAGGTGCTATGACAAAGACTTCAGTAATTAATTTTTCAATATTAGTAACTAGATAAACTGTAAATAGATTCACTATTCACTGTCCCCTGTGCAGTACAGTAGATGAGAGCAGGAAATATGCACTTTGGCTTCTCACCGCTCTTATCGCTGGTCGGCAAAAAAGCGCCGATCTACTCGCCGCGCCGCTTCAACATGATCAGCTGCATACAAAAACATGCGTTGTATTTCGTTGCTTTGCTACCATCGTTGCTTTTATCGTTTCTCACAGCTCCAACATAAACACGGCCTTAGACCCATTTTATGCACGCGTTTTTCTCCTCTCAACGCGGAGTTGACAAAAACGCCGCGTTTCAAGATACCCTGAACAGAGTTACTACGTTTATGCATTTTACGCGCGTTTATTTGCTCTCGCGTTTTTAATTCTGTGGCGATGGCTGTAGACCCTTTTATGCACGCGTTTTTCTCCTCTCAACGCGGAGTTGACAAAAACGCCGCGTTTCAAGATACCATGAACAGAGTTACTACGTTTATGCATTTTACGCGCGTTTATTTGCTCTTGCGTTTTCAATTCTGTCGCGATGGTTTTACAGAACGCTTGGCGTACGCTCTCCGAAAAAACACGAAAGTATATCGGCGTTTTTATGCAAAGCGGTCTTTGTCACAAGTCCAGTGGCTCTGTCTGTCAAGAGTAGTTTTAGCACAGTTTGTTTTAGTTTTAGTTTAGCTGTTGATCAAGCGGGACATGGATGTAATGGACGCAATTTATATTGAAATATTTATTGATACCATCAGACCAAATCCTGTTATTTGTTATACAGGGTGTCCCAAAATAGAAGGCCATACCATTAACCACATATTCTTTGGACAAAAATAATGTGACTTTCCTTATCCCATTTATTTGGGCGTCCCTGTTTTTATAATAATAATAATAATAATAATGATTTATTGATGTCAATACATACAAAAAAATGTTTACACAAGTCACAAGAAATATGACACCCAAAGCGTCAGTACTTAAAATTAGGTCAAAGCTTGACACATACATTAATTTAATCATAAAAAAACTTTATAAAATGTTACAAACTAAACAAAGAAAAAATATATTTTTTATCAAGTTGCACACATCACACAGTATATTAAAAGGATTAACAAGGTCAACAAAATCGACATTAAAATAATCATCAAATGCTTTCATTTTGAGAATGTTTTTTATTCTCATTTTGTAATGAGTATTACATAGGCATTTAATTTCTTTAGGAAGTTTATTATAAAAATGAACACAGTAGTAATTAGAACCGACTCTAGTCTTATTTAGTCTAAAAACGTCGGGGTTAATATTATCTCTGTATCTAGTAGGGTATTCATGGTTCATACAGTGTTGACGAAAGACATGAATATTTTCCTTTATGTACATCGGACATTCCAAAATGTACACACTTGGTAGTGTAAGTATGCCGTAGCTCTTAAAATACTGCCTACAGTCCGCCCTGTAGGGTAACCCTGCAATAATGCGAATGCATTTGCGTTGTAATTTAAAAATTACATCACCGTGACAACAATGACCCCAGTTCAGGATAGCATAGCACAAATTTGCATGAAAAAAACCGTAGTAGGCTGTCAGCAATGTTTTTAACGAGACACAATTAACAAGGCTTCTAATCAAGAATATCATTTTCGATAATTTTTTAGATAGTTCATCAATATGTTGTTTCCAAGACATCTGATGGTCAATATTTACACCAAGAAACTTTACTTGAGTGGTATAATTAGGAAACTCATCCTCGTCATTCATATGACGCAAAGTAAACAAAATCGACTGAGTTTTATCCCGATTGAGATACATTTTATTCGCCAAAAACCACTGTTTTACGTTATTTTGTGTTGTTTGTACATTCTGCCGGAGGACACTGACCCGATCCGCACTGTTTAAAATGGTAGTATCATCCGCAAAGAGGATGAAAGAGGAAATGTCATCACTGTTTGGTAGATCATTAATGTAAATGAGAAACAGTACAGGTCCAAGAACCGACCCCTGTGGTACTCCATGATTCATGGTTAAGCATGATGATTTACTCCCATTAAAAGAGACAAACTGTGATCTGTCACTCAGATACGATTCAATAAGTGATACACTATTTAAATCAAAGTTATAACGCAGAAGTTTTTGTAACAAGATGTTGTGGCTTACACAATCAAAAGCCTTATTAAGATCATAAAAAGTACCAGAAACAATGTTTTTATTTTCAAATCCACTTAGAACTGAGTGTGTTAAATTGTTTATTGCTAGCGTAGTGGATTTTTTATTACGAAAGCCAAATTGACAGGAGTGAAATAGATTGTTTTGTTCAAAATATTGATTTATTTGTTCCTTGAGAATCTTTTCCAAAATTTTAGCTATGATTGGAGTTAAGGAGATTGGTCTATAGTTTGACGGGTCATCCATGGATCCCTTTTTATGAATAGGGATAACTTTTGCTAGCTTAAGATTGTCAGGGAATACTTTCTTCCTGATACTTTCATTAGTTAAATATGTAAGGAGGCTAACAATTAAATGTTTAATAGTTTTTATCATTTTTACGTTGATATTATATGGATCTATACTTGTTGTATTTTTGAGTTGACCTATAATGTCCCTCACTTCATTGAAGGTGACTTCGCGAAAACTAAAATTAATACGTGGGTTAGTATGATGAATATAATCCTCAAAGCTAACATTAGTATTTGACAAATTATCAATATTGGCAAAGTATTGATTAAAAGTGTGAGCATCATGATTTGTATTATTTCTTTTAATAACCTGCCACATGGCTGTTTGGGGATTACTAGAATTATTGACAAAATTATCATTAGCAATTTTTTTTTGCTTTAGAAATTTCACGCCTATAATTACGCCTACAGGAATTAATCATATCTCTAGTGACAAGACCAGGATCCCTCCTATAAATATTATTCAACAGGCCAATGTACTCCCTCATATCCTTCAAATGATCGCCAAACCATGATGCACTAGGCAAATTAAAACTGCTTCGGAGCTTAATCTTAATAAGAAAACAATGTTCTACAGCTGAAGCTAACATATCTACAAACAACTCAAACTTTTTATTTAACTCAATGGTATCAGTTTTTAGAAAGCCCCAGTCCCGAGCCTCAACAATCCGAAAGAACTGAAAAAATCCGAAAAAAGTCAGTGGTCTAAAGTTTACCCTAGTACTATCTCTTTCCCTTACACCAGCCCGCCGAATCGACATCAATATGCCATCATGATCCGACAAATGCATATCACACACCTGGGCAGCAAATGTATTGCAGTCCATGTACAGGGTGTTAAAGTTACATTTTAAAAAACTATTTTTATTAATTATCCCATTGTTTTGTAAGATACACACTTGAAATTTTGCAGGTACTTTTATCTTATTCCGGCATACTTATCATGTAATTTTGGTGAAAAAAATCGAAGGGCGAATGGAGGTAACTGAGGGATGCAGTACACCCTTTATCCCCTCCAATTATTTCTAAGTACGCCTATGCAGTTTTTTCTTGAAATATCAAACGGAGAATTTTCTTCTGATAATTTTATCTCTTTTGTAATTTTTTGTTTAAATGCTCCGTTTTGAAGAAAAACGGCACTTTGTAGTGTCCATAAATCTTTCAATCACGATAATTTTCAAGTGAAACTGAAATTTTGTGGATATACCTATTACTACAATACCTTGGCAACTTAGCAAATCGTAATACTTACCGAATGAATAATTGCTAATTAAAACAGAATGGATAATTTTCAATTTTATAAAATGGAGGAATACTTTATGAATTGAAAAAATAATATAATTAATAATTATTTAGTAATAGTAATAATGAACGATCAACATAATAACTTTTTACCTAAATAAAATTAAATAAACTAATTAATTAATTACTATTAATTTAACAAACGTTCTACTTGCCCACCCTCCTCATTAACACATGTAGGTACGTGCCCTTTTAAGTAACGAAAACCTTATCTTTTGAAAGATATTCTTATTTTGTTTTAATTAGCAAATATTAATTCAGTAAGTATTACAATTTGCTAAGTTGCCAAGGCATTGTAATAATACGTATATCCACAAAATTTCAGTTTCACTTGAAAATGATGGTGAATGAAAGATTTATGGGCACTACAAATTGGCGTTTTTCTCCAAAAAGGAGCATTTAAGCAAAAAATTACAAAAGATGTAAAATGATCAGAAGAAAATTCTACGTTTGATATAGCTGCATAGGCGTACTTAGAAATAATTGGAGGGGATAAAGGGTAGTGCATCCCTCAGTTACCTCCATTCGCCCTTCGATTTTTTTCACCAAAATTACATGATAAGTATGCCGAAATAAGATAAAAGTACGTGCAAAATTTCAAGTGTGTATCTTACAAAACAATGGGATTATTGACAAAATTTGTTTTTTAAAATGTAACTTTAACACCCTGTATATTGAAATAGGGACGCCCAAATAATAAATGGCATAAGGAAAGTCGCATTATTTTTGTCCAAAGAATATGTGGTTAATGGTATGGCCTTCTATTTTGGGACACCCTGTATAATTAATTCACCAAAAGATCCGGTGATACACCCCCCCCATTAACATGTGACGTAATTTATGGATGGCCCCTTACTTTCGTATGTCACAATCATCTTTTGCTGAATTAATTATATAACATATAACAGGATTTGGTCTGATGGTATCAGTAAATATTTCAATATCAATTGCGTCCATTGCATCCATGTCCCGCTTGATCAACAGCTAAACTAAAACTAAAACAAACTGTGCTAAAACCACAGCTTAAATAACAATCAGCTCACAGACTCTACGGCGGCACCTTTGAAGTATTAAAACCTGAAAATTTGTCCTTGAAGCTTGTTGTCTCTCTCTCGTGCGGGATACAAGTCAGGACCGGATTAAAAATAGTTGTCCCAATTTAGAAAGTGTCATACTAAATATAAATTTGTTTTACTTGAAATTGTTTAAAAATAAAATAACATAACAGTATAAAATACAAGAAAATCAACAAACCACAAAATACAGCATTCGTGCGCCAATAACGCAGTCGTTGACGGTATGGCTATAAGGGCATATTTTACAACCACACGTCCCTGCCGCTATTTATCCCAAAATGGCGGCATACGTGAAGATCTGCGTGAGACGTTCCCGCTCATACGAGTCTGTGAGCTGATTGTTATTTAAGCTGTGCTAAAACTACTCTTGACAGACAGAGCTACTAAACTTACGACAAAGAGCGCTTTGCATAAAAACGCCGATATACTTTCGTGTTTATTCGGAGCGCGAACGCCAAGCGTTCTGAAAAGCCATCGCGACAGAATTGAAAACGTGAGAGCAAATAAACGCGCGTAAAATGCATAAACGTAGTATCTATTCATGGTATCTTGAAACGCGGCGTTTTTGTCAATTCCGCGTTGAGAGGAGAAAATCGCGTGCATAAAAGGGGTCTTAGAGTTTAGGCGTAAGTGTCCCTTTTTACTGCGACGCGGTCAGATGCAGGTGGAACCATAGCAAAATAAAATCACTGGTAAATCATACAAGTCACAAGTTATATTAGCACTAGATTAATATTCAATAATGAAACATTTTCAAAAACATTTGTTCTTTTATATTTTTGCTTCTCTCCATTTACTAGTCACGTGAATCTTACAAATGAATTTTAATTTCTTTTTAAAAGTACAGTACCTACTCAGGGTCGTTGATAGGATGTTGGCCGTCAGCGTGCAGGTTCCATTTTGCCGCTTTTCTGTATTATTTTACAATAAAATCCGAATTTTTCAATAATAAACAAAATAAATAAAAAATACGAACTAGGTATTAAGTACATAAATGTATGTCTTTAGTATTGATTATCACAAACATAAATTTTCATATAAAATATAAATACTCTTACTCAATAATGAAAACAACTTGACTGATTGTAAAATAATGTAACTAATTTAAAAAAAACTTCCTGTTTTATAAATATTGAGAGGACCTTTTTACAAAATGTTGTACAAACAGAAAATAAAAAAGAAAGAATTTCTAAAAACCGAAAATAGTGTGTAACACCTAACTGTAACCATTGTATAAATATTTATACAATGCTGTAACGTTATCAAAAATTTGGAAGAGACAGAATTTGTTTTAAAAAGTTTTGGCCTTTGCTAGAAAATAAACTGTGACAGATAATACACAAAAATATATGTATTATTTTTTTGACAGGTATCCAGTTTAAGGCATTTGTGCATGTTGGTAATTAACATTAATTGCATTAGGAAAAGTCTATTATCAATATATTTTCATATATCAAATTTAATTTCAATCGTTCAATGCTTTTCCGTTTTATAACCGGTTAGTGATATAGTAATAATAATAATATCTCTATACATACCGTTTCAAAAAATTTGGCGCTTTTTAAAGACTCATTTTTGCATATAGGTAAATTAACATAATTCGTCATATTTTGACCTAATGTATGTATAAGTAACAGTAGTAACACAACTATAGGTATATAATTTTCATTGTATTTGTCAAATTATTCGATGTTAGTAAAAAATAATATAGTATATTGTTACGACTGAGCTAATATTAAATTGGTCATGAATTGGAACAATATTTTAAGCATTATTAATTGATCCGCGCGACGCGATGATAGTTGTTCCTATTTCTAATCCTAAAATATGATAAGAGTGATATACCTATTTCGCCTAATTCTAATGCCGTCCGTTTAAGCCCGAGTCCTACTCTGTTGAGCGAGTGTTAATTTTTTACTGCAGCCCAGATAATTTATTGCTTCAAAGCACATGCCCACCGCTGAAAAAGACCCCCTTCCGCGACCGCAAGTCTGTGCAATGTGTGCATTGTCCACTCTTCAGAAGTTATATACAAATATCGAAAATAAAATTTTAACTTTAACATCCTGTAACTCCGTTAATAATGAGTTTTGGAAAAAATGTTATAGAAAGAGGTTGCATTTATTTTCGGTCTAGAATTATCCCCTGAATTATTTGGTCATCATTTCCGGACACCCTGTATAGACTAGCTCAGCTCGCCTAGTAGGCCCATGGCTTGATTGACCACTTTCTTCCATTCCTGTCTGTCTAATACTTTTTCTCCACCTATGCACTCCAATTTGTCGCATGTCCTCTTCCACTTCTTTCTTCCATCTCACTCTCGGCCTCCCCTGCCTCCTTATATTTCCAATCTTGCAATTTACTACTTGTATTGGTACTCTATCGGGTTGCATACTCATGATATGCCCCAACCATCTAATTCTTTGTGCCTTTACTACCCCTATTATATCTGGTTCCTTGAATAATCTTAGCTCATCATTAGTACATTTTTCCCACGTATCGTTTATTTTCTTCCCTCCATAGATCTTTCTTAATATTTTACGCTCCCATACCCTTAATATATCTTGCTCTTCTTTTCTTAAAACCCACGTTTCACTTGCATACAACACTATAGGTCTTATCATTGATTTTTAGGGACTGAGCTATTATTTTACTTTTCAATAGTCTCAACAATGCATGCATGCATCTATTTCCTGCCATCAATCTCGCCTGTATTTCTTTGTTTATATTTGGATTTCTGGTGAATACTGTGCCTAGATATCGGAATTCTTCTACTTCCTGCAAATTATATACTCTGTCGTTTTGTGCTCTTATTACCAATTTATTGCCTACTTTAAATTCTTTATCTGTCCATGTCATGTATTTTGTTTTCTTTTCATTTATCTGGAATCCTACTTTTTGGGCCTCACGTTCTAGTTGTTTTAGTTTTGTTTTCAGTTCTTGCAGGGTTTTTGTTAGAATCACAATATCGTCAGCGAAAACTAAACATTGGTGCCTTTTGTGGAAAAGTAAACCAGACCTGTTAGTTCATGTTTGCATCCCTCATTATTTTTTCTAATAAATAGTTAAATAATACTGAAGAAATCGGGTCACCTTGCCTTACGCCTTGTTTCACTTCAAATTTTTCTGATATGTTCCCTTGTAATTTTACTCTATTTTCAGTATATTTTAGGGTTAATTGTATCATCCTTAACAACTTTCCTTTGATTCCCAGTCCTTCCAAAGCTCCACATAGTTGCTTTCTATTAATTATGTCGTACGCTTGTTTAAAATCCACAAATACCAAATATGTGTCTCTCTTACATTCGTAGCTTTCTACCTGTATTTCACATGTAGTGTAACATACCCGGGTTCGTTCAACATTGTTGAAAGAGGAAGTATTTGGCCAATAATCGAAAACGTTTACCTACGTTGTGTTTATTTATATTATTTATTAACTTACCCCGAATGTGCTACATATTTACGAAATTAGGGAGATTTGAGTAGTTTTAAATAAAACGAACAAATTACTAAATACACATCGTTTATTAGTTTTCTGTCAATGGTGTAATAGCCTACCTAACCACCTATCAGTGCCGTACTCAGCCTTGAATTCACGGGGGAAAAGAATACGACAGAGAAAACCCCGATCACAATTCAAAGAATCGCTGTCGCTATTGCAATGATAACAATAATAAAAATATATCTACTTCAGTACTTGAATACACGATAATATAATCATCATTCTACATACAAAACTGAAGAGTGTTTTGGGTTAGTTAGCCGACTTGCGTCAGAAGGTACTGAGGTCCCATACGGGAGGCTACCCACGAATTTACACGGTCAGTGAGCTGCATTCTTTGCAGCAAAGGCAACATCAGTGAATGTACTACTCGTAGAATTGCGGGCGTAAATCGTACCTATTTCGTATTTCGTGTTAATTTGAGATTTTAAATACTGTTTTGGTGTTTTGTGAATTTGTATAGTGATTTATTGTACTAATTATTAATATTTATATTAGTGACAATGGATTTAGTTTATAATTTAGTTCATGTGAAGCGATTTTTTAAATACTCTTATGAAGAAAATTTGATTTAAAAAACATTGCCCGATATTGTTATTGAGACTGCAGGTGTTAGCCTCGGAAAAGCATATACACGTCAATTTAATAGACATTATTTTATTCGAAGAACAATTGGATTTGTGGGTGCAACAAAATAAAATGCGTTATTTTGTTTTCTTTGTTTACTTTTTGGCGGTAATAAAGCATGGACGGAGGTAGGGGTGACAGATTTGGTGCACTTAACTGAAAAAATAAAAAAGCACGACAACTTCAAAAGCCATCTACATAATACAATGGAATTAGCTTTATTAGGGACAATTAATATTAAACACAAAATAATTTAGACGAAACATTTCGGGAAACAAAAAAATATATTAGAAATTGTTGCAACAACCCCCATGTCAACATCAGAAGCTGAAAGACACTTTTCAATTTTAAAAATAATCAAGACTTCGAAATTCAATGTCCCAGGATCGTTTGAAAGCTCTATCGATGCTTTCCATTGAAAAAATATTTATTTCACAAATTGATGGCTTCAACGAGACGGTTATAGACAAGTTTGCTTCTATGAAGAATCGCAGGATTGAATTTACTCAAAAATAGGTGAGTAAATATTTGCAGAACACCCGTTTCATTTCATCACAAGCCGCCACTGTTACGATATATCTCCCAATTAGTTGCTCTTGGATTTCTTCGGAGGGTTGCTGTCTTTAGATCAGACCTCATCTCGAATCCAATCATCCTGTGATCGGACATCGAGATATAGTCCGTCACTCCTCCATACATTCACTCAAATTCTGTGAAACCAACGTAACGTCAATCACCTCCTTTCAGATACGATTCACAAACGTCGGTTCCCTTCCTCTATTCATAACTTGTAGATCCGTTGTTGCTATATATTCCAGTAACGCCTCCCCTCGGGAGTTAATATCCCCGCTACCTCATATTGTGTGGTGTGAGTTCGCGTCACACCCAATCACTACAGACAGACCTATATCCTTAACAAAATCTACTATGCTTTCTAACTCTCTGGTAGGTGGCAGTCTTTCATTATCATATGGGAGATATATGCTGCTAACTACAACCTTACATCTAATTCCACTCACCTTATACTCGAGGATGGCCGCCGTAGCATCCCTGGTCCCAAGTTGTGGTAGTGGCACCATCTGGAGTTCCTTGGACGCCATTATGCATGCGGTGCCTCGGTTCCACCTTCCTCGCCGACTATCAGCTGATAGCCCGTGCCTTCCAGCCCCACTACTCTATTCCTGTAAACATAAGGCTCCTGAATTAAAATCAATACTCCAGTCTTACCCGTCAGTAGCTTTACCAGTTCCCCAGTAGCCGACTGACTGTGCTGAAGATTAATTTGTCTTACCTGCAATGTATCCATTTTGAGGCTTAATGGTGCAGGGGGGTATTCACTTTTCCCTCTCGACTGGCCTGGGCTCTCCTGGCGCCTTGGGTGCCTGGCGTGCCACTCCACTCCAAGCCGGTACTTGGCGAACCGCCAACGTAACCAGCTGAAAGTAGAGCACCCACCCGGCCTCCTCTAGGCGCCTGGATATGTCCTGGCCTACCATAAAGGTGAAGTGCCACCCTCCAGGTCCTCCTGTTGTCTCTAGATGTTTCCACCTTGTGACCTCCAAAGAGCGGTTTTGGAGATCCAACATTACCTTCACCTTAGGAAGGTCCACCTCTGGGCTCCTCAACCAGAACCCGATCTTCTCCGGCCATGGCGCGTTACTTGCCCGGATCGCTCTGAACGTGACGCCTTCCTCGACCAGAGGTTTCCAGCTCTCGAGGAGCCAGCCCATGGAGTTCTCGTCTTTAATCGTCATCAGAAACCAGCCAGGGTCAACTAGGCCTGAAACGAAGTTCAGTCCTCGGGGGCCCCCTTCGGGACCCACCATGGCTCGGAACATCTTAGAGACTAGATACTCCCGCAGTCTTCTTCCTTCGGCAAGGGTTATCACACCATCCTCCCGGTTGGACAGTATGACAACCTGGTTCTCCCTTTTAGTTGGCGTTTTCTCCTCCGCCCTCCGCCGGGGGACTGCCCCTTCTCTGCCCCTGAGCAGAGGAGAGACATGGGAAGGCCCCCCCGCAGATGACGAGGGGTCAGCACGCCCTACCTTCTTTTTCTGCCGCTCTGGCGGCGTAGCCTTATCCGTCCTAACCCTCTTGCGTTCACTCTGAGATGAGGGGCCTGGCTGTTCTTCTGGACCTCCGGGCTTCCCATCCCTAACCGCAGCAGGAGCAGTGGGTAGGACAAAGGATCGCCTTTTGGCTTCCCTCTTGTCCTCCCTCCGCCCTCGCCTTCTTGCAAGAGAGCCACGAGGGGCCGCCGGCCTTTGGTTGCCGTTTCCTGGGATCACCTCCATGGTGGTGCTGGTCCCTGGCTGGCAGTGCATCGACTTCGGCGCAGAGGAACAGGCCTCAGGTGCGGCTGCTGGGGCACTTTGTGGTGCCTCCTGCAGTCCTTGCCCCCTTCTGGCCTCTCTTTCCTCCTTCCTTCTCCTCGTTCTTGACTTTCTTTTCTAGCCTCTTTTCTTTCCTCCGGGCCTCCCTGGTGGCTGAATCCATGGGAGCACATTCCTGTGCCTCCTCGGTTTCGCCCCCTGATTACCTCAGAAGTTCCTCCTCTCTTGACGACGAGCTGGGCGAGGCAAAGTTAGCCCCACCCACCTCCAGCGCAGAGTTAGGGTTCTCTGTATTTACTTCTGTCTTTTGTGGTACGTTTACGTTTTCTATTGTTTTTTTCTTCCATTTGGGATGTTTGTAATGTGTTTTCTCTGTGGTGATGTCTTTGCTCGGTACCATAAACTTCGCAGTACTCCAAGTCCCCGCCTCCACTATTAACCCATGGCCGAACGTTTGCTCCCAGTGAGAAGGTCTGGCAGCCGCAGGTGAAGCCCCCCGGAGCATGCAGCAGGGCCCTATCCAGGCGCCACCTGGCACTACTACACGCTCCGAGATTATACACTCGATGATAGGGCAGCCCCCTACACCGGCTAGGCAAGGGTGGGCCCCTGTACTGTCGAACGGCACCAGGTGTACCATCTCTAGCTTCTTTCACCGCTACCCCTCCAGGTTCCTCCTCATCTGGGGTCCAGCCTCTGAATTGCAAGCGGAAGAGTAGGGGAGTCAAATTGACCGCGCCCGAGCGTGTTGAAAGTATGTGTCCTAGCAGCAAAAAAGTTCTGCCATTTAAAAGAAACATGATGTGCCACAAGTGGCGCCCTCTAGTAGTGACGTCAAAATTAGAAACAAATTTGAATTTCACGCTCACAAAAATCCCTGATTTACAAATTTTATGTAAATATTTGGATTTTTTTAGAAGTTATCTACAAATATCGAAAATAAAATTTTAATTTTGACACCCTATATCTTTTTTGTTATGCGTCTTGGGTTATAGGTATGTTAGGTTAAATCGATTTACTTTTACCTAAGGAATCTGTGGTGTTATTTTTGTTACTTTATTTAAAATCACCCTGTATATTGGCATCAAACCATTGTCAGATGTTTTATCGTGTTTACTGTGGCTTCCTATAACTTGTGTATATATTTATTCCTTTCCTATTTTCGCTTTTGCGTCTCCTATTACTATTTTCATGTCATACTTTGGTATTTCATCATATTCCTTTTGTAACAATTCATACTTTCTATGTCTGCTTCCTCTGTCGGAGGATGAAATTAATATTTTGATACTTTCCTTTAATCCTTAAAGAACACAATCGATCCGAAACTGGTTTAAATTTCATTATTAACCTTTTTATATCTGGACTGGCTAGAAACCCTGTTCCCAAAACTCTGTTGTTCCCCCCATATAAATACATAGTCCTCTATTTCCGTAATTTCGTTTTCCTTTTGTTTTGTTTCTTGTAGAGCCACTATCTCAAATCTATATATAAAGCTGTTTACAGGCCTTTTAGGCCTAGAGCTGTGTTATTCTCCTCCACTCCATCCTGTCCTTCGCCTTTCTTTTCCAATCCGTTACATTTTTCTCCCTTAGATCTATTGCCACTGCCTCTCTCCATCGCTTCCTCGGTCTACCTCTTTTTTTCTTGTAGTTAGGTTTACTCCCTATTATTTTCTTAACTGCTCTTTCATCCTCCATACGTTCTAGATGCCCTAGCCACTGCACTCTCCTGGCTTTTACAAATTCGTCTATTGTTGGTGCCTGGTACATTGCATATATTTCCTCATTATTTCTCCTTACATAGCCTTCCTCTGTCCTCTTACCCCCTAGAATTCTTCTTAAGATCTTCCTTTCCCACCTTAAAAGGTTTTCTCTTGACTTCTTATTGAGCACCCAGGTTTCACTACCATACAGCGCTGTTGGTCTCAAAATTGTTTTATACATTCTAAATTTTACTCGTCTGGACAAATTTTTTGATTTCAATAAGTGGTTGACTGCTGCCGAACTTCTGTTTGCTGTTATTATTCTCCTATTTATTTCTTGTTCCTCATCACAGTTAGCTGTTATTAGCGCCCCCAAATACACATATTCTTGAACTTCTTCAAACTCCATCTTTCCATGCTCTGTTCTCAATTTAAATTTTGTATCCTTTTTTTGTTCTCCTATTCTCAGAAGCTTACTTTTCTCTTGATTTATCTGCAATCCCACTTTACTTGCTTCCTCCACAAGTTTTCTCGTTACTTCTTCTAATTCCCTACTATCTCTAGCAATAATGGCCACGTCATCTGCATAACTTACTATTTGGTGACTTTTAAACAATATGTGTCCTTCTCTGGTCAACTCACTATCTCTTATGACCTTTTCTAGTACTAAATTAAAAAGAAGCGTTGAGAGTGGGTCTCCTTGTCTCAGTCCTGTATCAATAGTAAAGCCTTCCGAACATTCACCTTTTATTCGTACTTTGGATTTAGTATTTTCTAAGGTCATTTTCAATAGCCTAATCAGTTTAGTTGGTATCCCAAATTGTTCCAGAATTTTACTTAGTTTATTCCTTTTGATCGAATCATATGCTTTCCTGAAGTCCACAAATAAAACCATTGCTTTAATCCTATACTCATGCATGTAGTCAGCATTTCCTTCACCATGAAGATTTGGTCCGTTGTTGACCTCCCCTTTCTAAAACCTGCTTGATACTCCCCTATTTGTAGTTCTGCTATAGGTTCTATTCTCTGCTTTATTAACGTTGCCATAATTGTATACCCTATATCTAACAATGATATACCCCTATAGTTTCTGCAGTCTGTTGCATCTTCCTTTTTTAAGATTGGTATAATCATAGCATCTCTCCAATCTTCAGGCATACATTCTCTTCTCCAGATCATTCGTATCATTTCGTATATTCTTTGTCTTAAATCCTCTCCTGCGTACTTAATGTTCTCTGCTGTTATTCCGTTTTTTCCTGGACTTTTGTTATTCTTTAAAGCTTCTATAATTATATCTGTTTCCTTTTTTGTAGGTTCTTCTACTTCCACTTCCTCTTCTCTTCCCGGTATCATCTCCTCGTGCACCTCTTCTTTCCTTACACTCTCTTCATTCAACATATCTGCAAAGTATTGCCTCCATCTTTCTCTCACTTCTGTTTCCTCTCCAATTAGATTGCCACTTTCATCTCTCACATATATTACTTCCTTCGTTATCTTTTTTCCCTTTTTTTATCTCTCTGTAGAAGTTACGTATTTCTTTCCTCTTATAATGTTGCTCTATTTCATCTATTTTCTTAACCTGCTCTGCTCTCTTCTTTTGTCTAAACACTTTCTTTGCCTTTTGTCTTTGTTCCCTGTATTTTTCTTTATCTTCCTCTTGTAGTGACTGAAGTGCTTTAATTCTTAGCTAATTTCTCTTCTCCGCCTCTCTTATACACTCCTCATCCCACCATCTTTTCCTCCCTGCAAACTCTTTTTTTGGTATTACTTTCTCACTTGCTGTTTGTATGACATTTTCGATCTTTATCCATTCTTCATTTATATCTGCTTCCAATATCCGTATGTTTTCTTGCAAACCTTTCCTTATCTCTTCTTCATACTTCTTTTGGGTTCTCTCATTTTGTAATGTCGCCATATCTAGTTGTCTTTTTTTCCTTTGTAATCCTTTTCTTTTAATATGTTTTTTTATCTTCAAATCTATCCTCACTAGATAGTGATCCGAGTCTATGTCTGCCCCTCTGCATGACCTAACATTTTTTATTAAGCTTCTGTGATTCTCATCTACCACATGATCAATTTGATTCGAATATGCTCCATCCGGAGAGGTCCAGGTCCCCTTATGTATGTCTTTTCTCTTAAAGAATGTGCTCATTATTTTCATTTTTTGTTCTTCTGCAAATTCCATCAATCTACGCCCATTGTCATTGCTCTCTAGGTGTTTACTTTCTGTCCCTACTATACTTTCATACATCCTTCCTCTCCCTATTTTTGCGTTTGCATCCCCTACCACCATTCTTACTGTGTTTTTATTCAGCTTTCCCTAATTTTCTTCTAGCTTCTCATAAAACTCATCTTTTTCTTCTTCTGTTTTTTCTTCTGTTGGCGCATATATATTTAATATCTCTATGTTTATTTCTTCTCTGATTTTAATCATACATAACCTATCTGGAATTGCTTCAAATTTAGAAATTTTATCACTCAAATTTTTATTTACTAAAAATGCTGTTCCGTATCGCCTTGTTTCGCCTCCGCTCGTAAAGAATAAATAATTTTCTAATTCCCATGTGTCCGTCTCCTTTATATGCGTCTCCTGTATCGCTATTATATCCATTTTGAATCTATTTGCCTCTCTTTCTAGGATTTTTAATGATCCTTCCTTATTTAACCCTCTTACATTCCATGTTCCCATTCTCACTCCTCTTTTTTGATTTGTGTCTTCTTGCTTTCCGTCTTTTTCTGTCTTCCCTCTCTCCGTCCTTCTAGCTTCGTTCTGTATTTTTTGCTTTCTGTTCCTGGTTCTATTTATGTCGTTTCCTTTTCTCATAACCGTGTCCATTGCCAGCGATCTTTCTTTTATGCTAAGTGATATATTTAGTTTTTTGCTTCCTTTTTTTGTAGCCTGCTTGCATCATTCCAAACCTCATTATCAATTACGAGTTTTTGATATCCTACTTTTGCTACCTTTCCTTCCATCCTTACTTATTTGGCTTTCATTCTTAGTTTCCTTTGAATTTCCCTTTCTTTTTTGCTCATATCATCGTTAATATAGACTTTGGCAGCTCCTATCTCCTTTAATTTACTTTTATTTTTCATTATCCTTATCTTGTCCTCGAAGTTTTTTAATTCTACTAAACATACATTAACTCCTATTTTCGTTACCCCTTCTGTACCAATCTCCATATGCATTGACTTTCTTATAAACTCTTCTATCTGTCCTTTTAGCTCATTCTGATCTAAATGTTCTCTAATTTGTAGGCCTTGAACCACTATATTTTTCTTCCTTTTTTCTTTGTCTATACTCTCTACTCTTTCTTCTACCTCTCTCATCTTATCCCTAAGCGCCTTATTTTCCTGCCTCATGTCCTCAATCTCTCCTCTGAGTTGTCTTATCTCCTCTCTTTCTTCTCTTCTCACCTCTTTTACTTCCTGTGTTAAGCATTCCAACATTCGCAGCACCTTTTCCATGTTGTACTCCATATCACCTTTCTTTACTGGCGATCGTGCTAGTTTTTTGCTGCAACTGAATACCTCAGCTACTTCTTCCATACTTCTCTTTTCTTTCCCTCATCTGTTCCACTGGCATCACTTTCTGTTTCTATTTCAATCTCTTCCTTTCTTCGCTCGGGTGTCCTTGTTACCCTTTTACTGACCACCGGTTTTTCAGTTTTCCTTAACATTCCGTTTTTTTTATTTCCGACACTACTGGTTGCCTATCTCCCCAGGTATTTTCTTCTGCAATACGTCTCTGCACTACTGGTTGCCTACCTAACGCGCGTGACAGAGTTGTCCTCGTCGACCGATCGGAGACTGTCAATCTCTGTAAGCAACACTGAACCTTATTGATGACCTACTTTCACTAACCTCCGAAAAATTTCTGTCTTTCTTTTACTTTTACTCTGTTATTTCCAAATTTTCTTATTCGACTGCTTGCCCCCTTTTCTGCACCACCAAAACTCACACTATTTGTATCCCAAAAATAACTCGGCACGGTTCAAATTGGACTTTAATGCCGGAGCACCTTTGCGACACGTACATGCACTAAAGCGATCTCAAATCTATGCTTTCTAATTTTACCTATAAGCTGTTTCATATCACCTAACTCATTTAGCCCTCTGACATTCCAGTAGCGGGACTCCTGAAATCTCGATGTCGTGTTATCGATATCGAGATTATTTCGATGTCGATCTCGATTCATCCGTATCGAAATATAATTTGGTACTCTTGAAGCGCATCGAAATGATACTCGGGTATATTCGGCAAATCCAGTGTAATGTGAAACAAATTACCAGCGTTACCAACTGCCTTCACTCAGCGGCAATTTATATCTCTGTCTAACATACGGGCTTTAGTTATATATCTCTTTCTATGCCCCAGTCCCGCTGTTTGTGTGAATTTAAAAATGAATGTATATGAACAAATAAATAAATAAACAAAAGCTGCTTTATATTTGTTGTTTAATATATTAATAATAATTACCACAGTTTGTGCTATTTTACATAATATTTGCATTGCTGGTGGACAACAATGGGATCAAAACTTGATTATTGAAGAGCCTAATAGAGAAGCTGTACAAATTATCGCAGAACCAATTGAGATATTAAATGAAGGCCGAGCCATTCGGAATAGAATTATTCAACACTATTTTAGATAAATTTAATTGATAGTATACTTACCTACTTTTTTCTGATAATTTATTGGCTTAATAATGAAACAATCATTTTAAAATTTATCTTTTAAGTAATTTTAATAGTGTCACTTTTTACTTTTTGTAAATTCATTTTAGTAAATAATGTTTATATAAATATATAAAAACTGCATCAATAAAAAAATTATATTAATAAAAATATATTTATTATTACACTCATACACACTATACATTACAATATAAACATATAATGCTCATTCTTGTTTATTTAAAATCTTTATAATGGCATCAGTTAATCGTTCAATATTATTGTTCTCTAGTAATATATACAAAATCATTAATAACCTAACACAGTATAGCCTTACCACTTCAGCAAAAGATAAAATAAATAAGTATATACTTGTAAACATTTCCTAGTCTTTACTAAAAATTTACGAGACACATTTATATTCCTCTTCCAAAACCACTTAAAAATTATTTGTAGGATAAACAAATAAGTTCACAGTTCATTTCATACTTATAGGTTACATACGTTATTTAAGTCAAAATAAATAATTTTACACGTACGCGCACGGTCACTACGGTGATGTTAAAAAGAAACACCAAATCCAATACATGTGTTAGAAGAAGAAAACAAATCATTTCGGCTAGCCAAGCCTCGTCGAAATCATTTCGATTCGAATGGACAGATTTTCGACATTATTTCGATGGTAAAATTTTCAAGAGTACCAATATATCGATATCATTTCGATCTCGATCAAAAATGATCGAATCGAGATTTCGGGAGGCCCTACACAGGTTCCTAGTTTTAGTTTCATTTTGCCCTTTTCCTTGTTTCGACAACTTATTTTATTTCTTCTGCTCTGCAAACAATATAAATTTTCTATAGTTATACACTCTGAATAATTTAGAAAAGTTGGCATCTATTACTTAAGTTATATACCATCACCGTGCAAAAGTGTTTTTCCTAATATCCAAGTGCATTTCTGAAGAAATTTGTAAGTACATTCCAGCAATTGCTTATCATCCTTGTGCCGCAAAAAGTAAGACATGCCCAGTTTTTGTTCTAACTGCTCCAAGGCGGTGGGCGATCGCGACTCGGCTTTGCAGTGCGATGGCTGTAAACGGTCTCTACATATGGAGTGTACGGGACTTTCATCCACTGATTGTGTTACCAGGCAGAAGGTCCGCGGCTTGAGCATTTTGTGCAATGCTTGCACCTCTAATTTAAGCACTTTTGCCGATTTTAAAAAGATTATTCATGAACTTAAGTCGGATATTTAGGAAACAATTGGCGCTTTAAAAACAGACATGTTGAAAACAATTGATAATTACAATACACTGTTCTCTGCTGAAATTGTCTCCTTGACTAACAAACTATCAAACGTAGAATCTCTCAATTATGTTGAAATTACTGATAATATTGCAAATGAAACTGTAAAACGTATATCTCGCGCTAAGAATGTATTTATAAGAGGTGTACCTGAACCGGCAGGTGACACACAGAGTAAAAAATGACAGTGATCGACGCATAATTGAGAAGGCGTTGAATGCGGTCACTTGTTCGGCTGAGCCCGTTTCGCTTTATCGAGTTGGTAAACCCAATCAACGTTTCCCCCGTATGCTGAAACGGACGCTAAATACATTCTCAAGAATAAAAAGCGGCTCTTGGATCATACTTCTACCAGAACATTTACTATTATAGATGATAAAACTCCCATTCAGCAACAGTACCTTAAACAACTACGAGCTGAACTAGATACTCGTTTAAAAATGGGGAAAAAGATCTGACCATTAAATACGTTCACGGCTCTCCAAAAATTGTGTCGTTTCGCCAATAATTCCTCTGTTTTCCGCAATTATTCTCTGGTTCATTTCACCGACTGGTGTTTTCTTTATACTAACTTAGACTCCATAATGGCTAAATACAATGAATTATTAGCTACTGTGCATTTGTTAAAGCCTGACATAATTCTTATAAGTGAAACTTGGCTTAAACCATCAATTCCAGATTCGCTGGTAAATGTCGACAGGTATACAATTTTTCGTGCTGACAGAGAGGATCGAGCTGGAAGGGGTGTCTGCATATACCTGTCCAATGATATAATTAAAAACTTCTCTACATCTGTAATTGATAAGTCAGTTCCAAATATAGACATATTGTGTCTTGAAATCAAAAAATACTCTATAGTGACTCACATCACTTGTATTTATCGACCAGGTGACACCATGCTTGAAGATAACATCGCTTTGCTGGAAAAACTCGAAGAATTGTCTCTCCTGGAAAATTCAGTTATTGTTGGAGATTTTAATTTCCCTGATATATCGTGGCCAATATCCAATATTCCTAACAATATCAATCCTAAAAGCCTCTTTATGGGATTCATTCAGAGTTCAAATTTAATACAGTTAATAAAGGAGCCCACTCGCTTTCGTGTGAATAACGAACCGTCACTTCTTGACCTTGTTTTTGTCAATGATGAACAGCTTGTTTCGTCGATAGAAGTTTCTTCCCCTTTTGTAATATCCGATCACGCAGTGGTCACAGGACATATTCAGATGAATTTACTACCATCTCACAGTTATTCCAATTATCGCAATTACGATGTTACCGATTTTGCAAAAATGAATCACTTTTTCTCATTAACTTTTGGGACTACGTTCTGGGTGACAACTGTTTAACAATGTGGGATAGCTTTCACAGAGTGGTGACCGAATGTTTACGTGATAATACCACGCAACGTAAGGTTTATCGCAACAGTTTGAAACTCTGGATTAGCTTCGAAGTTTTGTAGATAATAAATCTGTTGAGAAGGTATAAGCAGGCTCTAATCAGTATGATGATTTTTTGTAACTTCTGCCTACAACCCGCCAGACATATGAAGAGTCAATAGGAAGTAGCAGCAATAGCAAAAAAATCTTCAAATACATTCGGTCTACTCTCTCCTCTAAGATGGCAATACCTTTACTTCAAAAGTCCGACGGACGCCTGTGTACATCTAATGTCGAAACTGCTGAAAATCTAGCTAAGTGTTTCTCAGGAGCTTTTACCAATGAACCGTTACACAATAACCTTCCCCAACCAATTACGCCACGTACTCAACTCTCGCTCTATGACATTCACTTCTCGGCGGATGAAATAAAAGCTCGTCTATTGGACCTCCGTAGCGACTCCTTTCCTCCTGAAGAAATGTGCGGAATCGATATCCCACCCCTTGGCCAAATTAATGAACGCCTGTTTTGAGGAGGGCTATGTACCTCCGATGTGGAAAATTGCCTCTGTTACGCCCATATTTAAGAAGGGAAATAAGCTTGATGCGAATAATTATCGTCCTATTAGTTTGCTACCGGTTGTCTGCAAGGTAATGGAATCGATTATCGGTGAACAAATGAGCCAGTTCATGCTAGATAGGAATATTATCCCTGCGCAGCAGCACGGTTTTGTCAATGGTCGCTCAACCCTAGCCAACTTACAGCATTGTACCAACGCCTGGACTAAAGCCCTTGACGAGAAACATCCTATGGACATAATATATCTTGACTTCTCTAGGGCTTTCGACAGAGTCCCCCGTCGCAGACTGTTGCACAAATTGGATCACTTTGGTTTTCGAGGCAAACTCTGTTCATGGATAGCTGATTTTTTGGACAATAGACATTTCAAAGTTCGAGTCGGCCAGGCCTTTTCCGATATTTGGCCAGTGACCAGTGGAGTTCCTCAGGGCTCGGTTCTTGGCCCCTGTTATTTGTTATATATGTAAGCGATATACCATATCATCTGTCAAGCTCTTTGTCATTCTACGCTGACGATACGAAATTATATGCTAATCCATCTAGCAATTATTTAAGTCTTCAAAGAGATCTGGATTTCCTGACGGTGTGGTGCAACGATTGGCTGCTTCCGTTGAATACTGATAAGTGTGTTGTTCTCCACCTGGGCAAAAACAATCAAAACTTTTCATACTCCATTCAGTCAGTCGCTAAGGAGCGTATTATCACATAACGATCTCGGACTCACAGTGAACATTAATCTAACGTGGAGTGATCATATCGCCGCAGTGTGCAAACGTGCCAACGCTAGACTGTTTCTGTTACAAAAATCGTTCTCCAAATTGTCGTTTGATACGTGTTGCCGACTGTACAAATCGTATGTTCGTCCGATTCTCGAATACGCCGGTCCAGTATGGTACCCTGAACTTGTTCGCGACCGAGAAATGTTGGAGAAAGTTCAACGCCGTGCCACCAGACTTTGTTTTGGCCCTGTTAGGCCGTCATATGAAGAGAGATTGGACTTAGCCAATCTTACAACGTTTCAGCAACGACGTCTCAGAGGCGACCTGATTCTAACGTTCCGAATTTTGAAGTACAACTTTGGCGGCCTAGCTTCAATTTATCTACTCAACACAGATGCCCGCCTGCGCGGTCACCAATATAAACTAAAAAAGGAATCATTCAACACACGGGCTAGACAGTATTTTCTTAGGAACAGGAACTTTGACTTTTGGAATAATCTGCCCCATGATGTATTAGATGCTCAATCAATTAACTCTTTTAAAAATAAGATTGACAATTATATGATCGCTTTTCGCTAGATTGGCTTCTCGATTGAATTTTGTGCATTTGTCCTTTTGCTACTATTTGTAAGTTTCAGTGTTTATTTGTCATTTTGCTACTGTTTGTCAGTTCTCACACCGCTTAATTGTAAATTTAATTTAATTGTATGTACTTACTTGTCACAGGCATATTATTTGTTGTTTTTTTTCTTGTAATGGGCATAATAGTACTTTGTCCTCAGCCCTTATTGAATTTTTAATAATAATAATAATAATAATAATTTCCTCCTTCCCTTTTATTTTCATTTCCCTTCATATTTCTCATATACCTTCCGTCTTGCTTTTTTCTTGTGTTTTCTTGAATAATTACCGTATTCCTTTCCTTTGTCTTTGTCTGGTCCATTTCTTTATTATTCCCCATCCTTTTTGTACCTAATTAGTTTCTTTGTTACTTCTAGCTTTTCTCTATCCTTGTTCCATTTCCACTGTTGCTCTCCTATATAAATTTTATATATCCAACTACACTCTCAATTGAATAAAAAATTACAAATACCTATATTTGTTTTTCTTCTTTCCCATTACTTACGTTTTTTTACATATTTGTATTTTCGTGTTACCACAGAGTACCTAATAGTTACTAAGTACATATATTAAATGCATTTTCGATATTGCATTTTAAATATATTTTAATAAAAATTAATCGTACAGAACTAGGTAGATTTATAATATACATTCAAAATTTTTTAAGCTTAAAACTGATTTTCTATATATAGTCAAAAAATTTCATCACAAAACGAAATAAACGCAAAATTATAATTTAGGTTGTCACTGTTCATAAATATATCAAGAAATGCTACAGAAATATCCGAAAAAAGTCATTATAACTTAAAAATTAGGAAACAAACTATCCTTGCACTCAATATGAAAATCAATCTTCACAAAGATGACGTCACGCGAATTAGGATTGTTGAATCCATAGAAAAAGATAAATAGAGAACGTGCTTAAAGATGCGCGAAGTGGTCATCGTGTGCTTTCCGATATTTTTAGCTATGTTGAAGCCGGTAAATTTAAATTTGTAAACAAACATTGTTGATACTGGTTTATTTGCCTGATAGGTAAATAATCATCGCTACACGACAAATATTTTTAGCATTGTACATCTTTATATTGTATGTAATTTTTTCAAGTTGCTTTTAAATAATTTCCTTTGTTTTGCATAATAAAGGTCGAATTAATTAATACTTGAATATTTAACAGTCTCAATAAAATAATTATCAAAAGGGTTAGCGTATACATATGTATAGTGCAATTTTAATAAAAGATTTTGGAAAATTAAAAACATTTTATGTAAGTAAACGCAATGATTACGTTACTTTATTTTTTGGTTCATAATACCTGTTCACATTTATCGAATTAATACCTGATGTCTTGTGTGTGAAATTTATCTGATTTATATTTCTTCTTGATGAAGTCATAAGCCATTTTTTCTTTTACATGCATGGCTGAATTTATTGAATGCCGATTTAACTCGCATGTCAGGCTTATCCGATGGATTTAATAGGTATATATACACTCATGTCTAGTTAACTAAATCATATAGGTGATTAATGTTCTAACTTATCGATTTCATTAGATGTATGCACCACGTCTAGGAATGAACTACTTCTTTAAAATGTTACGAATATGCTTGTGATTCCACCATATGTCACTAATAAGACACTAGAAAGTAATTAACCTTCCAGTGATAACGTTCGGTCTCACAGACCGACTCAATATGTTTTTTTCCTAGTGTGGCACATCTTTGATGGTGGGGGAGTGGGCGCTAGAGTACCTTCCCGTAATATGTTAACGGACATTAGAATGCAATATTAGGTCATATCGTGCGGGTATTGCTAATCGATCGCATATTACGGTGTACGAGACCGACGTTATCACTCGTGGAATAAAATATTCTACGGACTAGGTAAGATGTAATTTTATTTTTTGTGTTATTTACATTTAAAATATTGTTTTTTTCTTCAGGAAAATGTCCTACGAGAAGGAACAAGGTAGACTGTTACAGTTGATGAACGAAACTGAGCCATAGGTTACCGAATACGATGACTCTGAAGATGATGACGAAATAGACAACATTGAAATATTTGACGAAGACACGGCTTCAGAACAAGATCTCTCAGATGCTGACGAAGATCCTGTTACTTTTAATGAACCCTATTTCCCTGGAAAAGACGGTACAACGAAGTCGAACAAACATTTTCCCACAAGAAACGTGAGTACCCGTTCAGACAACATAATCACTCATTTACCAGGAGTAAAAGGCGAAGCCAAAAAGCTAAAAACCCCAACAGATATTTGGCAATGCTTTATAGATGACTATGTTTTCAATATTATTGTTGAAAATACTAATAAGTTTATAAAAGCCGGCAACTACCCAGTTTCGAACAGAACTGCAGGCCTTCCGGATAAAATATAAATAAAAGCTCTGCTAGGGTTGCTGTACTTGTCAGGCGTGAGGAAGACGAATCACGTAAATGCATCGGATCTGTGGAAGAAAAATGGAACAGCCATCGAAATGTTTTGTCTAACCATGTCTTTACAAAGATTTAGAATTTGGCTTAGACATCTGAGATTCGATGAAGTGACACGCCTCGAAAGAAAGAAACTCGACAAGTTATGTCCTATTAGAGAACTATTTGACAGGTTTAATTCGAACTGCCAAAAACACTATTCTATGTCAGAGTACGTCACCATAGATGAAAAATTGGAAGCATTTAGGGGTTGTTGTGGTTTTCAGGTTTATATTCCAAGCAAACCCAATAAATATGGGATCAAGATTTTTTCCCTTGCTGATGCAAAAATGTTTTACACCACAAATATGGAGGTGTATGTTGGAGCACAACCCAATGGACCGTATAATGTAGCTAATAGTCCATCCGCTGTAGTAGAAAGATTATGCAAACCAATTTCAGGCACAAAAAGGAATTTGACCATTGACAATTGGTTTACCAGTAAAGAACTAGCAGACTCTTTGCTCAAGAATCACAAACTTACAGTAGTTGGAACTCTAAGAAAAAACAAACGTCAATTGCCAAGCGAGTTTGTCCAAGGAAAACGTCCAATTTCTTCGTCTATGTTTGGATTTCAGGAAAATTGTACGTTGGTCTCGTTTATCCCTAAACAAAACAAAAATGTCTTACTATTATCGACACTGCATCATGATGATTGTATAGATCCACAAACTGGAAAACCTGAAATAATAATGCTATACAATTCTACAAAAGGTGGGGTGGATGTAGTAGACAAACTTTGTGCTAGTTATAATGCAGTCCGAGCAACAAGAAGATGGCCCATGGTAATTTTTTATAGTGTTCTAAATGTGGCTGTCATAAATGCCTATGTAATTTTTCTTGCAAATAATAATTCATCCAAATCGCCTCGCAGTCAGTTTTTAGAAGAATTAGCGCTATCTTTGTTAGAGGAACATTTGCGAAGAAAAGCATTGAACAAACGTCTTCCAAAATTAATGCGACTTAAAATTAATGAACTTCTAAACTTGCCTGAAGAGAATGTTCCAGAGGAGAGAAACAATGTTCCTGGCAGATGTTCTTATTGTTCATCAAAGAAAAACCGAAAAACTAAATATAGTTGCAAAAAATGCGGAAAATTTATATGCTTAGAGCATTGTATAATGGTTTGTCATGATTGTTTTGATCAACATGAAATGGACTCTGATGAAATGGACATCGATTAATTACATTTGTAACTTTTGTGCCATATTTTCTATAGTTTAGTAATTTTTATTTTTATGTTTTTTCTTTGATAAAGTATACTAAAAATAGTTTTTAGATACATAGTCACAATTTATTTTTGATTATTACTTAAGAAGTTTTTAGATATTTTTGTCTACTCTACTTTTATTTTATTGTTTTCATACGGTGTATTTACCCAAGTGAATAAAGTTTTGGTTACAGTTTTTTCTTATTTTCTTGAATATTTTCTATTTCCAATGTTTAAAAATACCTAGAGAACGGTTTTTTTGGGGTTAACATTACTATCGGTCAGTCAGACCGACTTTATCACTCGTGTTGCAAGTTTGCACGTTATCACTGAAGGGTTAATAATCATTTATTATAATTTTAATTATTTGTTTGACTGCAAGATTTATTTATACATATAAATTACAGAGGGCAGTTCAAATATACAACAGATTACAACAATTAACTTATCATATTACTTGAACCACCTTGTGGCAAACACCCCACTCTAGAGTGAAAATGAGTTAACCATCTATTATGAGCTCCGAACTGTGAACCGATTTCCTTCTTTCCACCACTTCTTTCTTGATAACTCTTTCGTGCAGTACACTAGCACACTCGTTACATCTTTTCTTAACGTTGTCAAGAACTCTTTTTCTTTACTTTCCTGTGCTTAAACTGAAATAGAAATAAAAAAATGTCTGACATATTTTATTTGTTTTAAGTAAATATAAAATATACCTATAAATGTATACAGAACGAATAAAAGTTTCTCAGTCTCTTTTGTTTCGTACTACTGGATACTCGTACACTACCAGATGACGTATACTAGGAGGGAACTCAGCTAATACAAGTTTTCTAAAAAGTATTAAATATATAAATATTTTTTAGAAAGATGTTTTAAGCTAATATATATCAAATCTCCTACAATTCCTTGCTCATTTTAGTTTTAAGATATTTGTCCTTATTCGATTTTAAAAATAATTATTAGAATATCCAACATTAAATTTATACCTATGTTGAATTTACATACAAGCTTTTTGCAGCTTTAGAAACATTGATAGGAATTGTAGGAGATTTGATATATATTAGCTTAAAATACATTTCTAAAACAATAAAAAATAATTATTTATAATATTAGTACATATACCCAATAAAAATTTTCATTTTCGTTGAGAACTGGCGCAAAGTCGTGATTTGTAAAATCGTAAATTAAGAAATTCAGTGACTTACCTTATAAATGTCAGGAAACGATAATATCGCAAATTGCTCCTATTCCGGGTATTTAACAATTTTCCGTATTATTTTGTATATTCAATAGTAAGACAAAATAACATCACTAAAAATATTCCAGTATACTCGTACATCGAGTCATTGGTTATTTGTCGAAATAATGGAAATATTTATTCTTTGTAAAATTGTAAAATTCAAATTCGTCCGTGAAACATTTTTTACACATAAATAGCCTGTTCAAGTATTTGTTAATATCATCCGTGTTTGTTTTTCCAGTTAAACCTTTTTACTTTACAATATTATTAATAATTTATGCTTCTGTACATTAAGCTCTTCAATACAAATTGCTCATTTTAGTTTTAAGATATTTGTCCTTATTCGATTTTAAAAATAATTATTAGGATATCCAACATTAAATTTATACCTATGTTGAATTTACATACAAGCTTTTTGCAGCTTTAGAAACATTGTTAAAGCTTGTGGAAACTACACTATAATATAATTAATAATAATAATAAATAATAATATCTCTACCCCTCATTCTAATCACGAGGATTAGCCCAGAAGTCGAAGACTTGTGCGGGAGAGGGGGCGGCATATTATTATTAAGTAGGCCGCATTTGCGCCCAGGAACGACTTACGTTGGTAGGCCCTAACCACCATTCAGTGCAGGAATGAGGGAAACCTGGAAAACCTCATTAATTAAGGGGGTAGTTAAATGCCAACCGGTATCAATCTGTCACATTGACCTAAGTCAGCATTCTTCCACCCTACCATACCCGCAGAGAGGGTGCCAATCTCTCCACGAATATAGCTTATATACGGCCTACCGGCTGCAGGGGTCGAACCCACAGCAATCCAGTCACCTCGATTCAAGTACTGACGCCTTAAACCGCGCGGCCACTGACCGATCTAATTATGAAATAACATTGACTTACGAACCGTATGTTGCGAGTAAAGATGTATTTTTGGCAACGCTGTTCAGTAATAAATGGTACAGATTACTGATTCTCATCTGCTTTATTTATTGCATTAAGGTTTCCACCGTCCGGGACCAGCACTTCCCTGGATCTTATTTATCACGTGCAAAATTCTGTAGAGAATTATGTACTTCACTTGGAAATTAAGAAGTTCACTTGTGAAATAATACCTTTATTTAATATAATTGTAAGTGTAATAGTAGCTTATACTCAGTTAAACTCTTGTTTCAACTCTGTCGATGAGGGATCATGTTTTAGTATTTATAGGATCCCTTATCCCGTACAAGTTGAATAGTTGATAAGGAAGAGAACTGTTCGTCCTTATATTATGGTTTAATTCTACAGGGGTGTGCTCGTATTCGTGTTCATATTCGTATTCATAAGGGATGTATTCGTGTTCGTATACGTGTACATATTTGTGTTCATAAGGGATGTATTTGTGTTCGTACTCATATTCTACGGGGGTGTATTCGTATTCGGGATAACCGGAAAATTTTCATTGTCTTCCTCTTCTTCATTTCCTTGGGTTTGATCGTTATCAAAGGAATATAATGCAGAGTCTTAAATGCTCTGAATATTCATCGTTTTGATCGATAAGGGTATCTTCCGTTTCGTTATAGTTTAAATTGGTTTTAATTGAGGATATACCGGACATAGGTGTAGGTTTGGGTTGTTCATTTCTTTGCCCAAAAGTTTGTTGATTTGGATTATTTTGCATGGATTGTCTAAACCAGGTTTCTGGTTGTTGCGATTGGCAAAATTGTTGGAAGGGTTGCTGGAAAGGTTTTTGTTGGAAATGTTGTTGTTGGAAGGGTTGTTGAAGGGGTTTTGAACGAAAGTATTGGAAAGATTCATGTTGGGGTTGTTGGGATTGCTGACGAAATTGTGGGTATGATTGTTGGTTATCCTTTTTAGGATTATGTTTGACAGAGCGTTTGTATTTTTGGAATTGTTCTTCTTTAGTAACGAAGGAAATGGCGTCTTCTAAGTTTGTAATTTCTTTTGTACGTACTATTTGTTGGAAATTAAATGGAAGGACTTCGTCTCAATTTTTCAGACTTCACTCATAGCCTTTTTATGTTCTAGTGGTTCAGGGCTATGTCTTAATTTTGACATTAATATTGATTGACTTTCTAAAATTCTGTTACTAAAGTTATTTAATGATTCCTTTTTTGCGTCAAATTGCAAATGTAATAAATCTTGTTCTAAAGTATCTGTATCGCGAGGGTCGCCAAAAGTCTGTAGTAAAATTTGTTTCATGCTAGCCCATGAATTGATTTCTAGTCTTCTTGAGACATTTATTCGCGCTTGACCTTTCAACTTATTTTTTATTGCTTGTAACAAAAAGTTATTTTGTACCTCATTGTTAGTTACTGCGTAATTACTTATTAATTCATCACAGGCTTCAATGAATTCGTTTAAAAAGGATGGTGATCCTCAGCAACTGATAGTTTAAGCTTGAAGTAGTCATTATAATTTCTTCTAGAGAATCTAATAAGTCTTAGTGACGTAGCGTAGGTTCAGTGAACAAAGTTAAGTATTTCAAACTAGATTTTTTTAATAAAAAGATTAAATAATTTTTAATAAATTAAAACAATAAAAAGTAAATAAAAAACAATCTGATCATAAACATGTAAATAATAAACAGATACGAACAATATTTGTTACAAAAATGACAAAAATAAAATTAAAACTTAGTTGCAGGTGAACCATAATGTAGGGTGCTGTAGGAGATTTAATTCATTGACCGCGTTGCCAAATTTTGGCGAATAGAGTGATTGCAGGTTTGTAGTGACACATTACCTATATGACCTAACCAACCCATGGGAGGGGTTATGAACCCCGCCCCCCGTGGTTATGCCACTGTATATATATATAGTGGAAGAGGTTCACTTAACTGGTAAGTTAAGGAATAGACTTGAAAAATTAATTAATCTAGGTATAGCAGTCACATAGGCAAGAAAGAAAGAAAACTCCTTATTTCTAGTCAAGCCTTTATTGCTTCTTCATCAGGAAACTACAAAAACCTACAATAATTATCAAAAAATATAAAAGGAAAAGTTAAAGGGTTAAAGGTTAAAAGAATGAGATTAATAAAAATGCAATGGAACCATCCATCAAAACAGAAAAATTAAAAAAAAAACATTGGTACAATGCCACAACTTCTTACATAACTTATAATATTCAAACAAACTATTAAAAAACTGGCCAATAAGTCAGGATGAACACAAATTACTCAAAATTCTCTGAGCGCAACAGGTGGTCAAGGAAGTAAAGTTAGGTTAGAACACAGTATACTAAGCAATCAGTACGAAATCTTAGACAATTTATGAATGAAATACGTCTGGCAGTTTTTAAATACCCCCACTCTAGAAAAAGTCGCCAAGAATATGGCGGATTCCACAGAACATACGAAAAAATAGGTAATAATTTCACGTAAACATAACCAAAGTTGTTTCGTAGTTATAATACTTTGCATTAATTCTTAATTAACTGTTGTAATCCAGTGTAGTTTCATATAAATTGAAGTATTGATTGAGAAATTATAGTAATAACTGTCAGTCGCCAACAACATGGCGGATTTTTGGAAGACGCGGGAAAGCTGAGTTTCCCTACTATTGCTTAGTATACTGTGGGTTAGAACAAACAAAAAATCTTAAACCAATGAAAAGAGTTGAATCAGCTACAGGCTGACCATCTCAAAAATAGAATAATTGAAAAATACACCAATGCCAACCTAACAAATTTGTTGGCATTACTACCAAAATTGAATAAGAAAAGAGCAGAATTATGGAGACCGTCCGAAACCCAATACCTTACAAGAAAAATCCACAAAGGGGAATCCGAAATCAGATGTCACAAGAACTTTCAAAACTTGCTTATACTGACCTCTACATTGTTTTAAGGACGTTATAGGAGAATGCCAAATAATCATATGTGTAAGTTTTAACATTTTTTGTACTTCCGCAATATATTACACAGAGGGCAGCACACAGAAGCTGTTGCTGTATATTTATTATATCGCACAATATATAATGTGGTTTTTGTGACATCCTGCAATATACGTAACTTACGCTTTCTATCGCGCTTGTAACATCCACATCATTTTCATAGTGCACTGCGATTTGACAACGCTGTAGACACTATACAGAGTGTTTCAAAACAAAGGCGAAAAATTTCAGGGGGTGATTCCTTGTGGAAAATAAAGGGTAGTTTGTTATATAAACGTTGGGTCACGACTGAACCATTAGGGAGATATAGCGTTGCAAAGATGGCAGAAAAAAGTGGCAAAGCGTGGGAATGGTAAAATTTTATGGAAGTGTTCAAAAGACACTTGTAACATATTTTTTCACTTTTTGAAAATAATTGGAAAGGGTTGAAATAAACTACCCCTTTCAGTTTTTTTAACTATACTTTCAAAAAACTTCCTTAACGACGTAGAAAAAAATAAATTAGGTTAAGCCGATTCATTTAGAAACTGTTTTCTCTCTTGTATTTATTTGATAAAATTAACTGTTTTGACGTTAAAAAATAAAATGTAAAGTATTGCACGTCGGGAAGAGGCAGTTTTACTACACCCATTATTAGGAAAAACTAGATAGCAAATGGTTTGTACTATTTTAACATTTTGAGAGTGGTTTACGGGATAATTTGCCTTTTGTTGTGTGATGTGTTTGATTGCGGAGTACGTTGGGATTCAATACTAAGTTAATACAACAAAAATAGTTATTTTCACAAAAGCAGAAATGACAGACATGCACTTTCTGTAGATATTTTACTTACAAACATTTTTGACATTAACCTACCTTACATCGGATAAAGTGTGATTTAAATATGTTAGTTATTAAGAAGCCAACTAATTATTTAGACTAAACAACAATATAACAATTTCGTACAGAGAAGCAAATGAATTTTTATAATAAGTGTTCAAAATGCATACCTTGCGATGTGATACATGCATTTACCCTGCGTAACATTGACTCTTAAAGAATAGTTAAAAAAACTGTAAGGGGTAGTTTATTTCAACCCTTTCCAATTATTTTCAAAAAGTGAAAAAATATGTCACAAGTGTCTTATTTAATTAATCTTTATTTTTTTCAGAAGTGTGGCAAAAACTAAAGAAAAACTAAAATTATGCCACAAATAAATAGCTTCAGACAATGTCTTTTGATGATGGTAACACTTTCAAAAAATTTTACCACTCCCACGCCATCTTTGCAACGCGATATCTCCCTAATGGTTGACTTGTGACCCAACGTTTATATAACAAACTATCTTTTATTTTCAACAAGGAATCCCTTCCTGAAATTTTTCGCCTTTATTAAAATAGTAAGAACATATTTTATGAGCGCCAATATTATGTTTCTTTTTAATTAATTTCAGTAATAATTTACTCAAAATACTAACTGTATACTTTTAATATTTTTTTGTTCAATTGTACATTAAGGTTATAGTACACGTAATTTGTGATATGTTTCCTTTATATACCATATTCGATACCACTTATTTTTCGATCTACAGGGTGTTAAAACTTTTAATAAAAAATGCAAATTTATTAATATTGCTGAAACCGCAATATTTTTAACGAAATTTTGCAGGCTGTGAGTGTTAACGACAATACATGTTTTGCAATAAAAATATTGTTTTCAGTTTCGCCAGTCGTATACGCACGGCGTATGCCGGCAGGGGCGTCTCTGGATATTTTTAAAGAAAAAATGATTGGTCACTGATTTTTCTTATAATAAAATTATTTTCTAATTTCTTGTTCAATGAACATAAATGGTCTCTTCTTTTTTTCTTACGACTCACTATTTTCGAGTAAAAAAATTAAATTTGATTTATTGCATGGCATGGAAGTCCTGTTTCAATGATTTGAAAAATACCAGAAATTATGCACATAGTTCTTTTGTACCAATTTTATTACAAAAAAATTATTACTACTCGCAGTAAACATCATTACTTTACTAAGTCATAATCATAACTAAGTGCATAATTTCTGCTATTTTTAAAATTATTGAAACCGGATTATAAATTGACTATAATTTTTTTCCTGGAAAATGGTGTCGTAAGAAAAAAGTCGAGACATTTTCACTTCTAAATTAAACAATGAATTAAAAAATAATTTTTATTTTAATAGAAATCAGTGTTGGATATTTTTTTTTCTTTAAAAATATCCAGCAGCGGCGTCCGGTGAGACTTCTGGTATGTCATATCTCAATAACCAGACATGGAACCCAAACCAAACATTAGGATATTATGTACTGTGGCCATATAGACAACTTTTTTATTCATAAATTTCCAATTGTCGTCTCTAATCTTTCTGAAATATATTTTTTCACATATTAGATGTAACTTTGTCGAGTTATTTAAAATTTTATTAAAAACTTATTAGTTCGTTAGTTTTTATTAAAATTAAAAAATAAATAATTCACTAAAATTAAAGAAACCGATTTGGATATTCCTAGGTTTGGTAGAAATTTTTTTTTAACTTTTTTTGCTAACTGCAAAAAGGTTCTCCTTCAAAAAAAGTTGACCACAGTACATATATCCTAAAGTTTGGTTTGAATCCCATGTCTGGTCATTGAGATATGACTTGGCGCTCACTGGATGTACAGAGACGTGCCTGTGCGTACGTGTTTCGATGAAACTGAAAACAATATTTTATTTACAATCATTAATTGAATTAGAGTTGTTTGCTTGACAGTGAACGAAAAGCTGACGTTTATTAAGGAGGTCACGTGAGTGTCACTTTATTGCTTGCCGAGTGATATCAAACGCTCGTTGTCAATAGCAACAAAGTAGTTGTTGTAATTAATAACTTTGTTTTAGCAGTATTAAGGACTGGTTTCAAAGTATCAGAGATTGTTTGACCAAGTGAATCTTGTCTTTATATCGCCAAAGATATAGTAGCAACTTAAGTGACTGACTACATTTGATAGTTTGAGACAGTCCCAAACTGTCTGTTAAAACAAACATAATGTTCTCGTAATAAAGTTAATAATTGATCAGTTTTATTTTGTTGAGTGATTATAGATAAAACATTGTGTGCATTATGAGCTAAAAGTGATATTACTGCTCTCGTATTATTGTTAACATAAAAACCTGTAAAGTTTCATTCTGTACGGTTTCCACAATATCAATAAATTTACATTTTTTGTTATTAAAATTTTAACACTGTGCATAGGAAATTATCTATACAAATCACTTGTGTTATAAACTCCTGCAACGAATGCATCGACTCACTAAACACTCTGTATATTGTAAATAAATATTTGTAAAAAGTAAGAGATAAAATATATATTATTGATTTTATTTTACCTTACCTTTTACCCATAATTCAACCACCTTCATCTATCATATCATTTCCCTGTGACTCTGATTAAATTTTTGTGAAATAAATCTGATAAATTTGATGCATAATAAGATTTTAATCTTTTATAAAACATCTTTGATGAAGCCAATAGTAGTCCATTAAAATTAGCAACTGTGGAAGAATGCTTCAAAGTAAGGAATATTTTTATGGATGTCATAAAAACATTTGAGTATGAACAATATACTCTGGAGTTCACAAAGATAGGATTTTTTTATTTATTATTTCGTGTATTGATATTTTTTATAGAAGGAGCATCTGTCTTTCATTTTTAATAATGCATATTTTTTATTTCCTTATACAGGGTGTTTCAAAGCAAAGGCGAAAAATTTCAGGGGGTGATTTCTTGTTGAAAATAAAAGGTAGTTTGTCATATAAACGTTGGGTCACAAGTCAACCATTAGAGAGATATCGCGTTGCAAAGATGGCGGAAAAAAGAATGTTTTTATTGTTTTTCTAGGAAATGAAAAGTGTGGGAAGAGTAAAATTTTGTGGAAATGTTACCATCATCGAAAGACACTTGCGACATATTTTTTCACTTTTTGAAAATAATTGGAATTATTTTCAAAAAGTGAAAAAATATGTTACAAGTGTCTTTTGATCATGGTAACACTTTCACAAAATTTTACCATTCCCACGCTTTTCGTTTTGTACTTTCCGGTGTCGGCCTGTATCAAAACTTCTTTTTTTTTAATTTTCCGGATTCACATAGTCTTCGATGAAGCTTAACAAATATACTGTGATGAGGAATTCTACGATTAGGATACGCTTGTGCATAAAAGCAACAAGCATGACAATTAATTTCCATTTGCCCGGCCGTACATAAAGTGCATGTCTGTCATTTCTGCATTTGTGAAAATAACCATTTTTGTTGTATTAACTTAGTAATGAATCCCAACGTACTCCGCAATCAAACACATCACAAAACGAAAGGCAAATTATCCCGTAAACCACTCTCAAAATGTTAAAATAGTACAAACCATTTGCTATCTGTCAAAGCAACAATGGAAACATCCGGAAATTGACAGCAGCCAACTAGTTTTTCCTAATAATGGGTGTAGTAGTAAAACTGCCTCTTCCCGACGTGCAATACTTTACATTTTATTTTTTAACGTCGAAACAGTTAATTTTATCAAAAATATTTAAGAGAGAAAAAAGTTTCTAAATGAACGGCTTAACCTAATTTATTTTTTTCTACGTCGTTAAGGAAGTTTTTGAAAGTATAGTTAAAAAACTGAGAGGGGTAGTTTATTTCAACCCTTTCCAATTATTTTCAAAAAGTGAAAAAATATGTAAAAAGTGTCTTTTGATCATGGTAACACTTCCACAAAATTTTACCATTCTCACGCTTTTCGTTTCCGAGAAAAACATATCTCCCTAATGGTTGACTTGACCCAACGTTTATATAACAAACTACCTTTTATTTTCAACAAGGAACACGCTGTATACACAGTAATTAATAGAGATGTCACATTGACGGAATTTTTGCTGAATGTCGACTATATACAGGGTGGTCCACTTTCGAAAGCGGAAACTTAGAGGCAGACAGAGAACCACAAAATAATATCAGTTTGTATTATAAACTATATTCGAAAAATCCTTCGTTACAAAGATACAGGATGTCAAAATTTTTATCAAAAGTTCCAAATTTATTAATATTTTTAAAACTACTTTAGATGTTTAAATGAAATTTGGAACCTTTGAATATGTAATTTAGCTTACATATTTTTACGTAAAAACTATTATTTTTCTTCCACCAGAGGCGTGCGTACGGACAGATCTTCGGGAAATTTTAATGAAAAAAATGGTGCGCCAATGTTTTTTATAAACAAAAACTATTTCTAAAATCCTTGTTCAATTTACAACAGAAAAAGGCTCTTTACTTTTTTTCGTTTGACACACCATTTGCCAGTAAAACATTAATTTACCTAATGATTTCTGAAAAACAATTAAGTAAACAAAAACGAAAATGAGAAATTTAATTAGTGGCTTTCAACAACAATAACAAAAAGAAAGAAAATTAAAGGTAAAATCACAAAAATTACTCGAAATGTAGTCCACCCACCTCAATACATTTTCGACATCTTCTCACTTACGCATATATTGCAGCAGATACTTCATGCGGATTTCGCCGCATATCATTGCAGGCTTGCTGAATTCTTAAAATTAAATCTTCTCTTATTAATACTGGAGCAACGTAGACTTTATCTTTAATAGTGCTCCAAACGTAACAGTGTAGTGGATTAAGATCCGGTGACCTAGTTGGCCAGGCCACTGGTACAATACCATTAACCACGTCATTATTCATGTCATTCCTCCCTAGCCAGCCAATCCATCGTTGAGGATAATTGATATTGAGCCATTCTCTTACAGCTATTCCAAAATGCGGGGGAGCTCCATCCAGTTGTAACCAACTCTCATACCTTAAATTAATGGGTCAATCATCTAGGTAGTCCTGCAGATTATTATTGTTAAGAAACTCCATAAACAGTTCCGAGTTCAACCTTGGCGGTAGGAAATGTGGACCACAAACATTACCATCAATAACGCCCAACCAAACATTTACGGAAAATTAATTTTGAAATATTCTTGTCCGAATTTCTCGAGGATTCTGATGTGCCCAAATATGGATATCATGGTAATTTGTTACCCGACGTCTGGTAAAAGACGACTCGTCCGTCCAAAGAATCTTATATAAAAAGTCAGGATTTTCTTCCGTCGAGTTTAAAAACCACTGGCAAAATCTTATTCTTTTTCCAGCATCAACAGGGTGCAAATCTTGAACAGGCTGTAGGTGATATGCATGTCTGTGGTCATCTTGTAGTGTTCGTAATATTTTAGACTTAGGAATGTGACGGCGCTGAGCTGCTTTCCGAGAGCTCAGCCTCGGATTGTTATCAAAAGTACGTAGTAAGTATACGATTATTCTGAACATTATATCGACGGTTTCTGTTCCGTTTGTTATTAACACGCATGCCAAAGTTACGAAAATTCTGATGTGTTCTGATTAAAACTCGAGCATCTGGAACTCTTCTATTTGGATAGCGTCTATGATATTCACGAACTGCCATGTATCTTTGTAATGAAGCATTTTTCGAATAGAGTTTATAATACAAACTGATATTATTTTGTGGTTCTCTGTCTGCCTCTGAAGTTTCCGCTTTCGAAAGTGGACCACCCTGTATATAATTGATCGTAGGCCTATTAATTTAGTATATTTTGGTTATCAACAAGTCGGTCGTGACTACCTTTGGATTTATATATATTATTATATTTATTTATTATTATTAATTTTGTTATGATGAAATTTTTATTATTTTGATCTATAAAATTGAAATTTTTAATTATTAATTTCTATTGTTTTTTATTAATACTTATTTGTTTTGTTGTAATTTTTTTAATTTAAAAGAATTTTAAAGATTATATTTTGTTTAGATTTGATAAATTATTTTATTGTTATTGTTAAAATTTATTCAGTTGGACGCCATTAATAAAACTTGTAACCTGCTGTTGCTTAATATAATATTTAAGAAAAAAAAGATTGTTAGAGGTAGACTTCTTTCCTCAGGTTGCGGTTCTCAATTTTTAATCACCCTATATGTATCTCACTACCATTAAAAGTTAATGAAAAATAAATTTAAACTGTTAACACATTGTCATATATTACAAACAAATTGAAATTATTACAATTAACACATAAATTGTCTTGAAAGCTAATTTTAAATTTAAAATGCGAGAATTCTCTTTTTACATTGTTTTGAAAAATTGAAACTTTTGTATTTATTTTCGATATGTAGAAATTAAAATATTTAGTGCACTGTTAAAATGTTCAAGAAATTAATGTTTTTAGTAATTACTTTGAAAATATTGATATTCAATCATATTTATATCTTATTATGACCAAATTTGATATGCAACCCTTTATAGTTTCAGCTGATATTTATTATTGCCTAACCTGGTATCTTCTCCGTTCTCTGTATTATTGCTACATTTGATTTGTCTCTCCTCCATTCCTTCAACACTAGATGGTGCTGTCTTTGACTGGTTCTGCTGCTGTCCTTTGGTTTTTGATAATTTACTGCTGATTATTCTTCACACACTATTTCACTTAATTTTTAAGTTCACTTTAATCCACAAATTTTATTTTTATGAAGGTTTTAATTTTAGTTCACTTTTCTATTAGTTTTCTTAACTATCTATTCCTTTAGATAATTAATCAGTAGTTCACAAGTACAGAACTGATGTCAAAAATTTTCAAACGTCAAACATTAATTTTCTGGGTAAGCACAATTCAATTAGATACTTTACGTTTTTCAATTTCGTTTGTTTCGTTTTAGTTTTCATACGATATGTGTGCTTTGATGGATTTTTGAAAACTGAAGCTCCTCGCCTCGGAATTGATTTATTATTGATTGATTTATTTATTAAACAGAAAAAACAAATGAAGTTGCTATGGAAAATCAATAATGTCAAATATTGAAATTTGTTGTTTGAATTGAAATGTTGACTCGTTTATATTAAATCAAGATATTCACAGCTACAATACACGTCATAAACATGACTTTTATATTTTATTAGTCAATTTTAATGTAACCAAAATGTCTCCAAATTACATCGGGATAGAAGTATTTAATCGTCTTCCAAATTATTTAAAAACGGCTCAAAACATAAAAAAGTTTAAAAAAGATTTAAAAGCTTATCTGATAGATAAGGCTTTTTATTCATTATCAGAGTACATGTAATTTTATATGTATATGTGCATTAATCTCTTAAATGTCCCGATCTGTTGATATTTTATATAGGTACTGACTTTGGAAAATATATGTATATATATTTTTAATTCTTTTTTTATATATGTAATTTATTGTAGTATTTTAATGTGTGTATATTTTGTACTTTGAATACAGTTAAACTGTATTCACTATTTTGTGACTATTCCTATACAATGTATATTGTTGATATGGAAAATAAACTATTATTATTGTTATTAGCTTTAAAAGCAGTGAAGAATCAACTCTAAATGGTAAAAACAGCTGTAAAATAACACACCGTAGGAAGTATCTTCTTGAAACACTATATATGATTTAGTTCCAATGGGTGGCCTTGATACAATTTTATATCAGCAACATTAATAGTAGTGTAATAGTAGTACGGTAACATGACACTCACAATGCAAATATACTTCCTTTACCCTACCTGCAATATAAAACAAATATCTATCAAGAAAACATTTCTAATTTATTTAAATGATTTTGATAAAGACCTGCACTACACATTTAATAGTTAAAAATGTTAGATATTAAAGGAGAAGAGATGAAAGAATAATGCAGGAATGGTATATTTTTTTATTTGACTCTATACCTACATAATTTCAAAGTAATACATGTATTTTAATTAAACAAAGGCACACACATGATATCTAAAATTTAATCTTTTTACTCGCTACTCTCGTCACCACCTCGTGTTCTTTTGTTCTGCAATTATTTTTTGGATACGACATATACCGGAGTCCATTAAGAATCATATCTATTACAATGTAAACATTTACCAATTGTGAAGACTCATAGTTCAAGAAAATGTCTTTTACTTTATAAGTGTATTTTTTAGATGCACTACCTACATATGATGCAATATAACTATTCGAGTCTGAATGATTCTGATTCATTAATCATATCTACAATAAGTTCACTTGTGGATACATCGAAGTCCTCAGGTCTTGATACACAATAATTAATACCATTTTATTTTTAAACTGACTACATCTACAATCAGTAAATTACCATTAAACAAGGACACACACATAATATCTAAAACTTAATCTTTTTATTCACAAATCTCGTCACCACCTTGTGTTTGTTTTGTTCTGCAAATATTTTTGGATACGAGATATACCGGTCCATTACGAATCATGTCTTTAATACTATCAAAATTTACCAATTGTGAAGCCTCATAGTTCAAACAAATGTCTTTTACTTTACTTTATAGTATTGTTTAGGCTCACTGCCTACATATTATTCGATATGACTGTCCGATCATGAATGATTCTGATTCATCGATCATATCTCCAATCAATTCACTTATGGTTTCTATCAGTGTGTTAAAATATATTCCAGAGTCTGCGAACATACTAAACAGTTTACAAGGGTTTCTAACAGTTTTTGGGTTTGACTGTTGACCAAATTTTCCTCAAAAGCTGTCCTGAATGAATTACAATTTCTACAAACTCCAATTCCTTCGTTATTTAAAAAAGTTCTTAACATATTGATCATTTTGCGCTTGAGTAATATACTTTAATTTTTATATCTATAAACAGTTCAGAAATACTGCTCTTAGTTTTGTCATACCGCTGAATATTATACCTCCAGATTAGTGTAAAATTTAGAGAAATTAATGATCGTTTGAGCATATCAACTGAATTTGACATTCTGATGTTCACAAAAAAATATATGTATTACGTTTCTACGTTCGTTTTTACTTCATCAGCAGTGGGTGAAACTGGAGATTTGTTTATAATATCGTATTTAAGGATCATCTGGTAAAATATCTTTGTCTGTGACCTAGATCTGCGACTTCGTTTCTACATGATTTACGTACATTTCTCGGGATTTAATTTATATACATATACTACGGGTTTCAATTATTTAATTAATTATTCAATTCTTTGGGTAATTATTCTGTGAACAACCTTTAACTTGAAAATTGCAAAGCACTTTAAATATTGTATCAGCATTTTTCTCAAACTTGATCTTAACCTTTGATGGAGAATCAATGTCGTGATTAAGACTACAAATCAATAAATAAAATAGTCGATTTACCTCATAACTTACAATTTCAAATTAAACCTACCTCTGTTAGGATGGGTGATGAGATATTAAAGAACATTGAGCGCTCAAAATAAATTTTCAATCATTGATGGCGATATTGCATTAGAGCAAATTTTTGTCTCAGCCACATATTATTGGTGAATGTAAAATTTAAAAATTAAGATTAAACTTAGATAATGTGCACTGTCAATCGGTTTAATGAAATATTTAAACAACCTTTGTATTATTGTCTGTTAACCAAAGAACATTATTTTTAACAAATATAGAAAGAAAACTTATAGAAAAGTGCCACTACAATCTTTTATTAATAGATTACTGCAGTACAAAAAATCAAAAAACTTGTATGTTGAAAAATATGTCTAGATATATCATAATTATGAAATGTATGCCTGACATGTATGAAAAATTTCAACAATCTTACTATGAAACCACCTGCTGTAGAAATTAAATTATAATGAATGAATGTAATAAAGATATGTACCCCTTCTATTGTCTTAGACTTCATGACAGTTTGGTTGAGTATAGTCCTAACTAGTGCTGTTAGAATTATGTAAGACAAGATGGAATGATAAAACTAAAAGTGTCACGATAAATCTAAAAGCTGTATGTAGAAAAATATGTATAGTTAGGTATATCTTAATTCTGAAATGTAGGCATGCAAAATTTCAACAATATTACTACGAAAAGGATAATCAACAACTTGCTGTAGAAATTAGATTATAATTTGAATGTGGATATGTACCCCTACTACTGGTTTACACTTCATGAGAGGTTGTACAGTCCATTAACTGCTGTTAGAATTATGTAGGACAATTTTTTTTATAGTTATATACTACTACTACACTTTTAAAATTATAATAAATATTTTTATTTTAATAACTTCATTCAATACATAAAGAGTTCTCTGATAATGACGGAAAGGTGTAGGAGGCCTAGATGCGGAATCAGGTCCACAGTTCCATCCTAAGAAGGGTATCTGGATTTTGGTCCTCGCATTATCTTGAACCCATTTGAGAACACTACTATGACGATGATTGAAATTTCCAGTATATCTTGATTCTACTTGAACGACAAATGTCTAACTGTATCACTTCTAGAATAATATGCTGATTTTGTAATAGCTCCTTCAATGCAATAAAAATTGTTTTATAATTATTTGATATATTCTTCAATGGAAAAGCAGTATCTGCATAATACATATACAGTATGCGCCAAAAGTATGGAATAAATTCAATAAAAACGAAACAATTATATTTGGGAAAAAATACACGAACAGGTCGATTTATAATTTAAAAAATACAAATTATAGCGTAAAATGCGATTTTCAAATGTCATTTGTTTTCGAGTAATGACTTCATCGATATTTTTTTAAATGGCAACACCAGATTTTTTTCCTTGATTCTGAAAGATCGTTTAATTCGCTATCAGACAGTACTAAAATTTTGCCCTCTTACATAGGAAAGTTTTCGAGTAAATGACGATTGAATGTTAGAAAACGTAAATTTTATCCATAAAGAAGTAACAATTCTGAGGTTTGTAAAATAAAATACAATTGATTAAATTTTATACTTAAATTAAATGTTCGAATTGTCAAAAGTGTACATTAATAAACCACGTAATTTAGAAGAACTTCAAAATCGCATTCGGGACGAAATACGCAGAGTTACCCCAGATATCATTCATAATGTGCAAGAAGAATTTCTTCACAGACTTGCGCATTGTCAAGAAGTTGGTGGATGGCAATTATATCGATGACGTCATTCCTCGAAAACAAATGACATTTGAAAATCGCATTTTACGCTAAAATATGTATTTTTTAAATTAAAAATCGAGCTGTTCGAGGATTTTTCCCAAAAAATAATTGTTTCGTTTTTATTGAATTTATTCCATACTGTTGGCGCATACTATATGGATAATATTTACTGACAAAACTATCTAGTAGCAGAGCTCAAGCAAGTAAATTTAAAATCCGATCTTAATAATTGAAGGATATATTGATTCCTCAACACCATTTAACTGTTTTAACTTCATGTCTTTATAACCTTCTTTTTGCACGTATTGATCATATTTTCAACAATCACACCAAGAAATTTTTTTACCAGTAGTGTAATCGTGGGATGGTAATTATTTCATTTTCAGGTAATCACTTAAAGACAATTTCTGGTATTACCACTTCCTTCAATATATATTGTTTAATAATATACAGGGTGTTCCAGACTATTTTTCCGCCATTTTGAAACTCGAATATCTCAACAATAAGGACCCACATTGAAAAATTTCATATGAAGATCCCTCCTGAAATGGCTTCTGGAATACACTGGTAAAATATTTGACCATCGTTCTGGAACACCCTGTATAGTTTTCACCATAAAGAAGATTATACCAATTCAGGTATTGAGGTGTTATATTATAATTTTTACTAACTCAATAATTTGCATGAAACAAGGTATGTTCACCCATGTCTCTAATTTCAATGATATTAATAGTTTTGTTAAAATAAAAATAAAAAAATATTAAAAGTTTTATATATTTATTATAACTGATATTGTTGAAGACTCCATTTACACATGTGACATTTAGATTGTGATGGTGCAGATCCATTGGTGGCTTCAGTCATGAATGTAAAAGATCAGTGAGATAAATCCTTTGAAGGAGATAGTGCAGCAGAAAAATGTGTGAGCTCCTTTTCAGTAAAGTCGTACTATTATTTACAGTTTTGACGTTTACTTATCAATTCTCTACTGATACATTACACATACCACAATTCCTTAGACATATTCCCGAAAATATGTAACAATAAGCAAAAATTAAGAATAAATTGCTATATACCATCAGAAGAAAGTATTTGTTCCGTATTCTCTTCCACACTCACTGTTTATGGTATGGCCAAAGTTACTATAAAGCTCTTGCCAATCAGAGTCTTGCATTATGTCATTACACCTTCTTATTTTTCTTGATAACTATATCAGGTTTCATTATTTTTCAATTATAGGGCTAACTCTCAATTCGTGTTCCATTGACCAAAACAAGTATACACCTCTTTGGAGTTATAAGTATTGCTTCTATATGCAAACTGATTAATTTTGGTTATAAATTTATATGAAATAATAAAACAGTTTTATGATAATAAATTTTATTAAATATTTTATTAATACAGCCTAATTCCTAACTCATGTCTACACCACTATCATCTTGGTCATCAGATTCTTGTTCCCATTCGCGTTCAGGAATTTTATTGGCTAAATGGCTCTGCAGTAAATGTTTAATATCATAAAGCATCCCTGTCATTCCCAAGTTAATAAAACCATTGACAACAACATCTATGATACATTGCTCGTTTAAATAATATTCTCACAATACTAATGCCTTTCCATATTTCTCAACTAATTCTTCACAGTATTCTGCTGAACAAAAGTTTCCCATACCAAAAATGGCTTCATGATCGGCATCAAACTTAAGATTTGAGACGGTCTGATGTAGATTTCGAATGCCACTGTCCAAGTCTTTTATTTCGATCTCTTTCACATAAGCATTTTTCAAACGTTATTTTATGGAGTAATCCCCACCACTTTGAATAGATAGAGGGAAATTTTGTTTTTTAGATATGATGTACTTATTACTAACATGGTATTATATCCTACATTCAAAATTAAGGAAAGGTAACGCTAATTATGAAATAAAGTTTTTGCTGATACAGAACAAATGCAGGTCTTTACAAATGATGCAATACCGGATGTAATACATTCGTTAACCTGTGACCTTCACATAGGTAAGAAAATAATTTATCAAATAATAATCTTTACTAGAGTGGAATTTTTATAGGAAATAAAGTGTCGAGTTTCGTCTAGATAGCATCCGGTGTCATATCTCAGTTCATTGACCTTGCTCCGGTATCATATTTCGTCTAGATATCATCCGGTGTCATATTTCAGTTCATTGACCTTGCTCCGATATCATGTTTCGTCTAAAGAGCATCCGGTATCATATTTAAGTTCATTAACCTACATTCGGTATCATATTTCGTCTAGACAGCATCCGATATCATATTTCAGTTCATTAACCTACATTCGGTATCATATTTCGTCTAGATAGCATCAGGTGTCACATTTCAGTTCATTGACCTTGCTCCTCCCCTTATCCTTATCCTTCTCCAATCCTAGCTACTCACACGCTATAAGACCAAGACACTTTCAACATGAAATTAGAATAAATGTTTGGGCCGGTATAATAGGATCAACTCTGAGGTTCTGTTTTTCTACCAAATAATTTGAATGCCGAGCTCTACTTGCACTTTCTTCAAGAAACATTACTAGTGTTGCTTGAGGACTTAACTCTGGATTTCAGATGTAACATGTGTTTTCTACATGACGGTGCTTCATCCAACTTTGGATTAAATGTTAGAAACTACCTTCATGTGCAATTTCCAAACCGATGGATTGACAGAGGAGTGGATGCACCGGAGAAATGGCCTGCTCAATCACCCGACTTGAACATATGTGATTCATTTTTGTGGGGAACACATAAGAACAAGGTCTATTATGTCCTAGATAACGAAAATGAGCTAAGAGGATGAATTCGTGCCGCTGCTCAAGATATCGCTACGCAGAGTTCAAATAAACTTTGTACGAAGAATAAATCTCTGCATACAAGAAAACGGTGGCCATTTCGAGCATTTTAATTATTTATGTTTGCGTTTACTTATTATTTTTTTTACTATTCAGATCATTGCAAACAATTATTTAGATGTGTTTTTCTCGGAAACCGCTGCTCCTAGCGACTTCAATGTATACCTTTCGTAACTAAAAAATACTGTGAAAGATTTTTCTAATACAAAGTAACATACAGGGTGGAACAGAAAAGTTGTAACGGTTGAAAGGGTTCGAAATCGTCGCAGGTGGCGCCCTCTAGAAGATACACCGAAATGAACAATAAAATTGAATTTGCCATCCCAAGAAACTCCCGGATGCAAAATTTCGTGAAATTAACGTGAAACAGTCGAAAGTTATTAAAGAAAACGCGATTTATTTCTTAACCTTCAACACCCTGTAGCTCCGTGATTATTAGGTTTTGGACTAAGGCAAATTTAGTTAAATCGACTTATTTTCAGCTGTACTTTACGTAAAATAGAATATTAATTGGATAATGACATATTATATGCTAGTAGTATTATGTTTTACCCTAGTAGTATTGTAGTAAAAGTGATTAATATATTATTATAATTGTAATAATTAAATCGAGAAATATTTACATTAGGATAATTTTTAGTTTCGGTTAAAAGTAGGTAGATTGTAATAAAGTTTTTATGTTTAATAATTTGTCAAAGTAAATGATTAAATGTGAATGAAATATTTTGCTTGGGTTGATTTCGTAAGATATATTTTATTCTTATTATTTTTGTTTTTTATTGTTATATATATATATATATGATGTGAAGGCTTAATTTATTTCGCGAGATGTATGTATCAATTTCTTTTATAAGTTAGAAAAATATCGAGTTAAAGGGGCGTCAATAAGTGTCTGATTATAATTATGAAATTCTAGACATACTGCCTGCTCGTAACTTGACATAGTTTAGAATAACTTCTGTTTTCATTGATATAAATTTTATGTGTCATTATGATAGGAATATTTAATTTAGTAATTTAACAAGGGGTATGTTTGCTAAATATATTTTTATGGGGTTTGATAAGATTTAGGTTTGCAAAAGTAATTATTAAAATAAAGTTGTTATTAAATGAAATATTAATTTGTAAATTTGTATGTTTGTATACTAAGGGTACAGTTAAAAGAAATCATGAAGGTTAAATGAAATAACATATAGATATAACTCGCTACAAGAATTCAGACAACTTACGTCATACGAACAAATGAATAATTCATTATATTTTCATCAAAATATTTAAGAAACTGCAACTGATAGTAATAAAACTATATATTACACTAAAAGTTTGCATTATATATTGCACTAAATTGCAAAAAATGACTGTTTATAACGCGACCAAATATCGAAAATTACGTTGACAATAAAAACAAATATGTAACGTCAGCCGTGACGTAAGACGTGTGAATTCTTGACGCGAGTTTTATAAATCCATATTGCTGTTAAATTCTTGAAAACAAGGGATTTAATTTGATGAGTGTTAGCTTTGGTTTTATGAATTATGTTATTCAATTATACTAGTTGAGCCTATTTCTTATAAATTATTTTATTTAATGATATCGGTTGAGATTGGTTTTGTGTGATAAACCTTTCCAAAATTTGATTTTGGAAATATTTCTCAATTAGTTATTAGTTATTTCGAATAAAATATAGTTTTTGGAATGCTTGAATTTCACTTCGCTTCGATCGGACGACGAGAGACTGCTATTGCAAGATCTACCCGGGTTCTTTTGCAGCAATATTAGATATCGCAGGAAATCTTAATTTGACCATTTTCATAATTTTATTTTTTTCTTGTGATGAATTGCACATGAAAATACCTATAACAAGGACAATTTTACGAGTCGTCACTTACTTCGCAACGTTTCGACTTACCTTTCCGTTGATTACCGAGCAGGTCAACATTTTATATTTTTTGAAATATTTTTTTATTGGGTTGTTCGATGAGAAATTATATATTTACCTAACAGATGTGTTTTTGAGATTTAGTGGGTTCCTAAACTAGACTTGACCTAAATTAGAAGTTTTTTCTTTCTAATTTATTTAATGAAATATTTTAGTGACATATATTTGTTTATTGAAGCATTTTGGTGAAACATTTTATATTTACTATTCAGACATCTACATCATCTTTTGAAACTTGACATATGTCCAGAGTTATTTAGTATATTTAGCCCATCTTTTATTATCGTTATTATTAGGGAAACAAAATAAAGTTTTGAATAAAAGTTGTAGCGCTGTAACTGAACCTCTTTAATAAGTTAGTAAAAGCACAGTAGCGTGCAAAAGTTGAGGTGTACAAGAAGCAGTAATATATTTTTTATGTTATATTGAATTTTTTAATTCTTCTTTCTTTTTCTCTTATTCCAAAAATATAACATTCCTTTAACCATTTTCTAGTTATTGAACATTGAAAATTATTAAGAAAATTACGAAACATTTATTTAAATTATTTTATTCATTTGATTAAATAAATGTCATACCTACGATAGCAAACAGTTACAGTATAGACCACGGCAAAACATCCCAGAAAGTGTACATCATTCAAATAATAATTTTCATAGACTTCTTTAATAATTGTAATTGTACAGAGCCTTCAGAAAAGTATTACAACACGTGACCTACGCGCATATGCAACCAACATTGCTCTGTTGGCAGCACTTTCTAGAAAATCCTTGAACATCAGTGGTGTGGTTGAAGGGATTACTGATGTAAATAAATTTTTTTTTGAAATTGAGTACATAACCTAATAAATTGCTCGACTACTGAAATTTAATACATGCAATTTAATATTACTTAGTTACTGACGAAAAGAACGTTTTTTTGTTTCGTTTGAAATGTTTTTAACTTTATTAAAAAGAGAAAACTACCAATCTTCTCTTGTTAATGAACAAATTGAAATTTTTATGAAAACAAAGAGTATATAATGTCAACACAACTGATTTTTTTATTGTATTACTGGATAAAAGAAACATATTTTACTGTATTAAGATTTATTTACAATATTTGGGATAAAAACATTATATATTGTAGTGTTTAATAGAATTTATTTGTGGCATTTCTTAGTTATTTATCTTCGCTCGGGTATTTTGCCACTTGAATAAAAATTAACAAATTAAAATAATTACATATTGTGTTCAAAGTTGCGCCCTTCACTTGCTATGCGTAAATTTACCCTCCTGTGCATATTTTCAAATACATTTTGTAGCTGTTCTTTTGTGATGCTGTTGATTTCTCGAATAATTGCCGTTTCTAATTATTCAATAGTGTGTATCGCTGTCTTAAATATGTTTTTCAAATATCCAAACAAAAAATAATCCAACGGAGTTAAATCCGGAGACATGGCTGGCCACAAACCTGCACTAATTAGTCGATTGCTTTAAAATTGCTCTAAAAATTGAATTGTTGCTCTTGCAGTGTGTGGAGTTGCTCCATCTTGCTGAAAGTAACCTACTTGCAGCTCGGCATCATGTAACTGTTCTAAAAATTGCTCTAAAATAAGGGTTCGATATCTTTCAGCATTTATAGTTTCGTAGAATAATATAGACCCTACTATACGTCTTCTTGATATCGCTGTCCAAACACCAACTTTTACGGGATGTAAACTGGTTTCTACAAATGTATGAGGATTTTCTGCAGCTCAGGTTCTATAATTTTGGCTATTTACATAACCAGATAAATGAAACCATGCTTCGTCAGTAAAAAATGATAAGTTCAATAAGTTACGAATCATGTTTTCTTGAAACCATTCACAATAGTGTAATCGTCTTCCATAGTCAACGGGAAGTAATTCTTGCACAACAGTTACCTTGTATGGGTGTAAATGCAACCATTTTTTAGCCTTGTGAGATGGTCCAACTGAAAATCCTAAAACTAAAAATTTTTTGTTATTAACTATAATTCGATGCTGGTTTCAAATAAAAATTTCAAAATTGATATATTTTAGAGATGCAATCTAAATCAATTTGTGAATATTTAGATCAACTTAATAAAAAAAAATCACCTGTCTGAACAGACAATTTTGATATAGATTTTATAGGACTGAGTTATTCGTTGCTGTATATTATCAACAACATCTTCTGTCAGTACAGTTGGTTTGCCTGTAGATTTTTCTTTGCAAATGCATTGTTTATTTTCAAATCGTTTGACGATAGTACACTTTCGGTATGAGAATGTGTCATAGTCAATGTGTGCGATTGGAAATTCGGTCATAAATTGCTCAATGCCAGATTGTAAGGAGTATGTCCACAACCCGACTTCATTTCTAGTCCCACTTCGAAAATGAAGCCATTAAAATAAAGCCATCTTGCTCAACAATAAAAGGCATACTGTTCTGAACTGAAAGAAGGATATCAAAATTTTGTTTTTGTTACAACTTACTAGTAATACGACGAAGTAGCAAAAGTTTAGCTATGAAAACAATGGATTAGTTTGAAATATGTATGATTTATTAATGAGGCAAAGGAAAACAATAAGACACTAGAAAATCGCAAGGATAAAATAAATCAACAACGGCGCGGGAAATAGCGGGAAGACGAACGCTACTGAAAGATACAGAAATGCCAATTTTGCGTCACACGTCCTAATGATTCGTTTACAATGAACAATGCGAAACGGTTGTGTCACGCGCGAGATGGTGCGATCGCCGATTGGTTGAATAAAATGTCAAGAATAAATTACACTAATCACAGCTGTTGAAATCACAGCCGCGTAATATTGTGTTTTAATGTAACCTTGGTCTTATTCTTGTAGTAACTTATAAAATAGTTACCAGAATTAATTGCCAACACCAAGGAAATAAAATAACCGTTTCAAACAAAATTACTGGTCACGTGGCTTGTAATCATTTATGAATAGCTTAAATACAATTTTCAATGTTCAATAACTCGAAAACGCTTAAAGACAGGAATATCATGTCATATTTTTGAAATTAGGAAAAAAATTAATAAAAAACTCAATTTCTGCAAGCTACCGTGGTTTCATTAACTTATTAAACGGAATTATGTTACAGTTCTACAACTTTAATTCGAAACTTTATTTTGTATCTTTAATACTAACGATAATAAAGGGTGGCCTAAATCTAATGAATAACCCAGTACATAGTGTTTGACAAAACTAGACAGGTTCAAAATTTGAGCGGATCGTATCCGTTTTACTTTTTTATATTACACGGATGGTGATGATGAAAATGATGAAAGTTGTATACTCGCGTCAAGAATTCAGACGTCTTACGTCTGACGGCTTGACGTTTCACATTTGTTTTTATTATCAACGTAATTTTCGATATTTGGTCGCCTTAAAAACAATCTTTTTTTGCAAATTAGTGCAATATATATATAATGCAAACTTTTAGTGTATTATACAGTTTTATTACTATCAGTTGCAGTTTCTTAAATATTTTTATGAAAATATAATGAATTATTCATTTGTTCGTATGACGTAAGTCGTCTGAATTCTTGTCGCGGATATAGAATATAATCCTGATAATTATGGTAATGCATAAAGGATATGGCGTCTTTAATGCAGAATAGTAAAAAACCTAGATGCCTGACAGCAAATTAAGTAAAATAATTCATTATTTGTAGTGCGATAGATGTTCTAATGGAGTGGAGTGTATTGGAGACTACGGGATCAGTGTTGCCAAATGTGAATATTTTCTTCACATTGAAGAATTTTTACTTTAAATTTGATCCCTGTGAAAAAAAAATTAAAATCGCAAAAATGTAATTTTTCTGATTTACTTAATTTTAAAGTTTTCTGTTTCCTATACATTTTTTGTTGGATTTAGTCAGATATCATGCTCTTTGTTCTAGTGTAGTTCTAATAATATAGTGACATATTATTAGAACTATTTAGTGTACAATAAATGCTCGAGTCATGATCGTTAAATGACATTATTTTGAACAATAGGCCTATGTAAACAATAATATCTACTCAATTTATGTCCATTTATATCAAAGTTGCTTTTTAATAAACATTTCAATTGTTTTTGCTTTTCCATTGAGGTTTTTGTTATGCGAAAAAGTGTTTTACTATTTTGATTTGAGTAACAAAACGATGTATAAAGTATTACTACTAGTGTTAAAATCTCTTTATTTGTTCGTTTTACAAATTTCCGTAAAATTATATCATCTGGCAACACTGACCCGGCCGCTAGTTTTTGATATAAGACTTTTTATTCTGAATATTTCCAGGAATCTGTATTTATTTTTAATACATGAAAGAGACGCCACACCCTGCATAGTAATGACGGTAATGATGATTAGCACTATTGATAATGATGATGATGACTTTGATGCTGAGTGATATTTATTAACTGTAATATTTTTTCGAAAAGTAACATTTTATATTGTTATTCACTAATCATCAAAACTAAATTTACTAACAAAAAAACATACCTGACATTTTTTCGTTAATAAAAGCTATATTATTTCTAATTTTAGATAGGTATTTATTGAATTCAATGTTGTTGTACAGTTGTTATTTCTTTAGCATACCTAACTATATACAGGGTTAACGATGACTAAGTACAAATATTTTAAGAGGAGATAGAAAAATTAAGAATTAAGGGAATCACCCTTCATAAAAATTCCAAACTTATTTATAAAGCGAAAAAAATTTTTTTTCGAAATTATATTAAATCCTACGCCGCCTATGCGACTTGTCCGCCACACGTTTCTAGAATCAGAGTAGATAACGTAGGCAACTAGCAACACGACCGTAAAATTTCCAGTCAAGTCATAATTTAATTCCTGTGTTTACCATGTGGTTTCGTTGTAGTTTTGTGTTCTTCGTCAGTTTTTAGTTCCTTTCGTTCGATTTTGTTATAATAAATAGGTATTTTATCTAGCTGTACCCACAGTAAGTGTGTTTTATCGGTAGTGAGTGGTTATAATGAATAAAAATGTTGTAGTTTTGCCAGTTTGTAACGAAATAATGAAAGACGAATGCAAAATAGTGGAGCTAACTGGATTAACTGTTACCTACCTATCTATCAGGTACTATTACTAATAAGAATGTCAATTTTTGTCGTTTCTGCATTTAGAAATGCTGCAAAAAAAACGACCGCATGGTAGTAGATATTGTTGACAGATGTAAGTTTTATCTATGGATCTAAGCCATCTCAGTCGATACGTATCATAGGCGCCGACTTTCCGTAGGAAAAGAGGGTTTTGCCCCATTTTTTAAATATCGAGCTAAAATTCTGGAATATTTTTTTTGTCTTTTAGGTCTTCCTGAGCACGTGGTTAAAATGTTTGTACTTAGTCATAGTTAACCCTGTATAGTATCAAAAAGCACACATATATGATCATAGGAATTCCAGGAAAATTTATTCGAATGAACTAATATACCTTTACACTAAAATAACAATAATCACAAAAGTAAATAATAAAAATTATATGAATAAAACATTGTGAGTGTAATTCAGTAGTGGTAGGAGCATTAATCCGCAGAATAGTTATTTTCACACAATAATAATTGAAAACCGTTTCCAACCGTCAAACACATGCTGTTTGCTATTATAATCACATAAGTTGAAAATGGATTATTTGAGATGCAATACGCATGCATCTGACAGTTAAAATGATTCTAATGAATTTAATAAGATCTAATTAAATGCAAAATTCTAACGAGACCAAATTTGTAATGACCGATTTGACTAATTACATCTTACAACGTGTATAAACAAAATGACACAAAATTTACTTAGAATTATTACACTGAAAAATACATTTTTATAGTCGACATCATTGCGCCGAGTTGAGAAATTTTAAAGTAATTTCTTAGATTTTCCCTTCACTTCATTTACAAAATAAAAAATCATGTGTAGCTGTTGGTAAAAAAATCTCCTATCTATATGAATATTCTGTACATGGAGTGTTCAGTAAATAATGAGCTACTTTAAGGTACCTTCCTTGGACAAAAATAATGTGATTTAAATCTACTTGCCCTAGTACAATTTTGCTTCCAAGGGCGTAGTGTTTTCTACAAATACAAGTAATTTTAGACATTTATAAACTGATAACAGGAATGGTACCCTCTACCACTTTTGAATATTCAAAGGTACCGAAGTAAAACGAATATATAACGACATTAAGCAGTCTAACTAACAAATTTTTAGGTACATAAATCTATCAAAAAATGTATTTTTCTTAAATTTATCTGTAGATGTAAATATTGTTATAACATACATTTACACAGTTCTGCATATCAGATTGTTGTCTTTTGTTTATAAGTATGTGAAAATAATTGTTTAAAGGGCAAAATAATGTGAGTCTTTTAAATGCATTTTAAAAGTTATATTATTTGAGGAGAATTTAAATAGTTTTAAAAGTGAATAAACAAAACACCAATAATTTAAGTTTTGATACTTTTGCTTTTATTTTTGGAAATTTCTGTACCTAAAAACACAATCATTTACGGCGAGAAATACGGCGACAGTAAGAAGTTATGGCCTGAGAAAGAACTTTTTTATTTTATTATCACTGTTATTTTTTTATTTGTTGGGTAATTGTCTTCAATTTTAAAAAACAAGGTTTTTTTGTGAGATAAGCTGGAATATCTAATTAATTTTTGAGTTAAATGTATAGAGCATTCTGACTATATTATTTCTTTCAGATTTTTTTAAGGATAGAAATTTTTGGAAAATGATTAGTTATTTTGAAATAACCTTCGATTAGTTTTAAAAAAGATATACTTTTTCTTTAGTTTTTTTGGGGTTTTTTGCCACACTTCTGAAAAAATAATAGAGATTAATTAAATAAGCCCTTGCGCCAAACGGAACAGTCAAGGGTTATTTTTGAAACTATGTTTGCCTAACCAAAAAATCTCACACTGAAAAAACAGATAAGTAAAAAATAACAAAAATCACATCACTATCGCGCAGATGTTAAATGATATTTATTTTATTGTTACTTACTTCTTCTTGATACATCTCTATGGAAGCAGATAAACAAATTTTAAACTATCAAACTTGACATACGTTTAACATTTTTAATACGATTTTGAGAACGAAAACAGAGAGGTTTTCGAAACGTCAATAATACGGAAGTGCGCGATAGTAATGTGATTTTTGTTATTTTTTACTTATCTGTTTTTTCAGTGTGAGATTTTTTGGTTAGGCAAACATAGTTTCAAAAATAACCCTTGACTGTTCCGTTTGGCGCAAGGGCTTATTTAATTAATCTCTATTATTTTTTCAGAAGTGTGGCAAAAAAACCCAAAAAAAACTAAAGAAAAACTAAAACTATGCCACAAATAAATAGCTTCAGACAAAAGATATACTTGTTGTTTAGAGAAAACTGTAATAACTTTTTGAATTAAAAAGTTGTAAAATTTATGTATTGATTACCAAGGTTAACGTTAAACGCAGTTTTTTTAATGCATTTTGACGATATGCAACAACTATACTTTATTAAAAACTAATCGAGGGCTGTTTTGAAATAACTAATCATTTTTCAAAAGTCTCTGTCATTAAAAAAATCTAAAAGGAATAAAATAGTAGCACAGACACTCAGAACGTCCTGTACATTTAACATAAAAATCAATTAGATTTTCCTGTTGCCTCACAAAAAAAAAACTTATTTTTCAAAATTTTAGTACAATTGCCCAACAAATAATACATTTATCGTAAGAAAATGAAATAAAACAGTACTTTCTCGGGCCTATAACTTCCTTAGGGAAGAAAAATTGTACTAAAGTAAGTTGTTTTAAAACTAATTATTTTTATTCAATGAAACCTTAAAGTATGGCCCATTCTTTACTGAACACCCTATACAGGGTGAGTCAGTCATAATGTCATTAATTTTAACCACGTATTCGGAAGGCCTAATAAAGGCAGAAAATCGAAAAAAAAATTTTTTTACTCGACCTTTAAAAAAATACACGAATCACCCTATAATCGGTAACACGACGCTCCTGGTACGCTCAAACTTTCTGATGTCGCAGCCATATGATAATCTAATTCCGATAGAAGGCATCGTTGCCACATGTTTACATACATAACGTCGTCTAACACTTCAGCGTGCGTATTATTCAAATTTGCCACCATTTAGTCGCACTTTCCGCATTTCTTTCCCCCCAAATTTAGAGATCACACCACACATCTAGAGGGGGGATGGAGAGAATACGAGCAGTAGTTTGTTTATTTCGGTCGTGTATTGGTCGTAAATTCACATCATAATGCCTAATTTTACTAATTTAGAATATGCGGAAATGCTAGTTTTATACGGGGAATGTTTACGAAATGCGAATGCCGCTGCTGTCGAATACCGGAGACGTTTCCCTAATAGGCTTCACCCAAGTGCGCGAACCTTTGTCCAAGTGTTTCAATGTGTTCGCGATCGCGCCGAGAACTTGCTGGGCATCCTCAAGATGACTTAAATGTAATAGAAGCTGTTTTAAATTTAGTTAAGGAGGAACCTATAATTTCTAAAAGAACCATTTCAAGGCGATTGGAGATATCCCAAAGCAAGGTCTGCAGAATATTACGCGAAAACTCGCTGCACCCGTATCATTTTCAGAAAGTTCAATCTTTAGAACCTGCTGATTTCCCCAGTCGTCTTGAATTTTGCAATTGGTTACAAAATCGAATTGTTGCTGACCCAAATTTGCTATGGACGGATGAGTGTAACTTACTCGAAGTGGAATTTTAAATAGGTTAGTACCATACACTACTTAAAAAGCAATAAATTTCTAGGCTAGATGTATATATTTACTAATTACAAACTGAATAATTATATTATACTTACGACTAATACTACAAATTCATATTCAATTGTAAAACGTAGTGAAAACGTAATATCAAAATTATTAAAAATAAATAACCTAACATTCGAAAACATTTATTTATTACCTACATTTGTCTTTATTAAATAATAAATCAATATTTAAGGAAAATTCATTCATGTATCTAGATAAAAAAAAGTTAATTTTACTCCTTGTCGTTAAATAACAGTACAAAAACTAGGTAACTAGGTTATTGACCTAGTCTTGGACAGTGTTTTGTCGACAACACAAGGTTTTTCAAAATTTATTACTTTGTATTTAAACACGATAGTTTAAACGTTTTTACTATGTAATGTACAATTGTTTGCAATAATAATGACACTCTCTTAAACAAACAGCTAATTTAAACTTCTGGAAGTTCTGAATAGAAATATCATTAAATCTCTCTTGGTAAGTGAAACAACTAATAACTAATGTTAAAAATTTAAAGCAGATTTCAATATGAATACGTCAGAAGTTCAAAATAAATTGCAAAATTCATTTTAGTGAGTGTCATTAATATTGCAAACGATAGTACCTAAATGGTTTATTACTCAGTTTATTATTAGATAATTTGGAGTTTTTTAATTTCAATATTAAATACTTTTTAAACAAACCAAGCTAATTTCTTTGCAGTCATAACAGTCACATTTGGTCGGACGAAAATCCACACGCTACTCGTCGGTTTAGCTTTCAGAGGCGATTTATTTTCAATGTATGGGCAGGAGTTTACGGGAATCATTTGATTGGGCCGTATTTTCTACCGGAGAAACTGAATGGACCGCGTTACTTGCAATTTTTAATAGAATTGATTGGAAAGCGTTCATTGAACATTAACATTTTAACTTATTATTGGCTGAACTGAGCAAGAAATAATATGAGATTCTAAAATAGTCAGTACAATCGTTTATTTATGATGTCTAATGCCTACATTGCATGCGGTCGACATCGAGTTGAACTGTCAGCTGTAACCGACCAAGGCTGTGAACGGTCAGTGACAGTCTGAAAAGGGGGTTTAAATAATGATTTGGAAATATTTTTTTTCGGCGTAAATATGCATTTAGATTTTTTTTTAATCGCGTATTCGCATTATACTCATTATTCCATATCTCCTCTTAAAATTAATGACATTATGACTGACTCACCCTGTATATATATATATGTTAGTTCGTAGGCTTCCGCGGGTGTTATATATGGTTGTAAAATTTCTCCGGGTTCCTTTCCGCAATGCATCTGCGTGGTCTTCAAAAGAACTATTTGTTTGACAACATTTCGGTAAAATCTCATTTACCATCTTCAGGTCTTCTTACTTCTGCTTCGCGTTACTACGTTCGGCTTACTGAAAGGTGTTTGTCCACTTGGTAAGTTATATACTGTGCTTTCGTTCCGCTGTGTGATTTTCTTCGCATGGCTGCGCGTCACGGGTCTTGCGTTTAATGGTGCTGTGGGTTCTTGTGTTCTGCTTGGCCTATTTTCAGCGTTGCGTATCACTGGTTTATTGATCTTCTTGGTTTCCAGGACAGGTTTCCAAGCTGTTGGTAATCTTTGGGTATCGTCACGTATATTGAGATTTTGAGGATGTTTTTCAATTTCGATGGCTTCTCTAATTATTCTTTTTGCCTGTCCAGAAAAATGAATGTCATTGTCATTAGTTCAACATATAAAAGACACCGGCCACCAGATTGATTTCTATAATACCAAGGTACTAGCAAGAATGGAGCATAAGGCAGAAGGAATAATTAGAGAAGCCATAGAAATTGAAAAACCTCCTCAAAGTGTCAATACACGTGACGATACCCAAAGATTACCAACAGCTTGGAAACCTGTCCTGGAAACCAAGAAGATCAATAAACCAGTGAAACGCAACGCTGAGAGTAGACCAAGCAGAACACAAGAACCCACAGCACCGTTAAACGCAAGACCCGTGACGCGCAGCCATGCGAGGAAAACCACACAGCGGAACGAAAGCACAGTATATAACTCACCAAGTGGACAAACACCTTTCAGTAAGCCGAACGTAGTAACGCGAAGCAGAAGTAAGAAGACCTGAAGATGGTAAATGAGATTTTACGGAAATGTTGTCAAACAAATGGTTCTTTTGAAGACCATGCAGATTGATCGGGGAAAGGAACTCGGAGAAATTTTACAACCATATATATATTTATATTATTTCTTTTTAGATTCCTAAAACGTATGTTTTAAAGCAAGCAAAGGTTGCCAGAGGCGCTTCTGTGTTAGGCATCGATACACTTAGTGAAAACACTATTCAAGAAGTGATTCCAGAGGAAAACAGCAATAAGGAAGATATAAATAACGTCGAAAGTATAGAAAAGGTTGAAGAACAAGTTGAAGAAACATTTTCATGTGAACATTTATTTGACAATTGTACTAATGGAGAAGTGTTTGTAAATGAGGTTATATTGGAAGATAATGTAAATGAAGTAATAATAGAACAAAATGTAAACGAAGTAACAATCGAGAGTTCCACGGATTCTACGATTAAAGAAGTTGCATTAGATATGTTACATGTATAATATGAATATTCTTTTAAGTAATTTATAATTTGTGTTAGATAAATCCGCTTAGTTAGAACTATTTTTATTGTATATTTATATAAATAAAAATTCCAATTTTTAGTGGGAACTTCATTGTGTATACATACATTTTTTTATATTAAATTATTTTCCAAAACTATGCAATGTAAGCACTGTATGTATGCTTTGCTACAGAGGCAGTCATTATGAAACAGACGTCGTAAATAAAATGCATTTTTAAAATAGTAGTTTCAAACATTACTACAAATTAATATAATTAGTAACTGTGAATTTTGGTGGTTTAATATGATAAAAAAATTCTCACCATCTACTAATTACATAGTAGAAACATTATAAGTATAGGAACAAAAGGGCGCGTATATAAAATGGATCAAAATGCCGGACGTAGGTGATAGACAACTGATAATAATGAAAAACGTATATGAAGGAATTCGAGCGCGAAACTCTAATATAATTGTAAGTGGAGCCGTTGATATGTGCACATGTGTTCATTGACACGTGACAGTGTCAGTTGTAGTGTAGGTATATCGTGCTATATAAAAAAAGCTAGAAGTATATCCTGTTACGGTAATTTTTCTATTTAATAACTTAATATTTAACTTATAGTTTTCATACAGTCTTCACTAAGTATTTTCAAATTAGTTTATTGGGTATTTAAGTTCTTTAAGTTACAATGTTAGCGTCTAAGTATGACGGTACTTAAAACTTCGACAAGTGGTCAAACGCTGCCATCTCGCGAGTTGTAGCCTCATTAGTCTTCACCCGCGATACGTCGAACAAAGGTTTCTACCCGTGATTTAGTCAATTAGAGAAACTTTATTTCCTTTTAAATTTGGTATGTTTCTTGGACTTTTTTTCTTACAATGGGTATCCTGTGTGTGATATTTGTGAATCTCTCCTTGAATTTGATTTTTGTTAATCATCCTAACGAGGGATAAACCTAGGAGTGATTTATTTGTAATTTCTGATGTAATTTTGAATGCTGCATACGATGGTTATGGTATTTTTCTGAGAAGTTACCCTTTTCTTGGGGATTAGATTAGATATCACAAGGCAGAAACCCAGAATTGTTGGCTTAGAAAACCCTTCAAAGAAGGTATGTCTTTAGGTATGTTTCTTGATTATTAGTTTTTTCTCTGACTGTGTATTGTTATAAATGTGCAGTGTGCAATTTTGGTCCAAGATTAATTTTTAATATTATATTAGGGTTTTCCTTACGAGCGGAAAATTGATATTCATTTCACAACCAACACGTTCTGGAGAGACAAAAACCAGGCTGAGATAACACCATAGAATTTTGGTTTCGAGTTTGTTATTTTTTACACCTTTGGTGGAGGGGCGGATCGTGCGAGGACTAGCCAGGATTCTCCTGTTGAAACGTGCTTTGGAGGCCAGGGTAACCTGCTAGGATACCTGTTCACGCAAGTCACATATCCAACTTATATTTTTTTATCTCTTTCTGGTATAATAAAAGTCAATTTTGAACGTCTATACTGAATCTTTTATAATCTGAAAGAAATGCAGTAAACTATTAATTATTAGAGTTAGTATATTAAGCAAATTTAGTTAGGAAGTAAATAGTTCTTTAGTTAGGTGTAAACAGGTACTGTCTGATCAACTTTATATAATATTTGATTTGTCCGATCAACGTACATATACATTCTTAATTTATGTATATAGATCTATTATTTAGAGTCCTATTATTATTATTTTTTTGTTTTGGCAAATCAGGTCCTGTAAAAAAAAGCAAAAAGTAAATTAATTATCAATTTTCAGTACCATACATTGTTCATTAACTCACATTGGTACGTAATAAAACTGGTAACTTACATAGTAAATTCTGGATTCAGCATAAGTGTCCTATTTAGAATTTGCTGTGCTGGATAGGACTTGAAATAAAACAATAAAGAAAAATTAACACAGTTGTTTTACAAAGTGAATACTTACCTTACTAAATACATACAGCACTGTTCCTCACTATTTATATTAAATACTACATTTATTATTTGTGTAAACGTTGTGAACCCGCATATAGCTATATACAGGGAGATACGGGAAATCATTGTTGATAATTTGATACCTGGTTTAGTGAGTTACTTACCTAAGTCTGGATATTTATGATTATGGACGTATAAACTGTTAAATATTTACCTCAACAATTACATTGCAAATAACTGAATGATAAATCTATGTATATTGATTATTTCCACTGGCACAATCAGCCTTCTGTAATATATGACTTAAAATTGATAGTTTTTTTCCATTTATTTTGTCTTTATCCAACGTTAACCAGAACTACTGTTAGTGGAATTAGTTTTGCACCAAAAATACTACCGATTTGGGTAGCGACTTGGATTCATTGTTTTTTTGAGTTTAATTCTCGCGATAGACTGGCTGGTTGTAACCATGTGGCGCCCTTGTTTTAAATAATTATCAGTATAATCGAACCTGCCCCATCTTCACTGCAGTTAGCAGGCCAGCTAAGCCAGTCCAGGGTGCTAATTCTTTTCTTTTGGTAAGTTTTGCGTCACAATCCAAAGAAAAAAGTAGAAAGGAAAATAATATAATTCGATAACAACGTAAAATACGCCACTCCGTTCGTAGGAAAATTTATGAATATTTTTCAAAAATAAAATACCAGTGGTAAAGAAAATTCAAGCTGCGATAGCTGAAGATGAGAACGTGCTTAAATAATCTGATATAGTTCTTAGAAGAACAATGCATGAGATTCTGACTAACTTCTGACAGTGGGAACTCGGTATTCAACTACAATAGATGAGATCTGACCTATTTCTGCATTTTTAGGACAATAGATGAGATGTGACCTATTTCTGCATTTTTAGGATTGCTTCATCAGGTGGTTGAATATCGAGTTCCCACTGTCAGAAGTTAGATATCTATAGAGTGTTTTCATTAAACCAGGTTAGTAAATTTAGATAGATTAATTTCTTTAGATAATTATTGAATAGAGCTTTGTTTGTGGAATTGTTCATTAGCATACCTAGATGTTTGGTATCAGAGAACATACATATGACTTCATTGATAGGAATTGTAAGAGATTTGATATATATTAGCTTAAAATACCTTTCTTAAACAGTAAAAAATGTTACAAAAGCTAATAATAAAGAATATATGGGTAGATATTGTGGGTGTAATTCAACGCTGGTTGGGGCTTTAGCCCACAGAGTAGTTAGTTTCACACAATATTGTTAATACCTGAAAATATATAAAAAACTATACATAAAACGTAATTTTTTTTTATTTATTTTAGTAGGTCGTTATGATGTTTAAATTCAATCCTTTTGACATTGTCGACATTTAATTTCAAATAATTTTAATTTATTGGTATAATAATTTTTATAGTTAGATATTTGACTCAACTTAAAGGAGGCCACCTGATGAAGCAATGCAGAAATAGATCAGATCTCATCTATTTTGGTTGAATAATCGAGTTCCCACTGTCAGAAGTTAGATATCTATAGAGTGTTTTCATTAAACCAGGTTAGTAAATTTAGATAGATTAATTTCTTTAGATAACTATTGAATATAGCTTTGTCTGTGGAATTGTTCATTACCATACCTAGATGTTTGGTATCAGAGAACATACATATGACTTCATTGATAGGAATTGGAGGAGATTTGATATATATTAGCTTAAAATACCTTTCTTAAACTATAAAAAATGTTACAAAAGCTAATAATAAAGAATATATGGGTAGATATTGTGGGTGTAATTCAACGCTGGTTGGGACTTTAGCCCACACGTGGGCCCTTTTTGCCTACCCTGGCATCCCATCACCCCTCCACTATTCGCCTTCGGTCTTCCTCGAACAGTAGAAAGAGTAAGTTTAGCTATTAGCTCGTAGGTCACGCCACAGGCGAGTCGATTTTAGCTCCCAATTCAGAAAGCGTTGCCAAATGTAAATTTTACGGAAGTTACTAGAATATTATACCTAAATAATAAAAAGTATTAAATAACAATAATAATAAATGTATTCTTACACATCAGTGACAACTGACGTGTAATTGTAATTAAAAATAAGGTAGAGACATATGTAAATAAATAGGCACTTATTTAAAAAAAATTAAATTGTGTTAGAATAATAATACATCAATAACAATTTGAGAAAACTTAAATATTTCTAATTGTATTAATTGATTAATAATATGACATGATTTTTCTTTCTGTATAGATCCAGAATTATACCTTGTTTGTATTACTTCAATAATTACAAGTGACATTTTGTATAATCGAACCGAAGCAAATATTACGACGAAAAAAGCTTATGCATACATACATAATACATACATGTATACATATACATGTCCAAAAAAAATTCCTTGTGCCCTTATCTCAGAAACTGTGATACAAAAAAAGTTAAAATAAATAATCTTTGGGGATTTCTTTAAATTTATATGCGTTGACTTAAATATGTGTTCTGTATAGATAGATGAAATTATATTTTCACAAAAAAATGCAAATTACATTCCTCTGATGTTTTCAGCATCATATAGATTATAGATAGAATGTTTATAATTATTATTGATTGTATACGGAAGGTAGATATACTTTACTATAATGAATCATTATAGTAAAATGATAATGTGACACTGTACGCGGTGTACGGCATTTATTGGAGACCAATGGCTAAAAGACAAAAGACGTTCGAGGCTCGTTTTAGCCGAGAGGCGGCCGCTCGCCTAAAATGTGCATCTTGGTTCATAGGCGAAAGGGGAGCGTAGCTGCAGTCGACGATTGGGTCATGGTTCCGACGATGTACCGAGCGGCCGCTGCTCATCTATCTTTGTCTTAAGATATGGCCAAGGCGTTCATTCAACTGTTTTTATAGAATTTTTTACACACAGTGGCAGATCTTTTGATGTCAGTTTGTTTTGCTACTTTTTATGTGCACTTATTAAGATGCTATTTTAATTATTATTATTAAATGCGAGTATAGATAGATAGCTTTATTTGATATACAACAATACATTTATGGCAAGTCAAAATACACAAAAAATAAAAGGATATAAACTGTTACGTATCTATAAGAAAGTTATTAAAAAAATAGAAGAACTTACACACAATATAAATAATCAAACATTAATCTATTGCAATAGATGTTATTCGTAATATGGCGTCGCCAGAAAATATTTCACTGTAAAAACAAAATCCAAGCAAATGCTTCTTAACTGCTAATTTAAAACGTGACATGTTTAACAGTCTAATACAGTATGGAAGTTTATTATAAAGTTTCACATTTAAAGAATTATGTACTGATTTGGATAGGCGGAAGCCGTCAGTCCTAAGCATATTAGCGTTTCTTGTATTATGACTGTGAATGTCCGACTGCAATGTAAATCTGGTTATATTCTTATGAATTTCAACAACCTGGGAAAAAATATACAAACATGGTAAGGGTAAAATACCGAAGGAAATAAATAACGGTTGACAATGTTCTTTACTATTCACATTAGCTATAACTCTAATTGCTTTCTTTTGCAAGCGAAATATTTTTATAGATTCTCTGCAATTGCCCCACAGAGAAACTGCATAGCATATGCGAGAATGAAAAATAGCAAAATAGGACATAATTAAAGTATTTAAATCAACTATATTTTTTAGCTGTCGTAACAAAAAAATGGTGCTTGGGAGCGACCTCAAAAGATATGCAACATGGCCGGACCACTTTAAACCGTTGTCTATAACTACCCCAAGTAACTTAACACAATCGCCTTTTATATTTTCACGATTTGAAGAAATGTAGGTTTTTTGAGTTTTAGTGTTATTAAGTTTCAATTTGTTAGCAACAAACCATTGTTCTACGCTCTTTTTAAGTTGTTCCAGGAGTAGGTTCAGAAAAAACATATTTTCGTGAGATATAACCAGTGTAGTATCATCAGCAAATAGTACACACTTATTAGGTGCAATAAAGTAATGAATGTCATTGATGAACATCAGAAACAATATTGGTCCTATAATTGAACCCTGCTCAATACCCATAAATTCAGATGATACGTTATTAATTACAACGCACTGGGACCTATTTTGTAAATATGATTTAAAAAATTCCAAAGGCAATTTCCTAATCCCATAATGTTCTAACTTTTTAATTAGTAGGTCATGAGGGACACAATCGAAGGCCTTTGTTAAATCGCAGAGAGCAATGGCTGTATGCTCACCTACCTCAAAACCTTCTACTGCATCGCTTACAATCCTATGGATTGCGTTAGACGTAGAATACCCAGGTCTAAAACCAAACTGGCATGCGCATAAGATTGAATTCTTCTCCAGATATTTATATAATCGTGGTTTCAATAACATTTCCATTGCCTTACCAAAAATTTGAATAATCGAGATAGGGCGGTAATTGTCAGTACTATCCGGGTCGCCTTTTTTAAATAAAGGAATTATATTTGTCAACTTAAAGCAGTCTGGAAAAATGCCTTTCCTAAAACATATATTTATCAATATAGTTAAAGCAGGAAGTATTATGTCAATTGTTGCCTTAATAATTTTTGAGTTAAGACCAAAAACATCAGTACATGGTGAGTTTTTTAAAGAATTAACTGCATCCAACACTTCAGATTCGGTCACCGAACCCAAATAAAAAGAGCGACATGGCGAAGGCATATTGCCTATAATGTCATCCATTATTAAATGGGTAGGTGGAAGCGACTTACTTATATCGTTGGCTACGTTGGTGAAATATGTATTGAATTGATTCACGGATATCAGTGTAGAAGACAAGACTGGGATTGTGCTTTGTTACTTTCAAACTTTACTACACTCCAGCTAGCTTTTATCTTATTGGTGGAATTACTTATACCCTACAAAAAAGTCAGAAATGAAATAAAAAAGCTGAAGCAAATAAAACTAGATACTAAAATAGTTATTAGTAGAAGATACTTAAGTTTATAGGAATTCAGACCTTTTCAAAATAACAAAAAATCAGTACTACAAAAAAAGTCGGTGTTTTTTGCTTGTGATCAAGAAATCGTTAGTTTCAGCCGTTATTGAAAGTATTAACGTGTGTTCGAAATGGTTTATTATATCGCGGAAAGAGTAGAAATTGTTGCAATTTATTATCGAAATCACGATTGCGCTAAAGCTACAGCACGAATTTTTAATGCCAATCATCCTAAAAAAAATGTAAACCACCAGTACGTTAAACACCTGATTCACAAATTTGTTGCAACAGGTTCGCTTTTAAACAAGAAACGTGAAGTAATTGGGCCAGTTCGAAATGAAGCAGTTGAAGTGGCAGTTTTGGGTCATGTACAGATGGATAATAAGCAATCGATTACAACTGTGTCTCAAGCTTCTGGCGTATCCCGTTCCAGTGTTCATCGAATTTTGAAAAAACACAAGTTTCATCCATTTAAGATGACGCTGGTTCAAGAGTTACATGAAGATGACTTTGATCGCCGTAACCAATTAGCGAATACTTTAGTGAACAACTTCTACTGAATCCAAATCTTCTCTACAATACATGTTTCTCCGACGAATGCACATTTATGTTGAATGGCGAAGTGAATAGACACAATTGTCGTTATTGGAGTGATACTAATCCGCATTTAATCAGGGAATTTCATACTCAGACACCTCAAAAATTGAATGTTTGGGCAGGTATTTTGGGCGACCATCTTGTTGTGTTACCATTTTTCATCCAAGGTAATCTCGATGGAAACACCTATCTAGAATTATTGGAAAGTACAATTGATCCTAGGATAACAGAGATTTTAGAAAGTGACGACAATTTACTAGAAAATGAAATAACCTTCCAACAAGATGGTGCGCCCCCGCACTATGCTGCTGCTGTGCGACAATTTTTGGATGACCACTTCCCGGGGCCACCAAAATCTCCGGATCTGTCCCCTTTGGACTTTTTTCTGCGGGGTCATTTAAAATCACGAGTGTACGCCACTCAGCCGGAAACATTGCAAGTGCTACGTCAGAGAATTGTAGAAGAATGCCGATTAATAACTGCGGATGTCTTTAATAATGTTCGAACAGAATTTGAAAACAGACTGTATTATTGTTTGGAAGTTAACGGGGTCATTTTGAGCAATTCATCAAATAAATCTGATTTATTATTTGCTTCAGCTTTTATTTTATTTCTGACTTTTTGTAAACTGATAGACACATCAATAACAATTAGGTAATGCGGTCATGTGTAGTAGATGCAAAACTTATTAGTGGTGGGCATTTGTGTAGAAATTACTACGCGTAAGTTGGTTTGTCATCTTTTCGTTTGTAACCAATAATTCTGTCAAATCTCAACCGATTTCTAAAAACGGTACGTCACTGTATTCGCAATGAAAAGGGCTTTAAAATGATGTGCCACAAGTGGGGTAGTGGCATTTGAAATTTTTAAGTTGGGGTTGCTAGGCATTAGGGGGATGAACATATCGAGTTGGCTTTACTGTAAAAAAAGCTCCCCCCAAGAACAAAAATCGACGGGTCTCGGCGAATTTTGAAATATTATTCGGTTTTCCAATTATAGGGGGGGTCAAATTTTCGTTGGGATACCCTGTATGTTTTTGCATGAACAAATAAACAATGCTATCACTTTAAGGTTAACCAGCAGAATTTAAGCTCAAATTCTCCGTAACAGCGGTTTTGCATAAGTGCTGTCGTAAACCGATGTTCAGTTCGCACCGAACATTTCAAATGTTATCGTTTCTAAACGCACTAAAAATTCAAATATGAATTTAGGTCCGAAAAAGTAGTTTTATTACTAAATTCATATATTTTTCTTTATATTGGCACCAAAAAAAGTAACAAACACTATAATTCAGAAATTGATGTAGACAATCGTCTCCAGCGGAATCGCTCCGATGTAATAGAAAGCATAATTGTCAAATAAAATCCAAGCATCAATAATTTGATTTTAAGTTTGGGCCTACTGAAAAAAGTTGTAGAGTCTATTTTAAATTATGCTAAACGTTACATTTTGTTATAGCTTAAAAAATGAACCACAAATAAGCAAGTTAGCGAGGCGATTTTACTACACTATTAAAATTCATAAACGCAACGCACTTTATAAAGACGGCAAGATATTGTCAACAAAGAGGATCTTAGAGAGATGGTTTACAGCTGGACACATATTTTAATTATTTTAAATTAAAAACTTTTTGTCGTACATACGAATATTAAATTATTTTATTGAACCAAATTTATAAACATATTTACAATCGACAAAACAATAAAATGTGTCAAGTTGCAAAGGTTACTATCAAACCAAACTATGTCTATCCTTCTTTCTCTCTCTAAGAACCAAGCGATAGACTTGCTGGCTGCTCCCATTATTTCAATAGGTAATATAATTCTGATGTACTCAGCATTTCCCGAATGTGTATAAATACTATGATGATCGGTCAGTGGTCGTGCGGTTTAAGGCGTCAGTATCGAGGTGACTGGATCGCTGTGGGTTCGACCCCTGCAGCCGGTAGACCGTATATAAGCTATGTTCGTGGAGAGATTGGCACCCTCTCTGCGGGTATGGTACGGTGGGAGAATGTTGACTTGGGTCAGTGTGAGAGATTGATACCGGTTGGCATTTAACTACCCCCCTAATTAATGAGGTTTTCGAGGTTTCCCTCATTCCTGCACTGAATGGTGGTTAGGGCCTACCAACGTAAGTCGTTCCTGGGCGCAAATGCGGCCTGCTTAATAATAATATGCCGCCCCCTCTCCCGCACAAGGTTCCACTTCTGGGCTAATCCTCGTGATTAGAATGAGGGGTAGAGATATTATTATTACTATTGAATCTGGGCTAATAGCAAGCAGAGTCAGAGCTACAGCCAGAGCCAGGCAGTCAGCCGTTGGCTGGCTCTGATCTTTAGAAGAAATTCTCCCCAGCGCAAAGGTCTTATTAGAGCAGAAGAAAAATATATGTTTTTTTCCGCTATGTTAGCAGTGATGACAATATTGAAGAAATATTAACGTTTTAATGAAATGTTGTATTTGTGGAGGTCAATAGGAAAGGATTATTTTATAAAGCGAACTAATAGTTTCGACAATGATATACGTAGTACCTATACTAGAAGTGTAATTCAATGCTGGTCGGGGCGTTAGTCCGCAGAGTAGTTGTTTCGCTCAGTATCGAATCATAAAAAAGGACTAAGTATATAAACGGTGTAATTATCAACAACTGTGCAAGAGGCAAAAGAGTAAGATTTGTGGAGTTTATAAATGTTTTTTTTTTAGAGAAATAATGGAAGATAATTTGAAGCCTGGATATATGGAGAGTACAAAGTAAGGTAAAAATGATTACCATGGTATATGATAAAAGTTAGAAGAAGAAAGGTAAACAAAGTGGCATTTTTAAAGAAAATTGGTGTAACTAATATATAAAAATGAAAATTAGACAGTAGGTACTGTATTATTATTATTATTAACAAATAATTAGAGCTGAAGCTAAAAGCTTGTTGTGCTCTAAGAACAAAAGATAAATTCATCCTATAAATGGCTGATAACATAGTAAAAACAATTAATACAAAAAAAAAACAGAAGAAATCAAAGTACAATATATATAAATACTATAAATATTAGAAATTAATAAGAAATCAATCACATTGGATGTTGATTAAGGTGATGGTCAAGTCTATTCTTAAAAGAATTTAGAGACGGTGCTGTAACCACATTATCTGGTAAATCGTTCCATTGATCGAATATCCTGTTGGGTAGAAAATGTTGTCTGTTCCGTGTACGAAAGCTTTCCTTTTTAAGTTTGAATGAATTGCCTCTGAGACGGGGGTCAGGGTTTAAGTCAAACATCACGTGCGGGCAGTACAGTTCGCCATGCAGGATCCTATAAGTGGTAATAAGGTCACCTCGAATACGCCTATTTTCTAGAGATTGAAGACGAAGACGCCGAAGACGTTCTTCATACGAAAAATATTTAAGACCAATTGGAAGTTTGGTGGCTCGCCTCTGAACCCCTCTAGTCTTGCGATATCTTGCTTTAATAGTGGAGACCATATGGCCACCGAGAACTCCAAATGGGGGCGAATGTATGATTTGTATAACTTCAAAAATGTATTCACGGTAAGATTACTGAAAGATTTTCTGATCATAAAAATCAATTGATTACATTTTTCACTGCCTTGGCAACCTGTGCACTCCATGAGAGATTTTCCGTAATAATTATTCCGAGATCATTTTGTTGTGAAACGCTTGGCAATTCTGTATCATCTATATTGTATACTACTTTAGGATTAGTTCTAGACATATGGAGTACACAACATTTAGAAGGATTTAGAGGTATGCACCAGTTGGAACACCAATTACTAATAATATCTAGATCATCTTGTAGGTGAAGAGATGATGATGAAAATACTTTAAGATCATCTGCATATGATAACACTTGGGAAGTACACGTATTCGTTAGGTCAGAAACATATACTAGGAACAGAATTGGTCCAAGGACAGAACCTTGTGGAACACCACTCAATACTTGTCTTCTGTCAGAAAAACTCTCAGCGATTCGAACTATAAATTCACGATCTTTCAAAAACGATTTTATCCAGTTTAACAGCTTACCACGCACACCACAATGTTCAAGTTTATATAATAATCGCGCATGCGGCACTTTATCAAAAGCACGAGAAAAGTCCAAGTACAAAACGTCTATAGGTTGTCCAGTGTCTGCCCATAAGGTCCAAGAATTAATAGCTTGAAGTAAATTGGTAAGAACTGATCGACCAGGTAGAAAACCATGTTGATGCGGCGGTATGACACCATTGTTAAGTAAAAATGTGATAAGTTTCTTGCAAACAATTCTCTCCAATACTTTACAGGGAACAGAAGTTAAGCTAATTGGGCGATAGTTAGAGCTCGACAATTTATCACCTTTTTTGAATATAGGGGTCACACTAGATAATTTCCAGTCTGCTGGCAATATCCCAGTTTCCAAGGATTTGAACATAATTTCGCAAAGTGGACCACTTATGCTATTTGCACATTTAGACAGAAAAAGTGGGTTGATTAAATCTGCACCAGGAGATGAATCAATACGCAGTTTACACAGTTGTTCGGACACAATTGCAGGACTAATTTGAATTTCCTCTAGTGTAGAAGGTACACAAATGTTGACATCCAATTGCGGCAGCTGATCACCAGCATCTAAAGTAAATGCATTGTAGAAAGTATCAGCAAAAGTCTCAGCGACTTCACAGTTATCACTACACACACTACCCAAAGCATTTTTAATCAGTGGTGTGGAAACTTTACTTGTGAGTCGAGAGCGAGTATATTTATAAAAAGCTTTAGGTCCTCTATCAATTAACTGGTTTTCAAACAATGACCTTGCACGCCGTAACTGTCCTGTTAGTGTATTAGCGAAATTTCGATGCAGGTGATAGTCGTCTAAAGAATTGGATCGTTTGTATCTTTGCCAAAGTGCCTTTTTTTTCTGACACATTTTAAATAATTCTCCATTAAGCCACTGATTTTTATAATTGGATGCATATCTACAAACAGGAGTATATGTAGGTATGATATTTCTGACAGTATTCAACCAACTATGCCACAAATCTTCGGGGTTATTTTTGTTTGCACAGTCTTCAAACCAATCCACCTCAGCCAAATGATGATTCATTGATATATAATCAGCCTTGAAGAAGTTGAATTTTGATACATTATTATTAGTTTTGCGGTAATCATAAACAAAAAATGCAACAATGATCAGATTTGCCCAATGGGGGTGAATAACTAAGATAACTAAAAAGATCATCAGTGTTAGTTATAAGTAGATCAACGAGAGATGGAAGCTGATTCGCTCTAAATCTAGTGTTTTCTGTAATATGTTGAGTCAGACCTGTTGACAACAACATATTAGTAAAATCTGCAGCAGCACTATTATTCTCTGATGGAATGAGTAAAGACCAAGGAATATTGGGAAAATTGAAATCTCCAATAATAAGAAGGGTATCAAGCTGTGAACTCAAAGACTCGATTTTTTCACATAAAAGTTGGGAGTCATCCCTGGTGACATCAGGAGCACGATAAATAATTAAAATATGGAAACAAATAAATTTATCGGATGTGATTTTTAATAGCAGACTTTCTACATTAGGAACAAAACAATTTAATTGTGTTACATTGGAAGCTGTAAACAGTTTAGTCTGAAAGAAAACACAAACTCCTCCACCTATTCTGTGACTTCGATCAGATCGTATTAAAAAATATCCAGGTAAATTAACTGCAGAGTCTTGTATATTCGGTGAAAGCCACGTTTCCGAGAGCAAGACAATACTAGGTGAAAATTTAGCAACATATAATTGAAGATCATTGTATTTAGCAGGAAGTGATGCTATATTAGTATACATAACTGAATACTGATAAATTCGTGGAGACAAATCTAGTTTTTTGGTGGCTGGTCATTTGGTACAATCGTGGGTAGATTTCGAATATATTTTATGGTTAAGTTTTCTCCATCTTCATTTCTTTGCTGAAGTTCAGACTGTAAGGATTTTAAATATTCGAGTTGATGCTGTGTTTGATCTTGGCGAATTTTAATTCTAGAGTATCTGGTGTTATTAAGCTTATTTTTATTACGTAAAATATTTTTGACCATAGCATTAGACGGGAGTGTTAACAATAATAAACGGGATCGAGTGTTATTCGGTCTACCTAGGCGTCGCACAGATGTAATATTCGCAGACGGATCAATTTTAGTTATCAAATCAGTGGCAACTTGTCATGGTATAATTTTAATAAGCGCTAGTAGGAAAAGGCCAAAGAAATAAACTTTTAAACTGAATAAATAATAAAAAATTTAGTAAAAGTATTAATATGCTGATTTGTTGGATGGATTATTTAAGTTGATGTCGTGCATGATATTAAATAAATATTCTTGCAAACACCAGCACAGTAGGTATTATTACAATTTTTTCGTGGTTAGGTAATCTGCAGATTAAACTATTTTATTTTGGGATCATTAATTAGTACGGGAAAGATAAAAAGTAGAAAATAAAGGCAATAAAGTTAATAAATATAGTAGTTATAGTATATATTTCTTTTAAAATAATTTCTATGTAATAGGTTTAGAAATATAGAAGGGTCTTCTACCATATATATTTAAAGTTGGGAAAATTATATAGTAATTATTTTTATTATATTGTGGGTAAATAGTCTTGCAATTAGATACCAGCTTAGCAAAACTCAGTTGTTCTTATAAATATTTTCTATAGCCATGGCCTAGTATAAGTTAAATAATATTTACAATTTAACTTAATTAAATAAAAGTATAAATATTTATGTTATTATTAATTACTAATAGTAAACACTAAAACACAACGGTATGAATACATGTTATACAATATAAAAAAAGAACACTGTCGACAGTTTCATAATTTAAAGTCATGATTCTATTTTTTAATTTATAATAATTTCTTCTTACCTCTTAATTAAGCAACAGTAGATGTATGGAATTTTTGTAGGTACCTATATACAGGGAGTCCCGGAAAGCATGTCACAAACTTCAGGGGATGATAACACGTTTAAAAATAATATTAATTTTCTCTATAAACTTGGGTCCAGAAAGGCTTCGTTTTCGAGATACAGGGTGGTAAAGTTATAAAAAAATTATGTTTTTCTGAGCTATCTTAGTGACCCAGATGATAATTTTAATAAAACTTGGTGTGGTTCATACCTGCTAGAAGGTCTTTTATTTAGCGTAATTACTGGTACGAAACTGCTAACCAGTGGCGTGCAACAAGGGAGATGGCGAATGGTTCATACCTGCTAGAAGGTCTTTTATTTAGCGTAATTACTGGTACGAAACTGCTAACCAGTGGCGTGCAACAAGGGAGATGGCGAACCTGTTTTAAAACAAAACGTACGCCACTGAATTTTTAAAAAATTTTGTTAATAATTTACGTTCTACTAAATAAAAAAACAAGTTTTCTTTCTAAAACCCACCGTTTTCGAGTTATTTGGCTTTTACATTAAAGGAAATCACCTCATGCTTACCACGAGATAGAGAGCTTAAATATTTTTTGCACCCCTATCGTATTCAAAAGGTGTAAAGTCTACAATCTTAAGATTATCCACTTAGAATGGAGTTCTGCCGGCTAATGTTGGATTTTTATAGACAGGATATAGATTTTGTTTCTTCTATTTTGTTTACGGATGAGGCAACTTTTACACGAGATGGCGTACTCAATTTTCACAACATGCATGCATGGTTGGAACAAAATCCACACTCCATAATTGAAAGTCATGATCACAAAACTTTCTCAGTTAATGTGTAGGATTGTAGGCAATCATATTCTGGGACCTTTTTTTCTACCAAGAACTGGGTGCTAGCGAATATCTCAATCTTTTTGAATTAATGGAAGATATTCCCATTGGTCTACGACAGCGTCTATGGTACCTCCATGATGGGACACCCGCCCATTTTAGTCGTCAAGTACAAATACATTTAAGCATAGTCTGTCTATCCCAATCGATGGATTGGACGAGGAAATTATGCACCAATATCCTGGCCGTCTCGCTCACCTGATTTAAATGCTGATATTTATTTATGGGGTTATGCCAAATCTCTTGTTTATAACAGATTAGTTGACTCAGAAGAAGAACTTCGACAACGAATAATAGAAGCGTTTAACAGTATTAGAAATAATCATAACGTATTTACTAGAATTAGATTTAATTTTATGAGAAGATTGCGAGCATGTGTTGAGGCAGAGGGACATTTGAACATTTATTATAATACAGAATATCTTATTTGCCTTCTTCCTGAATGTTATTAAATAACAATTTGTTTCTACACTAATTTTATGTTTAACAATTTTAAAATTATCAATTAAAAATAGTTTCAATAATTATTTTACTTTAAGGCGAGATGATTTGAAGAATGCGTCATTATGAAATCTTTTTGACATATTTTTCAACACCTCGGATCTCAAAACGAATGGCATAAATCAAGAGTATGAAAAAAATGTAGACTATAAATTACACACACAATTAACGACTAAAATGTAAAGCCAAATAACTCGAAAACGGTGGGTTTTACAAGAAAAACTTAAATAACCTTTTTTTGTTCTTTTATTTAGTAGAACGTAAATTATTAACAACATTTTTAAAAAATTCAGTGGCGTACGTTTTGTTTTGAAAAAGGTCAGCCATCTCTCTTGTTGCACGCCACTGGTTAGCAGTTTGGCACCAGTAATTAGACTAAATAAAAGACCTCCTAGCAGGTATGAACCACACCAAGTTTTATTAAAATTATCAACTGGGTCACTGAGATAGCTCAGAAAAACTTTTTTATAACTTTACCACCCTGTATCTCGAAAACGAAGCCTTTCTGGACCCAAGTTTATAGAGAAAACTAATATTATTTTTAAACGTACTATCAGCCCCTGAAGTTTGTGACATGCTTTCCGGGTTTGTTATATAAACGTTGGGTCACAAGTCAAACATTAGGGAGATATCGCGTTGCAAAGATGCCGAAAAAAGTGTGTTTTTATTGTTTTTCTCGGAAACGAAAAGCGTGGGAATGGTAAAATTTTGTGGAGGTGTTACCATCATCAAAAGACGCTTGTGCCAATTTTTTTTACTTTTTGAAAATAATTGGAAAGGGTTGAAATAAACTACCCTTTTCAGATTTTTCTTAAGAACTTCCTTAACGACGTAGAAAAAAATAAATTAGGTTAAGCCGATTTATTTAGAAACTTTTTTCTCTTTTGCAGGTGATTCTTCCTAGCAAAAACCAGTTGCTTTATTTTAGTTCTGTATCATATGAAATACAGAAATTGTAGTTCATTGTTTACTATTTTACAGATGTAGAGTTCTTCTTAAACATATTTTATCCATCAGAAAGTGTTGAAATATGTGGACACAAGAATCAATCATTTCTAGATTATGCTTTCGTCTTTCGTAATATTTCTTTTGTCAGGCTGGGGTAGGTTCAGTTCAGATCTGACTTTCAACGACAAACATGTTCACATTATAATAAAAAAGTTTTAGGAATCGTTTTGTTCGAACTTATTTGTTGCTAAATAAGTAATCAATAATTACAGCAGTTGAAAAAGAGGGATATTCTTTAGGTACTTACACAATTTTGTAAATTATTTTGTGATAAAAAATACGGGTACCTAATTATTATGTACACTGTAGTAACATAAAAAAAAAACAATTTACTAAAGTTTTATTACATTATAATGGAACAATTTAAAAATATCCACAGATATTTTACACAATATTCACGCTGTAACCCTAGCTGTAACGGTAGACTGCGCCGGCACAGCGACCCAAATGCTCCAAAATTAAAGTCTAAATTTTTATCGACAAGTCTCAAGAACACCATTGTGTATTGTGTATACGTAAATTGCATTAAATACATTATTTAGCGTTATTTATGTAAAATAAAATACTTTATGACATTAATATTTGACAATTCATAGTTTTGACCTTTAGCGGTGTTAGTTTCTTCTGTGTAAGTCTGGCTCAAGGCTATGCACGTTTTACATGTCAAAACAATGAAATTTTGGTACTTTTTGGAGGCGTTTTTTTATGTTAAGATTTGAAATTTTTGAATGTTTATTTATCAGAATGTATTCATAATTAAGTATATTTCAATTTAAACATAAGTTTTAGCAGGGCTGACAACCAAAAAATCAAAATTAAATCGATTTCTTGGAAAATGGAACACCCTGTATAAGAATTGATGTTATCAGATTCTACGCGGCGTGTCTGTATACCAAATTTGTTGCACTGGCTATGATGGCTTCTGAGATATTCGCACTGAAAATCTTAGAGGGACCACCCGGTATAGATATTTTTGTAAATATACAGGGTGTCAGTTTTTTGTAGATAAACTTTAAGAGAAGATAGAACACATGTTTTTGAGAAGAAAAGTTCCTATAAACATATACCGTAGAAGACTTCGTTTCCTAGATACAGGGTGTTGAATATAATTTTTTGTTCTCGAATTTTCATTATAACTTATAAAGGAATACTTAGATTTTTTTCATATTTGGGGATAATGCCTATTAATTAAGGGGCATAAAACGAGCGATAAGAATGTTAAAAAATTTGCACAGTGGCTGAGTGGAGAGGGTGCTCAACCCCGTTCTTAAACAGAACTTCTACACCAATGACTATTTTTTTTAAACTTTTATTTACATTATCTACAGTTTACCAAAAATAATGTCCCTCTTTCTGTTTCGAGATTTCTGTGCGTTGAGTATTGACAGTTGAGAAAAGTATTTCTATTTGCAAGAGAGTTAACTTCGGTACATTATGTAAAATACATTATTATGCAGTTTCCAAACAGTTTGAAGAAGTTTCTTTAAGTTTTATTAAACTTGTGTATGTACCAATTTCCGTTTCAATTTTCGTTGTTTTTTGCTGAATAACTTCCATTTGAAACTAGCAAATATCATTCCGTTTTTGTGAGTATCCACCGTCGATTTGTTAACCAGTTTGAAAAATGTACATGTGGGCCGACAGGACAACCGTGGACGAGATACATTGGAGAGCGCATATTGTGTGAATTTAATAGGAACCCAACCACAAGTACTCGACGTACTACTTTTGCTCTTGGTATATCCCGGGTTTTAAAACGGGATCACAGATGCCTATATCATTTTCAACCTTTGACCAACACCGTCTTAAGTCGCATTCGCCGAGAATACATTAACAACTGAACTGACTAACTAGTTCTGGACGATTCGGAATCGATTCTTGCTGTGTTGGCACAAACCCTTTATTATTGTAGGTGGGTTCTTAGCTCCATTCAAATTAGAGATTTCTTATCCAACATACTGTGGAGTGATGAATTCTGTTTTACTCGTCGTGGTATAGTAAATTTTCACAATCAGCGTGTACGAGCACATGAAAACCCACATTCGACCAAGAATTCAACATGAATTTAGTACAAATATCTGGATTGGAATTTACGGCAACCACGTGTTTGGATCTTATTTCTTGCCGCAACGTGTAAATTTAGAAAAGTGTCTACAATTTTTAGAAGAAGAGCATGGTAATATGTGGGAAGACATTCCTTTGAATTTAAGAGGACAGCCTTGCATTCAGCTTGATGGGTGCCCAGCCCATTATGGCAGAAATATAAGAAATTGGCTAAACAATAACTATCCGGGAAGGTGGATAGGTCGTGGAGGTCTAGTGGTGTGGCCTCCCAGATCCCACGATTTGACTTTTTTGTGTAGAGATTTATAAAGGAAAAAGTGTATACCACTACGGTTAATATATACTTGATTAACTTCACAATCGCATCAGAGATGCTTGCAATGAAATAAGGGTGCATCATTTAGTTAACTTAAGACGTTTTATTGTACGTCGCTGTGAAATGTGTATTGAAAGAGCGGTTTACATTTTGAACAAAGTGTATAATTTTATTATACTGGTGTTATTAATTGTTGTACTTATTTATAATTCGTTATTGCTAACAGGTGTTATTAATTCCACAATTGTTAATTAAATATTGTCATAAATTCAAACATTTTCTTCCTAAACATTAAGATCAATGTTCATTCAATTTTATTGTTTTTTTGTAATTTAGTATTTACGCAGCACAAAATAAATAAGAATTGTTGAGATTTGTGTACTATACAGATTTCAACTATAAGTCTTGTATTTGAGTATGGCTTGATATAACAAATAATTATTTTGACTACATTGGAAAGAGATAAAGAATAAGAGATTTCGGCTTTTTAGAGTCCTTTTCAAACCATATTTAGGTAGGTTTCGTTGAAAGAATGAAATATTTAGTCAATAATTGATAATAAATAAATTACTTAATTTGGTACCACATCAAACACTAAAAATCAAAATAACTCGGAAACGCACAGGAATTTCGAAACAGAAGAAGGGGCATTTTATTTTAAATAGTCATTGGCGTAGAAGTTCTGTTTAAGAAAGGGATTGAGCACCCCCTCCACTCCTCCACTGTGCAAGTTGTTGAACATTCTTATCGCTTGTTTTATGCCTCTTAATTAATAGGCATTATCTTCCAAATACGAAAAAAATCTAAGCATTCCTTTATAAGATAATGAAAATTCTAAAACAAAAAAATGTATTTAACACTCTGTATCTCGTAAACGAAGCCTTCAACGACATATGTTTATAGGAACTTTTCTTCTGAAAAACATGTGTTCTATCTTCTCTTAAAATTTGTCTAAAAAAAACTGAGCCAAAAAATTCTTATACAGGGTGTCCCAAAATTAGCCTGCTAAAAATTAACTGTGGATTCCGTAGACGCCCCCAAACGGGGATATGGCCCCTTAGATGGGGACCTCAAAATTTGATTTTTCGCTAATATTTCCAACAGGAATCAAGATAAACTTATCAAATTTGAAATTGAGAATCACAATTAGATTGCGAATCTAATTTTCTGAAAATAATTCCTCATAATTGATCATAGGCGTGCCAAACTGGGGGGGGCAACCTGGGTGGATAAATATTGCTCTAACTTTCTTGTATCTCAAGATTTTCGTCGTCAGATCAAAAAATTTAAAATTCTGGTCTATTTTACATGAAAAAGGTACTCCTATTTCAATCATATAAACTGCTCTGTTTCGAGTAGGAAACTATAAATATCCCTAGTAGGCTTTGAGAAAATACTGTCGACTTATTTAACACATTATATGTGTTATTCAAGAGTTGTAACATATTAAAATACTTTTAAAATGCATATCAGTAATGTAATTATTTGTAAATTTTTGAATTTTAATATAGCATATTAATACTTCAAAAAATTTTAAAAACGTATGTAATATGTGTCAAATAAACTGAGAGATAACTTTTCAAATCCTACTAGAGACAATTTGACCGCTTGTATATTATATCTAATATTTTTGTGGTATGTCACAAAATTTTTAAATTAATATTACTTGTAAACGGAATAATTTATCGAAGTAAAACAAGAGTAGGTACCTTTTTATAAAATTGTTTTACATTTTAATATGATCTGACGACAAAAACCTCGAGATATGAAAAACTTATGAGCAATATTTATAAAATAACCCCCCCAGTTTGGCAGGCCTACGAGTAATTATGGTATCCCACTAAACATAATTAAGTTTCTTCAATGTTATAGAAACATTTCTGTACTAGCTGTAATGTTGCTCTCAGACGTATAATTAACTGTATGCAATGTCCCAGGGACCTTTATTCTGCAGGCTAGAAACATTGCAGTGTAAGGTTCCTAAGGGAACACATTACTAGCAAATTGCATTTTAATTTCCATTAATATTGCAAACCGTTATCAACATAGCTAAATGTAACATGACATCAACGTATGTGCAATGTTGTTACAATGTTACATTATTGCACACAAGTCGCAGTGCAATGTTCTTTTATAACATTCCAGACACTGCATTTGGAATGTTGGTAAGAATGGAGTACCTATTGATTTTTTTTAAAATTTAAATATACAGTATACACTACACTACAGGCTGTATTTTCTTCGGGATTTTATGACCAAGCATAAATTAGGGATCTATTATTCCCTTGCCCGTGGTGCCAATAGTGCCAATTGCCAAAGCTCAAATCTTGTAGATATCCTACCAAAATTCGATTACACAGTATCAGTGAGATATAAGTGGCGCCATCTGTCGGTTATTAATTTACATATAATTAACTGAATCGTTTCGTGATTTTGATAAAAAAAATGCATATTCCACAATTTTAAAGAATATTTATAAACTGGCCCGCTCGTTTAGCTGAAGCATAATATTTCTGAGAGTAACTATAGATTCAAAAAAACTAAATAATACCATATAAAAAAGATATGCAAATCCGTACCGATAAAATCTAGCATTGATAGATTTTATCTGCGCTGATAAACCTGGACGGAGTGCACCATATATTGTCAATTTTATCCGTACGGGTCGATCCGCACCGATAAATCAGTGGAAAATATCTGAAATGTATGAGGTCCTTTGGATTTAAGCATTTCAAAAATACTGCGTTCCGATTGGCGATATTTAAGTTAACATATACAAAACAATAATAATGCTTCTTGTTATGGTCAAAATAATAACATAAATATTAACACATTAAGTAAATTATCAATAAATATAATTTAATCTTAATTGTATTTTGTATCTTTTTTTGGATGATAATAGATAAATTATATTCAATATTCTATATAATATTCGAAAACAATAATGTAGGTATACGAAATTCTCAGATATTTATGATAACAAAAATTTGTATAAAATATTTTAATTGAATTTGCATTAGAGCTTAGTGGGTACTATATTTCATGACTAATGTAACACTATAAAACTGTTTACAAAATTGTTTCAACTATGAGACGATAATATTGTGAAAATATGCCTCTGTCAACCTTATATCAATAATGAAAGTATAGACATTGTTGTAATTTGAGCAAAAGTAATGATATATCAACTGGACAATTATAACGTTGCAGAAATGTTGTAGAATTAATTTACCCTCAACATTTTTAAATAATATTATATTATGAAACATTGTTAAAAGCATTCCACAACTTTCATTAGTTATGTATCGTAATTCAACTCAAATTCAGCTGTATGCAACGTTGCACAGATATGCTGTAATGTTTCATGCTTAGTGGGATGGTAATAATAACCCACTAAACATAATTAAATTTCTTCAATGTTATAGAAACATTTCTGTACTAGCTGTAATGTTGCTCTCAGACTTATAATTAACTGTATGCAATGTCCCAGGGACCTTTATTCTGCAGGCTAGAAACATTGCAGTGTAAGGTTCCTAAGGGAACACATTACTAGCAAATTGCATTTTAATTTCTATTAATATTGCACACAAGTCGCAGTGCAATGTTCTTTTATAACATTCAACATTCCAGACACTGCATTTGGAATGTTGGTAAGAAGAACTAAGAATGGAGTACCTATTGATTTATGATTTTTTAAATTTAAATATACAGTAATACACTTATGCTGTGGTAATACAGTATACACTACAGGGTGTATATTTTCTTCGGGATTTTATGACCAAGCATAAATTAGGGAACTATTATTCCCTTGCCCGTGGTGCCAACACTGCCAACCGTGCCAATTGCCAAAGCTCAAATCTTGTAGATATCCTACCAAAATTCGATTACACAGTATCAGGGAGATATAAGTGGCGCCATCTGTCGGCTATTAATATACATATAATTAACTGAATCGTTTCGTGATTTTGATAAAACGCATATTCCACAATTTTAAAGAATATTTATAAACTGGCCCGCTCGTTTAGCTGAAGCATAATATTTCTGAGAGTAACTATAGATTAAAAAAACTAAATAATACCATATGAAAAGATATGAAAATCCGTTGCAGAAATGTTGTAGAATTAATTTACCCTCAACATTTTTAAATAATATTATATTATGAAACATTGTTAAAAGCATTCCACAACTTTCATTAGTTATGTATCGTAATTCAACTCAAATTCAGCTGTATGCAACGTTGCACAGATATGCTGTAATGTTTCATGCTTAGTGGGATGGTAATAATAATGATGACAATAATAAAAATGTATCTCTACTTCAGTACTTGAATACACGGTAATATAATCATAATTTTTGTATGCTGTGTCCTAGATATAAATCATTTGATATAGAAAACATATGTGCAAAATTACATGGCGCTGATATACCAAAGTGGTTATACAGCTTACATAAGCATATTTATGTGCCAGAAACATGTATGCGAGTATTTCAAAATATAAGTAATAGCGACGTACGAAATACGTATTTAATACATAAAATGTAGGATGTATCGCTCTGTCCAAGATTGGTATGTATCTGTAATGTCAATGTCACACGCCTGTTTGCTGGGCTTGTACTGTAATAAAAATACCAAATAAAAACTGCATATGTTTATTATTTATTAATGTCACATGTACATTATTTAAAACACAGATTTTTTATATATTCGTATTTTTTCACTAACTGGGTATTTAATGTACTTTTTTATTTACTAGGCATATTACATGCAACATTTTTGCAATCTGAGCGACAACTAACAATTTTTCTATCGATTCGTAATATATAAAATTTCAATTCTTTAATAACAGAGGTTTAAATTAAGGATTACCAGGAAATAATTTAGGCACTCCAACGTTAACAATTTCTGTGTTAAATAACGTTTTATTACTTCTCTTTTCAAATTGCAAATGTAAAATGCAAATAAACAAAGTTATGTGAGGTTAACATAAAAATTTAATATATCTTTTCAAGTGATTTTTTCCTGTTGTCTTTGTGTGTTTACAAACATTTTATTAATTTATTATAAGTTTTATTTTGATAATACGTATGCAAATTAGATTTGCAATCACTATTTGACTTACACAAATTCAAATAAAAAATTATCGAATCATGAACCACAGATTAAATATATATAAATAAGAAAAATCATGAACTAGACCATAGAACATTAATAATAATACCTAACATTGACGCTAGCGCCCCTAGCGGAATTTAATGACACTGAGTTAATGTAAATGCTCTATTCCCGATAAGAATTACTGTATCGTAAGCAAGATGCAATTAAAAAAACGGCAAATGTTTCACAATTTTCTGTGTTCTGAGTATTCATTACAGGCAAGGTTGCTCAAATTTCCATTTTCTTTTAATAAAACTGTACCATTATTGCAAATACGTACACACATTCAATGTAGGTACCTCGTGGTATTACGTATTTATAATAAAATTTCTACAAAATTAGTCAAACTTGCTTTGACAGTTTCTGTCACTTCACGTTTTGACGTCTATCCATGCGGTAGTTGCGTGTGTGTAAATTGGACTCGTGGCTATTCTCATTTGGCATGACAAAACAATGAAATTTTAGGACTTTTCATAGGAGTTTTTTTATGACAAGATAACAATTTTTCGTGACTTTTTTATCAGACCGTGTTCATAATTAAAGATATTTCAATTTAAATACAAATTTTGCTGAGGTTTGCTACCAAAAAATCGAAATTAAATCCATTTTCTGCAAAACCGAATACCCTGTATAAAAACTAAGGCCATCATCGAATTCTACGCGCCATCTAGTGTCTGTATACCAGGTTTCGTCACACTGGCTATGATGGTTTCTGAGATATTCGCACTGAAAGTCTTAGAGGGAACACCCGGTATATATTTTCTGCTAATTCTCCATACAAGAATGCCGTCTTTATATCAAATTGGACTATTTTGTACTTATTTTTGGCGGCTATAGCAAGCAGTATTCGGATTGTGTCATATCTCGTTGTGGGGGCAAAAGTTTCAGTATAATCGATGTCTTTTACTTGCGAGAAACCTTTTGCACACAATCTTGCTTTGTACCGATCTGCTGTGTTGTCTGGTGATTTCTTAATTTTGAAAACCCACTTGCAACCTATAAGTTTCTTGTCTCCTGGGGGTTCGGTGAGTTTCCATGTATCATTATATCTTAAGGCTTGAAGTTCCTCATTTATAGCTATTTTCCATTTTTCTCTATCAGAACACGTAATTGCTTCCTCATAGGTTTCGGGAATCTTCTCTTCGACTAATAATACTTCATAATTATCAAGATATTTTGGAGCATTTATTTTGTGAGGTCTTAGTCTACAACAAAGATTGTCATCATGTTTTTCATTTTGTTTACTAACCTCATTTTCTTCTTGTTTTTCTTTCGATTTTTCATTTTGATTTTCCTGTACGGGTTCATCAGGATTTGGTTCTGACACAGGTACTAGTACAGTATTTTGCCTAGGTAATTTTGGTTCGGTTTCTTTATCAAAAGATACGTTTCGACCAACTGTAATTTTCATCGTGTTTTGATCGAATAATCTGTAATTTGTCGATTCAGCTTCATAACCTACAAGTAGTAGTTTCTTACTTTTTGGTTCCAGTTTTTTTCTGAGATTGTCTGGGACGTGTACATAAGCGATACTACCAAAAATTCTCAGATGTCCTAATTCTGGTTTCTTCCGAGTCCACATTTCATACGGGGTTTCATTTGATTTTCCTGTGTTGGACGTTCGGTTTAAAATGTATGTCGCTGTATTTACTGCTTCAGCCCACAAAAACAGTGGTAGATCTTTGGTGTACAACATTGATCTTGCACTTTCTACGATTGTCCTTAGATCTCTTTCTGCTTTACCATTTTGTTCGTGGCAAGTAGAATAGCTATGCCGATCCTGCTCCACAATTCAAGATGGCGACTGGAGCAGGATCGGCATAGCTTTCAGCCGTCTACGTCACAATGTTTGGGAGGGGTTACAAGCACAGCTTAAATAACAATCAGCTCACAGACTTGTATGAGCGGGAACGTCTCGCGCAGATCTTCGCGCATGCCGCCATTTTGGGATAAATAGCGGCAGGGACGTGTGGTTGTAAAATATGCCCTTATAGCCATACCGTCAACGACTGCGTTATTGGCGCACGAATGCTGTATTTTGTGGTTTGTTGATTTTCTTGTATTTTATACTGTTATGTTATTTTATTTTTAAACAATTTCAAGTAAAACAAATTTATATTTAGTATGACACTTTCTAAATTGGGACAACTATTTTTAATCCGGTCCTGACTTGTATCCCAAACGAGAGAGAGAGACAACAAGCTTCAAGGGCAAATTTTCAGGTTTTAATACTTCAAAGGTGCCGCCGTAGAATCTGTGAGCTGATTGTTATTTAAGCTGTGTTACAAGTGTGTAGATAGATGACGCTAAGCTACTTTAATAATAATAATCGTATTATGCTCATGCTGAGCGAAAGCGTTTAACACTTGAAGTATATTGTTTAATCGATTTTCTTCTGATACAATGAGTGGTCAAAAGCGGGTTGTGTTTAACTTAGACAATAATAAAACCATTATACTTATGGATCCTGATGGTTTGTTTGAAAAAGCAAGAAAATCAGATTGGATGCAGATGGCTAGAGATAGAGCTCGCTTTCAAAGAAGAATCAATGATGTCTCATTTATTATAAGTAGTGTTTTAGATAATAATCATCGATCACGCATTTACTATGAAAGATTTTGTTGCATGTCTATTACTATAAAATAAAGTTTTATTTTCATCACTCTGTATATTATTTTGTGGATATCTAACCTGTTTAGTGTAAGGGCTGTTATAAAAGTATGTAACACTCAGTTATTTCAATTATTATCAAATAAGAATCGTGCTGAGCGGAAGTGTTATTAATTGCAATATGCCTGTTCCAGTAAAGTACAAGTGCATCAAATGTGGTGGAGATTGCGACCTGCCAAACAGAAAATGTTTCACATGTGAAACTAAGGATTATTTTGAGGGTGCTGATGGATCAAAACATGTTCATACTTCTTACTTTGATAAAAAGTGATTCCAAGTAACTGGTGCTGGTTGTGTCCAGTTCAACTTATTAGCCTCTCTACTATAAAAAGTAGGAGAGTAAATTATAATTCCAAATGTGAGATGGAGGGGGTACTAGAGAAATATGGGTGGGAGGGTGTATAAGGTATATATTATATGCATATATGAGACTTATTTGAACAGTCAGTCTACTATATTCATTTATATTCAACATGGATCTGCAAAAGTTGAACAAGGCAACTTCATATAAAGAAATGTAAAAGATTTAGAAATAAATCAAAAGTTTAAAATAGTGAAGCTGAGGTTTAGTAAAACCAAATATGGTGACAGTGTGTGACAGTGTTGTGGCTGAAACTGAAAATTTTTCCTGCTATTTACCAAGAAGATTTTACATGCATTTTGAGAAGGAAGGTATTGAAAACTTTAACGATTCTTTAAGAAGTCGACCTGTATATCTGGTTAGTAAAGGAAAAATTGGTTTAACAACGGACATTACATTTGTCCAAGACGATGCATGAAGAATTCATAAAAGGATTATTAATAGGTATTTGTCTACGGGTCTTATATTCCAGACAAATGTATTATTATACCTAGTTATAAAATAAAAATAATTTAGAAATAAATCAAAAGTTTAAAATAGTGAAGCTGAGGTTTAGTAAAACCAAATATGGTGACAGTGTTGTGGCTGAAACTGAAAATTTGTCCTGCTATTTACCAAGAAGATTTTACATGCATTTTGAGAAGAAAAGTATTGAAAACTTTAGCGATTCTTTAAGAAGTCGACCTGTATATCTGGTTAGTAAAGGAAAAATTGGTTTAACAACGGACATTACATTTATCCAAGACGATGCATGAAGAATTCATAAAAGGATTATTAATATGTATTTGTCTACAGGTCTTATATTCCAGACCAATGTGTTATTATACCTAGTTATAAAATAAAAATATTTGTATCGAATTAGCAATTTTATTATTCTACCTCGTACATATACTATAAATAAATCCTTGTATACTATATCTTCTGCTCCAGTGTATTACCGAAGCATGAAAAATTCATAAAACGAATATTAATATTTTATATTGATATACATTTGAAGTAAACCTTTGTTTACAAGTCTTATATTTCAGGTGAATGTTTTATTGTACCTAGTTAGAAAATAAAAATATTTTTATTGAATTAGCAAATTTATTATTCTACCCCCGTACATATACTATAAAAACATAATACAGTGAATGTTTTGTCATAGTTTTCTCCTGAAACTTGATCGAACCTTGTATATAAGCAGAATCTAACATTTTACACATATATTGTTATTATTATTTTATATAAAAAAATGTAACACATTACTGGAAATGAGTCGTAACGTTTCTATCGGACCATTTTTGTTGTAAGCATGACCATAGACTTAAACAAGACAATTGAGTTTAGCATTGGTTACTTAAAATCTATAAAATAGTGCAACAATAACCACCTAACATTTCGACATCTCATTTAGTTTAAAAATTTTACTAGGTAACATATATTTTAAAATTTTTAATATTTGAATTATAAACTATAATCCATTGCATTAATAATATTTTATATGATTCTGAAAAGCTGCTATGGCACATATTTTACTTTAATGTTCACGAGAAAATATATTTATAATTAAAAATAAATAAATTTGTTATTTTACTTGTAATCAAAAACTAAATAATTTCAAAATATGCTTTATTATTTATTAGATATTCAGGTTTGACTTGGTAAAGAAAACAAATGAATAGATAATAATGCTATATATTTTTTAAAAACTATACTACAATACATAATTAAAAAACAAAATATAGGTAATATAAATATATACGAAAACAAAATATATACAAAAATGAAGATTAAAATGAGCAGTAATTTAATGAAATTAATAATTAATTATTAATTTCATTAAACTTTGCTGCGATGGCCTCATATTTTTTTCTAGTCTCGTTAGCAGAACGCTCCCTCTTATCGATGGAGCGTTCTTGCTCATCAAGCAGCCGAATTTGTTCCCTGAGGGTCTCTCTGTGTACCCTCAGCGATTTTCTCTCCCCCTTTAGCCGCGATATGAGTTCATCACCGTTTTTAATCTTCTTTTTTATAGAAGTCATCTTTCCATCCATCCGCTGACGGAATTCTGCCCTCCGCTGCTTTTCTTCGTTAATTGCTCCTGTCCAATAATCTTCGGAATCCGAGGAGGAGGAGCAGGTCGAGGGCGTAGGCGACAGCGAGCGAATGGAAGATGAGGGCCGTCTAATGTTTTTCCGGGCCAAACCCAAATTTTTGCCTCTGCAACAAAAAAATAACAGATAATAATTCATACATTTTTCGATGATGTCTTTAGACTTTTTAAAAAAAATTTTTTTTATATTTACCTAGAAGGAAGTGCAGGAATTTCCCTCGGCGGATTTTGGAAAACGTCCGCGTCATCCTCTTGTTCGAAGCACTTCCTTTTGGCAGCGGCCACCTTCGATGAACAACTTGGGCTTGGCTTGGTCGAAGCTTCCAAGGAGGTAATTGCCTTCACAGCCAAATTGAGTTCCTCTGATATTCTGTAAAAAACGAGAAAATAGTTTAACAAAACGTAGAAAAAAACTTACGCCTCATTTATGGCTTCATCCAAATCAGGATTCTGCATTTGTTGCTGATAGGTCTCCTGCAGCTCGAGACGGGCCTCTTCAGATAAAAATAGAGTCATTTTTAAAACGGTATAAAAATTATTTTTGAAGCGAAGTTAATACTGTTACCTACTAATAGGTTTGTATAAGAATAAATATACTCAACGAATGCAGTATGCTTATATATCAAATTGTTGCAACTTATACAGTAATATGAACATCCGGTGAATTCCGTTGAACTGTACAGGTCACTAACTTTCTGGTGTCAGATAAAATTCAGTTTCATACTTATTCTTTGAGAATTGTAATCCGACACCATTTCCTGCTGAGTTAACAAAAAATGTAATTTGACACCGCGTTTTGTAATTTGACACCTTATTTTGAAATTTGACACCGCGTTTTGAAATTTGATACCGCGTTTTGTAATTGGACGCCTTTGTTTTGAAATTTGACACCTTATTTTGAAATTTGATGCCGCGTTTTGAAATTTGACACCGCGTTTTGAAATTTGACACCTTATTTTGAAATTTGATGCCGCGTTTTGAAATTTGATACCGCGTTTTGAAATTTGACACCTTTGTTTTGAAATTTGACGCCGCGTTTTGAAATTTGATACCGCGTTTTGAAATTTGACACCTTTGTTTTGAAATTTGACACCGCGTTTTGTAATTTGACACCTTATTTTGAAATTTGACACCTTTGTTTTGAAATTTGACACCGCGTTTTGTAATTTGACACCTTATTTTCAAATTTGACACCTTTGTTTTGAAATTTGACACCGCGTTTTGTAATTTGACACCTTATTTTGAAATTTGACACCTTTGTTTTGAAATTTGACAACGCGTTTTGTAATTTGACACCGCGTTTTGAAATTTGACACCTTTGTTTTGAAATTTGACACCGCGTTTTGTAATTTGACACCTTATTTTGAAATTTGACACCTTTGTTTTGAAATTTGACACCACGTTTTGAAATTTAACACTTTATTTTTAAATTTGACACCTTTGTTTTGAAATTTGACACCGCGTTTTGTAATTTGACACCTTATTTTGAAATTTGACACCTTTGTTTTGAAATTTGACACCGCGTTTTGTAATTTGACACCTTATTTTCAAATTTGACACCTTTGTTTTGAAATTTGACACCGCGTTTTGTAATTTGACACCTTATTTTGAAATTTGACACCGCTTTTTGTAATTTGACACCGTATTTTGAAATTTGACACCTTTGTTTTGAAATTTGACACCGCGTTTTGTAATTTGACACCTTATTTTGAAATTTGACACCTTTGTTTTGAAATTTGACAACGCGTTTTGTAATTTGACACCGCGTTTTGAAATTTGACACCGTGTTATGTAATTTGATATCTATTTAAACAACACCAACATCATACATATAAAATTATGAATTTTTTTTTTTGTCGCTTATTTTTTTTTATTGTATTTTTGAAAAATACTTTTGTTCTACAATTCAAAAAGTAACATTGCAACCCCTCATCCTTATGTAAAATTTGGCGCTACCCCCACCCCCGAAAGTTTACCATCGTTCGATAGCTTTCTCTTTCCTCTTCATAATAAAAAAAAATCTACTTTCTATCTCTTATAGTAATCAAGTTATAACGAAAAAACTGTTTAAGGGTATTTTGTTTTTTTTTCAACCCTAGCCCTTAAACGTGACGCTTGACGATGAAGTTTGTATAAACTTTTTTTCTTTACTCAATCTCTAATATGACTTGCTAGAATTTAAAAAAAATTCTACGATTGGTTTCATTTTCAGATTTCAGAAATTTCTTTGAAAATGTCCAAATTTTGGATGTGTATAGGATCTCTTAGGTTTATTTTTTGGACAATCTGATACAGGGTCAATTAGGGAATGTCAAATCATGTAAGATTTTTCCATATTAAGCAAAAAAATACGTGACCTTGACATACTACCTATTACGATTTTCAGAAAATAGCATTGACCAAATTCATCTAATCTATTTCACTTCATACTATATGCTATATACTTTCGTTTTATGATTTAAAAAAAATCAAAAAAAATTTCAAAACCAAAAATTTTTTCAAAAATTATGTTTTTTTTTCGAGACAGGTTTTTTCTAATGACAAATTCTGAAAGAGCACCCTCGAAAACATAAAGATACACAGTTTCATATTTTCACCTTTTCTATGCAAATAACTGAAATTTTAAATTTTTTTAGATTCGTACTTTAAGTTAGGCAAACAAATTTTTTCATATCTTCTATGTATTTAAGATGACTTAAAATCTTATAAAGTTATGTAAAGTGTTCCACCAAGACGTATTCAATAATGCTTAATGTTTCACAGATTCGTTATTCCTCCCACCACAATCGTTATAAGCGCTGTGTGTGTGTGTGTATTTGAGTAATGGCTTTGGTCGTACCAATTAGCCAGAGCTAAGTATTTAGTTATAAGCGCTGACTTGATCATTTAGAAAGTATATAAAGCAGTATCCTAGAGTTTGTAACCATATTACAGATATTAGTATCTGAGCTAAATAAAACATTATTTTTAAAGATCCTTCGAAAAAGATGACTTCCGACTGCATGGTAGACATTCAGTGTTTCAAAATTAGTAACAAGAAGATGGGCTGTGAAGGAATTGGGGGTTTATAATGGTAAAATCTCCTACCATTATATATTTAAACCCCCTTTCCCCTTTAATCAGCTGTCATGGGAGCTACAAAAAGAGGCGTATTGGGTAGTCAACTACCATCATGGTATTCCATGGAATGATAGCAACGAATCCCTCGAAGATCTTCCAGAAATTCTTAAGGCAGCAACCCAGACAGCTGGAATAATATATGTGAAGGGGAATCAGAAGGCTGAATTCCTAAGGAAATATGTAGACAAACCGGTGGTTGAGCTTCTGGAACGTCCGAAATTGAAGCCCATGGTTCCGGAATGTTGGCACCACAAACTGCAGCATTGCGCATGTGCGTTAGCAAATGTTTATAGTTTATATAATTTTTATTTAGAATTTGCAAAATAAAGAAATAAATTATATATTTTTTGTTTTATTGTTTTCCCTGTAATATAGTTGCTGCAGTATATTTTTTAAGAACATATCATAACATATCATATTATATATTTATTAAGCGGTTGAGGTGTTACGTTTAACAATAGCAAATGCAAAAATGCAGAAATATGCTTCAAAATGAGCTAACGTTTCAATTTATCTGCGCAAGCTCCTTGCGCATATAAAATGAGTTGTACTCTTTAAGATATCACACAGTTTATATTTACACTTCTCATACTAATCTGGTATACTTGCTGCTGCTGTTGTTGTTATTTTCCTTGATTCAGTGCTACCGTACAGTGACATAAAGTAGACATGAATCCTGAAACCGTAACCTCTATTAGTTCTACAATTGTGAAAACTACTGAAGAAGCCGTAAAATTGGTAAAAACTAAAGAAGAGATAATAAGGCAAATAAAGTTAGTAATAGGTAATGTGAAATTGTTGGAGACGGCGATTAAAAATAGAATTAACCGTCAAGAGGATACTGAAAAACCTTTTAAGTTAGAAGGAAACTTAGCATTATTGAAATATTATTTAGCTAAATTGCAACACTTACGATATACTTCTAGTAAAGTTGGAGCAGGCTTGGAGAACAATACTGCTGAAAAAAAGCGTAGTCGAAATTTAGTTTGGCATTCGATTGATTCTTGCTTCGACGGACGAGTGTGTACAGGATTAATTGCAAATTTAAGTATCAAAGATCCATTATGCTTCTTAAATAAGGCATTTAATAATTTTCAAAGAAAAATTAGATTATATCGTCAAAAATCAATGCTTAAAGTTAATGTTGTATTAGTATGTAATTTTATTAAACCTCAAAGTGGTGATATTGATATGAAAACATTTTCTACAAAAAATCATATAATCGATATAAATACTAATTTAAAAACTTGGTACAGGGTAACGTAATCCATACATTAACAACCTAACCTAATTTCCACAGTTGTAGCATTTTTGATGATGATATGATTATTGTAGAAATGAATAAATTAGAAATTTTGTTTAATAAACCTATATATGCAGGATTCTGTGTTCTAGATATATCTAAAACCTTTCTGTATGAATTTCACTATGATTATATCTTGCAAAAATTTAAAAATAAAGCAAAACTCCTGTACACAGATACCGATAGCCTAATTTATCAATTGAATGTGCCTGATATTTATGAGTATATTAAAGAAGACAGTCAGAGGTTTGATACATCTGATTATGATCCTCATAATCCATATGGAATAGAACAGAAAAACAAGAAAGTGCCAGGTTTGATGAAAGATGAAAATAATGGAAAAATCATGCTAGAATTTGTAGGCCTTTGAGCAAAAATTTATGCTTATAAAGTTCATAATAACAAGATAGTTAAAAAGTCAAAGGGTTCTACATCTGCAAGTGTTAAGAACATTACATTTGAAGATTACAAAAGAACTCTGTTCGATCATGAAATTATTTACAAGCCACAGCATCTAATTAGATCTAAAAAGCATTGTGTTTATACAATTCGACAACATAAGATGATTCTTAACCCTTACGATGATAAAAGAATTTTAAATTCTAAGAGCACAGATACGAAGCCCTGGGGTTTTGAAAGAATTTCAGATGACAACGATAACATTCCAAACAAAAGAATTTGTATTCGATAAAATTATGTGTGGCAATGTCTACTGTAAACTGGATAGCGTGCTCGTGAGTCAGCAAATTACTGGTATATAAGTTGTAAGCTAACAGATCAAAATCAGTTTGTTTTTCATCTCTCCAACATGACTATGAACAATCTGTGTAGTGAGATGCATATTGCTTTGCATTATGCAACCGTTAAAGTTTACAATAAATTTATCGAACGTTGCATTATCGAGTGCGGTTACAGTGAAGAAAGATACAAGAGTATCTTGGAAGAAGTTGTAATTCCAGAGGAAGCCTTTAAGTGGTTATCGGAATATGATATACAACCTCCTTTACAATTCATTGAATTGTTGATGGACAAGAAAATGGAACTTGATGAGTTTATTCACAGCGTGTTGGCTGTGTGTCACAAAGAAGGATATGAATACGTATCCGTTAAACGATTGAATGATATTATACAAATATTACATCCCTCAATTAAAATATCATTCAAAAATATGAATTCTATGAACTTATTTCAATTGTTACTAGATGACAAATATTATCCATATCTTGACAATACCACTTTTCCACTAAGAAATATATTAAGTAATTATAAAACCATTGACAAAACGATGGATGAAGCCATGTGTAAAGCGGCATACTATGCCAGAAGCCGTACACTTCACAAATTGTGCACGCTACAAGAGTCTAAAAAGTTGCACTGGTAGTTTGAGACATCTTCAAATTTTCTTCATGGTAATATTCTTAAATGTATTGAGGATAATATAAAAAAAGCTGAACAAAATTTAGATGCTTGTTTAGGATGGAGCTGTGGTCCCGATTCCGCCCCATGGCCTTCTACACATTTGTATGATTATAATAGAACTCTTTGTATATTAAATGAAATTAAGGAATAAAATGATTTAAACCACTTTAAGACTTGTTTTTATTTATTAAGTAATATACAATAACAACTTACAATAATAACAAACAATAACAATAATTAATTATATGTTTTATAAAATCCTTACAGTACTAGTTAGAGGACTATATTTAACTAATCTATCATGAAGTATAAGAGCGTAACAACTTGTATTTGAAGGAATATTTTTATTAGTTTCGAATTCTAGTCGAATATCAACTGAACCAGATTTAAGACTTTCATTCTGATGAGAACAATCTATAACAATTAAAAGTGCATATTTCTTGAACTCTGCACGTGTATAAATAGGTTCATTTTCCTTTCCATAATACGATCGTTGAAACTTTGCATACAGGTCAAACAAGGTTGCTATCTGATTGTTGTCAAAATTTATATTCAAATTGTCATAAGGAAACATCTCAGAATTAAGATACAGTTTCATATTAATTAAATTACAATGATCAAAGTGACTGAAATTTTTTCAATTTATTTTACGATCAGTATGGAAACCTACAATTACAAATCTAGGTTTCTCAAGTTGCGTCGCCGTCTTGATATTCCAGGTTTGACGTTGAGTTTCTTGTAGGAGAGGATACTCATGCAGTTCCCAACCTCTAAAGGGAACTTCCAATTCCTTGTTCCTAGCTACATAGTCAACCAATTTCAATCTTTCCACATCTGACACTGATATATGAGGCATTTTCCACAATACTTTATTTAATACAACTTTAACTGACTCGTTCTCTGCAGAATTTATTATAGCGTTGGTATCCGAATTTGAGCGAATTAACAGCAACTCCTGCCTCAAATTTAAAATAATTTTCTTAAAGTCTTCGCAGAATCCGAAAATGGTGGATAAATCGATTAAAACATTAAAATTTCCATGATCGTCAACTATAAGTGACCGTTCGTTGTTATAAAACCATCCACTATTTTGTAGATATTGAGTATCACTTGTGTTGAATGATACGTATCCTTTTAGAATGGAGGTTAGACCTGGATGACGGATGCGATCTATTACATATCCACCCATTTCATATCTGATTTCATCAAATAAAAGCATGACCCCATTATTCACAAATGTAGCAGTTTTGGAGGGTGTATTATCAGTTTTCAGTAATTTACCTTCAATATACAATGAACTTTCACTGGGTAATGTGTAGACATCCTGCTGTTGTATTGGAAGGCGAATTTCATCATTATTATTCAAAGACGTAGATGCGTACGGTTGATGAGTATGTTTCTCAGAGTTAATAATAGTGTTGTCAAAATAAGCCCTCTCGTTGACATTTAATATATCCATTTTTATTATCACTTCTTAAAAATTACCTTAAAACCAAGAGATTCGAGAAACTTTCGATTTCTTACTGTTATTGGTTTGATGGTTCGTGTAGAACTGATGGCAGGTTTTAAATATATACCTCCTATATAGCTTCGACTACTAGAACCGCCACGTTTGTTATACCTTATTACCATTGCACTTATTGATCACGCTTCCTTCAAATGTAGTCTTAATGACACCACCTCTCTTCCGAAATTGATGAGTTCACCATCTTAACTGACTATATTAACAACAATCTGATCGATAAATCGAGTGTTGATGGGTAAATAGACAACGTTACTTGGAGTCTCAACAATTTTGAAACCAGCTGGCACTGTAGGGAAAAATTCGTGAATAACGTGAGCTTGCCTGTCATTAATATAGGATCCACCCACAATATTACATTCTATGCAAACTATTTACACTAAAAATATCGACGGGAAAAGCTGATACATGGTAACCAAATGCAGCCAATTTTCTTGGTTTAAAACCAAGCAAGTGTCCTATTGAATCTTGTTTAGTAATATCAATGTCCTCACTGCATTTGATTCTACACTTCAGAGTGTTATTGTTAGCTTTAATAGAAATGAGCTTTTGATGCTCCTTAACAATTCCCTCTCTTATGATGTCATCATTATCATGCCATCTGAAGTCACCTAAGGCTCGTTGTAGATATTTATTTATTGCATCAATATCATAGTTACCCTCTGGAATTTCAATGTATTTACCCTTGGAACCATAATAAAATTTGTTGTTCTTATTTTTCTCGATATTTGGAATTGAATTGTAAGCCTCAAAGCTTATTAACCCTAGGACGTAGTCTTTACTATCATCTAATATAATTGGAGGAGTATACCTAGAAGTAAGAGTTGAGCTTCTTCCAGACAGTAAAAAAGAATTTGACATCTTCGGTGTCGTGAAATATACTATTCAAATACAGCACTGCATTTTTAATTATATAAAAATTTCAGACATAGATGACCACAGTTGAATGTATTAAATGTTTGTAACTGTTCATGATTATACAATATTTTACACGGTCCATTTGTATTTAGGTAATGTACCAATTCTCGTGGAGGCCTTAAGTTGCCATAGCTATCAACATATACTGCTTTTTCTCCAGTTTCCTTATATGCTGTCCAGTGTGTCCCAGGGCCTCTTTCATTGTCTAGATTAATAATACCACATTCTTTATAATGCACCCGACGTGGTAAACTATCTCTCATGAATATGCCTTGAAAATGTTGAATATTTAATTTCTTAGTCAATCTTATTAAATCCAAATTAGTAAGAACTCGTTTCGATAATTTTATCGGTAACGCTTGGAAGGTTTTTTGCGTCCTAAAAAAAGACCAAAGCCTTGCTTGTAAGGTCTCATGTATAGTCCTTTACCCATAGCTATTTCTTTCATTGCAGCATTGTGACGTTTACTTTCTTCAAGCTTTTGCTTTGCAGCTTTGGCATCGTTAACAGCCTTTGCAATTCCTGCTGCTCCACCACCTAAAGCACCAAGCGCACTTAAGCCTGCAAATAATGGAATTAGTGGTAGAAATCCTCCTGTCTTAGGTATTACTCGGGCAGCTTTAATATATTTCTTCTTCTTAACTTTATTAACAGCTTTTAATGCAACTTTAATAGCATCTTTCATATTCTTCACATTTTTTACCTTTTAGCGCTACTCGTGCTTGCTTTGTTACATCTTTAAATGCTAACGATCCACCAACCTTTTTAGATTTCGCTTTAGGTTTACCAGTTTTACTTTTATTTTTTTTAGTTTTTCCGTTAATGCATCCCATTCCTAATTTAACTTTAGCTTTCATTGCTGCTGCCGCAGCCAAGGCTGCTGCCTTTTCTCCTATAGATGCGTTTGGTGATTTAAATCTCTCCACAGCCTTCTCACCCAAAATTTTATCCGCCGTATGTCGTTGCTCCAAGTTTTTCTCTCTGCTATAAGCTACGTCGTGTTCTTTACAAGCTTCGTCTAAACCATTAATACCCACATCACCTCTTGCTAATCTCTTCGCAAGTTTTGTACCACGACCACAAAATTTATATCCTGGAATATGGAGCTCTACTGGTAAATTATTTATAGCAGAGTTCAATATACCGCTGCCAGATTTTCTTGTTATTCTAAGCATTTGGCATCATGAACTACTCACGAATGATGATGATACCAGTATCACATCTACTATATATACACACACAATCATAGACTGAGCTTTATTTATAGTTTTGCTTCCGTCATGCGCATTATAAAACAGCCAATTAATTTTTGTATTAACAACAATGATATCGCAGAAATAAAAATCTCGAAGAGACATGGAGAATTGTTACCATCTACAATCCACTGCTTGGTTGTCGGTCCATCAAACTGTGGTAAAACTAATGTCATGATTAGTTTGATCGAGCATCCCAATGGATTAAAGTTTGAAAATATTTATATTTTTTCTCTATCAATCAAAATATCAGATTTAGAAGAACTTCTAAAACCAATAAAAGGAATTGGATATTACGCCTTCAATAACTGCGACAACATTCTACCGCCTCAAATGTAAAACAAAAGTCAATATTTATTTTTGATGATGTAGCCTGTGATAAACAAAATGTTATGAGATATTACTTCAGTATGGGGCGTCATAAAGACGTAGATTGCTTTTACCTTTGTCAAACTTATACACGTATTCCAAAACATCTAATACGTGATTACGCAAATATGTTGGTAGTCTTCAAACAAGATGATTTGAATCTGAAGCATATATATGAAGATCACATATGATAGCGATATGAGTTTTAATAAGTTTAAGGAAATTTGCTCACTGTGCTGGAAAGACAAATATAATTTTATGGTGATTAATAAAGACAGTGACATTAATAATGGTAGATATAGAAAGACATTTGATCATTACATACATATCTAATAATAATAATTGTTCCGTTTTCATTTAGTTTTTATAAATATTAGTCATTTTCATAGTCATATTATTCAACTTAGTTAATATTTTTCTTAAATTACAATTTTCGCCTTATTAAAATACTGAAATCCCCATAGTTTTTATTTTCTAATTTTTGTAACCAATGAGATTGTTTTGCGACCTACACACCGAAGAAGAACAGATTCGATTCGCACAATTGGGTGTGAATAGTACGCCGCATTCGCTACATATCGCTACATATCTATACTCTATACCTTCGCCAATTTCCAAAGGGCAAATAATAGCTCTATAAACTTTTACATAATTAATTTTAGACTAGTGCAAATTTAGTGCAAGAGACCAAGCTACATTTTAGTGCTCCGTACTCCGAGAGGCGCCTCTAAATAGGAAATCAGGAGGATCACGGTGAGTCGCATTTTATATTTTCTCATTGGTAATTTATTTTCAGATTGTATTTTTCCGGTTAATATTTATTTTAATAAGGCGCTCCTGCATACAGTCCATTTTTCTCTAGTAAAGCTATTACTAAACATTTTGGTGCTTCGAGCACGGATTTTTTACATAATTTCCTTATTATTTGCATAAGTGTTAACCATTTAATAGTAATATAATTTCAATTAAATTATCAATCTCGCCATATTGCCTTATCTATTCGCTAGGTCAGTATTCTTCGTGACTTCCTTTACCGTTCCGACCGGGAGGTGTGGTCTTGATACGCGCAGACGTTAATTAGATTTCGGAGTCGACGCTTTACCATAATTTTTACAATTTTAGTTGCTGTCTTACTTTTACTGAGTTAAGAATTGATCGCACTATTGTAACCGCACTTTTCATACTTTTCAAAACATATCGAATATTTACTTCGCTTAGAAATATATTCCGCATTCGTACTTTTCTCTCGTTTTATATACTGTCATGGCTGATAAAATCAAGAAAATAAAAGCTTTACGACAAGTTGAAATTCGAAAATTGATGAAATATCACTCGCTGCTGAATGAGCTAGCTTAGATCCCAATGAAAAATGATTTTTAAGTCTATGTGGGATGATGTTAGAGATATAAAACGTTCATTTAGAGCTCAACATGACGCACTAATCAATATCGTGTTCAACGATGAGGAAGAATTTGAATCTGCACTTGCAGTTATGACTCGCTTTGACAAAATATTGCATAAAATAAAATTCACTTATGAAAATTTGTTTAATAATCCAAATACTAATGATGAACCTACGGTTACTCCTACTCACATTAAGTTGCCAAAAATAGAACTCATAAAGTTTAAGGGAGATATTCAGTCTTTTCCCACATTTTTAGACATGTATGATTCTGTTAGTACATAATAATTCATCTTTATCCACTATTCAAAAATTTAACTATTTAATTTCATCGCTTGAAGGTCCTGCACTTGGTGTAGTAAAATGTCTGCCTATGTCTAGTGCTAATTATGAAATTGCATATAATAGTCTGGTCAAACGTTATAAAAATAAAAGATTGCTTTCACAAGTACATTGGTCGGCCATAGAAAACGCTGCTAAATTAAATTCAGAAGACCCTCATGCTTTACGCAACTTGTTAGATATATTTTCAGAAAATCTAGAAGCACTAAGAATTTTAAATCATCCTGTAGATGAATGGGATTTTATACTAACTAATATGCTCTTGAAAAATTGATCACGCTACCGCGACAAGATTTGAATTACATCATAGTCATTCGAGTGATATACCCAAGTACAAAAATCTTTTATTTTTTGGAAAATAATTGCAACGCTCTTTTAACTTAAATGCTCCCAATACTAAATCGAAATTCAAGAAAATGATTTTACCAAATTTTCCAATGTTACTTCCCGCGCACACGCTTCCACATCGTTTTTAGGAACTAATAGTAGTAATTCCTCGCCGGTGTATCACTGTATATTGTGCTCACATAATCACGCCTTTTATAAATGTCCTGATTTTCATAATAAGACTATTCAGGAACGCTTTCACTTTGCTAAAGATAAAAATTTATGCGTTAATTGTTTAAGTAACGTACATAAAACCTTAAATTGCAAGTCTACTAAATCCTGCCGCATTTGCAAAAAAAGACACCACACTCTTCTACACATAGAACGCCGTGAAGAATCTTTTAATTCAAATAATATCAATTCACCAAGTACTTCTTCATCTAACGTAAATGAGACTTCTTCAACCAGAGCCTCAGGCTCAAACGCTAGCTGGTTTATCGCAAGTCTCAACTTCAGTTTACTTTCAACTTCTCTTATTGAAATTCTTGATGTCCGTGGACATTATCAAAAATTTAGGGCATTAATTGATACCGGTTCCCAGACTAGCTTTATATCGCAAAAATGTGCGAACCGTTTAGGATTGCCTAAAGAAAATATTACTCTGAAATCCAAGGAATTGGAGAAGCTCAAATAAACTCTAACCTTGGTTCAATGTCTCTTACTGTCCGACCCATTAATACAAATAACCAATCTATACAGGTACATACAATAATTTTACCCCTGAATCTGCTCAGAAATGCCTACTACACAATTACCTATACAAAGATGGGCTTATATTAAAAATTTGAATCTCGCCGATCCATATTTTTACAAACCAGGATCAATTGACTTATTATTAGAGCTGACGTATTTCCTTTAATTATACAGAGTGGTAAAATTATCGGTGACCAACATGAACCTGCAGCTATTAACACAATATTTGGTTATATTTTAATGGGACCATACAAAAATAATATTTCGCATTCAAATATTAAATCGTTCCTATCATATTCTTCAACTCAACCTTTAAATAATATTTTACGCAAATTTTGGGAAATAGAAAATGTTCCGCATAAAAATATAACTTCGCCAGAAGACGTTCTCTGTGAAACAAAATTTATACAATCGGTTTATAGAAATTCTGAAGGTAGATATACAGTTGCATTACCGTTTCGTGATGCCCAAGAACCGACTTTTCCGCGTAGTAGAGAAATCGCCTTAAATCAATTTTTCTCGCTAGAAAACGCTTAATAAAAATCCTACTTTATACGCTGAATATTCTAAAATTATACAAGAATATTTAAATCTTAATCACATGGAATTATTATCGACGCCAACGGATACTAACAAATCTTATTATATACCGCATCATTGTGTAATAAAACCGACAGCGTTTCTACTCCTGTTCGTATAGTTTTTAACGCTTCTAATAAAATAAATAATATATCGCTCAATGACACTCTTTTAACAGGTCCAAAATTACAAAAAGATATTGTGCAAATTTTATTAAATTTAAGATTACCTGCCGTAGTTCTTACAGCTGATATAACAAAAATGTATCGTCAAATACTAATCGCACCTGGTCATCAAGACTATCAGCGTATTTTATGGCGATTTGATGAAAAACACTTTGTTCAAGACTATCGCTTGCGAACCGTTACTTACGGGATATCATCCGCTCCTTATTTAGCCCTGCGCGTTTTATCAAAATTAGCCGATGATGAAAAATTAAAATTTCCTAGAGCAGCAAATGTTTTAAAAACGATACTTACGTGGACGATATTGTTACTGGTTGTTCTTCTATGGAAGATGCCAAAACTTTGCAACGAGAACTTACCGCTTTACTAAAATCGGCTGGCTTTGAACTGCATAAATGGGCTTCGAATAGAAGTTTTATCTCATTTGCCTTCATCATTAATAAATCCTGCTGCGCTTTCGCTTGACCGCGATGAGGTTACTAAAGTTTTAGGTTTATGCTGGCAACCAGCGTCCGACAATTTCACATACAATGTAAAACCTCTAGAAAAATCTTGCACTAAACGTAACATCCTCTCTGAACTGGCAAGAATTTTTGACCCGTTAGGTTTTAGCTCCGGTAACCTTTTTCAATAAAATATTTAATTCAGCAGCTGTGGATACTCGGTCTTTCTTGGAATGATACTCCTCCTGAAAATATTATTCGCGCATGGACTAGATATAAACAAGAATTAGCGCTTCTTTCAAATTTTAATTTACCTCGCCATATTGAACTCAAATATTCTAAAAATTCATGTATTGAACTTCATGGATTTTGTGACGCCAGTGAACGCGGTTACGCTGCTGTAACATATTTTCGAATTTTTAACTTAAACAATTATACTACTAATTTTATTTGTGCAAAATCGCGTGTAGCTCCTTTGAGAACTATGTCCATACCAAGATTGGAATTGTGCGCTGCCGTTTTGTTATCGGACTTGGTGGATTTTGTTGTTAAAAGTTATGCAACTATTTCTTTTGAAAATATACGCCTGACAGACTCTTCTGTTGCGCTTGCCTGGATAAAATCTCATCCTCACAGGTGGAAACCGTTTATTAGTAACCGTGTGAGTTATGTTCAAGAAAAATTCATCCCGAAAATTGGCACCACGTTATATCTTCTCAGAATCCCGCAGATATAGCATCTCGAGGAAGTTTTCCTTCGGAACTTTTAAACAATTCTTATGGTGGACCGCGCCCGATTTTCTTATAAAATTTAATGAGCAATGGCCTCCGTCAAAATTTAATGTTATAAGTGATCACGCAGTATTTTCTGAAGAAAAGAAGAAAATTGTTTTAACCGCTGCAAAACCAATTGAAACTATTTTTGTAAATACTTTATTAAATAATAATTCGTCATTAAATTCTATACAACGCATTATCGCTTACATTTTACGTTTTACCAATAATTGTCGCTTTCCGAAAAATAATATAATTGGCCATCTTTCATTTCAAGAACTTCACACTTCGCTACTTGTTTTAGTTAAACAACAACAATTAATTTTCTTTGCGGATGAAATTATTAAAATCAATAATAATCTAAAGCTACCTAAACATTTTCAGAAATTAAGTGTTTTTATGGACGAACAAAAGTTCTTAGATTTGTGGTTAGATTGCAACATTCTTCTCTTAGCTATGAAAATAAGTTTCCTGCTTTATTACCTAAACAAAGCCGCTTAACTACACTACTTATTGAACAAATACATAAAAAATACTTTCACGCCGGACTTCAAACCGTTCATTATTTACTTTTTCAAAACTTTTGGCTTTTTTCTCCTAAGCGTACTATACGTCATGTACTATCGCGATGCACAAGGTGTTTTAGAGTTAATCCTAAAACTTATCAACCAGTCATGGGTAATTTACCCGCCGCTCGTGTTTCAACTAGTAAAGCATTTTTCCACTCAGGCGTGGACTATGCAGGTCCTTTTTTTATAACTTTAAGTAAATCTCGTGGTTCAAAAACTCACAAGGCATACATTTGTTTATTTATTTGTATGTCTACCAAAGCTATCCACATTGAGCTGGTGTCGGATTTAACCGCAGATTGTTTTTTAGCCGCTTTGCGCAGATTTATTGCTCGTCGTGGCCGTGTTTGTCACTTATATAGCGATAACGGCACTTGTTTCGTTAAAGCGAATAAAGAACTTATAAATTTAGCTCGCTCCGCAGCGTCAAGTGAAGCTATTTCTTGGCATTTTATTCCACCGTCCGCTCCAAATTTTGGAGGTCTTTGGGAAGCGGGTGTGAAAAGTATGAAAAGTCATTTAATGCGTGTAATTGGCCAACAAATATTAACTTACGAAGAATTGTACACTATCTTATGTCAAGTAGAATCAATTCTTAATTCGCGCCCATTAACACAAACTAGTTCTGATCCAAATGATTTTTCTGCATTAACGCCTGGCCATTTTCTCACTTTACAACCACTTACCGCTATTCCAGATTTAGATTTACGCGATGAAAATTTAAATCGCCTAACTCGCTGGCAGCTGCTCCAAAGAATTCAACAAGATCTCTGGAGTCGCTGGCAAAAAGAGTATTTGAATACATTGCAGCAGAAAACCAAATGGTTAACTTCGACTAATAAACCCGAAGTTGGATTGATTGTGCTTATCAAAGACGATAATATTCCTCCATTGCAATGGCGCCTTGGCCGCATTTCCCGTTTATATACAGGGAGTGATGGAGTTGCGAGGGTGGCTGACATACGATTGGCTAATGGCATGATTAAAAGACCGCTCAGTAAGTTATGTCCATTACCTGTTTCGCCTTCAGAAAATGCATAAGCATTTTGGTGGGCCGAAATGTTCCGTTTTCATTTAGTTTTTATAAATATTAGTCATTTTCATAGTCATATTATTCAACTTAGTTAATATTTTTCTTAAATTACAATTTTCGCCTTATTAAAATACTGAAATCCGCATAGTTTTTATTTTCTAATTTTTTGTAACCAATGAGATTGTTTTTGCGACCTACACACCGAAGAAGAACAGATTCGATTCGCACAATTGGGTGTGAATAGTTCGCCGCATTCGCTACATATCGCTACATATCTATACTATATACCTTCGCCAATTTCCAAAGGGCAAATAATAACTCTATAAACTTTTACATAATTAATTTTAGACTTTAGTGCAAATTTAGTGCAAGAGACCAAGCTACATTTTAGTGCTCCGTACTGAGAGGCGCCTCTCTAAATAGGGAAATCAGGAGGATCACGGTGAGTCGCATTTTATATTTTCTCATTGGTAATTTATTTTCAGATTGTATTTTTCCGGTTAATATTTATTTTAATAAGGCGCCCCGCATACAGTCCATTTTTCTCTAGTAAAGCTATTACTAAACAATAATAATAATAATATCTCTACCCCTCATTCTAATCATAGGAGTCGGAGACTTGTGCGGGAGAGGGGGCGGCATATTATTATTAAGCAGGCCGCATTTGCGCCCAGGAACGACTTACGTTGGTAGGCCCTAACCACTATTCAGTGCAGGAATGAGGGAAACCTGGAAAACATCATTAATTAGGGGGGTAGTCAAATATCAACCGGTATCAATCTCTCACATTGACCCAAGCTAACATTATTCCACCCTACCATACCCGCAGAGAGGGTGCCAATCCACTCCACGAATATAGCTTATATACGGTCTACCGGCAGCTGGGCGCGAACCAACTCCGATCTAGTCACCTCGATTCAAGTACTGACGCCTTAAACCGCGCGACCACTGACTGACCAGAGAAAGAGAAATAAGCTCTGCTAACTTTATTCATCATTACTAGTATTCATACTGAACTGCTCTTAACACTACGCTGTTTTAACTGTTAAGTATCTGTTTTTTAGTGCCATATACCTACATTTTACTGCCTGGGACCTGTTTTTTACTGCCAGCTACCTGTTTTTTACTGCCAGCTACCTATTTTTTACTGCTTATTGAGGATCTATATCAAGTAGTACAATTAGTAAGATTTGATGCTTTCGATATGAATAGAAAGGAAGTTGAAGTAAAAAAATTGTTAATACAAAGAAGGAACATAGTAAACCAAAAGCTAAATGCTTTGAAAGAAGGAAATATAATTCAAGAACAATCGTTTCTCCCTATCACGAAGCGTTTACGAACAATTGCCGAGAAACTTGATAGAGAGCCTAATATAAAAAGTGAGAAGCTTATAAAAAAGGAACTGAAATCAAGGTTTTCGTTTAGCTCACCAAAGAAAAGCATAGCGAAACATAATAGATCGACGACTTCTGATGCACCAAGTTTCCTAGATGCATCAGTTGTCGCAGAACGAACTTCAAATGATAATGACATTGCTGATAGAGATAATGGGGAAAACAATGAGGAACTAGATGAAAGTGTAAGAGATGCAAAAGAATATATTCAAGACTTTAGTAAATCACCCGATATGATGTACTATTTAAATCACCTTGATTCCTTACCTAGAGAATATGTTCATAAAATGATTGGTGATGTTCATAATGAGTTTGACTTTAGGTATGGTGTTAGATATGATCCCTAGCATAATGATCTAAAAATTGGTAATGCATCTCTACAATTCGATGGTAATAATTTAATTATATATATATATATATATATATATATATATATATATATATATATATATATATATATATATATATATAAAGCTGTTTACAGACCTTTTAGGCCTAGAGCTGTGTTATTCTCCTCCATTCCATTCTGTCCTTCGCCTTTCTTTTCCAAGCCGTTACATTTTTCTCCCTTAGATCTATTGCCACAGCCTCTCTCCATCGCTTCCTCGGTCTACCTCTTTTTTTCTTGTATTTTCTTAACTGCCCTTTCATCTTCCATACGTTCTAGATCCCTAGCCACTGCACTCTTCTGGCTTTTACAAATTCGTCTATTGTTGGTGCCTGGTATATTTCTTTTCCTTACATAGCCTTCCTCCGTCTTCTTACCCCTAGAATTCTCCCTAAGATTTTCCTTTCCCACCTTAAAAGGTTTTCTCTTGATTGTTTTATACATTTTAAATTTTACTCCTCTGGACAAATTTTTTGATTTCAATAAGTGGTTGACTGCTGCCGAACTTACGTTTGCTTTTATTATTCTCCTATTTATTTCTTGTTCCTCATCACAGTTAGCTGTTATAAGCGCCCCCAAATACTTACACAGATTCTTGAACTTCCTCAAACTCTCCATGCTCTGTTCGCAATTTAAATTTGGTATCCTTTTTTTGTTCTTCTATTATCAAAAGCTTACTTTTGTCTTGATTTATCTGCAATTCCACTTTACGTGCTTCCTCCACAAGTTTTCTCGTTACTTCTTCTAATTCTCTACTGTCTCTAGCAATAATAGCCACGTCATCTGCACAATTTGCTGACTTTTAAACAATATGTGTCCTCCTCTGTTCAACTGACTATCTCTTATGACCTTTTCTAGTGCTAAATTAGAAAGAAGTGGGTCTCCTTGTCTCAGTCCTGTATCAATAGTAAAGCCTTCCGAACATTCACCTTTTATTCGTACTTTGGATTTGGTATTTTCTAAGGTCATTTTCAATATCCTAATCAGTTTGGTTGGTCTCCCAAATTGTTTCAAAATTTTACTTAGTTTATTCCTTTTGATCGAATCATATGCTTTTTTGAAGTCCACAAATAAAACCATTGCTTTGATCCCATACTCATATCATGTAGTCAGAATTTCCTTCATCATGAGGATTTGGTCCGTTGTTGACCTTCCTTTTCTAAAACCTGCTTGATACTCCCCTATTTGTAGTTCTGCTATAGGCTCTATTCCCTGTTTTATTAACGTTGCCATAATTTTATACCCTATATCTAACAATATACCCCTATAGTTTCTGCAGTCTGTTGCATCTCCCTTTTTTAAGATTGGTATAATCAAAGCATCTCTGCAATCTTCAGGCATACATTCTCTTCTCCAGATCATTCGTATCATTTCGTATATTCTTTGTCTTAAATCCTCTCCTGCGTACTTAATGTTCTCTGCTGTTATTCCGTTTTTCCTGGACTTTTGTTATTCTTTAAAGCTTCTATAATTGTATCTATTTCCTTTTTTGTAGGTTCTTCTATATCCACTTCCTCTTCCCTTCCCGGTATCATCTCCTCGTGCTCCTCTCCTTCACTTACACTCTCTTCATTCAACATATCTGCAAAGTATTGCCTCCATCTTTCTCTCACTTCTGTTTCCTCTGCAATTAGATTTCCACTTTCATCCCTCACATATATTACTTCCTTCTTTATCTTTTTTCCCTTTTTTATCTCTCTGTAGAAGTTACGTATTTCCTTCTTCTTATAATGTTGCTCTATTTCATCTATTTTTTTATCCTGTTCTGCTCTCTTTTTTTGTCTAAACACTTTCTTTGCCTTTCGTCTTTGTTCCCTGTATTTTTCTTTATCTTCCTCTTGTACTGACTGAAGTGCTTTAATTATCAGCTTATTTCTCTTCTCCGCCTCTCTTATACACTCCTCATCCCACCATCTTTTCCTTCCTGCAAACTCACATTTTCGATCTTTATCCATTCTTCATTTATATTTGCCTCCAATATCTGTATGTTTTCTTGCAAACCTTTCCTTATCTCTTCTTCATACTTCTTTTGGGTTCTCTCATTTTGTAATGTCGCCATATCTAGTTGTCTTTTATTCCTTTGTAATCCTTTCCTTTTGATAGGTTTTTTTATCTTCAAATCATCTCACTAGATAGTGATCCGAGTCTATGTCTGCCCCTCTGCATGACCTAACATTTTTTATTATACCTCTGTGATTCTCATCTATGCAAACATGATCAATTTGATTCGTATATGCTCCATCTGAAGAGGTCCAGGTACCCTTATGTATGTCTTTTCTCTTAAAGAATGTGATCATTATTTTCATTTTTTGTTCTTCTGCAAATTCAATCAACCTACGCCCATTGTCATTGCTCTCTAGGTGTTTACTTTCTGTCCCTAGTATACTTTCATACATCCTTTCTCTCCCTATTTTTGCGTTTGCATCCCCTACCACTATTCTTACTGTGTTTTTATTCAGCTTTCCATAATTTTCTTCTAGTTTCTCATAAAACTCATCTTTTTCTTCTTCTGTTTTTTCTTCTGTTGGCGCATATACAGGGTGTCCGGAAAAGACGTGTACAACGGAAGACCACAGACTCCTGGGTTCAAAATAAGCCGGTTTAGCCCAATTTACTTATTTCCAAAATTGCTTCGTTTCACCGCTAGGGAGCAGCAAAGTTCGCAAAAATTTTTTGTTTATTCCGAATATCTCGAAAACGACTTGATCGATGTTAATCATTTTGGGCTACGCAGTTATAAGTCTAACCGACACTTTTTGACATTATTTAAAATCTTTTGCAGTTATTAGAAATATAAGAAAAATCATGTTTCATGCAAATGTAAGCACATATTTTTTTAACCCCCTGTACAATTACTCTCAGTTTTTTTCTATTAGTAGTTGACGTTATTTAGAAACTTTTTTACATTTTCAGAATTTTGAACAGATGAGTAGTTTAGGCAGAAAAAATATTTTTCGTATGTCAACAATATCAGCATTCGTTCTGCAACAAATAAAGAAGTACCAGAAGTAGGCTCTGATATTTTAAGTATAAGTTGTATGTCAAATCTAATCAGCTACTGAAGTTAGTCTCTCGATTTATTCTTCTTGCTCAATTACTTAGTTACTTTAGATCTTACTTTATTTGTTGTTGTTATTGTTGTGTTTGTTTATGTTCCTTATTTTTTCAATATTTCATCATGGATACGTATACATATTCCGAACAAGTAGATATGCTTTTGGTTTATGGAGTTTGTCAAGATAACGGCCGCAAAAGTGTTAGGGTCTACATGGACAGATTCCCTCATCGACGAGTGTCAAATCAGCAAACTTTTGCCAACATCGAAAGGCGACTTCGCGAATTTGGTTCCTTCCACCAAATGAATACGGTTCAAGGGCGTCAACGTACCACGAAAACTGTAAAGGTGGAGGAACAAATCCTAGATAAGATAGAAGAGAACCCAAAAATTAGTGCAAGACGCATTGGACAACAAATAGGGATACCAAAAACCATAGTTCATGATGTTTTGAAGGAGCAGTTACTACATCCGTACCACATTCAATCGGTTCATCCCAGTTCATGAACCCATTGACCCTTAAAAACGTTTAGCATTTTGTAATTTTATACAAAATCAAAAAGCCCATGATATCAATTTCAGCAAAAACATTTTATTTACAGATGAAGCATATTTTGCTAGGTCAGGAATTATTAATAACCATAACAAACACGTTTATACTAATGAAAATCCACACTGTACTGAAATAAGACATTTTCAATATGAATTCAGAGTAAACGTGTGGACGGGAATTATACACAACTTTATTATTGGCCCGGTTGTGTTTCCACATCGATTAAATGGGGTTAATTAACTATTTAATTTTTTTACAGCAAGTATTACCTAATTTATTGGACGATTTACCGTTACTACTTCGTCGTAACATGTGGTTTATGCATGATGGTGCACCCCCCATTTTACAATACCCGTTAGTCAATATTTAAATAATCTGTATGCTAACAGGCGGATTGGAAGAGAAAACGATGCTCCTATAAAATGGCCACCTCGAGCACCAGACTTACCTCCTTGCGATTATTTTTTGTAAAGTATATGCCTACGCAGTTAATAATAAAGAGGAATTTTTTAGGCGAATCCAAGACGCAGTTAGCATTTTACGAGGCAATACAGTAATCATGGAGAGCACTACAACTTCGTAAAACCGTGAAACGGATTAGTTATTGCGTACGAGAAAACGGTGGTCACTGAGCATTTATTGTAAAGAGATCATAACTTTTTTGTTATTTGCTATATTAATCTTATTATCTTGTATTTATTAAATAAAATATAAATGAGTTTTGGAATTTTCGTTATTTGTTGCAGAACGAATGTTGATATTGTTGACATACGAAAAATATTTTTTCTGCCTAAACTACTCATCTATTCAAAATTTTGAAAGTATAAAAAAAGTTTCTAAATAAAGTCAGCTACTAATAGAAAAAAACTGAGAATAATTATACAGGGGTTAAAAATATGTGCTTATATTTGCATGATACATGATTTTTCTTATATTTCTAATGACTGCAAAAGATCTTAAATAATGTCAAAAAGTGTCAGTTAGACTTATAACTGCGTAGCCCAAAATGGTTAACATCGATCAAGTCGTTTTCGAGATATTCGGAATAAACAAAAATTTTCGCGAACTTTGGCGCTCTAGCGGCGAAACGAAGCAATTTTGGAAATAAGTAAATTGGGCTAAATCGGCTCATTTTGAACCCACGAGTCTGTGGTCTTCCGTTGTACACGTCTTTTCCGGACACCCTGTATATTTAATATCTCTATGTTTATTTCCTCTCTGATTTTAATCATACATAACCTATCTGAAATTGCATCAAATTTAGAAATTTTAACCTTCATATTTTTATTTACTAAAAATGCTGTTCCGTATCGCCTTGTTTCGCCTCCGCTCGTAAAGAATAAATAATTTTCTAATTCCCATGTGTCCGTCTCCTGTATCGCTATTATGTCCATTTTGTATCTACTTGCTTCTCTTTCTAGGATTTTTAATGATCCTTCCTCATTTAACCCTCTTACATTCATGTTCCCATTCTCATTCCTCTTTCTTGATTTCTGCCTTCTTGCTTTCCGTCTTTTCCTGTTTTCCCGCTCTCCGTCCTTCTAGCTTCGTTCTGTATTTTTTGCTTTCTGTTCCTGGTTCTATTTATGTCGTTTATTTTTCTCATAACCATGTCCATTGCCAGCCATCTTTCTTTTATGTTAAGTGATATATCTAGTTTTTTGCTTCCTTTTTTTCTAATCTGCTTGCATCATTATTCCATTTCCAAACCTCATTATCTATTACGAGTTTTTGATATCCTACTTTTGCTACCTTTCCTTCCATCCTTACTTCTTTGGCTTTCATTCTTAGTTTCCTTTGAAATTCCTTTTCTTTTTTGCTCATATCATCGTTAATATAGACTTTGGCTGCTCCTGCCTCCTTTAATTTACTTTTATTTTTCATTATCCTAATCTTGTCCTCCAAGTTTTTTAATTCTACTAAACATACATTAACTCCTATTTTCGTTACCGCTTCTGTACCAATCTCCATATGCATTGACTTTTTTATAGACTCTTCTATCTGTCCTTTTAGCTCATTCTGATCTAAATTGTCTCTAATTTGTAGGCCTTGAACCACTATATTTTTCTTTCTTTTCTCTTGATCTATACTCTCTACTCTTTCTTCTACCTCTCTCATCTTATCTCTAAGCGCCTTATTTTCCTGCCTCATGTCCTCAATCTCTCTCTGAGTTGTCTTATCTCCTATCTATATTCTTTCTCTTCTCTTCTCACCTCTTTTACTTCCTGCGTTAAACTTTCCAACATTCTCAGCACCTTTTCCATGTTGTCCTCCATATTACCTTTCTTTACTGGCGATCGTGCTAGTTTTTTACTACGGCTGAATACCTCAGCTACTCCTTCCATACTCCTCTTTTTCTTTCCTCTATTCCTCTTCTATTTCAATCTCTTCCCTTCTTCGCTCGGGTGTTCTTGTTACCCTTTTACTGACACCGGTTTTTCATTTTTCGTTAACATTCTGTTTATTATATTTCCGACACTACTGGTTGCCTATCTCACTTGACACCCGATCGCTACCCACCTAAAGGTATTTTCTTCCGCAATACGTCTCTGAATTACTGGTTGCCTACCCACGCGCCTAACAGAATCGTTCTTGTCGACCAATCGGAAACTCTCTGTCAATCTCTGTAAGCAACACTGAACCTTATTAATGACCTACTTTTACTAACCTCCGAAAAATGTCTGTCTTTCTTTTACTTTTACTCTGTTATTTTCAAATTTTCTTATTCGTCTGCTTGCCCCTTTCCTCCACCACCAAAACTCACACTATTTGTACCCCAAAAATAACTCGGCACGGTTCAAATTGGACTTTAATGCCGGAGCACTTTTGCAACACGTACATACACTTAAAGCGATCGAGTATTTAATTATTATAGAATATAGAAAATATAGAATAATTTAATTATAGGAGTTAAATTATACTGGGACTCCTGGACTCTACGAATTAATTTTTAAGAAACATCCAAAAGGTTTCACAGAAGGTGATAAAAAAACCTACTTAGACAATGTTAAACAAACGAATGCTCATAAAAGAAACTACTCTGAAAATGAGCAAATTCAGGGTAATGCGTCTTACAAATATAAAAAAATCATCTCCGCATTGAGTATACAACCACTAACATCACGAAGACCTCGCATCATAGCACCCTCAACTCGAAAGAGGTTAGGTCTTGGTATGTTAATGGAAGCCTCGAATAATCCAATCGACTACGTATACTGGGACGATCCCAATGAGCTTGTTGATAGATTAAGGCTTTTAGTTGCCTCTCAAACCGCTGGCCATACAGGTCACTCTAACGAGATCGTCTCTATTATCGAAGAATTGCGTGAATCTAAAATTATTGAGTAGTAAGCAAAAACTTACAGCTAACTTAAAAAATGACAGTCGATAAATTTGGTAGACACATAAGTCAACCAAAGCATTATTCATCTGCGGATCATGAAGATTTTGAAGTAACGTTAACAAGCATCTCAGGAAACATAGTGAAGGAATTATATTATAATATTGTTTTAACATTTGAGTCTACAACCTTTCAAGAAAACAGTAAGAACTATTTAATATCTGATATATAAACATGTCAAGTTTTCTTTTACGAAGCACCTACGATTGAACATGCTACTGGTTACCCTACTGATATCATAACAATTATAAATGAAAACGAATTTACTTTGGAAGAACTAGTCAACGTTATGCTACGTCGCAACGATAATATTTCATTTCGAGAAAAAGATCCGGAAACAGAAAACAAAAATTTATTTGTAGAAATCGTTATACGAGTTCCTGTGGGGTTAAATATATAGAAATTTGTTTTACATACTGTAATTTTAATTGGAATCCAATATGAAATATGTCAACAACTTTAACAAATATGCAACAAATGTAAAAGAAGATATTGTCAATGTATTACACAAGCCTGCCAGAATCAATTTTAAAAGACGTAGAACCGTAATAAAAGGTCTGAATGATTTAATATAAGCTGATTTAATTGACTTGATACCATATTCCAAGAAAAATAATGGATATAAGTATGTACTAATCGTTATTAATTGCTTCTCTAAATTAATATGGACAGAACCACTAGCGAGCAAATTAGCCCAGGATGTTACAATTGCAATGCATAGGATTTTACGTTTTAAAAAAATTCCGAAACATCTACAAACCGACATGGGAAAGGAATTCTATAATGAGAATTTCAAGAAACTGATGAAAAAATATAACATTAACCATTACAGCGTTTATAGTACAAAAAAGGCTTCGATTGTGGATCGCTCCATTAGAACTATAAAGAATATGCTTTGGCGTGCTTTCAGCTTAGGAGGAGAATATAAGTGGAATCATATTTTATATAAAATTGTTGACAAATACAACAATGTAGAATGGACTGTTCTACAACAAGGATGAAACCAATTAAAGTTACATCAAGGAATGAGAGATCATTATTAAAATCAACATATACTCATTTAAAAATTGCTAATAAAATAACAAAATTTAAAGTAGGCGACCATGTGAGAATTAGCAAATATAGAGAAGCTTTTAAGAAAGGATACACTCCAAACTGGTCTAGCGAGATTTTTATCATTAGGAAAATAAGATTAACCAACCCTCTACAACATATTTATTGAAAGATGAGAGTGGTAAAGAAATAACAGGAGGCTTCTATGAATTGGAATTACAAAGAGTAAAACATCCTGACGCTCACTTAGTTGAAAAGGTGTTACGAAAAAAGGAAATAAAGTTTTTGTCAAATGGTTAGGTTACGATAACAAACATAATTCTTGGATTGATAAAAATAATGTATTGTAGCATGTTATATTGTATAAGAATTATAATAAATGATATACATTCTATATTCGATTTTTTATTTTAATAATTTACCCTATTAGTTACATAATAATCATAAGCTGGTCATCAACCCAGCTGACGTAGTCGACAGAAACCTACTATATACTTCCCCTCAGCACAAACGGTCCTCAACCTCTAGCGCGCAGGTGCCAGCTGCTGTGACGTAGACGGCTGAAAACTATGCCGATCCTGCTCCAGTCGCCATCTTGAATTGTGGAGCAGGATCGGCATAGCTATTCTACTAGTGGGAAATAACCTCCAAACTACCGCAAAAATATCCAAAGTATAAATTCCAAAAATTGAACAGTATATCCAGTCCGGGTATCAACTTCATCCAGAGACTGCTACGACTCCCAGAGAGAGAGAGAACCATTTCCAAGGCATCAGTAATAGAAAATATTGTCTATAAATAAGGAGTAAGAAATTTAATGTGTACACAAAACGAAAATTTAGATAGCATGCAAATTGATCAATATTCAACTCTCTAAAGATAAAAAATTAAAATATAACATTTAAGGACTTAACTATATTAAATTTCAAAACATATTAAAAGTTTAAACTTTAAAATTTCAATGATTAACTGTTTCATGAAATAAACAGCCACTTAAGACGGCCATTTTCAACTTAATAATATACAGAATCTATGATAGTATCTAGGCAATTTTCATTACACACGTGTATATTTCTAGTTGCCTAAATTTAAATAGCATCACAAAAATTTATTAAAATCAGATGAAATATACAAGTAGGTAACTGAAAATAAAGAGAAAATTTTATTGTTCAAATATTGTAAGAAAATATTCTTTAATGTGCATTGTTTGTTGAACGATTTCGTAGTTAAATTGAAAATTTTTCATTTTATGCATGAATAAAAATTAATATACAGTTCCATAAATTGTTTCATATGTACTGAGTGGTAACAGATATAAGAATATTATATATAAAATGGTGTTAGTTACTCTGCTAGAACTCACTCCTGAGATAAGAGCAAAAACACAGCCAGGATATAGCAAAAAATAGGTAAAACAATATTATCTAAATAAAAAAAATCATAATATAAATTATAAAAATAAAATTATATTTATTTACATTTAGAAATCACATATACAACAACATAAATACAATTTTACACAATTTAAATAAATAACTAAACAAAACAAAATAAAACATTGGCGCTCAATAAAAAATTAAAATCATATAAAATAAAATAATACACATAACAAAAATGTATATTAACATTATATTATCATCACATCACAAACACCACAATATATATATATATATATATATATATATATATATACAAGATAGAAAACATTTAGCGGCTAAAGGATCCGGAAAAGAAGGTGATAAGGAACAACGAGCAACTGCGGACAACGTTGTTTCTAGGTTATTGCCCTTCATCAGCGCAGTGCAGCTTAAACAAACAAGAAGGAAAAAAAGAAGGGCAAATGACACGACTACACAGGAGAATGACCAGCAGCCACCTATCCCTAATTTGCAGCATCGTGCCACACATCCTCTGTTTTGAGGACAAGAGTAGCAGTCGCTGCGGAAGAGAGTCCAGCGACTACTGTGTCAGGTCTCAGCCAGAACAATACAAGTACAAAAGGAATTAAGCGGATCGTAAATATACAAGATAGAAAACATTTAGCGGCTAAAGGATCCGGAAAAGAAGGTGATAAGGAACAACGAGCAACTGCGGACAACGTTGTTTCTAGGTTATTGCCCTTCATCAGCGCAGTGCAGCTTAAACAAACAAGAAGGAAAAAAAGAAGGGCAAATGACACGACTACACAGGAGAATGACCAGCAGCCACCTATCCCTAATTTGCAGCATCGTGCCACATCCTCTGTTTTGAGGACAAGAGTAGCAGTCGCTGCGGAAGAGAGTCCAGCGACTACTGTGTCAGGGTCTCAGCCAGAACAATACAAGTACAAAAGGAATTAAGCGGATCGTAAATATACAAGATAGAAAACATTTAGCGGCTAAAGGATCCGGAAAAGAAGGTGATAAGGAACAACGAGCAACTGCGGACAACGTTGTTTCTAGGTTATTGCCCTTCATCAGCGCAGTGCAGCTTAAACAAACAAGAAGGAAAAAAGAAGGGCAAATGACACGACTACACAGGAGAATGACCAGCAGCCACCTATCCCTAATTTGCAGCATCGTGCCACACATCCTCTGTTTTGAGGACAAGAGTAGCAGTCGCTGCGGAAGAGAGTCCAGCGACTACTGTGTCAGGGTCTCAGCCAGAACAATACAAGTACAAAGGAATTAAGCGGATCGTAAATATACAAGATAGAAAACATTTAGCGGCTAAAGGATCCGGAAAAGAAGGTGATAAGGAACAACGAGCAACTGCGGACAACGTTGTTCTAGGTTATTGCCCTTCATCAGCGCAGTGCAGCTTAAACAAACAAGAAGGAAAAAAAGAAGGGCAAATGACACGACTACACAGGAGAATGACCAGCAGCCACCTATCCCTAATTTGCAGCATCGTGCCACACATCCTCTGTTTTGAGGACAAGAGTAGCAGTCGCTGCGGAAGAGAGTCCAGCGACTACTGTGTCAGGGTCTCAGCCAGAACAATACAAGTACAAAAGGAATTAAGCGGATCGTAAATATACAAGATAGAAAACATTTAGCGGCTAAAGGATCCGGAAAAGAAGGTGATAAGGAACAACGAGCAACTGCGGACAACGTTGTTTCTAGGTTATTGCCCTTCATCAGCGCAGTGCAGCTTAAACAAACAAGAAGGAAAAAAAGAAGGGCAAATGACACGACTACACAGGAGAATGACCAGCAGCCACCTATCCCTAATTTGCAGCATCGTGCCACACATCCTCTGTTTTGAGGACAAGAGTAGCAGTCGCTGCGGAAGAGAGTCCAGCGACTACTGTGTCAGGTCTCAGCCAGAACAATACAAGTACAAAAGGAATTAAGCGGATCGTAAATATACAAGATAGAAAACATTTAGCGGCTAAAGGATCCGGAAAAGAAGGTGATAAGGAACAACGAGCAACTGCGGACAACGTTGTTTCTAGGTTATTGCCCTTCATCAGCGCAGTGCAGCTTAAACAAACAAGAAGGAAAAAAAGAAGGGCAAATGACACGACTACACAGGAGAATGACCAGCAGCCACCTATCCCTAATTTGCAGCATCGTGCCACATCCTCTGTTTTGAGGACAAGAGTAGCAGTCGCTGCGGAAGAGAGTCCAGCGACTACTGTGTCAGGTCTCAGCCAGAACAATACAAGTACAAAAGGAATTAAGCGGATCGTAAATATACAAGATAGAAAACATTTAGCGGCTAAAGGATCCAGGAAAGAAGGTGATAAGGAACAACGAGCAACTGCGGACAACGTTGTTTCTAGGTTATTGCCCTTCATCAGCGCAGTGCAGCTTAAACAAACAAGAAGGAAAAAAGAAGGGCAAATGACACGACTACACAGGAGAATGACCAGCAGCCACCTATCCCTAATTTGCAGCATCGTGCCACACATCCTCTGTTTTGAGGACAAGAGTAGCAGTCGCTGCGGAAGAGAGTCCAGCGACTACTGTGTCAGGGTCTCAGCCAGAACAATACAAGTACAAAAGGAATTAAGCGGATCGTAAATATACAAGATAGAAAACATTTAGCGGCTAAAGGATCCGGAAAAGAAGGTGATAAGGAACAACGAGCAACTGCGGACAACGTTGTTTCTAGGTTATTGCCCTTCATCAGCGCAGTGCAGCTTAAACAAACAAGAAGGAAAAAAAGGAGGGCAAATGACACGACTACACAGGAGAATGACCAGCAGCCACCTATCCCTAATTTGCAGCATCGTGCCACACATCCTCTGTTTTGAGGACAAGAGTAGCAGTCGCTGCGGAAGAGAGTCCAGCGACTACTGTGTCAGGGTCTCAGCCAGAACAATACAAGTACAAAAGGAATTAAGCGGATCGTAAATATACAAGATAGAAAACATTTAGCGGCTAAAGGATCCGGAAAAGAAGGTGATAAGGAACAACGAGCAACTGCGGACAACGTTGTTTCTAGGTTATTGCCCTTCATCAGCGCAGTGCAGGCGTCTTGTCCTCAAAACAGAGGATGTGTGGCACGATGCTGCAAATTAGGGATAGGTGGCTGCTGGTCATTCTCCTGTGTAGTCGTGTCATTTGCCCTCCTTTTTTTTTCCTTCTTGTTTGTTTAAGCTGCACTGCGCTGATGAAGGGCAATAACCTAGAAACAACGTTGTCCGCAGTTGCTCGTTGTTCCTTATCACCTTCTTTTCCGGATCCTTTAGCCGCTAAATGTTTTCTATCTTGTATATTTACGATCCGCTTAATTCCTTTTGTACTTGTATTGTTCTGGCTGAGACCCTGACACAGTAGTCGCTGGACTCTCTTCCGCAGCGACTGCTACTCTTGTCCTCAAAACAGAGGATGTGTGGCACGATGCTGCAAATTAGGGATAGGTGGCTGCTGGTCATTCTCCTGTGTAGTCGTGTCATTTGCCCTTCTTTTTTCCTTCTTGTTTGTTTAAGCTGCACTGCGCTGATGAAGGGCAATAACCTAGAAACAACGTTGTCCGCAGTTGCTCGTTGTTCCTTATCACCTTCTTTTCCGGATCCATTAGCCGCTAAATGTTTTCTATCTTGTATATTTACGATCCGCTTAATTCCTTTGTACTTGTATTGTTCTGGCTGAGACCCTGACACAGTAGTCGCTGGACTCTCTTCCGCAGCGACTGCTACTCTTGTCCTCAATACAGAGGATGTGTGGCACGATGCTGCAAATTAGGGATAGGTGGCTGCTGGTCATTCTCCTGTGTAGTCGTGTCATTTGCCCTCCTTTTTTTTCTTTCTTGTTTGTTTAAGCTGCACTGCGCTGATGAAGGGCAATAACCTAGAAACAACGTTGTCCGCAGTTGCTCGTTGTTCCTTATCACCTTCTTTTCCGGATCCTTTAGCCGCTAAATGTTTTCTATCTTGTATATTTACGATCCGCTTAATTCCTTTGTACTTGTATTGTTCTGGCTGAGACCTGACACAGTAGTCGCTGGACTCTCTTCCGCAGCGACTGCTACTCTTGTCCTCAATACAGAGGATGTGTGGCACGATGCTGCAAATTAGGGATAGGTGGCTGCTGGTCATTCTCCTGTGTAGTCGTGTCATTTGCCCTTCTTGTTTGTTTAAGCTGCACTGCGCTGATGAAGGGCAATAACCTAGAAACAACGTTGTCCGCAGTTGCTCGTTGTTCCTTATCACCTTCTTTTCCGGATCCTTTAGCCGCTAAATGTTTTCTATCTTGTATATTTACGATCCGCTTAATTCCTTTTGTACTTGTATTGTTCTGGCTGAGACCCTGACACAGTAGTCGCTGGACTCTCTTCCGCAGCGACTGCTACTCTTGTCCTCAATACAGAGGATGTGTCAAGATGCTTCAAATTAGGGATAGGTCGCTGCTGGTCATTCTCCTGTGTAGTAGTGTCATTTGCACTCCTTTTTTTCCTTCTTTTTTGTTTAAGCTGCAATTCGCTGATGAAGGGCAATAACCTAGAAACAACGTTATCCGCAGTTGCTCGTTGTTCCTTATCACCTTCTTTTCCGGATCCTTTAGCCGCTAAATGTTTTCTATCTTGTATATTTACGATCCGCTTAATTCCTTTTTGTACTAATAAAAAAGAGTTATGATCTATTTACATTAAATGCTCAGTGACCACCGTATTCTCGTACGCAACAAAATAATAATCTGTTTTACGAAGTTGTAGTGCAGCCTCTCCATGATTTCTGGATTACCTTGTAAAATGTTAACTGTGTCTTGGATTCGCCTAAGAAATTCCTTCATTATTAACTGCATAGGCATATACTTTGGTTTTTACTGCACCCCACAAAAAATAATCGCAAGAGGTTAAGTCTGGTGCTCGAGGTGGCCATTTCGTAGCGGCGTCGTTTCCTCTTCCAATCCGCCTGTTAGGATACAGATTATGTAAATACTGACGAACGGGTATTCTAAAATGGGGGCTGCACCATTGTGCATAAACCACATGTTACGACGAAGTAGTAACGGTAAATCATCCAATAAATTAGGTAATATTTGCTGTAAAAAATTTAAATAGTTGACCCCATTTAACCGATGTGGAAGTACAACCGAGCCAATAATAAAGTTTTCGATAATTCCCGTCCTCACGTTTACTCTGAATTCATATTGAAAATGTCTTATTTCAGTACAGTGTAGATTTTCATGAGTATAAACGTGTTTGTTATGGTTATTAATAATTCCTGACCTAGCAAAACTGTAAATAAAATGTTTTTGCTGAAATTGATATCATGGGCCTTTTGATCTTGGATAAAATTACAAAATGCTAAACGTTTTTCAGGATTTTCATGTCATGTCCAATGCGTCTGGCACTAATTTTTGGGTTCTCTCCTATCTTATCTAGCATTTGTTCCTCCACCTCTATAGTTTTCGTGGTACGTTGACGCTCTTGAACCGCATTCATTTGGTGGAAAGAACCAAATTTGCGAAGGCGCCTTTCACTTTTTCGGCCGTTACCATGACAAAATCCATAAACCAAAAGCATATCTACTTGTTCGGAATATGTATACGTATCCATGATGAAATATTGAAAAATGACGAACAGAAGCAAACGCAACAATAATAACAACAAATAAAGTAAGATCTAAAGTAACTAAGTAATTGAGCAAGAAGAATAAACCGAGAGACTAATTTCAGTAGCTGAATAGATTTGACACACAACTGATACTTAAAATATCAGAGCCAGCTTCTGGTACTTCGTTATTTGTTGCAGAACGAATGCTGATATTGTTGACATACGAAAAATATTTTTTCTGCCTAAAGTATAAAAAAGTTTCCAAATAAAGTCATCTACTAATAGAAAAAAACTGAGAGTAATTTTACAGGGGGGAAAAAATATGTGCTTATATTTGCATGGTACATGATTTTTCTTATATTTCTAATTATTGCAAAAGATTTTAAATAATGTCAAAAAGTGTCGGTTAGACTTATAACTGCGTAGCCCAAAAATGGTTAAAATCGATCAAGTAGTTTCGAGATATTCGGAATAAACAAAAATTTTTCGCGAACTTTGGCGTTCCCTAGCGGCTAAACGAAGCAATTTTTGAAATAAGTAAATTGGGCTAAATCGGTTTATTTTAAACCCAGGAGTCTGTGGTCTTCCGTTGTACACGTCTTTTCCGGACACCCTGTATATTATTAATAAAAAGCATATAAATTATGACTGTCTTTAAATACCCTAGTTGTAAAAATATATAGCTTATATATGTATAAAAAACATATATATTTGTATATTATAGCGGGTAAATAAATATATATATATATATATATATATTGTAATAAAATTAAATTTAAAACAGTTTAAATAATAACGTAAATTTTCACACTTTGTAAAAACACGTAAAAATATTTAAAATGATTATTGTTGGTAGAAAAAAGGTGTAATATTGAAAATAATTAGTATATACAAGAATTAAAATAAATATAACGTATTAAAATAATCACATAATTAAAATTTAATAATTTCAATTTTAAAAAGTTAATACCAGATAAATTAGTAAAAATATCAGTACATAGACTTATAGAAATGACAAGTACATAGTTAAAATCAAAAATTAACCCAGAGCTAGACATATTAACATATAGCTAATGAAATAAGGATGACACTAATGTACATATCGTTAGCATCCGAGTTAAATATAAAAAGAAATCAATAAAATAAATAAAATTCAAACGTCAGATTTTAAAATTTCTCATAAATAATATGTATTAATTGACACCTGTCAAAAATAAAGATGTATACACATGGACAAGACAGCCATACCTTAAAAAAGATAATTAATTAATATTTCCCATTAAAAATAAAGAAATTTGTAAATTACAAAACATGGATAATATGTAATTAGTAATAAGAAGTGCAGTGATGTGAGTGAATAAAAATCAAAAACGATATGTTAAAATATTGTGAAGGTGACTTAATACAAAAATTAAAAATCTAGAATCCATATAGACTGGAAAACAAACAATTTGTTGATTAGTTACGCAAGAAGATAGAAAAGGGGCAGCATCGTTTTTATTAGCGTCCCCAAAATTTAAGAAAAAATTAAAGAATTTTGATAGAAAATCATCAAAAACAGTACCTACCAGAGAAAGAACAAAAAAGATTTTACATCATTTACATCTCAAGACGTTCCAGAAGAATTTTTCCAGCAGTCCCAATTTTTACCAGGCCCAGTTTCCACTTTTATTGGAATCCACAGCGGGTATTTCCATGTTCCCAGGAAGTTTGAACCAATAATAAAAGTACCAGGTACCATTCTTAATTTGTGCACAATAAATAAGCTAGCTAGAAAAATTGAAACTAATGAATCAATATAGAAACTGAACCTAGAAATTCAGTATACATTGCAGGACTTACCTATAGAGATCCCCAGGATAAATCAGGTGGGCACAAAAAGACCTAAGAGAAGAAAACGTGGAAAAGCATGGCCTCGAGAACTGTTCGAACCTAGTACTCTTATGAAAATTGAAATAGAGGAGCAACCTCTCTACGAACAAATAGTGAATGCCCAAAAAGACAGCCCGGAATATCAGGCCACCAGGGATCGATGGCATAGGCTACAATCGGGAGAAGAACCTGCAATAGAAAAATGGAAAAAAAACCTTACGAGACGAATATGTGGTCGACGACGGACTAATATGGCACAAAGATGGCGAAAATCGGATGTTAGTAGTACCTCTTAACTACTGGGAGAAGGTCATCCAGGCCTATCATGATTCAACTACCGCAGGACACCCAGGGCGTGACGAAACAATCCGAGCAATTTCCAAATTGTACTACTGGCCAGCGCTGAGAAGGCAAACAAGCACTCGCGTAAAATATTGCCTTATTTGTGCGGCTGTCAAAAGAGGCCCCTTGCAACCTAATGCCCCTTTAAGACCTAGACCCCCTCGTCGGCCTTGGCAAGTCATTAGCCTTGACGTAATGGGACCATACCCAGTAACCCCTAAAGGAAATCGTTAGTTGTTAGTAGCTAGCGACGTATGTACCAAGTGGATTGAAGCTGAGGCCGTAGCTGAAGCCCGAACGAAGACATTACTCAATTTCCTGGAAAATATCTGTCATCGGTGGGGATATCCCGAGACAACAATTACCGACAACGGACAGATTTTTAGAAGTAACTTGTGGGAGAAATTCCATAGACGTCAGCACATTAATCAATATGTAACCCCGATTTATCATCATCGATCCAATCCCGTAGAAAGACGAAACCAGGAAATCAAGAAAGCTCTTCGGTTATCTACATTGGACGAAGCTGAGAATACCTGGGATAATAACATTGGGCAAATGTTATTCATGCTAAGAACTAGAGAAAACGCTTCCACCGGAACCTCCCCAGCCGAAGCACTACTGAGAACCCCTCTTGTCAGACCCGGAGAATGGACACATCCGCGTGTAAATCAAGTGATAAATAACAATCCGGAAGTGCGCGAGCGAAGATTAGAGCGTATTAAAACAAATCAAGTGAACTTTGATAGACGTAATTTCCCTAACCCGCGTAGAGCCCCGGTGCATTTTAACCTGAATGAACAAGTACTGGCTCGAGTTTTTGCAGGTAATAAAAGCCGAATGGACCCTCAGTGGACTGGTCCGCATAGAATTGCCGCCATTCACGGAGACGGTACCTACGAGGTGGATCGCAATGGCGTACAATTAAGTATTCACGTGGATGATCTCCGCCCGTGGCCAAGCCGTCCTCCCCAGGAATATGTGGACACCGTAGTACTGCACGAGAGAGGTCCAAATGCTGCACCAGTAGGCGAACCTACGATCCAGGAGGAAGATGAAGTGGTTGAGCCTACTCCTGAGGATGTTATAGGAGAACCAACCGAAGACCTAGAGGAACCTAACCCAATAGACCTACCTGAGGATTGGAGGGACCAACCTTCCACATCCACGGCCCCCCCGATGAGGCCTTGGGGTCCGAGAAGGGAGCATTCCGTAACCATAGACGATCTGGGTCCAGAGGATCAAAACCCAGCCAAGAGGGGAGCCATCTCCATCGTTGGCTTATAAAGAATCAAGAAAGAAATAGAGGTCGAGACTGTCGTTATAAAATAGCCTTGCATGGCCATTATTAAGTAAGAGGCTTTAAGCCTCCATGCATTAGGCAAAATAGGAATATATATAAGTAATAGGGCCTTAAGCCTTAGCTGGTTAAATATGAATGAACCTAGGGGGGGGGAGTGTCGTAGTTTTTGGGATTTTTCTTAAAAACTAAGGCAGCTAGCGGGTTCGTTCCTGCACCAAAAGAACGAAAATTAGTTCTACTTTTATGGAAAAAATGGTCAATTTAAAATTAGGTCAGGAAATGGGTGAAAATTGCCATTTTTCAAGCGTAAATTTGCCTGACCAATCAGAGGCCAGGAAGACCATATAAAAGTAACGAGCAGGAACGGACAAGGCAGCTGTCAACCGGTGTACGTCTACACGGCCAGTCATTAATGCAACATTAGTGTTCATCCATATTTATAAGCACATTTCTTAGCTAGATTAGTACTGTAGTGAATAGAGAATATAGGAGTGTTAAAAAATAGTGAAATCTATCAATACTTACCTTTCCTACATATTCCACATCAGACTACGTTGAGTAGAACTCCTTAGCAAGACGTTGGGGGGCATGTCTACCAACGAAATCATCTGAAATAAAAAGAGAGAGTGTATAAAGTAAAACAAACTATACTGAACAGAAATAATTCGATTAAATACAAATAAATAGGTTAATACTTACCTGATAGTCTGATTCCTTCTAAATAAAGAACACCCTGTGTTTCAATTAAACAATTGTGTAGTGCAACGGACCGCCTGGGGAAGGAGGACGTTCAACCGGACATTCTGTAAAGTGAAAGCCCGGTAAGTGGACATTTTCTATAACGAGCAACTGTTTGTTAGAAAGCCATGTGAACAAAAAACTATTAAAAAACTAAAGCCTTGCGAACAAAACTATTGAGAGACTAAAAGTACCTAATTTCGGTGTCTAACGAACAGTAACTTCGTATACTTACCAATAGTAGTAACCAGTGCATGTACTCTAGTGACCTGTAAAAGAAAGAAATTTAAATTACCACAATTGCACGAGGCTCTCGAGGTAAAAACAATAACCTATAGACATTTTAAATTTGCACGCGGGACCCCGGTATAAATAGTAGTGAAATTATGGATAGGAATAATAATAGGGAATTGATCGAGAGTGAGGAGGAGGATAACATTCTGTGGGAACTTCCACGAAGGGCGGTTAATCAGGGTGAGGAGTTCGAGCCAGTGGCGGCGCATCTACGACCTGAGACACCGCCGACGACTATCTCGCTGTCCCCTCCGGCGTTAGCTGGATTTGATGAAGCAGGGGCGTGCGTGGTAGCATCAGAAGAAGAGCAAGGGGGTACGCGAAGGGGCAGTCGAGAACAGAGCGGATTTCGCTAGCTAGCACAAGCCGTTTCGCAGTTAACCTGTAGGTACATGTCGCGCGTTGCTCTTTTTCATTTCTCTACTTGTCTCGAATAGGAGAATACATAGTGTGTGTTTTAAAACAAAGTTTTCTTTCCCTGTTCCTATTTCCTAGCCAGTTGTACCCTAGAGCTGCAGATGAACATCCTGGTACTATTAAAGTGAAGGGAATGTGCAAGGTAGAACTGAATTAAAGACATGCCTATTGTGTAATAAATAAAAAACTATATACTTACCTGTATCCAGCGGTGGTTTATCTACCTAGAAAAATAAAAAACAATTAATAAACATTATCTGCAATAACTGGCTTCCCCTAAATAAAGAATTACCTGCGTTTTATTTAAATTAAAGTGCCATTGGACGAAGGAGCTGCCCAGGGACATCCGGTAAGTGTAATTTGGTTTCCAGTTTCGATTTCGCGGGCCTAGGTCGAATCCATTCACAAATACAGTCTCATAGTAAGCCAGCCAAGTTACCCAGGCGCACGAAACCTGAAACAAATAGCTCCTCTAGCCTAGGGAAGTCAAGAAATTTATTTTATTGCTAACTTTGGTCTATTGTGCATGCAGAAAGTGAATTTTTCCTGTAAATTTTCCCCAAATACCTGCAACTCTGTCTATAGTCGACGCCAAGGTATAAGACATTTACGTGCATATAGTAAACACCGGGGTATAGGTACAAAAATGGAACCAGAAATTAACATTGTGGATAATTATTTTGTTAATAAAAATATCTTAGTTTAAACTGTAGTAAAGTAGGCATAAATGAATATCTGTTTTGTAAAATGTAGATGAAAAAGTATGTAAGAAGAAGAAGAGGAGGAGAATGTCAGAGTTGAATTGTGTGGTAAAAGATAGGAAGTGTGTGACTGAAAAATAAAGAGTAATAAAACGACAGTAAACGTTATTGGGTATTTATTTAATGAAGAAAGAAAATATTACCCTAATAACATAAACGGGAAAAACGATATACAGGGTGGTACTGAGCAAGAGTTACCAAGACGTGACGACATGGGTGACGCTACGGAGAACATCGTGGTGGTTCGCTTGCGACCAGAGACGCCGCCGACTACAATTTTGCTTTCACCGCCCCCTCTGGCTCGATATGATGACTCCGCGACACCAGCGGCGGACGTTAGGCTGTATACATTTTCCGGCAGCCTAGGGCGAGAACATGGCGCCCAACTAGAGGACATCGAGGCCCAAGAACCCGAGATACCAACTCATGAGCTACCGAGTGAGCAAAATAAGGCAATTCATTTACAGGAATTAAGTAAATTACTGGAAAATATTGAAAGACACCCCAATCTGAGTATTGGGGAAGGAAAATCGACTCAGTGGCGCCCAAACAAATATCAAGAAGAAGAAGAACATGGAAGTAAGGTGTTACAAACATTAAATAATACTTTAGTGGAATTAAAAGACGTTTTCTCGCAAAGGAATAGGCCAGCCAAAACGGAGTGGCCTATGTACCATGGCAGCGACTATGAAAATCCCAAGAAGTTTTTTGAGGACATGGAAAAATTACTAAATTTAGAAAAAGTGGATCCTAAGGAATGGGGCAGGTATACTGATCGCAACTGAGACGGGAGGCCTACCGCTGGTATGAAGAGTACGAAAACTTCGGATGGGCATATGACGAATTAAAAAGCCAGCTACCGCAGAAATTCGACGGTCCTAGTGTACGCGCGAAACTAAGGTGTCAGCTAATGGGACAAAAACAAGGGAAAACGGCGGCGACGAATTTTATTTCAGCAAAGGTGGCTCTGGCGGAGAGATTACAATGGCCTATTCATAATTCGGACTTCGTGGAGATAGTTATTGACCTTTTCGACCCCGAAATCGGAATATACCTACTGGACAAGGACATTCGGAGTGTGGACAAGTTAACCACGCTCGCTACTAACATTTAAGAAAAACTGAGAGCTATAGCAGAGAAAAAGAACCCACAACCAACAAATATGGCTTGAGCAGGACCAAGCCGAGAACTCGCCCCTCGTCAACCTCCCCCAAGCTGCAGGATATGTGGAGATGAACATTTTTATAGGCAGTGCCCCCAACGACGACGAATGAAAGCGAATAATAGACCCTTGGCCCTACCAGCAATAGAAGCACCACCTGAGAATTTGGAAAACCGCCCGAGGGACCCGCCGAGGAACGATACGACGGGTCCCCAATAACAAATTCCCTAGAAGAGCCTCGGAAAAAGAACAGCCTACGCCGAATAATGGTTCAATGGGAAGGTGAAGAACACGTAGTATTGATCGACATTGGAGCTACGCACTCCTTTATGGAAAAACAGATGATAAGGAATTGCCCTGATTTGAGAAAACGGTAAATACTGCTGGCGAATCACCATGCTATAGAAGCTTATGGACCACTGATAGTGAAATTTACGATCAAAGGACAGGAGACGTGGGCAGAAGTTCTATTAACCGACCACCTCCACGAGGGGTGGATATTAGGTATGGACTGGTTGGTACGGGAAAACGCGGTCATAGACTTACCACAAAGAGGGCTCTATTTTGGACGAGATCACCGACAGGTGGTATACTGGCATCCAGCCAGGGAAACGTGGAAAAAAAATCCCACCTGTCGAGTTGACAGACGAAATAGTTCCCATGGAATGGAAGCCCCATTATGAAGAAGTTTTGAATGATTTTGCGGAAGTTTTCATAGAAGAGCTTAGACAACCAAAAACCAAACTAGCTACCCACATGATCAAAGTTAAAACACATCAGCCATTCCGAGTGAGAAGGTATCAATATTCGCCTCAGAAACAACAACTGATACAGGAAGAGATAAAGAAAATGTTGGAAGCCGGAGTCGTAAGGAGAAGCCACTCGGCATACAGTTCACCAATTGTCTTAGTTGCTAAACCTGATGGTGGGAAGAGGTTTTGCATCGACTACCGGCAACTCAAAGAATTAACAGAAGACGAGGTCGCCCAGCTGCCCCAAATTCGCAACATTCTTAAGGAAATCGGTCAAGCAAAAATTTTCAGTTCACTGGACCTTAGAAGCGGATTCTGGCAGGTACCCATGGACGAAGACAGCATAAAGTACACGGCGTTTAGCACACCAGATGGGGCCTCGTACGAATTTACCGTCATGCCTTTTGGACTAAAGGGGGCCCCATCGACGTTCCAAAAACTTATGACCGAAGTCCTGGCTGGATACATCGGCAAATTCGTCCATGTGTACCTGGTCGACATTATTGTGTTTTCCACTGATCGGAGAGAACACGATGACCACCTAAGACTGCTGGAAAGATTGCAGGGCCAAGGATTGAGATGTTCATTGAAGAAATGTAAGATAGGGGTTGATAACCTAAATTACTTTGGCTACAAGGTAACACAAAACGCAAATGAGGTACAGGAAAAACACGTGCTGAAGGTCCAGGGTTTCACCGTCCCGAAGAACAAAAAGGATGTCCAAAAATTTTTGGGGACGGTGAACTGGTTAAGAGAGTACGTACCTGACCTCGCCACCCTGACAGCACCGCTTACGACTTTAACCGGCAAGAAAGGTTTTAAATGGGGCGAAGAGGAAGATAGGTCCTTCCAGGCTGTAAAGGAAGCCCTGGCCAAACCGCTGACCCTTAGCCGCCCGGATCCTGAGCTGGAAATTATCCTCCAGACGGACGCCAGTACATTAGGTATGGGAGCGGTTGTGTACCAGTAGACTCCAGCCGGCGATCGAAGAATCATCTCCTGCGCCAGCACCAAATTCAGCCCTGCAGAAACCCGTTACCACTGTAATGAACAGGAGGTGTTGTGTGAGCCTGCCGCAAATACCGAGCCCTTCTGGAGGATAAGCCATTCTTACTACGCACGGATAGTAAGGCTCTCGAGTGGCTACAAAGGTATAAGGACGACAGAGCGAAACTAACCCGCTTTTTACAGTGTGAGATTTTTTGGTTAGGCAAACTTAGTTTCAAAAATAACCCTTAACTGTTCCGTTTGGTGCAAGGGCTTATTTAATTAATCTTTATTATTTTTTCAGAACCCAATAAAACTAAAGAAAAACTAAAATTATGCCACAAATAAATAGCTTCAGACAATAGTTCAGCTACAGGCTAGAGCACTGTCCAGGGAAAGCTAACCTCTTACCGGACTACCGAAATAATGTGTGTCATACAAATGCTTTTTAAAAGTTATTATATTATTTGAGGAGAGTTTAAACAGTAAAAGTGGATAAACAAAACATCAGTAATTTTATTTTTGATATTACTTTTGCTCTACTTGTTTTATTTTTCGAGATTTCAGAATCTAAAAAACACTACAAATTTGATGTAGGTATGTGTATAAGCACTTTTATTATATAACAAATAATTTACAGTATTTGGATATAAAGTTTTAGGAAAATCTTCTTCATTATCAGATTGAATGTATACAGGGTATCCCAACGAAAATTTGACCCCCCCTATAATTGGAAAACCGAATAATATTTCAAAATTCGCCGAGACCCGTCGATTTTTGTTCTTGGGGGGAGCTTTTTTGACAGTCAAGCCAACTCGATATGTTCATCCCCCTAATGCCTAGCAACCCCAACTTACAAATTTCAAATGCAACTACCCCACTTGTGGCACATCATTTTAAAGCCCTCTTCATTGCGAATACAGTGACGTACCGTTTTTAGAAATCGGTTGAGATTTGACAGAATTATTGGTTACAAACGAAAAGATGACAAACCAACTTACGCGTAGTAATTTCTACACAAATGCCCACCCCTAATAAGTTTTTCATCTACTACACATGACCGCATTACCTAATTGTTATTGATGTGTCTATCAGTTTACAAAAAAGTCAGAAATGAAATAAAAAAGCTGAAGCAAATAATAAATCAGATTTATTTGATGAATTGCTCAAAATGACCCCGTTAACTTCCAAACAATAATACAGTCTGTTTTCAAATTCTGTTCGAACATTATTAAAGACATCCGCAGTTATTAATCGGCATTCTTCTACAATTCTCTGACGTAGCACTTGCAATGTTTCCGGCTGAGTGGCGTACACTCGTGATTTTAAATGATCCCACAGAAAAAAGTCCAAAGGGGACAGATCCGGAGATCTTGGTGGCCATTCGACGAGACCTCTTCTGCCAATCCAATGCCCCGGGAAATGGTCATCCAAAAATTGTCACAGCAGCAGCATAGCATAGTGCGGGGCCGCACCATCATGTTGGAAGGTTATTTCATTTTCTAGTAAATTGTCGTCACTTTCTAAAATCTGTATTATCCTAGGATTGTACTTTCCAATAATTCTAGATAGGTGTTTCCATCGAGATTACCTTGGATGAAAAATGGTCCAACAAGATGGTCGCCCAAAATGCCTGCCCAAACATTCAATTTTTGAGGTGTCTGAGTATGAAATTCCCTGATTAAATGCGGATTAGTATCACTCCAATAACGACAATTGTGTCTATTCACTTCGCCATTCAACATAAATGTGCATTCGTCGGAGAAACATGTATTGTAGAGAAGATTTGGATTCAGTAGAAGTTGTTCACTAAAGTATTCGCAAAATTGGTTACGGCGATCAAAGTCATCTTCATGTAACTCTTGAACCAGCGTCATCTTAAATGGATGAAACTTGTGTTTCTTCAAAATTCGATGAATACTGGAACGGGATACGCCAGAAGCTTGAGACACAGTTGTAATCGATTGCTTATTATCCATCTGTACATGACCAAAAATGCCACTTCAACTGCTTCATTTCGAACTGGCCCTTCACTTCACGTTTCTTGTTTAAAAACGAACCTGTTTCAACAAATTTTCCAATAAGGTGTTTAAAGTACTGGTGGTTTACATTTTTTTCAGGATGATTGGCATTCAAAATTCGTGCTGTAGCTTTAGCGCAATCGTGATTTCGATAATAAATTGCAACAATTTCTACTCTTTCCGCGATAGAATAAACCATTTCGAACACACGTTAATACTTTCAATAACGGCTGAAACTAACGATTTCCTGATCACAAGCAAAAACACCGATTTTTTTTTGTAGTACTAATTTTTTGTTATTTTGAAAAGGTCTGAATTCCTATAAACTTAAGTATCTTCTACTAATAACTATTTTAGTATTTAGTTTTATTTGCTTCAGCTTTTTTATTTCATTTCTGACTTTTTTGTAAACTGATAGACACATCAATAACAATTAGGTAATGCGGTCATGTGTAGTAGATGAAAAACTTATTAGTGGTGGGCATTTGTGTAGAAATTACTACGCGTAAATTGGTTTGTCATCTTTTCGTTTGTAACCAATAATTCTGTCAAATCTCAACCGATTTCTAAAAACGGTACGTCACTGTATTCGCAATGAATAGGGCTTTAAAATGATGTGCCACAAGTGGGGTAGTTGCATTTGAAATTTTTAAGTTGGAGTTTGTGACGTACTTTCGAGGTTCGGTCGCAGATGCCGAACTAGTACAACCACTTTAATCAGTCCGGGTTCACTCGGTGGAGAAGTTATGTCCAAGGTTCAGGAATATTACAAGACTCGGTATTGAAAATAAAATATTTATTTCATAAAATAAAATGTCACCCTGTAAACAAATAATACTAATAATAATTCCCCAACATAAATAAAATAGGTCCTGAAATAATACAAAATAATAAATTAACAAAGAGGGCGGTAAGGAATGTACGGTGCAGACGCTGAGTGTCGCGGAAAGAGCCTGCTAAACACCCAGTGTCGAAGACCACGGAGACGACGTCGAGTACCGCGGAATAACACCTGCTAAATACTCGGAGTCGACGGAATACGGGTTAGACCTCGAGCGCCGCGGAGAGGGCCTGCTAAACGCTCGGAGTCGACGGAAGACGGAATACGGGCAAGACCTCGAGCGCCGCGGAGATTACCTGCTAAACGCTCGGAGTCGGCGGGATACGGGCAAGACCTGGAGTGCCGCTGAGATTACCTGCTAAACGCTCAGGATACCCAGAGGTAGGTAGGGTGCCGCGGAAGTTACCTGCTAAACACCCTGGGGTAGAGGAAGGTTGAGTGCCGCGGAAAGAGCCTGCTAAGCACTGCTGGTAAAGGCAATTTCGCCGGCTTTTATACAGAACGGCGGGTAGTGTCGTGTGCAAAAATCGCGATACGCTAAGCAATTTCAGGTACCGCGTGCGCCAAACAATTAAAGTACAGTGTGAGCCAAATAAAATAAAATAGGTTCGTTAAATTCCCCCCTCTCTTCGTAAAAAAAAATTAACATTATTTTTTTTCTAGCCTAACATAACTTAACATTAACTAACAGTATAAATTATTAACGGAAAATATATACAGAAAAATTATCACATCATGTTAGTCTGGTAATTCCTAACACGGAGGATTCCTCCTCTTGCCGTGGAACAGCCAGCCATTTTGCCCCTTCCGGGGTGATCAGACGCAGCCGATATCGCTGATGTCCAGGAATGCCTGGCGGTCTTAGTCTCCACCTCGGAATACGAACAGGCAGTGTTCCTTGAGGTGGCGTTGGTGGCTTTGCTGGCGAAGATATCCACCGCCCAGGAGTGACTGGTAGTGGTATGGCCGGTAGCGGACTCACTAGGGGTGGTGGTGGTGTCACCGGGCTAGGCGTGTCGGGTAGTGGGGATGCATACAGCTGCAACACCTCCGGACTGTGGCCAAACAGTTCCAACAAGCGAATATTGGTTGGCGTCTTTGGCTCCATATCTGTAACAAAAGATAACTTAATGCGCTGGTTTAAGATCTTTGATGTGGATTCGTCTAAATTTACGCCCCGTCTGCTCATTCTTTAGATCGAATACCACCGGTGACCATACTTTGGTGATCAAGTATGGACCAGAATATTTCGGTGCTAATTTAGCGGCAAATCCTCGTACAGCGGAGGACGCTCTCTTCATGACTCGGTCACCTAAGTGGCAGGTCCATTCTCTTCGACGTAAGTCGTAGTGCTTTTTCGAACTAAAAGCTCGTCCCAAATTAATTCGTACGAGTTCGAATACGTCTCTCAGCTGGTTCAAACGCTGGGAACGTTCCGTTATACTGACTTCATTCTCATTCACAGGTTCCTCGGTTTGGACTTCTCGGAAAATACTCTTTGGCACCTCTAATTCTCGTCCGAAATTGAGGTACGCCGGTGAGAATCCTGTGGACTCATGACGTGCAGTATTGATGGCTAACATAAAATCAGGCAAATATCGGTCCCATTTTCTTTGGTCATTTTCACAAAACTGTGCAATCATAGTCTCTATGACTTTATTTGCTCTTTCGACGGGATTCGTTTGCGGCGTATACGGCGGAGAAAATAGTTGGCGGATTCCAAAGTCGGTTAAGAACTTACGCATTTCACGGTTTTTATATTGTACCCCGTTATCTGAAATTAACACCCTCGGACATCCAAATCGAGCGATAATCCTTTCGTGCAAGGTTCTGCTTACTGCAGCGGAGGTAGCTTTTCGTAACGGCTGGAATTCTATCCATTTAATGAACTGGTCCTGAAAAACTACAATATATCGGTTTCCAGATGTAGAACGGGGTAAAGGGCCAATTAGATCGGTACTAACAGTGTGCCAAGGTCCTCCTTGAGGACGTGGTTGCATTTTCCCTGGTGGTTGTAGCTGTGAATATTTATATTGCTGACATATCGGACATCGTCGGACATAGTTAGCAATTTCTCGGAACATCCCAGGCCAATAGTAATGTCTTGCTATTCGAGCAATAGTCTTGGCAACGCCTAAATGTCCAGCGGTCGATTGATCATGGCCTTCTTGCAAAATCTCACATCGTCTTCGTCAGTTCAGGTTCTGTGAAATCATATCTGTCGAAGAAGTGTATGTATAGTTTGCCATCTTTAATACAGTAATCGGAATTTTTGTCAGGATCTTGTTCAACCTCTTGAAATTTTCTTGTATACCATGGGCATAAGATAATATCTTCTATGACATCGGTAACTGCATTTTGCTGAAGTTCGGTTAAACATGAAGATGGAGGGGTAATCGGTTCTATGGTTAGCGTAGGATATACCCTATCTGTATTAGGGTTTATAGTCATCTGTTTCGTTCCTATATCGATGGTGCAATTATATTCGGTGAGAAAATCCATTCCCAATACACAGTCTACGGTCAGTGACGGCATGAGCAGAAAATTAGCGGCTACATTCGTTGACAGCAGTTGTCCTTGAATGTTATATTCCTCGGTAATGTTGACCAAAGTTCCATTGGCTAATTCTGCTTGCATTTCTTGTTTCGCTGTAGTCGGTACATTTCCCATCTGTTTGCAATATTCTGCAACCACGGGACTAATGTAGGATCTTACTGACCCTGTATCTACTAAAGCAGTAAAAGATCGGTGATAAAGGTCAATGTTTAATCGGATGCGGTTATTGGACCAGTTACTTTGTAACATTCCTTTTATTATAAAATTAAGAATGTCACAATTTCAATATGAAACGTCTAGTAACAAGGTATTTTTGCACATCCTGTATAATGTTGGTAGATTAAGTAAGTGTAAACCATATCCAGTGTACCATGTAACTTTAGATTTCTTCAAATAAGCCTGAAATGTAATCACCTTGTACAATTAATATTTTATTAGTTATTTACTTACCATTACTGTGAACCAGTTACATCGATGTATATCGTTATGTTATAATTTTTTTACTCTGTATAACACCCTGGAAATTTGTTAACAGTTTATTATTTAATTAGTATCACTTATTGTAATAAGCTTTGTTGTGGCAAAAAGCAAGGTTAAGGTAACTGTCATAATAATTCATTTCGATTCGAACTTTTGGAACAATGTGCTGAGATCTCGAACGAGCGTTTGACCGAACTTTCATAGAAACCGAACCAATCAGATTTCAGTGAGTTTTTAGATCTTTGTAGGGTATAAAACCTACAGGAACCTAAATTCTAGTCCTTTTTCGTTCTGATTTTGGTCGACTGAAGTATTTCCATATTACAGATTTAGTTATAGTGCGAAGCCACATTTTGAAAATAAATCTGAATTTATTGAAGTCATCAATATACATGGAGGTAATATATTTGATTAATTAAGATTATTTTCTATAGTAGATTTCATTTTAAACTATATTGTGTGTTAATTTTTTAAAACTAAGAATATAAAATACCTAACCTGACCTTGATCTTTGCTAAAGCACATGCTAATTATTTTTTCTTTTCTTTTGTCATTTTCTCAACTTTAGAGGCCAATTAAATAAATTAACAATTAAATAAATTAACAATTAAGTTAATGAATAATTAAATGAACATTTAAATGAATAATTAAATAATTGAATAATCAACAATTAAATCAATCAATCAATAATTTTTATTGATGTTACGTCGAATGATGTAAAATTTTGAGAATTTCTATTTCTCAAGTTGGAATATTTTGTTTAACCTTGCTGAAAAGTTTTTTCATTGAAGAATCAAAATTGAAATAAGAAGGCCATTCTAAAGCTTTGAAATCTAGATTGTAAGCGGCACTATCCAGGTACGACAGGAAAGCTGCCCATCTCGGAGTCATCTCCAACGTTAACAACGGATGAACTTGTCAACTGCTTCAATTCCACTTCTGTATGTCAACTTCTTCAATTCCACATCCGTGTATCAACTGGTGGGCAAGTTAATAAACTGTGTTTATTTTTATGTATGTATTTTATTTCACTTTTTGACTTCAGCAAAATTTATCATCCTCCTACAGGGGTAAAAAAGGCAAACCGAACAGAATATTCTGTAGGTGGCGCCCAATTATAACATCATTTTAAACAGTTTGCTAGTCAAGAACCCACGACTTTAAAAAAGTGCCCCGACTAAAAGAGCAGCCGTCCGCAACATTGTACATTTATCGTTTGTAACAAACGATAGGTAACAATGATTTGACGCAACCAACGTGGGCCTAGTTTTGTTTAAATTAAGTTCTTAAATTTTCAAGTCGTGACAATTTTGCTAAGTCAAACTGGAGAGAAATAATTTATTTATGCCTGTGAATTTTAGTTAAGACATGGTATTTTGTTAAGTTGCTAGACAGTTCATATCCCAAAAATTAGATTTTCACATTTTAGTTAAGAGCTAAATTTTAATAGTTTCATGATATTTACAGTCTTTAATAATGTTATATTAAACATTGTTTTTGCTATAGACCTATATTGCCCGACACTTTTAGTTACAATTTCTCGTCATAAGTAATTTTTTTATAGTAATATTTTTATTGAAAACATGGCAGACCAAGTTGATCCTTTACATCTTAATGAATCCGAGATAGACTATGAATTACGCGTTTGGAAAAAAAACTATGTATTATCTGATGCTGGGAAAGATTTCTCTGCAAAGCTGGCTGACAGGTATACACTTTGCACTGTAAAAAGGGTAATTTCAAATATATCATATGAATTGCAAGATTTAGCAGGGACCAGTCTAGGACGTTGGCATGTTTCTCAGTTAAAGCCATATTTTGGGTCTAATACACAGCTTGCAAACCTATATTGTACTACATAATATTACTACCTCTTTGATACAATGCAAAAAATATATTTAGTAATTAATATCTTCAATTTAATGTTTGACAATATTCGCAGTCAAAATTTTGTTTGCAACTAGTATAGTGTTATTGAACACGGTATATTTTTTCGAGAGAGAAATTTTAGTATGCTCATAATAAATGAGATACAATTATCGTAAAGCGTTAGCAAATCGTTTGGATTTGAAGTTTAATTTTGGATTTGCTTTACATTTCTTTTGAAATACAATTGCAAAAAAATTTTTGGTTAGGTACGTTAACTACTTACCTATATGTATAATTTACTGACGGAAATTGTGTCGATAGACATGTCTTATTACCTTAATGGTAGCTGTTGATTTTTATAATCTATTTTGTGAGAATGCTATCAATTTATTAGAAGTAAATACCGGTATAGGATAATTTAGAATAGCAGTTTAGGATAATTAAATAGTAAGGTAGTTTAGTTAAATAATCGCGATTTAGAATTAGTGGCCACTCTAATTTTAATTCACTCTAGATTTAGTTACTATAATTCACTCTAATTAGTTTAGTTAGTCTAGTTCACTTAGTTTACTCTAGCTTAATTTATCATTAGATTTAATTTTAGTCAATCTTTAGATTAAAATCTCAAATGGATAAAAAATTCTATTTTGATCAAAGATTTATAGTTTTATAAAACCTTATTGGTTTTGCCTAGAAATTTTATAGCACCCTGTACATAGTAGTTTGCTATAACTGTATGGTAATATTGAATTACAAGTATGATTCTGCAATTCATGTGGAATATTTTATAATTTATTCTTGCGTTTGTTACAAGACAAACAGAAACTAATATGTTTCTTATTTAGAGATAATACATGAACCAATGCAGGTGAATATCTGACAGTTTAGCGGCTTTTAAGACTACTTTCATAAATCGACATACACTCTTGATTACTTACCAAATTTTGGGTTAGTTATTTTTGTAACGATTCTTTAATTTCTTTCTTTCGGCGACACTCCCTTCGTTCTAGTAGTGCCGGGTTTGCAAAAAAGGGTGGGTTCTTTAGTTTGTCACTTCCTCGAAATATTTTCAAAGTTGAAGCCCTGAAAAGGGGTGGATTTAAGTTAAGTTTTACTTTGTTTTTTTAAAGAAGTCTGTGTCTTAATACTATTTTTTTGACTTTGACTTAAATTCATAAATTTCCAGTGACATGATACATCATCAAAAAAAAAAACATTCTTTTTCTTGTTCTTAATTCTTTACTTTAAACTTATCTTTATGATTTTTTTTAAAAGGTGAAACTATTCTTTAGGTTAAGTTTCGTTGAACAAATTTTATTTTGTAGGTGAATAATTTGTGTTAAACGTTACAGAAAAAGAATTTACTTCTTACCTTTTCCTTTCTCAGATTTTCTGATATAAGTTTCCAAGACTCGAAGGAGACAGCATATAAATTTCAGAGTTAGCGCTGCGCCATGTTAAACTGTTGATTATCGCAGGTTTGGTGGTTATCTAAAAAGGGACGAACTGAAGTCGAGTGTTTAAATGTCCCATATGTTTGTTTTCACAAGTGCTCCAGTCCAGAGACGAACTGGGTGCCAAGTGTTTCAAGTCTCAAAAAATCCTTTCGCTAGTACAGCAGTTTTAGGCGAACTGTTTGTCTGCGTTTAAATGCCTGCATTCCACAAGTCTATCTGAAAGAGGTGATCAGTTAGCAAGTGTTTTAAGCCTCATATTTGCTTTACAGCAGTTTAAAGGCGAACTGACTGTCCGCATTTCAATGCCTTATATTTTTGTTAAACTAAGTGATAGTTCTAAAATAAAGTCACTGTTTCAATTTATCACCCTGTAACTGGGTAAAATATTTAATAGTACATAAATACTATATACATTATCAGAATTATAATTACACGCTGGGATCTAATAGTTTTTATATCAGAAACTAAGAGTCCACATAAATGATTTCATATTAAATTGTTCTACGTACCTCACAGTTCATTTAACAACTATCAAATTAAGTGAATCGAGTCCATTTAATTTTTTTCCAAGTGGGGGGAGATTTGTAACATTCCTTTTATTATAAAATTAAGAATGTCACAATTTCAATATGAAACGTCTAGTAACAAGGTATTTTTGTACATCCTGTATAATGTTGGTAGATTAAGTAAGTGTAAACCATATCTAGTGTACCATGTAACTTTAGATTTCTTCAAATAAGCCTGAAATGTAAACACCTTGTACAATTAATATTTTATTAGTTATTTACTTACCATTACTGTGAACCAGTTACATCGCTGTATATCGTTATGTTATAATTTTTTTTACTCTGTATAACACCCTGGAAATTTGTTAACAGTTTATTATTTAATTAGTATCACTTATTGTAATAAGCTTTGTTTTGGCAAAAAGCAAAGTTAAGGTAACTGTCATGATAATTCAGTTCGATTCGAACTTTTGGAACAATGTGCTGAGATCTCGAATGAACATTAACCCGAAGTTTCATAGAAACCGAACCAATCAGATTTCAGTGAGTTTTTAGATCTTTGTAGGGTATAAAACCTACAGGAACCTAAATTCTAGCCCTTTTCGTTCTGATTTTGGTCGACTGAAGTATTTCCATATTACAGATTTAGTTATAGTGCGAAGCCACATTTTGAAAATAAATCTGAATTTATTGAAGTCATCAATATACATGGAGGTAATATATTTGATTAATTAAGATTATTTTCGATAGTAGATTTCATTTTAAACTATATTGTGTGTTAATTTTTTAAAACTAAGAATATAAAATACCTAACCTGACCTTGATCTTTGCTAAAGCACATGCTAATTATTTTTTCTTTTCTTTTGTCATTTTCTCAACTTTAGAGGCCAATTAAATAAATTAACAATTAAATAAATTAACAATTAAGTTAATGAATAATTAAATGAACATTTAAATGAATAATTAAATAATTGAATAATCAACAATTAAATCAATCAATCAATAAATTTTTATTGATGTTACGTCGAATGATGTAAAATTTTGAGAATTTCTATTTCTCAAGTTGGAATATTTTGTTTAACCTTGCTGAAAAGTTTTTTTCATTGAAGAATCAAAATTGAAATAAGAAGGCCATTCTAAAGCTTTGAAATCTAGATTGTAAGCGGCACTATCCAGGTACGACAGGAAAGCTGCCCATCTCGGAGTCATCTCCAACGTTAACAACGGATGAACTTGTCAACTGCTTCAATTCCACTTCTGTATGTCAACTTCTTCAATTCCACATCCGTGTATCAACTGGTGGGCAAGTTAATAAACTGTGTTTATTTTTTATGTATGTATTTTATTTCACTTTTTGACTTCAGCAAAATTTATCATCCTCCTACAGGGGTAAAAAGGCAAACCGAACAGAATATTCTGTAGGTGGCGCCCAATTATAACATCATTTTAAACAGTTTGCTAGTCAAGAACCCACGACTTTAAAAAAGTGCCCCGACTAAAAGAGCAGCCGTCCGCAACATTGTACATTTATCGTTTGTAACAAACGATAGGTAACAACTTGTATTAGTACTAGTCAACGGTATGTAATTCGGCAGTGATTCGGAGGCCTCTACTGTCGGGCGCTGGTTTGGCCTCGCTGAGTTCCAGTCCCGACGGCGTTTTCCTGTGTTGGTTGACTCTGATTGACACACCGGCAGTGTCTAGTCTGTACTCCTTCTCGTCCACATCGAGAACAGAATAAACGGAACGGTCCTCGGCATGTAAATCTCGTATGTCCTGTAGCTCCACATCTCCAACAAATAATGTTCGCATTCTGTCTAGGTGTTGTTTGCGAATGGGTATTTGTCTCGTGGTTAGGGCGAGAATTCGGTTTGACAGTTCTACTGGATTGTGAATCTGCAATACCAGCATTTCGGATTGGTTCGGCCACTTTTCTTGGTTTATTCTCTTTTTCTCGATCTTTTTGCAGTTGTTCGTACTCGTAGGTTTGTTGTACTAAATCAAATTTTTTTTACTTGGGTTCTTCGGATGTATTGCCGGTATTCGGCCCGCAACCGCTTATATATGCAAGTGACTTCTCGTTCCGCAGAAAATCCCCCATGTCGTCTTATCATGGTCTGCATTTCTAAAATAAAATTGCGGGCAGTTTCGTGTCTATCTTGATATTTAGAACTTATCATTTCTTCTAAATTGTTAAGGTATTCGGCCGGATAAAAGAAGGTTTTAAAATCTTCCACAAAGTCATCACAAGTCCCCCAGTTATGTTTGTAATTCATATACCACTGGTATGCCTTTCCCTGAAGCAACCCTGGTAAAGTTTTTAGCAACTGTGGATCGGTAATCTCATATTCGTGCTGCATCTGCTCTAGTCTTTCTAGAAATGATATTGGATCTGTCTTGCCATCAAATACAATGTTCAGTTTCCGTATTTGATTTAACAGTTCGAAACCTGATGTTCTTGGTGTTTCGGGAACCGATCTGGTTGGTACGGAAGCTGCAGGTCGCTCTGCGGGTACTCACTTACGTAGGAACCTAACTAAGCGTCGTCGCATCTCGTCTACTGTGCCACCGGTTCCTAACTTGAAACGCTCAAGCTCGGCTGTCAATGCTTCTTTATTTAGTTTGTACACCCATCCGACCCTAGGATCAATGACTTCAAGGCCAGCGGCGGCTTCTTCAGAGTCAGAAGGCATTTTGAAGTAAAACTTGCAGGACGGATTTCAAAGTTCCTCTACTTTCTAATCCTCACTTCAGATTTTGACAATTATTTCCGGCAAACGTTTTTGACTCAAAATCTCGGTCGGTAACAGTCGGATCAGGTCGGCAATAGTCGGAAACGCTTCCTCGGGTCGAATTATGTTGAAAACGATACCCCACTTGACTTCGGGTGTCTTCGGAAATGTTCGTTTAAATTCGGTTTTTAGTTACCTGTTGCATAGACATTGAGCCGACCCTGTGTTAACTGACCTACACCATAAGTGATAAAGTGCGGTAGAAGTGCTGACAAAGATGAGAAGAAGAACGAATATCTTTTTTGGGTAGTTATTTTAATTAACAAGAGTAAAAGCTGAGTCCAAAACCAACCAAAGAAGCGGAGGGGCTTCTTCGAACCAAGAACTGCAAGAAGCTCAACGTCACTGGCGCAGTCGGAAACGGATAGTCACTGTTTAGAAGAAGACATAGTGCCTTTTGGAAAGTGTTTTTCTACTGACAGGACTACTGCAAGTTAAGAGTGTTTCGAGAAGAGAACTGAATATTCCTTGTCGACATACGGGGCCATCTTCTAGGACACAAACCCAGAAAATTGGCTAGCAACCTACTGGAGGATCGAATATCCCTGGACAGGTTTAGAAAGAAAAAACAACAAAATCAAGCAATCACACAAAGCAAAGCTGCACACAAACAAGGTTAGTCATTTTTTCTCATAATCCATTTTTTTTCCTTCTCACCCCAACTTTTCACATTTTTTTTGTGTAAAATAATATTCAAAAATAAAACTTATTTTTATTGTTTGGAAATAAAAAATTATTCTCTCAACAAATGGTTAATGTTTAGAAATATTAAAGAAACGTCAAAAGCAAACAAAAATTTTAGACAACAAACTAGAGCTAGTAGAAGTATTAATTCTGAAGATTCTGATTCAGATTTAGATAGTGTTATCCAAGATTTATCTGCGATTAGATTAGAATACGAAAAATCTAAAAGAAAATAATAGTGACAATATGGCTCGTGAAATAAATTATCAGCAATTAAAATTATTTTTAGATATTATTCCAAATTTTAGTGGAGACCCATGTGAATTAAATAATTTTATTGGAGCTTGTGATGAAACATTTGTACAGTATGCTAACGAATCTGAAGTTATAAAAAATTAATTTTTAGAGGTATAATTGGCAAACTACGAGGCAAAGCATTAACTTTAATTTCAAGTAGAATTGAATTAGACACTTGGGACAAAATAAAAGAAATTTTGAAAGTTTCTTTTACTGATCAAAGGTCATTTACTTGTTTACTTCATGAACTTCACAGTTTGAAACCAAATCCTAAAGAAAGTCCTTATAATTTTGGTATTCGTTGTCAAGTTTAATTTTTCATCTATTAATAATGATAATACAATGGACCATGTACAAAAATTGCTCAAATTTCTAATATTGAAAAATTAATTTTGGTAACATTTTTAAAATATCTTCCACCACAAATTCAAACCGGTGTTAGACTTAAAAATCCAGATTGTTTAGAAATAGCAATGCAATAATAGAAGAAGAAAATTTTAATTCTATTGTAAATGAAGGAAAGAGAAATTTAAATCAACATATTCCATCTCCAAATATTAAAGCACCTGTTCAAAAATATTCTCAAATTCAACCTACTCTAAGTCAAACATTTTCACATAATAATTCACAGTTACAACAACGATTTTATGAACAAAATAAAAATATTTCCTAGTCAACCAATTCAAATATCTCCAAAACAAGTACCACAAAAAATTTACCCAAATCAACCAGTATTCGGTAAACAAAGTACGTCAACAACCAACGTATGGAAACCCAAAAATCAAATACCTACTTATAAACCTACTCCTATGTCAACAACATCTAGGCAAACAACTACTCAACCTTATCAGTTTAAACCCCAATCGAGACCGACATTTATGGCAGAAGAATTACACAACATTGATGAAGAAATTTATACTGAAGCAATTGAAGAAAATCCAGCAGCATATGGTTATGAACAAGAAGAATTACCCATGCAAGATCAAGAAGGTATGGAACCATATACAGAAGAACAAAATAACGATGAAGAAAATTTTATCCACCTAGCCTCTGGACAGAAAATCACTTAGAATTAAATCATATTATAGATCAACGCAAATTGCCATTTATCGAAATTTCAGGATTTCATAGACCTTTACGTTTTCTTATTGATTCTGGTAGTCATATATCTTTAATGAACCCTGTTTTAGTAAAAATATTTCCCAGAGTGCATCATTATAAAACCAAGTTTAATAAAACATCTTGTGGTCAACAAACAGCAAAATTTGAGGCACATATCCCAGTTTTTAAAGAATTTCAAGCAAATGGAAAAATTATTTTCACTTTATTTGACTTTCATCCGTTTTTGATGGATTAATCAGCTTTACAGACTTAAAAAATATGGGATTTAATTGGAATTTACAAGAAGGATATCTACAGAGAAATAATTTGAAAATTCCTGTACGACAATGTTCTCCTTCAGAATATGAACACTTTAACATCACTGTTAATGAAAATGAAATTTTAAGAACCAAAATTCCAACCAACGCTGTTACCGATGAATCATATTATATCCCAGAAACAACAATTAATAATCACTGTTTTAAATCGGAATTTATCAATTATAAAATTGATTATATTAAAGGTAAAAATAATGTCGTTGCAGACGCGCTATCTAGAAATCCTTCAGACAATGTTTCTTTGATAAACGAAATAGGTGATATTGATAATGTCATTCAAGAATACTTAAACTATGAAAATAATGTTACAACAGCACATTCTGCAGATGAAATTCCTATACTTAGTTTTCCTTATACAGAAAAACCTTTAAATCATTATAAACATCAAATGATTATTAAAGTTTCAGAATCATCCCCTGTTCCTAATTGTATTAAAGAAAAGATTTTTGATAATCAGAGATTTTACATAAATATTAGAAAAATCATATAGATGAAGATTTAGAACAATTTATAGCTAATCTCGATAATAAACTTACATATTTATATTTTCCTGACAAACAACATGAAAAATACTTTATAAAAATATACAAGAAAAACTTATTAGAATTCAATCAAAATTAATAATTTGTTCTTCAAAATTAACTGATATCTGTACAGATTCTGAAAAACAAGACAAAATGAATTATCATCATATTTATAAAACTGGTCATAGAGGTATTACAACTACAATTGACTCTCTAAAGAAAAATTACTATTGGCCTAGCATGACTAAAGACGTTAATAACTATGTCAATAATTGTGTCATATGTCAAAAATCTAAATATGAAAGACAACCTAATAATTTTGAATTTCAACCAATTCCTATAGGTACAAAACCTTTTGAAAGAATTCATATCGATACCTTGTCAGTATCTAAAGAAAAATTCTTAACGATAATTGATACTTTTTCAAAATTTGCGCAAGCCTATCCAATTTTAGGAACAAATTCTATAAATGTCCTTGACGGATTATTAACTTTTATATCACATTATGGACTTCCTCATACAATTGTTTGTGATAATGGTGTGGAATTTAATAATCAAAATTTCCTAGATTTTTGCAAAATTCATAAAGTGAATATACACTTTACTACACCAAAAAATCCGAATTCAAATAGTTACATTGAAAGATTTCATTCTACATTGTTGGAACAAATTAGAGTTAAAACGCAACAAAATCCTAAAGAATCTTTAAATAACTTAATAAAATATTCACTATTACATTATAATAATTCCATACATTCGAGTACAAACTTCACTCCTTTTGAGATCGTTTCAGTACATTTCAATACTAAAGATCCTTATGATATTGAAGAAAAAGATATAATCTCTAAATATGTGTATGACCATAAAGAAAAATTAAAAGGAAAATATCAACAAATGAACCAATGATAATATCAGAACAAGACCAAATTTATCATAAAGAACAGACAAGAGATAAATTAGCAAATAAATTTTCCCTGTAGCGTAAACAAAAGATAAGGTGAAAACTGAAACATCAAAATATTCTAAGCATAATTTCAAGAAACGTAACAAATATTAACTACTAATGTTTTATTTCCAGATGAGGATATTGATCATTTTCTCGTTTATCCTTATCCATAACTTAAATAATGCAGTTATTCAAAAATTAACCAACCCTATTTTACCAATGAACTTGGAAAATTCGAGAATTATTATAAGTAAACATACATTCGTCAGTTATCTAGATATTTCTGAACTGAATAAAATTAAATCTAATTTACAAGAACAAGTCAATTTTATTATTGAAAGAAAAATTTTTACTGATATGTCAGACAAACTAATAAAACAAGCACAATCACTGTTATTTCAAAATGATCATTTATTAGAAACTATTTTCCCTAACATGAGACACAAACGTGGACTGATAAATCTTGGTGGTAAAATATCAAAATGGTTATTTGGCACACTTGATTCTGAGGATGGAAAAAGAATCGATACTATATTAGATTACCTTAACAATAATGATCACTTACTTAAAGATGAAATTAATAATGAAATTTCTTATTCAAAGGAATTTATGTCAAAAACAAATCATAGCCTTTTTCAAATCAAATCAAACATCTTAACTATAAAGAGTTTAATCGATAAATACCAGGATAGTATAAATGAAATTAATACTTTGGAATTAATTATTAACTGCCTAATAACTCTACAGAACCAATTAAATCAAATCGTTAATGCTATAACATTTGCTACTCTTAATAAAATTCATCCGACTTTGCTTTCTATAGAAAATTTGAATATTATAATAAATAAAATGCAAAACTTATACTCACTAAATCAAATTGCTCAATTCAAAAGTAAACACAGTTATTATATATTTTGGTATTCAACTATTATATAAAGACGAGAGAATAATTTTCTTAATTCATTGTCCAATTTTAATGACTACTGCGTTTAAAACATTTTTTGTATCCTGTTCCTATCCAGAATAAAATAATCCCCCCTCAAAAACCATATCTTATCCTTAATGAGAAAAATGAACTCTATCAATATCAAGAAGAATTGTGTGAAAAGATCGAAGATACCTTTTATTGAAGAAGATTGCATAGTCTATATTATTTTGAAAAATGAAGCCAAAAACTGTTCTACTGTGTCTGTCCATGTAGAAAAGATGATTGCAAATCAAATTTCTCCTCAAAATATTTTGTTAACTACACCTTCCTACACAATAATTACGGAAGGATGTTCCATAGAAAAACATCAAGAACTTCAACCTGGAAGTTACCTAATAACAATTCCTGAAAAATGTCATTATACTATTGATCAAGAACAGTTTTCTTCCGAAAATGAAGATCTTTCGCCTGTTACAATTATTGAACTTCCATCATTGGATGTATCCAAGTTGAGAGGACGATCAAATAAAATTAAACTTAATAGCATGGATATCGAAGAGCTTTCTCATTTGGCAAAGAAAATGAATAATCATCATGAAATAGCTTTACCTGTGGAGCCAAAGGAAAATCATCCCATACCAACCTGGCTTCTTATTATTATTTGCTTTCTCATTTGTGCTATCACCTATATTGGAGTAACATGCTACTATAGAAACTGTTACCCTTACCCAATCAAACTATTTAGAAGGAAGAAAAATCCGAATGAGGCCTCTTCTCTTAATGATGATCAACCCAGCCAACCAGCCCAACCCTAGGTTTCCATTTTAGGCGGGAGGAGTTACCTGTTGCATAGACATTGAGCCGACCCTGTGTTAACTGACCTACACCATAAGTGATAAAGTGCGGTAGAAGTGCTGACAAAGATTCCTGTCGAAGTTTATCTTTTTATACCGTATATTATCAATAACCTTATGTTAATTCCAGAAATTATCTATTGTTCATTGTTCCTAGTGCACGAGGCAATCTAGTAATTTGTATTACGTATGTTTCATGTATATATATATTTTTTAGACTTTTTCAGCTTCAGTTCAGTTCAGTCTTAATCAAGTCAAAACGCTGTTAAAGATTTGAGCTAACTCTGTTTTGTTCTTAGTAAAATACCTGCTGTTAGTTAAATAAAACACAATTAGAAAGAACGAATATCTTTTTGGGTAGTTATTTTAATTAACAAGAGTAAAGCTGAGTCCAAAACCAACCAAAGAAGCGGAGGGGCTTCTTCGAACCAAGAACTGCAAGAAGCTCAACGTCACTTTTTCGAGAAAATGGCGGATTCGCGGTCTAGATGTCCACAGTAATCTTTCTGGTGGGTTAAAACGATGATACTACGGTCCTTTCTCTTTTATCTCTCCTCTCACAGTTTTGGGTACTACGGTCTCGGTTCCAGTCTTGTTTTTTTTTCCTCCCTGCTCTTCCGGTCCCTGCTCGGGCGCCAAAATTATGTGACGTACTTTCGAGGTTCGGTCGCAGATGCCGAACTAGTACAACCACTTTAATCAGTCCGGGTTCACTCGGTGGAGAAGTTATGTCCAAGGTTCAGGAATATTACAAGACTCGGTATTGAAAATAAAATATTTATTTCATAAAATAAAATGTCACCCTGTAAACAAATAATACTAATAATAATTCCCCAACATAAATAAAATAGGTCCTGAAATAATACAAAATAATAAATTAACAAAGAGGGCGGTAAGGAATGTACGGTGCAGACGCTGAGTGTCGCGGAAAGAGCCTGCTAAACACCCAGTGTCGAAGACCACGGAGACGACGTCGAGTACCGCGGAATAACACCTGCTAAATACTCGGAGTCGACGGAATACGGGTTAGACCTCGAGCGCCGCGGAGAGGGCCTGCTAAACGCTCGGAGTCGACGGAAGACGGAATACGGGCAAGACCTCGAGCGCCGCGGAGATTACCTGCTAAACGCTCGGAGTCGGCGGGATACGGGCAAGACCTGGAGCGCCGCGGAGATTACCTGCTAAACGCTCAGGATACCCAGAGGTAGGTAGGGTGCCGCGGAAGTTACCTGCTAAACACCCTGGGGTAGAGGAAGGTTGAGTGCCGCGGAAAGAGCCTGCTAAGCACTGCTGGTAAAGGCAATTTCGCCGGCTTTTATACAGAACGGCGGGTAGTGTCGTGTGCAAAAATCGCGATACGCTAAGCAATTTCAGGTACCGCGTGCGCCAAACAATTAAAGTACAGTGTGAGCCAAATAAAATAAAATAGGTTCGTTACAAGTTGCTAGGCATTAGGGGGATGAACATATCGAGTTGGCTTGACTGTCAAAAAAGCTCCCCCCAAGAACAAAAATCGACGGGTCTCGGCAAATTTTGAAATATTATTCGGTTTTCCAATTATAGGGGGGGTCAAATTTTCGTTGGGATACCCGGTATGGATCTACGAGTATTCCAATTTCACTTATTTTATATCGTCTATATCTATCAACACTTTCAGCATATTTGACTTTCAGTGTCTATCAATGTATAATAATATTCACTATACATGATTATATAAATGAAGGAATATTGTAGCCACAATAAAACGAAAAATAATAACAAGAATAAACTATAACCAGAATACAACCACTTAAGGTAACGTGAAAACGTATAATAAATAAATAGTAATAAATACGTTTGAGGTTATGATCGATGTTTGTTTCATAGAAAAAGATAGATAAGAACGAGCCGTCTGCGCATCCACTTTTTGGTCATAGCCTGCAGACAGCCATTTTTAGTCATATTTCTGTGGTTTGTTTACAAATAAAAGTGCGTTTTGTGGTTTTGTTTATTTACATTTTGCTTATCTTCGTTTATAACCTTAGATAGTTTATTATAACTTTTGAATAATATAGTGTGTGTCAGTTTATATATTATGACATGCGAGTTAAATCGGCATTAAATAAATTCAGCCATGCATGTAAAAGAACAAATAGCTTATGACTTCATCAAGAAGAAATATAAATCAGATAAATTTCAACACAAGACATCAGGTATTAATTCGATAAATGTGAACCAAAAAAAAAAGTAACGTAATCATTGCGTTTACTTACATAAAATATTTTCCTTAAACGTGTTTTTAATTTTCCAAAATTTTTTATTAAAATTGCTCTATACATATGTATATGCTAACCCTTTTGATAATTATTGTATTGAGACTGTTAAATATCCAAGTATTAATTAATTCGACCCTTATTACTATATATTAAATAAAGGAAATTATTTAAGAGCAACTTGAAAAAATTACATACAATATAAAGATATACAATGCTAAAAATATTTGTCCTGTAGCGATGATTATTTACATACCTATCAGGCAAATAAACCAATGCAATAAACAATGTTTGTTTACAAATTTAAATTTACCGGCTTCAACATACCTAAAAATGTCGGAACGCACACGATGACCACTTCGCGCATCTTTAAGCACGTTCTATTTAGCTTTTAGCTAAACTTCGCCTTTTGTAAATTGTAATTTAATTATAATTTGCAATAAAGTCGTTTATTATTATTATTATTATTATATTTATCTTTTTCTATGTGTTTGTTTATCCTCCAAACCAGTAGCCACGCCTACTTTGATCACGTGCCGCAGATGCTCTATAGAGCATTTACATGTAGGCGGCGCTGCGATCAATGTTAGGTATTAAATCTAACCTCACAAATATTTGTTATTTAATTTTTGTTGTGTTTCAATTTGCGTAAAAAAACATGCCATATAACTGTTGTGTACCGCAGTGTTTATCTGTTGCTAATAAAACTAAAGAGTTCATGTTTCGCAAGTTCCCTAATAATGCTGAAAAAAATGGTTAATAGCAATTGAGGCCAGCAAGAAACCAACCCAGTACACAAAGATCTGCTGAAAACATTTCACAGAAGATTGTTATACTATTACTAGTATAGGTAAGTACAAGCACAGTATACTAAGCAATCAGTACGGAATCTTAGACAATTTATGAATGAAATACGTCTGGCAGTTTTTAAATACCACCACTCTAGAAAAAGTCGCCAAGAACATGGCGGATCCCACAGAACATACGAAAAAATAGCTAATAATTTGGCGTAAACATAACCAAAGTTGTTTCGTAGTTTTAATACTTTTACATTAATTCTTAATTAACTGTTGTAATCCAGTGTAGTTTCATGTAAATTGAGGTTTTGGTCACATTTTGTCTTAATTTAGGTTTCTAGCAGATATAATTTGAATTTGATTATAAAACAGGTATGAATTTAATAAATTTATTTAAAAAATTTGCGTAAACATGGAAACTAGGTCGACTAGTAGTGTAGTTTTATTTTATATTTTGTAGTACTTTTACCTTATTTTGTTAGCAGATTTTCAAATTTAAGCCCAGTGTATTTTTTATATTTTTACTCATTTTTTTTAGGAAAGTACGAAATGAAATTAAAACGTGTATATTAAGTACAATTTATTTTGAGGTTTAGAAAAAAAAAATATATATATATATATACAGGGTGAGTCAGTCATAATGTCATTAATTTTAACCACGTATTCGGGAGGCCTAGTAAAGGCAGAAAATCGAAAAAAATTGTTTTTACTCGACCTTTAAAAAAATAAACAAATATATAAAAATCAGTAACACGACGCTCCTGGTGCGCTACGAACTTTCTGATGACGTGACGCACCCATACGAGAATCGAATACCGTATCAAACCATCGATGCCACGTTTACATACATAATATCGTCTAACACATCAGCGTGTTATTCAAATTTACCTCCATATGTAAAACAAGTCGAAAAATTACGAAAACCTTAGTACAACTTTTGTGAGTGACGGCTCCTAAGGGAGATATGCTCACGTAAAGGGGTAACCTCAGAAACAGTTTTTAATGCGTAACATCAAAACGGTTCAACATTAAGTCACGAAATTTTGGTGCGACATTAACCTTCACGTGTTTAATAAGTCTCATAAAATACATTTCAAAATTTTCTACAGGGGCCTGAGAAAATGCAAGACTTAGGGACAAATTTAATCATATCTTTTTAGTAGTTAATTTTTTCTAGTTTCTGACTCGAAAATATTGAAATCTGAAGTATTTAACATAAAAAAGGTACTCTTGTTAAATTTCAATAGGATGTACCGTTTTTCAGTAAAATCGATTTCAATCATTCTTAACGTGCCCCACATTCAACATCCATAGACAAATAAATTAATTGCAGTGTGCCATGAAGAAAACAACTAATCTGACAGTTAACAAAAATGTCAAGTATTTTTAACACTTTTAACAGTAATAATTAAAAACAATAGTACAAATAAAAATACCGTAATATAATAACAGAAAAACAACGCCTTTCGGTGCAAAGAAATATTTTATAACACACCCACGACACTCCACTTAAGTCATAGCATTTCTCCATAGAATGTATACTGTTGCATTTTTAAATAATTTTGTCTATTTTTTAATTATTACTGTTAAAAGTGTTAAAATAGCTTGACATTTCTGTTAACTGTCAGATTAGTTGTTTTCTTCATGGCACACTGCAATTAATTTATTTGTTTATGGATGTTGAATGTGGGGCACGTTAAGAATGATGGAAATCGATTTTACTGAAAAACGGTACATCCTATTGAAATTTAACAAGAGTACCTTTTTTATGTTAAATACTTCAGATTTCAATATTTTCGAGTCAGAAACTAGAAAAAATTAACTACTAAAAAGATATGATTAAATTTGTCCCTAAGTCTTGCATTTTCTCAGGCCCCTGTAGAAAATTTTGAAATGTATTTTATGAGACTTATTAAACACGTGAAGGTTAATGTCACACCAAAATTTCGTGAATGTTGAACCGTTTTGATGTTACGCATTAAAAACTGTTTCTGAGGTTACCCCTTTACGTGAGCGTATCTCCCTTAGGAGCCGCCACTCACAAAAGTTGTACTAAGGTTTTCGTAAATTTTCGACTTGTTTTACAAGCTCACAAGTTTTGAATACTTACTACTGGTACACCTTGTATATGTGACATGTATTATTTAAAACACTGTAGCAGAACCCCTTCTCTTCCCTCGCCGCCAGCACTGCTACCTCGCATGCGTGTTCGACGAGAAACCCAGCACCGGTTGAATATTAAACCCCTCCGCCTGAATTCGCGGCAGTCTGACTTCGCCGGTTGGTAACCGCACATCGTTTAGGAACGATTGCGCGCCTTTTATACTCTCCAGAGTATTAATCCAAGTTGCACCTGAGTTGGGTCTCTTGTGTGTTTATTTTTTGTAACCTATTGTATATTAGTTTATCTTAAAAGCCTATCTTTTTACCAGTTATATATCTTGTCATTTAAAATAATAAAACTAGTGTAGTTCGAGGTGTAAGTTTTCTTCCTGAGCTAGCCTGATAAACATTATACCCCCTACATAAATTGGCTACCCACGTGAGGCCTTATTTTCGTTAACAAAGACTGTGTTCGAGAGTTCAACGTTACAGTGCTTGGTGCGAAGGTGACGAAATACCGCGAATGACAATATAGTGACTGGTTTGAGAACTGAACTATGAATGATACATGAAAGCTGCTTCACAAGCGTGCATTTAGTTATACAGAGGTAACAAAAAAGAGAAAAATCAAAAACGTCTGGACTAATGTAAGTACATAACCGATTTTCACAAACTGTGCATGGCTAATTTTCACGAACTGTTTTCGTGCTTGTTTCGACTATAAATGTTGCTAGGACTCACATAAAATGTGCTCTGATTTTTTAACTTTTAACGAACTATTTTGGAACATAGAAACAAAAACTTTTTGTGCTGCGTTTTTATAAACTTGCTAGTATTTTGCTTAGGTTATAGACTGTTAAGAGACATTGTATTTTCATGAACAATTATAATCTTAGAAGTAAAGCTAGTGATAAACACTCGGATAAACAGGTTGCAAATTCGGAAAAGTTAATCGAAAACGTACCGGCTGTTACCATGGCGAATCCTGTGTTAATGACGGATGAACAATTGCAAATGCTTATTAGTGGTATGACTCAAGCTTTCGTACAGGTTCAAACTTCTACGAGTAATCCTTCACCCATTCAAAGTGGAAACTTTTCAAAATGTGGCTCAAGGTTCTCAGGGAACAAAAATGAGAATGTAGAGGCGTTTATTAATGCAATCACGGTTTATAAAGATTGTGTAAACATCTCGGATGAAAATGCAATAAAAGGTTTGCCAATGTTACTGGATAATAATGCTGCGACCTGGTGGCAAGGTATTCAATCTACAATCACCACCTGGGATGAAGCATTAAATGCTCTGAGGTATTCTTATGGTCAAAATATGCCGCCATATAAGATATTCAAGGAATTATTTTCTCGTCAACAAGGAGATAAAGAGCCGACTGACATTTTCGTGAACTCTTGTAGAGCTCTTATAGCTCGGTTGCCTAAATCACCAGAACTGCATGTAACTCACCAAATAGACATGGTTTATGGTTTATTAGGTAGAAGAATTAGATGCAAATTACCTAGAGATCAAATCGAGTCCTTTAGCGAACTTATAGAAAAGGCTCATTCTATTGAAGAAAGTTTTGATGAAAAGACGACTACGAATATTCCCAAAAATGGCACAAACAATGACAAAAGTCGAATGCGACCAAAATGCCAATTTTGTAAAGTATTTGGCCATGTTCAAGCAAATTGTCGTTTGCTGCTACCCAGGAGAAAACCAATGTGTTACAGACACCTGTTGCTACTTCTAATGCTATTCGTTGTTATGGTTGTGGAACACTCGGCTATATAAGATCCCAGTGCCCCAAATGTTGTAATAACCCTCCTGCGACTACTTCAGTTAGTAGAGATGCCAAGGACGCTCTAACGCACTCGTCCAGTGTAGATATTTTATCTGCGGAAGTTTTTCCAATTTGAGCAATGTCTAGACCCCTGATCGAAATTAATGTTGCTGGAAAATATGGTCTTGCCTACGTCGACTCCGGTGCTAGGAATACTATAGCAGGACATGTTCTTTATTTACATTTTGTCGAAATGAATCTACCCTACAGAGAGGAAAATTTACAAATGGTGTTGGCCGATGGAAACGTACGTCAAGTTCAAGCGAAAATTTATGAAGTTGAGGTTACCCTACAATCAAGAAGGATTCTTACTACTTTTCTCGCTGTACCGAATCACGAGCGTAGCAAAACTCTTTTGGGAATCGATTTCATATCAAATACAGGTATAAATATAATAGTTTTAAATCTTCCAAAATGGAAATGGTTTTTCGAGGATACTTCTTCAATAAGTTTCGACCTACGCAAGGAACCTTCAGTGAATGCTACTTGCCCAGTGGAAATATCTCAGGCAAATTTTATTCTCAAGAATACGGATGGCAAAAATTTGGAATCAAATGAGAGGAATCAACTAGAACAGCTGATCCAGTGACATGCGCTGTGTTTTGAAAAGAGTAAGGAACTCACCCCATTTGCGGAGCATTCAATCCAAGTGACTGACGATGCTCCTATATTCCAACCCCCCTATCGCCTTGCGCCTGCACAGAAGGAAATTCTGAGACAAAAACTTGATGAGCTGATTGACGATGGAATCATTGAAAAGTGCGAATCGGCCTATGCCGCTCTCGTTGTATTAGTACCAAAATCTGACGGAAACATTCGACTGTGTGTCGAGTATCGACGCTTGAATGAAGTGATTGTCCCTGTGCAATATCCGCTACCTAGAGTGGATGATCTACTCCATTCAACTGGCAAAGCTGCGTATATAACTACATTAGACCTAAAGAGTGGTTATCACCAGATACCAGTCAAAAAGGAGGATCGGGATAAGACAGCGTTTATAACACCTTTTGGTACCTTTAGATACAATGAAATGCCTTTCGGGTTGCGAACAGCGCCCGCTACGTTTCAACGACTTGCCGATCGTTTTCGGTCAGGATTGCCACATGTTACGATTCTAGCCTACTTAGATGATCTGATCATCATGTCGCCTACTTTTGAAGATCACCTACGAGACTTAGATGACGTATTCAAACGACTGACTCAGTTCAAGCTTCAGGTTAATCGCTCCAAATGTGTCTTCTGTACGGACAAGGTAAAATACCTTGGCCACATAATCAGCGATGGGTTCTCTCCCAGTCCAGAGAAGATTGCTGCCATACAAGATATGCGTGCTCCCCAGAATGTTAAGCAAGTTCTAAGCTTCCTTCAGACTGGTTCCGAAGGTTTGTACCAAACTTCGCTGAAGTATCCAGACCATTAAGCCAGCTGACACGCAAGAATTATACGTGGAAATGAGGATTATCACAAGAAAAGGCTTTCGCAGAATTGAAGCGACTATTGACCACCGGACCGATATTACGCCAAGCGGATTACACCGAACCGTTTATCATCAGAACGGATGCTAGCTCGTATGCCCTCGGAGCTGTCTTACTCCAGGGGGAGGGTGCCGAAGAAAAACCAATCGAGTATGCCAGTTGTTTGCTGACTCCGGCTCAGAAAAACTACCATACGACCGAGCGTGAAGCTTTAGCGATTGTATGGGCCTTCTCCAAATTTAGGGGATATATCGAGATTTCGACAGTCATTGTCAGAAGTGATCATCAACCTTTACGTTGGCTTATATCACTGAAGTCGCCTTCGGGGCGCCTTGCCAGATGGGCTTTATCATTACAACCGTACAACTTAACCATAGAATATGTGCCTGGTAAACAGAACGCCTTAGCTGACACCTTATCCAGACCTGTATGTCATAACGATGGTGAAGCTACGACCTGTGATGTCTGTTTTGTAACAGTTGACCTCCCGACTGATAAAATGAGTGAGATACGAGAACAACAACTATCTGATCCTGATTTAGTATCGATCATAAAGTGTTTTGAAAACCCAGAGACCTGCGCAGTTGATATTCGCAGATGGAGTGATCGAGGCTACCTAATGATGAATGGAATTTTATACAGATATGCTCCTGATTATGACGGTGACGAGGCGCAGCAAGTTGTGCCGAAGAATATGGTTGAGAAGGTGATCAAGGAAACACATGATTCTCCTTTGGCTGGTCACTACGGTGTAGATCGCACCTTGCAGAAGATCGTTCCTCGTTACTATTGGACAGGCATGCGTAGAGACGTTGCCTCATATGTAGCGAAATGCATCGATTGTCAAAGATACAAAGCTACGAACATGAAGCCGCCAGGGTTACTACAGACCTCCGTTCAGGCTCAGCGGTTTGAGGTACTTGCAATTGATCTTTTTGGTCCGCTACCAGAAAGCCTTACCGGAGACAAATGGATACTGATCATTGAAGATACTTCCACCAGATGGACAGAAATGTTTGCATTAAGAGAGGCTACAGCTGAAGCATGTGCCCGTTGCCTTATAGATGAAATTATTCTGCGCTTTGGAACTCCCAGAAAAGTTATCAGCGACAATGGGGTACAATTTGTTAGCGAGGTTATGCAACATGTTGCCCAAGCCCTTGAATTTACTCAAAGTTTGATTCCTGCATATCATCCGGCTGCCAACCCTGTCGAACGCCGAAATCGAGACCAAAAGACTCAGCTTGCCATTCTTACCGGAGGTGATCATACCAGTTGGAAGGAGAAGATCCCCTCTGTCCGTTTTGCCATGAATACAACCGTAAATCAAGCTACAGGTTATACGCCAGCCTACTTGACGTTTGGTCGAGAATTACGTACACCAGATGACGTCCGCAGAGATTTCCGAGCTGTCATTGAAAACGACAACTTCGTACCACAGATTACTCCTTACTTGCGTATTCTTGCAACTACCCTAAGTCAAGCTCGTGAAACTAATGAACGTCAGCAAGATGTTAGGAAGAAATACGCCGACAGTAAAAGACGAGACATAAATTTTCAAGTATAACACCTGGTAAATACTCATGTCCTAAGCCGACCTAAAGCTGGAATTACATCAAAGTTTGCTCCTCGTAGAGATGGCCCGTATCTTATATCCAGGATTGTAAGCCCTACATCCTATGAGATAGTAAGTCCTGAGAGCCCGACGATAACCTTGGGTACTTATCACGTTTCCGCTTTAACCAAGTATGTGCCACCATTGACAGCAACGCCGCCTCCAGCTCCAGTTCATCCCATCCGCCGTCGAGGACGACCCAGAAATCAGGACACCCTTCCTGCTACTTCACATCCCCGGATGTCCAGTGTTGTGCGTCGATCAACGCGAGTGCGTCGAATTAAGTGCCGCTAACCTTCTCTGTTGTGTTGTATCACACCCGGGTCGGTAGTGTGATCCAAAGGGGGAGTATGTAGCAGAACTCCTTCTCTTCCCTCGCCGCCAGCACTGCTACCTCGCATGCGTGTTCGCCGAGAAACCCAGCACCGGTTGAATATTAAACCCCTCCGCCTGAATTCGCGGCAGTCTGACTTCGCCGGTTGGTAACCGCACATCGTTTAGAAACGATTTCGAGCTTTTTATACTCTCCAGAGTACTAATCCAAGTTGCACCTGTGTTGGGTCTCTTGTGCGTTTATTTTTTGTAACCTATTGTATATTAGTTTATCTTAAAAGCCTATCTTTTCACCAGTTATATATCTTGTCATTTAAAATAATAAAACTAGTGTAGTTCGAGGTGTAAGTTTTCTTCCTGAGCTAGCCTGATAAACATTATACCCCCTACAACACTTATTTTTTTATATATTATTCGTATTTTTTTAGAAACTGGGCATTTAATGTACTTTTTTATTTACATATTACATGCAACATTTTTGCAATTTGAGCGACAACTAACCCTTTTTCTATCGATTCGTGATTTAAAAAATTTCAATTCTTTAAAAAACAAAGAGGTTTCGATTAAGAATTAGCAGGAAATTCTTTAGGCACTCCAATGTTAACAATTTCTGTGTTAAATAACGTTGTTTTACTTCTCTTTCCAAATTGCTAATGTCAAATGCAAATAAACGTTATAGTGTTAGTGTTAGTGTTACTTTATTTGGCACAGAATATACAGAGTGTCATAACAACTATCTGATATTATACAGCCCGTCAAAATTCGGAAATTTTCCTAATCTATTAAGTAAACATATGCATATGTAAACATATATATATAAAACAAAGAATTGTATATGACATGTATTACAGTTACAATATAAAACAACAAACATACACAAAAGTCAAAATGGCAGCCCTACTGTTTAAAAAAATCATTTACTGAATAAAAACACCTTTCCAAAAGGAACAATTTTATCTTATTTTTAAAAACTTTTAAGTTATCACTTTCCTCAAAGCACTTGTGAACGCCAACTGCATGATTATACAGCTGTAACCCCATATATTGGGGGTTAGTTTGGCCGATAGTGAGCCTAGAATATGACACGTCAAAGAGCTTTCTATTGCGTGTTTCGTACGAATGAATAGTTGACCTTCTTTGCCACTTGTTCATATTCTCCCTGACGTATATTAAAATCGAGTAAATATACAGACAAGGAAACGTCAAAATTTTTAATTTTCTGAACAATTCACCGCAAGACGTCAAACGCGAAACTCGAGCCATACGTCTTAATGCTTTTTTTTGCGCGATAAATATACGTTCTGCACCTGCAGCCAAGCCCCAGTATATAATCCCATACGAAATTACCGACTGAAATAATCCAAAGTATACAAGCTTTAATACGTCAATTGAGACAGTATCTCTAATATCTTGAATCAAAAATGTACATGAGCTGAGTTTAGGCAGAATATAGTTAATGTGATGGTTCCAGGTAAGTTTATGATCTAAATATACCCCCAGAAATTTTGTTGCGTCTACGTTCTCGATAGAATGTCCTTCCATTCTAAGCAGTATGCTTGAATTTATATGCGTGTTTTTTGCAACAAACTGTAATGCAGCAGATTTCTGTCTGTTTAGTTGTATCCCATTAAATCGTGTCCAGTCTGTCACATAATCGATACAATGCTGCGATTTTTGTAAATTGTTGGTAGGACTTTCATCAGATATTATTATATTTGTGTCATCCGCGTATAGAACGAAATTAGCATTCTGTATAGTGCTTGTTGGCAAGTCATTTATATAGCAGTTAAATAGAGTAGGAGAGATACAGGATCCCTGTGGGGTACCTTTTTTTACCCTTTGAACAGATGATTTGACACCGTCGACCACCACTTGCTGTGTCCTGTCGGCGAGATAGGATTGTATCCAAGAGTTACTTAGGCCCCTAATACCCATACGGTCCAATTTGTTCACAAGCAAGTCGTGGTCGACAGTATCGAATGCCCGGCTCATGTCAAAAAACAAGCCCAATATGGTATTTTTGTTATTTAGTCCTTCATACACATGTTGTATTGCCGCATCAAGAGCGGTGCTTGTTGAATGCTTAGATCTAAAACCATTTTGATGTGTAGTCAAGATATTATATTTATCAAAGTAATTGTTTATTCTTACATTAAAACAATATTCAAATATTTTTGCAAAATGGCTTTGGAGGGCTACGGGGCGATAATTTTCCATATTTAGAGGACTACCTTTATTTTTAAATATTGGAATTATTTTAGATTTTTTTAAGGCATCTGGATATTTACCCTGTGTAAAACTTAGGTTAATTATAAAAGATAAAATAAAGGATATCAGGTCCTTTACTGCTATTAGAATGGTACCAGGAATATCATCAATACCACAAGATTTTTTCCTGCACACCCTAGAGATAACCTGTTCAATTTCCAACGGTTTGCAAGGGCGCAGAAAGAAAGTTTCCCTTTGACAAGGAACATTCGATGATGTACTTTCGGGAGGTATACTATTATTAGAGAAACCTGCAAAATAGCAGTTAAATGCATTTCCTATGTCAGTTGAATTAGTAATTTTTTTATTGTTATTCTCCAATAATTGTACTTGACTTCTATTTACTTTATTCGTATTCTCCGCTACTATTCTCCAACTTTCTCTACTGATATTTTCCGATTCTAAAATCCTTTTATCATTGAACGTTTTTTTAGAATATTTAATTGCTGAGTTGTAATACAGCTTAAGTTGCTTATATTTCATATCATATATAGGATTATCAATTCTCTTATTAATTTGATGCATTTCTTTTAACATAATAGAGATATTTTTTAATTCTGGTGTAAACCATTTTTTACTTGGTTTTTGATTACGATAGGATAATTTACGCAAAGGAAAATTTTGTTCAAATGCAGACTTAAATTCAGAATAGAATAAATTAAATATCATATCTACGTCGTATTCCAAGCTATTCATTATTAGATCATTCCAGTCAACCAGCGCTATGGCGTTACGAAATGCTAGAATGTTGCCATCATTAATACATCTACGAAATTGTGTGGATATTTGTTGATTATTACTTTTTATTTGACACGTTAAAATCTGATATGTGTGATCCGATATAAATGAATCATATACATTTACATTTAGTACGGGAAAATTTACGTAAAAATTGTCTATACACGTTTTGCTCCTTAATGTTATTCGTGTAGGTTCCATTATACTAGGTCTAAGATTATATTCTATAAATAAATTTTATAAGTCAAGAGATTCTCTACTACTTTTTAGCAAATCAACATTAAAGTCTCCACATATTATATAGTCATATCCGGATTTATACAACGATTCAATCATTACAGCTAACTTGCTCAAAAATGCTTTGAAGTTGCTTTTTGGTGATCTGTATACTACACAAACAGTAATAATTTTATTTTCGGAAAGGAGGCAGTTTACTGCACACATTTCTAAGGTCTTTTCTTCGCTATTATTGAATACAATTTTTGTTATATTAAGATTTCTCTTAGCTAATATGCAAACTCCGCCCTTCTGGTTACACGATCGTGAAAAGAAATCAACAACCACAAAATTGTCAATGCAAAAATGCTGTATGTCCTGATTTAGGTGATGTTCAGATAAGCATAGGATGCATGGTCCTCCAGAATCCTCTCCAAACATTCTTTTTTGTTATGGATACCGCCTCCTACGTTATAGTGCATTACTATAAGTTTATTATCTGTTTCGCAGTTTTGTTTAAAAAATCTTCTTCACGTGTTTCTTCAGTTGTTATATTATTATTCTTTTTTGGGAAAAAATATCTATTTATCAAAGTCCCATGGGGCCATATACTTCCATTCATGATTTCATCTTTGCAGTTAAATGGAGCACTTATTTTGAATGAACTATGGCGGTCGCTATGAATTAGATTTAACTTTTAACAGGTACCGCTGCAGATTGGCGCCAGCATATCTGTTATTTGTGTTTCAGTTGTATTCCTCTCTAAATTTGTCACAAAGATCCATGCTTTTCGTTCAACGGCTTTTAATGAAGTATCATTATTTGTCCCCTTAAGAGGGGCATGAAAAGATATACTGAAAATAGACCTTTACCAAAATCTGTTCATTTCAAAAACCGTATAGTTTATCAATAGCATTTAGTAATACGTATGTAGATAGAATATTGGGCTAGGACTTGATTGCAAAATACCTTGTATTATTTAAGTTATAAACAATTGAAATTCAATAACAAATGAATAATTCATGTCACAGATCGTGACCAAAATTTGTCAATGCCTGCATATAGTCTTCAGTAAATGGTTTCCTGAAAATTGGATTTAAATGCGTACTAATAATGACAATGAACAGATTTTTGTAAAATTATCATTTGTCAGCCATGTCAGCCATGTTTATCAGCCGCGTTGTGCACCCAAGCGTACATATATATGTATACACGGCAGTTTGGACATTCTGTCACAGATGGCAGAACCGATGCAGCTTTGCAGAAACCTGTTTTGCTTTCGCAGTAATTGATGATAGGATTGCCTAAGTAAGGGCGTGTTCACATGAAACGGTCGGCGTTGTCGGACCCTTTTTTAATACACACACTAGAAAGAGACACAGGACACAATTATCACCCGATACTGCCGAGTGTTTGATGTGAATATACCTTAATACCTCAATCAAGGATGATGGTTTTGGTTTTGGTGGTTTACACTTTGGTAATATATAGGGTGTTTTACAATATGTGGAACAAACTATAAGGGTGATTAGGGACTTCTGAAAAAAAAATTCTCTAAACAAATGTCCAAAAATCATTCATTTTCGAGGTTGTTAAAAATTTTAATAAAACTGTTGGTTAAATTAAGACAAACTACATTTGGTACACAATATCTCCTTGTGGATCGGCACATCTCATACCTATATTGAATCAGTCTACTCCATTTTTTTTGTGTGGATCATAATTATGAAATCGAGTTTCATAACTACATTGTTGCAATTATTTTAACAATCTTGTACACTTTTTATGCAGTTTATGAAACATAAGAAAAATTATTTTCTGGAGCAAAGAGCGCTTTTTCTAGAAAATATAACACTTTACTGAAAAAAAAAATGTTTTTAATATTATTATATTTGTCTAATACATATATGTATCTAAAAAAAAACAAATTTATATTTCTTTGAAACAGAAATTTTTTTTTGTGTACCTATTCTTCAATGGCAGCTGAAGATTGAAATTATTCAAATAATCAAGAAATGTTTGATATAATTTTAATTTACAGTTATTTCTTACAATAGATATACATACAGGGTGTCCCGAGCTTCGGGAGTGTGTAGATGAGGTCAAAATAATATCAGAACTAGATATAACTTTTTTAATTAAATAATAATATAATAATAAAATAATAATAATTAAGTAATTTTACATTAGCCCCCCCCCCAAATGCCAGACGGACTAGGCCCGGTGGATAATAAGCCAAAATTTTCACTTCACATGGATAACGATCACGATCTGCAAATATTAAAAATATGTTTCACAAACGATTTGCTAACAAAAATATACTCCTGTTTGGATTCAGTAAAATCGACGGTTTAGGAGAAATTTATTTTTTAAAGCAGTGCATACTGACGGCGTGTTTTTCATAAGAACAATCATTGGTAATTATTTACATTAGCGTAAACCTCTCCAATCTTAACAAAAAAATTCCTACCCCCCTATTTTTGAGGGTGCTGATCACGAATCTGAAGTCAGATTTCGGTGCTCGCATGTAGTTTTCGAAAAAAAAATTTTTCAAAGTTATAACCTCTATTTATACATTACATTAGGTTGAAATTGCAATGTACATCTCTGCCCCCTCTGCCTTCTTCATTTCACGATGACGTCACACTGTTGTCAAAATATATAGGAGTTATATTGCAATTTGAACCTAATGTAATGTATACAGAGGTTATAATTTTGAAAAATTTTACGAAAACTACATGCGAGCACCGAAATCTGACTTCAGATTCGTGATCAGCACCCTCGAAAATAGGGGGTAGGAATTTTTTGTTAAGATTGAGAGGTTTACGCTAATGTAAATAATTACCCAATCATTATAGCTAACAAAACTACCGATATATAATTACTGCTGAATAGGAGTACATTAACATAGGAATAAAAAATGGTCAAAATAATTATTTCATTACATTTTAAATGTCAATTAAAAAAAATTTATGGATTTGGCACGATTAGTCCTTTTCTTTCTTTTTCCAACAATTTTCGGCATTTTACGCGTATTATAATAAATCACTACACTATACTATACTGAGCGAAAACGGCAAGAAACTAAATGAATAAAAATAATAAAATGACGATATAAAATATAAGAAGTAAAGAGCGGCAGTTGAATATTGAATATGAGCGAAAATGGCAAGAAACTAAATGAGAATAAAAATGAATGTAAAATATAAGATAAAAAGTAAAAAGCGGCGGCGGAACACCTGCATTTCATAGTTTTTTGTTTCCAAGTGACCAAATTAGTTGCGCCATCGATTTCCTCAGTTCAATGTAATTATTTTGCTGGACCACTATTGCAGCCGGCAGCCGGCTAATTTTTTAGTTCAGAAATTCACTGCCCTCTACGAAACTTTATTAGATATACTTCCACATTTCTCGTGAGGGCGACATCTATTAACGAAAAGTTGTATTATGCTAGTTCTTTATAAAATATTTATCGGTACAAATCCTAGTGAGAACATTAAGAAAAGGTCAATGTGTCTCCATCTATGAAGTGTTACGACTATTGATCATTTCATGCTCCACTTAACAAAATGTTTTCTTTGCCTCCTTGACTGGACTATAGTAAATACATCCTTATCAGGCTTTGTGGTTTTGTCAATGACTTTCTCATTTTTTGCAATATCTGGCTCGTGCTGCGGATTTATCACTAAAGTTTTTGTGCTTGTTTATCGGCACTAGATTTTAGACAAGTTTTTGATAATAAATTTCTATTTACTGATTTTTTGGTGTGGGTTTGTTTCTGCTGCTCTTCACTAGATGTCGAAGGTTTGTCATTAGGACATGACTGTTGATTAGAGTTCTTCTTATAATTTGAGGTTAATAAATGACTTTCTAAGTTTTCGATTTTCAGTTTTTGATCACTTATAATTTTTGTTTGGTTACTTACGGTGTACCCCAGTTGGTCGAGTGAGTCCTGGATTTTGATCAACAGTGCTGCTATCACTGAATAATTGTCATTACATGAATCACAAAACCATTTGAGATTTGGAGTTTCAATTAATACTTTCACCTTTTCACGTGACAAATTAACACAATATTTGTGATAGAATGCATTGCACATGCCACTGCACTTTATTTTTGTATCGGTTTCAGGTATATTGACTGAACAACTCTTACACTTTAACAACACGTCTTTAGACGCCGCCATGCTTGATGAGTTGTGTGAGGTTAACATAAATAAGATTTTAATACTTTTTGTACTTGTACAAGTTTTATTTTGATAATACGTATGCAAATTAGATTTACAATCACTATTTGTCTTACACGAATTCAAATCAAAAATTATTTAACCATAGACTCGTAAACTAGACCATAGAACTTTAATATTAATACCTAACTTTGACGCTAGTGTTAAGAGAGTACTTATCACCTAATGACAGGCAAAGGGTCCAGCCGCCTAGACGACGGCCAGACTCATAAATAACGAGATAAGAGTGTGAACTGTTATTCTTAGCGAAAGTGTTGGGTTTAGTTTAGACATTAATTCCTATTTTGTTATTTGTTCGAGCTAGAGCTTACCTGTTAAGTTATATGTTTCATTGCAATTTAAATAATAAATTGTATATTAAAGTATTAAAGTGCTTCATTACACTAGCGCCCCTCTTGGAATTTAATGACACTGATCGAGTAAATGCTCTTGGCCCTAAAAGGTCCAGAATAACTAAAACTTGGTTATTATGCCAATTTACGTTGGTTGTATTGTAGCGTGAAACTCATTTGGTTACTGTGATTGGTCACATTCTTTAATAACATTTAAAATGACAGTCAGTTAATTTCATATGGCAATGCAGCCATCATATTTGCACAACCACCAACATAAAACACATAAATAATAATAATAATAATAATAATAATAATAATAATAATAATAATAATAATAATAATAATAATAATAATAATACTAATACTAATACTAATACTAATACTAATACTAATACTAATACTAATACTAATACTAATACTAATACTAATACTAATACTAATACTAATACTAATACTAATACTAATACTAATACTAATACTAATACTAATACTAATACTAATACTAACTAATACTAATACTAATACTAATACTAATACTAATAACTAATACTAATACTAATACTAATACTAATACTAATACTAATACTAATACTAATACTAATACTAACACTAACCCTAACCCTAACACTAACCCTAACACTAACACTAATACTAATACTAATACTAATAGTAACAGTAATAATAATAGTAATAATAATAAGGCTGACCTTTGCTTTTTTGAGGTCAGCGGGGCTGAACTCTGAGACTGAGGGATTCATAATGGCTTGCCAAGATGGTGTAATTAACACACTCGTCTATCGTAGTCGTGTCTTGGGTATCGAGGTTCTTGACACCAGCTGCAGGGCGTGCCGCCAGGCGCCGGAGACGCTTATGCATCTCCTGTCGGCCTGTCCGGTATATGCGGCCACAGCGTATATCCAAAGACACGATTCAGCCTTACGGGTGTTGTATTATCATTTACGACACTCGTATGAGATAGACGAGACGCCAGTGCTGCCTTAGGCAAGGCGCGCACTGAAGTGGTCAGCAAGTGGCGTGGCAGTGACGTGGTGACCAAGTGGCAGGTGGATTCATTTAGGTTTGTTTTAGCAGCAACACTATCAGAAATGTCCGTCCAACTATTTATTGCGTCAAATTCAATGGTAACGCATTCTCAACTTAACTGGTCGAATATTTCTCACAGTTTCCAAACCGTTTTGAACTGCTGCAAAAACAAGCCTATTAAAGTCTATGTAAACATATGAAGACGAGAGTATCAGAACGGAGTAGTGGTGGCGTGGTATTTTGCAGGTGGTGATGCCGGTCTGGTGCCACTAATCTCGAACAAGTTTAATTTTCGAGTGGCAAGCGGCCGGTGACGACGTGGCATTGTGCATTGCAACTGCATATTTCTTGTGATATTTAAAACTAAAAACATGCGAGACGGCCACGAATTTACCATAAATTCCTGAAGTTTGTATCCTTTTTTGAAGCATAGGTCGTAGTTTTGTCAGTAACCTGCAAAATGTCACTTTCTTTAAAAAAATTTATTTTTTTTCCTGAGAAGATGAACCCAATAGGTTTTTTTTTATTATTCTCCTGATTTTTAGCAATTTTTAGGCACAGCAGATATCGAGATGCGGTTTTCTGCATTGTGTTCAGGAAGGTCACAGGAAAAAAGTCTACATCGTCTGGCATTTTTTGAAAAATGCCTTCTGGGCCGGAAAATGCATTACACCGTTATAGGAACGACTGGAAACTCGGAAAAATCGCTCGGAAATCGTTACGCGGAGGTTTTCGGGGCTGCCAAACTCGATTCTGGCATTAGAATTACCCGGGGATGCACGGGGGTGGCTCTGTGGGGGTGCGCGGGGGGTGAATTGGGGGGAAATGGCAGCGTCCATAAAAATCGCTCCAAACTTGTTACTTGGGGGTTTTCGGGGATACCGAGTTCAATTCTGGCATTGGAATTACCCGGGGGCGGCTTTGCGGGGGTATCCGGGGGTCATTCTAGGGGGAAAATTGCATAGTCCATGGGAAGCGCTCCAAACTCGTTACTCGGGGGTTTTCGAGGATGCCGAATTCAATTCTAGCATTAGATTTTCTCGGGGGCGCTCGGGGGTGGCTCTGTGGGGTTGTCTGGGGGTGGAGGGAAATGAATATTTGTTATTTGAATAAAGTATTATTTTCATAATTTATGATTTTTCACTTTCTCCTTTACCATTTACCACAGAGCCCCCCCCGAGCGCCCCGGGAAGTCTAATGCCAGAATTGAATTCGGCATCCCCGAAAACCCCCGAGTAACGAGTTTGGAGCGCTTCCCATGGACTATGCAATTTCCCCCCCAGAATGACCCCCGGATACCCCCGCAGAGCCGCCCCCGAGCGCCCTGGATAATTCTAATGCCGGAATTGAATTTGGCATCCCCGAAAACCCCCGAGTAACGAGTTTGGAGCGATTTTCATGCACGCTGCCATTTCTCCCCCCGCGCACCCCCACAGAGCCACCCCCGTGCATCCCCAAGTAATTCTAATGCCAGAATCGAGTTCGGCAGCCCCGAAAAACCCCGAGTAACGATCTCCGAGCGATTTTTCCGAGTTTCCAGTCGTTCCTATAATGGTGTAATGCATTTTCCGGCCCATAAGGCATTTTTCAAAAAATGGCTAAACCAGACGATATAGACTTTTTTCTGGGACCTTCCTGAACACAATGCAGAAAACCGCATCTCGATATCTGCCGTGCCTAAAAATTTCCGCTATTTTTCCTAACTTCCCTGGACTAATATGTTTACATAGGTTTTAATGGTTCCACCTGCCACTTAGTCACCACGCCACTACCACGTCACTTGCACACCACTTCAGTGCGCGCCCTGCCTCATGCTCCGGGGGATATAGAATCCGTTGTGGGGAATGAGAAGTGCCGAATTTATTGGAACTATTCATTTCCCACCCTGAGGCAAATTCAAGCCAATAAGCCTGATGTAGTCCTCCTCGACCACCAGCTTAGGACGATGTTTGTGATTGAGTTCTCGGCTCCCGCAGAGAACAACATCGTCCTAAAAGAGGAGGAAAAACGGAGGAAGTATCGAGATCTTCTCTCTGAGCTCCGCAGGCTGTATCCAGACCACTCTGTTAAGATTGTGGTGCTAATTATAGGCGTCCTGGGTGGAATGAGACATACGTTGCTTTCTGACTTAAAGATCATACCGGCTTGTCGAAATTCGGCAGAGATCTTAGCCGGCAGAATGCAGAAGGCAATCGTCCTTGGTTCGCTACGTCTGCTCAGAACACACGATTTACGGGCGCAATGATTACTGACTCCACGGAGTGGAGAGTGGTCATTGCTTGACTCTCCAGAACATCTCCGAATGTGTCGGAGCCTCGGAAGCTGTTTACTGGAAAAAAAATAATAATAATAATGATAATGATATTAATAATATTATTAATATTATTATTATTATATAATAATATTAATAATTAATTAATAATAATAATATTAATAATATTAATATTAATAATAATAATAATATTAATAATAATATTAATAAAAAAATAAATAAATACTTACCGTTACGTGACGAAATCCAGCAGATGTGGCATATGGACATGGTCACTATTGTACCCATCGTGATTGGAGCAACAGGTGAGGTACCTAAACATATAAAAAACAATTTAAAACTGTTGGGTTTAGAATGGGAGCTATACCTAACTATGCAAAAGTCGGTACTACTGGACACGTGTAGTATAGTCCGTAGAGTAATTGGTGACCAACATCAGTATTTCTAGAGCAGCAGTTAAACGCACCATCTTGTCATGTGACCGATGGCTTCGTAAAATCCATTGAGGAAATGTGAAATAGTCAAAATAATAATAATAATAATAATCATAATAATAATATCTCTACCCCTCATTCTAATCACGAGGATTAGCCCAGAAGTCTTGTGTGGGAGAGGGGGCGGTATATTATTATTAAGCAGGACGCATTTGCGCCCAGGAACGACTTACGTTGGTAGGCCCTAACCATCATTCAGTGCAGGAATGAGGGAAACCTGGAAAACTCATTAATTAGGGGGGTAGTCAAATGTCAACCGGTATCAATCTCTCACATTCACCCAAGCCAACATTTTCCCACCCTACCATACCCGCCGAGAGGGTGCCAATCTCTCCACGAATATAGCTTATATTCGGTCTACCGGCTGCGGGGGTCGAACCCACAGCGATGCAGTCACCTCGATTCAAGTACTGACGCCTTAAACCGCGCGACCACTGACCGATCCAATCATGAACCGACGCTGTCTATTTTTTTTCTAGGTTTGTGGATCGCGCAACTTGACGCTCATTCTCCCCTCCCAGTGTTGCCAACACAGCAGAATTTTCTGCATTCAGCAGATTTTTAAAGGTCGTTGCAGAGTTGCAGAATAATTCCGTAAATTGCAGATTTTTGTTAATTAAAAAACACAATAGTCGCATAAAACACATACAAAATAATTTGACAAACATTTTAAATCGTGTGAAATTGTGTTCATGTGGGAACTGGTTGACGGTCTAGTGCAAATTAGGCATTTTGGTATGATCATAGATATTTTCACTGGTCGTGCTAATCTCGCGTCAAGAATTCAGACATCTTAGTCACGGCTGACGTTACAGCACTAGATACTCACATTATCTAGTGCTATAGCTGACGTTACACATTTGTTTTTATTGTCAACGTAATTTTTGATATTTGGTCGCGTTAAAAACAGTCATTTTTTTGCAATTTAGTGCAATATATAATGTAAACTTTTAGTGTAGTATATAGTTTTATAGCTATCAGTTGCAGTTTCTTCAATATTTTTATGAAAATATAATGAAGTATTCATTTGTTCGTACGACGTAAGTCGTCTGAATTCTTGTCGTTGTAACTGACATGAAGACAAAAAAAAAACGGAACCGTCTTGATGTAAATGTCATGTGTGTGCTACGATGAAAATTACAGAATTATAGTACAAAATGTTATGATTATGTAGTAAATAAGTCTCATTTGCAGTTATTGAAAACTTAGAATTTTATATTCATTTAAACGAAATATGTATTATTAAATATAATGTCCAAAAATACTAATTTTGTTTATTTTTTTCCTATTATTTGTTTTTTTTATAGTCATAATTTAACAAAAATGTAGATTTCAACAGAATTTGGCTACGACAATAGTTGCATGATTCTACAGAATTTTTTAAATCTTTGGGCAGAGTATTGCTTGACGGAGGTTGGCAACACTGCCCCTCCTCTATTTCTCTGATTCTCTGATTATCTGGATTAGACTCAAGTCACAGCTCAAGTTTCATGCTTTCATGGCGATGGCGTCGTTTTCGTCATCCATTATCCATTGCCAATCGCCATTCTGAATTTTCTGGCGGTTTGCTGTGTACTGTGTCGTGTGTAGTAATCAGTTATTGAGATTTATTGGTGATATTTGCATATAGTACATACACATTTAATACATATACTTAAACAAAAATCAAATTTTGTCTACATTTGTTCTACTGAAATGGTTGCTTATACCTATGCTTATTGATTTTTAAAGGTAAGTTATTATAATTTAGGTAGTATTAATGTTTTTTATCACAAGTAAAATTGTAGTTTTAGATTTTATATGCAAATAGAAAATATCTATTCTTAAGACCCATCCACCTGTCTGGTAAATTTATTTTAATTTATTTATTATTTGTCATTCGCATCAAATTTTTATGATATACCTATATATATTTAACAGTCATGTTACTTTATCAGTAGTTTGATAATTTCAGCCCTAAAATAGCAATACTTTTAATTAATATTGGAGAAGTTTCCGCTAATGTAAATAATTACCCTTGTGAAAAATGATTGAAATCGGAGATTTAACATTGTGGAATAGAGGCTGGATACATTTTGCGCATGTCGTACGTTGTATGTCAATAATGGCGTTTATTCTTGGTAACTAATGGTAGTAGATATTTAATACAAATTTAGGTTTGTTTGTTAAAATTTGTGTGAACACTTGCAACTACAGCAAGCATAGAGTTAGGGTAGAGTATTTTCTTTCTGTAAAAATTTTAATTGATTATCTAAAAATATTAAAATTTAGCGGGACCAAATTAGGTGCTGTTAAATTTATTCTGTCTTGACAAATAGCATAATTGATGGCACTAATGTGTAGTAATGTATGTGTGGTAATATCACTTAAAAATATTTATATTTTGTTGGATAATGCGGACAGATTGAAATCGATGTAAATAAATTGTACTATTTGTCGGTTGATGGTTTATTTTTTCAGGCACAGTTTAAGATTCTTTCATATAAATCTGAGGGGTTAAAGCAATCTGCTACCTATACTTAAACCCACTAAAACTAAATAATGAGCAAATATGGAATATCGATGTTATGCCAGTACAAAACACTACTACAAAATTAATGCAAGGGCTAACAAAATTAGTTAGTATTTTTAGTGGTAGGGTAAAAATTATCATTTTAACTGGTTGATCAGTTTTAACCGATAAGATATACAGGGTGTCTGTTTGTTATTATTAACTTTGGGAAAAGATAAAGCATGAAAAAATAATAGGGGTCTATGACATTTTTCTCCATGGCACTGTTTTCCTGATACAGGGCGTTCAGCTTTAAAAAAAATATAATTTTCTACTAACCAAATAAATATGTTCCTTCTAACTTGATAAGTAGTAATCATAGTAAAATGTTAATATTTTGACATAAATATTTTTTTGAATTAAAGCCAGTGGAATAGGTATGGGGTTTTGTTCACCCTTGAACCCCCTAAACGCATAGAAACGCGAATGGTGAAAAGTATTTTTTCAGTGCAAATACTAAAATATTATTGTTCTCTGATTCCCAAGGAAAGAAATAAATAACATTTTATAATACCTATTTCATACAGCAAATTTAACTGCTTTTGTCGTGTTATTAATTATTGTGATAATTTATTTGTGGTTTTAATTAATAAAATAGTTTGACATACCTGACGTTACAACAACAAAATTTTGGCCTGTCATACCTAGTTTATACAAACTAACACAAATGTTTCAGTTTCTTGTCGGTTTTGAACTCGTTAAGTTATCTGGAGCAGCTATGATACTTTGAAAGTGTCCACTTTTGTGTGATACACTTAATTTTTTAAATATCCTCAAAGTCAATTGAACATTGCAGCTATGATATCGATCCTGCTTGTCCAATCCTTGTTAATAATACTTGGATATGCTGTACATGGTGCAGATATAATTGAGCTTGGTGTATAATACGCCACACTGCTGCAATATGCTGTGGAGACCCTGGACCTCCGTCTCTTCCATAATTCTGTTGCAAATTTTTTGTGTCATGCCTTCGTTGCACTAAACTTGCACTCACTGCACACAGCGATAAAAGTAGCTGCATTTGGTACATGTTTACCGAGAAATCGTTCTGTTAAAGCATTTTCACTTCACCGTAAATTAAACGATATTCATCAACTCTTGAGTTGCTATACATGTAAGCCATTTTTGACACTTGAAAAACTAATATAAACACTCACATCACAAAAACATTAATATTATAAGTACATAATCGGATTTCAATATTCGGAATCGCTTGGCGATGTAAACATACAACTTCAATAATTTTTTTCTCGAAAACTAAGGATTTTACAAAAAAATGTTTTATGATATTGACTCCATTTTTCATGACACATCTATTCCCAAATTTTTTTAGATAAGTTGTGAATCATCCTATATAAGCGGATCGGTTTCGACATTTTTTGATACATCTCGGCTAGCCACAGTTTGAATTTAAACTTGGTACATATTATGCGTATAAGGGGGCCCTATAATTGTCAGAATACAAAAAGTACGCCACTGAGTTTTTCAAAGAAACTAAATTTAAATACTACACAAAAGCAATCTAAAAGGTCTCTGGTACTTTTCGATAATACGCAGCGTTCATGAGATTCTTGGACTATTAAGATTTCCATGCATGATAACATGGCACGGTTGTTTTTTAATGCACCTTCAAATATTGCGATTTTTCTAAATTCGAGTTTTTTCAATCCGAAACATCTCGGAAGAAACAAAATTTAAAAATACAAAACTTTCAGAAAACATTCTCATTATGTTGTAATAAGTGTTTAAAATTTCATCATTGAGACTTTATTAGTGTTTTAGTTTCTAGCTAAATTTTAAATATAGCTAAAATTTCGAGAAGCGCTATTAAGTGCAGATTTTACATTGCTTGTAGTAAAAATCGAAATAACACATAAGTAATTAATAATTTATTTATAGTTCACAATCTGGAGTATATATACAGGGTGCCCCCTGATAGGTGAAATGATTATTGTATGACACAAAAAAATTCAGCTTGTTTAAGAAACAAAATCTGTCATGATTTCAAATCCAGTATGCCTTGGAAATTTGAAAAAAAAAATGGATTCTTTTCACCAGTAAAGTGCTGTTTCTGTATGAGATACGACAAAATAATAATACATTCATCCAATTACAGGAAACGCATGAAAGAAAAAATAAATACATTGAGAATAGAATAGCATAACTAGTACAAAAATATATTTAACTCATTAATAAATGTCGAATATACAAGAGAATGAGTGAATATATATATAAAGCTGTTTACAGGCCTTTTAGGCCCAGAGCTGTGTTATTCTCCTCCATTCCCTTCTGTCCTTCACCCTTCTTTTCCAATCCGTTACATTTTTCTCTCTTAGATCTATTGCCACTGCCTCTCTACATCGCTTCCAATCCTACTATTTTCTTAACTGCCCTTTCATCTTCCATACGTTCTAGATGCCCTAGCCACTGCACTCTTCTGGCTTTTACAATTTCCTCTATTGTTGGTGTCTGGTACATTGCATATATTTCCTCATTATTTCTCCTTACATAGCCTTCCTCCGTCTTCTTACCCCCTAGAATTCTCCTTAAAATTTTCCTTTCCCACCTTAAAAGTTTTTCTCTTGACTTCTTATTGAGAACCCAGGTTTCACTACCATACAGCGCTGTAGGTCTCAAAATTGTTTTATACATTCTAAATTTTACTCCTCTGGACAAATTTTTTGATTTCAATAAGTGGTTGACTGCTGCCGAACTTCTGTTTGCTTTTATTATTCTCCTATTTATTTCTTGTTCCTCATCACAGTTAGCTGTTATTAGCGCCCCCAAATATACATATGCTTGAACTTCCTCAAACTCCATCTCTCCATTCTCTGTTCTCAATTAAAAATTGGTATCCTTTTTTTGTTCTCCTATTCTCAAAAGCTTACTTTTCTCTTAATTTATCTGCAATCCCACTTTACGTGCTTCCTCCACAAGTTTTCTCATTACTTCTTCTAATTCCCTACTATTTCTAGCAATAATAGCCACGTCATCTGCATAACTTACAATTTGATGACTTTTAAACAATATGTGTCCTTCTATGTTCAAGTGACTATCTCTTATGACCTTTTCTAGTACTAAATTAAAAAGAAGCGTTGAGAGTGGGTCTCCTTGTCTCAGTCCTGTATCAATAGTAAAGCCTTCCGAACATTCACCTTTTATTCGTACTTTGGATTTGGTATTTTCTAAGGTCATTTTCAATAGCCTAATCAGTTTGGTTGGTATCCCAAATTGTTTCAAAATTTTACTTAGTTTATTCCTTTTGATCGAATCATATGCTTTCTTGAAGTCCACAAATAAAACCATTGCTTTGATCCCATACTCATACATAACATGTAGTCAGAATTTCCTTCACCATGAAGATTTCGTCCGTTGTTGACCTTCCTTTTCTAAAACCTGCTTGATACTCCTCTATTTGTAATTCTGCTATAGGTTCTATTCTCTGTTTTATTAACGTTGCCATAATTTTATACCCTATATCTAACAATGATATACCCCTATAGTTTCTGCAGTCTGTTGCATCTCCCTTTTTTAAGATTGGTATAATCAAAGCATCTCTCCAATCTTCAGGCATAAATTCTTTTCTCCAGATCATTCTTATCATTTCGTATATTCTTTGTCTTAAATCCTCCTTGATTTTTTGGTAATAAACCCTGCTAAAACTTATGTTTAAATTGAAATGTACTTAATTATGAACACATTCTGAAAAATAAACATTCAAAAAATTTAAAATTTAACAAAAAAAAAAACGCCTCCAAAAAATGCCCAAATTTCATTGTTTTCTCATATAAAATGTGTATAGCCTTGAGCCAGACTTGCACTGAAGAAACTAACATCGGTAAACGTCAAAACTATGAATTGTCATTAAATTGTCAAATATTAATGGCATAATAGTATATTATTCAACCAGCGTATAATGATGCCATTATACGAGAGTAGAATACTATACTTTAACATGACTACTACATATTTTTGTTACACAGACTAACACAAAAGAAACTAACATCGCTAAACGTCAAAACTATGAATTGTCATTGAATTGTCAAATATTAATGCCATAATATAATATCATAGCTAAATCAAGAAATAATCTGACAGTAGTGATTAATGACTCATTAATCACTGCCGTGATTAATGGATATTATTAAGGTCGAGGAAACAGATGTATAATGGGTACATTATACAATAGTCGTGGATAAAGTATTTTATTACACATAAATAACGCTAAATAATGTATTGAATGCAATTTATGTATGCACAATGGTGTTATTGAGACTTGTCGAGGAAAATTTAGACTTGAGTTGACGCTTTTGGAGCATTGAGGTCGCTGTGCCGGCGCAGTCTTCCGTTACAGCTTCGTTCAGCGCGAGGAGAAGGTCACTTCGACAAATTTGTACACTTATTTATAAATACATTGTCATCGCCTATATATTTTGTATTTATGCTAATTAAAATGTATTTAAAAGTATTTAAGGAAAAGGTTCGAGTATTTAAATGTATTTGCTAATGTCGAGGGGTAAACCACTGCCTGAAATTTGTACAATGAAATACCATTTTTTAAAAAAATTACCCGTAAATACCTTATTTTCCCAAAAAAATACCTCATCAAATAAGCATATACCTCAAAAATACCCAAAAACCACGAATTGCCCTCAAGTGCCCAAAGAATATTACCCAATAATACCCTTAAGTACCTAAAAATCCCGTTAAGTACCCAGAAATACCGAATAGTACCCAAAAATACTCTTAAATACCCAGATATCTAAGAAACGAAAAATACTTTAAATGACCCACGATTTTACTTAATAGACGTTTAATTTTCCAAAACTGTCTTTCATTTCCTTAGAAATTATTCCAGTTACAGATCTACGTAAATAAAATTGATTTTTTTAAGGGCTCCTTTGACTCGATCTGAATACATCTGGAAAGAATATTTTGGATTACATAAAATGTATCATAAACTCATTGGCGTACCCAAGAAGGGTGCCAATATCTACACCATGTCCCCTTCAAACTAACTAAAAACAAACTTTCTTCCTCGTCTATGAAATCATAATATTCGGTCTATACAGGGTGTCCCTAAAATTATTGTCCGGATCCCAAATACTCATCGGGTACCATCGGTGTCTCCAGTACAATCAAAATCTTTCATTAGCAAGTGTAAATACATGGGTATCGAGGGAGAATTCAATTTTAGCCCCAGCTTGCTCCGTTATATAGGTATGATTCGAATTAGCGAGAGAATTAGATAATTGGCAGTTGTTTACATAAAAAATCTTTTTTGTTAAATAGAATATGAATGTGATAGGAAAACCTAATTTAGCAATATTTTAATTTTTATTATAGACCCATTCACTTTTTATTACATATTTTTCATCAAAAACAGAATTATATATATTTAAAAATTCCCTGACTTTTACGCCCTGACTTTATTGCACTTGAAACAAATTCCCTGACTTTCCCAAGTTTTAAAGGTTTTCCAGGTGAGAGTAAAACCTGGTTGAGGTCTGGCAAACATGGTGGCCAATTTTGAGGACAATTATTTCCTCGTCCTAACCATTTATTTGGAAACTTAAAAGTCAGTAGCACTAAAATGAGGTACAACGGGAAATCCCAAATAATTTTTGCTATTTAATTGATTTGGCAAAATAAGTGATCCAATCAAGTGATGATCAATAATACCGGCCCATACATTTTTCTTAAACTCACGTTGAAAATGTATAGGAGTTGGTGCGTAGGTGTTCACATCAAAATATTCATGGAAGTTGTGAACATTTCCAATTCCTCTACGAGTGAAACAAGCCTCATCAGTGAAGAGAATTTTCTTGTGAAAATGAATATCCTGACGCAAGATACACTTGTAAAAAATCACTAGTCGATCCAAATCTTGAGGCAATAGCACTTTTTGAATGTGATGAATGTAGTAGATTACGTTTAAGAATTCCGTGTACAGAAGTTCTTGATAATCCAGTTTCTTGAGATATACGTTTAGTACTTATATGCGGTTCATCTTCAACTGTTTGCAAAATGTGTTCATCTTGTACCCTTATTAAACTAGGGCGTTCTCAGATATTATTAAAAAACTTTTCTATCTCTTGTGCCCGTCTTTCAACATTAGAAAATGTTTATCTATGGAGAATCACTCGATTTGGAAATGTTCTACAATATTCTTCCACACTTCTACAGTTTCCTTCACAGAAACCTAGCACAAGTAACATGTCATCTTGTTCGCTGAATGTAAATTTTCCAGTCATTTTCAACAACAAACAGTAGCAGAAATATAAGTTTTATTACTAACTCTCAAATTTTAAAGACAAATCCTACTACTGACTTTTTTATTTCTTCTAATAAACACTATTAAAAATAATTTTTTTAATTAATGTATTTTTTCTTGAAAACCTTTTTTAAAATTTAACGAGTAAAAAAGCGTTCTAAATTAAATTCTGCACGGGATATTATCATTCTTTTTAAATTCAATCAATGGAAAAAAAGTTTGGTTTAAGGGGCAACTCACCCTCAATGAACACCTTGTAACATTTCAATTTAGTTGAACTCATAGTCAAAGAAGACTAATATTAAACCTAAGTCAAACCAAATTTAGTTATTCCAGCTTAAAATAATTCAGATATTATTTTTTTCAAAATATTTGGGCTCTTTAAAGGCCTGTAACTCCATCTATGTGCAACTTTGTATATATAGATGCAATATTTTGAGACCTTCTACATGCACCTGCTGTGTTGTCTTGTACACCCCGTATATCTCTACAATTTACTTTACAAACTGGTTGGGAAATTGGATTGTATTAAAATTTTTTATGATAACCAAAACGCTCAAATGTTGCCCACTAAAGAGTTGGAACTTTATTAAAATTTTGTATTTGAATAGTCGCTACAATATTTATTCGAATATTCCAATTATTCGGATTATTATAATATTTAAATTATACCAATAATTCAGATAATTAGATATATAGGTAGATCAAATATTGGAATTCAAATGTATTTTAAAAAGCTTTCAAATTGGTATTATAAAAAATTTAGTGGCTACATATAGTGAAAATATTTTCTTTACGTATTCCGTCTTTAAACAAGAACATTTAGCAATAACTACATTGTTGATTTTATTAATTTATTACTCAAATGTAGACATGTACTTTATTATGTAATAATTATTACCAATTTTCACAGAAATATCACTTTTAATATTGCATTAGCAAGAAAATTAGCTAGTAGTAGTAGCTTAGCTACATATGAAAGATTTTGTACTGGAGACACCGATGGTACCCGATGAGTATTTGGGATCCGGACAATAATATTCTGTCTATACAGGGTGTCCCTAAAATTATTGTCCGGATCCCAAATACTCATCGGGTACCATCGGTGTCTCCAGTTCAATCAAAATCTTTCATTAGCAAGTGTAAATACATGGGTATCGAGGGAGAATTCAATTTTAGCCCCAGCTTGCTCCGTTATATAGGTATGATTAGAATTAGCGAGAGAATTAGATAATTGGCAGTTGTTTACATAAAAAATCTTTTTTGTTAAATAGAATATGAATGTGATAGGAAAACCTAATTTAGCAATATTTTAATTTTTATTATAGACTTTCATTCACTTTTTATTACATATTTTTCATCAATAGAATATGTCGGAGAAGTTTGACCAAACTTATCGTTAACACGTTGTATCGAATAATATGTAATATATTGATTTAAAGATAAAGTTTAAGAAGTTATACCATACTAAAATTTGTTAACAGAAGAGGGGAATGTGCTAGTATGTGACTGGATATATTCTGCGTAAATGCCTTATAAAACATCTACAACAATCTATTGCAATAATAATGGCACTGTTTAGTTGAATTTGGCTATTTATTTCGAACTGCTGACATATTCCTAATGAAATCTGCTTTCAATTTTAAACATTAGTTCTTAGTTGTTCCACTCACCCACAAAAATCTATTGAAATTTGTACACAGAACATCCAGTAGTCAAAAAACTGATTTGAGGAAGTGTCATTATTTTTGCAATATAATGTATCTAACTCGAATTACCCTATATTATTTTCTAAACTAAAGGCTTACGAAAACAATAAAAGGCCACATCGTGGTTTATCAGTGCCTGAAAAATTTTACAGAAAATATTTTTTTATCTATTTTTAATAATTTGTATATTTGCCATTGCGTCGGTCAGTTGTTTACCTTGATAGTACCCAAAAATACACAAAGTACCGAAAAATACCTATACACACAAATACCCAAAAAATGCAAAAAGTACCTTTACCTACAGCTTGTACAGCAAAATACCTCAGTGGTTTTCCTCTCGGCTAATGTTTATTTCTATTTATCCATATTTATATGTATTTATTTTTTATATTATTTATAAATATTTATCGGTATTTATTACTATTAAAATGCATTTGGTGTATTCAAATGTAATTAAATCTAATTAATAATTATTTTGCTTATGTAAAAGCATATTTTATTATTGAAACATTTGGTCTTGTATTGTTAAAGCCGATGGTAAAACTGAATGTACTTACATATGTTTAGTATTTTTTTACTATTTCAAAATACTTTTAAGTAGAGTTTGCTTAATTGGTACTAGACAGAATATGTAGCTAAGCTACTACTACTAGCTAATTTTCTTGCTAATGCAATATTAAAAGTGATATTTCTGTGAAAACTGGTAATAATTATTACATAATAAAGTACATGTCTACATTTGAGTAATAAATTAATAAAATCAACAATGTAGTTATTGCTAAATGTTCTTGTTTAAAGACGGAATACGTAAAGAAAATATTTTCACTATATTATGTAGCCACTAAATTTTTTATAATACCAATTTGAAAGCTTTTTAAAATACATTTGAATTCCAATATTTGATCTACCTATATATCTAATTATCTGAATTATTGGTATAATTTAAATATTATAATAATCCGAATAATTGGAATATTCGAATAAATATTGTAGCGACTATTCAAATACAAAATTTTAATAAAGTTCCAACTCTTTAGTGGGCAACATTTGAGCGTTTTGGTTATCATAAAAAATTTTAATACAATCCAATTTCCCAACCAGTTTGTAAAGTAAATTGTAGAGATATACGGGGTGTACAAGACAACACAGCAGGTGCATGTAGAAGGTCTCAAAATATTGCATCTATATATACAAAGTTGCACATAGATGGAGTTACAGGCCTTTAAAGAGCCCAAATATTTTGAAAAAAATTAATATCTGAATTATTTTAACCTGGAATAACTAAATTTGGTTTGACTTAGGTTTAATATTTGTCTTCTTTGACTATGAGTTCAACTAAATTGAAATGTTACAAGGTGTTCATTGAGGGTGAGTCTCCCCTTAAACCAAACTTTTTTTCCATTGATTGAATTTAAAAAGAATGATAATATCCCGTGCAGAATTTAATTTAGAACACTTTTTTACTCGTTAAACTTTAAAAAACTAAGGTTTTCAAGAAAAAATACATTAATTAAAAAAATTAATTTTAATAGTGTTTATTAGAAGAAATAAAAAAGTCAGTAGTAGGATTTGTCTATAAAATTTGAGAGTTAGTAATAAAACCTATATTTCTGCTACTGTTTGTTGTTGAAAATGACTGGAAAAGTTACATTCAGCGAACAAGTTGACATGTTACTTGTGCTAGGTTTCTGTGAAGGAAACTGTAGAAGTGTGGAAGAATATTGTAGGAGATTTCCAAATCGAGTGATTCTCCATAGATAAACATTTTCTAATGTTGAAAGACGGGCACAAGAGATAGAAAAGTTTTTTAATAATATCTGAGAATGTCCTAGTTTAATAAGGGTACAAGATGAAGAACACATTTTGCAAACAGTTGAAGATGAACCGCATATAAGTACTAAACGTATATCTCAAGAAACTGGATTATCAAGAACTTCTGTACACGGAATTCTTAAACGTAATCTACTACATTCATCACATTCAAAAAGTGCTATTGCCTCAAGATTTGGATCGACTAGTGATTTTTTACAAGTGTATCTTGCGTCAGGATATTCATTTTCACAAGAAAATTCTCCTCACTGATGAGGCTTGTTTCACTCGTAGAGGAATTGGAAATGTTCACAACTTCCATGAATATTTTGATGTGAACACCTACGCAACTCCTATACATTTTCAACGTGAGTTTAAGAAAAATGTATGGGCCGGTATTATTGATCATCACTTGATTGGATCACTTATTTTGCCAAATCAATTAAATAGCAAGAATTATTTGGGATTTCCCGTTGTACCTCATTTTAGTGCTACTGACTTTTAAGTTTCCAAATAAATGGTTAGGACGAGGAAATAATTGTCCTCAAAATTGGCCACCATGTTTGCCAGACCTCAACCAGGTTTTACTCTCACCTGGAAAACCTTTAAAACTTGGAAAAGTCAGGGAATTTGTTTCAAGTGCAATAAAGTAAAAGTCAGGGAATTTTTAAATATATATAATTCTGTTTTTTCTTAATTTGTATTACCATTATTATTTGTAGCTTCTCAATTGCAAAATTTGCATATAAACACATTGTGCATTATTTATTTGCAAGATAAAAATATATATATATATATAGGCTATATTGTTTTGTTATTCAGTATTTTGTTTAGGAGTGTCTTTCCGTAGTAGTAGTATCACAAAAATAGGTTTTCGTAGTTAAAGGTTAAATGTACTATATTTAATCACATCCAGATTTTAGATTCAAGAATATATTTACGAAATCAATTTTGAAGTGTGTAGTACCTATGTATTTATGAAATTAAATTTTGAAACTATAAATGAGGAAACACCTAAATTTTGAAAGATTTAAATATTCTGAGATAATATGAAATTCATTTTTTCAACTATACATGGCTTTATTTAGAAGCTATGACAATATAAATTTTAGATTGCAATTATAATTATACAGGGTGTTTATTAATTGAATGCCGATACTTAAGGATCTGAATCCTTCGGTCATTTTAAGAAGAAAACTTAATATCAACATATGTCCTAAACCTTTTAATTTTTGAGCTACAGGGTGTTACAGTTTTAAAGAAAAATTTACTTTTTTATTACGTCAAAATTAGTTAAAAATTCTTAGTTGCCGTGTCAAAAATCATAATTGTGCCAATTTTTTGTTTAATACTCCGACAGGTTTCAAAGTTATTGAGATATTTCAAAATAAAATTCTAGCATTGAATGCCCTGTATTTTTGAAACCAGCAACATTCGGATAAGGCATATTTGGCTCAATCGACTTTTTTTGGTCACCAGTATCTCCAGCTCCGAGACTTTCCAACCTTTCACAGACACCCTGTGTAGTGGAAACATTTAGTGTAATACGAGGGGTGTTTCACGTATTAAAAATTTGTACACCACTGCCAGTTTTAGGCAGTGCTCTTTAAAAATTACCGTTATTACACCAATGCCCTAGGTACTGCCTAAATGCCCGGCGACACTACCTCAATGCCGACAGTGTCAACCATAATTCTGTTAATGTTGGTCACCACTGCCTTAATGCAGACCGTTACTGCCCCAATGCCGTTCTTCACTGCCTCAATACTGACAGTCACTGCCTCAATGCCAATCGTCACTTCCCCAATGCCAATCGTCACTTCCCCAATACAATTTTAAACAGTATTAGTGAAATTGGGCAATAAAATGAGAATGATTAAAGGATATATTGTGTGCTAATAATAATTATATGCATATTTTTTTACAAAACTTTTTAACAAAAAAATAATGTACAAAATTATTAATTAGATATGCATTGGCTAATATGCTATACTGCCAATAAAAAAAACTATTAACTGATTAACGCATATGTATGCATAACAGCTACTTACTTCATTATTAATTTTAATGACTTGAGTTTGATGATTCTCACTTTGTTCCCACATACAGTGCTTTCGAAAAGTAACGACAAAATTCATTATTTTTGAAATTGAGAAGTTTTCGAAAAAATCCTCTGGCACGTCGATTTAGTTTTTTAAAAAGGCACTTTTTGACATACGACCTATATTTGTGAAGTCATCGTTGTTCAAGATATGACGTCATCGACAATTTTTTTAAATAGCAACCCCCAATTTTGACCATGCCATTTGAAAGAGCGTGTCATTCTACATACATACATCATGAAAAATTATGGTGTTACATAACAAAAATTTCAAGAAAATAAAGTTTGAAGATTTTAAAATTTAATTTTCACAATACTATGCACCTCCCCATTATGCAACACCTGCTTGTGCTTATTTAGATGAGCTGTTCCCGAATCGTTGGATAGGGAGAAGGGGGCCGATTGAGTGGCCAGCCAGATCGCCTGATTTGACACCCCTAGATTATTGTGGGGATACTTAAAAAGCAAAGTATACGTTACTAGACCGGTTAATTTAGAAGATTTAAAAGCAAGAATTCGTCACGAGAGACATCGTATTACCTCCTGAAGTTATTGATAATGTCCAGAAAAAAAATTATTAACTGTCTTGGCTACTGTTTCGAATTTAGTCAATTTTTTACATAATCATTATCATTTTCAGTATTGTGAAAATTAAATTTTAAAATCTTCAAACTTTATTTTCTTGAATTTTTTATTATGTAACACCATTATCCAATTTTTCATGATGTATGTATGTAGAATGACACGCTCTTTCAAATGGCATGGTCAAAATTGGGGGTTGCTATTTAAAAAAATTGTCGATGACGTCATATCTCGAACAACGATGACGTCACAAATATGGGTCGTATGTCAAAAAGTGCCTTTTTAAAAAACTAAATCGACGTTCCAAAGGTTTTTTTTAAAAACTTCTCAATTTCAAAAATAATGAATTTTGTCGTTACTTTTCGAAAGCACTGTATGGATATTTTTAATGGACTTGGCCATCTTCTGACTCGGGTGTTTTACACTTTCTACCATTTTAAAAGAAACATGGTGTGTCATAAGTGGCGCCCTCTACCAGTGACGTCAAAATTAGAAACATATTTGAATTTCTCGTCCGCAAAAATCCCCGATTTACAAATTTTATGTAAATGTTTGGATTTCTTAAGAAGTTATTTACAAATATCGAAAATAAAATTTTAACTTTAACACTCTGTAACTCCATTAATAATCAGTTTTGAAAAAAATGTTATAGAAAGAGGTATTATTTATTTTCGGTCTAGAATTATCCCCTGAATTTTTTGATCATCATATCCGGACCGCCTGCCGTTATTTACTAGTTTAATGCCGCAAAACTGCGATCATTTCCGACAATTATATTATTATTATTATTAATTACGGTGTCACTGCTGTAACTGCCTAAAGCACTGCCCACAATACCGTCCACTGCCGTTCACTACCTATTGAATGCCTTCAATTACCTAATCAATGCTAACATTGCTCACGGCATTGCCTTAACTGCCGTATTCACTGCTGCTATTTTGTACACCAATGCCGATCGCCTCGTTGTAATATATATTTTTATTATTCTCAGTTACAGTTTCTTAAATATTTTGATGAAAATTATATAAAGACTTTATTATATTTTTTTATTATCACTTTGTATTCTCCCCGTCGATATATATTATTATCGCTTATAAAAAATGTATGTAGTCAGCACATCCAGTTTCTATTATATACTCAACTGGATGCGCCGAGCAGGCAGTTTCATTTTATACGTAGCCTGAATAAACTTGCATATATTCTGAGTGGTATCTTTATTTTTAAAATCTAATAAGGGCCTAATACATTTAACTGGTGCAGTCGGTAGAATTGGCTAACCCTTGATTGAAACAAGTGGGAGTTTTTTTTTAAACAGAGGATTGAAATAAAGAATAGTCGCCGCGGTCGGAATTTTTACGCGTAAATAGTAGTGGGCTGAACTGAGTCAGCCACCCGTTCGTGTGCTACCACATTTGAGGATTACAGTGTCTTCTGTTGCATCCTGAAAGGATCCTGTTTGGAACCTGGACCCAGATTTGATACTTTAGGGTGATTACCAGTGCTAGTATTTTTCCTGACTCCCTATCCAAAAAACCAACTGTAAATTGGAGATAGGTTTAGTTTTAGTAGTGAGCAACAAGTTGAGTAGCGATCGTTAAAAGTATAACAGTTGTATTTTCAATACAAGTTGTTTTCACATTGGAAATATGGTAACTTTTATAATATCAAGTCGTTTTCACCTTAGAAAGTTTAATTTGAACATAGTAATTTTTATAATAAAAATAATTGAATAAAATAGTTGTGTTTTAGTGCAATCATTTTGATGAGTAGTCATAGTAATAAGCTTTATCGTATACCTAATAAAGTTTTTAACACGAGCGATAGTGAGGACGATTTAGTAGTTGAGCAACCATTAATAAGTAAAATGTCACTTTCATCTGCACCCCCACAACTTGACTGACTAAAACTAAATTATTTAAGCTCCATAATTCCTAATTTTGATGGCTATGAGATCGAACTAACACAGTTTATTGAATCAGTAGATACATTTCTTATCGCGTTAGATTTACCTCAACCCAACGAACTTCAGTGGCGTCTGTTACTAAACATAATAAGGAATAAACTAAAAGGTCCAACTCGATCCCTTGTTTTAGGTCGTCCTGAGCTGCAAAGTTGGCCTTTAATTAGGAATTTGCTAATTCAGAACTATTCTGATCATAAATCTCTTCAGACCTGGCAAAATGAGACATGTATGCTTCAGTATAATTTTAGGGAACCTATTTCGTCTTTTTGCAACCGTGTTTTGGCAATGCGATAAAAAATTGTGTAAAAACTTTCAATTGCAGTATAATGACCCAATAGAAAGAAATTCACTACAATCTGTATATTCGTCTCTTTTATTAAACAAACTTAAAAGCAATTTACCGCATAATTATGAATCCATTATTGTATCCCGACCAAACCTTGAAACTATTGAACAGGTAGTGCAAGCTATTTTAGAATCAGAAACGTTTTTCGAATTTAAAAATTCTAGTCGTTTACCAGTATTTCAATCCACGAAAACTTTTCAACCACTAACGAGACCTGTTGTTCCCCGGCATATTTTCGAAATGATTTACCCCTCTTGCCAAGGCAAAATTCACAAGCTATCCAACAAACAAGACAACCTCAGTTACCACCAAGACAAAACTTTTATCAGCCCAGACCACAACAAAATTTTTACCAATCTCAATTGCAATTACCGCCTCAATTCAATGCAACCTCCAAATACTCAAATTTCTAGCCAAAACCAACAATATAAGCCAGAGTCTATGGACACTTCTAGTACGAGGTAACAAAATACCAAAATGTGCCCTCTAAAACTTTTCAAAATTATTACCATGACCCATCTTGCCAAGAGTATAGTACATTACAGTATGACACCGAATACGAACAAGACTATCAGCACAATCCACAAATATCTGAACACCCTGACTATTACGAGACTCGCGAATTAGACGAAACACAAACTGAAAATTTTCAAATGAATGCCTCGGAAACCCCGATAGAGAGATAGTTTATGAATTATAAATTTTGTTCTTAGAACTCCCTTGTCTTACATTAAAATTTCTAACCCACCATTAAAGTTACTAGTTGATTCGGGTTCTTCGAAAACAATGATTCGCCCTGACGTTATTGAAAAATTTTATATTATTACCGAACATATTTATCAATCTACCAATATAATTAAGACTTGTATGGGACAGAAAAAGACAAAATTTTGTGCAAATATTCCTGCCTTTGACGAATTTCAATGTAAAGAATCTATAGATATCCTATTACATGATTTTCATGATTTTTACGATGGTCTTATTGGACTAGATACCATAAAACAATTTAATCTTTTGTTCGACTATCAAAATGCAGTAGTTTTTAATGACAAAATTAAAATTCCTCTTCTATAGAGACCCTTTAGAAACCTCTAAAAGAGTAACTGTTAATGCAAATGAAATATTTAAAACGCAAATACCTGTATTTATATATAACGGTGAAATTGTAATCCCTAGAATTGAATCAGACCATATAATTATACCGGAAACTATATCTTGCGCCGAAAAATGCTTAGCTTTTGTTGAAATACATAATTACACGAATGAGCTCTGTACTGAATATTTTGATTGTACTGTTAGAGTAGAATCTTTGGAAAATTTTGTCCCTACAAAATTAAAAATTTCTCCCTTGGACGAAACCAACACGTTACTTAGAACTGACCATATGAACACGGAAGAAAAAAGGAAAATCTATAAACTCTGTAACAACTATAAACGACTTTTTCATACCGATAACCAACAACTTACTTTCACAAACGATGTGAAACATACTATAAAGACGAAAACTGACGATCTTATTTACACAAGATCATACCGCCTTCCTTACGTACAGAGAGAAGAAGTCCAAAAGCTTTTGGACAGCCAAATTATTAGACCTTCGGAAAGTCCGTGGTCCAGTCCTGTTTTAATTGTAGATAAAAAACCAGATGTATCTGGAAAAGTTAAATATCGAATGTGCATAGATTATCGTAATGTAAATAATGTTACAATCGATGATAGGTATCCAATACCAAACATCACGGATATACTTGATAAGTTAGGCAGATGCAACTACTTTACCACCTTGAATCTAACTAGCGGATTTCACCAAATTGAAATGGATTCTAGTAGTATTCCAAAAACAGCTTTTACTACGGAAAGAGGTCACTATGAATTCCTCAGGATGCCTTTTGGTTTAAAAAACGCGCCCGCGACGTTTCAACGCGTCATGGATATCGTGCTGAAGATCTACAAAATTGAGTATGTCTGGTATACATGGACGACATCATCGTCTTCTCCAGTTCCTTGACCGAATATATTCGAAATCTTGAACTTGTTTTTAAAGCCCTAGACAAAGCTAATCTCAAAATCCAAATCGATAAATCCGAATTTTTACGATCCTTTTGAAAACGCCAGACGGACTTTGACCTAATCCGGATAAAATTTTAGCAATCAAAAATGTTCCTATCCCAAAAACAGTTAAGGAAATAAAATCTTTCCTTGGATTAGTAGGCTACTATCGTAGGTTTATTAACAATTTCGCCAAAATCACGAAGCCACTTACATCTTGTCTAAAAAAGAACCAAAGGATTACACATACTAAAGAGTTTATAAAAGCCTTCGATAAATGCGAAACGCTAATTTCTAACAGTCCTATTTTGGTTTTTCCCGACTTCAACTTGCCATTTGAAGTTACAACCGACGCGTCAAATTTTGCCTTAGGTGCTGTTTTGTCATAAAACGGAAAGCCTACTTACGTTTCACGTACATTTAATCCCGCCGAAATACGCTACTCTACTATCGAAAAAGAACTAGCAATCGTTTGGGCAACAAAAAATTTCAGACCATATTTATATGGCCGTAAATTCAAAAATTATTCAGATCACAGTCCCTTACAATGGCTTTTTAGTTTAAAAGATCCATCTTTTAAACGATAAGTTTAAAAGATGGATCTTTTAAACTTATGCGCTGGAGAATTAAATTAGAAGAATATGATTATACCGGACATTACAAAAAATAAGGTAGCCGATGCCCTTTCAAGAATCAGAATCGATGAATTAAATGCCAATGAATTACCTACTTTAGATAGCGATGACTTAGATTCGCCATTAAATAACCCACCTGCAGAACCAATAGAACAATTAATAGCAGCCATAGGTGATAATGTCGAAAATACCCAAAATTAATTTAGCTCTACCAGAAAACTTTGCAATACTGGATCAAGAGGCCGATTTATTAAAACAACTAGAAGAAATGTCAGACCGCATACTGTTGTTGAGAATCCTGTTTGTGCTCCAGCAATTTCGGAATGCAGTATCAATACCTATCAATGCCAGATATTTTTACTTGATACTCCGAACGTAATTGAGTGCGTCGCTATTCGTACTATAAGACTTTTCCCTGGAAATACGCGTACGAGTATAACTGTTTATACTTCTATTTCCGATGAAGAAATAACGAACGTCATGAAAGACTATCTCTGTAATAGATAGAGAGTTTTTATTAGTCCATATGTTAAAAATTACAACAAAATACCCAAAGGGTGTAGGACTTGTCACAAAAAAATATCATTTACAAAGACAATTAAAGATATATAACTACAAAACTACAAAAAGAACAGAAATAGTATAAATAAAGAATAGGCAGTTATAGGAATAATAGACAGTTAACTTGTTTATACTTCCATTCTGAACAAGCAAAAATAAAAACTATCCGAGTTCTATCTAATAATTTGTCTCCAGAAACTAAAGTAGTAATTTCTAACATCCTTCTTAAAGACTTGGTTTCAGAAAACGATAAACAAGAACAAATTAAATTTTTCCACGAACCCAAAACTACGCATAGAGGTATAAATGAAACTATTAAACGAATCTCTCAAAAATTATATTGGCCTAACTTCTCTGCAGATGTACACAACTACATCACTAAGTGTGAAATTTGTAATCTTACAAAATATGATCGCAACCCACAAAAGATCCAAATTCAAACTAGTCCAACCCCATCACGCCCTCTTGAAACTCTTCATATCGACCTATTTCTTATCGAAAAAGAAATATTTCTTACACTATTCGACCCCTTTTCAAAATTTGGCCAAGCCATAAAAATAGCTTCTCGTAACGCTCTAGACACCATCTAAGGATTGATCACTTTTACATCTTTCTTCGGAACTCCTAGAAGAATAGTTCACGATCCCGGAAAGGAATTCGTGAATGAACTTTTCAAGCCATTTTGTAAACTTTATAATATTCAAATTCATGTGACATTACACAAAATTCCCAGAGCAATAGTCCCGTAGAACGATTCCACTCTACCTTATTAGAAGCAGTCCGAGTTTTAAGGGCAGAAAACCCTCATAAACCTTTAGAATATTTAATAAAATTGGCTGTCACTAGCTATAATAACTCCATTCATTCAGCAACTCAACAAACGCCCTTTACGATACTTTTTCCCTCAATTCACAAAGATCATATCCCTTTATTAGACGATGTAGAAACGACTCAAGACTTTATCGAAAACTCTAGGAAACTGCTCGAAAAACTTAACGAACAAATTCAAATTAAATTGAAAAAAGAAAAGCGTAATTCAAAATTAAACCAAGATAAGTCAGACCTGGAACCCGTAAAACCAGACGACCTGGTATATTTAAAGACAAAAACTCTTTGGTTTAAAAAGACGCAAAACCCTTTTGAAAAGATAAAAGTAATACAAGACCTAGACGTAACAGCCTTAACAAAAAAAGGCAAATATAAATCCAAAATAAAAAAGAAACGAAAATTTAAAAAACCTTCCTTCCTTGTTACAGGAAAATGGTCTTTTTACTAACGCTGACAATGACGATGTTAATGAAGGACCTAGCTCTAATAATAATAATAATTCCTTTGTCCATATTATAAATCTAACCGAAATCGAACAACATATTCACATTTTAGTAAATTCATCTGCGAATATACCAGAAACCAAACAGTTTTGGCACAATCAGTTGATATACCTATCTAATCGAGTATAGCAAAAATTCGAGATACTAACTTCCTCCGAAATTCGAATGAAGCGAGGTCTGTTGAACCCCATTGGTAATATACATTCAGAACTTTTCGGATTTATGAGTAATGAGGAATAAGAAGTTCTAGAACAAAAGATCGATATTATTTATAAAAATCAGCAACATATAAACAAACAGCTTACTACTAAATTATCTATCCTGAACTCATTTACAACAGAAATAACTAAAGCCATGACCGAAATTAATAATTATTGGAAATTAGCTACAAATTTTATTGATACGCAAACTTTGATAAATGATTGTACTATAACCCTCGAAATTTTAGACCAAATTGAAAATGGATTATTATTTGGGCATCTGAATATTGTCCATTCTGATGTGATTTTGTCTTTAGTAATTGCAGAAATTTTCAAAATTCTACATACTTTATACGATGTTTCAGTGCTACCAACTTTAGATCAGAGTTCAGTTTATTCTCTTTTTCATATAAAAAATCATATTTCAAAATCAACTATTTATATGGAAATCCTTATCCCAATTTATAATCCAGAAGAATATAGCCTTTTCCAAATTTTCATGTCATCATCAAATCTATCCATTATTCCCGAGCAACCCTATCTAGCACTAGGTAAAGAAGCAGATATATACAAATGGTTACCATCTAAGCCACCTAAGATTGGGAAGTACTACCAGTCCATAGAAGAAATCCATGAGCAAGATTTTGCCTGTATCCCAAGTATCATTTCTAATTATAACAGTTCCGCATGTACCTTCTACAAGGTGCAATACCATAGAGATCATGTGATCCTGTTACCATCTGGGCAACTACTAGTTTTACCTTCTCGCCCAATACATATTGAAGAAATATGTAAAAATTCTGTTCATCACTTTATTACAGAAGACACCCTTATTACGAACTTCGAAGGATGCACGTTGATTCTAAATGGGCGCAAATTTTTCATGCCAATTTCTACTCTACAGTCGTCAGCCCTTGTGTTGCCTGCGGTAGAAGCTAAACATATCTCCAATACCACCCTCAATAACGCAATAGACAATCTTGAAGGTCTTAATTCTCAAATTCAAGCTATGGATGTCAGAGTCCGTTTGATAGACCCTCTTCAGTGAGCACCTCCTCATGGACCCAATGGATCGCTTAGATCCTGATTTGACTTATAATCATCTTCCTACTGTTTATCTTCCGAAAGAGTATCAACTCATGGTTTGTGCAAAGACATAAACCGAAACCAGCGCCGAGGCCATCACTTCGACCCGTTGTAGATCCAGAAAGGTCCAAAGTTCCTTCTAAGAGAGGAGGAATTATATAAAGACTTTATTATATATTTTTATTATCACCTTGTATTTTCCCCGCAGCTAAAGTTATATAATATTATCGCTTATAAAAAATGTGTGTAGTCAACACATCCAGTTTCTATTATATACTCAACTGGATGCGCCGAGCAGGCAGTCTGATAATAAACTCGCATATATTGTGAGCAGGGACCCGGACCCAAATGTAATAACGGTACCGGTTCGGTTACGGTTCAGTAAGAAAAGTACCATTTCGGTTTCGGTTCGGTTACGGTTTACTAGTTGATATTTCGGTCCGGTTCTGACCAGCTTTTTCGGTCCAAAGGGTTCTTATCGGTTTTCCCTTGTGACGTAATATAATTACAATTATAGTGAAATTCCTATGATCGCTTTTAATTTTTTTTCATTTAATTATGCATATGTAAAATTCTACTAGCAAAACTTAAGTACAATAATTTATTAAGTTACTCCACTAGTATGGCATTGAAATTTTTATGTCCTATATACAGGCTGTATCACACAAGAGGGCCACTCCCATGTATCTCGCTTAATATGCGAGACAAGTCAAAAATATTTTATTGTTTTTTGTTGCATTTTTGGAGGTCTTTATGCTCGTAAAAACAAATTTGAGATCCATGGTCAACTTTATGAGTAATAACAACAAAACCGGTAAAGTGCCCAAATTTTAAGGCTGTCTAACTTTTTTATTTTAAGAGATAGAGAAAACTTATTGGTAATAAATTTTTATTGAAAAATTGATACCTTCCACCTGATATAAACAGATTTTTGAAATATCGTATGAATTTCGCTGCGCCTTCTAGGCGGATACAAAATTTTTTTATTGAAGCAGGCTATGGCCACAAAAAATTGCCTGTTTTTTCGTCTTTCATGCAATATACTACATGTTGCCCTTATCTTTCGTATATATTACATTTTTTTCAATTTTAGTTTAAAAAAATGTACCTAAATATTTTCGTGTTGCTCAAGATAAAGTAGAATATATCTGATATATCAATACATTTTCCTTTATATCTCAGTAACCACTGGAACAAATATATAAGTATATAATATGGATGTAATCAGAATTGTATGCTTTTTAAGAATTTAAAAATGTAAAATACATAAGGTTTTGCATTTAAAAAAAATTACTTCGGTAAATAATTTTTTTAATTCGATGTTCTATTGTTTTTTTTCTAAGGCACGTCGAATCATCTATAAAAATGACACAATTTTTGTATTTGACATTTTTTTGTAACTATGACAAAACCACAAATCGAGTGAGAGCGTTACGCTGGACACCCTGTACATGTCCTAGATAAAATTGGTACATGTCATAAGCAGGTATAAGTTGAAATGAAATAAATATATACATGGATTTATAAAAAATAAAGACTCTCTAAGCACTTGTCGGTAGATAAATCCATAGAAACACAACAACAACGGAAGCTTAAGAAATACCGAAATTAACCCAAAAAACCGTTTTAATTTTTTCCGGTTCGGGTTCGACACTTGGAATAAACTAAAACATGAGATATGTGTTCAGTTTCGGTTCCGGTCCACAAAAAAATTACGGTTCTGGTCCGGTTTTCTGTCCAAAAACGGTACGGTCCGGGTCCCTGATTGTGAGTGGTATCTTTATTTTTAAAATTTCAAAAGGGCCTAATACATTTAACTTGAAAATATAATGAATTATTCAGTTGTTTGTATGACGTAAGTCGTCTGAACTATTGCCGCAACTATATGTCATATTTAGTATAAGAGAAACTTTGGTATGTCGTTTATTCTCTAGTTTAAGTAGTAATATTGTAAACTTAATATTGTATTCTGCTCTGTATCTGTAGCGTCCTGCTAAATGATAATAATGGAAACATACCAACAGTGCAGATGTTGACTTTTGGGAGAATATTTTAAGAGTGCTGTAGCAATAGTTAGAAGCTATTAAGAAAAATGTCCTTAGAGGAAACTGCCACATAAAAAAACATTTTTGGGAGTGATGTTAAACTTCAACAAAATAATTTTAGTAGACCTACAATGGCTATGAAAAAGATCAACATATCCGAAGATCCAACCATTAGTGTAACAAAAATTTCTTTACAGATAAATACATCTTCTAACATGGAGAACATTTCCCTAGATGTCAACGTCTGCACATTTGCACTGTTGCTATAAGTTTGCATTATTATTAAATAGTACAGTGTTTAACAAACACAACAGAATAACATTTTAATGTGATGAGTGAAATGCTTGTAACTAGCGCCCTCGACTTTGCCGGTGTGAAAACAACAGCCAAACCTGGCAGCTAAATTTCCGAATATACCCGAATGACAAGCCATTGGTCCATTAAATGAGAATAATTATTATATTTTGGAAACAGTTCACTGTCAATAAGATGAAATTTTAACTAAAAACTATTTGTTTCCTGACCAATCCTATGACCTGTTAAAGGATGAACCGGAAGTATAAGACAAAGTGCTTTACAAACCTTTACAGGGAATGAAACAGTCACTGATTTAAATAATTAATTATTCGAAAACGACTGACTGCGATACCACCATAAATTAAGAAAAGCTACTACTATAGGGCAGTCCAACACCCTAACCTCAACTGGCGTCTGAAGGACAAATGGTGCAGATTTGTGTAACACAACAAAACAAAACCATTACAATAGTCTAAAATATCCTTGGTATTCCGAAATAGGTATAAAATACAATGAGCAAAACACAGTTCACAGTTCTACACAAAAACACAGATTTCTGTTTGTTATATGTCTATAGTCAGCGGACGAAATTGTGGACAGTGACTAATAGATAATATAAAAACACTATTACTATTAAGCGTATAATATTTTTATAAGAGATTACACATTATTTACCTCATTATTACTGTGCCGCTTTCTATGCACAACGATACTATAGTCACATTTACCCCACCACGATAAAGACTCAGTCAAACTGAAGCCCGATGTATTCTCTATCTGTTTATTGCATCGTGGAAAACAATATTTTGGTGTGTGTAAACATTGTGTAAACCGTGAGCGTTAGTACATGGCTTTGCCGAGGTTAGAACGCCATTAGCATATGCGTACGTTGGGGGATATGCTGCTATTCGCGGAGTGTTATTTCTATAGTTATATTAAATTATAAAAATAAATTATTGCAACCGTGAAGTTAACAAATAACAGTTAAAAATGGATCAAAGTGCCAGGTTTAGTAAAAGGTCTATTAGTACTCGACATAACCTATGTCCGGACAATTGATAATAATAAAAAACGTATACGAAGGAATTCGAGCGGAAACTCTAACATAGCTGAAGATGAGGACATGCCTCAATTATCTGACAAAGTTCTTAGAAGAACAATGCATGACATGAATTTTCGGTTTTTAAAACGAAATCGTAAAAGTATGCTCGTTGAAAAAGATGAAATTGTAGTATGGCGAGGAGAATATTTAGAAAAACTAAGAGAATTTCGTGCAACGGGCAAAAAGATATATTACATGGATGAAACATGGGTAAACGAAGGTTATGCGGTATCAATAGTTTAACAGGATGGTAACATTCGAAGTAAAAGAGAAGCATTTTTAGATGGATTTTCTACAGGATTAAAGGCGCCTTCTGGAAAAGGACGTAGGTTAATAATAACACATATTGGATGCGATTCAGGATATTTAGAAAATGGTTTACATGTTTTTGAATCACGTAGAACGGGAGATTACCATGAAGATATGAACAGTGAAGTATTTGAAAAATGGTTTGAATCTATTTTATCATATGTATAACCAGGAGCAGTTGTTGTGATGGATAACGCAAGTTATCATAGCAGAAGAGTCGAAAAGTTACCGACATCAGCATCAAGGAAAACAGATATTATTAAATGGTTAAAAAAATATTGAATATTCGGACGCCATGCTCTGCTCAAACCACAATTATTAAAAATTGTCCAAAGAGAAAAAGGTCGATATATTAAGTATGTAGTAGATGACATGGAAAAAGCGCGAGGAATTCATATACTCCGTTTACCGCCATCCCATTGTGAATTAAATCCAATAGAGTTAGTTTGGGCACAAATAAAAACCGAAGTAGCACGAAATAATACCACCTTTAAATTAAGAGATGTGAAGTTATTATTACAGGATGCCATTAATTATGTCACTGCTGAAACATGGCGTACCTAAGTGTATTGGGCATGTGCAGAAGAAGGAGCAACGTATGTGGGATCTAGATACAACAGTAGATGTTTTAAGATACAGTGATAGTCAAGTTTGTTATGATTCTGACGTAATGCCTACTAATTTAGTGATAATGATAATATTCGTGTAAAACAATTACCTATAGGAAATGTATAAATAGTCAACATCTTGTGGCGGCATGAGCCGGGTGGTGGGTCATCGATGCCCAAGAGGGCATCGTTTTATAGGATATATTTACAATGTTGGTAAGAATCTTTTAAGTTTGTCTTGATAAAGTTTCTAAATTAACTTAGGTACACCGATATACAAGATAAAAACTTAAAAATAATGGATATTATGGAATTATTTTTGTCATTTTTGTATATTTTTTATATCTGATCGCATTCAAATTTAGTACGCCTATGAAATGTTGCTCCCTGCACGCTTCGACCGTCGTGCTTGTCTACAAGCTAGCGATTAGTCACTGTCCACAATTTTGTCCGCTTCATGTAGTTGTTTGTCCTACAACTGTCATTTTTAAAGTGAGGTGACAGCAATCAAAAACTAATAAAGTTGTCCTCAATTTAACTGTGAAACTACCTCACATGCCTTCGTTGGGGATGAAAAGGGGTAGCAGCCATGGAGAGAAATAATAATTTTTTCAAAAACGATTCACTGTGACACCTTCAAATTTTGACAAAAAACTAGTAAAGTTGTACTCAAATTAACTATATGAGTGAAACCGCTTTGCAAGCCTACGTTGGGGATGAAAAGGGGTAGCAGCCACAGAGAGATAATTGTTTCAAAAACTATTAACTGACACCTTCAAATTTTCACAAAAAACTAGTAAAGTTGTCCTCAATTTAACTATGTGGGTGAAACCGACTCGTAAGTCTTCAGTGGGGATGAAAATGGGTAGCAGCCACGGAAAGAAATAATTTTTTTGGAAAAGGTTCACTGTGACACCTTCAAATTATGACAAAAAACTAGTAAAGTTGTACTCAAATTAACTATATGAGTGAAACCGCTTTGCAAGCCTACGTTGGGGATGAAAAGGGGTAGCAGCCACAGAGAGATAATTGTTTCAAAAACTATTAACTGACACCTTCAAATTTTCACAAAAAACTAGTAAAGTTGTCCTCAATTTAACTATGTGGGTGAAACCGACTCGTAAGTCTTCAGTGGGGATGAAAATGGGTAGCAGCCACGGAAAGAAATAATTTTTTTGGAAAAGGTTCACTGTGACACCTTCAAATTATGACAAAATACTAGTAAAGTTGAACTCAATTTAATTGTATCGATGAAACCGCCTTGCAAGCTTTCGTTGGGGAAGAAAAGGGGTACCAGTCATGGAGAAAAATAATTATTTTTTCGAAAACGATTCACTGTGACACCTTCAAATTTTGACAAAAAGCTAGTAAAGTTGTCCTCAATTTATTATTAAAAGTCATAATAATTTGCTGTTTCTTAATATCTGTTCCGAGTGCCTATTAACATGCATACTGTTTAGGCATGTATTACAGTGACACAAAATGTGTTCGAATTATCGAGGTACATCCAGACTATAAGCAGATGTCCGAATTAGAGTGTGACTGGTTAAAAGAGGTTGTGCTGTATTTAATACTGTATTTAATACAGCACAACCTCAATAAAATACAAGCACAAGCACAATAAAATCTAACCATAATACAGTGTATTATGGTAGATTTTTTCCATAATAATTTCTTCTATACACTTAAACTTATTTCAAATAGGATACGAATGTCAAATTAAAAAAAGACAAGAGGAACATTACATCACTACACAATAATTACATAGCAAAACTGTGGTACGATTCTGTTAAAATAAAATCTTATAAATAATTTATACCTATACTTAACATACATTTAAAACATAACAAATAGTCAATGTGTATTGAGGAATTCATTCAAAGTATAAAAGCACTGGTCATAGAGAAACTCCAAAAACTTTTTCTTAAATTTAGTGAGACTACTTAAATCTTTTATTTGTTGTGGTAGCTTGTTGTAAACAGTACTACATGAGTAATATGCGCTTTTCGTGACAAGGGATAATCTAAATTTATCAATATAAATACTATCTGTACATCTTGTATTGTGATTATGAATACTGTTACAGCAAGGAAATGCATTTGAATTTTTCTTCATAAATAAACCTGCTTAGTAAATAAAAACAGTTAATATTTTATTTGCTTTGAATAAAGGTCTGCATGAATCTAGTGGCTGATATGAAAAAATAAAACGTAATATTCGTTTTTGCAATATAAAAACTCTGTGCATCTCCGTCGACTGACCCCAATACACGATTAAATATTTTATATGTGAGACCGCCAATGCAAGACATTTAGACTTTCTGTCAACAATAGATTTAAGATTTCTAATAACATAATAGGAAGAATTTAATTTTGGTAAAACATGTTTAACGTGCTTAGACCAAGACAAATCTTTATCAATAAGTACTCCGAAAAATTTTGTATGGGTAACATTATCTAATATGTTCATATTTATTGATAGTGTAAAGTTTGCCAATGACAAAGGCTCTTTAGGAATACAATATGTAATATACAGGGTGAATCTTAAATAAGTACAAATATTTTAACTGCTGGTGTAGTTCGTCATATAGATCAGTCAAGTGAAAGCCATTTTAAAAAATTTCTAATATTTACGGAGATATTATTATTTTTTTTAAATACCCACATTTTGAGGACCGCTGCTTAACCAAGCTAATAAACCATATGATTTGTTGCGAGGTTGCCATATCTTCTCTAATATAAATATTACGTTTCCCGTAACGTAATAGTAAAGTAATACGGTTAATTCTATTTTAAAAATACTTGTTTGAAGCATAAGTACAGTAAAGTTGGGTATGTAGTATGGTACACAGCAATATTAACATACATTTTAACTGCTTAACTGACCTTACTATAAACAACGATTAAAAATGAATTTCCGCAAGTTAAATACTACCGTAAAGTATTTAGGAAGATATTACGTGGTATTACTATGTCCAATGTTCAAAAATTATACATAAACGTGCATACAAGCTTACCTGTTTGTTAAAAAATTAACTATTTAATCAATAATCCACATTTCACAAGTTAAATGCCATTGTACACTGTTAGAAAGAGACACAAGATACAATTTCCTTAAGTTATTTTATGAATAATAACGAAAAACTATGATTTTCACACAACATATTAAATTTAAAGGTTTGTTCAAGCAAAGACATTTGTACAACACTGTGAACTGCACGTTCAATCTGAAGCGCTATGACTCTTAAATGTATGAAAGTCAGCGGTTCTCAACAAGTTTTTTTACAGAAAAGTTACAAAATTTATTTAAAATTTCCCTTTATTTCTGATTTTTTTGTAAAACAACTATTAATTATGTGTTCTACACAGTGAACTATACTGCTGGTTAAAATATTTGTACTTATTTAAGGTTCATCCTGTATGTATAATAATAGTTTTACTTTCATTAATAATAAATAATAATAATAAATGTTTTAGAAGTATGTTTGCGTTGTGCTACAATAAGCCAGCAGATTTGGCTTTAAAACAGATTGCAGTGTCATCAGCAAACATTATTATTTTATTTACAATATATGTTAAATGAGTCTAAATCATTTAAAAACAGCTTCAGCTTTAAGTATTTGTGGACATTGTTTTGAGCTATAAGCTGTGTTTGCCTCCTTTCGATAAATAAATAAATAAAGATCACATACTCATGAACTCAAAATAGACAGATATATGCTAATTCACCTACATCTTCAATCGCTTCTTTTGAAGCCTTTAAATGGCCTCAGATTTTGTTTTTTGAATTTTGTAAATAATTTGATTTTGATTATGTTTGTGGACTTTTGCTTTTAATCGACACATTTTGGTGTTATATAGTGTTTTTTTAAACTTACAATTCCAAATTTATGTATGGTGATAATATCCATTCATTCAACTTTTTCGTGCAATAAGAATTATTTTTTATGTGCTAGGTGATACCATTTGGAAGTTTTTGGGTCTCTTGTAAAATTTTGGTTAAATGGGCAGTTTAGGTACAAAAAATATTTTTTTAGTCGCAAAGCTGGTGTGAATCACACTGAGGAAGCAGTTATTGCACTCGTATCGCATCCAGTGTGTTCGAAATCTGCTGCAGCAGAAGGAAATATGCGTCTAGTTTTCTGTAGGTTCATCCAGCAACAAAAAATGCATAACCAAAAAAATTGTTTTTAAGAATGAGGCCTGTTTTACTAGAATGTTGCATCAATGTTTGGATGGGGATCATTGATAACACTGTTATGAGCTCTGTTATTCTACCCAATAGATAATTTTTTATTTACAATTTTTGCAAAACACTTATTATTTGACTTTTTAGAAGATGTGCCGTATTTTACAGTAAAATCGGGCAGTAAATATCGGACTGTACAAGCGGACCGGTTTCGCCGTCACAGTTCAGTTTATATTGAGCAGTCGAAAGCGATTGATAAACGTCAAAGTAAAGTGTTGACAGTTGTGAAATTTGTTTGAAGGATATTTCTTGTATAATCAAGGGTGACAATAAAGTTTGTTGTCTACGTGACGTGTTTCCACTCAAAGGCAACTTAGAGGTTACAGTATTATAGAAGTTGTAAATTTTAAAAATACTCTGCATAATACTGAAACGTGTTGATTGGAAGCAAAAATACACATCCCAAAAACAAACTCAATTAATATGTATTGGAGTTATTTACAAAATTCCTTTGATGCCATATGCGGCCAGATGAAATGGTTTTGGATATAGATGAATTTGCTTTAATCTGTCTATTTTGAGTCCATGAATCCATGTAAATTTGTTTGCAGATGATACCTGTATCAGGGAAGGATCTTTCACAAGTAACTGAAAGGATGAATAATCAGCTTTATAAGTTATATAATTGGTTATGTATGAATAAGTTAAAACTAAATACTGATACAACTAAATGTATGGTGGTTGGGACTAAATTTAATTGTGAAAGATACTTTGCTGTTAATAGAAATATACACGTCAATAATAGTCCAATTGAATTTGTAAAACAAATTAAATACTTAGGCGTAATATTGGATCAGCAATTATCATTTGATTGCCATGTTCATTTTTTATGTAAAAAAATAGGTAAGAATATATCTTTTTTTAGGAGAATTTCACATGAATTATCATCTTGGGGCAAGATGACAGTGTATTACTCGATCATTTATCCACATTTCAATTATTGTGTTTTATTACTGATAGGCTGCAATAAAGCGCATATTAATAGATTGCAAGTGTTACAAAATAAAGCAATGTGTATTATACTAAACTGTAATCGTTACACACCAATAAATTATATGTTAAGTACCTTAAAATGGATTTCTGTCGAGCAAATTGTAACGCGATCATGTTTGACGCTAATATATAAAATTGAAAGAAATCAGGTACCTGATTATCTTAAAGAGTTTTTAGTTAAGAGATGTGATTTCCATAAGTATAATATAAGGTCTGCTGGAGAATACAATATTGAATATACTAAGTTTACTTCCTTGAAAAAGTCTCTTAATGAAGGATTACATTTATATAATGCTTTGCCTGAAGAAATAAAAAAATCTGCAAATGTGAAAGTATTTGTTAGATATATCAGTAATTTTTTTCGTAATGATAGGGCATGGTAAACATTGTCTTTTGTTGGTATGTTTTTGTGTATGTATAGTAATGTAAATAGCATTTGTTGTTGCTAAATAAATAAATATTCTATTCTATTCTATTTGTTGCATACGTTATTATAGGACACTGTATATATTATATTTTTAACGTCATCTAGTTTTTTTAAATTTGTATGATCTCGAAAAATAAAATGTGTTCATAATTTATTGTCTGAGAAATGTAGTTACTCTGATAAAAAATGTAGCACAAATCAAAGAATGGAATTAAAACATTAGGTAAAATTTAACAAATAAATCATAGTGCTGCTTTATGTAGACACTTATTACATGAGTGCTGCCAATAAAATTAAATCCATTGAAAATAAAAAGGTAGTTTGTATATTGGCAAATATAATAGTATTTATGATTTCTTATATTCTATTTTCTTTATTTCAGGTTGAATTTTTATTTCCGCCATTTGGAAAATGGAAGTAATAAATTGCCAACTGCTTACAAAGTCATTAAATTTTCATGGGCAACAACTTCAGAAACTATGGGAAAGTGAATTTGGTGAAAGTGATCTTGTCAGACGAAATATTAAAGATTTAAATTTTCATGTGTATGGCCAAAGACAAAAAAATTTGTCTTTTCAGGATCGTGGAAAGAGATTGAAGTTTCAGCAGTTTTTGATAAAAAAAGCAAATTCTATTTTCTCATTAGAAGCAATATCTGCCAAGCATGCATTTCAAGAAAGTATTATTACTGAAGATATGTATGCCATTATGCCTCCATTTGAAACTTATACCAATGCAGAGAAGCAGAAAAGATTACTGTTTTTTACTAAGGTTTGTAATTTATTTTGATAAAAAATACAATTTTTTAAAATTTGTAGTGAATTTTCTGTATGAGATTTTGCAGGACTTTTGTGTTTAAGTATTTCGTAAAATTCATAGTGACAGTTAAGATCAAGGTTGTAAGAAAAATTTGCAGTCATACGAGTCCAGGTTTATGTAAAGCATCGTTTCCCAGATTTTTTTGTCTCATAGACTACTTGCCAATTGTTTCTGTTTTGATTTTTGAACTCGTTCACCCCCAACTTTTGTTTTCTCTGACATGGACCTTTTGCATAGTCGACCCCTAGAGGATAAGGATAATTTATATTAAAAAAAAACCTAATTTATGAAAGTTCTGATAAATACTACCATGAAAATACAATTGTACAGTTTACAAGTAAATTTCTTACAAGTTGTTAAGAATATGTGACATTTGTATTTCTTAAAGGTACCAATACCAACCATTTTATAATGTGATATAAACTAAGTATTTTACTTACTTATTTTTGGAATATTTAGATACTCGATACTTAAAAGATAGCAAAGATTACAAATTTAACGCATATGGCGTTAGATACCTTTATTACAGTAACCACTGAAATAAGAGATCTAAAATATTTTCTTACGTATTCACCAATTTTGTTGTTTGTTTTATTCGTGGGTCACACTCTTCATGCTGCTGTAATTTTCCTTTTTTTTTATCGTACTTGAAGGTATCTACTATCTTCAGGAGTTGGGAAGGCATATACTAGGCCTATATTTTCTTGTGTCATTCGTAGGAGTGTATGTTTTTGGGATTAGGTATGTTATGGCGGTGGAGAAGAAAGCGGGAGCTAAGTGTCACTATCATTATCATAATCATTGTCATAATCATAATCTCATAATCATTATTTCTTCCTGTCATTATCATTGTCATCATCATTATACTTACCTTATCGCTATTGATATCGTTATCTTACGGTTGCCTTTGCCATTCCATAGGCATTGTCGTCTTTGTCGTTATATTAATCCTTATGTTTATGATTAGCATTATTATATACCTAGGTAGGGTGCTACAATGTATAATAAAATGTTTTTATTCAATCTGATTTCAAATTATTTTTAAATTACATCAAATAATTTGAAAGAAAAATCCAACAGAACAAACATGAATAGTAACTTGTTTTCCGTTTAGTTTCCATGTTTTCTTCCAGCTAACATCTACAAACAGTAATATTTATTTGTCCCTTCACAAGCAATAAACAGAAATTTTTTAATTAAAATATTATTTGTAGGTGCGTTTTTGTGTTGGATTGTGTTATTTGCCAATTCTTCTCTAACAGTACTCAGTATCATGTCTTTCTATCCATGAGTTTACCCACACTTTTCTTTGCCTCAATTTCTGCTTTTCATTTTAACTCATTTATAATACTACAAGCTAAAAAAACGACTCCCGCGAGAGCTAATTCTGTAGAGATTTTGTAAACACTGTAACCAGGTACCAGGTACTTGTAATCTATGAATCGCAAGCAAATATTAAAAATAAATATGTCATTTACAAAAGAAAAACAAGGTTTAGATAGTAATACCTCTTCAAGCAAGGAAGGAAATTAAATTATTCCATTTGATAAATCAATAGACACGTTCATACAAGGTGCGATCAAAAATGGGAACTTTGTAATATCTCGGGTTGTATCAGTCCGATTCGCCCGACATTTTCATTGTGTTGGTAAATATGTCTGAAAAGTATAATGTATTATTAGCCATGTCGGATGTTTATTCTGTTGTCACTTGTCACAAAGCTTACATGTGTTTTGGTATATATTTTTTTAAATGAACCAGATAATTAGCATTTGTATTTTGCTATAAGAATGGAATGAAGTCTAACAATGTTTGAGAAATGTAAATATTACTTTTGGCCAGTCTGCTATAATCAAAACAAGTTTACGAGTGATACAAGCATCTCCAGAAAGGCTGTGAAAACATTAAAGATGATGAACACCCTAGATGACTCAACACATCAACAACTGATGAATATAGTGAAAGAAATGATTATAAACGATCACCGAATTATAATCAGAGAAGTTCTGATGATGTTGGCATATTAATTTGGCTCATGCCATTAATTTTTTTCGGTTTTTTTTTTAGTCGGTAGACTGAGAGGTAAATCAGTAGATCTACTGAAAATCAGTAGAATTTTGATTTTTTGGAAATCAGCCCTGCTAAAACTTGTTTAAGTTGAAATATACTTCATTATGACCACATTCTGAAAAATAAACATTCAAAAATTTTAAAATTTAACATATAAAAACGCCTCCAAAAAGTGCTCAAATTTCATTGTTTTGTCATGTAAAATGTGCCTTGAGCCAGACTCACACAGAAGAAACTAACATCGGTAAACGTCAAAAGTATGAACTGTCAAATATTAATGGCTTAAAAGTATTTTATTGGACATAAATAACGCTAAATAATGTATTTCATGCAATTTACGTATGCACAATGGTGTTATTGAGACTTGTCGATAAAAATTTAGACTTGAGTTGAGGTTTTTGGAGCATTGGGGACGCTGCGCCGGCGCAGTCTTCCGTTACAGCTCCGTTCAGCATGAATATTGTGTAAAATATCTGTGGATATTTTTAATTTGTTCCATTATAATGTAATAAATTGTTTTTTTTTATGTTATTACAGTGTACATAATAATTAAGTACTATTATTTATCATAAAATAATTGAAAAGTACCTAAAGAATATTCCTTTTTTCCAACTGATGTAATAATAATTATTGATTACTTATTTAGCAACAAATAAATTCGAACAAAACGATTCTTAAAACTTTTTTTATTATAATGTGAACGTGTTTGTCCTTGAAAGTCAGAACTGCACCTGCCACACAAAAGAAATATTACTAAAGCATAACCTAGAAATGATTGATGTTGTTTGTTGTGTCCACATATTTCAGCACTTTATTTATGTTTCTGATGGATAAAGTACCTATGTTTAAGAAGGATTCTACATATGTAAAATAGTAAACAATGTACTACAATTTCTGTATTTCATATTATGCAGAACTAAAATAAAGCAACTGGTTTTTGCTAGGAAGAATCACCTGAAAACTTACTATATCCAGAAGGTACCTATCATAGTAATTTGTAATTATTGTTTTTATCTTTAAGTTATGTGTGTGTAATGCCACAAATTACATTTAAACAGAACGATTCATAACATCCGACACCAGAAAGAATAAGCAAAAAATATTACACATACATTTTCTTAGAATTCTAAATATGGAATGATGGATAATATTATAAAGAAGTCTCTTCAGATATTTTACACAATATTCACACTGAACGGAGCTGTAACGGAAGACTGCGCCGACGCAGCGATCTCAATGCTCCAAAAGTCTCAACTCAAGTGTAAATTTTTATCGACAAGTCTCATTAACACCATTGTGCATACGTAGATTGCATTCAATACATTATTTAGCTTTATTTATGTCCAATAAAATACTTTATGCCATTAATATTTGACAATTCATAGTTTTGACGTTTACCGATGTTAGTTTCTTCTGTATAAGTCTGGCTCAAGGCTATACAAATTTTACATGACAAAACAATCAAATTTAGCAAAGTTCATATATACCTAGTTATCCACTCTCGTACATTATTTTACCGTCCTTTGAAAGGACGACAAAATCGATGTGTGTAAAAGCACGTTGGACGAGAAACTTGTATAGTAAGTTGGAGTAGAGGGAGTAGAGTAAGAAAGTACGGCTTTAAGAGTGAGAGAGACAGTTTGAAGGCGGAGCTTGTTCTGCAGGTTCACGTGCACGTGCAGAATTCAGAATTTCAGAATTATTCGTTTATTTTAGATACAGCTACACGTTAGCACGGTACCTACACAATTTAACTTCAATAAGAATTGTGTGTTAGACCCCATAATCTTCTTTGCTATTTGTTTCTCTAAAGAATTATCAACATATTCTTCGGCCGTTGTATACCTACTTTGGTATTTTAGGAGTACCTATTTCAAAATGAGTTACCGAGAAATAAATGTGATTTTTTAAATTGCAATAAAACGCGTAGGACATTTCCAAACATTAAACATTATAGATTTCCACCCGACCAGGAATTAATGCGTAAATGGATTATTAATTCAGGTACTAAATTATGTATACAATAAATAATTTGTCAGAGTATTATCACAGAATATAATAATTATATTCTGTGGTATTATTCTATAAATATTTAAAATAAAAATAATTTTAGGGCACATACAATTTAAAAAAAACCTTGTGATAGTATTTTTTATTCAGTCGGTGTTTTTTTCATCAGTGTTTCGATTAGGTTCCCTTCTATAATCTTTTTTTTTAGAGTTTTATTTATTTTGTGTATTCTCAATAACTCGGAAAGGCATGCGACATGCATATGATATATTGAAACCTTAATTATGGATTTAATGACTCGTGTATATAAGTACAGAGTGCGTCCTGGGATTATTGCTCAAAAAAAACTTTTTTTTTGAGAAAAATAATTCTTCATAAAAATATTTGCTTGTCTATACTCATATTACCTACTATACATTAGGTTGTGATGTACAGAGTATAACGAAAAATAAAAAAATATGAAATAGTCGATAAGCAGTGACTATGCAATTAAAAATAGGCACATATAAGTACCTCAAGTCCAACATATTAATAATTTAATTTTTAAATAGGGAATGTGTCAAACAAAACTACAAAATACTTGGATGTCATTCTGTCGATACCTGCACACAATTTCAAATGTCTCATATTTCAAATTCTGTATAGGTAACAATTTAATTGTCTTGTGAAATGCTGTAATATTAAATTTGTTTTTCAACAATTAATTATTTTTTTGGAAATCAATGTCTATAATTGCATATGGTATATATGAACTTTGCATATACGCATAAATATAACTGCGTTTTCTAGACCTCAAAATAAGACGAAAAGTATTTCGACATACAGGGTGAATGGTTAGTACTTGATGATGGTTTAAAATTAATATTGCTCAAACGCATAGAGATAAATTAATGAAATTTGGCACAGTGCCCATAACTTTTTATGCTCTTTTTGAAAATCTGAAAAGATGTCATTTACATTATAAACATTATCACACCCCGCAGAATTCTTTTAAAAAACTAGTAACACTTGAATTGATATAAATTATAAAGTATTTTTCACGGTGTCTGGAACACAGTGATAAGGTACATTTCACGGTTTTTCATGTTCTCTAGCTCATTTCCCCCCAAAAAGTTAAAGAAAATTAATAAATTCAGCATTATATTTTAATACTACGCTAATAACAACCTCCACCTACTGGGTGAATTTTATTTGTACATCTGTAAATACGATTAATTGTCCTTAAAATGTGGGGTTAGCAAAACAATGTGTGTCTTACAATCGCATTTTAAAAGTTATTATTTTATTTGAGGAGAATTAAACGTGGATAAACTTAAAACATCAAGAATTTTACTTTTGATATTACTTTTGTTCTACGCGTTTTATTTTTCGAAATTTCTGTACCTAAAAACACCACAAATTCATTTTACGGCGGAAAATACCTTGACATACATATGATCGCTCGGCTAAAATGCTAAAATAGGCCTCGAAACGAAAGGACGAGCATAGCGGCAGTCAGTGATTGACTCATAGTTCCGACGGTGTCGAGGCGGCCGCCCCTCGTCTAAAACGAGCCTCGTGTGTCTTTGTCCTAAGAGTTATATTTTTTTGTAGTTCACATAATAACGGAGATGACGATGGCAGGCAGTTTCCTTATCACCCTGTACGTATATAAGTAGTACTGCTACTTATTTACGTACATTTATTATGAACATGCAATTGTTGATAATGGTCAGTGAATTAAATATTAATTTATTTTTAACTCTTGTCTCCTGACAAACGAATTTTTAGAAACATATCAATCCAAAGATATGTAAAATTTTGGATTTAGTATTTTAACTTCTGAGATTTTATTTCCATATTAGCAAATTTAAGCGTCTAATTATTTATATTAGAAATTTAGGCATGTGTCTTCAAACCTCTATATTTAATGTTAACATGTTATCAAAATTAGATACAAAATTATCTTCCATATTAAATATTCTGCAGAAACAGTGTCAAGCGTCATACGACCCCTCACTGCTTTCGTATGCATTTAGTTCATAAATTAGGTGAACAGTATTCTAAAAAAAGTGTCGTATGAAGTTTTAAAGAAATATTTGTCTAGCACTATCATACCAATACGATTTTCATCTTCTGTTAATAAATTTTGGTAATCGATTTGCTACAATAATTGTGTTATTTTTATTATACTTAAGAAATTTTGTTTAACCATTATGGCAAATTAAATATTAGACATTAATCTGCCCATACAATGCATACAATATTAATACAATTTACAATAGACACAGCAGTAAAATCTACGAGAAACCACTATTATTAATATTATTATTACTATTCAATAAAATTAAATTCACTATAAATTTATCGGACGTACCCGTGTAATACTTAAACTGGACCCCATGTATTAAACTGTAAATTTGGGTAGGCATACTTCGGTCGCGGAGTGCGGAGTGAACCGATTCATTCATGCTGTACACTTCCTATTTATGAATGGTTGAAATCGTTAGAATTCATTTGTCCGCCATCTAGAATGTATGCGGCGGCTTAAACTTTAGCTTATTCTACACAGATGGCGGGCCTGCGCTGGGTTGTAGATTTATACATTGGCAGTAGATAACTAGGTATATATGAACTTTGAATTTAGGCACTCTTTGGAGGCCTTTTTTATGTTAAATTAAAAGAAAATGTTTATTTTTCAGAATGTGTTCATAATTAAGTATATGAGAGAACACCCGGTATATAAAGTAATTATTATAACAGTTGAAGTTTTAATTGAAAATAAAATTATATGAGTAGAAAATATATTATTTACTACATGAAATTAAAGTATAGATACAGATGAGGGTATCTCACAAATAATGTTTGTTTTTAATGTTTACTTTATTAAATATTTATATATAAGTAAACTTTTCTAATAAGAAGGTTTAACCATTTCCGACAATCAGAAAATGCTGGTATTGGGTTTATTTCAATTTCATATATTTTCCTGGTTGCCGTGGCTGCTTTATACTTCTGTTTCCACTAACGAATTTCGTATTTATAAAATCTGACATTACTTATGAGACATCCTCTGTATATTTGTATATTATGTATTTTAATATATATATATAAGATAGAAAACATTTAGCGGCTAAAAGATCCGGAAAAGAAGGTGATAAGGAACAACGAGCAACTGCGTACAACGTTTCTAGGTTATTGCCCTTCATCAGCGAGGACAAGAGTAGCAGTCAAATAGGGGATATGTGGCACGATACTGCAAATTAGGGATAGGTGGCTGCTGGTCATTCTCCTGTGTAGTCGTGTCATTTGCCCTTCCTTTTTTTCCTTCATGTTTGTTTAAGCTGCACTGCGCTGATGAAGGGCAATAACCTAGAAACAACGTTGTCCGCAGTTGCTCGTTGTTCCTTATCACCTTCTTTTCCGGATCCTTTAGCCGCTAAATGTTTTCTATCTTGTATATTTGCGGTCCACTTAATTTCTTTTGTTCTTATATGTATATATTTATAATTTTTCAGAATGTTAGAGTTGGAGATTTGATTCTGGGAACCATTGTAAGTAAACAACAATCAGGAATGATGTTAAAAGTACTATGTACTACAGGAATTGATGCCACTGTTCGTTATGCTGCCGATATTAATATTAAAGTAAGTGTCATAGTCATAATAACTTGAAGCCCTAAAAGATTTTTTAGACAGTTCTGTTGCTAACGTAATGGCTTTGCAGACCGGTCCTAGCTCTTCAGGTTTCTAAGTTATTTTGAAAATAAAGTAAAGTGGCGTTTTCAAAAATCGTCTGTAACTTTTTTATTTAGAGGAATTTTTAAAATTTGAAAACACTTTTTTGTGGCAGTTTTTTTTCGAGGAATTTCAATGTTTATATTTTTATTGTGATGTTACTGTTTATTTGTCATGATATTAATTTCTCTTTTTTAAGAAATGTTTAATCGCTCCTTGTGCTGCTGCACCTCATCTGTGAGCACATTAATGTGAAATTTATGAAAAAATTTGCTGTGGAAAAGTATTTTCAGATTTTAAAAAGCCCTAAATAAAAAAAGTTACAGACGAATAACGCCATATTAACTTCATTTCAAAATAACTCGAAAACCTATATCTAGTTGTAAGCGTCATTAAATTGGCAATAGAATTTTCCCCCAACTGCCCATTTTCGTATCTCTTATAGTTTCCAAGATGCCTGTACACGCATTACCAAAATGTTCCACAAGGTATTATTTAATAAACCATTAAATACTTGTTACCTCGCTAACAATAAATGTTAAACATATGGGCACTTAAAAACACAGAGCCGATACTGGACATGCAAGTACAACGTCTGCGCAGAGCCGTTTAATGCCATAAAACGTGTTCCATTATTTGTAATTATTAATTAAATAAAAAAATGAAATTTCATCACTTTTCCGATCTGATCGGCTATTACAATTATTGTCAACAATGCACTTCCCCATAATTACACAAAGAAAACTCGTATATTTCACAAAATAATCCCAATGTTACCACAACGAAAGTCTAACGCTGACTGAGAGCATGAGGCCAGCTGGGCCGAGGTTAGGCCGACGAAAGGCTTCACTAGCTTGGCCCTATAGTTCAGTCTAGGTGCTCTGTGGCCTACACCCACAGCCCCGGAGGAGGATATTTGTGCCCCTTTCTCCTGCTGCGGAACAGACGTTTGCCGCGTAATGGCCATACTGTAGGCGGTTTCATAGGGAATCCCGTTTTTCAGTAGGCGATGCAGTCGCTTTTTAGCAACTCCTGCCATATGTATTTTCTTAAGGGTTAGGCTCTCCAATGGCTTGGAGGTCTCTTCCCCTAGAACATCATCCACAGTTTCAGGAGTTGGAGTCTCTAACAGCCTCCGCTCCTGTTCTGGGCTTATTGGAGTTGTATTGACCACAACCTCCATTGGTTCCTGTTACCTGAGGATCAAGGGATTGACCCCCCTCGTTGGGCAAAGTTTTGCTTGCTTGGTCCATAAAGATCCCACGAGTAGCAAATGAACTAAAGCGTCCGCCACCACAGAGCCGCTCATGCGGTGGTAAGGCAAAATTACTCCCAAAGGTCAACTAGTTTTTGGGAGGCTACCGTTAAAGACACCATCACCCCGGTGCCATTCGGCCCTCAACACAGTTACATAACATCGTTGGCTTGGGGGATTTTATCAACTTTCCTTGTCTAGATCCGCCGTGTTTAGTTTAAGCAGGGTCACCTCAAGCAGGTTATGGTTTTTAACCACGCACGGACGGTCTTGAAAGTAGCTTCCTCATGAGGTTGCAACACCTCACTCAGCTGCTCTCCTGGTGTTAGTGCCTAGTAGTTAACACATTGACCCCTAACTTTACTTTACTTATCGCCACAGAAAATATAGCTACGCAACAGAACTCTCGTGGGGACATATTAGGGAATAGGGCCTGAGGTTGTTGACAGATGGTGCAACAATACGTATTTGTTAAAATTTTAATACTTAGAAATATGCGCTCTTCGAAAGAAGCAGTCTAGCGCGTTCGTTTCCTTGACGACTGCTGCCTGTGTTGCCATATCTCGCCGTCTTTATAAAGTGCGTTGCGTTTTTGAATTTAATAGTGGAGTAAAATTGTCTCGCTAACCCGCTTATTTTTAACACCTGTATGATAATCTGGGTAGCTTCAACTTTAGACTAAAAAAATTACTCTCGTCGATAAAATGAACTAAAAAAGTTTGACCTATGTTCGCATGTTGAACTCTCTTATGAAGTTTTTCAATAATTTCGTTAAGGTGTGTTCTGGGACAACACTGCGTTTTTTTTTAATTTTGTATTTCTTCGGATTAAACATCTTAAAATTAAACTTTCCCGTTTGAAAGACTCATAACATATCACACTTTGTTGTCGACAAAAAAAAAATAGAAATCATAAAAAAATTTACTTCTATACAGATACTGATTTATTTATTATATATAAAAAAATCAGTGAAATGCGATGGGCAAAAATAGTAGGTATCCTCTTTCGATATACTATCGATTTCGAAATTTTCTTTATTTAAAACTGTATTATAAATAAATAAACACATAAACAAATGGTAACAGGGAAGTGAACGCAAGCTGTATATTCTTATTTTGGATCGGTCATAATAAAAAATTGGTGGTTATATTGCTATTTAAAAAATTAGATAGATTTTTCTCCCTTAGCTGTGTGTAGTTTAGGTAATTATTAGATAAACATTTTCTTACTCTCTTACTTTAGTTTCAGAGAGAAAAAAATCTAAATTAAATCGGTGCACTCAACTTTATACCTACTTAGTTTGAATTAAATATTGATTAATTCCTATAGAATATTAAATTATCTTAAATTGAATTGAATTAAATCAATTTCAAGCTTTAGTAGCAAGTCAATTTTAAAATTTATATTTGTCAATTTTTTTAGAGAATTATTTTTTAAATCATATATTTTGAGGAAGGAAGGAAACTATTGTTGTATCATACCGTTTATAAGTATAACAATGTATTACACAATCTTACATTTTTAAATTGTATTGTTTGCAAAAATTAAATTATGGGTTAAAAAAATGATATTAGCAGTTTTGGTAATTATTTACATTAGCGTAAAACTCTCCAATCTTAACAAAAAAATTCCTACTCCCCTATTTTCTAGTGCTGATCACGAATCGGAAGTTAGATTTCGGCGCTTGTATGTAGTTTTCGAAAAAAAAAATGTTCAAAATTGTAACTTCTGTATACATTATATTAGGTTGAAATTGCAATATAACTCCTATATATTTTGTCAACAGTGTGACGCCATGAAATGAAGAAGGCAGAGGGGGCAGAGATGTACATTGCAATTTCAACCTAATGTAGTGGAAAATAGAAGTTATAAATTTGAATTTTTTTTTCGAAAACTACATGCGAGCGCCGAAATATGACTTCAGATTCGTGATCAGCACCCTCGAAAATAGGGGGGGTTGGAATTTTTTTTGATAAGATTGGAGAGTTTTACGCTAATGTAAACCGCAGTTTTTTTTGCGTATAGGCATTTTACACATTCCACAGTGTATAAACTAATTATTACATAAATCTTCATTTTTATGTGGAAATCGAAACATTCGAACTCCCTATTTTCGAGTTTCACCACAATTAAAATATTGGCACTTATTTCCAGCCATTATTGTCGATTTATGCTAATATACTCGTATTCAATAATAATAATTGCAATAGCAACTTAACAAATGCACATAAACAGTAGCAAAACAAACTGACATAAAAAGATCTGCGACTGTCTGTAAAAAATTCTATAAAAACAGTTGAATGCACGCCTTGGCCAAAAACGAGCATCGACGTCTTTGTCTTTTAGCCATTAAAGTGCCCGTATCTCTCGCCGTAAAATGATCAAATTTGTGGTGTTTTTTAGGTACTGAAATCTCGAAAAATAAAACACATAGAGCAAAAGTAATATCAAATATAGAATTATTGATGTTTTGTTTATCCACTTTTACTATTTAAACTTTCCTCAAATGATGTAATAACTTTTAAAATGCATTTGTATGACACACATAATTTCGCTATTCTAACCCCACATTTTAACAATTATTTTCACATACTTATAAACAAAAGTGAACAATCTTATATGCAGAACTATATAAGTTTATGTTATAACAATGTTTACATCTATAGTTGAATTTAAAAAAATACGTATTTTGAAAGATTTCAGTACCTAAAAATTCATTGGATAGATCGCTTTCTGAAGTTATATATTGATTTTACTTCGGTACCTTTGAATATTTGCAGATGGCATGAAATAACATTCTTGTTATTTGCTAAACTCTATATTATTCAGTTCTTAAATGTCTAAAATTATTTATATTTGTAGAAAACACTATTTCAAGAATACGGCGCCCTTAAATGCCGTAGATCGCGTACAGTGTCACATTATCATTGTAGTAAAGTATACCTACCTTTCGTATACATCTATAATAATTATAAACATTCTAACTATCTATAATCTATATGATACTGAAAACATCAGAGGAATGTGTAATTTGTATTTTTTGTGAAAATACATATAATTTTGTCTATACAGAACACATATTTAAACTTTTTTCGTATCACAGTTTCTGAGATAGGGCACAAGGAATTTGTTTTGCACATGTATATGTATGTATTATGTATGTATGCATAAGCTTTTTCTTCGTCGTTTCAATATTTGCTTCGATTATAAAAATGTCACTTGTAATTATCGAAGTAATACAAACAAGGTATAATTCTGGATCTATACAGAAAGAAAAATCATGTCATATTATTAATCAATTAATAAAATTAGAAATATTTACGTTTTCTCAAATTGATATTGATGTATTATTATTTTAACACAATTTAAATTTTTTAAAGAAGTGCCTATTTATTTTACATATTAAATTATAAAAACGTCGTTGTCACTCATGTGTAAGAATACATATTATTATTGTTATTTAATACTTTTTATTATTTAGATATATAATATTCTAATAACTTTCGTAAAATTTACATTTGGCAACGCTTTCTGAATTGGGCGCTAAAATCGACGCGCCTGCGCCTGTGGCGTGACCTACGAGCTAATAGCTAAACTTACTCTTTCTACTGTACATGCGCAGTTTGAAAGAAGCTGGTTTTTGGAGCCGGTTTCTTTTCGGGGACTACATTTAAACACCACTTGACGAGCCTTCTGTAGCGTTAGCTATATATTCTGTGTTATCGCTTAAAACAAGTATTTTTAAAAATAGAATGAATCGTATTATTTATTATTTCATTAAAGTAAAAATAATATTTATATTGGAGGAGATATGGCAACATCACCTTCAACAAATCATATGGTTGATTAGGTTGGTTATGTTAGTATCTGATCAGCGATCCTCAAAATGTGGGTATTTTTTTAAAAAAAATTATTATCTTCGTAAATATTAGAAATTTTTAACCCTCCAGTAGACGCGCCCGGACTCTCAGTCCGACGCGTATCTTACACGTAAACAACTTTTTTCCCCAAAACGCCACTATGTTATTCTACGTATCTTTTACAATTGCTCTTATTTACACTAGTCTGTAATGATACGGCACTACGTCCAGTCGTTTTATAAATACTGCAATTCTCGGACTGTGAGTCCGACGCGTCTACTCAAGTTATATTTTTTGCCGCAGCAACATTATTATAATCAGGTAATATAACTTAGTCATTCGTTATTTCAAGTTTATAAATATTTATATTTTAGTAGTGGAAAATGTGTGAATATCAAAGGGAACAAGAACACCTTCAAAAACTTTTTGAAGAAGTTTCTACTGCATCAGAAGATGAAAGTAATGATGAAGAATCTGAAAATAAAACTGATTTTTAATTGAGGAACGATCTGAAGATTCAGATAGTGAACAAGAATTAAATGAAGTCCAGGATAATAACTTTATAAATACAAGTGAACCGGTTTTTATCGGTAAAGATGGCGTTAAGTGGAAAAAACATTGTGCCCCCAATAAAAATATAAAAACTCGAAGTGAGAATATAATAAAAATTCTCCCAGGGGTATCTCATAAACTTAGACATTTAAAATCTCCATTAGATATATGGAATACATTCTTCACTGATCAAATTATAAGTACAATAGTTATTTGTACTAACCAAAAAATAGAAGCTGTATCAGGTAATTTTGTGCGTGACAGGGACCATAAAGCTACTGACGCTACTGAAATTAGGGCATTGTTTGGCTTACTTTATCTTGCTGATGTTCGTAAAGCAAATCATCTAAATACTGAAGATCTATGGAAGAGCGACGGTACGGGAATTGAAGCATTTCTTCTAACAATGTCTATATCCAGGTTCAGATTTCTAATGCGATACCTACGATTTGATGATAATGACACTCATGATCAGCGAAAAGAATTTGATAAATTAGCACCAATTAGGGAAATTTTTGACAAGTTAATGGATACCTGCAAAAAAGAATTATGTTCATTCTGAGTTCGTCACGGTAGACGAAAAATTAGAAGTGTTTAGGGGCCGGTGCAGCTTTCGTCAATATATCCCTAGTAAACCGAACAAATACGGTATAAAAATTTTTGCTCTTTGTGATGCTAAAATGTATTATACCAGCAATATGGAGGTTTATGTGGGTATGCAACCGGATGGTCCCTATAGAAGAGAAAATATTGGCAAATGTATAGTAGAACGTTTGTGTGAACATATATATGGTTCTAACAGAAATTTGAGAACTGACAACTGGTTCACGAGCCTAGACCTTGCTGCCGCCCTAAAGTCACACAAGTTAACTCTGTTAGGGATAATTCGTAAAAATAAAAGAGAATTGCCGCTTCAATTTGTACAAGGAAATCGTCCTGTAGGATCTAGCATGTTTGTATTTAGGAAGGATTGCACACTGGTATCTTTCATACCAAAGAAAAAGAAAAATGTACTGCTTATTTCAGGTATCCACGATGATGATGCCATAAATAAAACCAGTCAGAAACCCGAAATCATTGAATGGTACAACGCAACAAAGGGCGGAGTAGATGTTGTAGATCAATACTGTGCTCAATATAACGTCGCCAGAAATAGTAGAAGATGGCCACTAGTAGTATTTTATAGTTTGATGAACGTTGTAGGAATAAACAGTTTAGTCATATACTCTGCAAATAATCCAGGTGTGAAAATTAAACGAAGAAATTTTCTTCTAGAACTTTCCCAGTCTTTAATTTATGACCACCAAAAAATACGATCCACTTTACCAAATTTGCCAAGAAAAGTCTAAAATTGAGACTGTGAACTTTGTGGAATTGAAGAAAAAGCTACACTCCCACAACCAGGAAGCAACAAAAGAGGCCGTTGCAGTATTTGCAACTCAAAGAAAAATAGACCCACAAAATATTTCTGCATATTCTGCAAAACATACTTATGTTTGGAGCATGCGAGCGTTACAAGTGGCAAGTGTTACCAAGAAAAGTGTCGCGAAAATTAGTGTTGAAAAACATCACATTTTAACGTAAGATTCAAACCAGTTTTATATATTATCATTAACTTATGTTTTGTTTTTGCGTAAAATAAATATTACCTCTTTTTTTGTACTTTTATATTTTTTTTTAAATAAATATAGTTTACCAAGTATTCTCCCTTTAATTTCTGTCAGTTTTTAAATGATCAGTTTAAACGGATATTAATAATTTGCCTAGTGTAATTTGTTACTAAAAGATGTGAGACCATAATTCTTTGTAAATATTTCAAAATTTTTAACAAAAGCCAGCATCATTTGACCACTTTAAAAATTGGACTGTTAGTCCGACACGTCTACTAAAGTTATGAAATTTGGTGCGTCTACTGCAGGGTTAAAAATGGTTTTCACTACACTGATCTATATGATGAACTACACCTGCAGTTAAAATATTTGAACTTATTTAAGGTTCACCCTGTATAGTATTCCCTAACAAATTTGTGGAATACAGAATTATTATGTTTTTAGGCGATATATGACACATCATAAATATGCAACCACCTTAAAAAAAGGTAAAATAATTCTCTGAAGCTATTTATTTGTGGCATAATTCTAGTTTTTCTTTAGTTTGTTTGGGTTTTTGCCACACTTATGAAAAAATAAAGATCAAATTAGATCAGCCAAGGGTTATTTTTGAAACTAAGTTTGCCCAACCAACAAATCTCACACTGAAAAAGTAGATAAGTAAAAAATAACAAAAATCACATCACTATCGCGCATTTCCGTATTTTTTGACGTTTCGAAAAACTCTTCGTTCTCGAAATAAAAAATGTATTAAAAGTATGTCAGGTTTGACAGTTTAAAATTTGTTTATCTGCTTCCATAGAGATGCTAAACGCCCGGAAGTGCGCAATAGTGTTGTGATTTTCGTTATTTTTTACTTATCTACTTGTTCAGTATGAGATTTTTTGGTTAGGCAAACTTAGTTTCAAAAATAAAATAACCCTTGACTGATCCGTTTGGTGCAAGGGCTTATTTAATTAATCTTTATTTTTTCAGGAGTGTGGCAAAAACCCAATCAAATTAAAGGTAAAATAAATCGAATAAAATATTTAAAGGACCCCGCACATTTTATATGGAAAACGGTTATCCGGTGAAATTCGCTGAAAATTTGGGAAATTGTTCGTTTTGTACCCTTGAACAAAAGTCTCAATAGGGTCGAAGCTCGAAATGCTCATCTTTAGGCTCTACGGCTATTTTTAGTGGCCGTTTTCGCCGTTTTTGGCAGGGGTACAAAACGAACAATTTCCCAAATCTTCAGTGAATTTCACCGGAAGACCGTTTTCCATATAAAATGTGTGGGGTCTTTACAATTAAATTGAGGAAAACTACTTATTTATTTATTTATTGAACACGCAAACAGGCTGTAATAGCCTAATTACATGGAGTACTATTTTTTTTTTACAAAACTAAAATATAACCTAATCTAAGCTAGCACGAGTACAATATATATATATATCAATCACCCAAAAAGCGTACATATACATACATTTAATTAAATAGAAAATGCCAGGAAATGATCAACTAGAGAATTTTGAAATAGTCTGAGAATTCGAAAAATCTGAATTAGTAAAGACATTTATTGAGTTTGCTAGTCGGAGCATTGCAACAAGAGAGGCTCAGACGGAGGATCCTATACTAGGAACATGAAACATTAAAGATGAACGGGTAGGAAATGGTGGTACATTAAAAGGTATTAATCGTAAAATACTTGGTTCATTTATCAGATTATTGATAAGTTTATATAGAAACATGATAAGTGAAACTTTGCGTCTAATCTCCAAAGAAATTATATCAAATTCAATTCGAAGTTGTGCCGATCTAATAAAATTGTAATCAGGACGTACATGATATTTTTTAAAGTAAAGGTATCTCAAAAATTTATTTTGTATTTTTTCAATTGAGCTCAAATAATATTGGGGCTGTGTTTGCCAAATAATTGAAGCAAATTCAAATTTAGGTCTGACTAATGTAAAATATAGAATTTTTAATGTTTGAATATTTGTAAAAGATGCAGTTTGTCTGATAATAAATCCTAGCATTCTGTTCGCGGAATTTACAATACTTTGAATATGGTCTGCAAAAGAAAGATCACTGCTATATCTCAGGCCAAGATCCTTAACACTAAAAGTTCTGTTTAATAAGTTACCATTCATAGTGTAGTCAAACACAATGGAATTTGGTTTTTTTTTGCGACAAAAGGAAACTATATGGCATTTATTCAAGTTAAAATACAATTTATTACTAACACTCCAATTAACAATACTATCTATATCTCTCTGTAGTGCCACACAGTATCTAACTGTTTTAATTTTTTATAAAATTTTAAGTCATCAGCATAAAGTAAACATTTTTAATGCGCACAGACAGAAGGAAGGTCATTAATTAATAATACAAATAATAATGGTCCCAAGTTGGAACCCTGAGGCACCCCAGAATTAGCATGATACTTGCCTGAAGTATTTCCATTGTGTTTAACAACAAAAAGTCTGTTCTGGAGATACGTTTTAAGTAAATTTAAAGTGTTTTGAGAAATACAATGCATATGCAACTTTTTCAATAGTAAATCATGGTTTACCTTGTCAAACGCTTTTGTAAAATCTGTATAAATTGCGTCAATTTGATGTTTTTTCTCAAATGCCTGTATATACAGGGTGTCCGGAAAAGACGTGTACAACGGAAGACCACAGACTCCTGGGTTCAAATTAAGCCGATTTAGCCCAATTTACTTATTTCCAAAATTGCTTCGTTTAGCCGCTAGAGAGCGCCAAAGTTTGAGAAAAATTTTTGTTTATTCCGAATATCTCGAAAACGACTTGATCGATTTTAACCATTTTTGGGCTACGCAGTTATAAGTCTAACCGACACTTTTTGACGTTATTTAGAATCTTTTGCAGTTATTAGAAATGTAAGAAAAATCATGTATCATGCAAATATAAGCACATATTTTTTTAACCTCCTGTACAATTACTCTCAGTTTTTTTGTTAGTAGCTGACTTTATTTAGAAACTTTTTTTAACTTACAGAATTTTCAATAGATGAGTAGTTTAGGAAGAAAAATATTTTCATATGTCAACAATATCAGCATTCGTTCTGCAACAAATAACGAAAATTCCAAAACTCTCATTTATATTTTATTTAATAAATACAAGATAATAAAATATAACAAAAAAGAGTTATGATCACTTTACAATAAATGCTCAAAGTGACCACCGTTTTCTCTTATGCAACAAGTAATCCGTTTTACGAAGTTGTAGTGCAGCCTCTCCATGATTCCTGCATTACCTCGTAAAATATTAACTGCGTCTTGGATTCGCCTAAACAATTCCTCTTCATTATTAACTGCAGAGGCATATACTTTAATTTTTACTGCACCCCACAAAAAAAAAATCGCAAGGGGTTAAGTCTGGTGCTCGAGGTGGCCATTTTATAGGAGCATCGTTTCCTCTTCCGATCCACCTGTTAGGATACAGATTATGTAAATATTGACGAACGGGTATTGTAAAATGAGGGGGTGCACCATCGTGCATAAACCACATGTTACGACGAAGTAATAACGGCAAATCGTCCAACAAATTAGGTAATACTTGCTGTCAAAAATTTAAATAGTTGACCCCATTCAATCGATGTGGAAGCACAACCGGGCCAATAATAAAGTTGTCGATAATTCCCGCCCACACGTTTACTCTGAATTCATATTGAAAATGTCTTATTTCAGTACAGTGTGGATTTTCATCAGCATAAACGTGTTTGTTGTGGTTATTAATGATGCCTGACCTAGTGAAACATGCTTCATCTGTAAATAAAATGTTTTTGCTGAAGTTGATATCATGGGCTCTTTGATCTTGTATAAAATTACAAAATGCTAAACGTTTTTCGGGGTCAATGGGTAGCAATTCATGTACCGATTGAATGTGGTACGGATGTAGTAATTGCTCCTTCAAAACATCATGAACTATGGTTTTTGGTATCCCTATTTCATGTCCAATGCGTCTTGCACTAATTTTTGGGTTCTCTTCTATCTTATCTAGGATTTGTTCCTCCACCTCTATAGTTTTCGTAGTACGTTGACGCCCTTGAGCCGCATTCATTTGGTGGAAGGAACCAAATTCGCGAAGTCGCCTTTCGATGTTGGCAAAAGTTTGATGATTTGGCACTCGTCGATGAGGGAATCTGTCCATGTAGACCCTAACACTTTTGCGGCCGTTACCTTGACAAAATCCATAAACCAAAAGCATATCTACTTGTTCGGAATATGTATACGTATCCATGATGAAATAATGAAAAATGAGAAAAATAAACAAACACAACAATAACGACAACAAATAAAGTAAGATCTAAAGTAACTAAGTAATTGAGCAAGAAGAATACACCGAGAGACTAATTTCAGTAGCTGATTAGATTTGACACACAACTGACACTTAAAATAACAGAGCCAACTTCTGGTACTTCATTGTTGCAGAACGAATGCTGATATTGTTGACATACGAAAATATTTTTCTGCCTAAACTACTCATCTATTCAAAATTCTGAAAGTATAAAAAAGTTTCTAAATAAAGTCAGCTACTAAAACAAAAAAACTGAGAGTAATTGTACAGGAGGTTAAAAAAATATGTGCTTATATTTGCATGATACATGATTTTTCTTACATTTCTAATAACTGCAAAAGATTCTAAATAACGTCAAAAAGTGTCGGTTAGACTTATAACTGCGTAGCCCAAAAATGGTTAAAATCGATCAAGTCGTTTTCGAGATATTCGGAATAAACAAAAATTTTTCTCAAACTTTGGCGCTCTCTAGCGGCTAAACGAAGCAATTTTGGAAATAAGTAAATTGGGCTAAATCGGCTTATTTTGAACCCAGGAGTCTGTGGTCTTCCGTTGTACACGTCTTTCCGGACACCCTGTATATCATTAGTAAATAAAAGTAAATTCGTATTAATTGACTTCTTTGCAATAAATCCATGTTGCTGCTCTGAGATATTTTTTTCTACATGCTGATAAAGTTTAAAATATATAATGTGTTCAAATAATTTTGCTGGAGCACATAAAATTGCTATTCCTCTATAATTTGATATATCTGATTTATCACCACTTTTGTAAATTGGAGTATATAGAGCTAACTTCCACAAGTCCAGAAAATTTCCTGATTCTATAATTACATTAAAAATATGAGTCAATGGCAATCTTAACCATTCCTGACATCCTTTCAAAATATAGGGTGGTATACCATCACTACCAGCTGCTTTTTTTGGTTTCAGTTTTTTTATTGCTAAACTGTAATCTAAATAATCAATTTTATTTAAATTTAGAAAGTTATTATGATAAGCCTTGTTTGATGAGAAAACTAGTAATATAAGACTTATCAGTATCATAGACAGATGAAAAAAATTGTGCAAAACCCTCAGCCGTCTCATTTTCAGCAATATTTTTATTATTTAGGTAATATGATTGAACATTGCAATTGCTATTAGTTCTCCTATTATTGACAAATGTCCAAAAATGCCTAGAGTCACAGAGTAATTTATTTTCCATATTGCCTATATAATTTTTATGAGCTATACGAATCATAGATTTTAATTTCTGTCTTGCTTCAATATGTTTTTGCATAAATGTATTAGAAAACAACTTCTTTTTCCGATATAAATTTTTTTCTTTCAACAAATTTTTTATTTCATGAGTGAACCAAATAGGATATTTTTTAAAATTAGGATTAAATTTATACTTAGGTACACATTTTTCAAATATTGCATTTATAATTTCATAAAAAACTTCTAACGCTAAATCCACATTTTTTATTTAACCAGTTTGCGTCTCTAATATTTTGACTAAGTAGTAAAAAATTGGTCTTTTTAAAATTATAATTCATTTCATTAGTTGTAATATTTTCTATGTTATTTTTTATGTCTATTTTTATCTCCAATGCTGGATGGTAACTATCTTCTTTAGTAATAGGCATAAAATCCCGAGAAACTCTACACTCAGTTACATTATCTACTGATCCCAGCACAAGGTCAAGAGTTCTGCCTTGAAAATTTGTAATATCGTTATATAATTTAAATGAATTAAACAATTAATTTTGTTTTTGATTTCTGTAATCTAAAATTGTATTTATGCCCTTAATTTCAGGAATATTAAAATCTCCAAAGATATAAACATTACTTGAGCTCAATTTCCCTTGAACAAAATTGAAAAAATCTGCATAATCATTTAAACTAGCAGTAGGTGGTATACATATAGACAACTATTATACAAAATTTTATATTAGCTTTAAGAGTGGGCAATGGTTGACACATTGGTCAAAGTTGCGGTCGCGGAAGGGGGGTAAGCATCACCGGTAGGCATGTCCTTAGAAGCAATAAATTATTTGGGCTGCAGTAAAAATGACACACGCTCGACAGAGTAGGACGGGCCGGGCTTAAACGGACGGCATTAGAATTAGGCGAAATAGGTATATCGGTATATCACTCTATCATATTTTAGGATTAGGAATAGGAACTGTCCTTCGCGTCGCGCGGATCAATTAATAATGCTTAAAATATTGTTCCAATTCATGACCAATTTAATATTAGCTCAGTCGTAACAATATACTATATTATTTTTTACTAACATCGAATAATTTGACAAATACAATTAAAAATTATATACCTATAATTGTGTTACTACTGTTATACATACATTAGATCAAAATATGACGAATTATGTTAATTTACCTGCAATGCAAAAGTAACCGGTTATAAAACGGAAAAGCGTTAAACGATTAAAATTAAATTTGATATATGAAAATATATTGATAATAGTTATTTATGCAACAAGTACAAAAAGTAAGTGTTGTCCTATTCGGCCTGACGGCCTCGACAATTTCACGTCGCGTGCAATAAACACTTTTTGTACGAGTTACATACAATATTTTTTCTACGTTCATGCAAAAACCAAAAAATGTTTTATTTAGATGACACAAGTCTAGGAAATTATTATGACGTCGATTTGAACGTTTATGTTTGTCATGATGACAAAATGCTGTAGTAGAATGACAGATCAATGCAATAAACATTTTATTGCACTAGTGCAATAAAGAACCACTTTTTCCACTAAATATAGTTCAATAAAGTTTTGTTTTTTGCATGAACGTAGAAATAAGACTTTTCCTAATGCAATTAATGTTAATTACCAACATGCACAAATGTCTTAAACTGGATACCTTAGTCAAAACAATAATACACATTTTTTTGTGTATTATCTGTCACAATTAATTTTCTAGCAAAAGCCAAAACTTTTTAAAACAAATTCTGTCTCTTCCAAATTTTTGATAACGTTACCCACTATTTTCGGTTTTTAGAAATGTTTTCTTTTTTATTTTCTGTTTGTACAACATTTGTTTAATGTTCAACTTTTTGTAAAAAGGTCCTTTTAATATTTATAAAACCTAATAGAAAGTTTTTAAAATTAGTTACATTATTTTACAATCACTCAAGTTGTTTTCATTACTGACTAAGTGTATTTATATTTTATATCAAAATTGTTTGTGATAATGAATATGCAAGACATACATTTATGTACTTAATACCTAGTTGTTTTTTTATTTATTTCGTTTATTATTGAATTTTATTGTAAAATAATAGTACAAAAAAGCGGCAAAATGGAACTTGCACGTGGACGGCCAACACTGCTATGAACGAGTCTGAGCACTGTACTTTTAAAAAGAAACTAAAATTCAATCTCGTATTTTTCCTTTAAAAAATTGTTCTCGCACATCTGTGCATTAACTTTTTTGGTCAGTATCACGTGAGTAGTAAATGGAGAGAAGCAAATATAAAATAACAAATGTTTTTGAAAATGTTTCATTATTGATACTAGTGCTAATGTAACCTGTGACTTGTGTGATTTACCAGTGATTTTATTTTGCTATGGTTCCACCTGCATCTGACCCACGTCGCAGCAAAGAGGGACACTTACGTCTTAAGGCCGTGTTTATGTTGAAGCTGCGAGAAACAATAAAAGCAACGATGGTACGAAATACAACGCATGTTTTTGCATGCAGCTGTTCATCTTGAGCGGCGAGTAGATCGGCGCTTTTTTGCCGACCAGCGATAAGAGCGGTGAGAAGCCAAAGTTCATACTGCTTATTATTTCTTTGCTCTCATCGACTGTGCAGGGGACAGTGAATAGTGAATCTATTTACAGTTTATCTAGTTACTAATGATGGGTATTGAAAAATTAATTACTGAAGTCTTTGTCATAGCACCTGTCTAGCGTGACAGTTGTACCAAGTTTTTTCAATTGGTCCAGATATATTATACAACATATAATCAAAAGTGTTCGGCGTTACTCGCATATACTCAAACAATTTGGGGGATACTTTCTCAGGTCATTACATAAATGATGAAATGAGCACAATATTTACGTTTCTTACACGTAATTTTCAATATACTAGCAGAATTTGAAGATAAAATTTCTTTAGCATCACTTATTCTATAAACGGGGACTTGGATCAACTACTTTTACTTTATTAGTATCACAGCTCCAACATAAACACATCGAAGAAAGATACTTTTGAATAGCTGCTATCGCACACGTTTGCATAAAAATGACTATAACATAATGTTCACCCCCAAAATTTCCAAAAGAGTATGAAATAGCGGCTGTAATTTGAAAACTAAAAAAATGTAAAAAAATCAACTCTACGAATGCATGCAACTTTTCAACAGTTCTTTTAATATTTCTGCCCTTAGGAAGGGGTTGAAATAAGCATCCCCTAAGTTCTTTTTTGCTACAACTTATTTGTTTGACATAAATTAAGTATTAAAAAACACATATCGGATCGCCTGCTTTAGTTGAAACCTTTTACCTCTTTTACTTTTTTATTTTAAAATTAATTAACAAAAAAAATCATTACAAGTCACAAAAGGTCTAAGAACAGAAACTAGCATGACAGTCACCTACTATTAGTAGCAATCGTGTGTTATAATGCGAATGATAATCAATTAAATTTTTCTGTTAATAAACCGTTAGTCAACGTTTTAAAATAAACCAGGCTATCTGATACATATTTTTGAATACTCAATTTTTGTCAAACAAACAAATTAGGGGATGCTCATTTCAACACACTCCAAGGGGAAAAATGTTCGAAAAATTGTTGAGAAGTTGCACATGCATTGGTAGAAAATTTGTGTAAAATTTGACTATTATACCTTTCTCGGTTTTCAAATTCTATATTTTTTTCGAAACTGAAGGGCTCTATCTCCTAAGGGGTGAACATTTTACTAAGGCCACTTTTATGCAAATGAGTTCTTTTAGCTGTATATTCATCGGTACTATTTGTGCTACTTATTTTACATTTTCATTCAAAAACATAATTTATGTTTGTTATTGGTCTTCTTTGATTATGAGTTCAAGTAAATTGAAACACTATACGGTATTTATTGAGGCTGAGTCACCCTAAAATTATACCAAACTTTCTTTCCATTGATTGAATTTTAAAAGAATGATAATATCTGCTCAGAATTTAATTTAAAATATTTTTACTCTTGTCAACTTTAAAAAAACTTTATATTAATTAAAGCAAGGTTTTAATAGTGGTTATTAGGAGAAATCAAAAAATCAGTAGTAGACTTTGTCTTTAAAATTTGACAGCAAAAAAACTATGTAATTTTATATATAAATGTGTTTGGCTAAATTGCAATATTTTGGGACCCCCTACATCACACCCTACATGCACCTGCTCTATGTCGGTTCTTATGCGCAACACTAAATAAAACTCAATAAAACAGCTATAAATTAATAATAATTTTTAGTGCAAATTTGCATTGTTCACTTTTTTGTCAATTTAATTTTTGAACCATCTTTATGCTATTCAACATTACATGGCTAAATAATCAGTTATTAAATGACAATTATTTCTATAGTCTCAATACGTTTATTTGATTGGACTGTTAAAATTTTTGTGAAAAGCTAAATACTAGAAAAATAAAAAAATGTGTATTTATAAACTAAAATCAATTCACTTCCTTATTCAATAATAATTGATTATTGTAGGCAGCAGAACAGTGATGAAGATAGTTATTTATTTTTGTGGGGTTGTTTCTTTTCTATTCATAAGTATATATTCTTGTGAAAAATATAATTTACGCATTATGAAGTTAATCTATTCTATTCTATTACATACAATATTAAGTTAATCATTATAATATGTATTATATGTATAGACAAATCAAAAGAAATGGTACATAAATTACTGAATTGCGAATTTTACCACAAACATGATATAATAATTGTAAAAATCACATAAAATTCGAGAGATATGCGTAAACGGCCCCCGCCGGCTCTGGTACCACTAGATTCCAAGTCTGCAATCCAGAATAGTCGGAGAAGCTAAGCCGTTTAACAAGATTATAAGAAATATCTCTGGGTTCATAGAAAAAAAAATTAAATAACTCATGATTTGGAATCTGCAATATACTCGTATTGCCGAAGTCCGATTTTACTGGTTTCCTGTATAGGGTTTGTCTAATAGATGTAATTAAATAAAATAGTTTAAAACTGGTCCTCAGCGCCATCTATACGAATTTTATTAAACTACATAGGTGTAAAATTATTTATTTGATTTTAAAAAAAACTCGTTGATATAAAGTAAATAAAAAAATAAAGGAATTAATCGTTGAATAGTAGTACAAGTCCGAAATTTGTTAGATTTTCATTATTTATCTCCGGTGCATAAAAAAAAAATCATTAAATTTGGAGTTTATATCAGGTACCATTGCCCACTCTTAATCCGAAAATCAACTATTAATGCTTCAAATTCAGACTTATAGTAGTATAGTAGTAGTAGTATATTTCAGGTGTTATTAACGACGCATCACTGAATAGTTCTAATATCACCATAAACATTTCGAAATTAGAATGTTTGTAATGTATTTGTCTGTATTTTTTCTATTGTCTTTAAAATAAGTTTTTGTATTTTTCTTTATATCTGATTAAATTCATTTTCAGGCATTTTGTCCAGTGGCAAATATTATTCCAGCAGTAGACAAAAAAGGTGTTTCACGTAGTTATATGATGAATGACTATGTTTGTTGTGAGGTTCTGGAAGTAATTGCAGACACAGATAAGGTTGTTTGTGGCATGAAGGGTCTTACACGAAAACCTGGCGATCCTGAACATCGTCCTGCTCTAGGACTGATAAATACTGATGATTTCCCTCTTGTGTATAAGTAAGTTTTTTTAACATTAATATTCTTATTTTAACAATTTTCTTTTAGCAGAAATTTTGGATATAATTAACTATTTAGCCAAGTTCAACAATATTTTTATTTAACTTTTATTGTAAAAACAAATTTTATTTTGTTAGACGTTCATAAGGGTATAAATAGGCTGTCTGCAAATTATAATAGTCTGCATAGATTAATAATATATAAAAATTTACAAAAGAATTAGAGTGAGTGTGAATGAATGCGAACGTGTGTACACAAGTGTAAGAGGTGTGAGGGAATGTGAACGAGTGTGAGTGTTTTGCATCACATACAGGGTGTAACTTTGAAAGGGGGTTTGGGGGGGGGGGGCTGTGCCCTTTACAAACACATATCATAAGTTTGTTTTCTTAAATTCTGTCATAAAAACTGATTTTTTTTTGTTGTTGCCTTTTTTCGCAATTTTCATAGTACACCACTGGGCAGACCAGCGCTTAGCATATCTAGTTGCAGCGTCACCAGCATTGTTGTCATATTTAATTATTGAAGTGGAAGTTGGAAAAAAAGTTCTATTAGAAAGCAAAATTCCCACGCCACTTGTGAGGTACTGCTTTTTGACACATTTGTTTGTAGTGGGTTATTATAATATTCCTCTTCTGTGATATTGGTATTATTGTCGACGTCGTTTATGGGCAGGTCTGTATTAAAGAAATTATCATACCATTCATTAATTAAATTCAAATAGGTATTATCGAAATTATCGTTTGTGGTAAATTTATAGGTTTCCTCAAAATAGTCCTTAAATGCACTAGATTTTTCTTGGTCAGTGTAATATATGTTGTTGTTGTATACCATTTCGGGGGTACTAGATATGTTCGACTTGTATTTAGACAATTTTTTAATTTCACTCCAATATGTTCTTCCTCTAGCCTCATTTATATTTTTGCATGCGTTTAATCATTTGTCCTGTTTATACTGTTGGATTAATGTATGTATATCTTTAAATAAGTTCATTATATTTTGTTTTTATTTCATGGTCTTCATTTCGTTTAATTTGTGATATAATATTCTTTTTTGTTTTATTAGGTTTAAGATGAATGGTGGTAGTTTATAGTTAAAAAAATGTTTCCTTTGTGTTGGTGAATTTTCTAGGATTAATTTGGTTAGTTCTTCGTTGAACTGAGTGATGTATAAAGGCGTAATAGCCTCATGTCTGTTTTCTATAAGTTCAAGCATTTTTTCATTGACAACATCAATATTACATTTACTTGTTTCGTATCGTCTCAATTGAATGCGGGGTGGGATTATTCTGAAGATTGAGTTTAAATTGGATGGCTAAGTGGTCACTGCCAAGGTCGAGATTAGTTCTACATTGGTTATATTGTTTCTGATATTTTCCGTGCACATAAATACATCTGGTGTCGAGCTGGGATTATTTGGCATAATAAAAGTAGGAGGTGTGTGGATCTGCATAAAGTTTGAATTGTTTAAAAATGCCAAGCTGATTTCCAATAATAATGGAATATTCATAAAGAGAGGCCTTGGTGAAAATGGTTTCTTCTATTGTTGAGTTGTTGTCGATATAAACTAAGAATATGTGAAGCTTAGAGTTGTGGTATGGAAAGCGTAAAGTGTAAGCAATTATTTTTCAGGTTGTTAATTCTTGGAGGGTTTTCTTTTCCCATTTGAAGATTCTTTTTGGACTGTGTTAAGCACCCCCCTCTAATATTGACATTAGCTATGTTTCCTTTCAACTGTATTATATTCCAATCCCTATAGGCTCTTATATATTCCTTGTTTTTTGTTTCGACACACATAAGACAGTCTATATTGGTATTTTGGAGATAATGGTTGATTAGATGGTTTTTCGGAGAATAACTATTTATGTTGGCATATAACATTTTAATATTAGTCCCCATTGCTATGAATTACTAAGCCTTCAGTTAGTTCTGTTGGTGACGTGGTATTCGGTTTGTCTAGGTCAAACATTAATATGAACATGTGGTTTCCGCGTATAGATTAATAAATCGTTTTTTTAATTGAACTATCAATTCTTGTCTGTTGGTGTATTTGGGTTTATTGAACTTATTGGTATACGTTTCGATAATATGATCATGAAGTGTAATAGGTGTGTGTATCTTGTTGTTTTTTGTTATTTTTTATCGATTTCACAAGATTTTTTGTTCAAAGATTTTATTCGTGTATTTGGAATACCCTCAATAGGTTTTACAGGTCGTTTTGGACATTTTACCGACCTTGCTTGGTGCTCCTCTGAATTACATGCCGTACATTTTTCAGGCAAAGGTGATGTGCAATTATTGGTACTATGTTTTCCTTTACATTTTCTACATGTTAATGGTAAATTGCAAAGTTCTGTTGTGTGTGTGTAAAGTGAGCATTTTGCACATGGAGAAGGTACAGGTTCTGGCGGTGTACTTGGGTGAACCGGATAATGTCTATTTTTGTAAAATACTCCTTCGTTAAGTAGTTTTTGAAACGATGGAAAGTCTCCGGTTATAATTCTTATCAGTTGGGTTAATTTTCCTGTGGCTCTAGAAGTTATTCGTTTGCAGTATCTTAGTTTTATGCTATTTGCTTCTAAAAATTCTCTCATTTCTAAGTCTTTGATGTCCTGCTCAACTGAAGCAATTACGCAAGCAAACGTGGCATTTATGGTTTTATTGGCTGTTTGTCGATTTGGGTTAGTTTCTTGGAAATCTTGTAATACTTCGCTCTGCTTAAGCGTTGTAAGATAATTTGAAGCCACATTTTTTTCTAAATTAGTTTTAAGTAGGAATCCTTTGCTTGTTTTTAATATGACATCTCGAGATTGGGGGTTCTTTGAATTCCAGAAATCTGCAATTTGTGCCCTGGTGAATTCTCTATTGGTCGTTAGGTAATACATGTTTTTGTACTGTTGGTTAAGGATGTTTTGCATTTGCAGTGAATAATTGTTTGTTGATGTGTTTTTGTTAATGTTTTGTGATGTGTTTTTCGGAATAATTGAAGAACTTGTAGTAGCTTTTTGTGTAGTGTTTATCTGTTGTGTTTTTTTGGTAGGTCCTAAAATGATATTATTAACTTCTTCTTGAGAAAAATCTTTTGTTCTTTTCCTTTTGGCTTTCCTGTTATTTCTTTCTTCGGTCCAGTTTTCATCATCCTCCACTAATTCCATATCACTATTGCCGTCACTTTCTGAAGACATTCTTAAAAACTATTCGCCGAAAAATTTTAAAAACTCAGAACAATTAACAGCTGATGTTCACTCTTCAACTGCTGGTGTTGAACTGTTTTTTATTTTATAAACTAGGTCAATGTCACGGTTATTGAAGCGACATTGACAAAACGCTTAAAAAATAGTATCAAATCCTTTGTATTGAAACTGTTCTTTTAAAACATTTTAAAGGTGTCAGATTATTAATTTGCTTATTTTTAATTATTTACATTTTATAAAACAACAACAATTATTTTACGTACTTTTACCGAGGGGTAAACCACTTAGTAAATATGGTGTACAAGTGATGTAAATATTTGTAAACATTAGAAAATATTAGTAAATATTTGAAAATTTTAGTAAATCGTGAATATTCGGGTAAATAATGGTAAAATTCTTAAATATTTATTCGTTCCGCATACTTTCCTATCCAAATCTGGAAAATCGTTGGTAAAAAAAAACAAATTGCATATTTTTGGCAAATAAATTTTTCGAAAAATACACAAATCAAATCGAATAAAATAGCAATTAAAATGTTAAACATTCCAAACATTTTTCATTACGCAATATGTAAGTACATATAAACAAAATTAATACCTCGATTAATACTAAATAAGTAGTCCTCAAAATACTCAGTTCAATACTATTGCCAGCAATTCATGTTTAAAATAATTTAGTGAAAGAAAGAAACTGAAAAATGGACCGAGAAAATTTAGCTAACCACTATTATATAGTTTGTACTAAAACTATTTTAATAATTGATAGGTAGGTACGTTGAAAACTATTATTCTTTGTTTCTTTCCAAATTTTTTATTTACAGTTTTCCATAAGGCAGGTAAAGAGTGTCGAATGTTGTTCAGTATTAAAAATCCGAGTAAAAATCATTACTGTTTAGACGATTTCTCTTATTTTAAACAAAAACTTTGTAATTTATTTTCTACATCCGAGTTTACATCAGTTATTATTCCACGGCAAATTTGTTTTTTATTTCAGGGTTCCGATTAAAGTAAGGTTAAAAATCACTCAACAAAAAAGTACCTACAGCACGAATTTCACATTTACTAAATATTTTCTACATTTACTTACTAAATATTTACCAATCCAATATTTAGGAATAATTACCACTATTTAGGTAGGTACATAATTCCATTTCAATACGGCAAGCGGACTATTGCGATGCGATCTTACTACTATTACAACATAGTGAATCGAAATTACATTTTGGAATAGACGTCAATCCGAGTATACCTAAATTACGGTAATAAATGTACCTAGATTGCACTCATAGCCATAAACTTCATAAGAAAAGATCACGTTTTATAGAATAGTATTTCGTAGAAGAAAAAAATACCAAATAGTTGTTAAATTTAAGATAAACAAAAAATATATCACTTCAAATATTAATGATAAGATTGATAAGTACTGAGATGTACACATGACATCTTTCTTTTAATGAAGAAAATTGTGAATTATCGAAGTAAAAAAATAATTTCATATTAGATTATTAATCTTTTTCGACTATGCCAATATGCTTACTAGTCGACCTGCGAAAAGGCTTGCACATGAGCCGTGCCAAGTTGGTGAGGTAAGTACTATGTCGTTTTCTCTGTCCAACGTTCAACCATAGTTAAAACAAAGTGACACAGCCCTCCCACCCTTCAATCCCTTTGTTTCCTTTTTAAAATAAATCAGTTTAGCCTGATGCTTTGGGGAGAGGGGAGAGTATGTCTCTGTAACCTGTTACATTTGCAATTACATGTACGAGGATCTCGACGGGAATAGTACTAGAAATGGAAGACTGCGAGGGAAATTTTAAAAATCAATCGGCAGAGTTTTTTGGGAGAATCAGTAATGAGTTGAAAATTGAAATCCCTTTGTTCATTAAAAATATATTAATGGTTAATGGGTTAGACAATTCAGTATCTTTTCAAAATTTAAGTCCGGATGATGCAGAGTTGGAAAATTTTGTAAGGAATGACTTAGCTGAACTTGTTGACGAGACTGAATTTGAAAATTATTTTGTATATTGTACAAAAGAAATCCTAAGAAGGTTAAAGTCTTACTTGAACATAAAAAAATTTTGCTTGCAATTAGTGAACATGTCGGTAATACTCAACATAATGCAAGTGAAAACTATATTCGACAACAAACAACTGGGATCGGGAAGACAGCCGTTAATTCGAAAACAAAAAATGCAGGTTCACCAAATCGGGTTCTAAATTTATCAGAACATATAATAAAGTGGTGTCTAATTAATCATATAGAATCATTGCCACGAGAAGAAAAACGAAAAATTATGGAATTTATGAAGAATTACGACTATCAATGTTTTTTAGATGGAGTTTCGGATAGTGTTTTAGCCTGCTATGTAACATGTTACTTATGTCAACATAAATATAAGGTAAGGAAATTGTATTGATATTGTAATATGTAATAATTATGAAGCGATTGTCTCGGTTACTGTTGTTATTATCCTTATTCCGTTACTATATTTTTCGAGGAGCCATGTCAACACAGCCATCACTAATTAATTATTATTAGGTATACCTATGTAAATTTCGAGTTAATAATAATAATAATAATAATGATTTATTCCAAACAGCTACAATAGATTTGCTACATACACACAAACAAAAGTAGGTTGAAAAAATGTCATATTTACTAACCACATACATAAACAGATTTTCCTAAAAGCGACCGTACATATACAATAGTTTAAAACAGTATAAACACTCTACATCTAATACTCGCACAACATAATACTAATTACATTATCTTACACTAACACTTGCTTTTCCAAAATCAATATACTCATTAACTGTATGCAGTTCCATTTTACTAGATAATTAAAAGTTCTCTTTTAAAATTCTTTATGTTTCTAATGTTTTTTATTCTACTTGGCAGCATATTAAAAAATTTTATGCTTGCATAGAATGGACCTTTTTCATACATACTTAATCTATGAACCGGAAAATTGTAATTAGCAGTAAATCTTGTGACATTCATGTTGTATTTGCTGCCCAACATATTTGTATTTATATTTAAAATTAAACATTAAACACTCATAAATATATATTCCAGCCAAAGTTAACAACTTATTATCTTTAAATTTACCTCTGCATGTATCTCTTATTGACATATTATTGATAATACGTATAGCTTGTTTCTGTATAACAAAAATTTTATTTATATCAACAGCTCCTCCCCAGAATATAATACCAAATTTTAGCCTTGAAATGAAGGAAGCATAATATACCGTCCTCATAGTTGTTTTTCTGCATATTTCTTAATAACCCTCATACTGTAACACACGGCATTCAGCTTTTTGATAATTCTGAAATATGTTGAGCCCAGTTTAAGTTCACATCTGTAAATATACCTAAAAATTTTGTAACTGAACTCAAATTTTTCCTTTAGTTTATTATAATCTGATTATCATTGTAATTTACATTATTTGATGCACTTGTTCTAAATATCAAATAATAAGTTTTCTCCTTATTTAGAACTAATTTATTTTGTACTAACCAGCTTTCTACTAATTTCATTACAGCTCCGCCGATAACTAAATCATTGATATTGCTTGCTTTAATCAACAAAGACGTGTCATCTGCATAATTTGTGATAGTATGCCTGCTGTGTGTTAACAGCTCGCACAAGTCATTAATATAAATATTAAACAGAACTGGACCTATTATGCTTCCCTGGGGAATACCTAAAAACGTAGTTTTAATTTCAGATTTTATTTCCTTATGATTTGATCTAATTTTAACTAGTTGTTCTCGTCTTTCCAAATATGATATTACCCATTTTAAAGTAGTATTTCTTATTCCATATCTATACAGTTTCTGGCAAAGAATATCATGGTCTATTGTATCATAGGCTTTAGACAAGTCTAAAAAAATTCCCATAGGTATTTCCTTTTGTTCTATTGTATTTAATATCCCATTAATAAATTCAAATACAGCGGTAAATTTAAATTAAGTTCATATATATTTTGACCTTGAATTTGATATAATTATTTCTCAATATAAGTATCGGTATAGATTCCTTACATCAAAATAATGCAATTTAGCACAATATGCGACTGAAATATGCCTATCCAATGTTGCGTCGTTTCTGTGACATAAGGTGATAAAAGTTGAAAAAAGGTTTTCTTTTTTAATTGTATTTTGGAAAAACCAATTGCTTAGAAATTTGGCATGAAGTATTTTTCCATGGGTCTCTAAATTCTAATTATTAATCTGTATCTATAATAAATCACGAGGGCAATCAGTAAATATTCATAAATATTTGTAATTATTTGTAAATATTAGTAATTGCTAGTAAATATTTGTACATATTCATTAATATTAGTAAATATTCATAAATATTAGTAAATACTAGTAAATATTTGTAAATATTTATAAATAATGGTAAATATTTGTAAATGTGAAATGTGCTATACACATTTTTGTCAAGTGGTTTACCCCTCGACTTTTACAGTACATTTTTATAACACTCGAAAATTGTTTTAGGATCCATACCTCATCAGGATTGACAGAAAAATACAATGACTGATGAGTCGCAATGTGATAAAAAAGCATATTTACAAGATTATTCATTGCAGTTTTTTCTATCTCCGTTACTTACGTGATCTAGACGTCGGAATTTGTCGTATCATACATGCAAAAATATGTTAAACATAGGTATTTACATTGAATTGGTGTTATGTCATTTCTAGTGACTCGCATCGCCGGAATCTCATCGCGTATGTAATAATACATCATCACAATAAATTGGAAGCTGTAGTTTTGCATATCCAGACTATTGTCTTCTGCATTCACATTACCTCACTAAAAAGCCTCACTTTCACATTTCACGGTTCCACAATAATGTCATTCTTTTTACAGTACAGTTAACTTGCACTCGTGAACGTAATGTAAATAACACGTAGTGCACACCATCAAAGCTACGTATGTACTGAATTCATTCTATCTAAAATATCAGCTTCAGTCGTGCTGCGCTGCGTGGAATACAACCCTGAAATGACGGGACAAGTTCTGAAGTCTAGACTGGTAACAACTAACTGGCAACCTCGTAGACATGGTTCTGCAGTGCAACTCGGACGCTGTACAGGGGCGGTGTGTATAGCAATTTGGGTGCAGTTTAAAAAATTAATTATAACTCGACTATTTATTTGATTTAAAAAAAACTTATTTCAGATTAGCAATGTAGGGAACACGGACTACTACCCCTCAAAAGGGGACCCCCACTTAAAGTTACACCCTGTATATATGTGTGTTGATCTAGAAAGTACAATAATAGATCTTTCTGCCTATTTCAATAAAACCAATGATTTTTTAACGTTGTAAGCATAATGTAGTGATCTTGTATGAAATTTTATTTCTTTTTTTTCCTGCAAATATTGCTTGTTAAAAGTTTGTGTGGATGTGGCGTAGCGTGAAAGGGAGGGTGAGGGTGAAAGTGAATGTTGTTGTGTGGTATTGATCTAGAAAGGTACAATAGATCTTCCAAATCCAATCTACCCATTTCATTAAAACTTGTTGAACTTCAGAAGCATAATATAGTGAATTTGAGTTTTGTAAGTTTTTGAATGATGCCAGGTCTGTCGTTTTTTGTCAGTAAATTAAGTTAGATTAATTTTTAATTTAGATACTGTACTGTATTGTAAAGGTATTTCTGCTAATATAAATAAATTTTCCTACAATTTCTATTAATGAAGTCTTAATGTATGCTCTCTGATAGCAAACATCTAGGGATGCTAATCAATTGCATATACAAAGTTCTATTTAACAATTATCTAAAATAAAACATTTATCTAGCTAAATTTACTAACCTGGTTTAACAAAAACTATAAATACTTAAGTTCACTTTTGAAACTGTGGGAACTCGAAAATTCAACCACAATAAATGAGGTCTGATCTATTTATGCATTTTTAGGATTGCTTCTTCAGGTGGCCTTCTTTAATTTGAGTCAATTATCTAACTATAAAAACTATTAATACCTATAAAATAAAATTATTTTAAATTAAATATCGACAATGTCAAAAATGATCAGTTTTTTATTTTAGATAATTATTAAATATATCTACGGAACTGTTCATTAGAATACCTAGATATTTGGTATCAGAGATCATACATGACTTCATTGATAGCAATTGTAGGAGAATTCATTTATATTAGCTTCAAATACCTTTACAATATAGTAAAAAAATTACAAAACTAATAAAGAATAATTTACGCTGATCGGGGCTTTAGTTTGCAGAGTAGTTTTACGCAATATTGTTACCTAAAAATATATAAAAAGAATTAAATCTTGTCTATGAAATTGGTTCTTAACATACCTAGATATTTGGTATCAAAGAACATACATAAGACTTCATTGATAGGAATTGTAGGAAAATTTATTTATATTAGCAGAAATACCTTTACAATACAGTAAAAAATTATGTAGTGACCTTATATGAAGTTTTAATGTCAATTAAAAGATCATTTGCACAAGTCATAGACATGTCCCTGCAAATATTGCTTATTTGTTGATACTAGTTTAAAAAAATACATTTCTCTAAAACTGTAAATAATCATGTATCGTGTAATCACTAAAGAAAAAAATATACATATGCATTTTTTAATTTAGAACTGCAGTCAAGAAACAATAATTATTGTACTTTGAAGTTCAGTGAGACAACTATATCATCTGGCAAGGAGTTCCATTGATGATAAGTTCTGTTACAAATTAAAATCAATGAGAAAAGGAAAATTATAATAAGAGAACTATCAGGCAATGGATCTTAGGCGGAATATCCTATATATGTACTGAACAGACCACTTAACATTTCCTCTGGTGTTTCTTTAAAAACTAATACACTTTTAAATTGACACTATCCATATGGGAAGATAATAAATGGACATAAACACATTTTTTTGCCATATTACAGAGATGGTGTTGTGCTGATTTTTTCGATCTTGAATTTAAATTTTGAAAGATTTTTTTCCCCAAGAATCATAGTCTACAAGTTATTTAATGCTAGTTTCTAATAGATCTTGCACAATTGAATAAATTCTATTAAAGGGCAATGACCGAACCGCAGTGCTTATTCCGATTTAACCAGAAATAAATTAAATTGTGATGGTTGTTTTGAGGGTTTCATGGCTGGTGTTGTTTTTTGATCTGTAATGGTGACCTAGGTGACTAGTCGCTGGCAGTAATAGAATAAAAGTTCATTTTCCTATCCTCAGCTGGGATTCTTGGCCTACTCTTGTTGTTTTCGGGCTAGGCTCTCTGAGAGCAGACCAACTATCTGTACCCTTGGGAACAATAAGAACCCAACTCAGTATATGGATGAGCCCAGGGTTACTGGGTTCACCCTCACAGCCTAGCCCCAGAACAACAAAGGCATGTCAAAGAATCCCAGGTAAGGCTAGAAATGTACGCTTTAATTCTGTTACAACTCAAAAAAAAAAAAAACTGCAGATGAAATAGGTTATGCGATTTTAAATAAGACACTTTACAAATTGTTGCCTTTCTTAAAATAGTTCAGTGCTTCAAATGTAATCTCATATACAAATTTTTAAATGATGATTTTAAAAATTGTTAGAGGAAATATCTTAAAAATTTGGTAACTCAGTTTATAAAAATTAGGCGACTTGCATGTTATATTTTCTCGATAAAATTGTGGCTCATTATTAGGTAGGAATTTGAATATCTCTACACATTATCTAATTATAATGGAAACAATTGACTTCTAATTTATTGCATTTTAGGATAACATTAAACATATTGTATACAGTGTTAACTTGATTAATTCAAATATTTTAAAAGAGGATAGAGAAAAAATAAGAATTAATGGAATAACGCTTCAATAAATTTCCAGTTATTTATAAACCGAAAGAAATTTTTTTTGAAACTATTAAACCTCCTCTTTATCCTCGTCGATGCGGCCAGTTCGTCGTGAGGCTATTTATTTCGCATATTTTATGTTTAGAGCATAGGGGTGAGATGAGTATAGAAATATAAGCAACGTGACAACATCCTCCTGACAGGCTCGTGTGATTGACTCCTGACATTTTGCTGGATAATGACAGATTTTTTCAACTAATCATTGGATATTGTCAAATTTACCACCAAATTTTTCATAAACCGGAAACACATTTTGGCAAATGTCAAATTGGTTTTGTTTTAGTTTTAATATGATGGAAATTGTGCGAGTGTTTTGGGATAAGTTTTAAATCGTTTGTAATTTATTGTTTATATGTTATCAAAGGTAAGTTATTGTTTTTAAATGAAATTCAACTTTCTTAGAAATAAATTGCGCTATTTATTTATATAACTACTTAGTTTTATATTTGAAGTAATCAACATATATTTATGTAATTATGTATAAAATACCATTGCAAATAAGTCAACAATTTTACATTTCATAATTTAAAAAATTTAATATTTCAAATCAATCGAATCAAATAATTTAATATTTGAGTGTTTAGGAAAGTAACGAAAGTACTTGTTACGAAGTAAAGATTGTTTTTTATATATAATAATAATAATATTTCTACCCCTCATTCTAATCACGAGGATTAGCCCAGAAGTCGAAGACTTGTGCGGGAGAGGGGGCGGCATATTATTATTAAGCAGGCCGCATTTGTGCTCAGGAACGACTTATGTTGGTGGACCCTAACCACCATTCAGTGCAGGAATGAGGGAAACCTGGAAAACCTCATTAATTAGGGGGGTAGTCAAATGTCAACCGATATCAATTTCTCACATTGACCCAAGCCAGCATTCTTCCACCCTACCATACCCGCAGAGAGGGTGCCAATCTCTCCACGAATATAGCTTATATACGGTCTACCGGCTGCAGGGGTCGAACCACACAGCGATCTAGTCACCTCGATTCAAGTACTGACGCCTTAAACCGCGCGACCACTGACCGATGATAATACCCTATTTTACATAACTCAGTAATATTTCTGATATCAATAACTAAAACAATGTAAGGTAAAAAAAACAAGTAAATATAAATTTATTTAGTTTACTTTTAATTATTAGAATATCTGTCTTTCTCTGGCATTCGTATAACTGGGAATTAGTGAACTCGTATTTCTTAAAAAAAAAAAAAAATATTTTTAAATTATCTTGGTTACTTGCCGAAGAAATATTATTTTTATATACAAAACACCCTGTATAATGAAAATTAATTGATCCTGCTAGCTTTCATCAAGGCCATCCTTTGAAACCCTTTTTTAGTTCTACTGACGTTTGGTAGATGTGATGTGGCTTGAATTTTCCTCTTTTTCTTAGGGCCCGGTCTTCTTCTAGTTGTATGTTTTGTGGTTTAGAGAGTTCGGCACCCACCAACACTAAACGGTAAAATTCTTTGTCATAATTAAAATCGTGTGTTTAAATTGTGATTTTATGTTCCCAGTTTTTAGTGCCGTTATTTTCAATTTTAAATATTTTATAGTTCTTAAATAAAGAAATTTGTGTTGGGTACAGATATTTTCCTGCAATAAGGCAATCCAACGTGCTGTCACCTTGCTGTCAAACCACTTTCAAAATGGCGGCTGTAGGACAAACAACTTGAAACTTGACATATGATAATAAACAGAAATTTGTGCTTTTGTTTAGAACTGTCAACTGGTGTGTTTGCTCGTTGTATTTTATATCTATTTCGTAATACCAAGGATAATTTAGACTATTATAATGGTTTTGTTTTGTTGTGTTACACAAATCAGCACTGTTTGACCTATAGCCATTTAAATTATTTTAGGTTAGGGCGTTGGACTGCCTTATTAGGCATTCCAAACCACGTGACCCAAGATGGCGGATGTGGGCAAAAAAACTGTGTTTGTGTGAACATTTGATAGATATTTTATTATTATTAGAGACTTAAAGATGCAGAGTGAAAATTACAAAAGTTTATAATTGGAAAATCCTGATGTTGGAGAAAGGTAAGCGTGTAAACGTCCATTTGGTTATCATAAGTAAGTTGTTTACATTCGTAATAAAAAATATTTTTGTAGATATCGAAGCAAGCTGAAGTTAATAAAATGATGTAGACCCCTTCATGTTAAATATAGATGATCTGGATAATTCTATCCACGGAGTTCCACCTGTAACAAATATGGATATTGTTTCATATTTAGTTTTAACCCATAGTTTTTACACCAAGGAACAAATGAAGAGCTACAAAAGTTTGCAGTCTTATAAGTACTTTGAGTCTGGTTTTGTTACAAACGTGGGGACAACAATAGTCATTGATTTTTACATTGTAGTTGGAAAGGTATGTTTCTTGTGAAATTAAATTGGTAGGATTATAGAGTAATGTTGTTTACTAAGCTCTTTGAAATGAAATGTACTTAAAAACATTTTTTAAATTTGGTATGCAACTATTTAATTATGTAAGTTATTTACTTTAGTTAGTTACTATTGATTAATTGATTTCAGGTGAAACATTCTCTGAGAGACAAAGCAAAACCATTGGATGTTTAGTGTATCGCAGCCAAAGATGGAGGCATATACACTGCACATTGTACATGTATGGCTGGAAGTAGCAAAGTTTGCAGTCACGTAGGTGGTGTTTTATTTGCTGTCGAACATGCAAATAAAAGGAGAGAGGAAGCATCTTGCACTGACGTACTAAGTGCTTGGGTGATGCATATGGAGCAAGAAAACCACAATTCTCCTGTCATTAACAAAGTCGCTTTTATTATCAGCAAATATTGGCCGCAATTTGGTGCTTCTCCTGATCGGCTAGTATTCTGTGAGTGCTGTAGTGGCGGGTCTCTGGAAGTGAAGTGTCCATATTTGTTAAATACTTAGTCCATCACAGACATATGTCAATATTTAACATTAAAAAGTTACTATTATCAAGTGCAAACGCAGATATTTGTGACAGGATTAAACTACTGCGATTTTGTAATATGGTCTCCTAAATTATTTTATAAAGAAAGAATTCTGCCAGACTATGAATTTTGGGAGAAACAATGTGAAATTGAGCAAAAATTTCATTCCGTGGTTATAATGCCTGAACTTTTGGGAAAATATTTTACGAGAAAAGAAGGTGTTGCAGAAATAAAGCACTGGCGTGTTTGCAACGGTATAGATAATGGAAAACCTATGAGTAAATGTGACGGAGATGATTGTAAAACAGGTTGGTTCCATTTTGAGTGTGTGGGATTGTCAGACATACCAAATAGAGTTTGGTATTGCCAAAATTGTAATGAACCCATGTAAAATAGGTATTATGAATAATGTATATATTGTATAATTAATAAAAATATATATCTGTATATATGTTTTATTAACAAATCAATGACACAGTACAATAAGGTTTGTGAGGTAATATAAAATACAAAATACCCAGATATTTCTCGTTCTCACTAGAGAGGAACAATAGGAGGAGAAATGTTAATAAAAACACAGCAGACTGTCACGATTTTGTCTAATAAATTTAAATTTTCAAGCTCATTTATTTTTTTTTATCATACTTATGGGTATTGTGTCTTTAAAAATATTAAATTTATTTTTTAACATTTCTATTATCCTTTTGACGTGTATTCTTATATGGGCTATTCGCCTGGTTGCTTCAATATCTAAAGGATGCAACTGGTTTTTGCCCTTTGTAAACACAGGAATAACTAATTTGGCTTGTAAAACCCCTAATGTTTCTTTCATTAAAAAACGTCTGTCAGTCAAAACAATATCCCCAGGCATAATATAATTTAAGAAATCACATTATCCCTGTTGGAACAGCTTCCACAATCAACTACCAGGCACGTAACGGGCATTTTTATTTAAAAACAGCAAAATATCCGTAAAAAATCAATATAAATTGAGTTATAAAATATAGCATCAATCACATAAATATTAAATTGCTTGCCCATAAACAAACTGTTTGCCCACAGCCGCCATATTGAATAAATTTTGACAGGTCGTTGGACCTAATATAGTTTGCCGGTTTGTTTTTTTAGGTTATGGAACAAGACTGCCATAGGTGCATTTAAAGTTTTCTTTATCTATTAGTATTCTTTCGTTCTATTTTCTTATTTATAATTCTTATACAGGGTTAACTATGACTAAGTACAAAACATTTAACCACGTGCTCAGGGAGGCCTAAAAGACAATAAAAAATTATTCCAGAATTTTAGCTCGATATTTAAAAAATGGGGCAAAACCCTTTTTTCCTACGGAAAGTCGGCGCCTATGATAAGAATCGACTGAGATGGCTTAGACCCATAGATAAAACTTACAGCTGTCAACAATATCTACTACCATCGTCGTTTTTTTGCAGCATTTCTAAATGTAGAAACGAAAATTAACATTCTAATAGTAATAATACCTGATAGATAGGTAACAGTTAATCCACTTAGCTCCAGTATTTTGCATTCGTTTTCCATTATTTTGTTATAATATAAACTGGTAGAACTACATGAATATGTAATGAATAATGAGCGAATGCTCATTACAGCCACTCACTACCAATAAAAGACACTTCCCGTAGGTACAATTAGATAGATTAGATTCCTATTTATTATAACAAAATCGAACGAAACGAATAATAGACGTTTTAAACCGCGAGTCTTGTCCCATAACCTAGAAAACCAAACCGTGAACTATATTGTAGGAAATTATCTGCACCCAACACAAATATCTTTATTTAATAACTATAAAAGCGTTTAAAAATTAAAATAAGGCACTAAAAACTGCAGAAGAACACAAAATTACAACGTAAACACAAGAATTCAATTATGACATGACAAGACACTACTGACATTGACTAATGAGCGACTGTTGCATGCTTGTAGAGTATGCAACCAACAAGCATTGGCGGCGTTAAATAAGGATTTAAAATAATATCGAAAAAAATTTTTTTTGGCTTTATAAATAAGTTAGGAATTTTTTTGAAGGTTGATTCCGTTAATTCTTATTTTTCCCTATCCCCTCTTAAAATATTTGTACTAAGTCATAGTTAACCCTGTATAGAATAAATAAGTATTTTATTTAAGTATACTCCAAATCAGTCTAAATTCAAAACCCGACAAGTCACATATTTTTCAAGTTCGACTTTTATACGACATTTTATTCGTCAGTCAGAGGTCTACATCCTATATTCCTTTAGTGCAAATTCCGACATATAACACGGTGAATTTCGTCTTGAAAATTAGGCTTACATGCAAAAACCGACATGTCCACAAAGGTTTTGTTTTCAATGTCCGACATGTCCAGGCCAGCCAATGGGAGGCCAAGACCAAACCACCTCTCAGTGCCGTACTCAGCCTTGAATTCACGGCAAACAGCAACGTAAACATACAGATTACTGCTAAAGCGTGGCTAAAGCTATCTGCGATCTGCTAAAAATTAAAAAGAGCGCCAAGAACTTGAGACCACAGAACCGAGAGTAGAAGTTGGCGAAAATTCCCAAGTTTTTTGTTTAGAAGAAAGTTTAAATTTTGATATTTAATTATGTTTATGTTTTCTTTGTAATAAACGTCGTTAATAAACGATTAGGTACCTACCTATTCAGTGGTTTTTTCATCTTTAAAACCATAATTTTATGTCAAAACTTGACATGTCCACAATGGTAACAAGCAAATCCCAACATGTCCAAAATTTAAACTAAAATATCAACCAAATGGGAGACCATAGATTTTTTTTTTTTATATTTTTGGTTTCTAACATATCAAAAGAGAATAGTACAATGTCTCGTTTATTAATAACAAAAAAAATTGAAGCTAGAGCGTTTTTTTGTGATTTTCCTAAAATTTGTTTTAATGGACTTGTCGGGTTTTGAATTTAGGCGACTGAAATGTGGTTAGTGGGTAATCCTGACGCTTGTAATGAGTGAAAATGTAGTTCTGACAATTTGGAATGAAAGAAAAGAAAACTAATGCAAAATACTGCAGGTAACAAGATTAACTGTTACCTATCGGATGTTAATAAAAATGTTAATTTTCGTCGTTTCTATAATGTCATATTTAGAAACGAAAAACGACCTCATGGTAGTTGACAGATCTAAACCATCTCGGATGATGATTATCATAGGCACTGATTTTCCAAAGGAAAAGAAGGTTTTGCCCCATTTTTTAAATATTGAGCTAGAATTCTGAAAAACTTTTTTATTAACTTTTAGACGTCCCTGAGCACGTGGTTAGAATGTTTGTACTTAATGGTAGTTAACTATATGAATTTAGCTGCTTTTTATATGCTTTAATTTAATTGGACGATGTCATGATTTGGTTTATATTTGCATGGAATAAATATCTTGACATTTTGTACTTTTAATAGTGCATTGAATAATTACTTAAAACTTCATTATTTTTCAAAAAACGCTAATTTGTAGATTGTTGTTTTATATAAAATCTCATTACTCATAATCATAGTTATCAGTTTTAAGCTAAAATTAACTCTACTGTCCTCCCGCTGTGACTAGTACCAATTCAAAAGACTTATTTCTAAGAAAATGCTATTGGGAATGTTAAGTGACACATCACTCTATATATAGATTCTATTGGTAGTACTTTTGCAAAAAAAAAATGTTAAGTTAGTTTCTGCGAGTAAATGTATCTAATTAACCTATAATGACAAATATATAATTTTGACTAAAATACTTTTTCTTTTTAGAAGGTTTTATATGTGATAAAAAATTCCTTTTCCTTTACAACAAAGAACGTCTTAACAAATCATCAATACTTGTGAAAATTACTTGTAAAATGTTTAGTATGCACTGTGGTTATTTATGCCTATGAAATTGCACTCTTTATAAAAATGCTGATTATTCCTTAGAACAGCATCAGTAAACAGGTGAGACATTTACCAACTGTAGCCACTATATTACATGAGTTTTCTTCTATTTATTTATGATATCATATCATGTTTTTCACAGTATTGATGAAATCCGAATAATATAAATAAAATTGAGGAGTTAATCACAGATATGATTGATTTTATTTTGTTTGACAAAAAAATTGTCCAATAAAAGGACAAAAAAAAATGGACAAATAAATTTACATATATCAAATGTTCACTATATAAAGGAACATGGATGGATCTTTAGGGTATGTATATTTAATTTTAAGGGTTGCAATTTAAGAATTTTCAAGGAATTATGTTCATCACAACAATCAAAATACAAAAAGAAGAAGAAAATAGAAAGAGCACATTTCATATTTGTGTAGAGGATGTCTGTTACTTTTCCCTGCAACAAAATATTTTGACTTTTGATGAAGGTATATAATACAATTTATTTCAGGTTTATATATTTCCTAATATCTTAAAAAACTATTTAAGAAGGTTCATTTTATTTTCAGGAAAGCTTTGGATCACAAGAACGAAAGCTATGATTCTGTGTTGGAGAAGAGTGTTGGCTTCAATAATCCCAATAACATCCAATTCCTCTCGGATCTAATGGACATCAACAAACATATTAGTTTTATGACTGGTTTACAGTAAGTATAATTATTAATATTTCAAAATATGAGATGTGTTGCAATGAACGAGGAATTCTTTGGACTCTTAACAAAATTTTTCTATTAGAAACGGATTGTAAGACTGATGTTCAATATCGAGGTTATAAACTCATGTTCAGGAAAATTTGAAGCAAATTCTTTGCTAACTTTAACACCATTTACAAGGCTTCCCAGAAGTAACAGATACATTCTATAAAATCATTGATAAAAATATTTTTAAAAAATGCTTGGACATGTTTTTAGTTTTGAACTTATCATTTAGAGATGTAGCAAATTTTTCAAAGTTGAGTTATAAATAATGAAGATATTTATCAACAGAAAGTGCCACCTGTTTGGACGTCGACTATAGTACTGACTGAATTGTGTATACAAATCAACACTTGAGATAGCTTATCGAATGTAGTACCACTAAAAACATTGTAATATCACTCTAAACTCGTGATTTCATTAGGAAAAATAAAAATTGTGTCAAAACCATACTCTTGTGATATACAGGGTGGTCCACATGGACGCGGAATTCGCGCGAGTTATTTAATGGCGGAAAAACTAGCAAATTTTGGCAACTAACGTTTTCCATTATTTTCATTAGTAAAGTGCCATAGTAGATTATCAGAAACTCAAATCAAACTTTCTAAGCCCACATAATGAAAATAGCAATAATATTACTGTTTTGTGAAATTTGTTAAAAGTTGAGACTTTCCCGCTATTAATAATTTAAATCAAAAAATGCGAAACTCGCAAATCACAAATTTCCCTGAGAGCAAGACTTTAGAGGTTTGAGTGTAATAATTGTAACAGGTTATAGTATACATTAAAATAATAAAAAAGTCATATATAACATGGGTTCTAATCCCAACCGTTTTCGAGAAAAAAATGATCAAAATGTCTGCTTTGATGAATCATTCCGTAATTTTCTGCATAGAACACATAGAAATCATAAAATATATAGAACGCCAAAAGAGGTATCGAAAATAGTCAACCTATGGAGAAAACGCGAGTCTGGTAATATTGCAGTAACTTAGCTTTCATGAGTTGGTTACACTACCGAGGCAGCTTCACACTAATAGGCGGGAATTTTAAAATATGACAATTTTACGTCCAATTTGTGATTTCTATGGTCCTTCCGTTTTGAATTCAATTGTATGCTAGACTTAAAATGCAGTGCAACCAACTGCTTCCATTAAGTTTTCCCTAGATGGCTGATTTCTAAGCCCCTCCATAGTCTGACTATTTTTGAGTGCCTAATGTAAAGGCTTCTGGCGTTCTATATATTTTATGATTTCTATGATAGAACATCATAAAACACAATGTTTACTACCTCGCTATTATATTGCACATCAACTTCGTCGAATTTTATTGATTATAAAAAAAATTATTTTAATTAAGAGTAAATAACATTTGTAGTAAACATTGTATTTTATGATAACTCTATCCAGAAAATTATTTTGATATTTTTTTTTCTTGAAGACGGTTGGGATTAGAAACCATGTTATATAGGACTTTGTAGGATAGTAACAATGTTATGTGTAGGTTAGATTGCCAAGACTGATGAAAAAAAATTAGTCATAAGTTAGCCAGACATGTATGTTAGTTTGGTAAATGTTAAATGCAAGAAATAAAGTTACTTATTAATGAATCTATATATCATCAAACAAATAGCTAACTAGACTTTTTTTTGTACATTTTCATGTATACCGTGCCCTGCTAAAATTATGGCACTCAAACCTCTAACACGTATAGGAAAATCTGTTTGATGGTGATTAATAAAATAATTACACACAAACACCGTTATATATTAAAATAATGAGGTTATTTGCTTAATAGGGGGGTATTTTTTGTAACTGTAGTTACTATATTAAAAAGTGACATCTGCAGAAAAATAATGGCATACCTACTAAATTCTATTTAATTTGGGAAAAATTAAAACTGAATTCTTCTAAGAACAAAACGACGCAACTTTGGGTAAAAATACTTAAATCATCTTATTTTTATTTTAGAAATCTGTGGTAGTTTCATTGTCACAGAATACTGTGTGCTATAAAAAATTATGAATAAAGAATACAATTTCTATTTCAGATCAAGATTTCCAGAAAATGAGTATGCTAGTGAATTAAGACAAGTTCAAGCAAGTAAATGGGCTTACCGCAATGTTGCTGATGGTATTGATCATTTTAAGGCTGGAAAACATGTGGAAGCATTTCAGTGTTTGAATAAAGCATTAAATATTGATCCCAAAAATGTTGAAGGTCTTGTAGCAAGAGGTGCTTTATATGCTAATAGTGGAAATTTTCAAAAAGCAATTGAGGATTTTGAAAGTGCATTAAAATTAAATCCTAATCATGCTAATGCTCGTAAGTATATGGGAGAAACTCTTGTAGCTCTTGGACGTAGTTATGAAGAAGAAAATAAAATAGAGGAAGCACGTAAAGCTTATCAGAGCTGCTTAAGTATAATACCTTATCATGAAGAAGCTCAGAATTCATTAGAATTTTTAAAAAATAAAACTCAGAACTCAAAAAATTTAATAGAGCCTACTGAATTATTGCTTCCAAATTTAACAGTTTCTTCAAAACCATCGGATGTTAACGACGCTTTAAAACAGTTACTAAAGACTGAAGACGAAGAAAAAAAAGAAAAGAAAAAGAAAAAAAAGTCGAAAAAACGGAAAAATAGAAAACATTCTAGTTCAAGTTCTACTTCAAGTTCTTCTGGAAGTGGTGACAGTTCAAGTAGTTCATCAACTACCAGTTCTGACTCTAGTTCTTCCTCAGCAGATTCTGATTTTAAAAAAAGAAAGAAACATCGATCTAGATCTCATAGACGTGAAAAACGAGAAAATTCATTAAGTCCCTTAAGCAAGCGTATGGCTATGATGGATCAGTCACAGGATACACCAACGACAAACTACAACTTCAACAAACCAGCAGCACCTTCATTTGACTTTAATTTTGAACAACCTGAAAAAGCGAAATCTGTAGAGATGGATTATGAGGCAAAAGTAAGGGCTTTTTTGGCAGAAACTAAAGGAGATTCGGACTATGAAGAAAAGGTAAGAAAATTTTTAGAGGAAAGTGCCAAATGGAAAAAAGGGAAAACTGAAGAGAAAAAAAAAAAGAAAAAGAAGGAGAAAAAAAATAAAAAAGAGAGTAAAAAAAGAAAGAAGAAAGATAAGCTTAAACGCAAAAGTGGTTTTGAACTGAATGAATTGGATGATCACAAAAAATTGCGTGATGCTATAAAAAAGGAATTGAATAAAGAGAAAAAGTCCAAGAGGCACAATATTCCTTCAGATGATGAGGAATACTTCTTACAGAAGTCTGGATACAGCAAAAGGTATGTATTTTTATCCTAATTTAATTATTTATATATATATGAGGGTGTAACTTTGAAGGGGGGGTATAGCCGTGATCTTAACAAACACATATCATAAGTTTGTTTTCTTAAATTCTGTCACAAAAATTGATTTTATTTTTATTGCCTTTTTTCGCAATTTTCATAGTACGCCACTGGGCAGACGAGCGCCGAGCATATCTAGTTACAGCGTCACCAGCATTGTTGCCATATTTAATTATTGAAGTGGAAGATGGGAAAAAAAAGTTCTATTAGAAAGCAAAAGGCTCACGCCACACATGAGGCACTGCTTTTTGACACACACATTTGTTTGTAGTGGGTGTTCGCTTTATTATTCCATATAAATAAAAAATTTATTCTTTTACGGATAACACACCATAAAACAGAAACAAGTCAACTAACAGAAAACTCAATAATAAATAAATACATGCTTTTTACTTACTTAAGAGTCTTCTTCTACGGCATTCAAAATATTTGGTTCAAGATTATTACTTTCCGAGTTTGTTTTTACTCAACATTAGAGTATTGGCGTTCATAACTCCCATAATCACTTAAATGTTGAACTAATCTTACAGACATTTTCTTATGCGGTACGTGTCTATCGCGGTAATCCATCTGATATCGTTTTCTTGCAACCGTCGTCTAATTTTGATAAAAAAACGAAGCTTTATACATATTAGCTCTTTCTTAATTTGTATACATATTTTTTTCATAATACCACATACACTTGGTAATGAAAACTGACCTTTATAAGGTTATTATACACTTGCACAGAATAACACATTCCAGAAAATACCACTTTAAATTATTACGAAATTAAACTTGGCAAAATACAACCCTGCATTAAACAAATTCTAATTCGATTTCAGTAAAAAATCACGCAGATGACTTGCTTTCTCTCTCTCATATCTGTATATTTTTTATATAAAACGACCTAGTCTGGTTTCATGTATTGTGTGCAGTATTTATGCGATATTTTTATTTTATAAACTAGGTCAATGTCACGGTTATTGAAGGGACATTGATAAAACCCTTAAAAATAGTATAAAATCTCTTGTACTGAAACTGTTTTAATTACGTACATTTTATAAAACGGCAACAATTATTTTAAAACATTAAGTTTTACTGGCAATAATTATTAGTAGATAACGTATTAAAATCCACATACCAATACTATTATTTAATAATAATAATTAGTTAATAGATCAGTAAAAAATTGTATTTTTTACGTACTTTTCTACAACACTCAAAAATTGTTTTAGGATCCTTACTTCATCAGAACTGACAGAAAGTATAATGACTGATGAGTTGCAATGTTATAAAAAATCATATTAAGATTATTCATTGCAGTTTTTTCTTTTTTGTATCTCCATTACTTAACATCTAGACGTCGGAACTTGTCGTATCATTGGCAGTTTATTATTAGGAGTAGACTGAGGTGTATACATGCAAAAATATGTTAAACATAGGTATTTACATTGAATTGGTGTTATGTTATTTCTAGTGACTCGCCTCGCCGAAATCTCATCACAATAAATTGGAAGCTGTAGTTTTGCATATCCACACTATTGTCTTCTGCATTCACATTACCTCACTAAAAAAATCCGCACTCACATTTCACGGCCTCACAATTATGTCAAACTATGTCACTATTTTTGTTATAGCTTCTGCATTTGAGGACTTTGCAGCAAGAACGACGCAGCTCCATTTTATGACAGATATAGGGTTATGTGCCAGATAGATAGTAACCGACATTAAACATTCTTTGGTGCAAGATCGACGCAGATCTGATGATTTTATATACTTTAATAGCAAATAATGGATATGCGCCACACATCATTTGATGCAACAGAGATGTAGCTCCAAGGAGCACTCTTGCTCCCAACGCGCAACGAATTTTGTTTTGATATTTATCAGATATTTCTTCTAGGTTACTAGGGTTACTACTGTTACGAGGTTAGTTCGTTTGTTTGTTTGCATCACGTATTCGACTATCGTCTTCCTAATAATATTTGCGGTGATTTTGATTGTGTTTCAATATATTCAATATGGAAGTGTTGAGTAGTGAATCCGAACCTTATAGTGGTGGTTCTAGTGATGAATACGTAGCAGATACATCCGATAATACGTTAAGTAGTGAAAGTGATGATTTGGAGGTTAAAATAAAAACTAGAAAGTCGACTGATAAACCACAATGGGCTAGAAATAAACGGAAGAAACTTTTAGCAGCTGGAAAAAGATATTTTGATGCAATAAGGATGTAGCTCCAGTAAAAAAAAATTACCAACTTCATATTTATTAATTAGTATAAGTTTTATGGTATTTATTACACTTTACTAATGTCCTTTTGTAACTCGAAAACAAAAAACTGATATCTGATATAAAATTACTGTCTACAACGTTTTTTTCGTTTTACTTAAATTAAACAATTTTGGAACTGCGTCATTATTGCAGCAAGATCCTCATTTGCGTGTTCTAGTACTTTTGATGCGATCATATGAGATCTTGTGGCAAAATTTTCTTCCAATGCACCTGTTGCGAATACTGGCTTTTACGGTTGATTTTTGTTTGCAGTCAAGTAAAATATTACATAGAGTACATTGTACCATTACTACCATTAAATACTAACTGGCAAATCGTGAATCCATTTCTCTGTGGTTTTTCTGCACGTTATCCGTCGTGACATTGTGTACAGTTAACTTGTACTCGTGAACGTAATGTAAATAAATAACACGTAGTGCACTACATCAAAGCTACGTATGTACTGAATTCATTATAAAATATCAGCTTCGGTCGCGCCGCGCTGCTTGCAATACGACCCTGAAATGACGGGACAAGTTCCGACGCCTAGACTGGCAACACCGTAGACATGGTTCTGCAGTGAAACTCGGACGCTGTACAGGGGCGGCGTGTAGAAATTTGGGTGCAGTTTAAAAAATTAATTATAACTTGGCTATTTATTTGATTAAAAAAAAACTAATTTCAGATTAGCAATCTAGGGAACACGGACTACCAGCCCTCCAAACCAGACCCCCCTTCAAAGTTACACCCTGTATATATATTTATTATAATAAAATGGACCCCAGATTAAAGCGTGACCGAACATATGAATTATATAGCGCTACTAGCGTTTCCTGGTTACTAAGGTTTTTGCAATTTCTAAATATACTCGCGACAAGAATTCAGACGTCTTACGTCATACGAACAAATGAATAATTCATTATATTTTCATCATTATATTTAAGAAACTGCAACTGATAGTACTAAAACTATATACTACACTAAAAGTTTGCATTATGTATTGCACTAAATTTGAAAAACGGTTGTTTTTATCTCTAACAAATTTCGAAAATTAGGTTGAATATAAAAACAAATGTGTTACGTCAGCCGTGACGTAAGACTTCTGAATTCTTGACTTGAGTATATGAACCCTAACATTCTAACTGCTGATGATGTAACTGACTCAATGTGATGAGAGAAGCTTAATGTGGTGTCAAATTCTATTCCAAGGTATTTTGCTGATTGACATCACCAAAGCAATATATATTTAAAAAGTAATCAAATTGTATATGTATTTTTTTTTTAGTAAATGTCATATATTTGCACTTGTTAATATTTAATGAAAGTTTAATATGAATGCACCAATTTTGTAATTTAACTAAGTCTTGCTGTAATATGTGACAATCTTCAATTGTATGTATTAAGAGGGCATTTTCAGTGAGCCGCCATATTGAAAAAGTACGTGATTTAGACACCATTTTTAGGTATCAATTTCTTCTCTGTTATCTAAAAATAAATAATTTTTTGTCATGATTAGACAAATACATACTTCTAGAACAAAGTGCACTACTTGAAATTTATATATTATTATCTGGCTAAAGTCTGGAAAGAGGTTTTTGATACCCTGTATAACACTGAACTCATTGTATTTTTATTAAAAAAAAAACCACAATATTTTTAAATTTTACCTGTCCATTGCGTGGATTACTCATTATTCTTTCACATTATCACAAGAAATTGAGATTTTATAAAAGAATTTAGAGAAAAATTATACCTAAATAAACATCGGATTCATAATAGAGAAATGCTGTCAATTGTCAAATAAATGTCAGAATTTAGTTGAGCTAGTTTGCCACCACGTGTCGCCACTGTTGTTTTGGCAATTGAAGAGAAGGGTTTCATAGCAGTGTTGCGCGGTTGTGCAAAAAATATTCAAAGCTACTACATAGTCTTGGATAAATAAAATAGATGTCGAAACTATTTTTTTTATTTGTTCTTGAAAGAAGTGTTAATTTTTATCTATCATAGAACTATCATAGGTACCTATTATTTTATAATTAGGTATTATATCAAAAATTAACTTTTTTATCTGTAATGCCGCTATAATTTTAATAAAACATAAGTCACCTCCTAAAACTTGAGTATAAATGTGCGAAAATATCGTAAAGAAATGCCTATTCAGCTGGGTTGTGGTTTCAACTTTGAATGGACTTGTTTTTCCATTAGTGTTTATTGAATGATTACAAGTTTTATATAAAAAAAATAAAATGTAAATGTTTTTTTGAGCAATTAGATACAAAATAACATTTTAATAAAAATCAATATCATTGGCTGTTTATAGTTAGTTCTATAGCGATGAAGTGGTAGATACCATATTCACGGATACATATAGAGTTTGCGTTATGGGAATAAGATAGTCGGATTGTATATCTTAGTTAAGTTTTTTTTACCTGCATTATTGATAAAAAAATTAATGTACCTAATTCATTAAATATAAGTAAACTAAAATAGTGTTTGGTATTATAACTGACTGTTAAATGGGCAAAATTAAACATATCTAATAGGTAAATGATATAATTTTTTCTAAGAAATATTTTTAATAGAACTGGAAATTGAGTGGGGATGAACAGAATTAAAATAATAGTAAATATAGATATAATTTTTAATAATCATTAAAGTAACAATAAGAAAGTACATGAATAAATAATAATACAATAACTTTACTGTTTTGTAACAAATTTTGCAGTACAAACTCACAACTAAAATGATAAATGATAAAAAATGATGGTTTTCGTTTTTTTGCACCGTCAATTTAACGTATCTACTGGTTGCATTAAAAGGAATAGTAAGTTGTGTTTACAAATGTCAGATCAGTAAGAACAGTTACTTACCAATCGGAAGGCTGTGTTATAAAAAAAATTGATAGGTAATAATTCAAACGATTCAACTGATTACTTTTTCAAATATGACTACTGCTGTTTATAAATTTCTATCTCTTTAGTAAGTCGCAGGATTGTCACTTTGCAATTAAACAAATTTAAATATAAAAATCATTTAAACCATATAATTTGGGTATTGCATGGATCGTGCAAAAAAACTTAATAAGCATCACAAACATTAAGGGCTACCGGTCCAGGCAAACTTTTGTCTTCGATCAGGAAACAACTCTTAATTTTAGTGATATACGAGGTTTGTTCCGAAAATACGTATAAAAGTGGAATAATAACTTTATTTTACAATTATTCGGGTGTGTGAATGATACTGCAGGAAACAACTACTCCGCGGGCTAATGCCCCGACCGGCATTGAATTACTCCTGCAGTATCTGTGTGAACAGCCAAGAACCCTTGTTGGACACAGCACCAGACATAGACCGGTTTCGGGCTTGTTAGCCCTCATCCGTATGCCATAGGTGAGATGACCGACAATTGAACTGGCTGTTCCTTCATATGTATGTTCACATATATAAACTGAGTGCAGGTGGTCTGCTTACTTCCTGCTCGGCCTAAGCGGGTCGACTTACAGGAAGCGACCTACATTGCAGCAGGTACTTAACGCAGACCTCTCGCCCTGGGCGACGAGCCATTAAATCTGTAAATGATACTGCAGGAAACAACTACTCGCGGGCTAATGCCCCGACCGGCATTGAATTACTCCTGCAGTATCTGTATGAACAGCCAAGAACCCTTGTCGGACACACCACCAGACATAGACCGGTTTCGGGCTTGTTAGCCCTCATCAGTATGCCATAGGTGAGATGACCGACAATTGAACTGGCTGTTCCTTCATATGTATGTTCACATATATAAACTGAGTGCAGGTGAGATATAAGTGGTCTGCTTACTTCCTGCTCGGCCTAAGCGGGTCGACTTACAGGAAGCGATCTACATTGCAGCAGGTACTTAACGCAGACCTCTCGCCCTGGGCGACGAGCCATTAAATCTGTAAATGATACTGCAGGAAACTTTCGTAGTATTTTATGATTACAACATTCTAGGTATATATACAAATCATTTATAGCGTTTATTCATACACGTTGTCACAAGTGGTAAAAATGTATAGAGATAAAATTGGATAATTGGAATAGATCTATTAATATATAAATTCAGCAAAATGTAGTGGCAATGAAGAAGATTTTCCTAAAACTTTGTATGCAGGTTTCTCTATGGCATATTATATTTATAAGTTTTGCTTTGGTATCATTTACAATGTGTATATATTCTAACCTGGTATAAACTGTTTTGAACATTATCCTTTCAAATTTAATTTTGGAGGTGTGCTCTTTTGAAACTATTTAATCAAGTATTTCGCCTTTCAGAGGTTAACTGGTTAATCTGTTTACGCTTGTTAAATCCAGAGCGGATTCTAAAAAAGTGAACTTGTCCTTCACAGAATTACTTCCACAGTTTCATTACTATACAAAAATTAGACATTTTGAAATAGAATAGAAATATTCTGTATTAACTGGATTAAATGCCGAGTTTATAATATAGTTATAGTTGTGTTTATCCCCCAAACAACAATCTTGAAAATCGTGACGTCACATGCAGATGCCCTATTGGAATAAAACATTATTTAGCTACAAAAAATATGTTGAAGAAGTAAAATTAGTTTTCTGGAAACGAAGAGCAGAGAGAATGTTAGGAATATTATTAATATAATAGTCATTAACGGCATCAGGATTATTTAAATGATCTGGAATATTTACATTTTTATTTCCAATATTTAGTAACTTAAGCTCCTTCCACAAATTATTCACTCCTCCGCTTAGACGTTCAAAATATGCTTTCTTCTCTCTTTCACATGCTAAAGTTGTAAAGTTTCTTAACTGCTTATAATAATCATAGTGAGGAATACTTTTATTACGTCTCCACCTAGTATAAGCTTTATCTTTAACATCAACAGTTTAATGTTTTCAGTGATCCATGGAGAGTAGGATTTGGTAATTCTAATATTTTTATATGGAGCATGGATATCAAATAATACTCTCATTAAATAAAACGATTTTTTCATCTATATTATTTAAGGCAAATATCCTCTGAAATGGAATTTTTTCAAGATCTAGCATAAATTGATCAAAGTCCAAGCTTTTAAAATTTCTTACATTTTTAAATATAGGTTGATTTGTATCACAAGGAATATCCAAGTTACAAGCTGTTAATTCGTGATCTGACATGTGGTTCAATGATGTGACTTTTACAGAGGAAACACTGTTTTCATTAGATCTTATAATAAGATCAATAAGGGACACTGAATTAAGAGTAATACGTGTAGGGGAATCAACGATCTGAGATAAACCAAAAGATTCAAGTAATCGATATAATTTTTGCGAATTAGAGTGACGGGGTTTAAGTAAATCTATATTAAAATCTCCCATACAAAACATATTATCACAATCATGGCCAATATGACTAAATGTGAGCTCCAGAATTTCAAGAAAATCAACAACTTGAACATTCCATGGCCTATAAGCCACCCCAATTGCAAACTGCTTCTTTTTTAATTTAATTTTTACCCATAGTTGCTCTATACTATTATTAACGGTATAAATAGTGAAAGAAATACTTCTCTTAATGTATATAAGAACTCCTCCTCCCCTACAAACAGAGCGATCTCTCCTCACCAAATTATAATCATCAATTAATATAGTATCATTAGGAATACCATGATTTAACCATGTTTCTGTTAAGCATAAAACATCATATTTCCTTTCCAATAAATGAGTCTTAAGATCAAGGGATTTTGGTAAAAGGGATCTAATATTAAAGTGACCAAATGTTATATTTTCCTCCATCTACAAAATAAAAAGTATAAACAAAAAGAATATATAAACAATTAAAAAAAACTATCAAAATAGTAAAAAAAGACCTGCAAGAAAAAACTAAAAGAAAATAAATTGCACGCACGCGAGGTGCACATCTCCCATATATATATATATATTTATAATGTATAAACAATAAAATTTGACAATATTAGTAATCTTAAATTGCAAAATAATACATATGATTTGAGACTTAATCTAAGTACAATGAGATACATAATATCCTAAAAAAAACAAATTTTTACGTATTCAGCATGACTACTGACAAAATATTTTTTATTGTCTTTAATAAAAACAATTACTCCATTTTTTGAATTTACTACGGACCTCCCTGTATAATTTGTAACGTTGGGCAGTAAGAAGTTCAGCTATAACCAGTCTTGAGCCTTTCAGTGTCGCCTTATCATATAAAATTTCGTTTCTTTCCCATAAACGCAAAAACTCGACAACGACAGGTCGATTTTTATCTTTAACTTTTTTACCCAAACGATAACAGTCAGCCAGGCCTTTTTTTATGAATTTGTCTAATAATTCTGTGCCAATAAGAAGTTTCTGTCCTTTGATAGTTGCTCTTAAACCTTTTGTCTTGCTTCCCAGCGATGTTTTAACAAAATTTTGGTAGTTGCTCGATCTGCAGAACTTAAATCATCATCAAATGCCTTTTTCGCGAAATTTCTTGGAGTTATTTATTATGAGAATCTTCTTCTGATACAATCGAAACTCTATTCTGGCGTTTCCACCTTATCTTTTTACCCAAACAATATACATCATTTATATCATCATCTAAAATTTCTACATTTTCCAGTTCGTTTAATACTTCCAAAACACAATTTTTAAGATCTACTTGTTTATTTAATCCATATAATATTATATTATTCTTCCTGACTTTCCTATCTAATTCAATAAACTTATTCTCTAATGTGTCGTTTTTCTCTTCAAGTTCTTTTATTTTGTTATCATATTTCTGCACTACCAACTGAATTTCCCCTATTTGCTGCTTCACTTCTTCTGATTGTTTATTGTACGTATTTGATAGCTTCGTAAATAACTGATTTAAGTATTGTTTTTGCGTTTCTGTAAAATCAGTCATACTTCTGTATATTTGCCACTGTGTACACGTGTTATCTGCTTTTTCCTATAGTCTATTTATCGAATTTAAAATTGTTTGTTCATATTTCTTATATTGCCTTTAAAAAGGAACACTTGGACACTGTATTCACTACATACTATTATCAAATGCAGTTTTATTGTAGTACACTTCAATTAAAAATCAGAAATTAATCTTCCACATTAATACGGGTAAGATAAATCTACAGTAGCACAAGTTTCACTAATTAATACTTTAATTTAACCACTGATTTTACTAATTTATTGGTGTACACAAAACAGGACTGCTATTTACTTGGATGGTACTTGTCTATGGAATGTGATGGCTCAATATACTTATACTATATATGTATATAAGGTATACATATAAATGCATATATATATTTTTTTGTTAATGTATTGTATGTGATGGGGAATGGAGGGAAGGAGGAATAATTATAATTTTATCGCAAAAAAGCTGCAAAGTATTGCGGCTTCTGCGATTCTTTGGTTTATTTGTATGGAAATGTGTAGTCAATTTTATAATTGTATTATAAATTAGACAAATAAACTTATTATTATTATTATTCTAAAGAATAGGAGGACCGGACTATCTTGTTCGAAATATTCTCCAGAACTCCGTGACTTTGCCATGACTTTATTATCCTACTCAAGAAAAGCATACGATTATGTCTGTAAAACTATGGATTTATGCCTCTCCCATTTAGCAACCATAAGAAAAATCTATAGTGGAATTGAATGCAAGCCAGAGTTCACCCAATCATTATTTGATATTCTCAAATTGAGGTCTGATCAGTGTAAATGCAACAACAGACAATTAATATATTCCCTGTTAATTGATGAAATGACCATAAAGAAGCAGATGATATCAGATGGAAAGCAGTTGTATGGGCATGTTATTTTCCGATATGACAATACAGATGACCTTGCAAGTCTTGCTACAGAGGCCTTGGTATTTCTTGTTGTTTGCCACACAGAACACTGGAAGATACCAGTAGCATATTTTTTTATTGAAGCCCTCAGTGGAAATGAAAAGGCAAATCTTGTCACTGATATGATTGGCAGATGGGGGAGTGAAAATAACTTCAATAACATGTGATGGTCATTTTCTGCTAACATAACAATGTTGAAATGTCTTGGTTGTGTTTTAGGGAAAAATACAATACAGTACAAGACATATACTTCAAACACCCCAACACTGATGACAAGGTATATGCCATTTTAGATCCCTGTCATATGCTCAAACTAATGAGAAACACCTTAGGGGATCTAAAAAGTTTTCTGGATGATGAAAATAAGCCAGTAGAATGGAAATATATTGAAAAGTTGTATGAACTTCAGAAAAGTGAAGGTTTATCTCTTGGAGTAAAACTGAGACAGGGGCATATGAAATGGCGCCGACAGAGAATGAAGGTGAGCGAACACAGCAAACCCTTTCAATATTATCACTTCTCGAATCGAACAACTGATATTTGAGTTGTTCAATTTTCAAGAATGCTCTTCGTTTCCAGAAAACTAATTTTACTTCTTCAACATATTTTTTGTAGCTAAATAATGTTTTATTCCAATAGGGCATCTGCATGTGACGTCACGATTTTCAAGATTGTTGTTTGGGGGATAAACACAACTATAACTATATTATAAACTCACATTTAATCCAGTTAATACAGAATATTTCTATTCTATTTCAAAATGCCTAATTTTTGTATAGTAATGAAACTGTGGAAGTAATTCTGTGAAGGACAAGTTCACTTTTTTAGAATCCGCTGAATTTAACAAGCGTAAACAGATTAACCAGTTAACCTCTGAAAGGCGAAATACTTGATTAAATAGTTTCAAAAGAGCAGACCTCCAAAATTAAATTTGAAAGGATAATGTTCAAAACAGTTTATACCAGGTTAGAATATATACACATTGTAAATGATACCAAAGCAAAACTTATAAATATAATATGCCATAGAGAAACCTGCATACAAAGTTTTAGGAAAATCTTCTTCATTGCCACTACATTTTGCTGAATTTATATATTAATAGATCTATTCCAATTATCCAATTTTATCTCTATACATTTTACCACTTGTGACAACGTGTATGAATAAAAGCTATAAATGATTTGTATATATACCTAGAATGTTGTAATCATAAAATACTACGAAAGTTTCCTGCAGTATCATTTACAGATTTAATGGCTCGTCGCCCAGGGCGAGAGGTCTGCGTTAAGTACCTGCTGCAATGTAGATCGCTTCCTGTAAGTCGACCCGCTTAGGCCGAGCAGGAAGTAAGCAGACCACTTATATCACCTGCAATTATTCGGGTATTTCAATTTGGTCTCCTTCAAAGTACTCCCCCTGTGACAAGATGCACTTCTGCCAACGCCGTTTCCACTGTTGATAAGATCGCTGAAAGTTTTCTGTTGTGAGGCTCTTCAGTTGCCGTGTCGTTGCTGCCTTGACGGCTTCCACATCCCCCAAGTGCCGCCCCCGAAGCACCATTTTGCATTTTGGGAACAGGAAGAAGTTGCAAGGGGCTAAATCGGGTGAATAAGGCGGGTGTTCTGTCACGGTGATTGAGCTTCGGGCCAAATAGTCACGCACAACGAGCGACGTGTGAGCAGGCGCGTTGTCGTGATGAAGGATCCACCTGCCCCCTTTTGCCAAATCCGGTCGAACTCGGGCCACACGAGTTCTAAGACGTCTCAAAACTTCAACGTACAAATTTCCGTTCACTGTCTGACCGAGAGGGACAAATTCCTTCAACATTTCCCTCAGAACTCGATGTGGAGAGGCGTCCTGAGTGAAGGTCATCTTTCGTCTTCTCGGAACCTTTTTAACCACTTATTGACGGTGGGTTCCTTCAGAGAATTGTCTCCGTAAATTTGTTTCAAACACTCAAAAATCTCACAGCCATTCTTGCCTAGCTTTGCAAGAAACTTGATGTTGATGCGCTGTTCCTCAATCAGAGAGAGCTCCATGCCGACGGCAGGTAAAAAAGGGTTACTTTCAACAAGCAGATGTAAACTCCTACTTACTCGCAAAACGCTCTGGCTCAAGCTGAGCGTTGAGGGGATTGCATAACGAGGGGGGACCACCGTGCCACCCTTCCACAACGCCTTGACACGTCGCCCCGAATTTTTTATACGTATTTTCCGGACAAACCTCGTAATTGCCATAAGGAACATCAGAACGAATTTTTGCATACACTGATGAATCTCCATCTGCTGTAAACTGTAAATATCACAAACCATGCATAGTTTCACTTATTCGGAATCCTTCTACAATTATTGACGCTTCCATGGCACTTGAAGAACTCGTCCAATTTTTTAAAACAAACGTGCTGTACTGGAGGTTGTTGCTTATTGGATGCACGGGAACATACTGTACAGTATTTATTTCTTACTCCGAGAAATAATATTATTCCTGTTAGCTTTCCAACAATTACATCCTGTAAGTCATCAATAGTTATGTTTCAAATAAAATCATAGATTACTACATACAACGCCAGATGATGCATTATAGCTGTGGCCATATGATCTGTGGCTCCACCCTTCGTCAATGAATACCATAGTCCATGGAGTTGCATCACTGCCCCATTGTCCTGCTTGAATTGCTAGTTCTTTTTCCTCCTTTCCATACTCTTAAAAATGTCATCTTGCCAGGTTTCTCCAAGTTGCATCTCAATGCTATGAAAAAGTCTGTATGATACCTAAATAAATAAAATAAACATTTATTATTTATTGTTTAGTTAATGATTACTAATTTTAAACATACATGGAATGTCCATAACTCCTAAAAGTTTCTTAAGGTGTGTGTAAGTACTGCCAGTGGATAGAGTGCCCCACAGAGCACCAAAATTTAATTTAGATTTAATTTCTCCTGGCTTTTCTGTACATTTCTCAATATTTTCATTGCATTCATTACATTGAAATATAAGAACTGATGTTAAGCCATTACGTGTTTCTTTTACTAAAGATAACTTTCCCAGTGTGCATTTTTTCAACAGTGTCATATTGTATATCATGAATTTCAATATTCTGGTAAGATTCATCAGCTATATTGACACCCTCGGTGACACTATATGTCTCTTCATTAATATCCTCAACATTTGTGGGAAAGTAAGACTGTTCAGAGGTATTAGCAGGTCTACAAAAAAATTATGTATTGTGACTTCATATTTCCATCTAACCTACTACTTTACAAATTTACTCCTGAAGTCTGGTCTGACCTTCCTGAATAAGAATGTTCTTTCAAAATAAGATTCCTACAACCAAATATATTATAAGTGTCCCAGAGAGACATGAATTTGAATAAATTAAGATACAAAGTGAAGTGTGGATATCTTATTATAATATCTCACCTAGTCGCGCATGCGCATTAAAGTTAAAAATTAATGACCTACGCAATTTTCAGTCCATTGCACGAATATAGAGTCTGCTCTAATTTGATTGCATTGCACGTGAAATTCTGGTTCCTTTTCTGGTAATATTCAGTTTTGCCATCCTACACAAAAGGAACTAACAGCGAGGAATTAAGTAAAAAGTGAATTAACCTCAATTAACCATAATAATTTTCTTTTTTATTTTATCTATTGAAACTCTAGGTTCATTGAAACTTCACACCACAGTACACCACACCGGTATGTTTTGATGGTTTTGCAGAAGACCAGCAGATCGAAATCATTTTCATTTTACTAATTTTGCAATGGGCAATATATTGCATAAATGTAAAACAAATGACACTTTGCAATATTGCTTGAAAGATTTTGCTGCAAAATAGTTTTCATTGCATTGCATGCTACATTGCCTAAATGTAAAGCGGCCTTTACCAAATTTTTTGATCTTTGGCATATCTGGGAAAAACAATAATTCTATATGTATGGAACTGTAGGTATTTGTAAACTGTTTCTTTTTGCATTAAAAATAGTGCATATTGATGTTTAAAATCTAACAATAACTGTAGCCAGTGATATCAATCTTAAACCTATGGTGATTGGAAGTGACATTTAAAAAATTGGTGAAAATAGTTTTTTGTGGGTACTTTTTTGTAGTATGACGCGAAAAACTTAATGTTCAGTTCTTAAGGGACCAAAAAAGGGGTAACTTAATAGTCAAACTGTACATAAATTTTGTACAAATAAATGTGCAACTTCTCAACAATTTTTCAAAAATGTCTGCCCCTTGTTGAAATAAGCATACCCTAAGTTATTTGTTACTACAACTTATTTGTTTGACAAAAACTGAGTATTCAAAAATATAATATCAAATATTTTAAAACTTTTACCCCTCTTAATTTTGTGCTTTAAAATTAATCGTTTAACGAAACAGTAAAATTCATTATCATTCACATTACATGGCAGATGATTTCAACTGAGAAATATTTAAGTAGGTGGCTGTCATGCTAATTTCTGTCATTAGATCTTTTGCAACTTTTTTTTGTTGCGGCACAGTTTTTCTGATATTCAAAAAATACTTGCAGCATGTCAAAACATACTAATCGGTTAAAATTATTTGCCATAATAAAGTTATAACAAATAAATTTTTTAAGTAGCAAATCTAAGGAAGCACTGGCAAATGTCACAAAAGATCTAATGACAGAAATTAGTATGACAGTCGTCTACTCAAATATTTCTTAGTTAAAAAGCGTGTGATGTAATGCGCAAAATAATGAATTTTATTTTTTTTGTTAAAAACAGTTTTACAGCAAAAAAGAACGAGAGGTAAAAGTTTTAAAATAAACTGGGACTATCTGATACGTACTTCTAAATACTCAATTTTTGTCAACCCTCTCCAATAGACAGAAATTTTCAAAATAGTTGTTAAGTTGCACATGCATTAGTAGAAAATGTGTGTAAAACTTCACTATTATACCTTTTCTAGTTTTCAAATTACAGGTGCTATATACAGTATGCGCCAAAAGTATGGAATAAATTCAATAAAAACGAAACAATTATTTTTTGGGAAAAATCCTCGAACAGGTCGATTTTTAATTTTAAAAATACATATTTTAGCGTAAAATGCGATTTTCAAATGTCATTTGTTTTCGAGTAATGACGTCATCGATTTTTTTTTAAATGACAACACCATATTTTTTTCCTTGATTCTGAAAGATCGTTTAATTCTCTATCAGACAGTACTAAAATTTTGCCCTCTTACATAGGAAAGTTTTCATCATCCCTACAAAATTCAACTCGTGCAGGAACTCAATGAAGATGATCCCGATCGCCGCTTACACTTTTGCGAAATTCTAATGGATTTATGTCAAGGAAATAGAAATTTACACCGGCAAATACTTTTTTCAGATGAGGCCACATTTTGTCTGAATGGTACAGTAAACCGTCAAACTTGCAGATATTGGAGTCAGGAAAATCCTCATTGGATGGCAGAGGCACATACCCAACACCCTCAGAAATTAAATGTGTGGGCTGGAATAGTTGACGACAGAATAGTAGGGCCTTTCTTCTTTGAAGGAACCCTTACAGGACAAAGATATTTAGAGTTTCTAGAAAATGACCTTGTTCCAGCCCTTGCAGTAATTTTTCCTAACGATAATGAACCTGACATTCCTGACGATACCATATGGTTTCAGCAAGACGGTGCAGCTCCGCACTATGCGCGCCCTGTACGAGATTTTTTGGACAAAAGTTTTCCTGGTAGGTGGATCGGCAGACGCGGACCGATAGAATGGCCTGCAAGATCGCCAGATCTTACACCTCTTGACTATTATTTATGGGAATACTTGAAGTCAAAAGTGTACATTAATAAACCACGTAATTTAGAAGAACTTCAAAATCGCATTCGGGACGAAATACGCAGAGTTACCCCAGAAATCATTCATAATGTGCAAGAAGAATTTCTTCACAGACTTGCGCATTGTCAAGAAGTTGGTGGATGGCAATTCGAACATTTAATTTAAGTGTAAAATTTAACCAATTGTATTTTATTTTATATACCTCAGAATTGTTACTTTTTTATGGATAAAATTTACGTTTTCTAACATTCAATCGTCATTTACTCGAAAACTTTCCTATGTAAGAGGGCAAAATTTTAGTACTGTCTGATAGAGAATTAAACGATCTTTCAGAATCAAGGAAAAAAATATGGTGTTGCCATTAAAAAAAAATCGATGACGTCATTACTCGAAAACAAATGACATTTGAAAATCGCATTTTACGCTAAAATATGTATTTTTTAAATTAAAAATCAACCTGTTCGAGGATTTTTCCCAAAAAATAATTGTTTTGTTTTTATTGAATTTATTCGGTTGACGGTTTACTGTACCATTCAGACAAAATGTGGCCTCATCTGAAAAAAGTATTTGCCGGTGTAAATTTCTATTTCCTTGACATAAATCCATTAGAATTTCGCAAAAGTGTAAGCGGCGATCGGGATCATCTTCATTGAGTTCCTGCACGAGTTGAATTTTGTAGGGATGATGAAAACTTTCCTATGTAAGAGGGCAAAATTTTAGTACTGTCTGATAGAGAATTAAACGATCTTTCAGAATCAAGGAAAAAAATATGGTGTTGCCATTTAAAAAAAAATCGATGACGTCATTACTCGAAAACAAATGACATTTGAAAATCGCATTTTACGCTAAAATATGTATTTTTTAAATTAAAAATCAACCTGTTCGAGGATTTTTCCCAAAAAATAATTGTTTTGTTTTTATTGAATTTATTCCATACTTTTGGCGCATACTGTATACTAAGGGGTAATCATTTTACTAAGATAACGTGTTCTTTTTAGCCGCAGATTCACCAGTATCATTTGTGCTACTTGTGGTAATTATGTGCAACAGTGGAAACATCTCTAATCTTATTAAAAAAATTCTAACCCCCTATTTTCAACGATGCTGAACACATCTAAAATTAGTTTTATCGGTTGTGTTTAATTTTCGAAAAATTTTTTTTTTAAATTATAACCTCTATGTATACATCGTTATTTCATGATGCCATGCTGTGGTCAAAAGAAATAGGCGTTATATTACAACTTCAATCTAATTTTCCAACCCCCCTATTTTTGACGGTGCTGATCACGTATCTGAAGTCAGATTTCGGCGCTCGCATGTAGTTTTTGAAAAAAAAAATTCAAAATTATAACCTCTATTTGTACACTACATTAGGTTGAAATTGCAATGTACATCTCTGCCCTCTCTGCCTTCTTCATTTCATGACGTTACACTGTTGTCAGAATATATAGGAGTTATATTGCAATTTCAACCTAATGTAATGTATACATAGAGGTTACAATTTTGAAATTTTTTTTTCGAAAACTACATACGAGCGCCCAAATCTGACTTCAGATTTCTGATCAGCACCCTCGAAAATAGGGGGGTTGGAATTTCTTTGTTCAGATTGGAGAGTTTTACGCTAATGTAAATAATTACCCAAAATTGGAGAGGCTTCCGCTGTTGTAAATAATTACCCTACTTCTTTTGAAAACGCCCTGTACATTACATTAGGTTGAACTGGTTGAAGTTGTGATACTTATAAAACGCCTATTTATTTTGACAATAGTGTGATCTCATGAAATGAAGATGATAGGGGTTATATAGGTTACAATTCTAAAAAAAATTCATATCTAGACTCGAGGGCAATAACTACCATCGAAAACAGGAAAATATTTAGCATATGATAGAACAACACTACAGGCCATCTTCTGGTATTTCTTGCTACATTATAACTTGAACACATTTTGTCGACTACATCAACGCCACCTTTGGTTTCATTATAATCTGTTATCATTCTTGGTTTGTGTAGTTCTCCTGTACTTTCATTGATCTCATCATCATGATGCAAGCTCGATATCAAAAGAACATTTTTGCCTTTTTTTGGAATATAAAATACCAAAGTGCACTCTTCCTTGAATGCAAACATACTTGTTCCTTGAGGCCTGGATGCAGGCTTTGAAAACTTTAGAGGAAGTTCCCTCTTATTTTTTCGTATTGTGCCCAGAACCGTTATATTATGTTCTTTGAGCAGAGTCATCACTAATTGTACGGAGGTGAACCAGTTGTCCATTGTAAGATTTCGACCTGATCGGGAGATATTTTCAGAAAGCCTCAGAACTACGTCCGAAGGTTTATTGGACTTTTTATATGGTCCATCGGGCTGCTGACCAACGTACACTTCCATAGTCCCAGTGTAAAACATTTTAGCGTCGCATATAGCGAGTATCTTCAGACCATATTTATTGGGTTTAGAGGGAATGTACTGGCCAAAGTTACATTTACCTCTAAACCCAACTAGCATTTTGTCAATTGTAACAAAATCAGAAAAATGGTATCCCTTCTGACAACCGGAAACGAAAATATCAAATACATTACGTATCGCTGCTAATTTGTCATATTTTAGGCGTTCTGAACGAGTTGTCTTGGCGTCAAACCTAATACATCTAAGGAGAAACTTGAATCTCTGTTGAGACATCACCAAGTGGAAGAGTTCAATTCCGTAGCCATCTCTTTTCCAAACATCATCTCTGTTAATCCTATTAGAATGTGACTCCTCCTAGATACAGCAAGCCAATCAAAGTTCGAATTTCGTGTTTACTTGTAGGATTGGCGTCTCTTTCTTGGCTGTATTTTCCACTTACACAAAGTTCTTCTATGTACTTGTTGGTACAGTCAACAATTATGTCGATGATCTCTTCACTCATAAAATAATTCCATATATCAATAGGGTTCTTCAAATTTTTTGTTGCTAAGGAAGAGGACGGGAGGCGTCTTGTTATATTTTTTCGTCTAGTTTTCACTGTTCTTTTTTCAGCTTTATGTTTGCTCCGGTGGGTAACTTTATCTTTACCTACGTAAGACAAACGCGTACTAAATGATTGGTCTTCTGTTCCTTCTTCAACGCTTTGTTCACTTTCACTGTTGTGGTTCGAGAAAATTTCATTATCTACTTCCTCATTATCCGATTCATCATCAAACTGCACTGCTTCTTCAGATTCGACCTCATCTAGCAACTTTTGTAAGCGTTCCTGCTCTCTTTCGTAACTCCACATACTAAAGAAATAAGTTATTTACTTATTTTCGTAAAATAAAACAATGAATAAATTATTGCCTGCTAAAATTATTGTTGATTTACTAACAGACTTGGTCGCGTCGGTCTCACAAACCGTATCCTTGTTTGGTCGCACCGGTCTCTGGCACGGCAAAATTAAGCTGTGTCAAGAGGTGTTTTTTGATAAATTAAGCCATCTCATGCTTTTTTCTCCAAACCACATGCTATTTTGAAATTATTCTCATGCACTGAATTTTTCCCACCTGGCAACACTGCCTTATGCGAAGAGTGGGAGCACGCTGTGGTGGAACTATGCGTGTAGCATGACACAAATACACGCAAGTGGCAAAACACAATTCACCATCAAGATCCTCACTTTCCACATCTGTATATCGGTCTCACAGACAAGTGCGCGACCAGTGGAAGGTTAAAAGTTAGTTAGTTATATATATATATTATTTCATTTACCTCTAACTTTGTAGAACACTTGAAAAAAAGAAAAAGTCAAACAATAGGGCCGTTAAAACTACACTATTTATTACAGATTAATAAAAAAGAAAAAACTAGGCAAATTCTTCACTAATAATTCAATACGACTTCACTTCCAAACTTATAGCACACATAATTTTGAGCAGCTCAAACTTATGAGCTATGACTCATGTAAACAACAGGCGGCAAATTGTGGCAATATCGCACGATGTCTTGCAGCCAAGGTCACCGACGAAATTATTATTCAAATATATTATTTAGATTATACATATGGCAACATCTATAAAGGGTCGTCTGAACTAAAAGGGAAATGTTTCTCATTTCCACCACGATTTTAGACAGGAGCGTGCGAATCTAAATCCTTAATCTAAAAATGTTGACATCATCTGCAAAAAGTAGTTTTTCACTACTGATACAGCTATCATTGATGTACATAGAGAATAGGTGGGGCTAAGTTACTGCCTTGTGGGGCATCACTGGTGGCAATGTAATTATGGGATTTATGTCCCCTATACCCTGTCATTTAGATAAGATGAGAAAAAAACAATTAAAGATACATTAAAGCCAAACTGATACAATTTTTTAAGCAATAAATTATGGTCCAATTTGTCGAAAGCTTTCGAAAAATCTGTATATATAGTGTCCACCTGAAGTTTATTATCCAAAGTATTACTAGTGAACTGAGTAAATGATATTAAATTTGTAACGGTTGATCGATTAGTTATGAATCCATGCTGTTCATTTGAAATTAAACCTTTTGCTTGTGAAAATAAACAGCTGTAAATACACATTTCAAAAGCCTTTGCCAAATTTGACAGCAGTGTTATTGACCTATAGTTAAATATGTCATTTGGAGAACCCGATTTAAATATTGGACAGATTTTTGAGATTTTTCATCGTTCTGGAAAACAATTGGTTCTTAGAGATAGATTAAATATTAACATTATTGGTTTAGATAACACATAAGCACAGTCCTTAACTATACGCCATCATTACCACAAGTTAACTTAGGCTTGAGTTTTTTTAGAGAAGAGACAACTTCTGATTCATTAATGAATTTACAGAGATAACGAAATTACTCTGCCCAGTATTATAGACTGCATTTGTGACATTATTGTTAGGTTCATAAATTCCTCCAAAGAAGTCAGCAAAAGCATTCACTATATATTTTAAGGTCACAAAGATTTGTTTCCCATAACAATTTTTCATATTTATTATACACATCAGAATTTACTTCTGGAGCATAATTCTGAAACTCTGGCGATTCATTTTTTAGGAAATTTTCATCCTCCGGCAGCTGCAATTCCCTTTCAAAAGTATGCTGGAGTTGCTCATCACCGTCATTGTCTGAGTCATCTTCAAATTCTATTTCACAGTCGCTTCTTGTTAGAATCTCCTCTAATTCATTATCCGTATAAAAACGGCTTTCTTTCAGAGTTATGTGTGCCATGTTGACGGCATATTGTTACGACTGGGAATGCACTGGCGAATCAATTGCGAAGTGCGTGTCGTTGGTCAAGGAAGGTGGGGTAGACGGGGTACACAGCAGACGTGACTAAGCTCTAAGACATCCCCACCAAACACTTACGCTTATTTGTGGTTATCGCATATAATCATAAACACCTAAGAGCCTAAAGACGGCAGACGCACAGCTCATGCAAAAATTTGTTGACGTCTATAGGCGGCACACTCTGTGAAAGGGTTAAAACCTTATCATCTAATTTGAGAATATCTAAGAAATCACATTCAGTAGTAGCAACTAATCAACTATTGGAAATTCAAAATACAATTAAAAAAATTAACACTCAAACAATCTGTTAATCGCGTCATTCACATTACGCTGTCCAATTTGCCGAAAAACAGAGTGAGAGAGAATAAGAGCCACCAGAAATCGGGCCTCAAATTAGGACGAAAAACATCGACGTTGATTGTCTTGCGTGGTGTGGGAAGCCAAAACGTATTAGGCATTTATGAAGCAATTTGAGGATCGGCAAATTGGGCTTCACTGTGGTGATTGGCGGGTGACTCGTGACTCCCCGCTCTGGTAGAAACGGCGGGATATTGAAGCGTGACCTAGATCCGTTATATTGATTTTCGATAAATGTAATAGGTAATTGGAAGTATATACAGTGTGAGAGCTAAATTTTACAGTGAGGCCCGGCCTCAGTTGCTTCATACGACGAGCCGCCGCTGTTTAAATTGTCTACAGTTCTAAACAATTCTCTTAAAGACTGTTCTGCAGTTGATTAATTATTGTATTCAACACTTCATAATTTTGATCAATAGTAACCAAACCTCTCTGAATTGTTGTCAGTTTTGAGTGTCTCACAATAAGGAGATTAAATTTTATCTACTAAAATATTCATATGCTCCATTACAAATGGGCAGTATCATTGAGATTGTAAAACGTTGAGAATATAACCGCCACTGTTTATCATAGAGGTCTGTTGACTTTTCCTTTTACACAAAAACTATGAGAAAACATGAACTTTCTGGTGCTGTATATAGCATACTACAGCAATATTTTTTCAGTATTGCACCTACTTTTGCATATACACAGTTCATTCTGTCATTAATCTTAATACATGATACTTATGTATTTCAGAAGATCCCCCAATACTAATTGTTTTATTACTGCAATATTTTTATTTTCTAGTATTTTACTATCTATGAAATATAGTTTTGATGATTTATCTGAATGCAAAACGTGCACTAAAGCATTTTCCAATTTAGTGGTTTTTAGGCTTTCACGGTCAGTGCTGTAATTTGATACATGGTGATTTTCCGGGTTGTTATGCCGTGACCTCGGTAACTGGTAGCTGCCAGAAACAGAGTTAAAATGCACATTTCTAGCATTAGCCGGGATTCTTTTACCTGCCCTGGTTGTTCTCGGGCTAGGCTCTGTGGGGACAGACCCGCTATCGGTGTCTCTGGGCCTGTCCTTATATTGATTTCGGTTCCTATTGTTGGTATTACGACTGATACGGTCGGAACCGTTCCTCGGATAATGGTGGTCCTCCGAGGCGTTCCGTAGCCGCCGCTGTAACTGATCGCATCCCATGCTTCCAAACGTTTCGCCGCGACTGAGGCCGATAGGGACCTCGTTAGCGGTCTCGTAGTGTCGGTGCAGCTGCGCGCGCTTCTGCACCTGCGTAAACAGCCAGTGGACGGGGCACGATCGATATCAGCAATGACGCACGACCCGTCACGGTTGAGTAGCCGCGAAGGCGTGGCCAAGCTATTAGTCATCGATCGTGTGACGTAGGGAGTAGTACGAGCGCGTACGGATTCGCGCCGTTGGGTAGTGGGCGGGGCCTGAAGCTCGGCTCGAGAACCGATGCCCTCCTCGTCATTGGTCGGCAACCTTCCACAGGTATTGGTCCTATTTAAACATTGTCTGGCATCATGTTATTTTTTTACTGTTTAAGAAAGGTATTTTAAGCTAATATGTATCAAATCTCCTACAATTCCTATCAATGAAGTCATATGCATGCTCTCTGATACCAAACATCTAGGTATGCTAATGAACACCCACAGACAAAACTCTATTCAATAATTATCTAAAAAATGTATTCTATTTACTAACCTGCTATACTCTATATATGGAGTGGGAACTCAAAATTCAACCACAATAGATGAGATCTGATCATGGTTTTTCAAACAAATCACTATATTATTTTTTCTGGTCTTTATTTAACAGGTTGAAAATAACGTCACACTTTCATCTAGTTGGTAATTCTTCAGGAATATACTTTTTCAAATTGCTCGAAATTGTTTTTATCCAATAAGGAATTCACACACACACTTGATTTGTGCTTTCAACATGTCACCTACAAGTATATGAATTCCATCCAGTCAAATTACTCTTGCAATATGACAATATATTACTGCATCTTTATACATTATATAATTTTGAAAAACAATAGACACATCTGTTTATATGCCACTATGCCGAGGATATATGTCATTGTGTATGCTATTTCTCAAGCCAAAGGCCACTAAAATTTATTATTCTATTGCACTGCATCGTGTCATCCCTGGCAATAGTTAGATAATTTTTACCTATAATTAGATAAAGATTCATGAGTCTTGTCTCAGAATATGATATTATAAGAGAATATCCCTCAACAATGGACTGGTACTGAACCCGCACGTGCAACATGAGGAGCCAGTGGCACTCTGCTTTGGAAGTCATACAGTGAACATTTTTGCGCTATCAAATACATTTCTCTATCGCTGTATTTAAATATTTTATGTATTTTCCCAATACTACAATAAATTAGTTTGTCCTAACTCACATTTTGAATAAAAAAAGCTGAGTAAGAATGCCGTTAAAATATACTTTTTTTAAATTTCAACTTCCTCTTCAAAATGGAAGCATATTGTGGGGCTTGTTGGTCATATGTAACTTGGTAATTAAAATAATTTGTTGTATTCCTTCAAATTTCTCAATTAAAATCTATACCTAGCATTGAAACCACATATAAACTTTTAAACTACATTACTTAAGATAGTACACGTCTGTAGATTTTCTGTTGCCTAATTATTGTTGTAGAGCATATGAACTATAAACATGAGAAAATGAAAAAAAAAAATTGCATAGACATTTTAATTTTCCTGCTCATCACTTCAGGAAGTAACAAAAAACCTCCAACAATATATTTGCTCTACTTTTTCAGGTTTATTGACAGCTTACCAGATTTGGAAGAATTGGAATCAAAATTAAATGCATATTATGCTCTTGAAAAAGAAACTAAACGGTAAGTTTTACAAACCTTGTCTTTTGATTTTTTTTTTAATTTGTACAGGAATTATGTAAAAACTGTTATTCATTTTTATTTATCATATAATTTATTTGCTGTTTTACGTATCATTATACAGAGATTCTGAACATTCTGTTTTCTAGAAATATTTTATGTGCTGTTTACTTTACTTTACTATTTTTAAACTAGGAGGATCGAATGCCAAACACAAATTTACACTGCAAAATTTACTAAAAACTACCCTAGATAGCATCAGACTATCAAGTATATACTCACTGCAAGTGTTTAACCTCAGTTTGAGTACAATAAGCTTTCATTACTTTCAAATGGGGTTATTAAGTACCTATTCAAAATAATGTACGATGAATAAATATCTAATTCTAGGTTTATTTAACTTTTGTATATATATTTTTAAAGTAGGTAGGTAGGTACTTCCTACATAACATTGAAAAACTGAATCTGAATGAAATAATTTACTACAAACCAAACATCTGTAAATGATTGATTCCAGTTTTCACTTTTAAAAATTATTTTTATTGATTCAAATTTTTACAATTACCATTGGAGTAATCATCTAGGCTTTTCTTGTACAAATTCAATATTGCTTGTTTTTTTGCCAGAGATAAATGCCCCAAACTGAGTTGTTTTCGTTTCCTTGAGGGCGACGGCGATCTAATTCCCGCGCCTGCCTTACTTGTGGTTGGCACACTATCATCCATATCCAATGGAAAATTGGAAAAAACGAATGGCTAACAATATAATACGTTGTTTAGTTCTGATAAGAACTGATTTATACGTAAGTGAGATAATAAATAGATAGAAAAACAGGTAAAAACACAATGACAACTAACAAGCAAAATGTCAACAAATGCCAAAATGTAAAATTTATTAGCAGTGTAAAGTAGGTTCGAAATTAACAAATAATAAACCAACATATTGGCGCGCTATATCCAAAATGCTCCTAAAATAGAGTATAGTATCTTTAATCGCCACAGTTGGTAGCACTGTCACTTATTTGTTGCATTACATATATTGGAACAAGAGGGTCCATCTACTTGATATTACCCACAACTTTGTAGACTGTCAAGATCTAGGAGCTGTGTGAGCAGCACTATTACATGAAAGATCCTCTCAGAGAAAGAGGCAATTTGTTGTTTCATGCTGCTTATAATAGGGTAGTAAAAGTAATAACATAATAATGATACATGCTTAATTATCAGATATAAAGGCATCGATCTGGACTGTCTACAAACGTTAAAATTTGACAATCTTTATATCTGACTCAGTCATTCTGGATCTCTGTACCTATATAAACTGTTGTCAACTCAAATTAATTTGTATGAGTCACTGAAACTTTGTCCCTAATTAATTATAGTACCTTTTTCTATATACTACTATCTTTATTATATTGTACAGGATCATTACTAATGTTGGAAAATGTACAGGGTGTTCCGGTTTGTTTGTAACAAATTGAAACGGTAGACAGAATAAGCGATTTTAAGAGGAAAACTTTATATGAACATGGTCTCTTTCTCGATCATTAGCGGAGTTACGGGAGGCTAAAGTTTCAAAAAAATTTATTTATTTTTTTTATTACCAAGTCTGTATTACACACAGCGCCTTCAAATTTGACACATGTACTGTTCAACTAGTCTCGGATATTATACAAGTTCATTTTTTGAAATCGTTATACAGGGTGTTATTTTTTTCAAGGATCTGCTATCATAAAACCCTTCAGAAATTTTTTCTTGTACGTCCCTGGTAAAGTTTGAAACATTTTTTTACTCTCTTGATTCATTGTCTAAATTTCGTCTCTCTTGACTTTTGAATGTATGCTTGTAAATTTTATTGTAAAACGTTAATTTTTGTGTATCCAAGTGAAATTATCAACAAGTATCATATTTGAATAATTACGTAGGATAATTTGTAAAAAAATGAAGAATTTTATAAAATTACTATTTTAAGGTGCAACCAAATTTTAAGTGCAATTATTATGTATTGAAAATACCTACAGCTTACGTCTTTGATAGAGAAATTTATAAATGAAACATAGAAAGAAATTCGTTTTCTAAAAATTCTTAACATTATGTATTCAACTCAGATTTTCCTTATTTTAATTAACACATTTAATAAAAACACTTAAACCGAAACAAACCTTGAAATATCAACAAACTTGCATTTCACTACTAACAAGTAACAGACAAATAAATACATGCATACAGTATACATTTTGCTCCATGCAGAGGTCTAATCGATGGATTATTGACAGCTGTACATTAAACAAATGTTGCGGTAAAATATAGTTTGCCGCATCTTCAATTCTTTGGAATAATTCTTCCCGTATATTTAGTGGCGTTGCATGCACTCGTTCTTTCATATACCCACAAACAAAAAAATCTAAAGGATTTAGGTTAGGACAGTGAAGTAGCCATTCTACAGGACCACCTCTGCCAATCCAGCTATGTGGGTAATTTGTATCCATCCAGTCTCTAACTGGTTTATAGTAACGGGCTGGACATCCGTCCATTTGGAAATATATCTTATTTCTCATATTCAGTGGTATGTTTTCCACAAAGTCATTGTGATTTTCACACAAGAAATTTAGAAATATGGGTCACGTGTTTGGAAGTTCCTAAGGTCCCAATTCTTGGTTATTTGTTTCACTTAAAAATCTACAAAATTCTAGTCTCCTACTGTCATTATCAGGGTGTAGGGCCTGGTGTTAAATGGTATGGTTTATAGTGATTGCTTTACAAAGCTCTAAAAAATAGTTCAAATAATTCTAAAATTCTTTGGTGACGATTATTCCTCCTTTGCATTCCTGGCTCAGGTCTTTTGTTACCATAAATCCCATTCAACCGCAGATTATAGTGTACCGCTGTAAACAATTTCTGACTTGGGTGTTGACGGTTTGTTGATATTTCAATGTTTGTTTTGGTTTAAGTGTTTTTATTAAATGTGTTAATTAAAATAAGGAAAATCCAAGTTGAATACATAACGTTAAGAATTTTTAGAAAACAATGCTTATGTCAGTAATACCTGAACAATTTCTTTCTGTTTTATTTATTTTCTCTATCAAAGGCGTAAGCTGTAGGTATTTTCAATACATAATGGTCAGTGGTCGCGCGGTTTAAGGCGTCAGTACTTGAATCGAGGTGACTGGATCGCTGTGAGTTCGATCCCTGCAGCTGGTAGACCGTATATAAGCTATATTCGTGGAGAGATTGGCACCCTCTCTGCGGGTATGGTTGGGTGGAAGAATGTTGACTTGGGTCAATGTGAGAGATTGATACCGGTTGGCATTTAACTACCCCCCTAATTAATGAGGTTTTCCAGGTTTTCCTCATTCCTGCACTGAATGGTGGTTAGGGCCTACCAACGTAAGTCGTTCCTGGGCGCAAATGCGGCCTGCTTAATAATAATATGCCGCCCCCTCTCCCGCACAAGTCTTCGACTTCTGGGCTAATCCTCGTGATTAGAATGAGGGGTAGGATATTATTATTATTGTAATAATTGCATTTAAAATTTGTTTGGACCCTAAAATAGTAATTTTATAAAATTCTTCATTTTTTACAAATTATTCTACGTAATTATTCAAATACAGGGTTAACTATGACTAAGTACAAAAATTTTAACCACGTGCTCAGGGAGCCCTAAAAGACAATAAAAAAGTTATTCCAGAATTTTAGCTCGATATTTAAAAAATCGGGCAAAACCCTTTTTTCCTACGGAAAGTCGGCGTCTGTGATGAGTATCGACTGAGATGGCTTATGGCTTAGATCCATAGTTGACATGACATTACATCTGTCAACAACTACCATGCGGTCGTTTGCAGCGTTTCTAAATGCAGAAACGAGAAAAATTAACATTCTTATTAGTAATAATACCTGATAGATAGGTAACAGTTAATCCAGTTAACTCCAGTATTTTGCATTCGTTTTTCATTATTTGGTTACAAACTGGTAAAACTACATTTTCACTCACTACCGATAAACACACTTCCCGTAGGTACAGTTTACAATGCCTATGTATTATAACAAAATCGAAGAAAGGGATGAGGTAGGTTCTAATAGATAACAGAAAACGTTTACCACCGGCGGGCAGTCTTGTCCCATAACCTAGAAAAACAAACCGGCGAACTATATTGTGGGAAAATATCTGTACCCGACACATACATATTCCTTTATTTATTAATTATAAAACGTTTAAAATTAAAATAAGGCACTAAAGACTGAAGAAGAACACAAAACTACAACGTAAACACAGGAATTAAATTATAACATGACAGCGAACCGACTCGACTGGACCGACTGCTGAGTGCCGACTGTTGCATGACGGTTGCTTACGGGTTGCATACTCTGATTCTCGCATTGGCGGCGTTAAATAAGGATTTAATATAATATCGAAAAAAAAATTTTTAGCTTTATAAATAAGTTTGAAAATTTTTTGAGAGGAAATTCTGTTAATTCTTATTTTCTTCTATCGCCTCTTAAAATATTTGTACTTAGTCATAGTTAACCCTGTATAATACTTGTTGATAATTTCACTTCGATACACGAAAATTAACGTTTTACAAGAATACATTCAAAAGTCAACAGGTGAAATTTAGACAATGAATCAAGAGTAAAAAAACATTTCAAACTTTACCAGGGACGTACAAGAAAAAAATTCTGAAGGGTTTCATGACAGCAGATCCTTGAAAAAATAACACCCTGTATAACGATTTTAAAAAATGAACTTGTATAATATCCGAAACTAGTTGAACAGTACATGTGTCAAATTTGAAGGCGCTGTGTGTAATACAGACTTGGTAATAAAAAAAATAAATAAATTTTTTTGAAACTTTAGCCCTCGGTAACTCCGCTACTGATCGAGAAAGAGATCATGTTCATATAAAGTTTTCCTCTTAAAATCACTTATTCTGTCTACCGTTTCAATTTGTTACAAACAAACCGGAACACCCTGTACATTTTCCAACATTAGTAATGATCCTGTACAATATAATAATGTCTTTGAAGGTTAATAACAAGAAGTATCTCTACTAAATTTGAAAATTGAAAAATTATTACAAAAAGAAAAAAAATTACATTAACACTATTTCTTTTAATCGGTGTGAACTTAGCAGCCATTTTCTGGAAGCCAAAAAATTCCAGCAGCCACTTAACTTTCATGTGAAGTTGGCAGCCATTATTTAAAATAGTTTACACACAATTAGAATATTAGCATTCGGCATACAATTCTATTCGTGACTAAATTAAGCCATAGCGCCAATTCTTTGCGAGCCTTCCAAGGGATAGCAACCCACCTCTACAAGTAAATATCAAAATTATTTTTTCACTATGTCACAAAAAGAGTTAAAGAATAAAACTTGGTCCAGTTACTCTCCTTGACAGTACAAATTAGCCGCCGGAGCGCCAATTCCTTGCGAGGTGTCCAAGGAGTAGCAACGCACCCTCCAAAGCTAAATGTCAAAATTATTTTTTTCACTATGTTACAAAAAGAGTTAAAAATGAAACTTGGTCCAGTTACTCCTTAAAAGTATAAATTACTGGCCGGAGTGCCAATTCCTACCCACCCCCAAGACTATATATCAATATTATTATTTTTTTCATTCTCACAAAAAGAGTTAAAGAATGAAACTAGGTTCAGTTACTCTTCTTATCAGTATAAATTAGTGGCCGGAGTGCCAATTCCTTGTGAGCCGTCCAAGTTAAATGTTAAAATTATTTTTTTCACTATGTTACCAAAAATAGTTTAAAAAATGGAACTTGGTCCAGTTACTCTCCTTAATGGTATAAATTACTGGCCGTCCAGGTAGCAACTAGAGATGAAACGGATATCCGATATCTGGCCGGATGCCGGATAGTAGCTTAATATCCGGCAGGATACCGGATATTCAAAACCTGCGACACAATTCTCTAAAATCAACTTTAATACATAAATTTTTATGAGGTAAATAATAAGAAAATGGCTTATAATTATGTTAAGTTACAAAAAGTCACACCTTAATCTTAATACTCAAAATTAACGTGGTAAATTATGGTGAATAAAGACCAAATTTTCAGAGTTTGCAGGCAACAGGCAGAGTTTGCAGGCAATCGTTCCGAACGCGTTTGCTGCACCTGTGCGATGTTCAACTCGTCACATCATGCAACGAGACAATGGGCCGAATATCTGGCCGCCGAATATTCGGCTATCCGGCCTCGCAGCTCGCGGGTTATCCGGTATCCGGCCAAACAACTATCCGTTTCATCTCAAGTAGCAACCCAAGATCTCTAAATGGAAGAGGTTGCCTACAAACTTTTGTCTAATAGCATTGCAGTATTTTTGAGACCGGAGGACGTAGAAGGAATTTAATTATAATTTTGATTTAAAAATGTCTGTGGATATACAGTATGCGCCAAAAGTATGGAATAAATTCAATAAAAACGAAACAATTATTTTTTGGGAAAAATCCTCGAACAGGTCGATTTTTAATTTAAAAAATACATATTTTAGCTTAAAATGCGATTTTCAAACGTCATTTGTTTTCGAGTAATGACGTCATCGATTTTTTTTTAAATGGCAACACCATATCTTTTCCTTGATTCTGAAAGATCGTTTAATTCTCTATCAGACAGTACTAAAATTTTGCCCTCTTACATAGGAAAGTTTTCGAGTAAATGACGATTGAATGATAGAAAACGTAAATCAATTAAAATAAAGCAAAAACGTTATCAAGTTTAGTTTTTCGAATTCCATAGTTCTTTTATGAATCACGTAGGTGAAAATCTTTGCAAAGTGTCATTGTCACACCGACTTTCTAATAAGTATTGTAAGTGACATAGAAATTATTATTCAATTTAAAGTATTATGGCACATTTAACTGTTACTCAAAGAATTGAAATTTTAATTCTTATCGGATGCGGAATATGACTAGAACTCAGCAGGAAGTTTGCGATTTATTTAATGAAAAATATCCAGATCGCCCTATCAGCCAATCAACAGTCAGTAAGGTAGAGTCTAAATTTAGAGAAACTGGCAATGTTGTAAATATTCCAAAACCTGGACGTCAAGCATTAATGAAAATCAGAAACAGAACATTTTGATAAGTATGGTGGATAATCCTCATAATTCTTCACCATTGGTTGCATTAAACAATAACACTAGCTACGTATCTTGAGGAAGGAAAAATATCATCCCTACAAAATTCAACTTGTGCAGGAACTCAATTAAGATGATCCCGATCGCCGCTTACACTTTTGCGAAATTCTAATGGATTCATGTCAAGGAAATAGAAATTTACACCGGCAAATACTTTTTTCAGATGAGGCCGCATTTTGTCTGAATGGTACAGTAAACCGTCAAACTTGCAGATATTGGAGTCAGGAAAATCCTCATTGGATGGCAGAGGCACATACCCAACACCCTCAGAAATTAAATGTGTGGGCTGGAATAGTTGTGACAGAATAGTAGGGCCTTTCTTCTTTGAAGGAACCCTTACAGGACAAAGATATTTAGACTTTCTAGAAAATGACCTTGTTCCAGCCCGTGCAGTAATTTTTCCTAACGATAATGACCCTGACATTCCTGACGATACCATATGGTTTCAGCAAGACGGTGCACCTCCGCACTATGCGCACCCTGTACGAGATTTTTTGGACAACTGTTTTCCTGGTAGGTGGATCGGCAGACGCGGACCGATAGAATGGTCTGCGAGATCGCCAGATCTTACACCTCTTGACTATTTTTTATGGGGATACCTGAAATCAAAAGTGTACATTAATAAACCACATAATTTAGAAGAACTTCAAAATCGCATTCGGGACGAAATACGCAGAGTTACCCCAGAAATCATTCATAATGTGCAAGAAGAATTTCTTCACAGACTTGCGCATTGTCAAGAAGTTGGTGGATGGCAATTCGAATATTTAATTTAAGTATAAAATTTAATCAATTGTATTTTATTTTACATACCTCAGAATTGTTACTTTTTTATGGATAAAATTTACGTTTTCTAACATTCAATCGTCATTTACTCGAAAACTTTCCTATGTAAGAGGGCAAAACTTTAGTACTGTCTGATAGACAATTAAACGATCTTTCAGAATCAAGGAAACAAATATGGTGTTGCCATTTAAAAAAAAATCGATGACGTCATTACTCGAAAACAAATGACATTTGAAAATTGCATTTTACGCTAAAATATGTATTTTTTAAATTAAAAATCGACCTGTTCGAGGATTTTTCCCAAAAAATAATTGGTTCGTTTTTATTGAATTTATACTTTTGGCGCATACTGTATGTTGCTAAACAGTATTATTCACATTTTAGAACATATAAAAGAATCACAAACAGACTTTATTCTGTAACCTATAATTAAGTAGTTAAGTATGCCAAGTATTTTTGCTACTGCTACAGAATATGACTCATGATTTTGGTTAAGATGCATTTGCCTTACAAATCATAACGTTATGATTACTTCCAGCATGGGCAAGTTATTTTTACTAGGGAAGCATGATGTAGGTACGAGAAGGAACATATTATACATCTCTAAAAGAATTGCATATACAGCAGCCCAATTAGCATTGCCTATAGATAGAAGTATGTATACCTGAAATATGGTATATATCTCAGCAGACATAATAAATTACTATATATTTTTATCTTCTAAGTGATATAACACCATAAAAAAATAAAAATTCTTGGTAATTATTTACATTAGTGAAAACATCACCAATTTTATTTTTATCTAGATCGAAATTTTGATGACATAAAAAATATTTAAAAAAAGTTCCTCATAAAAAATATTTAAAAAAGTTCCTCATAACAAATTTATACGTATACATTATGGTGGGTTTTGAAAATTAATGGTTCAAAACTTTTGGAAATGTATTTAAGTAAAAACTTACCTCATAATTACAACTTTCGTAGACCTCATCTGTAATTATATCAGATCAGAAAGAAGTTACACCAATTTGAGGCAATAAAAAATCATAATTTTCTTGACAGTAATAATTATTTATTTGCTTAAGCAATATATAAAAGAAATACAATATGAAATTAGATATATTAATTGTCACAAACAAATAATTTAAAATTGCATTGGTAACTGGAATTTCTGGTGAGGATACTTATCTCATTGTGGCTTTTGACTTTGGAAGTTCACTTACTATCTTTTTTATTCTTTTTGGGCATGGTATGTTGGGAAGCCTGTGTACTAGTAGTAATACTTGATACAGTGATCAGAGAATAATTGCACTTTAGACTAGGGTGAGTAACTACCCTTTGGACAGCTCGCAAGGAATTCTGGTCACTAATTTATAGTATTAAGGAGAGTAACTAGACCAAGTTTCTTTCTTTAACTGTTTTTGTGACATAGTGAAAAAATAATTTTGATATTTGTAGGGGTGGGTTGCTACCCCTTGGCCGGCTCGCCAAGAATTGGCGCTATGACTTAATTTACTCACAAATAGAATTGTATGCTGAACGCTAATATTCTAATTGTGTGTAAACTATTTTAAACAATGGTTGCCAACTTCACATGAAAGTTAAGTGGCTGCTAAGTTTACACCGGTTTTCTTTTAAGGGAGGTTTTTGTAGGGGGGAGGGTGATTCAGTCATAATGTCATTAATTTTAACCGTGTATTTCGAAATTTTCTGATGATGTATACGAGTATTGATGTTAATAGAAGTCTAGCAACGTTGCCAGAACCACGAATTTTTAAGGTATTAATTAAACGTCTTGTCAAATTCTGACTTAAAATCCATGCGTAATGCAAGTTCAAAAGCGCAAAATTTTATACAGTAAGTAATTTTGGATATAATATACTTATTTTGTGTCACCTTTTCGTTATGTTCTTGACAGCACAATCAAGTTGAGCTCGTACATTGATATTCCCAAATAATGCAAATCACTTTTAATTATGAATATGAATCAGAATCAAATCCATTACTCATGATCAGTAGGTACCGAATAACACAGACTCACACGGAAAGCACAGATGTATATGTCTATTAAAATGTCTTATAAATTTTTCCACGGCTCTGGTCAGCAGAGGACATGCGGTCTTTCACTACTTTAGTCAACTTGAATTGCATTTTTATTTAGGCAAATAGCAAATTTTATTAATAATTATAAACTACACTGGTGACACACGAAATTCACTAACGTTTACCACGCGAAAATAATGACTAATGGATGAAGACGGGAGAGAAGTTGGCCTCGCCTTAGGAAAGTAGAACCGAATGATGTTCGACTTATTTAGCTAGTAACTTATAATAAACGGGAATTTGAATTGTCAACTTCTTAGCTGTGCCATGTGTGCTGATCATGCCTATCTCATGTAGGCGCTGATTACTGCGGTTGACATTTATTATAAAATTCTTATAATTTCCTATTGATTACACCGGGTGTTTATAAAATACAAATTTAATTATTGTTTGTTTTTGTTATTATTTGGCGGTTCTGCAACTGTGCAGCGCTTATCATTGAGTAGACATTAAAAACAAAGTTATTGACCTAAATATCAAGACTCGGATTGCGGGATTGTTGATCACTGAATAGGTATGTCTCGGACTGTTTTTTCTTGACAGCACAAAGATTTTTTTATTGCTGTCTGTATTTAAGCGGTCTTTTTAGGTATCTTGAAACTAGTTTCAAAATAACTCCAGTAATAATAGAAAAAAATCTAGATTTTTTGACACGAGTAAACTGAGGTTTAAAACGTAAAGGAAACGTAATAAATGGGCATCCTAAAAGCGGCGAATTTTTTTACTAATTTATACAGGGTGTCAGTCATAATGTCATTAATTTTAACCACGTATTCGGAAGGCCTAATAAAGGCAGAAAATCGAAAAAAAAATTTTACTCGACCTTTAAAAAAATAAACAAATCACCCTATAAAAATCGGTAACACGACGCTCCTGGTACGCTCAAACTTTCTGATGTCGCAGCCATATGATAATCTAATTCCGATGGAAGGCATCGTTGCCACATGTTTACATACATAACGTCGTCTAACACTTCAGCGTGCGTATTATTCAAATTTGCCACCATTTAGTCGCACTTTCCGCATTTCCCCCATTTTTTTCCCCCCAAATTTAGAGATCACACCACACATTTAGAGGCGGGATGGAGAGAATACGAGCAGTAGTTTGTTTATTTCGGTCGTGTATTGGTCGTAAATTCACATCACAATGCCTAATTTTACTAATTTAGAATATGCAGAAATGCTAGTTTTATACGGGGAATGTTTACGAAATGCGAATGCCGCTGCTGTCGAATACCGGAGACGTTTCCCTAATAGGCTTCACCCAAGTGCGCGAACGCCGCGAACCTTTGTCCAAGTGTTTCAATGTGTTCGCGATACGGGATGTGTTAAACCGCGCCGAGAACTTGCTGGGAATCCTCAAAATGACCTGAATTTTGCAATTGGTTACAAAATCGAATTGTTGCTGACCCAAATTTTATTAATAAAGTGCTATGAACGGATGAGTGTAGCTTTACTCGAAGTGGAATTTTAAATAGGTTAGTACCATATTACTTAAAAAGCAATACATTTCTAGGCTAGATGTATGTAACTACAAACTAAATAATTACTTATTATACTTACAACTAATACTACAAATTCATATTCAATTGTAAAACGTAGTGAAAACGTAATATCAAAATTATTAAAAATAAATAACCTAACATTCGAAAACATTTATTTATTATCTACATTTGTCTTTATTAAAAAATAAATCAATATTTAAGGAAAATTCATTCATGTATCTAGATAAAAAAAAGTTAATTTTACTCCTTGTCGTTAAATAACAGTACAAAAACTAGGTTATTGACCTAGTCTTGGACAGTGTTTTGTCGACAACACAAGGTTCTTTTTATTACTTTGTATTTAAACACGTTTTAAAAGTTTTTTATGTAATGTACAATCGTTTTCAATAATAATGACACTCTCTTAAAACAGTTTTTGAACTTCTGGAAGTTCTGAATAGAAATATCATTAAATCTCTCTTGGTAAGTGAAACAACTAATAACTAATGTTAAAAATTTAAAGCAGATTTCAATATGAATACGTCAGAAGTTCAAAATAAATTGCAAAATTAATTTTAGTGAGTGTCATTAATATTGCAAACGATAGTACCTAAATGGTTTATTACTCAGTTTATTATTAGATACGTTGGAGTTTTGTAATTTCAATATTAAATACTTTTTAAACAAACCAAGCTAATTTCTTTGCAGTCATAACAGTCACATTTGGTCGGACAAAAATCCACACGCTACTCGTCGGTTTAGCTTTCAGAGGCGATTTGTTCTCAACGTATGGGCAGGAGTTTACGGGAATCATTTGATTGGGCCGTATTTTCTACCGGAGAACCTGAATGGACCGCGTTACAGAATTGATTGGAAAGCGTTCATTGAACATTAACATTTTAAATTATTATTGGCTGAACTGAGCAAGAAATAATATGAGATTCTAAAATAGTCAGTACAATCGTTTATTTATGATGTCTAATGCCTAGGTAGGTAGGTACTAGAAAAATATTTCAACTTGGCAACATTGCATCAGGTCGACATCGAGTTGAACTGTCAACTGTAACCGACCAAGGCTGTGAACGGCCAGTGACAGTCTGAAAAGGGGGTTTAAATAATGATTTGAAAATTTTTTTTTTCGGCGTAAATATGCATTTAGATTTTTTTTTAATCGCGTATTCGCATTATACTCATTATTCCCTATCTCCTCTTAAAATTAATGACATTATGACTGACTCACCCTGTATACATTGTTTCTGAAAATAATTGATAATAACTGTAAATTTAGAACTAAGAAAGTGCATTATAAGTTAAAGCCTGTAAAGGAGCTGCTTACGTTCAAATAGAATCAGGCGATGAAATACGAGGACAGAAGAACTCGGACGGTTGCAATGCGCTTAGCAAAACTGTCGAGTTGACTTGCATCTAGTGTTGCCCCTTAAATACAAAAAACGTTTCATCCTCTCTTAATAGTCTAACCTAGTGAGTATTAGATTTTATTTCACTATTTATGTAATGAAATGTGAATGGTTTATTTTAATCCGTTGGTATTTTTTATGTTGAAACTTTATATGTTAATTGCATATTTAAAAAAAATAATTTATAGCATTACTTACATTTGGCAACGTCGCGTCAGACTGACTCTCGAGTTGAATTGCTGCCAGGGGTCTGAAAAGGGGGTTTAAATAATGATTTGAAAATATTTTTTTCCAGAGTAAATATGCATTTAATTTTTTTTTTTTAAATCACGTGTTCGTATTATACTCATTTTTCCCTATCTTCTTTTAAAATGAATGACATTATGACTGAATCACCTTGTATAGGTAAATAGGTTTAAATCGTCATATTTTGACACCGACAATACACAATGTATTATAACATATCCACACACAAAGATTTAATTTTCATATGTAAATATTGCGTTTTTGTCGGTATTCTGTTATACAGGGTGTCCGGAAAATATGCGCACAAACTTCGGGAGCCTAATCTACTGATAAAAATAGTCGTATAAGCTTATGTAACACTTTTTCGAATTCTCAATAATAACGGCCTGTCAAAAAAAAAAAAATTATTTTTTATTTCTGACAACTTTTTTTGTAGTAAATCGATTCTCTTCAAATTCGGTACAGTTGTTATATGCATTAAAGTGGACCGTAAACATAAAAAAGAATTCAAAATAAAAAACCACAACACCCATAAACCTCCAATCCATGTAAGAAATCTGGTCAAATTTTTTTTATTTATAATTATTTTCTAATTTTGATATGCCAAAATAAAATTCCATTAAATATCCTATAAAAAGGTACTCTTGTTTCAATTCACTAAAAGTAACCGTTTTTGAGAAAAATGCCATTGAAGTTTTCATGAGATCACGTAGTCCTCAGTAATAATAAATACAAAGCGTGCTTTGGAATCGAAAACAGGATTTATTTAATACTTAACAAATAAAAAAATATTTACAAAAGACTTTCAAAGCGGTTCCCTGCTACTTCTATACATAAATTAATTCTTCGTAAAAGTGACTGGCAGGTTTGAAAGAATATTCCGGGCTTCTGTCTAATAATATTAAAATTTTCAATTGTTCTTTCTCTTAATTCTGCAATGTTTATTAGCTCGTTATAAACACCAGACTCACGGTTTTTGTCTCTAAAGCACACTTTGTATTTATTATTGCTGAGGACTACGTGATCTCATGAAAACTTCAATGACATTTTTCTCAAAAACGGTTACTTTTAGTGAATTGAAAATAGAGTACCTTTTTATAGGATATTTAATGGGATTTTATTTTGGCATATCAAAATTAGAAAATACATTCAAACTCGGATATAACGAACCACTAAGGGGGAAAGAAAATCGGTCGTTATACCCGAGCGGTCGTTATAGCCGAAAAGTGGGTATGATATGTCTTTTTCTCTTTAATATGAATGCGAGTATACTTGTTTTAAACGTTTATTTCATATAACGTTAATACATGTAACATACGTATGTATAATAAAAAAATAAAATAAAAAACTTATTAAGAATATTTTCACAAAATAAAAGTATATAAGTAACCTATTTTTTTTTGTTTACATTTAAGTACATAATAAACCTATATACAAAATAAATATGTGTATTAATTTTAATGTGACAATAAAAAATCAGTAATTTTGCTTTGGTTTTTCCGTTTTAGTAAGACAAATTTCTGAATACTATTGTTAACAAGATGTAATGCTTCAATACAATCATTATTAAAGCTGTTAAAGCAGACGAATCTGTTTAAAGTTTCCAGTGAGTCTAAGGTTTCCCTGACTGTTGGTAAATTGTTTTCACATCCACCTTCTTCAGTCTCCATTTCGTCGTCTTTAATGTTGGTTTCATCATTAGTTACAGAGGAAATTATGTCCATGTCGGTAGGAATTTCAGCTACAACTAGGTCATCGTCAGCGGAGACAAATTCATTTAAATTTAAACTTTAGAATTCTGTAATCGAGTTCCGTTCGGCCCATTCCTGTAGATCTGTATTATCATCTTTTTCTTTATTTTTTTCCTTATCTATCCACAAAGCCAGTGGAAGATCATCTTCTTCTTCAAATTCTGGTTGAACAATTAATCCTGAATGGCGGAAACAGTGAGAGATTGTAGTGGAGCTTATATGTTCCAAAGCAGTTACTATCATTACAATTGCATCTAATATTGTTATTTTCAGTTTTACATTGCTGTCTAAAGCTGTGATTAATTTTAAAAGGAGCTGTTGTCTGTAATGAGATTTTAAACAACGAATCACTCCCTGGTCCATTGGTTGAAGTACTGCTGTAACATTAGGCGGCAAAAAGACTCTCGACTCGATACAATTCAGATTTGTTAGTCTTGGATGAGCGGGACAGTTATCAACCAAGAGTAAAATTTTTCTTTTTTGTCCAGCTAATTCTTTGTCCCAGTCTGTTAAAATTTTTGTAAAAATTTCGGAGGTAACCCATGCGCGATTGTTTGAAAAATATGTGACGGGTATATTATTGATGTTTTTAAAACATCTTGGTGAAGCTGCCTTGCCAATAACAATGAGTTTTCTTTTCTCAGAGCCGTCCATATTTGCACACACAAACACTGTAATACGCTCCTTAGACAATTTGCCCCCTGAACATTTATCTCCTTAAACTTTAAAGTTTTGTCTGGTGTCATTTTATAAAATAGCCCAGTTTCATCGCCGTTGAAAATGTTACACTCACGATATTTTTGTTTTAATTCTGGCCAAACTGTAGTAAGCCACTGATTAGTAACCTCCAAAGATACACTAGCCGATTCACCATGCATTTTGCCACATTTAATATCATATCAGCGTTTAAAACGGTCAATCCAACCTCTAGAACATTCGGCTGATTCAGTAGAAGGTCCTAGATCCTCTTCATCTAATGTTCGAGTTTTGTACATCTTCTCAAATTCTGAACCTTTTGCTTGAAGAATAGGTTCGGAAATGGGAACATTTTGACTTCTTTTTATAGAAAACCACTTTAACAAAGATTTATCCACATCTGGCTTAGAAGATTTTCGTAGTTTTTTTGTTGCAGGTGAATTTACAGTTTGTTGTTATTGTTGATACAGTCGACTTTGACAACTTATACTCCCTGCAAATTGCGGCATTTGCAGCACCTCGTTCTATTTTATTAATTATTTCTATTTTTTTATGTAAACTTATTGCTTTGCGTTTGTTTTGAACTACCAAATCTGGTCCGGACCGATCACACTAACACGTGGAAAGGAAACCTGTTTCGGCAACGAATAGAATATGTAATGCGCAAATGTGAACTTAGAGTGGGGAAAGAACCTCTCGCTAGTTCGTTATATCCGATCCTATGACGTACATTCAGGCTGAATTATGGTTCGGTATATCCAAGTGTTTGTTATATGCGAGTTCGTTATAGCCGAACAGATTTACACTTGTAACATATGATTTTTGACAGAGCTTTATATTTCGTTCGTTATACCAGAGTGTTCGTTATACGAGCCCTAACAACTAAATGTTCGGACGACAGTTTATTTTTTCCAAATATATTCAGTTTCCATTTTGAATTCAATTAGAATTTTTTCTGCTGAAACTATACCAATTATTGTCATAAAACAAAAGTTATAATCTTTTCAGAACAATGTTTACTCCAAACATAAATTATTTCTTTAAATATCTAACAACAAACTACAAAATAAAGTGACAAGTAAATGTTAGGACAATCTTAATTAAAGAACGTTCTTAGGGAAATTAATAGGATGTAACGTCCCCTTTGGCATCTATTACCGCCTTGATCCTCTTTGGCATAGTATCCACCAAAGATTTACAATATTGTGGGGTAAATGCATTCCAAATTTCTTGGATTTTGGCCTTAAGTGCTGGAATTGATCGCTGGGGGCTATTTCTTAAGGATCTTTTCATGTGATGCCATAGTGTTTCGATGACATTTAAGTCGGGACTACTCGAGGGCCAGGACAAGACACTAATTTGATTGTCCCCAAACCATTTTTTGGTACTCTTAGCTGTATGGCAGGATGCCCCATCCTGCTGAAATATGAAATTCCCATGTTCATAAAGCTCCATCGTACTTGGCAACAAGTTTCTTTCCAAAATGCCTTGATATTTTTGGGCATTTATGGTGCCATCTACAAACTCAAGCCTGCCTACACCATTAGTGGACATGCAGCCCCAAATCATAACACCCTGTGGGAACTTTACTGTACGCTTAATACAATCTTTATGAAATGCTTCAGATTTCGTTCTTATCACCCGTTTCCGAAAATCGCCAACACAAACATCAAATTTGGATTCATCACTAAAAATAATTTTAGCCCAGTCTTCTTTGGTCCATTGTACTTTAGATTTTGCCCAAATAAGACGTTTTCTCTTTTGTATGTCAGTGAGCAGTGGCTTTTCTTTGGCCTAAAAATGTGAATTGCTTTAAAGTGCGCTGAGCTAATTATTACAATTTTTTGTATTTCAATCACAAATAATATTTACTTTATAAAATCCATATCCAGCTTTGTGTATCCACTGTCTGCAACATTCCCTTGAAACATTTAAATCTGCTTCTTCATTCCATCGTGTTTGAATATCCCGTACCGTACCCCTTCTTTGTTGCTTGCAAATTTTAACAAGAACCCTTTTTTCCTTTCTGTTACAATCCTTGGTCGCCCAGAACTTTTGCCGCGGACATCAAAGGATCCCGTTTCCCCATACGCTTTTATTACCTCCCACGGTCGATTTGGCAATATTGAGGTCTTTTGCTATTTTTCCCATAATTTTTCCGTTGGCATATTGTCTTATTATGATTTCACGCACTTTTTTATCAGTAGCAACTCCGCGAGCCATTTTGTTCGCGAATGCACTATTGCTAATGTCATAAAAATATATTAATTTTGCCATGGTGACAGATGGCATTTTTTTTTCAGAGCTTGCTTGTATTTCATTGATGAAAAGAATCTTTGTCCGAACATTAAGTTGTCAGCAAATTTCGTTAAATAAACATTTAAACTATTTGCCAAAGCCAGCAAATCGATAATTATTAAAATAATGAATGATTTATTGGTCAAAACACTTGATTTAATAATTAAGTTTATGTAGATTTTTTAAATTCCAGATGTAGTACTCAAAAACAATTTTTAATTATAAATATAATAGTCCGTCCGAACATTTAGTTGTTAGGGCTCGTATGCCGAGTTTGTTAAACCCGAGTTTGACTGTAATTATAAATAAAAAAAAATTGACCAGATTTCTTACATGGATTGTAGGTTTAAAGGTGTTGTAATTTTTTATTTTGAATTATTTTTCATGTATACGGTTCACCTTAATGCGTATAACAACTGTACCGAATTTGAAGAAAATCGGTTTACTACAAAAAAAGTTATGTCAGAAATAAAAATGAAAAAATTTATTTTGACAGGCCATAACTTCGTTATTATTGAGAATTGGAAAAAGTGTTACATAAGCTTATACGACTATTTTTATCAGTAGATTAGGCTCCCGAAGTTTGTGCGCATATTTTCCGGACACCATGTATAGTGCTGGCATATAGTTATTTAGAGGGAGCTATGAGCTTTCATTTTTTGTAATACTTGTTTAACAAATCAGCCGAATTTCCATATAGATTTCTGTCATGTACTGTAGTGTGGCGACTTTAGTGTTACTATTTGGAATCGGTCAGTGGTCGCGCAGTTTAAGGCATCAGTACTTGAATCGAGGTGGCTAGATCGCTGTGTGGTTCGACCCCCGCAGCCGGTAGATCGTATATAAGCTATATTCGTGGAGAGATTGGCACCTTCTCTGCGGGTATGGTAGGGTGGAAGAATGCTGGCTTGGGTCAATGTGAGAGATTGATACCGGTTGGCATTTGTCTACCCCCGTAATTAATGAGGTTTTCCAGGTTTCCCTCATTCCTGCACTGAATGGTGGTTAGAGCCTACCAACGTAAGTCGTTCCTGGGCGCAAATGCGGCCTGCGTAATAATAATATGCCGCCCCCTCTCTCGCACAAGTCTTCGACTTCTGGGCTAATCCTCGTGATTAGAATGAGGGGTAGAGATATTATTATTATAATCACAAATGTCAGAATTTGACATTTAATATTGACACTGTAATAGCTTTGCTCGTAATAAAGAGTACTTGTCTAATTTGCTTTAAAAAAAAAGTATATATTTAATCTACTATGTTAAGATGCCACGGATACTATTCTTGATCTACATAAAGTACTTCTATCTAAATATTTTACATTTTTAAGAAAACTGGGTACATACATATTAATAATGGGCTGCTCTTTTACTATGGAAAACACAATACAACATTATTTTAAAATGTATCGATTAACAAATTAAGATTGATAATGTAAACAGAAACATACACCTCAATATATATTTCACATCTGTCATTATTTTTAAGAAACCTCAAATTACTGATACTACATAACTACTGTCTGTGATTTAGCAGACAATGGTTCAAGATTAAACTGAACAAGTTAACAGAAAAAAAATATTTTATGAAAACCGAACTGTCTTAGTTTTATCTTCAGAATCTCTAATTCGGAAGAAACAATATTTTGTTCAATTTATAACTGTAGTCATTTGAAAATAATTTTATTTTATTTTAAAGGAGTGAACTAGATGAAAGCCCTAAACATTCATTATTAGACTCTCCATCGCCGACAAGGGAACAAAAGGCTAGGCAAGCAGTAGCAGAAGCTACGGCTTCTGCTGGAAATCAAAAATGGAAAATGCATATAGGTGCAGGGACATCAGGCAACTCACGATTTAAAAAAAAACAGCCTGAACGATTACCTACTTCGACAGAATGGTTAAATGATCAGGATAAACATGTTAAAAGTGAAACTAATTTTAATGACTCCCCCCCTAAGAAGAATATTGCTCCTCCAGTTCCATCCACAGAAAAAACTGTTAGTGTAAGAAGAGCAATGGCCATGAAAGAACCTCCTAAAAAACCAGAATCTCCAAGAAAAATTAAACCATTGGTTGCAGCTCCATTACCGAATAAAATTCCACAAGGACAAGTTGTATTAGATAAATTTGGCAATTTTAGGCTTATGACTCCACCTGAATTAAAAAAAGGAAATGATTTACTCCCATTACCACCAGGTAAATATATATGAATACACTAAACAAATTAACAGTGACAATAATATTTATAAAACAATGATTATTAATCTGCATACGTTACACAGCAAAATATATTTTAAATAAGTGCAGTACCTTCAACAATGTCGGAGACGGAATATTACCAAAAACGCAAACAAACTTGTACTATTCATAACATTTAACTGAAAACTCCCTGAATCAGAATGGTCCAGTGGGTACATATTATATTTCTTCTTTACAAAAATTGAATTCAATTAAACAATTCAGTTTTTTTAAATTGAAAGTCATCTTCAAAAATAAGCATTGCAATACAATATTTATTTATTTTAAATTTTTAATCAAAATTGGAAAAGTGTTATGTATGTTGTACTCTATTTGAATTAAAATATAGTAAAAATAACATTAAAGCTCAAAATTGTTTACAAGATGTAAACGTTGTTTTGCCATATGAATTATTTCTAGTGAATATTTTGGTAGTCAGCTTCGTTCCCATTCCTACTCCATGCTGTTTACTGGGTGAGAAGTGACACCGGTAGACGCCTGGCGAGGATAACTGATCAAGTAGTAATCGATCAGTTATCGGCCAGGGTTAAAAATGATTAAATTACTAAAACGGCTATTAAAGAATCGGAGTTTGTGATAGAAGGGTGAAAATTAAGGGTTGTACGTACTTTTTAATGCCACATAAAAAAATAAAAATAAAAAATTTTGTCCAAAAAAAATTTCAAAAAATGTTTGGGGCGGACCACCCTTATCACTTAGGGGTATGAAAAATAGATTACAACCGATTTTCAGACCTACCGAATATATATGTAAAATTTCATAAAAATCGGTTAAGCCGTTTCCGAGGAGTATGACGACTAACACTGACACGAGAACTTTATATACAGGGTGTTAAAAAAAAGTGTAAAATATTTCAGGAGGTAATAGTATGAACCAAAATAAGCAGAAAAGTCTTAATAAACATGAGTCCGCAAAGTAACTCTTGCGGAGATATGGACCACTATTCGTTTTTCAAACATTTTATTTTATTAGAAATAAACCAACAAAGGAAGCTTTTAACAAGCAAAAAAAAAGTTACAGAAGATGTTCAAAGTGCCCTCCATTTCCAAGCAGGCACGACATCTTCGTCTCAATGATAATCGAAGTTTTTCGAAAACACCCTCCTTGGTTTGGATTTCTTGACACTTTTGATTAATCCGTAGCTACAGCTCTTCCAGGCTATTTACAGGAGTACCATACACTAATGTCTTCAAATATCCCCAAACAAAGAAATCTAGAGGGTTCAGATCAGGCCGGACCTGTTTTATGGCCTCCAAGCTACGGAATAATCAAAAGTGTCAAGAAATCCAAACCAAGGAGGGTGTTTTCGAAAGAGTTCGAATATTGTTGAGATGAAGATGACGTGCCTGCTTGGAAATGGACGGAGGGCACATTGAACATCTTCTGTAACTTTGTTTTTTGTTTGTTAAAAGCTTCCTTTGTCGGTTTATTCCTCATAAAATAAAATGTTTGAAAAACGAATAGTGGTCCATATCTCCGCAACCGTTACTTTGCGGACCCATGTTTATTAAGACTTTTCTGCTTATTTTGGTTCATACTATTACCTCCTGAAATATTTTACACTCTTTTTTTAACACCCTGTACATTATATAGATAATAAGTAAATTAGAGTTTATTTTACTCCTTCCAGATTTTCAAATGTATGAAGGCGATTTTTAAATATATATTTTTTAGTTATAGCATTTAACAATTGATAACTTACCAGAGAATATGACTGATCAGTTTTAGTTAACATTATAACATTTCTATTGAATTGGTGTTATTGATGTTTGGGAGTGGTGCGGTTTACCCGCAGCGTTCTGATCTGATGACCCATTGTAAATGCCATTGATTGTAGATATTTAAACAGGCCCATACTGTGTGCAAGATTTAACACTAGGGGTCTGTTGGATCTCTTAATATCTTGAGGAGAAAGAAAATATGTGTGAATGTGTACTGAATTTTCATCTACATTGCTACATAACCTGCACCCCGCAACATAGGAAACTTGTGACAGTCCCAATGTTACTTCTCTGTTAAGCATAATAAAATTTCGGTTCCCCATGTGTCCTCTATACAGAGTGTCCCGTAATTCCACGTAAATATTGAAGGGGGGTATTCTACGGTCTAATTTAGGGGGGTCTGTTCTACATTTTTTTTTTTTCGATTTGAGCCCTCCCTGCAGAGATATTTGCGTTGGTGGGGTGAACCTAAAATTTTTAAAACGGACCTATTTTGATAGCAAAGACAAAAAACACATGGAATGGTGTTAGAAGGATCGGGCTTTATTAAGCCAACTATTTTTCTATTTTAGAACATTTATTTGTCTTGAATGTTTCAATGACATAATTCAACTAAACCAGAGACAACCCTGAGACCGTCAACTTCCCCTAAATTCAGGTTCGCTTTTTGCATATTTTGCTTCTTTGTCACACGCACTTGTATTTGAATTAAGACATCTTTGTTGCACATTTTCAACTCTGGATAAAGATGGCGTGGATGTAGCTGCAATTTGATTGGTTGAAAATGTTGAAATCTTTTAATTCGTGGTCTATAGTCGAGTTTTGCTTTGATGGTTGGTTAAGTTGGTTTGGTTATCGATTATTTGTTTATCAACATCCGCTTCCGCTTCCAATATATTGTTTGTTACTGTGTTCCTGTGTAAGTAGATGTGCAAGCGTGTGTTAGTGTGTATTTTATTATTATTGAATTATTATTAATTAAAATGTCTGCAAAACTCTGTATTGTTTGTGGATTTAGTAATTATGAAGTGGAGAAAATGCACAAGTTTCCAACAAATGAACAAAAGTAAGTTTTTATACATTTAAAAAGGATTTCATTGATTGAAATTGTCATTATTGTAGATCGAAGATATGGCAAGAATCGATGGGTATGGTATATGTACCTGGCATATCACTGCGTAATTACAATATTTGCAGCAGACATTTTTCTGAAGAATGTTACAGGAGTCTTTTAACTAGGAAGTTGCTTCCTAATGCTATTCCCACATTATTTCCATGCACGGTACAAACCCAAGAAGCAACTATGCAGGTATCTGATATGGAAGAACTTTCACGAAGTACTAATATAGGTATACTTAGATGGCTTTTAGCAAGTACTAACACAAGCATAGATAGCTGTGTGGTTATTCTATTCTATGTTTGTAGCTTGACATGTTGTATAGTCTGAAAAGAGAGAAGGATGAAGGTTTATTTTGAATATACTTTGTAACCTCTTGTCTGGTTATATGACGAGCGAAAATTTAAATCTGGAAATGTCGGTTATCCGCAATCATGCTGGTTCACGGTAGTCCTGATAATTGGGGTTCTTCTATACTCATATTTTCATTTTCTTAAGACTATATAGCATGTATGCAAATTAGAGAAACCGAATGTTTTTGTATGATCTTGAAAGACTTGCATGACTGCAATCTTAAAATATTAATAATTGGCAATACTTTATTGCAGGTGAATTAGTAACTGAAAACCCTATTCCAAGTTGCTCTGGCCTGCAACAGAGAACAACTACACCTGTTTGCCATCCCCAATTCCGAGGCATTGAAGATGTGTCATATAGCACTACAACTCCGAAGAAGCAGCGTTTAATCCGCATGGTGAAAAATAAAGAAGCACACATAAGAAAATTAAAAAGAATCTGTAAACTGAAGGCAAATAATATAAAAGCATTAACAAATCTTGAAGATAGTCCAGTAGTAAAAAATTTATTCAAAGGTATGTCGAGTACAACAGCAGATTTCCTTATTTCTCAGCTGCGTTGTGCTCAAGCGCCACATGGCAGAAGATGGACGACACAAGAAAAAGTCATTTCCCTAGCTTTGCTTAAAAGAAGCCCAAGATGTTACAACCTTTTAAGAAGAATTGTGGCTCTTCCATCAAAAAATACACTTTTAACTATGTTACGAAAGGTGCCATTCCAATCTGGTATAAATAATCACTTGTTCAAACATATTGCTGAATCTGTGAAGAGCGAAGAAGACAAATTTTGTGCGTTATTATTTGACGAAATGGATATTAAAGAACATCTTCAGTATGACACTCACCATGATTGTATCATGGGTTTTGAAGACTTTGATGAACGTAACCCTTCAAAAAAATTGGCAAATAAAGCCTTAGTATTTATGGTTCAAGGTCTTTTGCATAATTGGAAACAACCAGTTGCATATTATTTTTCAAATGGACCTTGTCCTGCGAATAAATTGAAAAATTGCATTACCAATGTTTTTGAAGCATGCGTAAGAATGGCAGGTTTGAATGTGGTAACATTAATTTGTGATATGGGATCTACTAATGTAAAAGCCTTAAAGGAGATGGGTTCATCTGTGGAGCATCCCTGTATTGCCATTGGTGATAAAAAAGTATATACCATGTTTGACCCACCCCACTTACTTAAATGCACGGTGTCACTATTTAGAAAACATAATGTTTTCCTACCTAATGATATTGTAGAAGCCTACAAAATTGATTAAGAGTCATCATTAATATTTCGTGCTATGCATAAAATTAAAGATGTTCATTTAGCGCCAAAAATGCAATATTCCATGAAGGTTAATATTGCTGCGCAATTAATGAACCATACTGTAGCTGCGTTCTTGTATAGCTTATTAAGTCGAGGTAAATTAAGCATACAAATTTAAGTGTACAATTTTCAGTTAATTTAATTTTCCAGGTAAATTGGAGGAACGTTCTCTAGCTACAGCCACATTTGTGAAACAGGTGGATACCCTTTTTGATAGTTTCAATGGTAGTAAACTTTCACCTCCTGATGGAAAAGAAGTTAAATGTTGTGTGACAGAACAGTCAGCTCATATTAAATATTGGGGAGAAGCTTTTCAGATGGTAAAGAAATGGCAATTTCGTAGGATCACGCCAACAGGTAGTTTAAGGTCAACTAAACCACCTTCTCAAGTTGGATGGCTCATTACTTTGAATGCTATTAGACAGATATGGGAGTACCTACATTCAAATGGAGCAACTTCCTTAAGGACACGTTCTCTAAATCAGGACGCCTTGGAAAATTTATTTGGTAGTATTCGGGGTGGGTGTGGTAGCGGAGATAATCCAACAGTCGAACAGTTTATGGCATCTTTAAAAACACAGATTTTAAATGGTTTGACACAACAAAAAATATTTGGCAGCAACTGTGAAGATGACGATCATCATTTATTAACAAATTTAACCCAGTTTCTACACGTCGAGGCTGAAGAAGTGGCTGAACCATCATCTCAGGCAAATACAATTGAAAAGTTGAATGATAACGCAGAAGCGATTGCTATAGCCGTAAGAGAGGGGACAACAGCAACATTGTCAGTTGCTTATGTAAGTGGATTTATCGCAAAAAAAATTCTTGAGCATTTAAATTGTGATATATGCTCCAATGAATTACTCTCAAATTCCGACACACCTCATAATTTGTATATAACTTTTAGAGAGTGGTCAGACACAAACCATTTACAATATCCTTCAGAATCATTAGTAGTTGCCGTAGGGCAGGCCATTACCGAATTAGAAAATATTCTCGAAAATATTTATAACACATCTAAAATTTCATGTATCGTCATGGAACATATTATGAAAGTTGTTAATTTTTCATGGATTTCCTGTGAAACACATATAGAAATGATTACTGGGCAAATTGCACGAGCGATATGGAAAATAGGAATTCCCTGGTGGTGCAAAAGAAAAAACCAAGAAAATTTGCGGTTTCGCAAAAATTTAAGAGAGTCGAAACGAAAAATAAAAACATTCTTGCATTAATATATCTGTATAACATCTATACAATTAACAATAATTTATAATTTTAAACACATTTTAGTTTACAAACACCAAGGCAATAAATACGTCATATTTCTGTGACATTGAATTTTTCTTACATCATCATATGGTTGAAAACGTTACAAAAAATTTGAAAGATTAAGAAGGTTAGGTCACTGTTTAATAGTTAATGTACATCACTATGAACATTTACTAAATTAATTTTCTGATTTAAATGAAATTAATTAAATTTTGCAAAAAATTACAACTTAAATCTTTCCTTGAAATGAAAATGTTATGATGATTTTGTAGGTAGTTATGTAACCCACATAATATTTTGTATCAACGAAAGCAAAACTAACATTGTGTAATTCCAAAAAAAGAAACCTTTGGCTGCCATTTAAAATATTTAAGTTTTGTGTTCCCGTATTGTCACCCGATGATAAAATAAAGGTTACAAAAATGTGACGTATTTGTTACCTATCCACTTTTCTTTGGAACATTTTTTTGAAAAATTAAGTTAACAAGTTATTGATATGTACATTACTTTTTTCTCACCATGTATATGTAATCAAATAATGTTATCCATTGTTCCATTTGTATTGTATTTTATTTATATATTAAATTTTATTTTTGCTTATATTGTCTCGTCTTATTTTTTATAATCAAAACATAAATTTATATAAAATATATAAGAATCCTACAAATGCACCGCGCGCTTTTTTAAACTGCGATGTGCGCGTCATCTACGTTCACTTTCCACAACAGTGGACCAGTGCAGTAAGGAGAACTAAAATTTTACTCTTTAGTTGACCGTCTCAGGGTTGTCTCTGACTAAACTATTCTTTTAACTCAATATATGATTATATGCCATACATGCCTTGACCCTGACACAGCATAAACTTGTATATATTACAAGTGTGGTGTTTATACTAATAGAAATATCATGTTACAGTTAAATAATTATTTTGATTTTGTACACATATTCCAACACTCCCACTCAAAATGAAAATAATTAAATTAAAAACAAACAATTTATCTTAATCCTAATTCTGAAGGCAACAATTTAAATTTCTGAAGAGATAATCCTTTTGTGAATATGTCTGCAAGTTAATTAGCTGTGGAAATATAAGTTAAAGTTATTAATCCTTCCTGAATTTTTTCCCTAATAAAATGATATTTTATATCAATATGCTTGGTTCTTTTGTGATCAGAAGGAGTCTTTGCAATTGAAATACATATTGTCTTCATGTATTAGTATAGGAGTATGTATGTTGATACTGTCACTGAGCGATTTGAGCCAAAGTGCCTCTTTTGTTCCTTCGAAAACTTCTATATATTCTGCTTCGGTAGATGATATTGCAACTGTACTTTGCCGCCGACTATTCCATGAAATGGAACATGAATCATATAATTTAAATATATGACCTGAGGTACTTTTACGAGTTTCTGAATCATTTGCCCAATCGACATCTGTATACCCAGCAAGTTCTCCCAATTTTGTGTCTTTTGATTTAGTAAACGTTAATTTTAATTGTAATGTACCTTTTATGTATCTGAGCACCCTTTTCAAAGCTTTCCATAAATATTATTTTTAACCTGATATCTACTTAATATATTTATAGCTACACATAGATCAGGACGCGTTCACAACATTACATACATCAGACACCTAATCAAATTTCTAAAGGGGCATCATAATATTCATCTGAATTTAGATTAGCATAGTCAAGTTTTACTGGCAACGGTGTATCAATTGGCTTGCATTCTAGCATATTAAACTTCTTTAAAATCATAGTTAAATACATATTCTGATATATTATAGAGTAATTATATTTTCAAAACGTTTTATTCGTATTCCTAAAAATAGTTGAATTTCATTCAAATATATCATTTTAAAACATTGTTTGAGATAACCTTTTAAATTTGTCATTGTTGTTAAACTTTTTGTAGCTGTTATTATATCGTCTACATACAACAAAATATAAATATTTTTTATTTACGTCATTTTTATTTAGGAAATAAACACAGTGATCTACTTTTGACTGAGTAAAGCCAGCATTTTTCAATGTAACATCAAAATGTTCGTACCAATATCTCGCTGATTGTTTCAGACCATATATTAATTTGTGTAATAGGCATACTTGGTTTTCCTTGCACTCTATTCCTTCTGGAACTGCCATATACAGGGTGTCCGGAAAAGACATGTACAACGGAAGACCACAGACTTCTGGGTTCAAAATAAGCCGATTTGGCCCAATTTACTTATTTCCAAAATTCGTTTAGCCTCTAGAGAACGCCAAAGTTCGCGAAAAATTTTTGTTTATTCCGAATATCTCGAAAACGACTTGATCGATTTTAACCATTTTTGGGCTACGCAGTTACAGGTCTAAGCGACACTTTTTGACATTATTTAAAAATTTTTGCAATCATTATAAATATAAGAAAAATCATGTATCATGCAAATATAAGCACATATTATTTTAACCCCCTGTACAATTACTCTCAGTTTTTTTCTATTACTAGCTGACTTTATTTAGAAACTTTTTTAATACTTTCAGAATTTTGAATAGATAAATAGTTTAGGCAGAAAAAATATTTTTCGTATGTCAACAATATCAGCATTCGTTCTGCAACAAATAACGAGGTACCTACCAGAAGCTGGCTCTGATATTTCAAGTGTCAGTTGTGTGTCAAATCTAATCAGCTACTGAAATTAGTCTCTCGGTGGATTCTTCTTGCTCAATTGCTTAGCTACTTTAGATCTTACTTTATTTGTTGTCGTTATTGTTGAGTTTGTTTCTGTTCCTCATTTTTAATTATTTCATCATGAATACGTATACATATTCCGAACGTAGATATGCTTTTGGTTTATAGATTTTGTCAATCGAACGCTCGCAAAAGTGTTAGGGGTAGGGGTTAGACAGATTCCCTCATCGACGAGTGCCAAATCATCAAACTTTTGCCAACATCGAAAGGCGACTTCGCGAATTTGGTATTTCCATCAAATGAATGCGGCTCAAGAGCGTCAACGTACCACGAAAACTATATAGGTGGAGGAACAAATCCTAGATAAGATAGAAGAGAACCCAAAAATTAGTGCAAGAAACATTGGACATGAAATACGAATACCAAAAACTATAGTTCATGATGTTTTGAAGGAGCAATTACTACATCCGTACCACATTCAATCAGTACATGAATTGCTACCCATTGATCCTGAAAAACGTTTGGAATTTGTAATTTTATACAAGATCAAAGAGCCTATATCAACTTTAGCAAAAACATTTTATTACAGATGAAGCATGTTTTACTAGGTCAGGAATTATTAATAACCATAGCAAACACGTTTATGCTGATGAAAATCCACACTGTACTGAAATAAGACATTTTCAATATGAATTCAGAGTAAATGTGTGGACGGGAATTATCGACAACTTTATTATTGGCCCGATTGTGCTTTCACATCGATTAAATGGGGTCAGCTATTTAATTTTCTTACAGCAAGTATTACCTAATTTATTGGACGATTTACCGTTACTACTTAGTCGTAACGATGGTGCACCCCACCCATCTTACAATACCCGTTCGTCAGTATTTACATAATATGTATCCTAACAGGTGGAGCGGAAGAGAAAACAATGCTCCTATAAAATGGCCACCTCGAGCACCAGACTTAACCCCCTGCGATTATTTTCTGTGGGGTGCAGTAAAAATCAAAGTATATGCCTATGCAGGTAAAAATGAAGAGGATTTGTTTAGGCGAGTCCAAGACGCATTTTACGAGATAATCCAGAAATCATGGAGAGGCTGCACTACACTCTTCGTAAAACAGATTACTTGTTGCGTACCAGAAAACGGTGGTCACTTTGAGAATTTATTGTAAAGAGATCATAACTCTTTTTTATTTGTTATATTAATATCTTCTTGTATTTATTAAATAAAATGTAAATGAGAGTTTTGGAATTTTCGTTATTTGTTGCAGAACGAATGCTGATATTGTTGAGATACAAAAATATTTTTTTTTTTGCCTAAACCACTCATTTATTCAAAATTGTGAAAATATAAAAAAGTTTCTAAATAAAGTCACCTACTAATAGAAAAAAACTGAGTGTAATTGTACAGGGGGTTAATAAAATATGTGCTTATATTTACATGATATATGATATTTCTTATATTTCTAATGACTGCAAAAAATTATAAATAATGTCAAAAAGTGCCGGTTAGACTTATAACTGCGTAGCCCAAAAATGGTTAAAATCGATGGAAATAAATAAATTGGGTTAAATCGGCTTATTTTGAACCCAGAAGTCTGTGGTCTTCCGTTGTACACGTGTTTTCCGGACACCCTGTGTATTGTTTCTTTTAATGATCCATTTAAAAAGGCCGTTTTTACATCCATATGATGTATTAGTAAAGAAGATTGATTACTAAAGGCTAGTAATAGAATAAAGCTGGTCAGTTTTACAACTGGAGCAAATATTTTGTTATAATCTTTAAGATATTCTTGGCTAAAGCCTTTTGCTACCAATCTTGCTTTATATCTATTTACGTTACCATTTGTATCAATTTTAATACTAAATACCCATTTACAAGTAACTATATTATTTGTGTTTGACGGAGTCGAAACGACAGTCCAGGTTTTATTATCTCTTAATGCTTTCAACTCCTCTTTTATTGCTAGCTCCCACTAATCACGATCTTCCCTGTTTTCGATTTCTTTACAATGATTTTGGAATATCTAGTGGGAAATTACAAGCATTTAAGAATAACTGGTCATGAGTACTCTCGTCATAATTTATTGCTGGGCAACCTTTAAGTCTTTTACTTCGTCTAACACTTTCTAATGTTGTTTTTTTGTCTGTTTGACTGTTTGAACTTGACTAAATTTCTTTTACTGCAAAGCCTGCCACATTCTCTTTTTTTATCCATCTCAATATCTTTCTTCATTTAGGAATTTATTAATAAAACATTTTACAAAAATTATACAGCAAATCTGACAGATATATTATTCAACTTTTCAAGTTGATTATTACGTGACTATGGCTATGTGAGTAACCATATCGCAACTGTTATTGAAAATTTAATTCAAGTTTAGTTAGAAGATAAAGGTGTTGCAGTTAGAACAATTGTTAGCAATTTAATTTTATACAGTTGAACCAGATGGTGACAAATTTAATATGATTTTTAACTGTGACCGATACTGCCAGAATCATTGCATTGATTGTAGATGGTCAGTCGCAGTACTACGTAGGTAGAGCTCTGGAGGTTTCACAATGCAGTATTCAAAAGGCTGTAGAATTTCAGCAAATTGGAGCATACACCAAAAGAAATGGATCCAGCAGAAAAAGGTGTACAACTAGCCAGGACGACCATTTTCTTGCTTTAAGTGTCTTAAGACTCAAGGAGAGCACTGTGGTTAGTGCCCATAATGAGTTGCAGCAAGTACGTGATGTAGTGGTTAGTGAAAGAATTGTAAGAAGAAGGCTGGTGGAACACAGTTTGAGTACACGAAGACCCGCAACTGGCCCACTATTGATCAGAGAACATTGACTGATGCGGTTATCTTTTGGTCACGAAAAACAAAATTCAGATAATGAGGAATGGGAGCAATTTCTTTTCACCGATAAATCTAGGTTCTGCTTGACATCTCTGGATGACTGTCACAGAGTATAGCGTAAACCTTAAAAGGTTTGCACAGTGTAATATTGTGCCAAAACTTAATTTTAGTGGTGGCTCAATAATAGTGTGGAGTGGCATTAGCATGGTAGCTTGCACAGAATTAGTGATGGTAAATGATGGATCAATGACTGCAAACGAGTACATTAGGGACATCCTAGAACCACATGGCGTACATTTTGCCCCAATTTTAGATAACAGTTTTATGCTAATACATGATAATGCCCGTCCTCACGTGGCTCGAATTGTTCAAGAGTACTTGGAGGAAGTAGAAATAAATCGATTGGTTTGACCTGCAAGAAGGACATGATAGGAAGACAAATACGATCCCGACTTCCTACTGCAAACCTACAAGAACTAAATGCGGCAATAGTCCAACAATGGGATAGAATTAACCAAAATGACATTTGACACCTTATTGAAGGTATGCCGATGCGAGTAGCTGTAGTCCAAGCACGGGAATTTGTTGTTTTTTGTTCTATTTTATGTCTAATTGTAAAAATAAATTATTCTACACAATTGTTGTACTTTATTAAAAATTTTATATCTCTTAAATAAAGATATTGAGATAAATCAAAAAAGAGAATGTTAAGAATGAGGCTTTGCACTAAAAGAAATGTAGTCAAGTTCAACCAGCATACTTAGCTCACAGGGGGTTGTAAACATAGGAAAAGAAAAACAACATTTCTTCCCTGTATATTGGCAATATGTTAACATTTTTAAACTACAAGAATCCAAAAAATTGATCAAACTTGATGAAAAATTTGGATAGATTTTATACCGCTGAGTGTATATTGAATTTTTAAGTCAATTTGAAACTACAGTTTTCTACTATAAGTTATAAACTATTGAATAAAAAGCATAATTTTTTCCACTGACTTATTCATTATATGATAATAATTTATGCTATTTGACTGTGTTTTTGTAGGGTGCTACTGCTTTTCTTTAGTCTAGTATTTTGGTCTTTTTGTTAGCTGAATTAATAATAATTTAATATACAGTGAAAGTCGGATACAACGTCCCTGAAGGGACAGGTAAAATGTGGACATTATATCCGGTTAGATGTTAAATCCGGCGGTAAGAAAAGTAGAATTTAAAATCAAGAAAACAACACAATATTGTTTACCAATACATATGTATTTAAAGTAATAATAATGTTTTTAACACGCTTATATTAGCTTCACCTGTATGTATGTATCAATTTTAATACTAACAAGCATTTAAGAATAATAACTCATGAGTACTGATACTTATTGCTGGGCAACCTGTGCAGTCCTTTTATTAGTCTTAATGCTTTCAACTCCTCTTTTATTGCTAGCTTGTCACGATCTTCCCTATTTAGATTAGTTTGCAGGTTAAGTGTATACAATCCATAGAACGATGGTAAATGACATTCTTCTTTACCGATTTAAGTAAAAGAATTCTTACCACTAGAGTATATTTTAATGAAAATTAATGGTGCGATTATGATACGATAGATGTCGTTCAACTTTTCTCCATATATTTTGCAAATTATTGAATTATTAAGTCAAACTTATTATAATGAACCACTTCTAAGTTTTATTGAAATAATTTGAGATTTTGAGAAAAAATAATAGGAATAGTTAAAAAATAAGTTTCTGAATTAATTTTAAATCAATAACCTTCAAGAAAAATTTGGAACGGAAACGAAACTGAACTTTAACAGAAATTTTGAATTTAAACATTTTGAAAAAAAAGAATGAAAAATTGTCAAGAAAAAATTTTATTTCAGCTCAAAAAAATTTTTTGAATTCAAAAATTTTTGAAACGATAAATTTTGATTTAAAAAATTTAGAAAAAATACAGAATTCAAAAAAATACAAAATTTTGTAAATAATTTTGGATTTTGAAATTAATATAATCAAAATTAAAAAATTTTAGAAATAAATAAAAAGTTGATAATTTAAAAAATATTCAAATAAATATTTTCGGAAAAAATTTTGAAAACCATGTAAATTTTCAAATTCAAAGAAATTTTAATTTGAAAACTTTGGCAAAAATTTTGAAGACAGTTTTGAATCTAAACTTTTGTAAAATTATAAAGTAAAAAATTCGAAATAATTTATAATTCGGAAAAAGATTTTGATACGAGAACGTTGAAAACAATTTTAATTTGAATATTTTATAGACACAGATTTTTGAATGTTATCAATATTATACTGTCAATCATTTTTATTTTGGTCTACCTATTTCAACGTAGGAAAGTGCTTGCACGATTGTGCTGTAGTTAGTTGAAGTTTTATGCGCATATACCTATGTGCATGAAGTACACACTTGTGCAATGGTCTGCGCCTGAAATGAGACTAAAATTAAGAAAATAAATTATAGTTTAAAAACTAATAAAACACGCTTTAATAGCGAACTAAAAAGTAGAAAATAATTTTGAAGTATCAAGAGTTTGTATTACAGCAATAGAAATTTCCGACAATCAATTACGACTAATTAATTGGGAATAAGATTAAATTAGAAATTAAATTATTAATAAAATAATTCAATTATAGTAAAATAAGCGTGGGGTGCAATTTACTATATTTTCATAATGACTAATTTTATAAATAGCTAACATAACAATAGTAACATTTAATATCAAGCACGCTTTTTTTACTATAATTGAATTATTTTATTAATAATTTAATTTCTAATTTAATCTTATTCCCAATTAATTAGTCGTAATTGATTGTCGGAAATTTCTATTGCTGTAATACAAACTCTTGATACTTCAAAATTATTTTCTCCTTTTTAGTTCGCTTTGCTATTAAAGCGTGTTTTTTAGTTTTTTTAAACTATAATTTATTATCATAATAATATTAATTAATACAAATTAAAATTCATAATGCATAAAGGTATTATTATAATGGGCAGAGTTCAGCTGTTTTCCACAAGTGGAAACCTGTGCTCTTCCACTCAACCCAAGAACGGACAAGAATACATTATTAGAGTGGTTCAACAGTAACCAATCAATTAGAATACAACATAACATAAATTATGTCAATCAGTATGAGAAAAGAAATCTATATATTGTTATCAAGAAGCAGTGGTTTAATATGTTTTTTAAATTTGGTACTAGGTAGCTGTTTGAGATTATTGGGAATAGCATTATAAATGGAGGCTATACGATAAGAAAATCCAGAACGAAATTTAGAAGTAGTATGTTTTGGAATAGTGATAGTAGTTCTGTGTCTGATATTTAAGTTATGGACATCAGTTCTATAAGTAATTTTATTGTACAAGTAAGGAGGTGATTTATTCAATATAACATTATGATAAAAAGAGCAAGCAAAGTAATGAATTCTTTTGTTGACATTCAGCAATCCAACTTCTCTCAGACCTGGTGATATAGAATCATACTTCCTAATTCCACAAATCAATCTTATACAGCTATTTTGCAATCTCTGTAATCGTATGGCATCAACTTGACGTAGAAAAAGATAATACACAGATGCATAATTTATATGTGAAGGTACAAGAGATTCACAAAGTAAAGTTTTAGTTTTTTTAGTTAACATATCTCTATTAGAATAAATTAATTTTAAGTTACCAAAAGATTTTTGAATAATATAATTAACATGCTCTGTGAATCTTAAGTCCGAATCAATATAAAGACCTAAATTTTTTGCCACTTGTGTTACTTCAAGGGAAATATTATTAACAGTTATGTTAACTCTTCCTATACATCTCTGCTTTGCTTTTTCCTACCAAGCAACATAATTTTGGATTTTGCTGCATTTAGAGACAAAAAAAATGTGTTAGATATGTCAGTAATATTTGTTAAATCTTGACTAATTAAACTACAAGCATGTTCAATATCAGCTTCTTTAAAGGAATGATACAATTGAGTGTCGACGGCGTAAAATGCGATTTACATGTTTTAAGAACTTTTTGGAACTCGCTAATATATAATATATATATATATAAAAGTGGGCCGAGAATTGAACCTTGTGGAACACCATTTTCTACTGGCAACAAATCTGAGGTTTTATCCTTAACACAAACTTTTTGATACCTGCCAGTAATATATTGCTTTATTAACTCGATAGATTTCAAACAAAAACCAAAATAGTGTAAGACTGCCAAAAGTAATGAATGATTAATGCGGTCAAATGCCTTGCTATAATCCAGAAGAACTAAAATAGTTAACTCATTGTTATCAAATGATCGCACAACATCGTCCGCAACATCTAATAAGGCACTTGTTGTACTATAGCCTTTTCTAAAACCTGACTGATTGAACGGCAGTATATTATTAATATCAATGAATTTCCTAGTCTGTTGGTTTAAAATTGATTAAAAAATTTTAGACATCGTTGGTAAAATGCTAATTGGCCTAAGATTTGTCATATCAGTTACATTATTTGTCTTGGGCAACGGAATTACTTTAGAAAGTTTCCATATGGAAGGGTAAACACTATGCTCAATGCAATAATTATATGAGTTAGTAATGGCAAAATATAAGGACATAAATGCAGAAGTAAACCAATACCGATTCAACATATCATCAACACCTGTCGCTTTAGATTTAATAGAATTAAGGACCAGAAATACTTGATTCTCAGTAACCAAAGTAAAAGAAAATTCATCAATATCAGGTTTTACATGTTCCTTATAATATTCAACAGTCTCATTTTTAACAACAAAATCACTTTTACTTGAGTTAACAAAAAAGTCATTAATTGCATTCACATCACCTATTACATTGACCTGTTGATTTTTCGTTCTATTAATTACACTATATTTTTTAAATCTTGCCAAATATTTTTGCTAGCTTTTGTCCGTATAGAAAATTTGAGATAAGCTTTTTTTTCCTTCACTACAGCAGAATTAGTTACATTGCGTAATTGTTTATAATATTCCCAGTGCGCTGGTAGTTTAGACTTTTTATATCTGTTTAATGCTCTGTTACTTAACTTAATCATCTGCCTGATCGTATCAGTAAGCCATGGTGATTTTTTCTTACTAATTAAAACTGTTTCTACAGGGGCATGCTTATCATATAATTCCGTGATTAGGTTATTTCTTTAACATTTTCCAATTGAAAAATATTTGCTATTGGCAATGCACAGAAATCCTCTAACAGTTTAGTCTGATCAATATTTTTTAAATCACGAAACGTGTACATAAAAGGTTCGAGCTTTACTTTATTACAATTTAGTGCACATGACACTAACCTATGGTCAGATATTTTAGGAACATCATAAACATGTGTTGACTTTATTTTCAAAGATCTTATAATATAATATAATCTAATAAAGTACAACTACTATCTGTAACACGTGTGGGTCGATCAATAATTTGATCAAGTTCATAGGAATTTAGAATAACCATAAAGTTTTTAACTTGTGTACTATTAATAACTAAGAAGTCAATGTTGAAATCTCCACCACATAAAATATAATCATATTTTGTCAATATAAAATTAAAGGACACGTCCAGGTCTGAAAGAAATTGTTTAACATTATATCGTGGAGGTTTGTAAAGAGCACATACCGCAATACTGCAATGACTATGTAAAATTTCTACCCACAATTGCGACCTACCTTACTTGTAACAATCTGCTTACTTCTTAAAGAGTTACTCACATACAATGCAACTCCTCCACAGTTACCATCGCGATCTTGTCTGTATATGTTATAATTTGGCAATGAATCAATACTATCACAAATATTAGAGTTTAACCACGTTTGTGAAACAGCTACGACTAAATATTTTTTGTTAAAAACTCCTTTATAGATCCTATATGTGCCATTAACGAGCGTGCATTCAAATGTGCAAAATTAAAATTACTTGCCTTTATCATACTGAAGACTAACAAAATATAATACTGATATGAATTGAAATATTGTATAAAAAATCGAAAATATTTATTAGACTTAACGAACAATTAAGTTAAAGTAAAGAAAAAAATTTTACTCCAATCTATATAAACCAAATTGTAATTTATTGAGCAATTTAATGTAAGCTGCTCTTTGATTAAAAAAAAATAATAATAAATGTTTTTTGTGCAACAAAGCAAAATTTATAACGGGTTGATATCTTCTAAGGAATTAATTCTTCATTTTCCATTTCCGTCATTACCGAAAATAGTTTCATCCAGAGTCCATACTTTATTATTACCATAGCGTTCTTTGGTCCTTTTAAATAACGTAAAGTTTGCAGGTGTTAAATCGTCTGCAAAGAATAAACCAGAGTTTTTTAAATTTCTTTTGTTTTCCATCAAAAAACGTTTATCACAGTAGTTATTAAATTTTACCATTACTATTAAGTAAATCAACATTTATTTAAAAACAAAACATAAAACATTTATTTGTAAATAAAACAAGTTAGACAATCACATACGTATTCAGAGAAAAACAAAAAAGTCGTATTTACTACATATATATATAATATGTATATTCATAGGTATGTATTTTTAAAATAATCGCTTATTTAGATTTCTTGTTCAGTAAATTACAATTAAATGCAGTTTTAATTTTCTCTCGATTTTTCCATATTGTAGTTACTGATTAACCCATTTACAGCCACTGATGCGGTAACGCATCACTCTGAAAATATTTTTTTTCACTAAAATTGCTTTAAGAAAAATTGGATTTGTGTAATAAAGAAAGCTTTATAAAGATGGCAGCATCAAGTAAAAATTAAATAACATGCAAATTATTAAATATGTAGGATATGCAAAATCTTGAGGTTGGCAAAAATTCGGGTAGTTGACAGTGAAATTTTATTATTTTTTTTGTAATATGATAAACTGTTTATAATTTATTTTTCTATTGATAACTTTATTCAATAGCTTTTACAAAAACGAATTGTAAAATTCGCAAAAATCCACATAAAAATGGCCGCCAAACATGAGTGATTCATATACGCATCAATGGCCAGTACAGTGAAGTCCGATATTCTTGCGAGACCTGTCAGTATTTGAGTCGAGACTTGTTGAGAGAATTGTTATTCTGATGAAGTTAGTTATCTGTTACACTTTGACTGTGCTACATTACATTTGTGTTTTGTGTTATAAGGAAGGTGACATGTCAAGATATCTTACTCAAAGAGAACTAGAGTTTGCTCTATTTGAAATAGTAAATGAATTGGAAAATGGAGAAGGTAAAATAAAATTATCTTTATAAATTCGAAAATTTATTGTCTTTTATAGAAATTGTAGATGCTGTATATATACCACCAGAAGTGGACGAACTTACCGATGAAGAAATTTTTGACGAAGATTGTGAAAAAAATAATGAAAACGTAGATATTGCAGGAACATTTGAAATTCATATGGCCGATGATGATTCTGTCTATGATGACTCTGACGACGAAACTTTAGCCGATAAGCGTAGAAAACTATTGTCAGTGAATGAATGTTTGGATAGAAAGCCTGACTGGAAAGAGGGAGAATATGTTTATAATAAAAACAACGATTTCGAAAATAAAGAGAAAGAGAATATTACTAGACTAAAAAACGAGTTAGAGGGTAAAACACCTCTAGATTTATTTTTTATGTTCTTCGACGATGAAATAATTACCGACATAATTCAATATACACAGAAATACGCTCGTGACAATAACAGACATGACTTTACAATTGACAAAGACGATTTGCTGAAGTTTTTGGGAATCATGATTTTATACGGATATCACACTCTATCACAAGCTGATTTATATTGGTCTACAGAAGAAGACAAGGGTTTAAAAATTGTCAGAGATTGTATGAGTCGAAATAGATTTAGAAATATAAAAAGAAACATTCATTTATCTGACAATAACAAACTAGACAAGAACGACAAATTTACAAAATTTCGTCCATTTTTTGACCAACTGAATAAAAAATTTATGCAGTTTGGTGTTGTTCTCAATTTATTGTCAGTTACAGACAAAAAGGCACACAGGGTGTTTTTCGATAATTTTTTTTCATCATATAAACTAATGTCTGTACTAACAGGCCAAGGATACTTTGCCACTGGTACACTGCCAATCAAAGTAATTTCCAAGATGCAACGTGGCTCATACAGCAGTGCCTATGATAAATCTACAGGTATTTCACTTGTTCGATGGAATGATAATTCCGTTGTAACACTGATAAGCAACTGTGACAACGTACAACCTCTAAATACTACAAAACGATATAACAGAAAGGAGAAGAAAATGGAAAATATAAGCCAACCTGCAGTCATTTTTGAGTACAATAAATTTATGGGAGGTGTGGATTCACACGACAATGCTATAGCAAATTATCGTACCAGAATCTTAGGCAAAAAGTGGTGGTGGCCTTTATTCTCAAACGCTATCGACAGTACTATTGTAAATGCCTGGAAAATTTTCAATATTGTCCATGAAAAAAAGATGTAGCAACTTGACTTCAAGTCATATATTGCTTACAGACTTTTGAAAATTCAGTGTCAAGACAGCAAAGAATCCACAAGTCGTGTTCCATCCAGTACACCATTTGAATTACGTACAGACAAGGTTGGACATATAATTACTCAGGAAGCTAGAAAAGCCAGACAAAGATGCAGAGTGTGCCACAGTGCAACTATTTATATGTGCAAAAAATGTAATGTACATATTCATGCCAATTGTTTTGAAGCTTTTCACAAGAAATAATAAATGTACATTCTGTTTATTATACAACATTATTTAGTTTACAATTCACATATTCAGCCAGTGATGCGTTTATGCATCATGTTATTTTTCTTAAATAAACAAAAAAAAAATAATAAATGGTGTTTTTATGTTTAAGGGCCTTGTATAAATTGTAGTAAACAAATAATTCCTTGTTATAAGAGTGTTTTAATCTCTTGGCCATAAATGGGTTAATGTGACAGATTAAATTCCAAAATAGTGGCATTAGATTTATATATATAAAGCTGTTTACAGGCCTTTTAGGCCCAGAGCTGTGTTATTCTCCTCCACTCCATTCTGTCCTTCGCCTTTCTTTTCCAATCCGTTACATTTTTCTCCCTTAGATCTATTGCCACTGCCTCTCTCCATCGCTTCCTCGGTCTACCTCTTTTTTTCTTGTAGTTAGGTTTACTCCCTACTATTTTCTTAACTGCCCTTTCATTCTCCATACGTTCTAGATGCCCTAGCCACTGCACTCTCCTGGCTTTTACAAATTCGTCTATTGTTGGTGCCTGGTACATTCCATATATTTCCTCATTATTTCTCCTTACATAGCCTTCCTCTGTCCTCTTACCACCTAGAATTCTTCTTAAGATCTTCCTTTCCCACCTTAAAAGGTTTTCTCTTGACTTCTTATTGAGAACCCAGGTTTCACTACCATACAGCGCTGTCGGTCTCAAAATTGTTTTATACATTCTAAATTTTACTTCTGGACAAATTTTTGATTTCAATAAGTGGTTGTGGTTGACTGTTTGCTTTTATTATTCTCCTATTTATTTCTTGTTCCTCATCACAGTTAGCTGTTATTAGCGCCCCCAAATATACATATTCTTGAACTTCCTCAAACTCCATCTCTCCATGCTCTGTTCTCAATTTAAAATTTGTATCCTTTTTTTGTTCTCCTATTCTCAGCAGCTTACTTTTCTCTTGATTTATCTGCAATCCCACTTTACTTGCTTCCTCCACAAGTTTTCTCGTTACTTCTTCTAATTCCCTACTATCTCTAGCAATAATGGCCCATCATCTGCATAACTTACTATTTGGTGACTTTTAAACAATATGTGTCCTTCTCTGTTCAACTCACTATCTCTTATGACCTTTTCTAGTACTAAATTGAAAAGAAGCGTTGAGAGTGGGTCTCCTTGTCTCAGTCCTGTATCAATAGTAAAGCCTTCCGAACATTCACCTTTTATTCGTACTTTGGCTTTAGTATTTTCTAAGGTCATTTTCAATAGCCTAATCAGTTTAGTTGGTATCCCAAATTGTTCCAGAATTTTACTTAGTTTATTCCTTTTGATCGAATCATATGCTTTCCTGAAGTCCACAAATAAAACCATTGCTTTGATCTCATACTCATAGCATGTAGTCAGCATTTCCTTCACCATGAAGATTTGGTCCGTTGTTGACCTTCCCTTTCTAAAACCTGCTTGATACTCCCCTATTTGCCGTTCTGCTATAGGTTCTATTCTCTGCTTTATTAACGTTGCCATAATTTTATACCCTATATCTAACAATGATATACCCCTGTAGTTTCTGCAGTCTGTTGCATCTCCCTTTTTAAGATTGGTATAATCATAGCATCTCTCCAATCTTCAGGCATACATTCTCTTCTCCAGATCATTCGTATCATTTCGTATATTCTTTGTCTTAAATCCTCTCCTGCGTACTTAATGTTCTCTGCTGTTATTCCGTTTTTCCCTGGACTTTTGTTATTCTTTAAAGCTTCTATAATTATATCTATTTCCTTTTTTGTAGGTTCTTCTACTTCCCCTTCCTCTTCTCTTCCCGGTATCATCTCCTCGTGCACCTCTTCTTCCCTTACACTCTCTTCATTCAACATATCTGCAAAGTATTGCCTCCATCTTTCTCTCACTTCTGTTTCCTCTCCAATTAGATTGCCACTTTCATCTCTCACATATATTACTTCCTTCTTTATCTTTTTTCCCTTTTTTATCTCTGTAGAAGTTACGTATTTATTTCCTCTTGTAATGTTGCTCTATTTCCTCTATTTTCTTCACCTGCTCTGCTCTCTTCTTTTGTCTAAACACTTTCTTTGCCTTTTGTCTTTGTTCCCTGTATTTTTCCTTATCTTCCTCTTGTAGTGACTGAAGTGCTTTAATTCTTAGCTTATTTCTCTTCTCCGCCTCTCTTATACACTCCTCATCCCACCATCTTTTCCTCCCTGCACACTCTTTTTTTGGTATTACTTTCTCACTTGCTGTTTGTATGACATTTTCGATCTTTATCCACTCTTCATTTATATTTGCTTCCAATATCCGTATGTTTTCTTGCAAACCTTTCCTTATCTCTTCTTCATACTTCTTTTGTGTTCTCTCATTTTGTAATGTCGCCATATCTAGTTGTCTTTTTTTCCTTTGTAATCCTTTTCTTTTAATAGGTTTTTTTATCTTCAAATCTATCCCTACTAGATAGTGATCCGAGTCTATATCTGCCCCTCTGCATGACCTAACATTTTTTATTAAGCTTCTGTGATTCTCATCTATGCAAACATGATCAATTTGATTCGAATATGCTCCATCCGGAGAGGTCCAGGTCCCCTTATGTATGTCTTTTCTCTTAAAGAATGTGCTCATTATTTTCATTTTTTGTTCTTCTGCAAATTCAATCAATCTACGCCCATTGTCATTGCTCTCTAGGTGTTTACTTTCTGTCCCTACTATACTTTCATACATCCTTTCTCTCCCTATTTTTGCGTTTGCATCCCCTACCACCATTCTTACTGTGTTTTTATTCAGCTTTCCGTAATTTTCTTCTAGCTTCTCATAAAACTCATCTTTTTCTTCTTCTGTTTTTCTTCTGTTGGCGCATATATATTTAATATCTCTATGTTTATTTCTTCTCTGATTTTAATCATACATAACCTATCTGAAATTGCTTCAAATTTAGAAATTTTATCCCTCAAATTTTTATTTACTAAAAATGCTGTTCCGTATCGCCTTGTTTCGCCTCCGCTCGTAAAGAATAAATAATTTTCTAATTCCCATGTGTCCGTCTCCTTTATATGCGTCTCCTGTATCGCTATTATGTCCATTTTGAATCTATTTGCCTCTCTTTCTAGGATTTTTAATGATCCTTCCTCATTTAACCCTCTTACATTCCATGTTCCCATTCTCATTCCTCTTTCTTGATTTGTGTCTTCTTGCTTTCCGTTTTTTTCTGTCTTCCCCCTCTCCTTCCTTCTAGCTTCGTTCTGTATTTTTTGCTTTCTGTTCCTGGTTCTATTTATGTCGTTTCCTTTTCTCATAACCATGTCCATTGCCAGCGATCTTTCTTTTATGCTGAGTGATATATCTAGTTTTTTGCTTCCTTTTTCTAGCCTGCTTGCATCATTATTCCACTTCCAAACCTCATTATCAATTACGAGTTTTTGATATCCTACTTTTGCTACCTTTCCTTCCATCCTCACTTCTTTGGCTTTTATTCTTAGTTTCCTTTGAATTTCCCTTTCTTTTTTGCTCATATCATCGTTAATATAGACTTTGGCAGCTCCTATCTCCTTTAATTTACTTTTATTTTTCATTATCCTTATCTTGTCCTCGAAGTTTTTTAATTCTACTAAAAATACATTAACTCCTATTTTCGTTACCCCTTCTGTACCAATCTCCATATGCATTGACTTTCTTATAAACTCTTCTATCTGTCCTTTTAGCTCATTCTGATCTAAATTTTCTCTAATTTGTAGGCCTTGCACCACTATATTTTTCTTCCTTTTCTCTTTATCTATACTCTCTACTCTTTCTTCTACCTCTCTCATCTTATCCCTAAGCGCCTTATTTTCCTGCCTCATGTCCTCAATCTCTCCTCTGAGTTGTCTTATCTCCTCTCTATATTCTTTCTCTTCTCTTCTCACCTCTTTTACTTCCTGTGTTAAGCATTCCAGCATTCGCAGCACCTTTTCCATGTTGTACTCCATATCCCCTTTCTTTACTGGCGAACGTGCTAGTTTTTTGCTGCAACTGAATACCTCCGCTACTTCTTCCATACTTCTCTTTTTCTTTCCCTCATCTGTTCCACTGGCATCACTTTCGGTTTCTATTTCAATCTCTTCCTTTCTTCGCTCGGGTGTCCTTGTTACCCTTTTACTGACCACCGGTTTTTCAGTTTTCCTTAACATTTCCGACACTACTGGTTGCCTATCTCACTTGACACCAGCTCGCTAACGCACCCCAGTTATTTTCTTCTGCAATACGTCTTTGCACTACTGGTTGCCTACCTAACGCGCGTGACAGAGCTGTCCTCGTCGACCGATCGGAGACTCTCTGTCAATCTCTGTAAGCAACACTGAACCTTATTGATGACCTACTTTCACTAACCTCCGAAAAATTTCTGTCTTTCTTTTACTTTTACTCTGTTATTTCCAAATTTTCTTATTCGACTGCTTGCCCCTTTCCTGCACCATCAAAACTCACACTATTTGTATCCCAAAAATAACTCGGCACGGTTCAAATTGGACTTTAATGCCGGAGCACTTTTGCGACACGTACATACACTCAATACTATTTACAAATAGGCTGTAACATGCCAGACAGATACGAACTGACTTGTCATTGTCGTATTAGACCTTTCCGTAGAACCCATATGAAGCTATAGCCGACTCTAGAACTAAAAAATGCAATAAAATCTAGCCGCTATTTGCGACTCCGATGTTATAACCGGCGACGCTAAATGCAGTCCTAGAATATATGTAAGTTCATCCAATATCAAAAAATTTCGCTGTTATAAGCAACTTTTCGTTATAAGCAACGGCGTTATAAATGACTTTTACTGTACTTCGTTTTTAAAAATTTTTGAATGAATGAGCTTTTTTAAATTTAAAAATTTTAAGAATTTTTGTATTAAAAATGTTTTGTTAATGGTTTATAATTTCTATCTCTTGTCTTTTTATAGCCCTGAGGAAGATTTAAAATAAATCGAATCGTTGACTTTGTCAGAAAATCTAGACCCTGCATTGTACTGTCCTGTACTGCAGATTTGTAGTTTAAGCCATCGATATTTAACAGGACATAAATGAATGTAATAAAACAGTAATAACTTGATATTTAATATTACTTAAAAAATGAGTACATAACTAAAGTAAAAATAAGTAATATTTTGATAGAAAACAAAAAATGTTCTGGCATTGAACATTTTTTATACAGGGCTGCATTAATAATCCATATTTAGTTGCTGTTCCTGTTAGAAAAAAGATTTTACTAATTACAGTTATAATATAACTATCTAAAGTTACTCTACACCAAAAACTATTGTCAAAGAGATTGAAATACTTTTTTGTAATATATCAAATAATGAAGAGATGATAATAGAAAAGTTAAGTTTTTCGTGTTTGTTCAAAAGTTTTGACTGCATATAATTCTTCAAAATTTAATTTTTCATTTGCCTACTTTAAACTATTTTCCTATTTGAAATAACAATGTTAACTGTGATTGTTACATATAACGACGCTCTGCATATATATTGTGTAGCCCAAAAATTATATTGCATCGAATTTACAAATTTTTGGATTTACACTTGACGCAACATACAACCAATGATATACCTTAATTTGCTGATGCCTCCGACAGTCCAATTAAGCTGCTCACCCTTTCAGAAGTGACGCATAGGTAAGCGTCACTTCTCAGTGGACCATTACTACCATTAATAGGCTTACCAGTCCATTAATAGGCTTTTAGATTGGAAACCTTTATGTTGCGGCAAATGTATATTTCTTCTTACTTGATCCTTCCGTTATAATTTTATATTAAAATTATTTAATTTATAATATTAACAAAATTGAAAATGTTTAGGTCGCCGTCCACCTGAACCTCCAGGAAGACCCAGATCGGATAGTAGATCACCTAAAAGGCGTAGTAGATCTCGTTCAAAATATAGTAGATCTAGATCATCCAGCATTTCAAGATCAAGATCTCGTAGTTATCGTAGTAGGTCTCGATCATACTACAGTCGTTCCAGATCAAGATCTGGCAGTTACTATTCCAGAAGTAGATCAAGATCAAGGAGTTATTCAGGTGATCGAAGAAGATATCGAAGAGGTGGTTTCAGAGGTCGGTATAATGATCGTGGTACATATTACAAGCCTCGTTTTCAAAATCCAAGACATAACCAAAGAGGTAGAGGAGGTGGATATTATAACAACAGAGATTCCAGATATAATGACAGAGATTACCGTGGTCGTGGAAGACCTTATCCTTACAATAATAGAGGTAATCGTAGACCAAGGGGAAGATATCAACGAGGTGGTTATAGAGATTATAGAGATAGGAGATATGATAGAAGTCGTTCAAGAGATCGAAGTAGATCATACAGTGGTAGCCGTGATCGCGATTCTGATGATACTACTATGAAACGAGGCTCTGTGGAAACTGACAAAGTTAACAAATACAATGATGGTGAAAATGAGACTATAAGGCATGAAGGCCCATTATCTGAAGGTGAGGACAGAGACGACTATACAAATGAAAAATTGATAGATAGAGATGAATTTGCTGGTAAATGGGCAGAAAAGGACGATTGCGGTGAGAGTTCTAAAGAAATTTCTGCCACAACAACTATAGATGATGTGGATAAATTCCCCAATAAAGTTAAAAAAGAAAAAAAAGAAGATGGATTGGAAAGAAACAAAGATTTATTAAAAAAATAATATGGTAAGTAAATTCCTTATATATGAATGTAAAAAATGTTAAATGATTCCTTGATTTTGTTTTGTCAAAACTAAAACCTTAGATTCCTAATTCATTTTTTTGTATTTAATTTTCAAACAATACATATATCTATAATTATAGATATATTACTATAAAAAAAAATTAATATATGTAAATTTTCTCCACTTTATGTATCTATTTTATTTAAATTTGTATAAAGTCACAGTTTATATTAATATATACTGTATTAATATTCCCACAACTTATTACTTTTAATGGTAGTGTGTAGACCTAACAAAATTGTTTAAACTAATACACACTTTCTACCAGTTTATTATTACAAGGAATTTGACATGTATCATTCTAATTTAAAATATTTATCCTGTAAGCAAGATATAGCTACATTCTTATGGGACAAATTAAATAGTTTTAACATTTTTATTAATAGTATATAAATTTAAATTTCTGGCATTAGGTAATTATGTAAAGAAATGTATAAGTCTTTGGTTCTATTATTTTATAAAATGAGATTTAGTGTCTTTGTATTCTAGCCTTATTACCTTTACATTTGTTTTATTTCTAATGCTTATATGAGGTATGTTTTATTTGGTAATGCATATCTGTCTAATAAAGAACATATGTTTAAGAAATTTATTTGTCAATTAAATCTGTCATGTATATTGATTTTTTGAAGTGTAATACTTAGATAAAATTTGCATTTTTTAAACTACTAATTTCAGCATAAATATATATAAAATAATGCCTCTAAGAGGACATAAGTGTATTTCAAATAAATTTGTCACTATGTAGTGCAGTTTTTTATTTTTCTTTATATTAAGAAATTATTTTTGATATATAAGAAAAGGTCATGTAACTAACAGTATAGATTTCCTTTCTAAAAAAATGTTGGATACAATGATGTTGACAAAAATATTAATTGTAGTAAGTAATCTGTTAATATTTTAGTAGTCAACATTGGCATAATATTTATCATAGTTTGCAGTTTTAGGGACATATCAAGTAAGCTTTTAATATTCTAATGTTAATAACAGGAAAATACTGCCGTTTGCTTGGTTATATGCTCTTCATGTGTCACTAAAAAAAAATCTTTGTTCTACTGTTATCTTTAAATCAGAAAAATGTATTGTTTTAATATAACTTGTTTATTTTTAATGTGAACATGGTTTATTATAAATTTATATAGCATTGTACTATTATTATTGTAAAAATAGTATAAAGTGGATCTGTGTATCTATGTAAAGAAAATTTATAAAATAAAATAAAATCAAATGTGTATTTCTTTTTCTATTATGTTATAAAATTAAAACAATTTACATTTAAAAACAATTATCTGACTGCAATGAATGCATTATTTTACATGGTTCACACCCACTAAGGGCCGGTTTTACAAGTGTACATTTATCAAGAATAAGTATTCGTAGTATAAAGTTATTCTCCGATTTAGCCAAGGGTTAACCGTAAGCTGTTTTACAACTCTAATTTTGTAACGTTCTATTCGGGAATAACTATTCCAAGAATAGTGGAAAATTATTTGAAGTAGGTAGCACAAATTTGTTCTGCGCATGCGACATTTACGTACAAATTCATAGTTTGACTACCTGTAGCGGGACTCCTGAAATCTCGATGTCATTATATCGATATCGAAATAATTTCAAAGTCGATCTCGATCCATTCGTTTCGAAATATAAATTGGTACTCTTGAAACGTTTCGAAATTGTCTTCGGATAGGTTCGGCAATTTCAGGGTAATCAGATATACCACCACGGTTAAGCCAACTCAGCGTATGTTTCATTTCTGTCTAACATATGATTTTCATTACCTGTCTCTTTTTATCCTGCACTCCCGCTGTTTATTTGAATTTTAAAATGAATATCAACAAATAAATAGGTTATAAAAGTCAATTATGTGTGTAATACAAACTTTAACCTTACGTCATGTTTTACAAGTGCACGAATTAGCGTAATGAGAAGCCTTTAGAAATTAAAATATCTGAAGAAGGCAGTTAACCCTAAACTTTTTCTGACAAAAAATGTGTGAAACTTATAGTATAATGTAGAATTTGTTGCTTAATCACTATAGTTTGAGTAATTTTCCATAATACAAGTTGGAGGGAGAACTAGAAATATTAAATAATAATATTGATACATTGATTATTCGATCCTTTATTTTATTAAATATAATAGGTATAGACAAAGCAGGTCAATAAGTAATCTTAATTAATAAAAAATATTCATAACCCATATATATTGTTAGGTACTGTTATAAAAACACACACATTAGTTTAAAATAAATAAAAAAAATACATTAAAAGTAAATGACATTTACCTAAGTCTTAGGTACTTCTTAAGGTACAAATATAGTGGAGCGGCGAGGGTAGAGGCAAGCGGCGAGGTTAGCGACACCGCACGAGTTAGACGAACATAGTAAAAGCTGCGATTTAAAGAGGCCGCCCAAGCCGAAGGGGGCTTTTTTAGTTGCAAATATGTTTTCAGATAGTGAAGACGAAATTTTATTGGATAATGCCGCACTTCGCATACTACTTGCAAGCGAAAGGCAATATAATGTGCATCCAACCAATGAGATTTGCCTGTTATGTCAGCTGCATCTTCAGACCGTGAAATTGGATTTTTTTTTAATTCATGTCTATAATAGTCCCTGAGATTTTTCCATTTTGCTTGAACTACTTTAACTAAAAAAAAGAAGAAGAATTTATAGCATAAAACATAAACAATGAATTCAGTAATATTGAAACTAAATTGTTTTTATTTAATTAATTGAAAAAGAAATGTTTTTTGTTGTAAAAATGATTAAAAGTGCGCTCTGATTAGTTGCACAAGCACATAATGAATGTGTTTTATTTATTTTTTGTTTAATTGCAGACATTTGGCTACTGGTGAATCTTTTAAAACAAAACAAACGCTTTTGCCGCGCGATAATAAATCCCCAGATCAAACCAACGCTCCCCGCTCCAGATGCCTCTCGGCGGCAACTCGCCGCTTATAGCTTTACTATGTACGCTTCCACTTTAAATACAGAAGCATATTTGAATCGCCCTCTTACCTCGCCGCTTGCCTCTACCCTCACCGCTGCACTATATTTGTACCTTTAAGTTTGTTTAAAATGGGAAGGCTCTAAAATCTAACCTCGCTGTTCATTCATAGTTTCTGACTGAAATTCTTCCAACACTAAACTCGATGGGCCTCTTTGATAATCAAAGCTTCAGAAGTCTGAAATTTTACACATATAATAATGATAATGGTGAGTTGTTACTTCATTAAATATCTCGATCCCTAATCATCAAATCGAGATTTCGGGAGTCCCTCTACTGGATCTGTTATTTTAAAAACGCATGTATTTTTTACTTATATATCTTTTGTAACAAATAAAGCCAGAGGTTATAATATATAATGAATACAATGAATCATGATAAGGATGCAGAATGGGAGAAGATAACGACAAAATTTAATGCTGCAGCGGGATCTGAATGAACCACAAACAACTTCTACATTATTTTGGTTAGTCTGGGATTGTACATTGTCTCAAATTTCATCCATAAGACGTCTACACGTTGGTTTCTTTAAATGAAACCTTTGGAAGAATTCTAAATCCATTTCTTAGCATATCCATTATGTATTATTATAGAACTCTAACTTTCTTTGGTTATCTTGTGACATTTATTAAATCCATTGAGACAACAGAAACACTGCCTAGTTTGAACTAATAAGAATAACTATAGGTTAAATTTCTTTCAAAAAATAAAAGTTAACAAAGACATGTTAGGCAGATGTTTTTTAGGGTTAGGAACCACTATTCCCGGTTTAAATCGCCCTAACTGCCGTTGGACGGCGGAATAAGATATTCTTAGAATTAATCTAGGTTTAAGCTATTGCTAGATTAATAGACAATTGTAAAATCACTTTTCTCAATTTATCTAGAGAATATACTTCTTCTCTGCTTATTCTTTACTTGTAAAACCGGCCGTAAGCAAGATAAAATTGCAACATTTCTCAAAATTTACAAACCAAGCTGTAACGCTGCAAAAGTTTTTACAGGAAGTTTGCAAGAGATTTGCTACAACTTTTCTTAGCAAATTCACAGTAATGTTGAAATGTTCTTGCCTTGTACCACTTTGCCTTGCCTACAAAAAAGTTAATTAAAAAATTACCAATAAATATTGTCATTTGCTTTAAATATTTTAAAATACGTCTGTTTTCACACCGTCAGAGATTGGTGGTTTCAAACTACTAGAAATATTTTGTTTTGATCAGTTAATTTGCAAAATAAATAATAGTTGTCTCCACAGTCCACACCTCCCAGGATAAACTCCTTCGACGAGGTTTTCCTCTGCCAGTGTGGCAGTGACCAAACAAATTAGAATTTATTATTCACTTGCCCGTGGTGCCAATTGCCAGGGCACAGTATAGGAGACTAGACTAGAGGGACAGCTAACAAATTTATGAATGAAATCCGCCAGTCGAATTCTTTGACCTTGTTGTTTGAAGTAAAGATAGCATCACTCCCACTTGGGAGTAAATGATATTGGTTTTTATAAGCTAAAAAAATAAATAGAAGTTGGTGTGACCTTATTTTACATTTACATAACTGTTACTACTAGCAGTTTTTGCCCAATTTTATTATAGTTTCCGCAAATATAAGTTTACATTTTCTAGATTTATATATTTCTTCGAGTTACCAGAAATTCAAATAGATGACCCGTTGCAAATATAAACATGCAAATTTGTGAAATACGTGTAATTTTTAAAAATATAACAAATTATTGTTTAAATGTCTCGAGCGAATAAAGTACGAATATATAGTATTAATAATAATAACATGCCTTTATTTACATTTAAGTTACATCATTTAAGAGAATAGTTAATAGAGGGTGGCGGTATCCAACCAGGCTGCTCATACAACCACCCATATTAACGTAAGATTAGACAAAATAGTAGTAACATTTAACAAGTCGCAAAATATTTAAGTTAGATTAGTTAGTAACAATCACGACTGTTCATTATAAACTGTTTGATTTTCCGCTGAAAAGCGTGAAGATTAGTGGCTCCTCTGATATCATGAGGCAAAGAGTTAAAAATATTAGGAGCATTGTAAGACAAGCATCGATGAAACATTACAGAGCTGTGTCTAGGGGTAACTAATAATTCTCTATGCCGAGTAATACGATCATGAACATCACTGTTTTTAAGAAGCTTATTAGATAAATATTTAGGCATATTTAAATTTATAACTTTAAAAACAAAACAAGCTAAATGTAATTTAAATCGCTCACCTAGCGTAAACCAACCAGAGTCTCTGAGAGCACCAGAAATGTGATCATATTTTCTTAAGTTATAACAAAACCGCAAACAGGCATTTTGTACCTTTTGAAGACTATTTTTATCAACTTGTAGTAAAGCAGGCCAAAACACAATATCACAATACAATAGTAAAGATAAAATTAAACTATCAGTCAACCTTAATTTGACGTCCTGGGACAGAACTTCCCTATAACTATATAAAATTTTTAATTTGAGAAAACACTTTTGAACTAATTTAGATACGTGAGTCCTAAATCTAAAATCTACATCCATGATAAGTCCAAAATTTTTACACTGATTGACTGGTGTAATAACTGTATCATTGATCAATTCCACCATTTCAAAGGCAGGATTATTTAAAATTAAATATCAATGACAGCCTAACACAAGTAGCTGAGTTTAGATAATTACTGAAAAAATTGAGCACCACATTACCAACCCCAAAGTACTTAAGCTTGATCAACATAGTAGAATGATTTATTGTATCAAACGCCTTGCTATAATCTAACAAGACTAAAAAAGAAGATTTATTAGCATCATGAGCACGGAACAAATCATCACTAACTTTAAGTAACGCCGTTGTTGTACTGTGATTACTTCAAAACCCTGATTGTGTATCAGATAAAATTTTATTCATGGTTAGAAATTCAGTAAGTTCACAGACGATTTTCTCAAGAATTTTAGACAACACAGGCAGAATACTTATTGGTCTAAAATGAGAAAGTGCCGATGAGCTCCCAATTTTAGGAACTGGAATAATATTAGCATTTTTCAGTATACTGGGAAATTGTCCAGCAGAAAGGCATTTGTTAATTATAAACGTAATATGATCATTTAAATAGGGTGTAACAAATAACAACATTTTTAACAAAATTCCATCGGGACCAGTGGCATTTGTTTTAATTTTAAAAAAGAGCTTAGACACGGCATCAGAATTAATTAACTTAAACTGAAAATTATTAGTAAGGCCAGGGTAAGTGGTGTTAAGATAAGATGATTCAAAGACGTCATCCTTAACTCGATTAGAAGTAGGCACACTGTTAATAAAAAGTTGTTAAAATCATCAGGAGTGCCAAGGTTAACTTGATTATCTTGATTAGAACCAGAATTAGAACAAATATTTAAATATTTTAAAGTTTTCCAAAACTCTTTAGGATCTGTTTTAAATTTGTGAGGTAAATACGCTTTTTTTTCAGATTTAACTGTTACATTTACTTGATTTCTAAAGGTAAGTTCATGCACTAGCGAGTTGCGATTAACGATTTTACGATTTTTGCGATGAAAATTTTACATTCGTTCATGCACAGACGCGAAAACTAGTTACTTTAAATTTCTTGTTACCTAGCGTCACATTTGCTATGTGACAGTAAACAAAATAAAACTTTCAATTTGACAGCAACAATGAAAATAACAGGAATTTCTAGATTTTCTCAGTTCCCTATTTTTCATTCAGATGGATGGCAAAGCAGCTGGTATAAAATAAAGTACAACTTAAATATAAGTAAAACTTATAAACACCTAACTTTTGATTTATTACATACATAACATATATTAAGAACACAACATTTTACAAACTAATCACTGCAGTGTTGCTTTATAGCAATCAGTATCTCACATAAATTTTCTTCTCCTATTACTGAATTTTCATTGATATTAATCTCACGTTCATTATTCAAGTTTTCTGTACATACATGTCCTCCCTGTCCCGTTAACTGAAGGCAATTTTCACAAAAATTAAATATCTACAAATTGTAAAAAAATGTATATATTCCTATAAAGTATTAAAAATAAATTATTCACACTTACTCGACTTTGTTCTTCTACGTCATTTTCCATTTTTAATATTTATTTAATATTGTAAATACTTATAATAATTGTGAAATAAATAAAACGTTTTACAAGTTAGACGAGATTGTGATTGATTTGGATGCTTAATTGGCATTTGGCATTTGTGTTGCGAACTGTCAACAGAAAACATGCGCAGTTTGTCAAAATTATTGCGATAATCGCTAAAAATTGAAACTATTTATATTTTCCCGCCCCCTAAATTTAAATTTTGCGATTCTCGCAATAAATTGAAATGAATGAATTGATGTCAAAAATATTTTATGTTAACCAATCAAATTGAAGTCCGCAAATCGCAACTCGCAAATCGCTAGTGCATGAACTTACCTTAATACGTTTGTAATCGTTCCAAGATTCAGTTGTTTTTAATCGTTTGTATTTAAGTAGAGCCTTTTTTCTCAGTTTAATCATTAGTTTCAGATTATCAGTAAGCCTGGGTGCCGGTGGCTTGGTAATTTTAGAAGTTTTAAAAGGAGCATGAGTATAGAATAAAAAAATAACGTTTTCATTAAAAAAGGCAACATATCATCTACATTGTCATAATAAAAAATAGATTGAAGATCTAGCAAAAATAAATCATAATTAAATTTAGAATAGTCTGATGGTTTTAAAAAACACCTGTTGTGGCAAATTTATTAATCTAAGTTTACAATTCACATATCGATGATCAGAAATGTCATCCATTCTAAAAACATCAACAGATTGTACAATATCAGAACATGACATAACAATAAGATCAATCAAAGTATTGGTAGTCGAAGTAACTCTAGTTGGTTCAGTAACCAATTGATTCAAACTATATTTTTTAAACAAATCATTTAATCTAGTGTGATAAAAATTATCAGTTAAAAAGTTAACATTTAAATCAACGCCAAAAACGAGGTAGTCAAATTCTGGAATAAGACTAATTATAATATTTTCTAAATGTTCAATAAAAGAATTAAAATTATTCAAAGAAGGTAAATATAAAGTTCCAAAGCTAATCTTTTTACCCACCAATTTAACACTAATCCAAAGTTGCTCCAACAAAGAAATATTGTTATCAAATTCTAAAACAGAAAACTTGAAACATTTTTTTACATAAAATGCAACTCCTCCAACTTTACCACTACGATCATTTCTGACTAAATTATACTCTGGCATAGAAACACAAGCATTTAAAATACGAGAATTTAGCCAAGTTTCCGATAGTCCAATAATATCAAAAGAGCCATCTACTAAAAAGTCTGAAAAAAGTTCAACACTTGCAGACAGTGATCTAACATTAAAATGAGAAGAATCAATACATGAGTTTTGCATATGTTAGCGTGATTGTACAAAATAAACAAAAAGATAATTAGAGGTGGTGTTAATAACAAAATAAATTAAAACAAAAGCAAACTAAGGCTGGTAATAATTTATAATGTAAATAATTTAGTGTAAAACATGTTAATAAATAATTGAAATTTTTAAGATCGCTAAATAAAAATTATACGTGAATTAAGTATCTAGTCAATCACAAAAAATGAACTGATATCGTACATATAAAAACAATGAAAAAAGAGCTGATCGAACGATAAATACCCAACCAAAAATTAAATAGAAATATAGTCCTACCATATCATTAAAGTAACGATAAAATGAATTAGCTAAAGTTAACACCTTATTAAGAAAAATCATTTCTATAATTAAAATACAACAAAGAAACAATAATTAAAAATCATTAACCGAATTCATAATTTTTTTCTTTCCATTTTTCTCACTCCAGGCAAGTATTTTTCCACCAGCTGACCAAACATTATTATTACCAAATTTCTTTTTCGCTAACTTAAGAAGTTCATACCTTTGTGGAGTAAGATCTTCAAATACAGCTGTATGCAAATCCTTTAATAATTTTCTTGCACCAAAAACTTCAGTCTATTTGATATTAGTTACAAAATTAATCAAGATACTACAAGGTTTGTTCGAACCCAATTTGCCAATACGAAAGGTTGAGTCGATATCATGGACATCACAAGCAACACAAAGTTTAGTATTAATAAAGGAAATGACAAGATCCAAAACATCTTCCTTCTCATGTTCAATTAAACCACAAAGTCTAAGAGAATTTCTTTTCAAGAGTTGTTCAGTGCAATCTAATTTCATAATAATTTTCAGAAGTAACAGTATTGGTGTTGATTTTAACATCAAGAGCTTTAATCGAATTTGATACTTCATTGAGCTTTTCTTCAAATTTCCCAAATTTTAATTCAATTTTGTGTTCTAATTGATTTGCAAAATTTGCACATACCTTTGTGAACAGTTTTTCGGTAGCTTCATCAGAACTACCACTAGGTTCATCAGTTATATTAGCAGCACTACGCGTAGATTTAGTTCCACCAACCATAGTTGACAACAAGTATAACCACACGGAACTGCTATACTGGCCAAAGAGTTACTAAGTAATGCAGTTATTAATTATTACGAAATAATAAATATGACACTTCTGCAATTTCACCAGAAAGTACAGAGCACGTAAAGATCACAGGTAAAGCAAAAAAAGCAAATTATACCCATCAAAACACCATCCAAATATTTAAATACAATCAGAGCCAACAGAACGGCTTCTCACACTTGCTATGCTTTTGTGACTCGAGTATTATCCGTATTATGTAAAATTTTTAAAATAAATATCTTGAAAGAGGTTTCTTATTAATAATTTAACAAGCGTTAATAAAATACAGTTTATAGGTATAAACATTTTATTTCATTATAAAAAAAATGGCATAAAGCTATGGCGAGTGTACATTTATATTTAAAGTTGAACATACTCAATTATTTCCTACTTATAAACAAAAGTAACTTGGTTGAACAATTTCTGGGCTAGTTACCGTGTTGTTGCTTTAGGTTTTTTGACTTTTCAAGAGACATATGTTAGCTTCTTCAGAAGCAATTCTGAAATTGAATTAAGTCCTCTAATCGAAAGTATATAATGTGCATTGGCTCGTGACATTTCAGTGCATTGTTTGAAGTCGATCGCAAACAAATTTCCGAATGAAATCCCCGAAGCACGTAGAAATTATATAGGAGTTGGTGAGATAGATTTTCCTCCTTGTTGTCTGATGCTATCAAAATAATTTTCAAGACTGCATTCAAATTTCCACATTTTTCTGTGATGGTTCTGAAAAAATACAGTTATATACACAAAATCAAAATTTTTCTAAATATGTTTTTCTATATGTTTAAATATAGATAGCTATTTCAAAATAAACGTTAAATATTTTTACCTGCCACTATATCGTCAGAAAATATTGTAGGTAAGCATTTGCGGTAAGTCGTTTTCTTTTCTAATCTTTGAACATTTGTGAAAAATGCTGAGCACATATTCGAAAATTATATAAGTTTTTATCCAAAAGATCTCTCTTACATTTAACCGCTCACTCCTTCACTCTAAAAACAACAATAATTTTATGTTAATCCTTTTTACTTGAATTTCAATCATAAAATGCAATCGGTTTTACAAACACAAAAAATAAGAAAGGAATACTGTGCAAATTACAAATTTTATGCACTACCACAAAAAAGATACACGGAAAATACTAAGGAATATTATGTTCTTAGTTTATTGTGTGTTTGAAAGTCTCATTTTTCATTTATTTGCTTATATCTCGGAAACTATGCATCCTACCAACATGATCATTCTATACAAAATAAAAGCTGATTAAATTTGCTACAAGTTTTATGCAGTCAAATTTTTCGATATCTTGTATAGTTTTCGAGATATCCGCTCTAGAAAGTCTGTAATTTTGGAAAAAAATTTTTTTTACATTTTTGCTCTTTTTGACCGGATAACTCTTCAATGATGCACCGAAAAACTAAATGCTGGCCATAGGGTTGTAGAGCACTAAATTATTTTCAATAATATATATTACTTTACTATTTTATCTATTTTTCTTCAGATGTTAAAGCAGTTTCACTGTTGAGCGTGAAATCTGAAGTTTTGCGATAACTGCCGACTAATGAATCTATCAATTTCTCACCATTCCCGAGCAACATATTGGCCGAAATGTGCATAATGGTACATATTCAGTACTGGACGTCTAAATAGCACAGACACATTTTAGATTATATACTTGTAGGTCCACTGACCAGGTTCCTCACACTTAATTCGCTATTTAGCCGTTCACCTGAAAACATTAACCGCCGCTCTGCTAGTAAAAAGTTTGGCAGTTTTTTTTGTTTCAAATCAAATCTGCTTATAAAAGTGTTTAATTATTAATTGGCTTTTGAAATAGTCTGTTAATTAATTGCCTTTGCTATTTAATTTGTTTTGGAATTTACCACTTAGAATGTTGGGAGACATTGAAACCCTATCAATGGAAGAAAAAGTTAATCTGATTTTAAAAACTAGCGGCGACGTTTCACAGTTAAATTCCACAGTTGATGAACTTAAATTAGAAAATCAAAATTTAAAATCTAAACTGGATACCCTGGAGACAAAAATTAATATTCTTGAATCACAACAGCAACATCAGTCTCAGGAACAGTTACCGAAAATTCCGCAACAACGTACCTTAAGAAAATTCAATAAACATAATTAGCAGCTAGGAAACGTCACTGTCCTGCACCAAAATTTTCAAAGTATAAAGAATAAAATCGATGATCTTACTGTATTCTTGGAAGAACATAATTCAAATAATTTACAATCGCAAATAAATGTATGTTGTTTTTCTGAAACTTGGCTGCAGGACGGTGAAGCCTCATGTATTATTTTGAATGGTTATAAAATTATATCCTCATCTTGTAGAAATTTGCATAGTTATGGCGGTGTTTCTATATTTGTTAAGGAGGGAAGTGACTTTGAGGAACTGGGGGATTTGGATGTGGCTAATAAAGATATTGATTTCGAATATACAATTGTGATTAGTAGAAATTTAAAAATGGTGACAGCTTGTATTTATAGGCCTCCTAGGGGTGAGCTAAATGTATTTTTTTCCCTTATTTTATGAGTTACTATATAATTTATGCAACCATTTTTATCAGTTTCAGTTGGTAATTTGTGGTGATTTTAACATTCATTTTGAAGATAAAAATAATCCAAAAACTGATTTTTTAAATATATTAAATATGTTCAATTTAATTACTACGGTAAATTCATCTACAAGAATAACAAAAAAATCTTCGTCGACATTAGATAATATAATAGTAAAAAATGATACTCTCTTTAATTTGTCTAACATAGATAATGGAATTTCAGACCACAATGCACAAATATTAACTATATTAAATTCAAACAAATCTCAGTTGCCTAAAAATATTTATATTAATCAAAGAAATTTCAATGCAAAAAACAAATCCACGTTTCTAAATTTGATTAAAAATACAGATTGGCATTCAGTATATGAGGAAAGTGAGTGTGATAATGCATTTGAAAGGTTTTATGCCATTTTTAATAGCTCTTTTAATACTGCATATCCTGTAATAAATAAAAAAATAAATTACCAAGACAAAAAAAAATTGAATCACAAAAGGCATAAGAATATCTTGTCGTAATAAACGTTGCTTGAGGATAATAAAGAAATTTACTAATAATAGGAATATTGTAAGTTATATAAATGAATATTGTGAAATTTTGAAAACAATTATAGCTAAAGCAAAACAAATATATTTCACTAACTCTTTAACAAATTCAAATAACAAAATTAAAGCTACTTGGAAGCACATTAACACATATATAACGAAAAATAAAAATTTTCCAGAAAATATTACACTAAACAGTAATAATACCACAGCATAGGTAGACCGGCAGCTTCACTCCATTGTCGGCACTTTGTAGTGCCTTCAGTTCTCTGCGGTGACCTCGAAATGTGAGTGCGATAGCGCATTCGACGGAATTTACAGAAGCGGTGATCAGGACCGGAATAAGAGTTTTTTTATTTGTGCGTAAAAGCGTAGACATTTACTCTACATGAAAGTTTACATTATATCTATTCACAATATGTAATAATTAATTATACAGTTATGGTTAGATAAATCAACATGTATTATGTACTATCATTTACCGCTACTAACATACAGTGTGAAAATTCGATTTACTTTGGACTTAAAAAGATGAGTTTAAAATATATATATTATTTATTTACTCACTTTTTTTGATATTAGAGACAATGATTTTTTTTGTGATTTTTTTTAATTTAAAATTTGACGTTTGGTGAAAAATAATTTATGATGATTTTTTTCCCGTAAATGATCTACGTACGTACGTAAGCCAATTAAACAAATAGATCTATTAATACAAGAATATTGCTCTATGTAAAACATTTATTATATGTAAATAATATTTTATACACATAGTAAATAAAATAAAACATAAAAATTAATTGTGCCTCCAAATACTAAGTTTTCTATTTCTGTTCTTTAATTTGAAATTTCTGTTAATATATTTTAATGTATAATATAATCTAACCCTAGCATATAAATGCAAAATATATACGGAAAATATTGACATGACACGTTTAAAAATTCTTTAACAATATCAGGAGTTGTTGAAAAAATTTCAATGTTCTTTTAAAACAAAATTTCCAAGATTGTGATAAAATCAACAAAATTTGAGACGGCATGTACAAACTACCAAATTTTTCCAATTCTGAGTTGTTATATGCTTTAGAATAGCAATATAAAGTGGTATCATCTAAATTTTCGTATTGTTTTGCATGTGTGTGTGAATTATATTCACGTCTCGCAAGAATGTTTTGGTAGACATTTCTTTATTAGATATCCACAAATATATCTTGTGAAGTTAATTTGTAAAATATCTGATTTTTGATAATCGGTATCCAATATAACATTTATAAGTATATTTTTATTTTCTTGCACAATTTGAATTTGAGGTAAGTCTACTATCTTTAACAAATTTAAAGAAATTTAAATTACTGTTTGATGATGTGTTTAAACATCTAACAGCTGCGAAGCGACTCATTCCTCGATTTAGGCTCATAATGTTTCATTAATACAGCTCTGTATTACCGATGTTTGCACTCCCAGCGTTGGATGTAGACTGACGGTAGCCGAGGTCTCTGCAGCTTGAAACGGATGCGCGAGCTGCTATGCGCGACTTATTAGTTCGGCCCGAGTGTTTTTACTGGTCTCCTTATACTGTGATAATACTATTATACAAAATCCATACGAAGTGGCAAATATATTTAAAAATTTCTTTATTAACATTTCAAATGACTTAACAAAAAACTTATTAAGTGTTCAATCAGCAAAACAATATTTAAATACTACAAATTTCAATAATAGGCATTCGTTTTACTTTGCACCTGTTATAAATTCTGACATAGATATAATCGTTAAAAACTTAAAACTTAAAAATTCAACAGGTTACGATGACATTCCAATAACCCTAATTAAAGAGAATATTGAATTTCTTAAGAGACCCACTTACCTATCTAGTAAACCTCTCATTAAATAATGGAATATTTCCTCAGTGTTTAAAATCAGCTATAGTGAAACCGTTACATAAAAAAGGAGATAGGAGCCTGGTAGAAAATTACAGACCAATTTCACTGCTTACCTCATTCTCAAAAATTATAGAAATAGTAGTTAAGGAACAGATTTGGAAATATATTGATAAACATAAAATTATAACAGACTCATAATACGGTTTTCGCAAAAACTTTAACACATCTGGTGCTGCGTATAATTTAATTAATCATCTGAATTTAATTATTGAGCAAAAAAGTATTCCTCTGCATTTTTTGTGACTTATCTAAAGCTTTTGATTGTGTTGACCATAACATTATCTTAGAGAAGTTGGAATTTTATGGTATAAGGGGAATAGCAAATGATTGGTTTAGATCATATTTAAATAATAGAAAATTGTCAGTTGAACTAAAGCATTTTGAAAATCAAAAATTGCAAAAAATTTGCTCTCCACCTGAATTAATGATTTCCGGAGTACCTCAAGGCTCGGTACTTGGACCTTTATTATTCTTACTCTATATAAATGACATAGTTCAAAATTTTCCAGAAGTGAATTTCTTTATATTTGCTGATGATACAAGTATTCTGTTTCAACATCAGGATAAATCAAGCTTACTTAAAAAAACTAAAGATACTGTAGAAAATATTTTAGATTGGTTTGCAGCAAATAGATTAGTTTTAAATTTGGAGAAGACTGCTTGTATCATTTTCCAGCCACATAAAAAGATTGATGTTGAAAATATCTTTTCAAGCAACGGTAAAATTATTCCTGTCACACATACTAAATTCTTAGGATTTTATGTAGATCAATCTCTTGACTGGAAAAAACATATACTACAACTAAATAAAAAATTGAGTAAGGCTGTGTTTGCTATTTTATCAATTAGAAAAGATTTAGGTTTTGAGGCAGCTAAGTCAGTATATTATGCATACTTTTATAGTATATTACAGTACGGCATTGAGTTCTGGGGAATCTCTACAAATGTTAAAAGTACATTTATCATCCAAAAGAAAGCTATAAGGTGTTTATGTTCATTGAAGCCAAGACAATCTTGTAGAGGTTATTTTAAAGAAACGCACATTTTTACTGTTACTAATCTTTTTATATTTCGTTTAGCCGTTTCTAAATTTATAAATAAAGGTGATTTAAAATATTCCTGTGATGTACATGATTATAATAATACATGATATAATAAAATTTTGCTACCCTCGTATAGCTATAATATTTCTAGAAAAGGTCCTCTGTACATGGGCATAAAAATTTTAAACCACTTACCAGACGAATTTAATTCAATTCAAAGTCTAAAAACATTTAAATCTGAAATAAAAAATTTTTTGCATTTAAATGTTTTTTATGATATCCAAGAATTTTTTCAGAGATCATTTTAACTGATCTGGTTGCATTAGAGTCACCTATTTCTTCCAAGTTGCGTCTCTCCTTCTCTTTTATGTGTTTGGAAATGTGTAATTTTATTATTGTTATTATTTTTGATACCTACTATATATCTCATATTTTAAAAATAGCGAAATTATTTTTCCGTTCTGCTTGCAGTTTGTTCATATGTACTCTTAACCTAATGTAAATGTATTAGATCTTTAAAAAATATATGTACATATATAGGTGTGTATTTATGAACAGGATAATATAATCTATATCTAAAATCTAACTATCTAAAAAATATATAGACCATTTTAGGAAAAATATTTTGCCATGACCATGTTTGTGCATATATGAGTGTCTATAAGACATTGTGATAGTTTTACAAAACACAACCATTAAGTGAAAACGAAGTTTATTGACTAGAAAAGTGAATTAACATAAAACATTGCAACAGTAGGTACCATTCAGTCAATTTCTCTCTTGGGGTGGGAAGGACCTTGAACCTCGTCTTCGTTTTCATTTTCTTTTTATCTATCATCTTCTCCATCGGACCCCTGTAGGGAAACGGTCAGAGAATCCTCCTGTTCTTCTTCATCTTCGGAGTCAACTTGAGGGACCCCATTTAGGCAGTTCCCCTGGCAATTTTGGCATGCTGGGGAATATTTGAGGCATGCTTTTTTGCAGCCACACTTCGCGCTGGCACAGTCTTTCGTGCATCGGCAGAAAATAATTTTGAGGATATCTTCCGGTGCAGCTGGTAACTCACTGTGCACTGGGACTAAGCAGTTGTTCTCAATCTTCCATCCATACATCTGAGGAAGCAGGTCATTTCCCAGCCACAGCTGAACTTGGTGGAATGTTTGGAGGGAATGCTGTTTTATTGCTCCCTCGGTGGGAAGAAGACAAGAGATATCAGGTTTGATGGTGGCCACCGATTTCAAGAATGACTTGTACCTGTAGGCATTGAGGGAGACCTCTTTCGCTGGAGCCCCATACCATCTCAAGATGCAGGTTTCACCTGCCTTTTGTACTTGGGCGGTGGTGGAGGAAGGGTCTGAAAAGACCGCTGCTGCTTTCTGGACCTCTGGCGACTTCAGATACAACTTCGCAAATGCGACCTTGCTTTTTCAAAATGCGGAAGATGTTGTGTCGCATCCAGTAAAGATGTGCAAAAGCAGCACATCCTCGAAACCTTTTTGCTGAAGCTCTTGGGAATCCCTTGTCTTCCCACGTCCAGGCTTGATGAAAATAATGTCCTTATGCGCATCAGCTTTAGCCATCAAGAGGACTACGAGGTCGACATCTTCACCCACAATGCCGACAGCTGTTGTTTTTGACATTTCCACAGCCGTATCAACAATCAGAACGTCCGCATCACTTTCTGCTTGAAGGGTCCTGATCCCATTGTCCTCAAGTTTCACCTTAAGCATATTGATGAGCCTGCTTTTGTTGAACTTGTTCGGCAGAAAATCTTCTTGTTTGACATTTATCTCGGTGTCTTCGATGATATGGATGTCAGCAGACTTGCTGAGTCGATGGCGCATTTGCTGCTCTGCTACTTTCGTTCTTGAGGTTGATGAGGAATAGCCGTCAAAGACTACAGTACATCTCTTTCTGTGGTAGTTCTTCGTGATAAAGTGGATGTAGCTCTCGCAAATTGTCGATATCTTGGTACCTCTTTGCCAAATTACTTTATGGAGAAGGAGCCCTCCGATAAATACGAGGTGTAGCTGTGCGACATGTACATCCTTGGTCGTAGTGTCCAAACTCAGATGTCAGTGTGAGATTTATTCTCTTATCTTATCTTATTTTCAAAAATAACAATTAACTGATCCGTTTGGCGCAAGGACTTATTTAATTAATCTTTATTATTTCTTCAGAAGTGTGGCAAAAACCCAATCAAACTAAAGAAAAACTAAAATTATGCTACAAATAAATAGCTTCAGACAACATCGTTGAAGAGTTATCTGGTCAAAAAGAGCAAAAATGTAAAAAAAATTTTTTTTTCAAAATTACAGATTCAAGAGCGGATATCTCGAAAACTATACAAGATATCGAAAAACTTGACAGAATATAACTTGTAGCAAATTTAATCAGCTTTCATTTTGTATAGAATAGTCATGTCGGTAGGACGCATAGTTTCCGAGATATAAGCAAGAAACCAAAAATATAGACTTTCAAAATGGATGAAATGAATTGTAATGGCATAGGGTCAATATTTAAGCAGCAACTCTCCGTTCAAATGAATCGTCACTTGTCAGACGATTCGCGAGTCGCGAAATGAATCGTAGCGTATCGAGCCAATATTTGAGAAGCAACTCTCGTTGAAATGAATCGCCACTTGTCTTGTGAAATTTGTTGAGCCGAGAAATTAATTGAAGTATGTATTATCGGTCCAATATTTGAGAAGCAGATTGTTCAAAGGAAACGCCATTTGCCACATGATACAAATTATTGCATTTTTAATAATTTCGAGCATCTCTCGTATTTATAATTTACAACAAATATTCATTTAAAATTAATCGTAGCTAAAAGAAAGAATACGAGTTTATTTATCTGATTTTTTACACATTTCTCAATATTTTGTAAAATAATTATTATTAAGTAAGGATAGAATTTTATACTTTACAGAACGTTCTATTTAAATGTAGATATTAAGTTTTACGTACAGTTTGATATAAAATTTGAAATTTAATATTTTCAAATGAACGAATCGTAAGAGTCGATTCATTTTATCAAATTGAATCGTGTGAATCGATTCTTCAAAAACAATCGAGTTGCCCACCTCTAACCAGGACTGAAACGTAACTCAAATAGGTTAAGAACTCTACCTTGTTTTTAAACTAAGAGGAGTGCTTTAAATTTCTCGCGCTTAAACACTAGCTTGTTATTGGTTAATTTGTCGCCAAGTTTACACAGCTTCACATAAATTCATGTTTATTGTCAGTGTCAATACTGTCAGCTACTAACATTTAAAATGTCAGTTATATTTGGCTAATATTAGCGTTGCCACTTCGTTGATTATTTTGCCCTCCTAGTTAATCCTAAAGGAATTAAATAGTTCTGTTCATAACTCAGCAACGAATTGTATTGCTTTTTGTCTTATATCTTTATTTTTTTCAAATTTACCGCCAAAATGATTTAGTTATCTTTTTTAGTTACTTTCCCTATGTATATATGACTTCTTCATTTACTCCTCTTAAAAGTGATGAGAAAATAGTAACTACTCGTTACAAAGTAAGCGTTACTTGTCAAGTACTCAAAGTAACGATTACTTAATCTGAAAAAGACTCGTTACTTAGGCTGTTTAGTTACTTCTTATGCGATTCATTATAAGTATTATAACGAAATAATGCAACTAGTCACAAAATAGTCAACTAATAACTAATGCACAGATCATTGGACGAAAAAAAAACTAATGTTAAGCACTACGAAATACGCTTTAGCTTTAGATATTTGATTTGATTTATTATTTCAAATTTTAGTTGCTCTTCACGCACGATAAAAAAGAAGCAGCAATTTTTTATTTTCATAAGTACAAAAGCAAATACATTTTTGTATACCAATTGGAAAAACAACGTAATAGGAAAATAATACATAAAAATAAAATATATATGATGAAATAGTATTTTATTAACAAAAAAAAACTTGAATTTAGTACTTAACAAAATAAAAGTATTATATTAAATTATAGGCATTCTGAAAATAAACTAAATGAAAATAAATATAACAAATAAATAAAATAACAATTCGGTACCTAGGTATGCATTTGGATACAGATGGGTAAATTAACTTAATTCATGTACATATTATCGTTATATTTCTTTAACAGAGCCTGATTTACCTATATTGAACGAAAAACAATCATCGGGACATATCAGTGATTTGGTACGTAATATGTCACTTAGCGTATTGGGTTGTAATCTGTTTCGGACTTTTGTTTTATTAAGATTTATTTGTGAAAATCTACGTTCCACATTGGCACTATTGTGCGGTAATGAAAATATGAGACAAACTAATTTACACAAATTAGGGAATGCTGGCAACAACTAACTGTTTTGAATTAATGAGATTTGTATTATTATCCAAAGATGTATCCGAATTTTAAGTTCAATTTGTAATAAATATATGAAAATAATTTTATACACTATGGAATGTACTGAAAATTTACTAAATCTGGTGAAAAATCAGCAGACCTGGCAACACTGGCTTGGCGCCAGGGCCCAAATCTTGTAGATATGTTACCAAAATTCAGGTACACAGTATTAGTGAGATATAACTGGCGCCACCTGTCGGCTATTAATATACATATAATTAACTGAATCGTTTCGTTATTTTGATAAAAAATGCATATTCCACAATTTTTAAAAAATATTTATAAACTAAGGCTCCTTTAGCTGATGCGTAATTTATCTTAGAGGAACTATAGATTCAAAGAAACTAAATTATATTTAATACATTATATAAAACAAGTGTATACCATATGAAAAATATATACATATCATATAGACAAATCTGTGTACATACTACATTTGAACTACACTCGAACCAACCATTCTTTTATAGAGTTCAGCCTCTGTTGATTGTTTGAAATTTACGCATACTATTCCGATATAAGAAAACATCACATAGACAACTAAGCTGAAAACATCATATGTTACACCGTGATCACTGTAAAAGATTGCTATAACTTAAAGTGTTAAATGTTTATACAAATTATAAAATATCAACATTAGATTTTAATTTTGATAGGACTTTTTAAAGACAAGTTTCGACATCTTGATAATTTCGTTGCATCGCAACTTTTCTTTTGTAAATTATGTAATAACTTGCAGCAAGTACTAATATGTAACGCTGCAGAAACTTTTTGCGGTTCACTTATAACAAACTATCTAGTTAAAACATCCATATGAAATATTCTAGCAAGCGTGCAGTTACTTTGTAAGTGTAAAATTACATATTTAAAATGAATGCAACTTTGTTAAAATGTTATGTAAGGTCTCTTGTTTAGTGGGCACTAATGCATTTTTTAATTAACTATTCAATTATTCAAAGGCTTAAAATAACATTTTTGGTAACTAAAAATTTTTTATCAAAAGTTTCACTAGTACATATGGACAATTCTAAGAAAAATTCAACCAGAAAATAATTTTTGTAAATTAAGCTGAAGCTCTATACATAGAGTAGCTGCTTGCAATAGTAGCTCTTGAACGCCAAATTTAAATTCACTTTGTCAACTCCTGATTTCTAACAAATTGCCAATATGGCAGTATAGTCGAGGCAATGAAGCACAAAAGGCCAAAACCTCGAAATTTTTTGCACTAAGACGGATCGGAATGCGGTTTTTTGCATTCGCTTCCAAAAATTTTTTGTAAAAAATGTATCTACTTTATATCTTATACAAACCGGAAATTCCATTGCTACAGCCAAAAATGCATTTTTTGAGGCGGTTTTTGGAAGATTTTAACTTTGTAAATAAGTCAGAACTGGCCCAAATCGGGTTCCCGGAGGTTTTCTAGGTCGCTGATCACGATTATAATGTTCAAATTGACCCACAGCCGACCTGGAGCTTAGGAACGCCGATGAACGTCATCTCCGCGGGACTCTCCCAAAATTCACGCGGGGAAGGAGAGAAACTCGCCGCCCGGGGGTTTTTTGGGTCGCTGAATTCAAATATGGCAAACACCTGGTGCACCAGAACCTGGACGTGGACGTCATTGCCGATAGTTTTCCTGACAAAATTGTCAAAAACAACCCGAAAATCATTGTGGAGGCGTTTTTTGGGGCGCTGAATCCAAATTTCACGTCGAAAACGACCCCCTGAACACCTGGTGCACTGAAACCTGGACGCGGAACTCATCTCCAAAGGTTTTCCTCACACAATCGAAAAAGACGAACCGGAAATCGTTATGGAGGATTTTTTGGGGCGCTGAATCTGAATTTTACGTCGAAAACGACCCCCCGACCACCTGGTGCACCGGAACCTGGCCCTGAACGTTATCTCCGTGGGACTCTACCAAAGTTCACGCGGGGAAGGAGAGAAACTCGGCGCCCGGGGGTTTTTTGGGTCGCTGAATTCAAATGTGGCATCGGCGAACACCCCCTGGACACCTGGTACGCCGGAACCTGGACGTTGACCACTCCGAAAGTAGGCCTCTACGATAAATGTATCGTCTTCTAACGAAAACACCATTTTCTAGCCTAAAACAGTTTCAGTACTTTATATTGAATAAACCCTTAGTATTTGCTTGCTTACCACAAAACTAACAGTTGACAGATTGAAAAACACTGATTATTTCGAGCAATTCAAATAAAAATACGATCGGCAAAAACACAAATAAACACAAAAGCAGTACGGACGTCACTGAATTGACAGATGGAAGATGGCGTCAGTTGCGAAAATCGATGAAAACGGAAAGTAATTTTGATCATAATTGTGAAATGGAAGTAAATTTTAATATCTTTGGTAACATTTACGTGTGACGTCAGCTGCAATCATTCTGGATCTCTGTATAAGACAAAGTAGATACATTTTTTACAAACAAATTTTTGGAAGTGAATGCAAAAAACCGCATTCCCATCCGTCTTAGTGCAAAAAATTCCGAGGTTGAGTGCTTCATTGCTTCGACTAGTAACGTTACCAGTTGCTATACAAATGTACAGTAAGTTTCAATAACTTTGTTAACATTTTGATCAGCTGTAACTTTTCTGTTTTTAAAGATAACGGAATGAAGCAAAAACCATATTGCATAGTGGACTAGCAACTTTTTTTCTTATTAAAAAAAAACAAAAGACCAATGATTTAGAGAGATCTTAACCTAACTTATAATGGAACGCCCTGTATATTATTGGATATTTGGATTCTACTCAAAATTCCAAACATATTTTAAAAATCATATCGCCCCAACTTAACTAACGCAGACCTATCCTTTAAAAAACTCATAAGCCATTCCAGGATCACACCTCTGAATCCCAAGGCAAACAGTTTGTTCTCAATAAAATTTAGATTCAAGCAATCGAATGCGCTAGTCAAATCGAAGAAAAGACCCGCTGCCTTCTTACCACTGTCAAGGCACTTGTAAACATACTCCAAAAGACTACAAGCTGCAGTTTGTGTCGATCTACCTTTGCGGAACTAATGTTGACAATTTGTTGATATGTTCTTATTGGTTAAGAATGCAATCATTTTATTATAGACAATTTTCTCATAAAGTTTTGAAAACACACTCAAAATAGAGATAGGGCGATAGTTAGCAATGTTATGGATGTCATTTCTTTTGTAGATAGGTATGACAACAGCAGTTTTTAAAATTCTGGGAAATTTACCAGCTGTGATTGATAAATTTACCAAATGTGCCAGGTGTTCAGAGATAGGATTGGCTATCGCTTTCAAAATATTTCTTTTGTAGATAGGTATGACAACAGCAGTTTTTAAAATTCTGGGAAATTTACCAGCTGTGATTGATAAATTTACCAAATGTGCCAGGTGTTCAGAGATAGGATTGGCTATCGCTTTCAAAATATTTGCCGAAATGTTATCAATACCTGTACTTATTTTGTTTTTTAAATCCTTTATGGTGTTCAGCACAGCAGTAGAGTTACGGGGGTAAAGTAGAACGTTTCATTAATTGCGTAATTAAGTGTACATTGAGTAGAGGCATTCATTCCAAAATGACTAGTTAAAGATTCCTCTGCAATATTTGCAAAGTAGTGACAAAATAAATTTGCTACCTCATTGGGATTAGATTGTACTGTTCCATTGAAACTTCCAATTTGTTAAGTTTATTAGATAAACACTGCGCATTTCAGTGCATGATTTTAAGGTTTACACCAGCTCTATCGGTTGTACCAGATGAACACCGGATTACACCTCCACTTAAGTATTCACTTGGTGAACTCGTCGACTTTGAAAAAAATGCCGCACTGCAAAAAAATGCCGCAATGAAATCTTTTGTTTTTTACTGTTTAAGAAAGGTATTTTAAGCTAATATGTATCAAATCTCCTACAATTGATAGGAATTGTAGGAGATTTGATACATATTAGCTTAAAATACCTTTCTTAAACAGTAAAAAATGTTACAAAAGCTAATAATAAGGAATATATGGGTAGATATTGTGGGTGTAATTCAACGCAGGTTGGGGCTTTTGTCCACTGAGTAGTTAGTTTCACACAATATTGTTAATACCTGAAAATATATGAGAAAAAAAAAGAAATCTTGTGTCAACGCAGCTTATGTATTTTATATAAACGAAGATGTTGTTTATACATTTTGCTATAAATGCTACGACGGAACAGATGGAAAAAATCATTTTCATGTTAATTATCACTATGTAACTGGCAAAGACAATGTTCCAGAGTATTTTATTAGCCACGGTTGCACCCACAGAATATATAATATTGTTCCAAATCGGGCATGCCTGTTTTGCACTAATGTCGATGTGAATAAAATAAGTTGTAATACAAATATGTAATAAAATATACAAACATGTTTACTAAAGAATTTTATTTTACTACATAAATATATAAACAATATTACAAATACATAGAAATTACAAAATATTCAAATCATTGATATAATAACGGTTTGTTTCATCAGACTCATACTCTTCCATTATTTCATTACCTAATTTTATTAATTCACGTAAATTGTTTTCTGATTTTGAAAGTATTTTTTATGGCCCCAATCTAGAGTTCTTGTATGCCCTGGAAGAACGTACCTTTTAACGAGAAGATAGAGCAACTTTGTTTTTTAATTCTGTATACATTGTATTAAATGTGATCTAAATATACTCGGGACAAGAATTCAGACAACTTACGTCATACGAACAAATTAATAATTCATTACATTTTCATCAAAATATTTAAGAAACTGCAACTGATAGTAATAAAACTATATACTACACTAAAAGTTTCATTATATATTGCACTAAATTGCAAAAAATGATTGTTTTTAACGCGACGAAATATCGAAAATTACGTTGACAATTAAAACAAATGTGTAACGTCAGCCGTGACGTTAGAGGTCTGAATTCTTGACGCGAGTATATACATTTTTCTATAAACTGATCCACCGTTTTCTACGATTTTCTTATAATCTAGAATATGCAGGTCGTTTTTGATAACGTTTTTAGATATTCCTTTGGCTTTCTTAGTTTCATTTTCGCTAAGTTCAACACAGTATGCTTTTGCTCCAGTGCCATAGAAACTTTTAATAGGAATGCCCGCAAATTCATCTTTCATCTTGCCAAGCATAGACTGATTTCTAGGCATACCATGAATATCGTTTTCTTTATAATTTGAAGTATCAAACCAGTAAGTATTATTTTTAATATCATCGTAAATGTTATCTGACTCAATTTCAATAATTAGAGAATCTGTGTTAGTATAACAAAGAGATGCTTTATCTCCATATGCTTTTTTAAAGAAATTATAAAAAAAGTCATATATAATGTGTAGTATTTTTACTCTTTATTATTTATTTTAATGATGTTAATAAATCAAGCTTCAGTTCTCAACTGGCTTTTATTTCGCGACACATACAACAGGAAATATTTACAGTTAACAAAAAAGGTTCTCTAATAAAAACAGATAGATATGTACACAATGAGACAAATAATTGTTGTACTTTACAGTTACAGTGTGATACAAATTAATATAATATAATTTACCACATTTCCTCCCCCCTTACTTTGAAATGAAAAGAACAAAAAATATATTACAATGCTTACCTAACTAGCTTATAATTAGTTTATCCCACATTAAAGTTTATTTATAAATCGTACAATACAAAAATATACATAAAAGAAAAAAACAATTGCATTTAACCTAAACAAAAAAATTACTTATTTCTACTTCTCAAAAAATACCTAGAACTACCTTCAGCAGAATTGTTGTCCACAGTATTCTGCTGTTCATTCTGTTCACTTTCACTTTTATCTCCTATATTTACAAAATCTTTTTCCCTAGAAAACGATTCACACAATTTGCTGTTTTCATTATTGATAACAGATTCATTGGGAATAATACTTGATAAATTTTCAGTCATATTAGTTAAATCTGTAGACTTGGGATACGTTAAAGAATTGCGCTTTCTTAGTTGATTTGAATGTCTTCTTACTATTCTCTCTCCCCCTAAATTAACATCAAACATAACATTGCCTAGTCTACTTATTACTGTACCAGGAACCCAACTAGTTTCAGAAGGATTTGAAACATCTTTAACAAAAACAGAGTCACCTAAATTAATTTCCTTTTGTTTGCCATTAAAATTATCAATTTGTTTTTGATATTGTTCTTCATTTATTTTATATTGAGAAGGCCTAATTAAATCAAGTCTTGTTTTTAAATTGCGGCCAAACATAAGCTTAGCCGGACTTACACCAGTAGTAGAATGTTGAGAAATTCTATAATCAAATAAGAAACGATTTAAAGCCTCGTCAATATTTTTCTTTTCAAGAAAAGCCTTTTTAATAGCGCATTTTATTTTTTTCACACTATTTTCTGCCAAACCATTACTTTGAGCGTGATATGGTGGTAAAAATAAGTGTTTAATTCCATTTGATTTTAGATAATTAGATAATTCCGAGGAGAATTATCTGATACTAAAGTATCCGGAAGTCCAAAATGAGAAAATAAAGATCTTAGACAATTTATAACTGAGTTTGAAGCCGTAGTGTTCATTTTATAAACTTCGATCCATTTTGTGTAAGAGTCGGTAACTACAAAATATTTATTATTATACAACGGGCCTAAAAAATCTACATGTAGACGTGACCACGGTTTATTTGTTTGAGGCCAGGGTTGCAAAATAGTTTTTGGAGGTGTGGTTTGAAATTGTGAACAAATGTCACAATTTTTGCACATTTCTTCGATATGTTCAATTTGTGACCAGTAACAATATGATCGTGCAATGTATTTGCATTTATTTACACCCGAATGACTAGAGTGAATTTCCTGTAAAATATTTTTTTGAAATATTAATGGTACAACTACTCTAACACCCCATAAAATACAACCATATTCTAAGTAGTTGATTTTTCCTATAAAAATAAGGTTTAATTTTGTCCTCAATTTTATTCACGTTTTCGGGCCACCCTGTAAAACAAAACTTATAAACTTTATTTAAAATTGTATCTCTGCGTTTCCAAAGCTATCTTTTTATGATTTATCGGCAAAGATTCTTCAATATAAAAAATGTGTCCAAAATCAGGTTCTTTATTATTTGAGATAGGTAAAGGTAAACGCGATAATGCATCTGCATTGCAATTTTTTTCCGATTTTATATATTTTATTTCATACTGATATGCAGCTAAAATTATTGACCACCGTTGTAATCTACTTGCCGCTATAGACGGTATATTCTTTTTCTCTCCAAATATTGCTAAAAGCAGTATATGATTCGTGTACAAAACAAATTTTTTTGCGTACAAATATTCATGAAATTTTTTTACACCGAAAATAATCGATAAGGCTTCTTTATCTATTTGCGAATAATTTTTCTCCGCATCGGATAATGTACGTGAGGCATGTGCAATAGGTTTCATATCTCAGTTAGGATAAATGTGTGAAATTACGGCTCCCGTAGAACTTGCATCACATGATAAAGCTAAAGGTAAATTAGGATCAAAATGCACTAATACCTTGGGCGAAGCTATTTCATTTTTTATCAAATCAAAAGTATTTTGACACTGCTTATTCCATTGCCACTTAACATGTTTGCATAATAATTTATATAAAATATTTAATTTCGAACTTAAATTTGGTAAAAAACGACCATCCCAAATCCCAAAAAAGATTTTAATTCCGTTTTATCATTGGGAACTTTTATGTTTAAAATGGCTTGAACCTTGTCATTATTAGGATGAAATCCTTCTGCATCTATAGTATGTTCCAAATAGTTTATACGAGTTTGTAAGAAATTGCATTTTTCTAAATTTATTTTTAAACCGGATTCTTTGATTCTTTCAAAAACCTTACAAAGTCTAAATAAATGTTCCTCTAAATTAGATCCTGTGACTAAAATGTCATCCATGAAAACTACTACACCTTCTAATTTTCCAAAAATTAATTCCATTATTTTCTGAAAAATGCTAGGACTAGAGGCAATTCCATATGGAAGTCTGTTATACATAAAAAGTCCTTTATGTGTATTAATAGTGCAAATTCTTTTTGAATTTTGATCAAGTTCAAATTGCAAATACGCTTGTGATAAATCTATTTTACTAAATAGAGTACTAGTTGTTTCTATTTTTGGCAAAGGATATTGATGTACAAGTAGATTCGGGTTTACTGATGCTTTAAAATCCCCGCATAGCCTAATATCTCTATTTTTTAATAACTGGTACTATAGGACTTGCCCAATCGCTATGATTTATTGCTGTCAACACTCCGTCACTTACTAATTTTTCTAAGGCATTTTCAACTTTTTCCTTTAAATGTATAGGTAAGGAGCGTGCTTTATGAAATACCGGCACAGAATTAGGTTTTAAATATAAAGTTGCTTTAAAATCAACAAGTTTACCTATTTTTTTTGTCAAAAATACATTTATAGTCATTTATTAAATTATCTACTTGATAATTATCATACTTGCGAGCAATATTATGAACTGTTGTATTATCTACAATATTAATTTCCCCTAGGAACTCTGTATAATTTTAATGGTGCTTCATTTTTACAATACTTTACTTTAACTGAAATGTATCCTTCTGTAACTACTTGGTCTCCAGTGTAAGAAGACAATGTCAGTTTGGAATCAACAATAGGGAGATTAGAAAAGTATTTATTATAGACCTTATCTGAAATAAGAGAAAATGCGGATCCTGTGTACTTCCATTGACAAATTAATATTTTCAATTTGTACAACTACTTTTATAGGAGTAAACTTACTGCTAGATCTTATGTTAAATAAATTTACAGAACAATCTGTATCAGAATCAGCTAAATGATAATCAGATTTTAATTGCAATACATTTTCAACAGTTTCATTAGAATTATTCAAATAGAAATTTTTATTTTTTTTCTTATCCAATTTATTATTTTTACAAACGTATTTTAAATGTCCTTTCTTTCCACAATTATCACATACTGCATTTTTGTGAAAACACTCACCCTGTGTGTGGTTATGTCTACCACAAACCAAACATTCCGCCATCTTCTTCTCCTTCCTTTTTCCTGGACCTCTGCGCATCTGATGTTGGCGGGCATGTTGTGACGTCAATTCCTGTGACCCAGAAGACCTGCGCTGATGGAGATTGGAACACCTTGCCTCGGAAGTGCTGCCATCATGGGAACCGGAAGGACGGCCATATTGAAAATTGGAACCACGTTGAATCCTATGGACGGGTTGGGTAGTTTCTACAACAGAAACCTGCTTTTCTGCTGGTTCCATGTTTCTTGCAATTTCGAAAGCTTCTCCAAACTTCAAAATTTTTTCAGAAAACAATCGTTGTTTTATCATTTCATTAGACAGACCTGATACAAACTGGTCTCGTAGATTTTCGTCCAACTTTTCTTTGAACTCACACGTTTTGGCTAGATTTTTGAGAGCGCCCATGTATTGCGTAATGGATTCTCCCTTATCTTGGCCTCTTAGACGAAACTTATGCCTTTCGGCAATTATGGGTGGTTCTGGTTGAAGATGGTTTTTTACTACCTTCACCAAATCCTGGTACTTCTTATCTTCGGGAGCATGTGGACTACACAAATCTGCCATTAACTCGTAGGTTTCATCACCAACAACTGTTAATAACGTTGCCACTTTCAAATTGTCTTCAATTTTATTTGCAAGAAAATATTGTTCTAGTCTGGCAATATAAGTTTTCCAATTTTTGCCGCTAGATAATTGAAATTCATTAATTTTTCCTACTGACATCTTCGATTTTTATACCTCGTCGCCACTTGTAGTATTTTTACTCTTTATTATTTATTTTAATGATGTTAATAAATCAAGCTTCAGTTCTCAACTGGCTTTTATTTCGCGACACATACAACAGGAAATATTTACAGTTAACAAAAAAGGTTCTCTAATAAAAACAGATAGATATGTACACAATGAGACAAATAATTGTTCTACTTTACAGTGGCAGTGTGATACAAATTAATATAATATAATTTACCACATAATGGTTTTTGAAATATCAAGAATGGAAAATCCTACATATAAAGGTTTATTATAACAAACAGATAAATGCCCCATTTGAACGGCTACTAAATTTTCTGAAAAAAAAACAGATAAAGATTTAAAATTAGGCATGCTTATAAAACTTTGAACTCCTTTATTATGGTGAATGTTTTCCCAGTGTGACAAGAGTTTAATGTCAACACGCTTATCTAGATTTTCCATAGTTTTTCCATATATGGAGTTTATGTAAAATTTAAATAGATCCCTTTCAAATGCATTTTTTGTAGAATTTTGTAATTGTGTATTCAAGTCTATATACGGGTTTAGTCACGGCTGTTGAGAAGAAGATGACGCGTTTCTGCAGCTTTAATTTGGGCTTTTAACTGAGCAGGGTCCCACTCGGTGACAGAGTCTGGGTTTTCCCGCTCAGTATCGAACACGAGACCAAGTTCATCGGCTGCTCTTCTCGCTACCTTATATACAAACGCTCCTATCCCTGCTGCTTTATGGTCTTCCACCATGCAGAGAAGGGGATCCGAGCTCCTGATGACTTTACAGGCCTCCTCCAAAACCACTCTGCCCTGGAGACACTCCAAAATCAAGAGTCCGCGGCCTCCCCGATTTCTTGGGAAGTATAACCGTGGAACGGACGATCTTCCGACTCCGATGGAGATGCATCATTTTGCGGGTCCCTACATCGAGTTGCCTCAGCTCTTCTTGTGTCCATTTCACTAGTCCAAAGGAGTAGAGAAGTATCGGAACGGCAAGCATATTTATGGCACTCACCTTGTTCTTACCCGACAGCTCCGAAGACCAGATCTGTCGGAGGCGGTGCCGATACCTGCCGCGGAGAGCATTTTTTACCGTAGTCACCTCATGAGTGCTCCGCCGTGGGACACCCAAATAGGTGTACGACTCTCCGGCATCTAGATGGTGGATGATGCTTCCGTCTATGAGCTGGGCGTCCTCTCTGTATGCACCGCATCGTCCTCTCTTAAGATGAACCAGTGCACATTTGTCCAGCCCGAACTCCATTCCAACTGCCTGCGTGTACTCCTGTACCACTCTGAGGGACTGATTTAAATCCCTCTTTCCGGAGGCATAGAGTTTAAGGTCATCCATATAGAACAAATGGGTGACCTTATGCCTTCGGTCTCCTGGGGTACCGCAGTTGTAACCCCGGGTACGACGAAGTGCAACGAATAATGGCAGCAGTGAGATGCAAAATTATTATTATTATTATTATTATTATTATTATTATTATTATTATTATTATTATTATTATTATTATTATTATTATTATTATTATCATGATTATTATTATTATTATTATTATTATTATTATTATTATTATTATTATTATTATTATTATTATTATTATTATTATTATTATTATTATTATTATTATTATTATTATTATTATTATTATTATTATTATTATTATTATTATTATTATTATTATTATTATTATTATTATTATTATTATTATTATTATTATTATTATTATTATTATTATTATTATTATTATTATTATTATTATTATTATTATTATTATTATTATTATTATTATTATTATTATTATTATTATTATTATTATTATTATTATTATTATTATTATTATTATTATTATTATTATTATTATTATTATTATTATTATTATTATTATTATTATTATTATTATTATTATTATTATTATTATTATTATTATTATTATTATTATTATTATTATTATTATTATTATTATTATTATTATTATTATTATTATTATTATTATTATTATTATTATTATTATTATTATTATTTTTAAATATTCTCTGTAATCACAGGTAAGTATCTTCGACACGGCATTTACTGCAAATGTCCAAGACTAATTTGTATTGTTTTTCAGGTTGCTACGTTCAGAGCCTTCCGAGTTATATGGCACGTCCCTAGGATAGATAGTTTCTGTAATTTGAGGTAGATTGTCGGTGGTAAGTATAACTTCTCTATGCTCTCATGTAATTTCTTTGGTATCTCTCCTGTCGCTCCTATTACTATTGGTATCACGACCACTTTTTCTTGATTCCAGATTTCTTTAACCTCCGCAGCCAGTGGGATGTACTTCCGTATTTTTTCCGCTTGTGTATCAATAATGTTATGTGCAGGTACAGCTATATCTATTAGGTAAGTAATTTTTTCTACTTTGTTCTGTTCCAGTATACCTTAGTTGTGTCATTTTCCATTACCGATTCTGGATTATAGTTGTAATAGGGAAGACATTCTGTTAGTAGTTTTGCATTTTTACGTAGTTCTTGATGTACCACTTTTGCAAGATTGTCGTGTCGCTTCAGATATTATTATTATTACTATTACTATTACTATTACTATTACTATTATTATTATTACTACTATTATTACTATTATTATTGTTATTATTATTATTATTATTTTTTTTTGGCATCGACAACTGTGGTCATTAGCCGTTCTTATCTCTGTTTGTTATATCTTATGGATTAATCCAGTGGTTTTTAGGAACTGTAGGATTTTTTTAATCGATTCTTTGGTATTTGCTAATAAGTTTATTATGTTGTTGCATGTGCCCATTCTTTGTTTCATATAAAGTGCATCTTAAGATGATATGTTCTATTGATATTCTGTCGTTGCATCTAGGGCATATTGGATGTCTCTGGTTCAATAATAAGTAGGATGATGTTAGATGAGTGTGTCCCATCCTTAATCGGGTCATAACTCTTTGTTCTCTTCTGTTCAGTTTTATTGGTGTTGCCCATGGTTCTATTATTGGGTGAAGGTTTCTGTATTGTGTGTTGGGTTCATCCCATTTATTTTGCCATCTTTGTAGGTACACTCTTTTTGCTTCTATTTTTGCATCTTCCAATCTTATTGGCACCCCTAAGCTGTTTCCAGTTTCATTGGCTGCGGATCGTGCAGCGGCGTCTGCTGTTTCGTTTCCGAATATGTTTATGTGGCTAGGAGTGTAGATGAATGTAATTTTTTTATTTTTGTTGTTCAACCATGATAGAAGGTTTAACAGGTTTTGAGTTATTGGATCTTTGGAAAATATATTCTGTATTGACTGTAAGGCACTTAGGGAGTCTGTGCAAATTGTGAATTCTTTTAATGCTGACATTTCACAATATCGAAGGGCTTGCCAAATCGCATACATTTCGGCAGAGTATATGCTTGCTATGGGTGGTATGGTCCAAGTATGTGTTTCATCGTTCACAGTAAAAGCACATCCTACTCCTGTTTCTGTTTTGGATCCATCTCTGTAGATGATTTCAGTGTGCATATATTTCTGGAGGATTTCAAGAAATTTAGTTTTTAATAATGCTTGATTGGTCCCTTTTTTCTTAAAATTGGAGCATTCAAGGTGGCAGGTAGGGATTGGTAATGTCCATGGAGGTTCGTCTTGAAAACTGGTGGTGTACAATTCTGGGTATGTGATTTGTTGTTCTAGTCCTTTTGCGAAGGGCTTAGTTATAGTTGGCCTGATGTTGTAAATACTGTAGTCATTTTCAAATATTATCTTGTAATTGCGGTGGTGAGGTAATGATCGAATTGATAATGCGTAATTGACCATGATTTGTTGTCTCCTTAGTTCTAAAGGTTGTATGTTTGTTTCCACTTCTAAAGCTGTGACAGGGCTTGTTCTGAAGGCACCTGAGGTTAGTCGTAGGCAAGTATTTTGAACGTGATCTAGATTTTTCATTCGAGATTTTCTGGCTGAAGAGTACACTATTGAGCCGTAATCCATTTTTGCCCTGATGAGGCTTTTATAGAACATGCTTAAGACTTCTTTTTCTGCCCCCCATTTTGTGTTGGATATGCATCGTAAAATATTAATTTGGGTTTTGCATTTTGAAATTGTTTCGTTGATGTGTTGATCCCAAGTGAGACGTTTGTCGAAAATAAGACCTAGAAATTTTAGAGATCTTGTAGTTTTAATTATTTTGTTATTTAAATATAAAATTGGTTCATCGTGTTGTGACCGAAGTCTGCAAAAGTGAATTATTTTGGTTTTCTCTTCAGAAAATCGGAAGCCTAATTCCTTTCCTTTGGTTTGGATTTTGTTTATGTTTGTCTGCAGAACTGTTTGAATTTCATTCATGGATGATGCGCTATAACATATAAGTAAATCGTCTACAAATAAACATTTTTGGACGGAATTATCGATGTTTTCCACTAGGTCATTGACTATTATGGAAAACAAAGAGGTGCTTAAAATGGATCCTTGAGGTACTCCATTTTCTATGGTATATGTGGTTGATAAGATGTTTCCTAATTTTACTCTAAATCTGCGGTCTTGAAGAAATTTTTTATGAATTTTGGTAATCTGCCTCTAAGTCCCCATTCATGTAACTTCTTCGTAATACCGTGTCTCCATGTTCGGTCAAATGCCTTTTCTATGTCAAAAGAGACAGCTACTGTGTGGTGCCGATTAGCAAAACCGTTTTGTATGTAATTTTCTATATATATTAGTTGGTCTGTGGTTGATCTTTTTTGGCGGAAGCCCATTTGACAAGAGCTTAAGAGATCGGAGAATCGGAGATTTATCATTTTTTTCATGATTTTGCTTAGGCAACTTGTCAGCGAAATTGGGCGGTAGTTGGAAAGATTTTGAGAGTCTTTATTTGGTTTAAGAATTGGAATGATTGTTGCTAGTTTCCAATTTTCTGGATATTCTTCTTTAATCCATATGTTGTTGTATAGTTCTAATAATTTTTGTTTTTCCGATTCTGGCGAGTTTGTGACAAATTCATATGGTATGTTGTCAGGACCAGGTGAAGATTTTTTTGTTGTGTTTAGAGCGTTCATCATTTCATCCAATGAGAAAGGCATGTTGTAGTATGAGGTAGTATTTTCTGTAAAGTTTATTTCGGTTTCCATACTATTTTTCTTTTGGATGAAATCGCGATCATAGTTTTCGTCGCTGCTGATGTTATAGAAATGTCTGCCAAAAACTTCAGACAATTCGGAGGGTTCAGAAAAAGAGTGATTGTTCTCGGTTAAAATAACTGGAGTTTAGCAAATTTTTTACCACTTATTTTTTGTATTTTTTCCCATATATTTTTTGTGGGTGTGTCTTTTGTTAGTGAGGAGACATATTGCTCCCACGATGGTTTTTTGCTTTGCATGATTACTCTGCGAGCTTTTGCTCTTGCTCGTTTGAACGTGATCATGTTTTCTGTAGAAGGATGTCGTTTGAATATATTTAAAGTTTTCTTTTTCTCTTTTATCGCGTCACCAACGTCATTATTCCACCAAGGAACGTATTTTGTGTTATTATGTCCGTTGGTCTGAGGAATGTATTGATTTGCCTTGTCAAGAATTTCTTCTGTAAATTTTTCTACAGATTGGTTTATGTCTTCTTCAATATTGGGAAAATTTACCATTGATGAATATAATTTGCTTTATTTAATTTGCTGAATAATTCCCGGTTTTGTTGTGAGTTTATTTCTATGGAAATTGGGCAGTGATCTGTGAAAAGTTGTTCTTGTATCACTCTCCAATTCAGTCTAGGAGCCAAAATTGGTGAGCACATGGAGAGATATATGGCTGAGAAGTTGGCTGCTTTAGAATTCAGAAACGTTCCTTCTCCTGTGTTCAGTAATACTGCGTCCGTGTTGTCAATGAATTCTTCTACTAGTTTTCCTCGCTGATCGGTTATTGTGGATCCCCATATTGTATTGTGGGAATTAAAGTCACCCATTACTAAGTAAGGAGTAGGTAGTTGAGAGGTGAAGTTGATTAGATCATTTACGTTCCAGTTGAATTTTGGGAGATATATATTGCAAATGGTCATTTTGTATGGATACGATACTTTTATAGCTGTGGCTTGGATATTTGTTTGAATTTGTATCTCTTCGGCCGGTATGTTTTCTTTTGTAAATATTGCAACTCCTCCACTGGCTCTGGTCTCGAAATTGTAGTCTTTTCGTATAGATTTGTATCCTCTTAAATTGAAATCCTCTCCGTGCTTCAAATGTGTCTCTTGTAGGCACATTATCACTGGATAAAACTCCAGAATTAGAGATTTTAAGGTAGTGTAATTTTGTTTACAACCATTACAGTTCCATTGTAAAATGTTTAAAGACATAATTGATTAGTTAATTAATGAACAAAACTGGATTGTTTTCATCAGGATCTTTTTCTGGAGGTTTTCTAGGCCTCCCTTTGGGCCATCCTGGTTTGCGTTTCTTCTTTGATCCGCTTGCTTTTGATGTTGAAGATTGGCTTTCATCTGATTCTTCAGATGCTTCAGTTGGCGATCTGCTTGCCTACCTTTTGTCTTTGCTTTGACTTGACGAATCTGATGCATAGGATCTTGTTATAGGTCGAGATTGTTGCCCTTGTTCTTGAACAACTGGTATCATTACAGACGGTCGGGCGCTTGGTGGTTTCATTGTGGTAGGTTTTTCTTTGTTCATTGCAGCTTCCTCTTGATCGCGCCGAGTGTTGTCCATTACAATTGATGCATCGAATAGGGGATGCGCAAGGCTCATCTGGGTGTATTTCTTTTCCGCATATGCATATTTGTTCTTTATCGCATCGGGCACTAGAGTGTCCAAATTTTTGGCAATTAAAACATCTTAGAGGAGGTGGGATATATGGTCGAACAGGTAGGGAATGATATATATCAGCCATTTTTTCTGGTAATCTTTGAGAATTGAATGTTAAGATTAGTGAAGCGGTTTCTATGACAACTCCCTCTCTCTTTGTCATGATTCTTTTGACGTCTATGACTCCTTGTTCTTCTAAATTCGTTGCGATTTCAGTAGTTGAACAATTAAATAGGTCTGGACATGTAACGACACCTTTTGTGTAATTAAGTGAAGCGTGTGGAGTTACTTCTACTTCATGATTGCCAAATTTTTTTAGTCCTAGTAATTTTTTGGATTGGTTGATATTGTTAGTTTCTATGAGTAATCCTTCTCTGATTTTTCTAGCTGATTTAAATGTTCCGACTGTCTCTTGTATCACTTTTTCTATCAAAACTGGACTAACTTGCTAAAATGTCCTTCTTTCCTTTTCACGATCAAAAACCGCGGGGTGGTGCCTGCGTGTCTTTGACTTAACGACTTTGATGCCGGTGTGGCATCATTGTTGCTTGCAGTTGTGGATGCCTCCAGGGGGCTTTTGAGTGGGCCCCCACCACTTTTGGTTGGGTTTCTTTTTGTGTTCTCCATTTGGTTCCCACGAGTCGGGAAGAAGGGTGGTCGACTGCAGCAGTGCTCCCTTACTGCAGCAAGCCTATTTACTACCGGAGGGCGGCAGGTATCCGGAGGCAGCCGTTTGCGACTCCCGTAACGCGGAGCCATGCATCCCTCAGCACGGCTTACACCTTGGATTGCGGATTTATTTTCCTGGTTTACTCCAGTAGATCCGCCGTGTTCTGTTTAAACGGGGTCACCTCGAGAAGGATGTGGCTCTTCACCACGCACGGACGATCTTGGGATAGCTTCCTCCATTCCCACTCAGCTATTCCCCTGGAGTCAGGGCTAGCAGCTGACTCCTTGACCCCAATTATTATTATTATTACTATTATTATTACTATTAGTATTACTATTACTATTATTATTATTATTAAACAAAATGGGCAAAGGAAAATCCTGTTAGCCCATATTAATAGATAAAAAAAATACACATCGAATAAGATGTACAATGAGAAATGTTAAATATAAAACAATAGTACCTAATCTTTTAAAATATGTAATACTAAACAGTAAAACATTAAAATATAAACATGCGACTTAATTAACCATGTAAAGAATACAAGAACAACAAAGGACGAGAAAAGAAAATATTTTAGTTGTCTTTGAACCAGCTGTCCAATCTGCTTTTGAAGGACTGTAAAGATGGAGCACTCACTACACTTTCCGGCAAACTATTCCAAACACTAAATATTCGATTTGAAAAAAAAAAAAATGCTGACGCACAGATGTTCTAAGAGTTTTTTAAATTTATACTGATGTCCTCGAAGACGTTCATCATAATTTAGCACTAAAATACCATCAAGGTGTGGGATCATTCCATGCAGCAAACGATATGTCAAAATAAGGTCTCGATTTTTTCGATCTTCAAAACTATGGAGACAACGTCAATCGTTCTTCATATGATGGTCGTATAACCATAAGGGCAACGAGTAGCATAGCGTTGAACAGATTCCAACATGTATTTGTCCCGTGTTAGAGCAGGATGCCATATCTGTCCACAGTACTCCAAAATTGGTCTTGTGTACGTTGTATATAGTTTCACGAATGTTCCCAACGAAACATTTGGAAATACTTTGTTAAGCAGATAAACAGATCTATTGGCACGTCTTGTAATATTTGTGATATGTTGTGACCAAGTAAGGTTTGTCGTCATAGTAATACCCAAATCAACATGACTATCTCTAGTCGTAAGTTGTTTATTATCAATATAATAATTTAAATTTGGATTATTTTATCCCCAGATGCAAAATAACGCACTTTTCTGTATTGAGTGGTAGTAACTACGTCTCACATCATAGATATATTTGGTTCAAATCTTCTAATATCAAATGATATGAAGTTAGAGGGTTGTTATAGAGTTTAGTGTCATCTGCTTAACAGGTGAATTTCGATTTAATTACACTTCTCAGGTCTGAAGTATATGCCAAAAAAAGTAGTGGACCAAGAACAGATCCCTGTGGAACTCCACTTAAGACTGGACGACTAGAAGAAAATGCAGCTCCAACGCGAACAGAAAATTGTCTATTCGACAAAAAGTTTCCTATCCAATCGTGTAACCTATCACGAATTCCAAAATGATATAATTTCATTGAGAGTCTTTTTAATGGAACACAATCGAAAGCTTTGGAAAAATCTAAGTATATGATATCTACGGGAGTTATTAAATCCAAAGCGTTGCTGCAGTCATTTACACAATACAGTAGGTTTGTTACAACAGAATGGTTGGGAATAAAGCCATGTTGCTCATTAGGTATAATCTTATGGTTTAAGAAAAAACTTAACATTTTTTTAGATATTATCCGCTCCATAATTTTACAAATAATAGACGTCAAGCCGATAGGTCTATAATTGGATGAAACAAACGTATCGCCTTTTTTATAGATGGGAGTAACTGAAGCATCTTTCCAGGCAGCTGACAATATGCCTGTACTAAAGGAGCTGTTCATAATCAATGACAGTGGAAGTAGTAAATTTTCCTTACATTTTTTGAGAAACAAAACGTTGTAACCATCTGGACCAGGTGATGACGAGTTTTTTAGCTTTGATATTATTTCGCATATATCTTCTCGTGAAAAATATATATCTGTTAATGAGTTACGATTCATTTCTGTTCGAATTTGCAATTGTCCAGGAATTGGCATTTCGTCAGTGTAAATTGAAGAAAAAGTGTTGGCTAGGATTTCCGATACTTCCTGATTATATTGACAACTGGAACCATCATCTTTCTTCAGTAGAGGTACTCCAACCTTAGAATGAAGATGTACTCTTACGTATTTATGCAATATTTTTGAGTTTTCATAATCTGCCAGCGAAGACACATAATCTTCTTTAGCTTTTTTTATTTTTATCGATAAAGAATTTGAAAAACCTCTATGAGTGTTGTAGTCAAACTGATTTCGGGAAAGACGAAATTTATTCCATAAGCGTTTCTTATGTTTAATTTGCTCAAGCAAGTCATAATTAATCCAGGGTTTTAGAAAATTATGCTTAACAGTTTTAAAATATGAATTTTGAAGTAATATGTCGTCTACAGTTCTATTAAATCTGTTCCACATTTCTTCTGAAGAATCAATATTTAATGATTCCTGCCAGTTTATCGTGGACAAGTCTGCATTAACACTATTATAGTTGGTAATTTTTATTATTTTATGCATATCTTCTTGGTATTAGAATATACAAATTGGAGAGAAAGTTTTATTACTGCGTGGTCAGATTTACCAATCGGTGAGGAATATTCCGGCTCCGTAAGAAGTAAAGGATCATCTCTCAGAACTAAATCGAGCAAGGAGGGATTTTGATTTTGCCAGTAACGGGTGGGTTTGTTTATAATTTGTGTGAGATTAGAATTCACTATAATATCTGCAAATCTTGCCGCTGAAAAACTGGAAGTTGGTAATTGAGTTAGAGGCCACTTAATATCGGGAAAATTGAAATCGCCAACAATCCAAATATATTTATGATACCGGCAGATGTTATATATGTTATCGAAGAGAAGAGAATCATTTTCTTCAGTGGAATTAGGCATCTTATAGGCCATTGTACCCCCAAAAGCCATACAAAGTTTCAACCTGATCCATCAAGCCGTTTTATTGTTTCATTCGATTGAATTTTTGAAAATATTGACAGACCGCGTTTTTTTACCTTTAGAGCTCATAATCTGTAAAAAATTAAAAATAAATTCTCTTATTTTTTTTCGACATTTTTATTGCGGAAAGCGTTTGGTCGTGAACAAATTTTTTTTTGAAAAAAAAATTTAAGAAAAAATTTCTCTTTTCCAACCGATTTTCAGAAACTTTGCAAAACCGCCGGCATTAGAGTTACCCAAAGCGTACCACGTGGAGGTTGCACGGGCGGATTTACGCTTCTTTGTGTGTGTGTGTGTGTTTCTTTAAGAGAAATGAGACCCGGTCAATTCCACCGTATTTTATGACTCCAAACTCATTCTTTAAAGAGTTTTTATGTATGTGTGTGTGTGTTTTAATCCGTTCAATAACGGGTTTTGCTGCCCCTGCTCTCTATAATAGCCCTCAATCATTCGGCCATATTGATGCATCGGCTTATTTCGGGTTGCGGAATGGTGTTCCAAATTCACTGATGTACCCGCTCTAATGCGGCAATGTTATGGAAATTTTTGTACTCCTATGCAATCAATAGAGAATATTGGAAAAATGACTAATTTGCGGTGTGCATCTTATAGGCCATTTTACCCATAGAAGCCCCACAAAATTTCAGTTTGATCCATCAAGTCATTTTTTTTGTTTCTTTTGATCGGATTTTTGAAAAAATTGATCGATTACGTTTTTTGCCTTTAGAAGCTCATAATCTGTAAAAAACTGGAAAACTCTTATTTTCACACTCTTAATGCGGGAAGCGTTTGAAATCAAGAACAAAGATTTTTTTAAAACATACCAAAAATAGTGCTTTTTGATACAAGAAACTCCTGCGCGGTAAATTTTTCTGTTGGATTCACTTCAGAAAATTTATCCAAGCAATCCCCAAGCATTTTCAACACGATCCTTCTCCCACATGAGTGCTGTGTGTGAAGATGCTGACCGTTTTCTAATCAAATTTAATAAAAGTTGATATCCCTAACCGAATATCGACCTCGATCTTCACGCTCTTCGGGATGCTTTTGAATTTATACATCGCTTTTTCCGAACTTGCTTTTACAGAACGCTCAAACAAACAGTTTTTTTCAAAACTACCCTTTTTCAGTAAAAGAAAAATTTGAAGAAAATTTTTTTTATTGTCCACCCAACATGCCCAGACGTCATCTATCGGAGCCGGAAGTTGCTCGCTTAGTAACTCTGATAGAAGAAGGTCATACTCACAGAGATGTTGCCGTTCGGATGGATGTTAGTCAATCTGTTGTATCTCGGGCTTACGCTGATACCGGAAACTAACCGAAATGGTCGTCGCCCTGGTCAAGGTCGCCATCGTGTTACTGATTACCGCGATGATCGGGCCATCGTTCGCCAAGTCCGACGTGATCCTTTCGTTAACGCGAACGTTGTGGCACGAAATTTTCCGAATCGAAGACAACAACAGCGACGGCAAAATCAAATAAGACATATTAGTGCTCGAACGGTCAGAAACCGTCTCCGTGAAGCCGGATTACAAGCCCGACACACTCATCGTGTACCTGCGTTGACGGCGCGACATCGCCAACGCCGTTTCGAGTATGCAAACCAATATCGCAATTGGACCTTGAGGCAGTGGCAAAATGTTTTATTTACAGACGAGTCCGTTTCAATCTCCCTGGTAGTGACCGACGTTCTCTCGTTTGGCGTCGCCATGGAGAGCGTTTCAGACAAAACTTTGTTCGTCGAGTTGTAGCTTACGGCGGTGGATCGGTCATGGTTTGGGCCGGTGTTTCGCGAAATTGGAGGACACCTTTGGTAATTGTACGCGGAAATTTGACCGCGAGGCGCTATATTGACCAAATTTTAAGGCCAATTGTTCTGCCCCGCCGGCAACATCTGAGATCATTTGTTTTGGTGCAGGATAACGCACGCCCACACACGGCCAATGTCACAAGACGCTTTTTCCAACGATATGATATCACTTTGCTGCCACACCCGCCAATGAGTCCAGATCTAAATCCAATCGAACATGTTTGGGATATAATGGGCCGTCGATTGCAGAGGGAGTATCCAAATTTACATAACATCGCCGAATTAGAGCGCGCACTTCAGCTAATTTGGAACACCATTCCGCAACCCGAAATAACCCGATGCATCAACATGGCTGAACGTTTGAGGGCTGTTATAGAGAACAGGGGTGGCAATACTCGTTATTGAATAGATTAAAACACACACACGCATACACACACTCACACTCTTTAGAGAATGAGTTTGGAGTCATACAATACGGTTTAACTGACGAATCACTGGGTCTCATTTCTCTTAAAGAAACACACTCACACATACACACACACTCTTTGGAGAATCAGTTTGGAGTCATAAAATACGGCGGAACTGACGAACCACCGGGTCTCATTTCTCTTAAAGAAACACACTCACGCATTCACACACACTCTTTGGAGAATGAGTTTGGAGTCATAAAATACGGTGGAACTGACGAACCACCGGGTCTCACTTCTCTTAAAGAAACACATACACACACACCCTCACACACACACACACACACACACCCTCACACACCCACCCTCACACACACACACACACAAAGAAGCGTAAATCCGCCCGTGCAACCTCCACGTGGTACGCTTTGGGTAACTCTAATGCCGGCGGTTTTGCAAAATTTCTGAAAATCGGTTGGAAAAGAGAAATTTTTTCTTAATTTTTTTTTTCAAGAAAAAATTTGTTCATGACCAAACGCTTTCCGCAATAAAAATGTCGAAAAAAAATAAGAGAATTTTTTTTTTAATTTTTTTACAGATTATGAGCTCTAAAGGTAAAAAAACGCGGTCTGTCAATATTTTCAAAAATTCAATCGAATGAAACAATAAAACGGCTTGATGGATCAGGTTGAAACTTTGTAGGGCTTTTGAGAGTACAATGGCCTATAAGATGCACACTTAACATTAGTCATTTTCCCAATATCCTCAATGTGGCACGTGATTTTCTGAAAGACCTCAAAAAGTCCTGTTTTTCGAAATTTTTCAGTCATGTTAAGGATGAAAAAAAATGTTTCTCCTGAAAAAACATGCCAGAACATTGTAGAGAATGTATCCAAGTTTCCGAAACCCCTCTTCCATTTTCTGAGCGACCATTGGTTCCTGAGATATTGCTGAGAGAAGAGAAAATGACGCATTTTCATTCAAAGGCTGATAACTCAGCGAGGAATGGTCGTATCGAGGCCGACAAAAAAAGAAATTGAAGCGAAATGAATAACCTATCCAATCCATATAGTGGTTAGGTTGAACAATTTTTTTTGAAGTCCGTACACTAAAAATAAAAGTGCAAAGAATTTCGAAAAATTTTCTTTCCATAATATTCATTAGAATTTTGCGCTAATTGTTGCTTCGAAAAATTTTTTATCACAAGATCCATAAACTAGACACTTCAAGCTTCAAATTTATTTTTTTGTCACTCACATACGACCATTTTTACCAAAGATACAGCCATTTGAAAAATCGCAAAAAAATGAGATTCTTTATTTGATCCCTTAATTTTTTCCGCTAGTGTATATTAAAACGCCATTATTCCTTATTGTTATTTGTTAATTCATTTTTCTTTCTTTATTTATTTATTTTTTTTAATTAGGCACTAAGAAAATTTTCCGTTGATCATATTCAATTCAATTCAATTCCTTTATTGCAAATCAAGAAAAATACATTTCTTCATATAGCAAGAGTCCTGCTTTACATTGAAAATTGTAAATCTTATATCTAGGTTTTTGTTACAAAAAAAAAGAGAACAAAGAGAAAATGAAAAACTAAAAAAAAGAGTGCTAATTGAGCAAGTAAAAAATAAAAGATAGTAGATGGCTACAGATATATACATATTACACAGCTCTACAAAAAAAACCCTTTTTTTTTGTTGCCCTGGATATCATCGCAAATTTTTGTGTTTTTAAGTGCCCAGATTACGAATATATTCATGAAAGTTCTCAATGTGCTCGTATTTTCATGATTTTTGCATATCTTATATTTTGAACAATTGGCTTGTTAGAAATAAAATTTAATTTTCCAGTCATGCTTCTGTGCAACTGTTTCGCACATACAATTTTTTACTTGGCCAACAAAGTGAATACACAAAATACTTTTTGTATGCTTTATTTGTATGTGGGACAGTAGAGCAAAGCAACTTCATTGGGAACAAGATGTTTGGCCTGTAAGAAATTTTTTAACTGTCGGTAAAGCCAATGTATTAAGGGAGCCGCTGGTGAGCAGAGACAAAATCATACTTCCACAATTACATATTAAGTTAGGTATGATAAAGCAATTTGTAAAAGCGTTGAACAAGGACGGAGATTGTTTTAATTACATTTGCAGAAAATGTCCGAAGCTTAGCATGGAAAAATTGAAAGGTGGAATATTTGATGGTCCTCAAATAAGGCAATTGATGAAAGAAGTAATAACTTTGATAAAATCTGAGTTTTATCAAAGTTATTACTGTTCCGGAAAGTAAAGCTTGGAAAAGTTTTGTGTTGGTTGTCGAAAATTTGCTAGGTAACCATAAAGCAGCAAATTATGAAAAAATTGTGCAAAATATGCTGACAAACTTTCAGACTTTAGGAGCAAATATGACTATTAAGTTACACTATCTCCGCAATCATCTAGATAAATTTCCGGATAATTTAGGAAATTATAGTGAGGAACAGGGAGAGCGGTTCCACCAAGATCTAAAAGTGATGGAGGAAAGGTATCAGGGTCGATGGGATTGTCACATGATAGATTACTGCTGGTCTTTGAAAGGAAATTGTCCCCTGAAAAATTATAAAAGAAAAACTCATAAAAGGCGTTTTATGGAAATATAAAATGTATTTTCGACATTTTCATCTTTATTTACTTCGATGTATCCTAATTTCTCAAAACATAACTGAGATTATAAATATATCTGTTATTTTATTTCTTGTTTTTCGATTTTTGTAATGTAAAATCAAAATAAAGATTTAAAAAAAGTCAGAGCAAATCTTACAAAATCATTGATAGTTTCATGAATTGAGTGCATGAATAGACCCAAAATAATTTTCATATCTAGGGCAACAAAACCACTGTAGACCAGTGTTATTCGTTTATTATAAATGAACGGCACTTCAAAATATTCCAAATGTAACTAGCAATCTGCCTAACATAATCACGAGTTAAATTATCTAATGATGTAATTAAGACCAGTAAATTTTGCAAGCAGACCGAAGCACAGTTTCTCAAACAGAAATATATAGGGCAGCCAAAAAGGAGATGATCAATTCTCTCAAACTCATCTCTGTTACATATAGTACATTTGTTGTTCGGATTAATGCTGTATGTGGAACCGTTGTATGTAAATTTAATCATTATATTATTACACATTCGTAATTGAGCGATAGTCCTAAGATATTGAATGAGTAAACCCAGTGTTAAGTACGACTGACTTGTAGAGGTCACACCAAAGAAGTTATAAAGTGGCATAAAAGTTGTCCTTTGAAGAAGGTTACGATCGCTAACAAACAATTTTTCCCGGAAATTTGAGAGCAGCACTTTGGTATTTCTTTTCAATAGTGCAAAAGAGAGGTTGTTCCAAATGTCTTCAGCTTCAACAAAAGAAAACAGTTTTTTTAACTGAAGGGCCCAATTATACCTTATATCCGAGTTAGTGAGTTGTAGCTGCCTCTTAAGACAAATTTTAGGAAGACGAGAATCAGACATTTTCAAAACTTTTTCAAGCCAGTTCAGTGTCCACTTGAATACATTGTATATTATTTTCAATCTTCCACACTCCACCCTAACTACATAGTCAGGAGTATTTAGTGGTAACAATAGCAACCTTTTTATAAAGTTAGTTTGAACTTGCTCAAGAATGTCTGTATACCTGTACCTGTATACCTTAGAGCCCAGGTTGGTGCGCAATTGGTTATGGTACTGACTACTAATGACTCAAATAATTGAATTCTAGTGGACCAGGAATTAATTTTGGTTTTAGCCATTATGGACATCAATGGGCCTATCGCTTGTTTAGCTTTAGAAACTGCAGAAGACGCCATTTCACGAAAGAGTGCACAAGCTGTGAAGGTAACTGCGAGATATGTGTAGCGGTTAGTTACTTCAACAGGACAATCATCGAAGTAAAAATCGTGATTTGCTATATGGGGAGAAGGTCCTCGGGAAAAACTCATAATTTTAGTTTTTTGTGCATTTACTGTCAACAGGTTTAGTGTAGTGTATTTTTTTAAAATCCTTAATTTTTTTCACGTCAATCACAGAGTCTGCTAATATTATGAGGTCATCTGCGTAAAAAAGCATAGAAGCGCATTATAATTATCAATATTAATTCCCTGTGCACCATTCTCAATAAAAAAGTATTTTATATCTGCAAGAAATAAAGCAAATAACAGTGGACTCAATATTTCGCCCTGAAGAACACCCGAAGTAATATCGAAAGGAGATGAAAAATTATTTCCAGATTTTACACGCATACTAGCATTACTGTAAAAATTTCTGAGCAGCAAGACCAATTTCGAGCTCAATCCAACTTTATAAAGCTTTTGCCATAATAAACAGTGATTAACTGAATCAAACGCCATAATAAACAGTGATTAACTGAATCAAACGCGCGTTTAAAGTCTACAAATATAGCAAAAACTTGGCGTTTACGAAGTCTTAAGTGGAGCTGAATGGACAAAGTTAAAGTAAAAACATTATCATGACAACCACGACCCCTCCGAAAACCAGACTGACACTCCGGAAGAATACTAAAATGTTCAACCCATTGATTAATTCGATTAAGTATGACGTGCATACAAATTTTCGCAATGCAATTTCTCTAAAGTTAGCGGGGTCATTACTAGGACCGCTCTTATGGAACATTTTCATAATTACGTCACTCCAAGCTCTTGGAAATACCAATGAATCCAAAATACAGGGTTAACTATGACTAAGTACAAAAAATTTAACCACGTGTTCAGGGAGGCCTAAAAGACAATAAAAAAATTATTCCAGAATTTTAGCTCGATATTTAAAAAATGGGGCAAAACCCTTTTTTCCTACGGAAAGTCGGCGCCTATGATAAGAACCGACTGAGATGGCTTAGATCCATAGATAAAACTTACAGCTGTCAACAATATCTACTACCATCGTCATTTTTTGCAGCATTTCTAAATGTAGAAACGAAAATTAACATTCTTAATAGTAATAATACCTGATAGATAGGTAACAGTTAATCTTAGCTGCAGTATTTTGCATTCGTTTTCCATTATTTCGTTATAAACTGGTAGAACAACATATTCGCTCATTACAGCCACTCATTACCGATAAAAGACACTTCCTTTAGGTACAATTAGATAGATTAGATTCCTATTTATTATAACAAAATCGAACGAAAGGAATAATAGACGTTTTAATGTAACCGCGTCAGCGATATTATGGGAAAGTAACTGCACCCAACACAAATATCTTTATCTAATAACTATAAAACGTTTAAAAATTAAAATAAGGCACTAAAAACTGAAGAAGAACACAAAATTACAACGTAAACACAGGAATTCAATTATGACATGACAGCGATACTGACAAGTGTTATGTGATACTGACTAATGAGCGACTGTTGCATGCTTGTAGAGTATGCAACCAACAAGCATTGGCGGCGTTAAATAAGGATTTAAAATAATATCGAAAACAATTTTTTTTGGCTTTATAAATAAGTTTGGAATTTTTTTGAAGGGTGATTCCGTTAATTCTTAGTTTTCCCTATTCCCTCTTAAAATATTTGTACTAAGTCATAGTTCACCCTGTAGAGTTAAACATTGAACACAAATATAATATCCAGTTATCTGGCAGATATTTAATAAACTCATAACTAATTAGATCTGAACCTGGTGATTTGTTGCTTTTACATCTATTTAGTACACAATATATTTCAACTACAATAACAGGGTTATCGAAATAGAGATTTCTGGCGACGAAGTAATAGACAGAGTCCGGAGTAACAGTCTGATAAACTGAAGAGTAAAAATTTTCCCATGCCTCTATTGGGAGGCAAGGGCTAGCATTATTACCACCACGAGCTCCTTTAATGGTTTGCCAAAAAGTTTTTGAGTCTCTGGCATTAGAAAGTTTTAGAATAATAAGATTGTTGAACTCTTTCTTTTTCCTGTTTAGCAACTTCTTGTATTGTTTTTTGGAATCCAAGTATTGTGATTTTAAAGCTGGGAAAGGTGGGCTTTTCTGAAAATTTTAAGACTATTTTTAAGATGTTTTCTGGCTGTCACGCATTGGTAATCAAACCAAGGTTGATTCCTATATTGGTTTGAATAGGAGAAGGGTACTTTCTTAGAAAAGTTGAGCACTTCGCCAGCATCATAAATAGTCTCGATAAAGTTCATATAGGAAACTTCGACATTTGGAACAAAAAGTACACGGGGCAAATTACGCATATAAGTTTTATACGATAAAACTAAGTCTTCCTTAAATGTTAACTTTATAAAGCCCTCAGCATTTACCGAAGTACTCTGACTGGAAGGTACTGTACTGTTGTATTTAAGAAAGCAAGATATAGGGAGATGATCAGATAATGTGGCTTCAGTATGAACAAGGAAGTCATCGACATGTTCTAAACACTGAATGTTTACCCAAACTAAATCTATAGTGTTACTACCTTGAGTGCCTATAAAAGTAAATTGACTCGGTCTATCAGATAAAGTTCGGCCATTTAGCAAGCAAAAACCATTACTATTCATAAATTCTAAAAGTTTACGGCCTCTAGTATTTATGGTCTTATCAAGACTGATTCTATCAGAAAATAGACTCGTGTTATGTAAAAACTCGACAGGTGTGGTACTGATATCAGAAATGCGACAATTGAAATCACCCCCTATAACAATGACCAGATCATGAAATTTATCACAAACATTACAAAGTGAAAAATGGAATAATTCTAGTAAATTAACAATATCTAAGCTAGGATTGAAATAAACATTACATATAAATAATTTAAAATCAGCATAAGAAACCAAACAGAATATTCACCAAGGGGATTCATCCACTATTAATGAAGACATTTCTTCAGTGCACAACACTGCTATACCACCACTAGCCCTCCCTGTAGATTTTTCTCTTACGGCAGGTATATTGTGAACATGAAATGATGATAGCAAAGGTGGTAATGAGAAAATGTTCGTGGAGAGCCAAGTTTCAGATAGACAAAGAACATGAAAAGAATTCGTATTTATATCGCTTAGGTTTTGAATCCATGGCAGTTCCAGAAAGTCAATTGGAGTTTTTTGTAGAAGAGGTGGATGTTTTTGCAACTTTCAATCCTGAACTTCTCCTTGGTGAATATTCCTCAGCACGTCCCCGCTTAGATGTTTCTGAAGTTACGCTTGTGATCTTGGGTATTCCATTAATACATTTTATTGCAATTCATCACGCAAACTGTTTAAATGTTGTATTTGCTTCGAGTCATGTCTGATACAATTCTAATATCTGGATAAGTGTCACGGGAGAGACCGTTTTATTTTTCAAAACGTCCAAAGCAATTTGAGAATTCTGAAAGTGACTCGGCAAGGACGGGTACGATTTTCATTCCTATTATTACCTAGCCGAGTTATGGGAGAGATATAGTTAATGCAGTTTGGAAGCAGGGTAGATAAAACTTTCCTTGCAAGGCTATGATCCTCGTCCAGAGATATTTCCCGTAGTCCCATGAGCATGATGTTATTTTTCCTTTTAAACACTCGACAGATTCCGCATACATTTCCTCGGAACTTTCCGGGGAGCTTTCGTTAATTCTGCTCTCCACTGATGCAATTTTGTTGGGCAAAATCTAATTTTCAGTACGTAAAGCAGAAATATCCTTAAGGCAGTTTGCAATTGTAAGAGACTGCGCTGCAACAGTATCGCTAAGGTTCTCAATGTTAGTAAGGGTAGATAACTGAGTCATTATGGCTTGAAATTGGTCTTTGCTGAATAAAGGACTACCAGCGGAAGATTTGCTTGCCTTACAGAGAGCACAAGTCCAAGCTGAGGACGGCAGTGGGGGACTATCGAGTCCAAGTGAAGAACGCGCGCATCTTATGAATAATCATACGCGATTGTTCGTTTATCCACTGGTAATTTTTTTTTTGAATTTTCTGAAATAATTTATTTTCTTTAGTTCAGCTGGTAACCTGTTAAATACCCTAGGAGAAAGGTAACAAAAACTTTTTTGGCTTATGGACTTATTAACAGACGGACATTGTAATGAATCATCTTTGATTCGTGTTGAGTGAGTATGGTCAATATTAGGATAGGCAGCTCTATTTTTAAATATATGTATTAGCAGAGTTCGACAATATAACTGTCTAATATCGAATAATTTAGTGTCTCTAAAAACGTTGTTGCTTGGATAGTTTCGGGGTTTATTATATATAATTTTTATTAGCCATTTTTGCATAACATCTAAATTTTATATGTAACAGTTGTCCGTGCCCCCCAAGCAATTATTCCATAAGTAATTAGAGACTGAACTAGTGCAAAATACAAGGTCGTTAAATTATCAATATCAAAAATTTGTTTATTGTTTGACAAGACCTCTTAAGTTTTGTATTAATTCTTTTATGTGCATGTCTCATTTTAAATGACTGTCTATTATGATACTTAAATATTTTATTTTATTTGCAGACGAGATTTCCATCTGTTCTCCACTTGACTTATTAATATACCGGGTGTTCCCTCTAAGACTTTCAGTGCGAATATCTAAGAAACCATTATAGCCAGTGCGACGAAATTTGGTATACAGACTCTAGATGGCGCGTAGAATCTGATGATAATATCAATTCTTATACAGAGTGTTCCATTTTCCAAAATGTTTAAATTTAACATAAAAACGCCTCCAAAAAGTACCCAAATTTCATTGTTTTATCTTATAAAATGTGTATAGCCTTGAGCCAGACTTACACAGAAGAAACTAACATCGGTGAACGTCAAAACTATGAATTGTCATTGAATTGTCAAATATTACTGGCATAAAGTATTTTATTACACATAAATAACGTTAAATAATGTATTGAATGCAATTTAAGTATGCACAATGGTGTTATTGAGACTTGTCGATAAAAATTTAGACTAGAGTTGAGCTTTTGAAGCATTGGGGTGGCTGGGGGAGTCTTCTGTTACAGCTATGGTTACAGCCGTTCAGCCTGAATATTGTGTAAAATATCTGTGCATATTTTTAAATTGTTTCATTATAATGTAATAACACTTCAGTAAAATGTATTTTTTATGTTACTACAGTGTACATAATAATTAGGTACCCGTATTTTTTATCACAAAATAATTTACAAAATTGTGTAAGTACCTAAAGAATATCCCTCTTTTCCAACTGCTGTAATTATTGATTACTTATTTAGCAACAAATAAATTCTAACAAAACGATTCCTAAAACTTTTTTATTATAATGTGAACGTGTTTGTCGTTGAAAGTGAGAACTGAACCCACCCCAGACCAAGAGAAATATTACTAAAGCATAACCTAGAAATGATTAATTGTTGTTTGCACATATTTCAGCACTTTTTATTTTATGGTTGTGATGGATAAAATATGTTTAAGAAGAACTCTCCATCTGTAAAATAGTAAACAACGAATTACAATTTCTGTATTTCATATGATACAGAATTAAAATAAAGCAACTGGTTTTTACTAGGAAGAATCACCTGCAAGCTTACTTTACACAGAAGGTACCTATCACATAGTCGTTTAAAGCTAGATAATAATTTGTAATTATTGATTTTATCTTTCAGTTATGTGAGTATAGTGCCACACATTACATTTTTACATCATACATTTTCTTTCTTTTTAGCACTAAAAGGTAAAGGTAATCAAGCTTACTGGTAATTAGGCCATATTTGGCCCTTTTTACCTACTAACTTATACTACCCTCCACCTTTACAATCACAAACATCCATGGGTAGGACAGAAAAATTCCTGCCCCGTGTTGGATTCGAACCAACTTCCGGCCGCTCGTGCTTGCCCTGGCAGCAACTGCTCGTCACCGCCTTGACCGCTCGGCTACCGTCAGCCCCCTTTTTAGCACTAACTTTAACTTTTGTGTAATGACACACCAAAATTATGTAAAAACACAATATATTACTAATAGTTAATCGTTTGTCTGAAGCTATTTATTTGTGGCATAGTTTTAGTTTTTCTTTAGTTTTATTGGGTTTTTGCCACACTTCTGAAAAATAATAAAGATTAATTAAATAAGCCCTTGCGCCAAACGGAACAGTCAAGGGTTATTTTTTAAAAAACTAAGTTTGCCTAACCAAAAATCTCACACTGAAAAAGCAGATAAGTAAAAATAATAATAATCACATCACTATCGCGCACTTTCGTATTATGACGTTTCGAAAAACTCTCTGTTTTCGTTATCAAAATCGTAGTAAAATATTAAACGTTTGTCAAGTTTGACAGTTTAAAATTTGTTTATCTGCTTCCATAGAGATGTTAAATGATTTTTATTTTATTGTTACTTACTTCTTCTTGATACAACTGTAGCCAACAATGATCGATGTTAACTGAACAGTTAGACACACACTTATCTCCGTTCAACAAAATAATCGCGGTCTCTTTTAGTTTTCTTTTTGTTGCGTTATCTTCCTTCCTGTTCAGTTTTCCCTATTCCCTCTTAAAATATTTGTACTAAGTCATAGTTCACCCTGTAGAGTTAAACATTGAACACAAATATAATATCCAGTTATCTGGCAGATATTTAATAAACTCATAACTAATTAGATCTGAACCTGGTGATTTGTTGCTTTTACATCTATTTAGTACATAATATATTTCATCTACAGTAACAAGGTTATCGAAATAGGGATTTCTGGCGTCGAAGTAATAGACAGTTTCCGAAGTAACAGTCTGATAAACTGAAGAGTAAAAATTTTCCCATGCCTCTATTGGGAGGCAAGGGCTAACATTATTACCACCACGAGCTCCTTTAATGGTTTGCCAAAAAGTTTTTGAGTCTCTGGCATTAGAAAGTTTTAGAATAATAAGATTGTTGAACTCTTTCTTTTTCCTGTTTAGTAACTTCTTGTATTGTTTTTTGGAATCCAAGTATTGTGATTTTAAAGCTGGGGAAAGGTGGGCTTTTCTGAACATTTTAAGACTATTTTTAAGATGTTTTCTGGCTGTCACGCATTGGTAATCAAACCAAGGTTGATTCCTATATTGGTTTGAATAGGAGAAGGGTACTTTCTTAGAAAAGTTGAGCACTTCGGCAGCATCATAAATAGTCTCGATAAAGTTCATATAGGAAACTTCGACATTTGGAACAAAAAGTACACGGGGAGAATTACGCATATAAGTTTTATACGATAAAACTAAGTCTTCCTTAAATGTTAACTTTATAAAGCCCTCAGCATTTACCGAAGTACTCTGACTGGAAGGTACTGTACTGTTGTATTTAAGAAAGCAAGATATAGGGAGATGATCAGATACTGTGGCTTCAGTATGAACAAGGAAGTCATCGACATGTTCTAAACACTGAATGTTTACCCAAACTAAATCTATAGTGTTACTACCTTGAGTGCCTATAAAAGTAAATTGACTCGGTCTATCAGATAAAGTTCGGCCATTTAGCAAGCAAAAACCATTACTATTCATAAATTCTAAAAGTTTACGGCCTCTAGTATTTATGGTCTTATCAAGACTGATTCTATCAGAAAATAGACTCGTGTTATGTAAAAACTCGACAGGTGTGGTACTGATATCAGAAATGCGACAATTGAAATCACCCCCTATAACAATGACCAGATCATGAAATTTATCACAAACATTACAAAGTGAAAAATGGAATAATTCTAGTAAATTAACAATATCTAAGCTAGGATTGAAATAAACATTACATATAAATAATTTAAAATCAGCATAAGAAACCAAACAGAATATCCACCAAGATTCATCCACTATTAATGAAGACATTTCTTCAGTGCACAACACTGCTATACCACCACTAGCCCTCCCTGTAGATTTTTCTCTTACGGCAGGTATATTGTGAACATGAAATGATGATAGCAAAGGTGGTAATGAGAAAATGTTCGTGGAGAGCCAAGTTTCAGATAGACAAAGAACATGAAAAGAATTCGTATTTATATCGCTTAGGTTTTTGAATCCATGGCAGTTCCAGAAAGTCAATTGGAGTTTTTTGTAGAAGAGGTGGATGTTTTTGCAACTTTCAATCCTGAACTTCTCCTTGGTGAATATTCCTCAGCACGTCCCCGCTTAGATGTTTCTGAAGTTACGCTTGTGATCTTGGGTATTCCATTAATACATTTTATTGCAATTCATCACGCAAACTGTTTAAATGTTGTATTTGCTTCGGAGTCATGTCTGATACAATTCTAATATCTGGATAAGTGTCACGGGAGAGACCGTTTTTATTTTTCAAAACGTCCAAAGCAATTTGAGAATTCTGGAAAGTGACTCGGCAAGGACGGGTACGATTTTCATTCCTATTATTACCTAGCCGAGTTATGGGAGAGATATAGTTAATGCAGTTTGGAAGCAGGGTAGATAAAACTTTCCTTGCAAGGCTATGATCCTCGTCCAGAGATATTTCCCGTAGTCCCATGAGCATGATGTTATTTTTCCTTTTTAAACGCTCGACAGATTCCGCATACATTTCCTCGGAACTTTCCGGGGAGCTTTCGTTAATTCTGCTCTCCACTGATGCAATTTTGTTGGGCAAAATCTAATTTTCAGTACGTAAAGCAGAAATATCCTTAAGGCAGTTTGCAATTGTAAGAGACTGCGCTGCAACAGTATCGCTAAGGTTCTCAATGTTAGTAAGGGTAGATAACTGAGTCATTATGGCTTGAAATTGGTCTTTGCTGAATAAAGGACTACCAGCGGAAGATTTGCTTGCCTTACAGAGAGCACAAGTCCAAGCTGAGGACGGCAGTGGGGACTATCGAGTCCAAGTGAAGAACGCGCGCATCTTATGAATAATCATACGCGATTGTTCGTTTATCCACTGGTAATTTTTTTTTTGAATTTTCTGAAATAATTTATTTTCTTTAGTTCAGCTGGTAACCTGTTAAATACCCTAGGAGAAAGGTAACAAAAACTTTTTTGGCTTATGGACTTATTAACAGACGGACATTGTAATGAATCATCTTTGATTCGTGTTGAGTGAGTATGGTCAATATTAGGATAGGCAGCTCTATTTTTAAATATATGTATTAGCAGAGTTCGACAATATAACTGTCTAATATCGAATAATTTAGTTTCTCTAAAAACGTTGTTGCTTGGATAGTTTCGGGGTTTATTATATATAATTTTTATTAGCCATTTTTGCATAACATCTAAATTTTTTATGTAACAGTTAGCCGCGCCCCCAAGCAATTATTCCATAGGTAATTAGCGACTGAACTAGTGCAAAGTACATGGTCGTTAAATTGTCAATATCAAAAATTTGTTTAAAGTGTTTAAATTTTGCTACAAGACCTCTTAACTCTTTTATTAATTCTTTTATGTGCATGTCTCATTTTAAATGACTGTCTATTATGATACTTAAATATTTTATTTTATTTGCAGACGAGATTTCCATCTGTTCTCCACTTGACTTATTAATATACCGGGTGTTCCCTCTAAGACTTTCAGTGCGAATATCTAAGAAACCATTATAGCCAGTGCGACGAAATTTGGTATACAGACTCTAGATGGCGCGTAGAATCTGATGATAATATCAATTCTTATACAGAGTGTTCCATTTTCCAAAATGTTTAAATTTAACATAAAAAAACGCCTCCAAAAAGTACCCAAATTTCATTGTTTTATCATATAAAATGTGTATAGCCTTGAGCCAGACTTACACAGAAGAAACTAACATCGGTGAACGTCAAAACTATGAATTGTCATTGAATTGTCAAATATTACTGGCATAAAGTATTTTATTACACATAAATAACGTTAAATAATGTATTGAATGCAATTTAAGTATGCACAATGGTGTTATTGAGACTTGTCGATAAAAATTTAGACTAGAGTTGAGCTTTTGAAGCATTGGGGTCGCTGCGCCGGGGGAGTCTTCTGTTACAGCTATGGTTACAGCCGTTCAGCCTGAATATTGTGTAAAATATCTGTGCATATTTTTAAATTGTTTCATTATAATGTAATAACACTTCAGTAAAATGTATTTTTTATGTTACTACAGTGTACATAATAATTAGGTACCCGTATTTTTTATCACAAAATAATTTACAAAATTGTGTAAGTACCTAAAGAATATCCCTCTTTTCCAACTGCTGTAATTATTGATTACTTATTTAGCAACAAATAAATTCTAACAAAACGATTCCTAAAACTTTTTTATTATAATGTGAACGTGTTTGTCGTTGAAAGTGAGAACTGAACCCACCCTAGACCAAGAGAAATATTACTAAAGCATAACCTAGAAATGATTAATTGTTGTTTGCACATATTTCAGCACTTTTTATTTTATGGTTGTGATGGATAAAATATGTTTAAGAAGAACTCTCCATCTGTAAAGTAGTAAACAACGAATTACAATTTCTGTATTTCATATGATACAGAATTAAAATAAAGCAACTGGTTTTTACTAGGAAGAATCACCTGCAAGCTTACTTTACACAGAAGGTACCTATCACATAGTCGTTTAAAGCTAGATAATAATTTGTAATTATTGATTTTATCTTTCAGTTATGTGAGTATAGTGCCACACATTACATTTTTACATCATACATTTTCTTTCTTTTTAGCACTAAAAGGTAAAGGTAATCAAGCTTACTGGTAATTAGGCCATATTTGGCCCTTTTTACCTACTAACTTATACTACCCTCCACCTTTACAATCACAAACATCCATGGGTAGGACAGAAAAATTCCTGCCCCGTGTTGGATTCGAACCAACTTCCGGCCGCTCGTGCTTGCCCTGGCAGCAACTGCTCGTCACCGCCTTGACCGCTCGGCTACCGTCAGCCCCCTTTTTAGCACTAACTTTAACTTTTGTGTAATGACACACCAAAATTATGTAAAAACACAATATATTACTAATAGTTAATCGTTTGTCTGAAGCTATTTATTTGTGGCATAGTTTTAGTTTTTCTTTAGTTTTATTGGGTTTTTGCCACACTTCTGAAAAATAATAAAGATTAATTAAATAAGCCCTTGCGCCAAACGGAACAGTCAAGGGTTATTTTTTAAAAAACTAAGTTTGCCTAACCAAAAAATCTCACACTGAAAAAAGCAGATAAGTAAAAAATAACAAAAATCACATCACTATCGCGCACTTTCGTATTATGACGTTTCGAAAAACTCTCTGTTTTCGTTATCAAAATCGTAGTAAAATATTAAACGTTTGTCAAGTTTGACAGTTTAAAATTTGTTTATCTGCTTCCATAGAGATGTTAAATGATTTTTATTTTATTGTTACTTACTTCTTCTTGATACAACTGTAGCCAACAATGATCGATGTTAACTGAACAGTTAGACACACACTTATCTCCGTTCAACAAAATAATCGCGGTCTCTTTTAGTTTTCTTTTTGTTGCGTTATCTTCCTTCCTGTTCAGTTAACATCGATCATTGTTGGCTACAGTTGTATCAAGAAGAAGTAAGTAACAATAAAATAAAAATCATTTAACATCTCTATGGAAGCAGATAAACAAATTTTAAACTGTCAAACTTGACAAACGTTTAATATTTTACTACGATTTTGATAACGAAAACAGAGAGTTTTTCGAAACGTCATAATACGAAAGTGCGCGATAGTGATGTGATTTTTGTTATTTTTTACTTATCTGCTTTTTTCAGTGTGAGATTTTTTGGTTAGGCAAACTTAGTTTTTTAAAAAATAACCCTTGACTGTTCCGTTTGGCGCAAGGGCTTATTTAATTAATCTTTATTATTTTTCAGAAGTGTGGCAAAAACCCAATAAAACTAAAGAAAAAGTTAATCGTTTATTACATTTTTGACTTAACTTTATACACTTTTCTAATGATTCTACTATAATTAACCACAAACAGTTTTTCTAAATTTACTAATGCGTAGAATTTCGCTGTCAAGCTAAAATCGTACTACTGTCACTGTCGCGATTTTTAGCTACTCAGTTTTTTCTAATTCCTAACTCTGAAGGCCACGCCCTAAAACACCGTCTAGGTCAATAGACGCGCAGAACCATTCCCTATGTTTAACAAAACTAGTTGCATGGATTTGTCGAGGCTCATTGTATGAAATTACGCTCGAGAGCACTTCTCGGCGACACTTTATATATGGAATACAAGTTTTGATATCTGGTTTAACCAGTTTAATGACTAGAACAACCGGTTTCACAATTTAACCGGTTAATCTGGTTGTGTAATCTGGTTTAACCAGTTTTATAAATTCGTTCAGTCTCATTGTAACCAGTTAAATATTTTTTATTTCTTTTAGTTTCAATTTTTATATATACAACATATTTGTGAAAAATGCTCCAGTAGTAGACATTAACGATGCCGTTTCCAAAGCATTGGGACAGGAAATCGAAAATTGCAGTGTTCCCATTTAGAAGGGACGAGGCAGTATTTTGTCATAATTGTTGGAAAGCCCGGTATTCGGATGAGACAAATTGTTTTACTGGACTGTGTAGAAATTGTGTAGATCTAAATCTTGTACAAATTCAAATGGAACGTAGCAGACTTCCTGGCCAAGAACAAAATTGTACTAAGTGTGGTGCTATATTAAAACACAAATTTTTTAATTTGCAGATACGTTTGCAATACGTGCTTAAACAAAAATGTGTGTATGCAACAAAGATTGTGAAAAAATTGGTCTATATTATTACAATTATAAATGTCAGAACTGTGTAAGTCGTCTGACATACCTTTGTAAAGTAACTGGACGTTTATATTTTGATGAAGATGTGCATTTTCAGATATGTTGGTGTTTAAATCACGAACAGCAAGTAATGAGAAATATAGAAAACCGAAGACCCCCTTCAATGATTGGTTAGAACTTGATATTGTAATTGAAAAATTTTTAATAAATTATTTGTGTAACAAACAATTGTAAACTTATTTTTACTGAATATTATAGTGGATGAATTGTGAATGATTATAAAAACATTAAATAAAATATTAATATATTCTTTAAATATGTCCTATAGAAATAGTGAGTTATTTTGCAAATTGAAATTTAAATAAAATTTTAATAAATATTCTTTATTAACTTCTTCTTCTTTAACAAGAAGATCCACTCTCTTATTTACTGTATCAGTGAATTATTTTCTTAAATTTTTTAAAGTATTTATATTGTGTTAATGAAAGAAATAAAATTGATATAGTAGCAAATATTTTAATATTGGGTATATAAGTAAGTTACATTATGTGCAAAAAATGAATAAATACTTAACAGTTATTTACAATACACATATTTACAACACTAAAACTAATTTGTTCCTTCGTGGAAGGACCAGGGTCAGGCCCAAGGCCAGTCTGTGCATCTGTAACAAATACAAATAAATTTAAATACACAAAAACATACAGAACCAACTAATATCAAGATTTCTTCAAATTATCAATTTATACTAACAATATTGTTAAACCTAAAATTATCGCCTATCGTATTTTCTCTTAATTTTCTTATTTTACCCAGAACACCAGTACACGGCACCGACAGCTTGTCTTCGCCACGTAGAATGCCCTCCACCGTCCCCGCCTAACGCCTATCAGTTGTACCAACCATAAGCTGTCGGTCGCCTGTCCAGTAGAATACTCCTCTCTGAGCTCCTACCTGCTCCTACCTTCGGCCGCCAGATGTCGTCGCCTGTCCAATTCTTGATTCTTATAATAGTCGGCCATCCTGAAACATTAATGTCCTCATTAATTTACTAGTCTCACCTAACTGTCTAAGAGATCAATCAGATCCTGTCGACCAGACTGATCCCTTTCAGAATCGCCTAAAGAGTCATCAGACTCGTCGCCTACATTAACTGCACCGCTTTGATAACGCCTTAAGGTATCTACTGCTACGATAGCCTTGAATCGCTTATAGCCCCTAACACTTTGCAATGATGCAATCTCATACCTGTCATTGCCTAACACCTTTGTTATCTTATATGGACCGTCATATTTATTAGACACCTTTCTATTGACGCCCTTTTCACCTAGCATAGTGGCCGCCTGACGCCACAGAACTAAATCGCCTACTTTGTATTCGGTTGCAACCTTACGCCTTTTATCATACCTCGCCTTCATATGAGATGCCGCCTTTTGCAATCTCTCACCTGCCTTACACCTATCTGCATGCAATCGCTTTCGCCCAAGTGCAGCAGTGTCATCGCCCTCTGACAAGTCTGCCACTCGCCCACTTTGATAGGAGAACATCAAATCTGCTGGGGAGAATCTAGTGCTGGCATTTATCGTGTGATTGATTCCCCACAGTATCTCTGGTAGCTGTTCATCCCATCTCGCCTCCCCTTCCGCACTCGCCGTAATCGCCTCAATCAGTGTGCGGTTTGATCGTTCCACCTGTCCATTCGCCCGAGGGGTTGCAATAGCATTCTCCACATGCTTAATGCCCCTTTCGCCCACAAAACTAGCGAACGCCCTGCTAGTAAACGCCAATCCCTGTCTGATATTATTCGCCTTGGGTACCCAAATTCGCCAAATATCCACCTTAATTTCTCAATAGTTTCTGCAGAACTCAAGGTTCTAGTAGGCTTTGCCCATGTATACTTGGTAAACGCGTCTACTACCACCAGCAAGTAACTATTCCGTTTCACACTTTTGACAAAGGGACCTAGATGATCAATATGCACCGTATCGAGAGGAAGTGCCTTCTTTTCATAAGGATGGAGAAATCCTTCGCCTCGCCCATGCACGCCTTTCGCATATGCACAATTCAGACACGCTGCTGTATACTTGTGCACAAAACGCCTCATTTTAGGAACCAATATGTCTTCCTCAAAAGTTCCAGACACCTTTCAAATCCAGGGTGCCCAATGTCATCATGATGCTTACGCAATAAGCTAAACTTTGCAATTGCAGGAACATACAACCTGTCTCCCTCGCCTGTAATACGCCACAAGCGCCCGTCTCTCACCTTAAAAGCTGTTCGCACATCTTTGTCAGCTTTACCTCCTTCCAACGCCTTAACAATCGCCTGTGTTTTCTCATCCTGCAACTGAACTGTTCCAAACCAGTCCGCCTCAGAAATTGTCACCAAATTCACCTGTACTGGATTACGACTGAGAGCATCAACATGCCTCATTTTATCACCTGGTCGATATTCCACCTCCATGTCGTATTCTTGCATCGCCAACCACCACCTAGCTATCCGTGGCACCAAATCTCGCTTAAGCAGTGTCGCCCTTACTGCCGAACAATCAGTAACCACCTTAAAATGAACACCTAGTGTCTTCTACTCGACTCCATACCGTTAAAAATAAAAGGAATTTTGACTGAGACCCCGATAATACTTGAATTTAGCCCTGAAAACTAATTCGCGTACCCTCGCGTCGCGTCGCGTGTCGCGTGTCGCGTGCGCGTCGAGTGGGTCTCCTTCCTTTCCGGAGGAACGACGCGTGTAGCCCCGGCTGCTACTTCGTCTGTCGGGCGAAGCTCTTCTTTCTCTTAGATGTGATAGTAATATAATCTTGAATCTTCTTGCTTGGGCTAGCCTCTATCTCGGGGCGGCTTATTTGTCTGCACCCGTCGCTGATAGGGAAAGCTCTGTCTTGGTGCTTCTGGGCACGTCGAGGGCGACGCCGGCGCCTACCCCGACGCGGAGTCCCTGTTGTTTTCTTTCTTCGACAAAGAGCCCTCCGTTTTCAGAGTCACCGGTTGGTCAGCACCGATACTTCCTCTAACCTTAGACTCCGAGCTGTACTAACCCTTTTGTCTCTTCGTTTTTCCTATCTTGGTCGGCTTCTTGCTTCGGGACACACGGTCCGGTATTTTTATAGTGAAAGTGCTAAAAAGCACTACACTTTCGAATTCTTTAGTATATTACGAATATCTTTTACCTCAGGGGTTATGTCAAGTAATAACACCCTGTAGATTGCTAATTAGGGCCTAGACCACTAATTATTACCTCCCACACCTGCTTTCCAAAAATACCTATCGAATTCTTTAGCGAGGAATTTGTCGGCTGATGCTCGGACAAATCCACGCTTGGTGTATCGTAGTTTTCGTAAATTAAACCCAAAGTACGCGACCTGGTACGAAATGGAATTTAGAAAAACTGTAGACCGATTTTCACTGACTACTAGCTAACTGCGTAGTAAGGCACGTGTGACCTATTAACTAGCAGACAGACTAGAATTCTCTTCTCGTCTAAGAACAGCCTCGCACGAGCTCTGAACTTAGACTGGCGACTTCGCTCTCGAGCAACGATTTTTGCTCTGTATTTATCCTCTTCTCGTTCTGCGCGTTTTCGCGTTCCGCTCCGCGATTGGTCAAAACGCCGTTTTAGGGCGTGACCGGTCTGAACAAAACCAGACAGCGGAATTTTCGGCGGCTCCGTCGACACCTCCCTCGTTGGATACACCAAGCCGTGAAGTTTGCTCCTAGCATCGTTGCGCCGGTTGTTTTTTTTGTTTTTGTATTTTTTTTGTGTTTTAATTTATTTTTGTTTCGGGGTAGGAAAAGGTTTCAGGGATCCGTTGGTTCGATTACTGCTCGAGGAAGAACCAACAAAGAAACCCTCGAGTGACAATCTTTTCAACCAAAATTTACAAAATTCTCGTCGTTCGTCCCGTCCACGGCTTCTGCTTCGGCGGTTTGCCAACGTACATCGAGATAGTTAGGGTGGTGGCAGCGGCCACGTCCCTCGTTGACGGTCCTCGCCGGCGCGCGTTTCTGGAACGGTTTAAAACAAAACGGAAAAACAAAGCATTAATTCTCAGATTGTCGCTGGCTTACCTAATTCATGCAAACTTAAAAGAATGTTTTCTGGTGAAAAAGGCGTGCAAAATAAAAAGTAAAATTCTGGCTCATGCATAGAAGGGATACGTGGCTCCAGCGGTGGCAGGTTGTGGGGGTTCTTCTCTGTCGAGCCCACCGACAGTCCCGCGTTGCGTGTGCCCCTGGGCCTCCTCTTCTATGGATTCACTCGCGTCCCGGTGCTCGCACAGGTGGCGGTCGGAGATCGTCCACGTGCACTCGCACCTCTAGTCCGTCGCGCTCCACAGTATATGTGTTGTCGCCGTCCTTTCTGACTATCCTGTGAGGTCCTGTCCACTTGGCGCAGAAAGGATCCTTCCTAGGTCCTGGCCAATTCCGTGTCATCACCAGGTCCCCGACGTCGAATTGAGTCGTTGCCTCCAGCGGTGTGGGGAAGAGCTGGCGTATAAAAATTCGTTGCCGGTCCTTGGCTTTCCGAATTCGCTGCTCCCTCGGTGCAACGCTCTGATCGACGCGCGGCCGCATCGGTGGTGGCATTGTCCAATCTCCTGGTCGTTTTAATAATCCTCCGATCATTATTTCGCTGGGCGCTTGTCCTGTAGCGGCGTTTGTCCTATTCCTGAGGGTAAACAGCGTCTCAGGAATCATTTCGTCCCAGCGTTTGTCGGCGTTTCGTCGTGTTCTTAATATTTTCTTGAATTCCTGGACCCTCCTTTCGACGGGGTTCGCTCGTTGATGGAAGATCGGTGCGTAGTACGATGTGATATGCCATTTCTCTAGCTGTCGCAGCCACAGGTCTCCTCTAAAAACTCCTCCGTTGTCGGTAATTATAGCCGCGGGGTAGCCCCACTTCGCTGACAAGTCCTGGATAAAGGCTAGCATTGTTCTGTGCTTCGCACTAGGAGTAGCTATCGCCTCCACCCACTTGCTGAAGATGTCTACGGCTATAATCACGAAGCGATTTTTGTTTCTGGTTGTAGGATATGGCCCCAGGACGTCAATGCTCCACGTGTGCCCAGGTTCCGTCGGTATACGCGGACGTAGCGGTGCCTTGGGCTGGTGCGCCCCCGCTTTCGTCGACGCGCATACGAGGCACTCTTGGACGTGTTCTTTGACATTGCGTCGTAGGTCTGGCCAGTCGTAGAACCTCTCTATCGCTTTGATCGTCTCATCTCTACCTGGGTGTGCTGCGAGCGTAGAGTCGTGGAATTCCTCGATGACGTCTTCTTGGATGTTGATCGGCGCGTATAGCGCTCGGCGATCTCCTCTTCGTCTCCAGATGAGATTATCCTCGAAAATATATTTCTCCGCGACTTGTCGCTCCTTCTCGTTCTGTGGTCCATCCCGTTGGATTCTGTAGAGGCGTGCCTTATCCGCGCGACATTCGGCGTTCTCCTCCTGTGTTCGCTTGACGCGCTCGAACAGGGGTTCGGCCTCCTGTGGCAGGGCTCCGTCCTCGTCTTCCTCGATGCAGTTTACGCGATACATCCTGTCGTCCGTGTCGGGCTGCTCTTCTGCACGCTCCTCCAGCGGGTTTCTCGACAGGAAATCGGGTAACTGATTACTTCTTCCCGGGACGTGTACTATGTCGAACTTATAAGTCTGAAGCATCAGTGCCCACCTTGTGAGTTTCGATTTTTCGTCCTTATAGCGGTCCAACCATAGTAACGCCCTACTGTCCGTGTATAGGGTGAAATGTTGTTCTTCTAAGTACTGTCTGTACTTTCGGACTCCGAATACCACGGCGAGTGTTTCCTGCTCGTTCACGTGGTAACGGCTCTCTGTCCGCGTAAACTTGGCAGAAGCGCAGGATATGATGCGTCTTGTGTCTCCCTCTTGCTGGAAGAGCACCGCAGCCATCCCAACGGCGCTGGCGTCGGTCTGCAAGCAATACGGAAGCCCGATTTTCGGTCTGTGGAGGGGTTCGTGATTAGCAAGCGCTTCTTTTAATTCTAGAAAACTTTCTTGCTCCCTCGATGTCCATTTATACTTGCGTCGAGCGTTCAACAAATCTGTTAGCGGCGCGGCTATCGTTGCGAAACGGGGTACATATTCGCGTAGCCATCCTGCCGTCCCCAGAAATTGTCGAAGCTCCCTCACGTTCCTCGGCGGTGGATACTCCTGTATCTTTGTCAAGTGTCGGTCCTGGGGTTCGTTGTGCTCCTCGGTGACGATGTGCCCCAGGTATTCTATGTGTTTCGCACCGAACTGGCATTTCTCCGGTGAGACGCAGAGTCCGTGCTGTCGTAGTCTTTCGAAAACCTTCTTCAGATGTTCCAGATGTTCCTCAGGCGTGTTGCTGTATACCACGATGTCGTCTAGGTATACTTTTGCGAACTTATGGACGAGCCCTCGTAGAACCTCGTTCATAAGTTTCTGGAACGTGCCTGGTGCTCCTGCTAGACCAAAGGGCATTACCTGGAACTCGTAGCTGGTGCCGTCGGGCGTCGAGAAAGCCGTATACTTTTTGCACGACTCTGCTACTGGAACTTGCCAATATCCGGCTTTCAAGTCCAGTGTCGTAAAGTATTTCGCTTCCCCGAGTTCCTTAAGCATATCGTCTATCGGTGGCAGCGTCGCCGTCTCCACGATCGTCTTGGAGTTTAGGCGCCTATAGTCTACGCAAAATCTCATGCTGCCGTCCTTTTTCTTCACTATAAGCGCCGGCGAGCTGTACTCCGATGTGCTCCTCCTTATTACGCCCTGCTGCAGCATCTCGGTGCAGGCGTCGTTTATTATCTTCTTTTTCTCTTCTGAATACCTAAACTTCGGTACCTGGAAGGGCTCTTCGTCGCGCAGGAGGATTCGGTGCTCCGCGAGCTTCGTCGACGCCGGCCTCGGTTCTATAGAGAACAAGTCCTTGTACTCGTTAAGTACCTCTCTGCAGGCGTCGGGAAGTCGCTGGGCAACTTCTCCTCGAGCGTCTCGCGGATGATTTCTTCGTCCTTTACTTCCTTGCGCGGGAGCGCTCCATTCCAGTACACGCATTTCCTCTTGTCCTTGCCGTAGTATAACATCCCCTGCACGAAGTCCAGCACCACTTCGTGTTCGGTTAGCCAGGGTCGACCCAAAATGCACTCCTCGCATAGGTCGTCGACCAGGAGCATCCTCGTCGGTGCGTTTCATCTAGCGTGTACTCCACGTCTGCGGAGCCGCTAGTTTTCGCAGTTGCTCCCTTACTAGCTAAGCGAACGGTGCGTTGTCCGGGTATCTTCTGCCTTGTCTCGGCGAATTCGCTTCGAAGTAGGTTTACTCCGGCTCCCGTATCTACGAGAGCTGCGATCTTCCTATCTCCTATCCAGAGATTTAGGCGTGGCACCTCCATGCGCACGGCGATCTCGAAGTCCTCCTCGTTGTCTGCGGCATCGTTGACGTAGGTCTCCAGGTCCTCCTCGGACGTAGTGCTCCATTCGTCGCTGCTGTTTTGTTGTTTAGCCATTTCTGCGCTAAAAATCGAACCCTCGGCCCCGAGTTCGACTTCAGCGTCTCCATAGGCATTCCGTACTTTTTCCCATCTCCTCTTGCCTCTTCTGCGTGGCCTTTTCTCTTTCAAGAAAACCACGTCTCCATTTTCGTCCGTTTTCTTGCTTAGATCGGCGATTTCTTCGGGGATGACGTCCAGGTGCTCTTCCTCGGTGACGCCCTCCAGGTACTCGTCGTCTTCGCGTTGGTTTTCTTGTTGTCCTGGCTCCGCAAGTGCAGCTTGTGCTACTTGGGGCTCGTCGTCGTCGTTGTGGGCCTCCTCTCCGACGTGCTGCGGGTGCCCAACGTCGCAGCGCGTCTCCTCTTCTACTACCACACTTAACCGCGGGAAGACGGTCCGTCGGGCCGCGACTGGGCCTGTGGCGCGACCCTGGGCTCGTTTCCCTGGTTCTGTTGGTAGTGGCGTCGCGGTTCTTCACGCGGCGGTGGTCCTCTCGCCTCCCTCGTTAAGGGCTGTGGTGCAGGTCTCTGCATAGGCGGGTTCGATTGCCTATGCCCCTGCTCAGGTCTCCGCCAGTTCTCACGGGGGTGAGCGGCGTCAACGTGGCCCTCACGACGTGGCTGCGGCCGCGGCGTCTCGCGTCGTTCGAAATTCCTATTGTCTTGGCGCGGCTGTGCTCTATTGGCGCCGTTTTGCGGACATTTCAGATCTCGCTCGACGCCTTGCAGCGTCTGCAGTAGATCGTCCATGTCGTCAAACTTGCCCAGTCGGGCGTATGCACGTATGTCCGATCGCATAAGTTCTGTGACTATTCTCATTTTTACCCGCTCGGGTATACCTGGTGCAAGTCTGTCGAACAGTGCGATCTTCGTGGTAACAAACGATGCCACGCTTTCCTGAGGAGCTTGATATTGCCCATAGAGCTTCGTCGTAAGCCCGCACAAGACATTAATGCCGTTATATTCTTCGTCGAATTTCTGTACGAAATATTCGTACGATACGCTGGGCGGTAGCCTCGAAAACCACTTCTTAGCCTGGCCTGCGAGTGTGCTTCGCACAATCTTCATTCGCTGTTCTGCCGGCGTACGGTTTTCAGCGTAGAAATTTTCAAGTTTATCTATATACATGCCCGGATTCTCTTCTTCCCGCCCGGAATATTCAAACTCCGGTCTAGCAGGAAATTGATGCCGGTGCATGGCGTCGGTGCGCTCCGTCAAGGCCGTAATTGCACGTAGCATTTCCTGCGTGGCCAGCCTGTCGACGGCTGCCACGTCTCGCTGTTGTACACTACGCCTCGGCGCTGGTCTTGGGTAGGGTCCTGCAGGCGATTCATTTATGCATGTTGCATCCAACGTCTGCCATCCTACGTTATTTGGTTCGTTTTCGATACTCGAATGTGAGGTGTTCGGGGTCGACGTCTGTTCAGACGTCCTGGGGGACCAGCTGGTCTCGAGCATGGATCGCCATTGCTGGTAACCCAAACTCTGACTTCGCTGCGGCTGGCCTAGCTCCCCTTGTGCCTCACGCTGTTGGGCGCCATGTCTTCTACTCGACTCCATACCGTTAAAAATAAAAGGAATTTTGACTGAGACCCCGATAATACTTGAATTTAGCCCTGAAAACTAATTCGCGTACCCTCGCGTCGCGTCGCGTGTCGCGTGTCGCGTGCGCGTCGAGTGGGTCTCCTTCCTTTCCGGAGGAACGACGCGTGTAGCCCCGGCTGCTACTTCGTCTGTCGGGCGAAGCTCTTCTTTCTCTTAGATGTGATAGTAATATAATCTTGATTCTTCTTGCTTGGGCTAGCCTCTATCTCGGGGCGGCTTATTTGTCTGCACCCGTCGCTGATAGGGAAAGCTCTGTCTTGGTGCTTCTGGGCACGTCGAGGGCGACGCCGGCGCCTACCCCGACGCGGAGTCCCTGTTGTTTTCTTTCTTCGACAAAAGAGCCCTCCGTTTTCAGAGTCACCGGTTGGTCAGCACCGATACTTCCTCTAACCTTAGACTCCGAGCTGTACTAACCCTTTTGTCTCTTCGTTTTTCCTATCTTGGTCGGCTTCTTGCTTCGGGACACACGGTCCGGTATTTTATAGTGAAAGTGCTAAAAGCACTACACTTTCGAATTCTTTAGTATATTACGAATATCTTTTACCTCAGGGGTTATGTCAAGTAATAACACCCTGTAGATTGCTAATTAGGGCCTAGACCACTAATTATTACCTCCCACACCTGCTTTCCAAAAATACCTATCGAATTCTTTGCGAGAATTTGTCGGCTGATGCTCGGACAAATCCACGCTTGGTGTATCGTAGTTTTCGTAAATTAAACCCAAAGTACGCGACCTGGTACGAAATGGAATTTAGAAAAACTGTAGACCGATTTTCACTGACTACTAGCTAACTGCGTAGTAAGGCACGTGTGACCTATTAACTAGCAGACAGACTAGAATTCTCTTCTCGTCTAAGAACAGCCTCGCACGAGCTCTGAACTTAGACTGGCGACTTCGCTCTCGAGCAACGATTTTTGCTCTGTATTTATCCTCTTCTCGTTCTGCGCGTTTTCGCGTTCCGCTCCGCGATTGGTCAAAACGCCGTTTTAGGGCGTGACCGGTCTGAACAAAACCAGACAGCGGAATTTTCGGCGGCTCCGTCGACAATAGCAAATAAACTCTAAATCGCTTAACGGACTCTACCAAGGCCAAGGTTTCCAATTCATAACTATGGTACATTGCCTCCGCTTTAGTTGTCGCCCTGCTAAAATAAGAGATCACCTGTAAATCACCTGTCGATTGTCTCTGGAGCAACATGCCACCTAACCCAAGTTTGCTAGCATCTGTGTGCAGTTCCGTAGGTAACTCACTGCTATATAACCCCAATATTGGTCGTTCTATTAACAACGCCTTCAACTTTTCGAACGCTAATTGCTCACCTTCGCCCCAATGCCACTCTACTCCTTTCATTGTGAGCTTCGTAAGTGGACGCACCAAAATTGCAAAGTTCTTAATGAACTTGCGGAAATAACTAGCCAACCCAACAAATTGTCTCACCGTATGCACATCTGTTGGCACCGGAAATTCCGCCACCGCCTTCACCTTCCGGGGTCCAGGTCTAATGCCACCTCCGCTCACCTCATGGCCTAAATATTCGATGGAAGCTTGCAAAAACGAACATTTCGCCATATTCAATTTAAATCCCGCCTGTCCTATCAAATCCAACACCTGTTCTAAAAGAGTCAAACCATCCTCAACTGTCTTAGATGGAATTAACAAGTCATCCATATACGCCAACACCTGATCATGTCGCAATCCACCTAACATCTTGTTGATTATTCTCTGAAACACCGCCGGAGAGTTAGCTAAACCAAAGGGGACCCTTGTGTATTCATACTGTCCATCAGGAGTGATAAACGCCGTTTTATCAATAGAATCAGGGTGCATAGGCACCTGGTGATACCCTGCGCCATATCCAATGTTGTAAAATAACACCTGCCTGCTAATCGGTCCAACTGATCTGCTATCAGTGGGAGAGGGTACCTATCCTTAACCGTAATTGCATTCAACGCCCTATAATCTACACACAACCTAATTCCGCCATCTTTCTTGCTGACCAGTATTATGGGACTGGCATAAGCTGAATCAGACTCTCTGATAACGCCGCTATCGAGAAGTCCTTGCACCTTATCTCTCACCTTACACCTCTCTGAACACGACAACCTATAGGGTCTGTAATACACAGGTATATCATTCACCAACTTAATTCTCATTTCACCTAACTGTGTTAACCTAAATCATTCTCACCAGCTGAGAAACAGTACGCCTTTCGTGACAACAACTCTGTTAGCTTAGTTTTGTCATCGTCATTTATATCACCCACATTAAGTTCAGACAAATTAATAGTTTGAATATTGCTCACCTTAATATCCTTTTTCCCTGGCCTGGTAGCTCGCCTAGTCGCCTCTCTACACCTAACAGTCCTCGCTACCACTCGTCCCTTCTTCCATTTGAGCTGCTGTGGGCCCAAATTGGTCACCCTAATCTGAGCCCTCTCACCTGAACACCTTACAACACCGCTTGGCATCACTACGGTGCATTCGCCTGTCTCAAGCAGTTTCGCCTCTACAAATATTTCTTCACCTTCCTGTGTGTTGGGCACACATACACCTACTCGCCTTTCTGTGCCTGGCTCCACCACAACATCTTCTTCTAGGACAACTAGATATCGCCTATCTACCTCATCGTCTTCGAGGCTCATCTCCTTGAAAGGGTCCTCTACGCCTACCTCCTTGACAAAAGTGACCTTATTGTCACTTACCACCATAGTGACACCTTTCTCGCCTATCGCCGGTTGCCCAGTCTCACCTTGACTGAGCTGCTCTTCTTCTCCTTCTCGCCTCCCTCCTTCACCTCTCCACCTTTCCTACGAAGGTACTCCTGCCTGACTGGACAATTCTCGAACCAGTGTCCCTCCTTCCCACACCAGCTACACCTACTACTTTTGGGGTGAGGACAATCCCTGCTAATGTGGGCCCCATACTCCTGGCAGTTGTAACACCTAACCTTGGGTACCTCCGCTGTCGCCTGTCTCTTCCCATGGGGAACACCTGGGCTGCTCACCCTCTTCGCCTTTACGCCTGACGTTGAGGGTTCCGCTCGCCTACCTACCACCATCGCCATTGGAGTCCGGTAAGTCTCCAAGCCGGCTAGAAAGCCGGAATACAACTCCTCTGGTGACTCGCTCCTGCAAGCCCACGCGTTCGCCCACAGTTCTTCCGGCAGCCCCTTGATTATGCAGGAAACTGCATCCTCGCCTGTCACCTTCACTCTTTCACACAACGCCAGTTTTGCGTGAAAGTAGCTGGTCATTGTTTCACCTACCTGCTTACGCCTCTCCATCATTTCCGCCAAACAGTCGTAGAAATCATGCCGCCTGGGAAACGCCTTCTGCAGATTCGCCTTCCACTGCTCCCAGGTGTAACTCAGCATATCTAATCGCCTGAACCAACTCCTAGCTGCGCCTCTCAACTTCACCTGCATCAGGTATGATCGCTCATACGCTGACCACCCATGCACATCGCCTAACTGGTCAATAAGCCCTAGGAACCTATTAACATTGGAGTGCCGATCATCAGGATCGAACTCCTCCACAATGCCACCTACCTCCATCAAATCGCCTCTCCGCCTACTTACCTCCTTCTTCTCGTTGCTGGCCCGAGACTCCGTCTTCGCCTGTCCCATACTTACTGATACGCCTGCCGAGCTGCTTGGGGTAGCCACCGCCACTGCCGCTCCACCTGTCACCGCCGCTGCTCCGCCTGCCACCGACGCTGGTCCGCCTGACACCGACGCTGGTCCGCCTGACACCGACGCTGCTCCACCTGTCACCGACGCCATCCTACTCAGCATCTTCTCCATGAAGGCGTCCATGCATCCCGCCAGTTTCTCATCTAACACTCGCCTAACCACCTCCTCCGTCTTTTCCGCCCCTGACGTTGATGCACCTGCCTCCAACTCCATATCATAATCCAGCTCGATTTCGCTATCGCCTCCCAACATGTCACCTTCCTTTCTTGGCTTGTCCGCCATTTTGAAAATGGCTACGCCACACCTATCACACCTGACAAACTTATTTCTATTACCGTCTTTTGCGGCTAATCACCTCTCAAAACACTACACACAGCACGTGATAACTATCCCACTTCTGAGTTGTTAAACCTAAAATTATCGCCTATCGTATTTTCTCTTAATTTTCTTATTTTACCCAGAACACCAGTACACGGCACCGACAGCTTGTCTTCGCCACGTAGAATGCCCTCCACCGTCCCCGCCTAACGCCTATCAGTTGTACCAACCATAAGCTGTCGGTCGCCTGTCCAGTAGAATACTCCTCTCTGAGCTCCTACCTGCTCCTACCTTCGGCCGCCAGATGTCGTCGCCTGTCCAATTCTTGATTCTTATAATAATATAGTAAAAAATCTACAGTTAGTTTTACGTATTTATAATTATTTACCTCGAAAATCAAACAGTCCGACAACGCATCTGAAAAGCCATCTAGATATATCATGGACCCATCAATTTCCAATATATCCATCGTTAACTCTCGGCGATTTCATCCAGTATCTTTTTATAAATATTAATTTTAGCTAATTTTTGTACTGCCAATTCTCGTCTAATTTTCATTTCTTTTATAAATTCCTTTTCTTTTCTCTTTACATACTGTTTGATATCATCCTACTAGAGACCTCTAAACTCTTCGAGCTGACGGTGTTGTCGGGCTGCTTTCACTCTCAAACTCTCAAAAACACCGTCCAGCCCTTCTTCTCTGTTCGGAGTCGACGTGATGGCTGTATAGAAGGTTGGTTCCCCCTAGTCGATACGGCGTTCCACCGAAGCACTGCTAGATGCAAGAATGGGACCTCTTGCACGCTTAGATGGGGATGATGATGGACGGATGGTGCAAGTGCCGACGATTTTCTCTTCTTTAGCGGTGGCGACGAAGTGGAAGCTTCTTCTGTGATTGGTTTTAACGCAGAAAAGCTGCCATTCATTACTATTATTGAGTCGTCCTGAATAGCTTGACTAGCCCGACTACTCATATAATTTTGGTCCACGTTTCTATCGAATGATGCCACCCATTCATCGTTGGTCATTTCGTCGTCACTTGCACTTAACTTTTTTAAACCGAGGTTAATCTTTTGGGACATGTTGATAATAATAACACCAGTAGTTTATAGATACAAACTAAACTGCACACGCGAGCAATTCAATTTATACTAAAAGACGGAAAGGAGTTAGTACCCACCCCGACTAACAGTTGGAGGTGGTAATCCATGCTCTGAATCCTGTTTCTTTGTTTAAACGCATCGACAAACTGCATCGCCAGGTGCTCGGATACTGGTTTCTTTGTTATCTGCTTTTGCTGATATAAAATATGCATGGAATGTCGTCTCGATGCGTTCCAGCAGAATACGTTGTAAAAAACTTTGTCTCATCGATAAACTGCATTCTCAGGTGCTCGAATACTTGTTTCTTTGTTCTCCGCTTTTGCAGGAATAAAAATATGCCTGGAATGCCGTCTTAATACACTCGAGCAGACTACGTTGTAAAATGCTTTGTTTCTCTACAAGTTGATTTTGCAGATGTATGTAAATGCAAAATGTATAATGGTTGAAGTAGAGGTGGTAAGCAAAAATTAGTTTCTGCATTATATAAACTGTCGCAAAATAAGTTTTGTTGTGTAGTAAGCAAAATGAACACCGACTTAGTGGAGTGCCCGTTTGTTAAGACGCACCTAGTTAAAGGGGGAACCATATTGTAAAATGTAAAAAACAATTAAAACTGAGTCAAAGTAAGTCTTATTATATAATTTAGATATTAATTTTATTATTATTATTCTGATTTATGCGTGTAAAATTAAATGCAACTTTTGTTCTTTATTTCAGATTATACTGACAATTTGAAATGCCTCTCTGTGAACATTCAACCAGAGAGTAAGTTTTGGTACAAATTTATTTATGTAGACATATTTAAATTTAAATATATATCATATTTTTATATACCAAAAAAAGGATCTGGAGACAGACGGAGAGGATAAGACTGGCCACAATTAATAAATAAATGTATTTCTTAATTTTCCATGTATTTACACATTTTTTACGATTTCAATGTTATAAAAGATTGCTGCAATACACTCGTCGCCACAGTAGTGCTGCCTTAACCTCATCCTTGCCACTATTTGGAATTAATTTTAAGTTATACTTTAAAATATTTTAATTTCTCTGTCCAATAAAATGTGTATTACAATTTTCTGTGTTTCATTTAAATATATTCAGCAGTTAGCATGGATGTAATGGGTCCATATCCCTTGACGAATAATGGAAATAAATATCTCCTGGTAATGAGTGACATCAGTACGAAATGGGTTGAAGCAGTCGCCGTCCCCGACGCCCGTACCAAGAATGTCCTATCCTTTACTGAAGAGATATACCATAAATGGGGATTTCCCGAAGCTATAATAACGGACAACGGGCAAGTTTTCCGCAGCAACAAATGGGAAAGATTCGACGCTAAGTATGATATCTCCCACTATTATACCCCGGTGTACCATCAGAGAGCAAATCCTGTGGAGCGCAGGAACCAGGAGATAAAAAAGGCACTAAGACTTCAGATACTGGATGAGACCTACGATACCTGGGACCAAAACATAGGCCAAATGCTCTTCAACATGCGAAACCGACGAAACCAAGCCACCGGAATGTCTCCGGCAGAAGCTTTACTGGGTGCGCCTCTGGTGAAAGCGGGCGAATGGGGGCACCACAACGTGCAAAGACACATAGACATTAGCCCGCGAGTGCGCGAATAACGTGTGGGGGAAATAAACCAGAGACAAAGATACTTCGTCACGTTAGTGCTTATTTGTCCCATGGAACCATTTGTGAGTTCTGAGTAAATCAAGATTTTATGTTTATAATTTTTTTATTCTGCAGTCAAAATATTTACTTAAATTTTGATGCAGCGATATTATTATACGATATGAATGGTAACTATATATTATTTTTCCATTTGTGAAAACAGTACTGTTATGCCAATATTCCGAAATGAAATTTGTATATGGAACAAATTTCAAATCTAAGACTTTAATTTGATAGTTTGTTCCATATACAAAAAAATCTTTTATATTTTATACTTATTTTTTTTTTGTATTAATTCTGTTATTGTTAACAGATTGTAGGTATTGTAGTTTTTGGAGAATATTTAGGGTTTTGTAAATTAATAATAATTTAAAAAAATGCTAAAATTATTATTAAAATCGTAAAATAATTATTATTTTAACAATATTGTTTCATAAAACTTTTTATCGATTTCGGGCATATACGGCATTATTGCAGTGATATGTTTAATTTTTATGGGGTCCTGTTTGGGCTCATCTCTAATGCAAGCAACTTTAGAGAGGTCAGGTCTGTTTTTTTGTTGACCTAGGGGTTATATCCCTTAGCAGTCTAATAGAAACAAATCTTCCATTAAATCCACACCTGTAGGATATATGTACCGGATTACTACTTTCATATTTAAGGTGTTTTACTTTAGTGTACGGGATTCCCTTAAAATTTAAGTGCTGGCTGACTCCGTGAAAATTAAGAAAATTTTGTTTCTTCATTTGAATAATTTTTAGAGGGGCTCTTCCTTTTTGAATATTACAGAGATGGCGCAAAAAAGATACCGGACTAAATATTTCTACATGCTTTAATGCTCTTTCGATTTTGCTATGGATCGCATCGATTTCTTGGACTAAGCTGTGACCTGTTTCAGAAAATTTTTGTTCGACAATTTCTATTTGTTTATTGGTTTGTAAAAAGTGTAAAATCATTGTTGACATCAACGAATTGCCGTTCTGAGGCACGCATGAGTCTGACCACAGAATTATCTTTTTTAAGTGAGGATTGTCTGACACTATAGAATTTAAAAGAAATAATAGTGCACTAGCAATATGGTTTGCCGTGCGTCCGGAAAGTCCCTCATGCCAAAATGCACAGTAGGTAACGCCATTAATTGAACAGCGAGCCGTTGAATTATAAGCAGTAAATTTTTTCTTATAGAAGAAATTGGATATTTCGGCTTTAGGTAACGAAAATACATTTTCTAAATTGAAACAGATTACTGCCGTTGCTTCTGTTATGGTACCTTTCTTAAATTTTGCTCTATCTAAATCTCTTCAATTTTACATTCTTGCTTTGACTTCAGATGATCTTCTAATAGCGTTCTCATCGTTTCTTCCTTTTCTGTGTTTCTATATCCTTGTATCGTTCACAAATGTCACAACGGTCCTTCTTCGGTAAATGAAAACTTAAGTTAAATTCATTTAAAAAAAATTCTCGGTACTTGTGACATTTGACAGGATTGCCGTTTATCACAAATTCGCTATTTAAATACAGATTATACATCTTTTGAATATTTAATGACGCATCTAAATATTTTCTGGATGTGTTAGCACGGCAGTAGTGTGATTCAATAAGTGGAAATGATTTAATGTGTGCCTTCACATTTTGGATACGATCTTCTCCAACTACTTTTTTTACATGTTTGCCCTTTAATGGAGTTCTTGACATTCCATCGATGTTATGGTTTGCTTTGAAGTAATAATAAATTCGTTGTTTACTAATATTTAGCGTTGACAAAAAAAATTCTCTACATACTTGAATTCTTGCATCGGAAATTTGAAAAAAATATTTGAAAGAATTATTTTTACGAAACCTTTCAGTTTTTTCGGACACATGCCTTCTTTTCGGCTTAATTTTTCCTACGAATTTTTCATAAAAGCAATTCTTTTTCGCATTGCTCAATGACCAAAAGTTGATGAAAATGGATTTCTGTTCTTCCTCATTTATGTTTTCTGTACATTTATATGTACAGCTTTTTAAACATTTTGATGAAGTTTTTCTAGCTGGATGAGTTTGTCCTTTTTCATCTTTATACACTTGGCCACTTTCTCTTAGCTTCTTCTTTATATTTCTTTTCCACTCGTCAGGACACCTTTTACGTTTAGTTGTTTTTTTCTTTTGTCTGCTTTTCTCTGGTGTTTGATTATTTAAAGCTTTCATCCCCGTGTTAGAATTATTATGACCTGTTGCTACATTTTCCAAGTCTCCATAATAACATTCGGAACTCTCAGAACTGCTCACGCTTCCATGTTTTCCAGTACTTTGATATTCTCCACGATTATTAAATACTTTTGATGGGCCTGGTTTTGGATATAAATAGTCAGGGTCCATAAGACCCATCACTATCTAGCTGCAAGTCATCAGTAACCACATATGAATCATCACTAACCTGTATGTCTTCAGCCCCTGGAGGTAAATTAGGCGCTGGTGATTCTATATCGTACTGCTCAAATGGTTTTGATATACAGGCAGATTTCTGGGTTAATGTAAATAAATCATCCGATTCTCTTAGCGACCTGTCGTCAATTTTTGAGGGTATGTAAGACACCGGTGACTTCTTGTTATCATCAAACAACAGCTGTATCTTAACAACATCCACTGCATTTCTGTCCATTTTATTTTCTGTAAAACGAAAAACAGTAAGTTAATAAAGGCAAATATAAATTATGTACAACTTCTAATTAACACGGAATGGTAACAAAAACGTTCAATAATATATATTATATGTTTTTTTTTTTTTTTTTCATATATTTTTAGGTATTAACAATATTGTGTGAAACTAACTACTCAGTGGACAAAAGCCCCAACCTGCGTTGAATTACACCCACAATATCTACCCATATATTCCTTATTATTAGCTTTAAAAAAAATATAAAAATATATATATTATATGTATTGGCCGCTTAATTTATCTTTTATGTGCCTAAGGAAATTAAAATTTTAGCGAACAATAATTTCTTCACCGACTTATGATCATAATTTGTCATTGCTAAAATGAAAAGCGTACCTCAAAATTATATTAGCAATATAGGTACCTATATGAGGTGCCCTAAGTAAACATTAAATTTAATAGCAATCACGAAAGTAAAAACAATGTTAGAGGTTTATGTTATTCTTTACGTCGCATTCATATTAAGACGTAGAATATAGGTAAAAGTATCCGTCCGTTTCCCGTTTATTAAAATAATACTGCTGTTTTTCATATAAGTACAGTGAAATTATACAAATACGTACGTAATTTAGTATTAATAAACAAAAACGTCAATATAGTAATCATGCAATCTAACACAGACTTCATAGTATGAGTGAACACTTCTGTTTACTTACCATAAATTAAGATATTCTCTAATTATTAACACTAGTTTGCACACCACCACACGTCACAATGCAATGAACTATGCCTAGTAATAATACGAGTTACGAACCTAACCTCAGTTTCTTATGGAACAAATAAGCACTGAGAAAAATATGACGTTACTATTGGCTGTTGTATATGGCACAAATAAACTCTAAAAATAAGTTCACAACAACAAAGCAGTCGACGTTTTCTGAGACAACTGACGTGAATAGAACAAAAATAACACTGGATATGGAATAAACAAGTACTAAATACTTGTGGTCAGCTTGGCTTAAAATATCAAAAAATGTCGTATGGAACAAATAAGCACTAACGTGACGACTTGTATAGACAGAATTTCCCTCATCCTAGACACGCTCCTGTCCATTTTATAGTTAATGACAGAGTACTGGCTCGAAATTTTACGGGTAATAAAGCGAACCTAGGAACGACCTGGACAGGGCCGCATGTGATAGCTGCAGTCCACGGAGATGGCACCTACAAGGTCGACCAAAACGGCGTACAACTTCGTATCCATGTTGACGACCTTCGCCCCTGGACCAATCAGCCGCCACCTACAGAGTCTGATCCCGTGGTGCGACATGAGGGACCCGACGAGGACACACCTGCCCCCTCTGAATCTGGCGAGAGCGACCCTGAGCCCCCTGAACCTGACCATGGTGATTCCACTGCTGACGAGATGGAGGTATTTGAGAAAGAGGCGCCGAACCTCTTCCTTAAAACCAATCTGACGCCTACGAGTCCAGCAGGGAGTCAATCCACCACTGAAGGATAGGGACCGAGCCAGGTCCACCCTGAAGAAACCAGAGAGGCCAGACGAGGAGCGAGACCAGCTGCCCTAGCCCCCGTCATCATCGAAAACGTGGGGTCTGAGGAGATCGTCCTCCCAAAGAGGAATCCGACCCCAATCGTCGGATTGTTCCCATAGAGTGAGAAGAAAGAAACAGAAGCCGGCGAAGTATTGTCCGGGATGGAGTGTTATCGTTTTCATCCATTTTCTTTGGAACCGCTAGAGCTGGCGATGCCGTTTTGGCATTAAATTAAAGTAGAAACTGCGCTTTTTCCAATGATGTAAATATCATGGGGGGGGAAACCCCGAAAGTCCTCGAAATCAGCAGATTTAGATGATCCTGGTGGGCTAACCAATCAGGAGCCAGAATCCGCCGACTGAGGCGACAAAACTCGACCGCAGATTTCGATCGCCAGCACTCGTCAATTTACAGTCAATCTGTGCGTGTCGCGCTCTTGCTCTTTACTTAAATTTCTCTGCAGGACTTAGTTCCTAGCTAGTTAGATTTGTACCGTAATAGGCGAATAAAGTGTGTGATTCTAAAACAAGTGTTACTTCCCCCTGCTCCCATATCCTTGCCAGTACTGACCTAACTGCAGATGAACAGTCTAGGTACAGCCAAAAGTGGCGAGAATGTGTATGTGAGGTATCTACTGACTTAAAAGAAATTCACAACAAAAAAACTATTATTAAAATACTTACCTACCTCTAGTAGTTGAACTCTATCTGAAATAAAAAAACTTTATTAAATAAACTCATTATTACTAGCTTCCTATTAATAAATACTTACCTGAGTATTACTTAAACAAAAGTGCCACTGGACGAGAAACTGTGCAGAACGGGGACATCCGGTAAGTGAATTTTTGGCTTGGTTCAACATCGAGAACCTAGGTTAACAATTTATCTAAAGAGTTTCGCAGTCATTACCAATTACCCAGGCGCACGACGTTGAAAATACCTTGGTCTTCCAGCCTAGGGACGTCAGAAAATTAAACCTTGCTAGCTTTGGTCTTGTGTGCATGCCTATAAACGAAATTCCTGTAAATTTGCTCCTGAAAATTCAAAGTCTATCTATAATCGTCTCCCTGGTATACGATATAACGTGTCTATAGTGATCACCAGGGTATACTATATATAATGGAATCGGGTGTTATAGATGTGGATGCCGCGGATGCTAGCGCGAAAATAACAGAGAAACCGCGAGCCCGCGAGTTTTGGCTCGTCCCCAGGGGTATATCCAGCCAATGGACCAATCCCAGCGCGCCATCAGCATCCCTCAACCCCATTGGTCAGGCGCGCTGGATATACTCCAGCAGCACCCCTGAAGGGTCAAAACGAGCTCACGCACCAGGCTCGCTCTCACATCTTCGCCAGCCAGCGTACAGTGCAGATCGCCGCCATCTCCACCAGACGTCACACAGTTCAGTTCGTGCCAGCCTCCGTCGAGAGCTCGGTCGACGCCAGCCACTTCAGACGTAACATCATCTCAGTCGCCACCCCGCCGCCTGCCAGTGCAGATCGTGCATGCAGCATCTTCCCCGTGCTCCGTTGAGCCAACATCAAGAAGACGTTTTAGTGTGCCCTTTGGCAAGTTTCCTGCAGCTCCTTTGAGCCTCATCCAGTGCAAGCCGCCGCTTCGCTAGTGCTTTGATTAGTTTCTACACTTCGCTTTGCTGCGCGCCGTTAATTATCTTCACCAGTGATTCGACGATTCAGTGCTACTCAAAAAAGTCGTGTGCGTTTACACGGGAGACGACATGAATATGGGTGATGGGACACAGGAGCGTACCTATAAGGGTACACCGCGGAACGACGCTAGGGAGCATACAACGGAGGACGTGGTGGTGGCTCGCTTTAGGCCAGAGTCGACACCCACGACTGTGTCGCTTTCTCCACCACCTTTCACCCACTACGACGACGCAACGCGACCAGCGACGGGCGTCGAACCGATAGAAGAATTCCAAGGAAACCTAGAGCGAGAACACTCAATCTGGCATCCGATGTGACAGTAACGCCGCAATGCCATGGTCATACATAAATAAGACAAAAATTTATTTTGAACTGTCTCTATACATTGTGATCCAGTTACTGTTTCATGGTCCCATATTGGTGCGGCAAATTCCAGTCTGGATCTAACAAAGCTGAAATACAACATTTTTATAGTATTTATGGAAAACTCCTTTGTATGTCTCATAATAAAACCTAAGTTCTTGTAAGCCCTATGTACAATAGTATCAATATGTTCACTAAAATTTAGGTTTCTCTTAAAAATGACTCCTAGATCTTTCTTATTACTTTTTTACTTTTTCTAAAGGTTGACCGTTTACGCTGTAAGTGAATTCCTGAAAATATGATCTCAAAGTATATACCATAGAAGTACATTTTTTTATATTTAAAATTAATTTATTAGCAAAGGTCCACTCATATACACGATCTAGATTTTGTTGCAGCAGCATAGCATCATCAGTATTCTGAATTTCTCTATATATTTTTATATCATCTGCATATAATAGACAATTAGAGTTTTTAATACACGTTGTTATATCATCAATAAAAATTAAAAATAATAGAGGACCCAAATTACTTCCTTGAGGTATACCTGATTTTACCAAATATGATTCAGAAAGAACACCAGCATACTTTACTTGTTGAAACCGATTAGAAAGATATGAGACACAAAAAGTTATCAAATCTGACGAAAATCCCATTCCAGTTAATTTAAGTAAAAGAACGTCATGATTGATTCGATCGAATGCCTTTTCAAAATCAGTATATAATATACATCGACCTGCCCTACCTTATCTAGAGTATCACTTACAAAGTCTGAAAAAACTATCAAATTAGTTAATATAGATTTCTTTGCCACGAATCCATGCTGAAATTCTGATATCTTATTAATTACATGATAATAGATTTTATTGTAAATTATTTGCTCAAAAACTTTTGCATCTGCTGATAACACTGAAATAGGCATATATTTTTTAACGTCGCTTAATGAACCATTTTTATGAATAGGAGTAACAATAGATTTTTTCCATAGTGATGGGAACATTTTATTTGATAACGACAAATTATAAATAATCAGTAATGGTTACTCCAATAAAGTACCAATACCTTTTATTATGCATGCTGGGATACCGTCTGGCCCTGCTGACTTTTTGGGTTTTAATTTTTTTATGGATTCTTTAATATCTTCGATCTTACCAATATTTAAAATGTCACCCATACTACTAGAACTAACTCTGTGTATATCATTTAAATTATACGTTGATTCTTCTCCAAATACAGAATGAAAGTACTCTGAGAAACCCTGACTAATATCAATCAAGGACTTAAGTAAATTGTTCACAATTCATAAGAAAATAATTTTTTTTAAACTTTGTAGTTTATCTTTATCAAAAACACTTTGTATAACATGCAGACAGAATAATTGAATCTGAAGACATTTAATCAAAATTGATTTGACATGTTTATATTCAGTTTGCCATTGTTGCCATCCAGATTGACAATAACAATCTTCATTTCGCAATGTGCCATTAAAGCACCAACATAAAGCAAATGTGGAGCACTTTCCCCCTAGCAGTGCTCCAAAAACTGGGGACCACTTTTGGATGCCAAAACCATAGATCCACGAGGTCTAGGTTTTTTCTAGGTTTTTGGGTTTGTAGGTTATATCATAGATTTAATTACTCCGTTTTTTGTAAATAATATAGTTATTCAACTGGCGTTAGTTCATAAGGCCCTGGGTTAGATGGCGTGTTACCGCAAGTCGTGCTACGACAGAAGGAGAGAGTACAAGAAACACAGAGGATCGACCGCGAAAAAATACTACAAATTACGATACTACGATGCGTTTGTAGTTTCTATTGGTTTATATTAATTTCATTGATTAATTTCGCCATTTTGGACATGGAGTATTGATTTTTATTTTAGACTAGTTTCACAGATTCAGAGCTTCGCTTCGTTTCAGTTATTCTTGGTTATTGTGTCTGAGTTTGTGGTGATTGTCCCTTGTGGTTATTGTATCCGATTATAGACTTTATTTCTTTGATTTGTGTATTTTATAATAAAACCCGTAAATTATTGAAAAATATTTTTTAACAATAAAATAATATAACGATTAACTTATGAGCATTTATCAATGTTTATAGGCAATAGAGGGTAATTTACAAACAGTGACCAATGAAATCTCATATCCCTTAATGGATTTTAAGGGAGATTTTTCGTATAAAGTTGTTTATTTAACTTCGGTATTACACGTTGAATTTTTTGTACGAAATTTTTGAAGATATTTGTTGTTTTCGAATACATTTACATACCGGGTCAAATAATTTTGATACAAAATCTGAGAATATTTAGAAATTATTTCTGGTAAAGTGCCCTCTAGCGGCATTGAACAGAAGCACTTTCACCTTAAAATCTTGGAGTTAAATTAAATTTAGTTTGCATGCCGAATATGAAATAGATTGGTTGAAAAATTAAATTATTAAAAAAGAATTTAAAAAGTGTTTTGGTAACCATGTACATTTCAACATTTTATCAAATGAGTTACTGACATCAATTTGTCCCGCAGAATGTCTCCTTAAAATTTTCTAACACATTTCCGAACACCCTGGATAATAGCTAGAAAAAGTTTTTGCTTTTCATCTGTAGTTTTAAATAAGTTTTTGTGATTACATTTTAAACAAAAAGAAACAGTAGGCATACTACTGTTAACTATTTAATAAAATTAATAAATTCTTTTGTTTTTCAGGGGCAATAGAGTTATTGGAAGTATCCCCTTGTAAACTGAAGAAATACTTCATATGTGAAGATCATTTTGAAAAAAAAGTATATTCTTAACAGTAGACTATCTAAATCTGCTGTGCCAATAAAGTATAACTTCCCAAAAAGTGAATGTGAAGTATATAGACGCCCTTCACCGATGGAATGGCAAATTGAAAATGTACAACTTTCAACTTCTACTGGAATTCTGCCAAAACCTTATGTTTCACCTATTAAAAATACAGTTTTAACAGTTATAACCTTTAGTTGATTCTCATGAGAAGAAGAAACTAAAGAAAAAATTGCAAAACACGGAAGAAGAATTGAAATTGGTGCAGAATCAAGTTAAAAGATTTAAGGTGTGCAGTACCGCATCGACAGATTTTGAATCTTTACTTTTAATGTCAAAAGCCATTGTTCGGATGCAATTATATCACAAAAAAAGAAAGCCATGGCTCTCTGATGAGAAAATGACAGTTTTATCTTTATTTTACAAGTCACCCTCAACTTATAAATTCATGAGAAGCAAAGGTATGATATTGCCTACAATTCTTCTACAATTTTCAGCTGGCTCAAGAAATTCAAGTACCGCCCTGGCATTAACAAATCGGGTTTAAAATGCTTCAAGTTGAAAGTGGAAACCATGACTGACAGAAAAATATTGTGTAGTTGCGTTTGATGAAATGGCTGTAAAACAAACTATAGAATATTCAAGAGCAAAGGGGTTAGTCGAAGGTTTTGAAGATTTGGGCGAGTTAGGAAGAAAACCAATGTTGGCTAAACAAGTTTTAGTATTTTTGGTGAGAGGGATTTATAGGACATGGAACAATCCAATGTCGTACTATCTTTCGTCTAATGGAGTAAAAGCAGACCAATTAGAAAATTTATTAAAAATAACACTTAATAGCTTGCAAGAAATAGGGTTTCATGTTTTTGCAACTGTCTGCGATCAAGCTACAGTAAATCGAAAAGTTTAATCCTCTTTAGGAGTGTTAGTTCATTATCCTGTCTTCATAATTAACAATCAGAAATATTGCGCATTGTACGATTTACCTACCGTATTTGATGAAGAGCATCAGAAACAATTTATTTGATTCTGATTTCATCTTGGGAGATCAGCATATTCCAGCAACTGACATTAGAAAGGTGTACGAATTAGATAATAGCAGCGGGCAAAGCCTTATCACGGCTGACTGATGTACATTTAAATCCAGTAGACAACAGCTGGTTGGTGGTTGGGTCACTAGGCCTAGCACTTGCACTCGCGTTGTTTTGCCCAGGTAATGGGTGCTGAGGCCTACGCGGCATTGGAGTCACTTGGTCTTCCATGCTAGTGTTGGCAAGCATTTCCATAGCAGCGGCTATTTCCTCGTCTGCTTGCACACTTGCATTTAGGATTCTGGTTCGTTGTTCCATTGTGTGGTAGAGTCGCATACTTCACTTGTGGATGTACTGAATTTTGGAATTTCACGTGTTGCGTTTTGCGCACGAATTTTAGCAGGTCCGTTAATGAGACACTGTCGCCCAACCAGTTCATAAAACACACCTCGTTTCGGACTCCTAGAGAGGATCCCGAACCTAACATCGCGCCCTGAGATCAATTTTTTAAAAAATTTCCAGGGATTTTCATGATTTTTTGATTGGAATACGCTGAATATATATTGAATATTACTTGGGCTAAAACATGTTCATTTAATAATGTTATCAAAACTATATCGAGCGAGCATTGTCAGAGCGATCTAGACCAAAAACGTGCGTTACGAAGAAATAAACCCACGACGACCAAGAAGTCGCAAAAACTAGCATCCCCGCAACCCTGGACGCCGAACGGACACATGATACGTGTACGACGAGGAAACCGAAAACACCGTCTAGATTCCTCTAACCATTACTCCATACATATACCTACTTGATATCCCATCAAGTTTACCGAAAAAAGAACAAATCCACGACAACCCACAAACTTCGGAACCAGACGCTGAAATTCAGATCAATCAGGGGAACCAGACGCCCCCAATGACGAAGCCAGAGGTACGACGCCCTAGCAGCTCCCTCGGCCTAGTCAGAAACGACGCCAGCCGTCCATCGACGCCGCCGCCAAGTTCAGCCAGCGCTGAACCCGAAATTCAGACCTCCGCGCCAGAGCGCCAAATCAACAGATCTTCCTACCAGCGCAGTGAAAACCAGAAAACCTCATCAAACGACGCTTCTCTTTACGATTCCGGATACGACGCAGCATCCGAATCAGAGGACGAAAACCGATCTGCCTCATCCGAGAGACGATGGAGAACGCCTCCCGAACCTCCCGATCCTAGACGTTCTTCCAGCTCGAAAGCAAAATTTTTCGATTCTCCAAAAGAGCCAGAACCAAGGTGTCTAAATTTATTTCACGATATTAGTAATGTTTGAATACTATTTTGCTATGTTTATGTACTAAATAATTAAATATTTGTACAAATTAAAAAAAAAACGCAAATTTTAGAATTTTTAAAATAGGCATTGGTAAACTTTTATTACGTAGTGTTTTAGGATAGGACTTGAATAATCAGTGGTTCTATAATTTTAAAATGTTTGCTCTCAAAAAATAAATTAACTCTTTTGTGCCGCATAATTAACTAAGTGTTGGTTTTAATAACTTGTTAGTGACTAAAATTTCAGAATAATTGGGTTATTTTTTTGTCATGATTTTTTGATTGGAATACGCTGAATATATATTGAATATTACTTGGGCTAAAACATGTTCTCATTTAATAATGTTCTCAAAACTATATCGAGCGAGCATTGTCAGAGCGATTTAGATCAAAAACGTGCGTTACGAAGAAATAAACCTAACAACAATTTTTTAAAAAAATTCCAGGGAAGCCACATCCACTACCTATAGCAGTGCAGAAGAAGAAGTGTGTGCAGCGAACAGTGTGTCATTAACGGACCTGCTAAAATTCGTGCGCAAAACGCAACAAGGACGTGAAATTCCAAAATTCAGTACATCCACAAGTGAATTTCAAAACAAAAGACTATACCCCAAAATTAAAAATATTAAAACATATTTAATAAAACTGTTCTATTTATTTTCTTTTAATCTTGCTCCTATCATTAAAAATTATGCACTTGTGAAATGTATGAAATTTAAAAACATATATTAATAGTTCAATATTAAGGCCTTTCTGTTCAAAGATTAGTTTAGGAAGATAGTAATCACAATAAAGTTGATAAGACAACGATCTCTCTGCAAAATATTTTAATTAGTAGGTATCTTTATTGAAAGTATGTTTTTCAAACAAATATATGAGATTGAGAAGGTTGAGGAGGTACTTTGAAATATAATTTATTTTTAATTGTCATACACGATTTTGGATTTTCTTATAGCGATTATAGGTTTATTTCTTCGTAACGCACGTTTTTGATCTAGATCGCTCTGACAATGCTCGTTCGATATAGTTTTGATAACATTATTAAATGAGAACATGTTTTAGCTCAAGTAATATTCAATATATATTCAGCGTATTCCAATAAAAAAATCATGAAAATCCCTGGAAATTTTTTAAATAATAAACAATTACTTTAAACACATCATATTTATTTAAATTTAGTGACAGGAGAATCATACAAATATGGTAACATAATACAGTATGTCCTAACAAACATTTATTAAATGGCACTACACTACTGCTACCGAGGGCTCAAAAAATTATAGAAATTATTTATAATTTAATAGGTATAAAAAGATTAAATAATTGAAGTATTACATTTAAGGCATTTAATAAAATTGCCCAAATTTTTGTATGTATAAGATCAACGATAGATTTTGATAAGGTATTATTTACAAGTTTAGCATAATCTAAAAACACATTCTTCTTTGTTGTAAATATTAATTGTTCTGAAATAAGTAACATTCTTTTACATACTGGACAATATGGAATTATTTTGTAAAATTTAATTATTTAACAAACATTTTAAATGCTTATTGTGAGCTTTAAATAATAGGTAGAGTATAAATTCTTGTACTAATTTGCACATCATTAATTCTTTAATATTATGTTATACTAACATTTATGTATAAAACAAGTGTACCTTGACTAGGATTATCGCATAATATATTTCCACAGTTGATGTGGTGGTAACATTTAAAAATATAAAAGCCTACTTATGAACTATTTATCTATACCTAATTTAATAGTACACAACCTTTCACATATCTATGTACGTTTATAGGTTTTATCAAAATATGTAAAGCTGTCCTAAAAATTATTGTTGGTACATGGATAATAATTCAGCAAAAATTAAATATATGCATTGGCAGTAGGGTGTGAAGCGTATAAGTTGGCTGTTTCTAAAAAATAAACTATAAGTAACTTGTAATTAGCAATAGTAAAATATATTAAACCAACAAATTTAATGCTTTCGCTAATCAAAAGAAATAGTTTATTTTACGTAAAACATACTTTATAATCATCTAATCAAAATGTATTTTTTGTTTTATTTTTAAAAAAATATCTCTGCTCGTTAACATTTTTCAAAGTTTTGAGATGTTAAATTTTGTTATTTTTGTACAACATAACATACAGTAAGTAACAAAAACTCTACAATTATATCTTGATTTGTCATTAGAAAGTAAATGAAGCCAATTAAATTAATCTAATCTTTATAATATATAAGAAATTAGGGTATATTATAATACACAAGACTATTTTCGACTTTTAGGGGGTTTCCCAAACCTCCTGGAAAGAGAGACAAATAATAATTAAAATGTCACGTCATGTTTCTTATGACAAATGATAGGTACTTGATTTTATATAAAGCATTGAATTAAGACATCACAAAAAATGACCAATAATGAAAAATGCAATATCTTTCAAATAAATCGATTTTCACGGTTTATTTTTCCCGGAAATGAAGCCCGTTGAGCTCATCTTAGGTATTTTATATATCTCGTCGATAAATATGAGCAGTATCTCGAAAGCATATCAGTTGGCATCCTGTAGGTACATTTATCCTTTAAGAAATAATAAACATTGGCAATTCAAAGTTATACGAGAAGAAGAAATGTCAATATGTTTTAAAAATATAGTACTGAAGACAGTTACTGATAAAACCTGAACAGTATTTTCAGGTTGATTTACTTATGCTAAGGTTTTACAAAACTTTATGACGGTTTATTAAGACCCGGTTTTTGTTATCTCAGTGATATGTAAAAATGTTAGCAACAAAACCACAAGTTGACCAATCTATGCATGAAATTCGCAAATATTCAATAAAAGACTCCATTTAAATTTTGTTTGTAGTTCCAACATGTTATCTTCTAAATTTTGATTTCAGTATCGATCAAAGTTTTATCTCTGCATATTACTAAATTATCATAAAAATAGTGTATATGGATAGCACTCTTCATCAGCGATAATGAATTTTAAATTTTATTTTTTAATAAATATAAATTTTCAAGAAATGTTTTTCTTTCTGGAGATAAAATTATTACTTTTTCTTCAAATATTTTAGTGTTACTATAGTTTGGTCAAAACGATGATTTTTAACTTGATTAAAAGTTTAACTAAGCTGTAATTAGGTAATGCATGATAACTGGGATGAACTTTATTCTATTAGGGATATGAATGTGGCATTTCAACATTTTTATGATATTTTTATGTACTATTTTAATTTCTATTTCCCCAGAAAACAATTGTATGATAAATCTAAGCATAACAAGTGGTTAAATGAAAACGTTGTTGGGTCTAGTAGAAATCTAAGGGACTTGTTTGTTTTAACAAAAGCATATCCAGCATTAATACCATTTTATATATAGGCAAAGAGAATGCACAAAAATCTGGTACATCTGGAGAGAACACCAAGAACACCAATTCTATAAATGTTAATAACTCCACATGGAGTGTTGTTTCAGATCTTTCAAACAAGAAAAATTTTTTGAAAATATTAGTTTAAATATAAATAATTCAATTACATATTACAGATCCAAATGTAGTGGCTAATTCATTTAATAATTATTTTTTAAATACGCCTAAGGAAATGGTACAACAATTTGATGTTAATGAGACAGTTGGCACAGTTACGACAAGTCAACAAAACACCACTGATAGCATCTTTCTGAAACCATACACTTCACATGAATTATACACATTACTAATAAATAAAATAAAACCAAAACATTCTGCTGGGCCTAATGAAGTTCCACCATTTGTAATTAAACAGATTTTAAATACTATTCTTGATCCAATAACATATTTAATAAACTTAGGTATCTTTTTCTACTGGTACTTTTCCAAATTCATTGAAGGTTGGTAAAGTCACTCCGATTTATAAGAATAAAAACAGTTCACACCAAATGGATAATTATTATCGACCAGTGACAGTCTCAAATTCATTTCGAAAACTATTTGAATATGCATTTCATAATCGTTTTAAAAATTTCCTGGAGGACCACTGTATACTTAATAATAACCAGCTTGGCTATCAAAGTTCTCAATCTACTTTAACAGCTTTATATAGCTTTTATGAAACATTAATTAAATACATAGACAGGTGAATGTCCCGCAACAGTATTTTGTGATTTAAGCCGCGCATTTGATTGTGGTAATCATGAACAATAATTGCTATTTAAGTTAATCCAGTATGGCATAAGAGGTAATGCACATGATTGTGTCGTTCCTCAAAAATCGTATGCAGTACGTACAAATTCAAAACCAATCTGAAAAAGTAATTCGAAACTATATTTCACAACCGGTGAAGTGCTAATATTTTCCACATAAAAATCAAGCAAATAATAATAATATCTCTACCCCTCATTCTAATCACAGGTATTAGCCCAGAAGTCGGAAATAAAACTACTAATAACATTTTTTTAACCCAAAATTTAATTTTTGCGAACAATATAATTTAAAAATGTAAAATTGTATAACACCATTGTCCTTAATAATAATTTTGCAGATATTAATTTTGTTATACTTTCTTATATGGGTTTGATACAGTAGTTTCCATTTGGCTTAATCCTCGAAGACAGTGAACATACAAAATATCTGATTTAAAAAATAATTGTCTTAAAAAATTGTCAAATATAAATTTTATTTGTTACTAAAACTTCAAATCGATTTAATTCAATTCAATTAAATATTCTATAGGAATTAGTTAATATTTCATTAAAACTAAGTATAAAAGTTGTGTGTACCGATTTAATTTTTGAATTTTTTTCTCGAAAACTAAATACAACGCACAAAACTCAGATTCGTGTTCTGAATCATCAAAAATTCGGAAGTAGGTAACTATTTATCTAATAATTACCTAAATTTCTGCTAAGGCAGAACACAAAATCTATCCAATTTTTTAAATAGTAATATAACTACCAATTCTTATTACGACTAATCAAAAATAAAGATATAGTTTGCGTTCACTAGTTTTAACACGTGTTTTAACATGTATTCAATAGATTCATAAAAAATTATGGAGAATATACCTAAAAGTTCACCAACACATTTGAACATTTGAATTCGGTGTATTTTATACAATATGAAGTATACAGCTTATTTATTTATAATATACAGGGTGTATCAGTTTTAAATTTCAGAATCGATAGTACATCGAAAGGGAATACCTACTTTTTTCCTCATTTATACGTCTATGGATATTTCAAATATTTTTAATCCTCATATCTGTTTTGACAAAAATGTCTCTAGCCAATTTTAGAAATTAATTGCTATCTTCCAGAAGAAAGTAAAATATTATTTTCATCAGAACTAGAACTAAAACATCTTTTTTTCTGCAAACAGTAGGTGCAGCTTTTCCTTTATTGAATGTTTTTTTATTATTTCATTTAAAGTTGCAATCCAATCGGAGGACTTTAATCGTAATATATTTTTAATAAAGTTTTCATGTTTCTTATGTAAGGGCCACTGTCATATAAACTGTTAAATAACTTGAAAGCAACACTTTCCTCGTAAACCTATATAGTAATTTTTTGATTGCTCTAAAATGTATAATAAATAAATCAATATTTGTTTTGAAATAAGTCATTTTTTTTTTGTTTTCTCTTTCCTACTCTCTTACAAAATAAGTACATTGTATGAATTTCGAAATACTCACACTTGGAGTATGATGTTCTTTATAAAGCCGGCGCCAGACATGTTATCGCGAGTATAGCCGAGTACGATTATTTGCAAGTAACCACGAGTACGATTGCGTCCTGTCAAACCAGTCGCAATTCTTTCAAAATGCAATAATTCTATAAGGTGACTTCAGTCACGTACACTAACTACTCTCTGTATTCATGAACAATAACGAACTGAGGGCAAGTGTAGTAGCGAGTAGTCTAACAGGTTCATTCGCGAAGTTGAGCGAATGTACAGGCTGTCTCACATAAGAGGGCCACTCCCATGTATCTCGCTTAATATGCGAGACACGTCAAAAATCTTTAAATGTTTTTTTGCAGCATTTTTGGAGGCCTTTATGCTCGCAACAAATTTGAATTCCATGGCCAACTTTATGAGTAATAACAAAAAATCCTATAAAGTTCCCAAACTTAAAGGCTGTCTAACTTTTTTATTTTAAGAGATAAAGAAAACTTATTGGTTGTAGGGATTTACCTTCCCTACTTAATGACCTTAAGTCCTAATGTAATTATTTTTAAATTGTAAACCCCTATTAAGAAATTCTATTAATATAACTACCTGCCTTATTCATACCGTCCTTAATCCTGTTATTGAGTTTTAATGACATTTTCTACCTACCCGATCTTTCGTGGACATATAGTTTTGGGACGAATAGACACTCGACCAGAGCCGTTCAACGAGTCAACATCTACCCGCTAGGCTTCCCTAAATCACTCAGTGTCTTTTAGTTATATAGTTAAGTGTAGTTTAAATAAACCAAGTTAGACAAACTCGTGTATGTTATTTCCTGCTCGGACAGCATCCCCTCATGGTAATGCATTTTTATTGCAAAATTGATACCTTGCACTTGATATATACAGATTTTTTAAATATCTTATGTGGTTCACTGCGCCCTCTAGGCGACAAAAAATTTTTTTATCGAAGCAGGCTATGGCCACAAAAAATTGCCCGTTTTTTCGTCTTTCATGCAATACACTACATGTCGCCCTTATCTTTTGTATTTATTACAGTTTTTTTAATTTTAGTATAAAAAATGTACCTAAATATTTTCGTGTTGATCAAGACAATTTAGAAACTGTTTTACAGACGTCAACTGCAAAAAATTAAGTTGATAGATGACTTGTCACTGGAAAATAGAGGAGACTTCATCTATTTTCAGCAAGATGGAGCACCCCGACACAATTCGGAAACTGTTCAGAATTACCTTAATACCAATATTCACATCGCTGGTTGGGTACACATGGTCCCATTGAGTGGCCAGCCCGTTCACCCGATTTGTCACCTCTTGATTTTTTCTTTTGGGGTAAAAGATAAAGTTTTCCAGACGGTACCAGAAAATGTAGAGGATTTAAAGTTAAAAATAAGAGAAGCTTGTGCGTTGGTGCCTCCTGAAACCCTAAGGAATGTAATAAATTCTGCACCAAAGAGGGTCCCACCATGCGTCAGAAATCAAGGTTTTCAATTTGAGCATCTCACCTAATTCATTATTACTTGTCTGAATTAGTTATAGGTATTATAATTACCTGATGTTATTAATATTTTCAGATTTTCTAGTTTTAAGCTTACCTTTTCTGTTTAAATTCAAATAAAAAATTGTTTCTAATTGAGCACTACTTATTTTAGTACTCAACTAAATCACTGAATCGATTCAATTAATGTTTCGAGAATTAAGAGCATCTCAACTCAAACGTAAAATTGTTATGGAGAATTTCAATTAATGTGTAATCCCTCTCCCTCAAGTGATAACACATTCAATGAGTCTTTCAAACCACAATAAACTTTAACAATTTTCAAACTAACGGTTATGTATAAATTATGACTGTCAAGTATAAATACTCTGACAAGAACAAACAATTTGTCAAATGGTGATTTTACCGAGGCAATACATTTATTTTCACAGTTTGCAACATTTAGCGTACGCTACATTGTCTGTGTTAGAACAATTTTAAAGACCCAATTGCTTTTAATGTGAAAACCAATACATAACAAAATCTGAATTTTGCATAAAAAAGGGCATTCTGTTTATTAATTGTTTTCAGTTGGCGTCGTTCAAACAGATTCTACATAGGGATGTTCCGATACACTTCGATACTTAGAATATCGATACAATTATTTACGATATTCGATATTTTGTATCGATAAAACTGATGCGGTATTATTGATACATCGAAAAAATCTTAAATATCGAACGTTTCGATATGGGAAATACCGAATTAAAATTTATACCTGTTAAGTTGTCGAGCTTTTTTGATTTTTGGCCGTTTATGTAAAATTCCATTGGAAAACCGTTGCCCAAATTTATTCTTATATTATCAGATTATTATCGTGCTATTGGCGGTGTCTTTTCGATATTTTTGCTGTTTTCTTTTACTCGTAGATCATGATTCCAGTAGCTGATTGGTCAAATTTAAGAAACTATAGTAGGTACTATGATTGGTTGGTTTTTGGTTTATCATTAGGGTTATGATGTATTTTTTTTTAAATTTACAAAAATGCCGAAAATTCAGATATTTGGAAAGTTTGCATATAGATGGCTAGCGTTTTAAAGTACTTTTACATATTTATTGTTTTAATTTTCAGTGATAACACATATCCCTTTTGTTAATTGCTGTTTTTTAACCCTGTTTCTGTTATTTCATATATGTATAACAAATTATATAGATACTTAAATTGGATAATTTCAATTGTATGAATTAGTACATATGTATAAAATAATGTTAATTTTATATTTGAAATTGAGTTTTTCTTGATTAGCCTCTTATACCTATCAAAAATTTCTATATAGTGTCTATTCTATGGTGTGTTGTAGAGAAGAGGGAGCCACGTCGATACATCGGGTATCGATATACTTTCGAGGTCGATATTTAGAAGTATCGATACTAGATCGTTTGATCGATACAATGTATCGATACATTTTGAGTAGAGGAACATTCCTAGTTCAACATTATCTTGAGCAACACGAAAATATTTAGGTACCTATACATTTTTTATACTAAAATTAAAAACACTGTAATAAAAACAAAAAATAAGGGCCACATGTAGTATATTGCATGAAAGACGAAAAAACAGGTAATTTTTTGTGGCCATAGCCTGCTTTGATAGAATTTTTTTTTGTCCACCTAGAGGGCGCAGCGAACCACATACAATATTTCATAAATCTGTTTATATCAGGTGAAAGGTATCAATTTTGCAATACAAATGTATTACCAATAAGTTTTCTCTATCTCTTAAAATAAAAAAGTTAGACAGCCTTAACGTTTGGGCACTTTACAGTTTTTTTTGTTATTACTCATAAAGTTGGCCATGGATCTCAAATTTGTTTTTACGAGCATAAAGGTTTTCAAAAATGCAACAAAAAACATTTAAAGATTTCTTACGTATCTCGCATATTAAGCGAGATACATGGGAGTGGCCCTCTTATGTGAGACAGCCTGTATATTTTCCTTTGACTCGAACAAATTTACAGACAGTAGGCCGCTGATTGGCAAAAGCGAGTACGACACGACTGCCTGGCGAGTGCAAATATTCCCTGTTCTGTCACACACATCGCAAGTGCTTACTTGTGGGTATTTGCAATGTGTGTGGCAGTTCTGGCACTGACTTTAGTGTTTGGTGAAACGGGTGATTTAAACTTTAATTTAGATGTAATATTTATTTCACCAATTGGAGCATTGTTAGGCCTGTGAAATTTTTAATATTTATTGCTCGATAATGTATTTTGCTTATATTATTTAGAATTCGTCTTCAATTTTCATCATTCTTCGATTCAGCTGTCTTTATTATATCCAATAAACCTTTGCTGTTTTTTAGGATTGTAAATTTGTATAAACTAAAGGCATTTCCGCAAATTAAATATGAAAATACACATTAAAAATATAGTAAACTAAAAAACTGAAATAAATTTAATCTATCCTTTTTGTTCTATATAAAAAGTTATCTGTTCACAAATCTTTCTAATTTTAAAGAGGGCGATATTATAAATATATCTAATATAATGATAATATATATAATAAATATATTTTTGTCTTTATGGAAAATATAAATATTTCTCATTCGCTGAATGAATGCACTCTGCCTTATTTATGAAAACATATTCTCTACCGCACGTATAAGCTTAGTTACACCTAGCAAACTTAAAAAAACATTTTTATAATTTTGAGTAGATTTACCTAGACATAGCTATAGATTTTCAATAATTAATATAACCGCATACTGAAGCGTTTAATGGACAAATTTGCTGGTGTCGACTTTGGAACTACCATTAGAAGCGCTGTAGTGTTTATATAAGTTGTAAAAAAATTATGAACATTAGTAAAATCGTTGTTTTACAAGTAACGAAAAACATAATTGTCAAATACTTACATCCGAAGTATTGAAAATTTGATTGTAAGTTCGGCTTCACTTGAAAAATTTGTTAGAAGTCTATTTTACATTATGTTCTACAAAATGGTAAACGTTTAATTTAGTTATAGCTTTAAAAACATCTACCAGAAATAAGCGAGTTAGCGAGGAGATTTTACTCCACTATTAAAAACGCAAAGCACTTTATTAAGACAGCAACATATGGCAACAGTGGTAGCGATGGTCATGGAAATGAATGCGCTAGGCTGCTTGTTTCAAAAAGCGTATATTTCTAAGTTTTGAAATTATAACAAATACGTATCGTTGCGCCATCTATCAACAACCTTATGACCTATTTGCTAATATATCCCCACGAGGGTTCTGTTGCGTAGCTATATATTCTGCGCTATTACTCTTTTTATCTGTCATTTACAAACTATGTCATGTTGTTTTTGTTCAAGGTGTTAAAAATAAGATTTTCTGAAAATATGTTTCAATAACATTTTTTAAGTCGCGTGTAAGGGGAAATATAGTTTTCTCGAAACCAGTAGGTATCATCAAGTTCTTCCAAGTGTACTTTTATGTAGAAATTACACCCGAATGAGATTTTGTAGTCAACTGAATCAGAACGTTTTTTTTTTAACAAAAAATAAGAGAGAAATTCATTATCAGGCATTGCTAATGCGGCGCCCTTTATGGCCAAACGTGATTTAATATATAAATTACCTATGATTCTTTTTCTTAGAAAATGTTTCCCTATCAAATTTACTGACAATCGGTTGAGCAGTACTCGAGTTATTACAAAAAAACTAAAACTCTGCACACTTTTTCGATAGCAACATTTTACTGAGACATATTTAGTATATCTTGTATCATATTTTGTCCCAAGATGTCACCCCTACTCTATGGCCATTATTAATAGTTCACCCTGTATAGGTTTTAATTGATGTAATCATGGCTCTTATCAACAGGTTTTTCCATTATCAAGTTATCGGATAGAAAAGTTTTATGTGAATCATCCTGTAGAAATCCATGAATTTTCATCATTAACGTTACTTTCTACAGCTTTTGTGTCACTTGTGGAAATTAATTTATTTTTGACGAATATCATTAACCACTGCCAACAGACCCTGCTATATTTGTGTACTATATTTCATGTAAAAAATTGGAAGCAGTGACAAAAATTATTATTTTTTTAAAATCAACTTTTCAATATTATTTTAGCAGTGAAACCAGTTACCTATAGATAATATTGTTTTGCTTCAATTCGGCATTAATAGTATTAGGTACGTCTTTCTATATTAATTTCACAAATATTAAGTACAAGTCCTATCTATACATAAAAATAGTTGAGAAACTAGCAAAACGAAATTTATGATTTACTACTTAATTTTTTTCTAAAAAGAACCGAAATACTTAATTATTTAATCTTATGGAGGAGCAGTTCTTCAATGTGGATTAAAATTTTCTCATGTAAACGATATAAGGCGGAACGGGATTTTCGTTAAAGTACTAGCTAACGTGGCCGTCTCGTAGCCTCACGTTTGTCGTCATGTAAACGAAACAAGCAGTTCTTTTTGAACTGTACTTATAGCTGTTGCAACGTCGGTAACTTAGGGTAAGAACATAGCAGAGTGTCGAGCTTTCAGATTCATGGTGAAGCGTCTTGCCGCTTTGCGACTTTAAGGCTTACGGTGAGCGCTCTATCAAACGATATATAAAGTCTATTCCAAACACCGTCGAGAACTGGTTCAAAACCGTGAAAAACGTTTGACCAACACCGTCTTACGTCGCATTCGCCGAGAGTACATTAACAACTGAACTGACTGACTAATTCTGGACGGTTCGGAATCGATTCTTGCTGTGTTGGAACAAACCCATAGTTTTCGCTCAGTAACTCCTCAACGAAAAATGATAAAAATATGCGGTTTTTTTTTAATAGACTACAAATATTATTTTACGTCGACGCTATGTTTTGAAATATTGAAAATATGCAAATATCATTTAATAAAAAATTAATTTTACACTTTCTCAAAACTATATCCCTTTGGATCAAGCGCTCGCCGTAAGCCTTAAAGGTGTGCACAAGAATGACTCACTGATTTATTTTAAGGCAAACATTTTTATGTAAACATGAGTGTGAAAATTTGTAAAAAATAAATATTTTTTTATGTATTTTCTGAATAAAAGAAAAAATTTGGCACAAGTATTTTTAATATAACCATGATCACAACTGTGGATAATCTATTTTTGATTTTTTCAAGATAAAAGCAACCACTGATTTTTTTATGTTTGATGGTATAATCATCCACATTATGACAAATAAAAATACATAACATTTACAACGTTTTACCTAGGAAAATGTTAGTTTCTAGCAATAATTGTTATTACAAATTTTAAGAAATGCTTCAGTTCTTATTTATTGAAATTATTATTAATCAAATGCACCAAAATGTATTATTATTTCAATACCTTATATTTTGGAAATTAAACGCTTCCCAACATAATTTTTTTAAATTTATTTTCATATGACCTATCTCTTAATAATTTTTGATTTGTGAGGAATTTGAATCACTGGGTGTAATATATTTTTAATGACTACATGTTGAAAGTATTAATCTATTTTTGATTTAACAGTGAGAATAAATATAGGTAGCGCATTTTGGGATTTTTTAAAGAAAAAAGTAGTATGCCTCTGATTTAAAAAAAATAACTTGGACGAAAGGCAAATAAATATATAGGGTGATTTTGAAAGTGATGTATTAATTTTAACTGATGACAGTAGGCATTAAAATAAATGATTTTACAAAATATTGCCCTAATAAATGTTTTTCAATAACCGAGATAAGTGAGTTTAAAGTTATTGCAAATTTTGAAGTTGACTCTGTGTAACCTTAACCTACCCTAATAAGTCGACGAACTATTTCACAATACGACATCGAGAGACGACATGGAACCTTGCCTTGAATAGCAGTGTCACACGTACGTAAACGAATCGTGGTATTTTTAATTTATTATTTTTAGGTATTTTCTAGTGTGGGAATATAGGTGCAGCAAGAATTCAGACGACTTACGTGATACGAACAAATTAATAATTCATTATATTTTCATCAAAATATTTAAGAAACTGCAACTGAGAATAATAAAATTAGATACCTACTACACTAAATATTTGCACTATATATTGTACTAAATTGCAAAAAATGTTTGTTTTTAACACGACCAAATATCGAAAATAATGTTGACAATAAAAACAATTGCGTAACGTCAGCTGTGACGTAAGTTGTCTGAATTCTTGTCGCAACTTTAGTATCATTTTGTGTTACACGTAATTTGCTGACACAGTGATATAACAATGGCCCAAGTGTATTGATAATAGTGACCTGTGAATATGTTATTAGTAACGGAGAATGTAATCAAAACCAGCTGTTCCATGGCATTCACAGAAAAGTTGTTTATGAATTTCATCCCTCTGCACGATGATTTGTTTATTTAACACAACGAACCCGGGATACGGGTAAATGAGAAAGGCATATATAATTTTCAACATTTCCTGTGAGCGTACAGAACCGGCTTACATAACTTAAAAATGCAAAAATAAGGAAGTTAGTTATAACTTTTCATAAAAAATTAAGTGCTATTTATAACTTTTTACATTAACATTTTATTAGGCTATTTTTTGCATATCACTTGTTCTTTGAATAAGTAGACATATACTAAAATTGCTACCCGACTTTCAAAATCAAAATCACCCCTGTCACACTATATAAAAAATGCATCTTAATTTTCACAGGCACTTAATTTACGAAAAGTTATGGTTTAGTTTAGCAATTATTACAAGTTTTAAGAATTATTTTATTTATTTGTTGAATATGTTTATACCATCAATACATAAAAATATCTTTATCATTGTTTCATTACCCTGTATCTCGTTAATTAAATGTTTTGTAACACATAAATTTCAAGAGTTACGAGGAATTTGAACTCGTACTACAACTTGCAGAAAAGCGCATTTGTACGACGCTCCAATATGTTCTTACCCTTAAGGCGGCTTACACGTCGCGTCGCGGTGGGCGTCTTGTTCGTTCAACTCAGCGTAGCTCAGACGGTATAGTTGGAGAGCAACGGTTTTGGTTCTGATTGACAGAAGTAGGTTGTTAAAGCAGAAGGGTCACAGTCGTTTAAACTTAGGTTGAAGCACTAGAATTGGAAGTTAAGCAAGAAGTGTCAATCGTTTGCGGTCCGGTATTTATGTGAATCCTCCCCTATCTAAAATTATGTATAAAAACCTAATCCCTTGAAGGGTACAATCTTCAGGAAGGTTTCAACGCGCAGGTAAAAGCGGCTTCTAGATTGGCTGAATGGCCGGAGTATTTATACGATTACTTAAGGGCGATCAAAATCCGGTTGCGTAGTCTACCACCCGATGCTGCCGTTAGGTTCAGACGGCCAAGTTTCCAACTCTTCCGACGCGGGATAAGCTGCGACTTTTCTTCTGTTTCATTCAAGATCGCCAGGATCAAGGCTTTTACGATTCTTTGTCCTAGCGTCTCCCTAGAACCAGTGTTAGTCATGACTTAACCCAAAAAAAACCACCACGCGTTTGCGCCGCGGCGAAAACAAGGCTACTTCCATGAATTAGACGAATAGAGAAAACAGAAGAGCGCCAAGAAAATAGAGCCCTTCCCGACGAAGCTCTGTCAGGACACAAGGAAGTCCACAGAACAACAGCATCGGCCGCAACAGCGTATCTACCTTATAAGTGACATCCAAAACTTAATTATAATTTTGAATGATAATTGTTATTGAATGTTTATTATATATATATATATATATATATACAGGGTGTCCGGTAAGTACTTCCTAATCTCTCGGGAGTGTATAGGGGAGGTCAAAATAAAACTAGTCCTTCCTATAATTTTTTTTCTTAATGTGCCACCTAACGGAGTTATGGGGGGTCAAAGGGGTACCTAGAAATTAACGTTTAGGGTTATAACTTTGAAACCACCCTGTATATTTTAATAAAATTTTTGTACGTTGTATTACACATGGAGCTCTACGATTTGATGCTAAAATCAACTTTTTGCTATTATCAGGTGTCCAGAAACGGACTGGCCCTATCACAATTTTTCTCAAAATTTTGACAGAAGTAATTTTATCAAACTGAAAATATTATTATTAGATACTCTGAAGGTTTTTCTTTAAAAATGGCACTCTTTATTTATTTCGAAAAATGAACGGTTTGCGAGATAAATCGGTTTTGATAATAATTGGTAACAAATACAACAACAATTAAAATTTATTTTTTTACAATAAAATCATTCCCGCTAGTGCCAGCCTACAGATTCACCATAAACATTTACTGGTGGTGAATTAAGGGAATGAATAATGCCGTTTCTTGTAAAATCAACATCTATGACCAAAATACATCTACAAATTATTATTGCTCTTGTCTCCATAGAGTTCTTTTCTATTGTTTTCGTTGTTAGACCCTGTTGATTTTAAAGTACTTGTCAAAGGCGCGTGAAAGAATAAAAATTCAATTTTATTGTGGTATTCGTTTTAAGCCGTTGGAAATAACATTTAAAAATGGAAGAACATTCCTGTGCAGAATATGCTGATATGCACCTAATTTATGGGGAAGCATTATACAACTCCGTGGAGGCAAGAAAATTTTATGATGACAGGTTTCCGGGTCGACATTTGCCGAGTCCAAAAACTTTTGAAAGAGTTGATCGTAGTTTAAGAGAAACAGGTAAAAAAAATAGTGAAAAACGTTAGTGAAACTAATTTCTTCCGAATCCTTTATTTAGGAAGCTTTTTGCCACGCGGTGTGGAGCAGGAGCCCCGAGGAGAGTACGAGACCCTCATGTAGAGGAACAAATATTGGAAGACGTTGCTAATAATCCTTCAAATAGCATAAGGAAGCTTGCGGCACAAAACAATGTTACAAAATGGGCTGTACATGAAACTCTGAAAGAACAATTGCTTTACCCGTACCACATCAAAAAGTACATGCTATGTCTCCAGATGATTATCCAAAAAGACTTCAATAGCCAATTGGTTTTTACAGCATCATATTCGGAATCATAATTTTGGTACATCTATTTTGTTCACCGATGAAGCAGGTTTTACAAGAGACGGCATAATTAATTCGCATAATCTACATGTCTGGGATGAAGAAAACCCTCACGCTTTAGTTCAAACTCGCTACCAACAAAGGTTTATGGTGAATGTGTGGGCTGGAATTATCTGGAATCATTTGATTGGTCCATTTATTCTGGAGCAAAGATTTAATGGTGCTCTTTATTTGCAATTTTTAGAGGAAAATCTAAATATTTTGTTAGAAGAAGTGCCTCTTCAAATAAGAACTGAAATGTGGTACATGCATGACGGTGCACCACCCCACTTTGATCGTTTAGTACGTCAACATCTGACGAATGTTTTTGGTGATCGATGGATAGGTCGAGGCGGACCTGTATTATGGCCACCTAGGTCGCCCGATATAAACCCATTAGACTTTTTTCTGTGGGGTCATTTAAAAAATAACGTTTATTCAACACCCGTAAATAGTAGAGATAAACTTCTGAGGATAACACAGAACTGTGACCATCTCCGCAATAATCACGGAATATTATTTCAAGTGAACCGGGAAAACATTCGTAGGATTAGAAAGTGCATTGAAGTACGGGGTGCTCATTTTAAACATCTACCGAAGTAACATTTAGGTACCTTTATTCATTGTTGAATGTTCTTTGTGGCATGTCTTGTAAGTAAGTTATTTTTCAAATGTTATTTTTAATTGGTCACTACTTGCTTATAAAGTATAGCCAACCCGTTCAAAGATTTATGGACTTGATAAAGTTAAAGAAATCAAATGCATGAAATAATATGTAAAAAAAATAAATTTTAATTGTTGTTGTATTTGTTACCAATTTTTTTCAAAACTGATTTATCTCGCAAACTGTTCATTTTTTCGAAATAAATAAAGAGTACCATTTTTAAAGAAAAACCTTCAGAGTATCTAATAATAATATTTTCAGTTTGATAAAATTACTTCTGTCAAAATTTTGAGAAAAATTGTGATAGGGCCAGTCCGTTTCTGGACACCTGATAATAGCAAAAAGTTGATTTTAGCATCAACTCGTACAGCTCCATGTGTAATACAACGTACGAAAATTTTATTAAAATATACAGGGTGGTTTCAAAGTTATAACCCTAAACGTTAATTTCTAGGTACCCCTTTGACCCCCCATAACTCCGTTAGGGGGCACACTAGGAAAAAAAATTATAGGAAGGACTAGTTTTATTTTGACCTCCCCAATACACTCCCGAGAGATTAGGAGGTACTTACCGGACACCCTGTATATATATATATATATATAATTCCAATGACTTTTAAGTCAGCCACTAAAAAATGATACACACGCTAGAGATAAATACAAAAAAAAGTAATATATCCTGACAAATTTTAAGTAAAAATATTAATTTATTATTTTTTTAGAAAACAGTCTCCCATAATGATCAAATTGTGTACATTTAGGTATGCCAAAAGTATGATGTAACTAATTACGAATAAAAGATACAAATTATATAATATTTTTGGTAGTATTGGATAACAATAGACCTTACTCCTGGGCTCTCGGAGCCCAAATTTGACTGTTACCTGTATGTATTCTTATTTGTGATAAAAAAAATATGATATGAAGGTGCTGATTTCGAAAATGTCGAATTATTGGAAACCAAAATATAGTACTGCCAATATTTGACTTCATAAGATAGAATACTTGAAAAAATTGGATTTAATAATTTCTTTGTATTTATCCGGAGTTTCGCCTCATTGCTCTTTGCACGTTATATAAATAAAATAAAAGAACATACAAAATTTTTTTTTGCTGAAATTAATTCATAAAAACGTCCGTGTAATTTTAGTTAGTGCAGTATTTTAGTTAGAAAACCATAAATTTTATATTTTGACTTTCTCTGTGAAAGAAACACTTTGTCTTAAGAGAGAAAGAAGTATTTTGAAAAAATTGTCCCATATAAATAGTGAAATATTATTTCTGTCCCATCTAGAGGAGAGGACAGAAATAGAGTGGCAACTCGGATGGAAAAAAATTAATTAATAACAAGTTAATTAATATGTGTATAAATGATACATCTCGTACAAAATTTGAAACTATCTTAGAAAAGGTATTGGTAGCCTAATAATCGATTAATCTACTCAATACTTACGTTTCTATCAGATACTTATGGCAAGAGTATTTTCTAGTGGTCATCCATTGGATATATAAACCTATTAAACCTTATTGTAATTTAAAAAAACATATTAAAAAAATTACATTTAAAGAATGTCGTTTAAAAAATATCTGAAGTGAAAATATTCAATATATAAAATTGTTACAGGTCTATTAATTTGATGTAGTTTGTCTAATAGAAATTTTCAAATCGGATCAATTCATTTTAGTTAGATAAATAAAGTCTGTATTGGCATTTTCAAATAAAAAATTAAACTACTTAATGCTAAGAACATTTGTCTTACAATTAAAATGTGTACCTGTACATCTATATCAAATCACAAAAAATACTTTATCACTTTGGAATTATTAATTTACGATATTACAGCCTTAGAAGGGTAGGCTAGCAACAAACATTTTCTCAATTAAAGGAGGAGCTGGCACTAAGTCCTCTAGTTTCAAATAAAAAATTCTCTGTAGTCCTTGTACACTTAATGATCTAAGTTCTGGCAATTTTCCTAGAAGTCTGCTGAAGTAATGAGACTTTCGCTGTGCCTCGGCGTTGTATGTCACGTGATCTCTTAAAGAGGAAATAATTTTCATTTGAAGTTGCTCGATTCGATGAGGTTCTCTCAAGCCATGTCTTTCTGAAACAAATAAAGTAGTTTCTTATTATTTCAAACTAAACTATTTAATAGTATATTCTGATGTTAGGAGAATAAATTATGTACTAAGCGTTAGACAAACTTCCATGTGAAACAAATAAAGTATCTCATTATCAGATACTATTTTTTCTTCAAACGTTTATGAATTCTAGGTAAAATGATTAATTAACTAAGAAAAAAAAACGAATTTGAGTGTAGAAGCGGCTGATGATATTCTTGAGATAGTAGAGGCGGTTAGAATGACTGTAGACGAAATGTGGTGCAGTATATGAAACTGCCTTTGTCAAGTTCGAGGAGTGGTGTATTGCAAAAATTCTGAGAACATTTTATTGGCATACTTTTCGGAAATGGCACAAAAACTATTTTATCGTATGTGTTAAGTTTGAAGCCTAATGTGAACATTGAAAAATACAAAAATTTGCGTGCATTTTTGAATGACAAGGAGAAAGTTATAAGCCAAAGAAATCGATAGTTTGGTTAAGAGAACAGCTCCATACATTTTTGTCTGATGCTCCAGATGAAAAGTATTTGGCGATAAAAGTAAATTTTGTTTGTTTCTCTTGGATTTTTATTGCTTGTTTCGGAGCAATTAAAATAATAAATAATATTTTAACAGAAAACATATACAGAACTTATTACATTACAAATACATTCAGCCATCTGGCCTTCTTTTTCTAACACTGAACTGAACAGAGGGTTATTACTACGCTAAAAAGGCATAGGGGTTGGAAATCGGATGCGGTTGCTGAAGGATACATCGAAAATTATGTAGAAAGTAAGACCAACGTTGCTAAGAGAATTCTTCAATTCAATCTTCAATCAATTTCAATCTTCTTCAGAATTGTACTTTTACTATAAATATTAATAATAAATATCAAAAAATAAATGTGTATAAATGTGTTTATACGCTTAGGAGTATAATCAGCAGGAGCTTACCTATACTCCTAGTCATATAAAGATACTTAATATTATTGAGTAACGTCACATAAGGTGTCACTTATATGACGTTTGAAGAAAAAATAAATTATTTAACCTGTAAACCAAGACAATGAAAAACTAAGCTGATTTAGGAATTATTTTGATTTTCTGGAAATATTTATAATATTTCCAACTTTTGACTATTTTGATACTACCAACAAGAACGGGGAAATACATGGAGATCACTGTGATGAAATGATATGTTAACTATTGAAGCCGCGTATAATGAAAGCGGTATATACAGGGTGTATATGAATAACACCGAAAACATGTAAGAGGCGATCCTCTGTTGAAAATTAATATGGTCCCTGGTATAAATTTGTTTCCTTCTCTGACAAGTTACGCCCCTCCAAAAATTAAAAAAAAACATTTGTTTTTCTTTTTTATCTTCCATGTATATAAAGGCAAAAAGATCAAACTTGGTTAACATTATCTATGAATAAAACTACACCTTGTAGTAGTGTCTGCTCTAACTAATTGTCAACTAATATTTTCTACACAAAATCATAAAACTTGTGAAAGAGAAAGAAACAGTATCAATAAATGACATTGACATTTGTTTCTACGAATTTCATTGCAAAGAACAGGTCACTAGATGTTTACCAAGTTTGGTTTCTTTAGCTTGATATGCATCGAAGATAAAAAACTTTTCAGGGAAGGGTTTTTTCAAAAAATTTTATATCAGAGACCCCTATTAATTTTCATCATAGAATCGACCCTTACATGTTTCGGTATTATTTAGATACATCCTGTAACCTTTAAAACCTTAAAAAAAGTTAGTTTAAAAACACTTTTTTCTTAAACTAAATTTTTCTGGAGCGTTCAGACCATGGACTCCTTGGGTCATCAACCCCCAAAAATATTTCCAAAAAAATTAAAAATATACAGGGTATAACAAAAGAGTAGTTTATTCTATTAACTGCATATGTTTGACAACAAAATACGGCGATTCAACCCTACTTACTTATACAGGGTGTTGAATAAGTTGTCAATTTTTCACATATACGTAAATTTGAAATTTATCAGATACTCTTTGCGGTTAACTAAATCATCAAGGATATTGTTGTAAACGACGCCTAAAAAATAAACATAGAAATTGGAGCGAGGGGGTACTTCATCTCCCCCATTTTTTTGTCGTACGCCTATGAACAAGTTCTTCCAATATCGTAGTGTAACATTTTGTTTAAAATATTTTATTACTCTTAATCATTTTTCCTAAAACTGAAGAAGAATTGACTAAAATTAGGGAAGCGTGATGGCCACTGAATAATTGCATCTGTTCTATCTACCGATTTGGAAAAATATTTTTTTTTGTTAAACAGTACTTGAAATAATGTAAAATAGTCATTTAATCTTCTGAGTGGAAGTATATAAATGATATTGAAAAATGTTAATAAAACATTGCTTAGAATTTCTCTAATAATTATTAATTATAAAAGGCCGCATAGCAGCTACTGTGTGTTTAACTAGTCTGTTTCTTAAATACCTTTTTATTTTTTTCTTGGTAAACGAAATTACATAGTTAAAAACATTTGTTTGGGTAAATATGATAAAGATGGCAGTCCTATGTTGAGAAACACTGTATAAAATCAAATATTTAAATTCACGGTAAATTATCAACAAATTGTTTCTTGGGCGTTTCTTTACAATTTAAAACACCTTGAAAAATAAGAATTTTACGGAAAACTATCAAGTTTATTAAAATAATACAAATGAAATGTTACGCTATAATATTGAGAGAAATTGTCCACAGACGTACGTTAAAAAATGGGAGGGCAAAATACCCTATTCCCTTCAGTATCTACGTTTGTTTTTTAGGCTTCGTCTACAACAATATCCTTGAGGATTTAGTTAACTACAAGGAGCATCTCTGATATATTTTAAACTTATATGTATCTGAAATTGAATTGACAAACTTATTGCGATAAAACATTTTCAAAAGTTCAACTTCAACACCCTGTATCTTTTAAGGTAGGCATTTTTGTATATGTACAGGGTGAGTCAGACATTAATTTTAAGAGAAGATAGAGAAAAATGAGTATAATAAGAATACGTGACTTAAAAAAAATAAATGCATATTTACGCTGAAAAAATTTTTTTCAAACCATTATTTAAACCTCCTTTTCAGACTGTCACTAACTGCTGGCGGAAATTCAACTTGGTGTCGGCCTGACCCGACGTCGCCAAATTTAAATATTTACCTATAGTACCTACAGAGCCTTCATAAATGATTACAAGCCACGTGACCTACGCGCATATGCAACCAACATTGCTCTGTTGATAGCAGTTTCTCGAAAATCCCTAAACATCAGTGGGTGGTTGATGGAATTACTGGTGTAAATAAATTTGTTTTTGAAATTGAGTACATAACCTAATAAATTGCTCGACTACTGAAAAATGCATAAAATTCAATATTAAATAGCTACTTGTTACGTGCTTGTGGGTGGCAATTAAAAGAATTTAATTTGTCGATAACTAAATCCGGGGATTTTCAGGCTCTTTTCAGCGGTAGGGTTGGCCCTAGCTCAGTGGAGACGGGCATGGGTTGTGATGCTGTAGAAACTTATAAGGGGCCACCCGTTTTACAACCCGGTGGACAGTATACAAGAGGGCTGAAGAGAGGTGCTGGCTTCTTTTTACCTTAACAGTGCAAATAACAGAAAAAAACGGGAGAAAGGTACTAAGTGATACTCATAAACCACGGAATTAGCAATGTTTACTAACAACAAAATTAGGGATCCAGTAACCCAACATTTATACGCCCCTCTACGGAACGATATGTAAATACTTAGTATAAATGAGAATATTATTAATTAAAACCCTTTCTATAGTACTATAGGTCGGTGTACAGTATATATGTGAGATGCTAATGTATATTTTATAATTATTAGATGGTGTTACGGGAATGAAAATAACGTTATAATATTAGACAATTTTTTTTGAACTATAATAAAGTAGAAAACGCTAGTAATTTTAGTCAAATTTTTTAAATTGGTGCCTCAAATACTCTCGCAAATTAATCGAATATGACGATTTTAATACTAAATTATATGAAATCTGATTATACAAGGTGCATGACGGCAAAATACCTCAAACAAATCTTATTTGGTCATTTTTTGAAGAACTGCACTTTCCGATCGGCTCCAATACGGCAGGCCCTCGGACTATTAGCGTCCTCAATAAGAACTCCTCCGCTTGGAAGACCTAGGGGATGAACGACAGGGTACAGGCCGCCTTAGTGGTCAATTACGTGTTTGATCTCGTAACACTGAAGAATAGACAGGAAACTCATACAGGCAGGCGACTGACAGGATACAATTAGAGGCCTAAATTAAAATTAAGCGTACAAATATATTGATTAACGGAAGAAATCATATTATTACAGCAAAGAGATTTTTAATACCTTGGTTCTTGGGTGGCCTCGTAGGTAATAGTTAAAACTCCTTCGTTTTCCGGAATTTGAGATAAATCCAACACAAGTTGCTATAATCACCAATCACCGGCAACACAAATGCCAAATTAAATCTTCCCAAATTATTACCAATTAAATCCGCATATAGCGTTAATTTATGGCTTCACAGCACTTAAAAATGGATTTGGAAAAATGGACTCAATTCTTTGTTCAACGAGCGACCCGCCAAAGAAATCCCCGCGCAAAAAGTGACCTATCGTCAATAAAAAGTGCGAACAAATGTATCCAAAATAGATTTCAGTATACAGGGCCGCAATTTTAATATGAACCTTTATGAGTTGACTAATTAGTAAAGCCAGTTCATTAATTTTCTAAATTATGCTACTTTATTAAAATCTATTCATTTATTGTTTACAAAAATAAAACAAACCGTAACAAAACCGTCCTCAAAAAAAGTTTACAACGTAAACTTTTAACAGAAGTTGAGTTAAAGAATAATGAAATTGGAGTTATTCTTCATCCGAGGAGTTACTGAGCGAATTGTCAGGTGGGTGAGATTTTAAATCTTTGGCATGCCATGTCCCTATATTTCGGCCTGTACGGGGAGAGTACGCGCGAGATAGTAAAAGGACCAGAAAACTTTGATGCCAGCTTAGTGGTAAATTTCTTAGAGGCATCAGACAGAACATAGTTTCGTTTCCATACTGTCTGATTTACTTGAAATTGTTCATTGCGATGTCGTAAATTATAAATTCTTTTAGAGGACTTATAGCCCTCTCCCAGGCGTCTCCATACATCTTTAAAAACATCATTTAACGCATTTGACCTCGCTAAGGGATCATCGTAAATAGAGTCTTCGGAAATGTCGTTCACCTTTTGACTAGGTTTTCCGGATAAACGAACTTCACGACCGAAATTTATAAAATTAGGGGTTAAACTAGTAACCTCAGATCTGTTGATGTTTATCTTTAACATAGGCTGCAAGCATAGTTTTTACCACTCTATGGACACGCTCGACAGGATTAGATTGTGGATGATAGTTTGGTGTAAAGAATAGCTTTATGTCAACAATTTAAAGGCGTTACTATGAAATTGTGGCCCGTTGTCGGAGATAAGAATTTCTGGAGCACCATAAATGAGAATGACTTGCTCTTCTAACATTCGGTACAGTAAATTCCGTAAGCGGTCGTGATTCTTCTGACACTTTTATTTGCCAGTAGGCAGATTTGATATCTAAAGTAGTAAGATATCGCGCGTCGCGTAATTTATCTAACGTGCTACTCACATAAGGCAGAGGGTAAGCGTCTGGTAAGCTTACTTTATTTAATGCCCGATAATCGACGCAAAAATGCCAGTGCCCATCAGGCTTTTTGATCATCACAATGGGGGAGGACCATGGACTATTTGCTGGCTCGATAATGTCCTCTGCAAGCATGCGTTCTAACTCGACATTTACTTCCTTTTGAATAGCAGGAGACAAAGGGTAACAGCGCTGTTTAATTGGCGGGAAGGTAGTACGGATGGTTAATTGTACCAAATCGGTGCAACCGAGTTTATCACCCAGTTTATCAAATGCTTCATCTATAACTTCCGATAAAATAGACCGCTGTGCGTCTGTTAAGGAATCAATAGGATGTATAGCCGCGATTTTATCCTCAACGGAATCTGACACTGAGCGAAAGGACCATTCGCCTGCAAACAAATCAGGAATTATACCCATCGAGGCCAAAAATCAATACCTAATATAAGCTCATGCGGGATAGATGGTACAACGAGAATTTTAATGACTTTAGTACGGTCTTGCAAATTAATTGGGCGATAAACAAAACCGATACTATTACAAACTTGACCGTTGGCCACTCTACACGACCGCATTTCGGTAGAGTTTAATTGGCATAACGCACTTAGAATATTCCACCCTGAAGCACCTACAATGGTTCAAGTACACCTACTATCAAGTAGACCGGAAAACGTTCTGCCAAATATGGTTACATGTAAATAAGGTCTGTTATCACCCTTGGCGTGTGCGAATACATAATCCAAAATAACCTTATGCTCAGCCGATTTTTCTTCAAAGGCAGGGTCCGGCAGACGGCTTACTGTCGACCTGCTTGTAAGTTTTTTTGACACTTTGGACATTTACTGACTGTCACATTATCAAAGCCGCATTTAAAACAAAAGAGACGACGTGGTTGACCACATTGCCTAAATCGGTGTCCGGTACCTTTGCAATTCCAACACAAAGTGACATTCGGACTTGGACTATTGACTGCGGAAATCTGATCCGAAGTTGAACCGACGGGCTGACTAACATTCGGAGTATCTCCAGATACTACTGAAATTGAAGGAAATGAATTTCCCGTTGGTCTCCGGTAGGCGAGTTTTGGTTCTAGTAATTGTCGATAGTTTGTCGGCGGAGGACAAAACTGACGTACGCGCAGCATCTCGGTTTCCTCGACAGATCTACTCACTCTTACGAGCTCGCGAATTGTATTGACAGAATGTAAAGACAACTGTGTCTGAATATACGGGAGTAAATTTCTCCTAATAAGCTTAATACGAGATTCTTCGGAAGGTTTTTGCGAAAGTCTATTGAAGAGTTGGATGCCACGAAAACTACAACGCGCTCGTGAGCCCCTTTGGGTACGTCGTCGTAACTCTTCCCAAACACCGTTATCGTAATCCTACGGTTGAAAAGCCTCTCGGAGTTGACTCACTAAATCGTCCCATCAAGAAAAATGATTAGTTCGATACCAAAGTAGTGCATCCCGAGTAAATAATTCAGCGGACGATCTTAATAAGTGCGCTTTCGAAATACCACGTGAAATTCTTAATTCTTCGACTCGTTCAAGGAAATTGTTTACACTTGAAAAACCATCATATTTCAAATTCCATCTACTAAGGTCGACAAATAATTGACGTGCATCGAATGGTCGATAGTACGAGGGCAAAGTAGTATTGTCATTGTTGTTAAAAGTTAAAACTCCTGAGTTCGGAAAAATGGACTCGATTCTTTGTTCAATGAGCGACCCACCAAAGAAATCCCCGCGCAAAAAGTGACCTATCGTCAATAAAAGTGCGAACAAATAAATGTATCCAAAATAGATTTCAGTATACAGGGCCGCAATTTTAATATGAACCTTTATGAGTTGACTAATTAGTAAAGCCAGTTCATTAATTTTCTAAACTATGCTACTTTATTAAAATCTATTCATTTATTGTTTACAAAAATAAAACAAACCGTAACATACTGTCGAAAAGAACGTTTATTTGTTTCGTTTGATATGTTTTAAACTTTATTAGAAAGAGAACACTACCAATCTTCTCTTGTTAATGAACAAATTAAAATTTTTATGAAAACAAAGAGTACCTATATAATGTGAACACAATTGATTTTATTGTATTGCAGGGTAAAAGAAACATATTTTAGTGTATTAAGATTTATTTACAATATTTGGGATAAAAACATTACATATTGTAGTGTTTAAAAAAATTTATTTGTGGCATTTTTTAGTTATTTATCTTCGCTTGGGTATTTTGTCACTTGAATAAAAATTAACAAATTAGAATAATTACATGTTGTGTTCAAAATAGTGCCCTTCACTTGCTATGCATAAATGTACCCTCCTGTGCATATTTTCAAATACATTTTGTAGCTGTTCTTCTGTGATGTTGTTGATTTCTCGAATAATTGCCGCTTCTAATTCTTCGATAGTGTGTATCGCTGTCTTAAATATAGTGTTTTTAAAATGTCCAATGTGCAGTGTATGCAGTTGCTCCATCTTGCTGAAAGTAACCTACTTGCAGCTCGTCATCATGTAACTGTTCTAAAAATTGCTGTAAAATAAGGGTTCGATATCTTTCAGCATTTATAGTTTCGTAGAATAATATAGACCCTACTATACGTCTTCTTGATATCGCTGTCCAAACACCAACTTTTACGGGATGTAAACTGGTTTCTACAAATGTATGAGGATTTTCTGCAGTTCAGGTTCTATAATTTTGGCTATTTACATAACCAGATAAATGAAACCATGCTTCGTCAGTAAAAAATGATAAGTTCAATAAGTTACGAATCATGTTTTCTTGAAACCATTCACAATAGTGTAATCGTCTTCCATAGTCAACGGGAAGTAATTCTTGCACAACAGTTACCTTGTATGGGTGTAAATGCAACCGTTTTTTTTGCCTTGTGACATGTTCCAACTGCGTCCTAAAAATAAAAAAATTTGGGTATTAACTATAATTCGATATCGGTTTCAAATAAAAATTTCAAAATTGATATATTTTAAAGATGCCAATTTGTGAATATTTACATCAACTTAATAAATTAAAAATACCTGTCTGAGCGACAATTTTGATATAGATTTTGTAGGACTTTGAGTTATTCGTTGCTGTATATTATCAACGCCATCTTTTGTCAGTACAGTTGGTCTGCCTGTAGATTTTCCTTTGCAAATGCATTGTTTATTTTCAAATCGTTTGACGATAGTACACTTTCGGTATGAGAATGTGTCATAGTCAATGTTTGCGATTGGGAACTCGGTCATAAATTGCTCAATGCAAGATTGTAAGGAGTATGTCCACATCCCGTCTTCATTTCTAGTCCCACTTCGAAAATGAGCCATTAAAATAAAGGCATCTTGCTCAACAGTAAAAGGCATACTGTTCTGAACTCAAATAAGAATATTATTAACCTTAAAATTTTGTTTTTGTTACAACTTACCAGTAATACGACGAAGTACCAAAAGTTTACCTATGAAAACAATTGATTAGTTTGAAATATGTATGATTTATTAATGAGGCAAAGGAAACTAGAAAATCGCAAAGAAAAAATAAATCAACAACGGCGCGGAAATAGTGGAAAAACGAACGTTACTGAAAGATACAGAAATGCCAATTTTACGTCACACGTCCTAATGATTCGTTTACAATGAATAATGCGAAACGGTTGTGTCATGCGCGAGATGGTGCGATTGCCGATTGGTTGAATAAAGTGTCAAGAATAAATTACACCAATCACAGCCGTTGAAATCACAGCCGCGTAATATTGTGTTTGAATGTAACCTTGGTCTTATTCATTTAGTTACTTATATAGTTACCAGAATTTAATTGCCAACACCAAAGAAATAAAATAACCGTTTCAAACAAAATTACTAGTCACGTGGCTCGTAATCATTTATGAAGGCTCTGTACTTATTGTAATGTGTAATCAGTGCCATAAATTATTTTTTAAAAGTATGCAATTAACATAATAAGTTTCAACATAAAAAATATTTTATATTGAAGTTACATAAATAGTGAAATAAAATCCAATACTCACTAGGTTAAATTATTAAGAGAGACTGAAACGTATTTTGTATTTAAATACAGACAGTAATAAAAAAACTCTCGTGTTGTCTTGCATTTTAAAATACACGCAGTGTACTAGGTTGTAATCGGCACACTCGGCACAGCTATAAAGTTGGCAGTTCAAATTCCCGTTTAATACATTACCGGTGGAATAAGTTGAATATCGTTTGGGTCTGATATCCTATGCAGGCGAACCCACCGTTGACTGCATCTGGAAGAGATGCACAAGGCCCAACTTCTCTCTCCTTTTCATCCACATTCATCGGTTATCACTTTTGCGATTTCGCATGGTAGAGGTTGGTGAATTGCGTGTGTTTGTGTCGCCAGCGTAGTTTATAATTATTTATTAAATTTGCTAAAAAAAATTGAATTCAAGTTAGGTAAAGTGAAGTAGTGAAAGACAGCGGTTGTTCTCTACTACAGAGCCGTAGAAAAATTTCTAAAAGACATTTTAATAGACATGTGCGTCTGTGTTTTCCGTGTGCGTCTGTGCTATTCGGTACCTAACCTATTGATCATGAGTAATGGATTTCATTCTGATTCATATTCATAATTAAATGCAATTTACATTATTTAATCATATCAATGTACAAGCTCAATTTGATTCAAGAATTTTACTTTCAAGAATATAACAAAAAGGTGACAACAAATAGGTATGTTTTTTTATATATACCTACCGTCTAAAATTTATGTCAGAATTTGACAGAACGCTTAATGAATACCTTAAAAATGCAACAAATTTTAAAGGTACCTACCTCAGAGTATATACAAAATGTATACATTTTATATTGCCAACAAGAAGTTTGTCATTAGAAAAAAAGATCTATCACTCGACTCACCGAACATGCTGTTATTATATGCATGTGATCCTGGCAACGCTGCTGGACTTTAATAGCTTCAATACTCGTACGCGCATCAGAATATTTGTAGCGTACCAGGAGCGTCGTGTTACGGATTGTTATGAGGTCATTTGTTTATTTTTTGAAAGGTCGAGTAAACATTTTTTTTTCGATTTTCTGTCTTTATTAGGTCTTCCGAATACGTGGTTAAAATTAATGACATTATGACTGAATCACCCTGTATAGGTAAGTAGGGTTAAATTGTTATATTTTGTTGTCAAAGTTGCAGTTAATGGGATTAATTGCTTTTTTGTCACACCCTGTATATTTTCTCTTAACCATTCAGACTATTGACCTCGTTCATTAACCCCGGTCATTGACCTATTGTGACCGGTCATAAATCCCGATTTGAAAATAAAATCAGTAGGCGTATGAGAGTTAACTAAGTGATACCGTATATTCATACTTCTGAAAACAAAAATGATACAGTTGTATTCGATGAAAAAGAATGGGAAATTTTCACAAACATATCAAGAAACTATATGCTGTATACAATGAACATGAGAAATAGTTTAAAAATTCTTTATTAATAAAATAGAAGTAGTGTCATTGTTTTAGATACTGTAATGTAAGAAATATTTCGAATTCGACTTCAAAGAAAAGATATCTAATGTTTTTTTACAGAAACATAATTTAGAATTGCATGGAAAATTTAACTGAATCACAGACCACCAACCAATTAAAGATTACTAAAAGTAATATATTTTCACAGAAATATCTTATCAAACAAACAAAAATTAATTTTTAAGTTGCTTTGTAAATTTGTAACGAAGTAATTTTTCTTTAAATTCTATTAATAAAATATAACTAACTGTAATATGTGTTTAATTACTGTCAAAATATTCCGGTACGAGAATAAGAGCGCAGCCGCCAACACTTTGCGGTGAATAGACTCGCTGAAGCTGAATGCTGAATAGAGCAGTCCTGTGCGTCAACAATGCTAATACCAGAGACCAGTAGCCAGTACCAGTCGAAAAAAATGGTACTCTTGAAGCGCATCGAAATGATGCTCGGTTAGATTCGGCAAATCGACTTACTTTTACTGAGTGAGTATGGGAAAGTTAATTTCTATGTAATAGTTCTTTCAGGGACTTGGATGGTGCAGGATATATATATTAAATAAATGGGTACCAAATATTCTATAATGAAGGAGACTTTAACCAGAATGATGGCGTGTTGATATATGTAAGAGAAATTTACCAAGATTCCTTATATTATGAAATAATACTCTTAGGTGAGTTAAAAACCACAAATGGGCCATTGTCACTAGACATACAAAAAGTTATTGTTACTGCAATGTATAGACCACATTAAATATACCCGTACTCATTTAATGATAATTTAAAAAAATTTTTGGAGAACGCTGCGTGTCCACATGGAAGTATAGGTACATTTTATTGTTGGGGATACGAATTTGAACATAAAATCATAAAAACAATATTGTCAATAATATTTAAATTTATTAAGTAGTTTTGGTTATAAATCTTTAATAAATGGCTACACAAGAATGCATAATAGATCAAAATCAAGTATTGATAATATTTTGGTAAAAAGGGATATTAATAAATGTAAATCTTTTATCCAAAAAACCGATATAACAGACCATTTATAGCCCTTCGTGAAATTGAAAAACTATTAAACCGTGGATTACCTGAAACAAAAAAGTCAATAAATTAAAGGAAACAAGTTTAAAAACACAATAGGAAATCAAACAGGGGATACAGTTTATAGTTCAATATACAGTATGCGCCAAAAGTATGGAATAAATTCAATAAAAACGAAACAATTATTTTTTGAGAAAAATCCTCGAACAGGTCGAATTTAAAAAATACATATTTTAGCCTAAAGTGCGATTTTCAAATGTCATTTGTTTTCGAGTAATGACGTCATCGATTTTTTTTTAAATGGCAACACCATATTTTTTTCCTTGATTCTGAAAGATCATTTAATTATCTATCAGACAGTACTAAAATTTTGCCCTCTTACATAGGAAAGTTTTCGAGTAAATGACGATTGAATGTTAGAAAACGTAAATCAATTAAAATAAAGCAAAAACGTTATCAAGTTTAGTTTTTCGATTTCCATAGTTCTTTTATGGATCACGTAGGTGAAAATCTTTGCAAAGTGTCATTGTCACACCGACTTTCTAATAAGTATTGTAAGCGACATAGAAATTATTATTCAATTTAAAGTATTATGGCACATTTAACTGTTACTCAAAGAATTGAAATTTTAATTCTTATCGGATGCGGGAATATGACTAGAACTCAGCAGGAAATTTGCGATTTATTTAATGAAAAATATCCAGATCGCCCTATCAGCCAATCAACAGTCAGTAAGGTAGAGTCTAAATTTAGAGAAACTGGCAATGTTGTAAATATTCCAAAACCTGGACGTCAAGCATTAATGAAAATCAGAAACAGAACATTTTGATAAGTATGGTGGATAATTCTCATAATTCTTCACGATTGGTTGCATTAAACAATGACACTAGTCAGAGCACAGTGCTACGTATCTTGAGGAAGGAAAAATATCATCCCTACAAAATTCAACTTGTGCAGGAACTCAATGAAGATGATCCCGATGGCCGCTTACACTTTTGCGAAATTCTAATGGATTTATGTCAAGGAAATAGAAATTTACACCAGCAAATGCTTTTTTCAGATGAGGCCACATTTTGTCTGAATGGTACAGTAAACCGTCAAACTTGCAGATATTGGAGTCGGGAAAATCCTCATTGGATGGCAGAGGCACATACCAAACACCCTCAGAAATTAAATGTGTGGGCTGGAATAGTTGCCGACAGAATAGTAGGGCCTTTCTTCTTTGAAGGAACCCTTACAGGACAAAGATATTTAGACTTTCTAGAAAATGACCTTGTTCCAGCCCATGCAGTAATTTTTCCTAACGATAATGACCCTGACATTCCTGACGATACTATATGGTTTCAGCAAGACGGTGCACCTCCGCACTATGCGCGCCCTGTACGAGATTTTTTGGACAACTGTTTTCCTGGGAGCAGGGCCGCGCCAACCCGGGTGTGCAAGGGGTGCGTGGCACCCGGGCGCCATGATCCAGGGGGCGGCAAATGACCGTTGGTTAGTAGCAGACGTCAGTCAAGTTAAACTGCACACTCCCTGTTAAAATATATCTCTTCTCCTTTTTTACCAGTTAGATCAGATCCCTTACTGTAAATAGGTACTTTCTAAGATCTTAGTTGACTTGTTAAAGTGCGAGATTCACTCGACGTCAACTTATTTTTGGTAATTGTATGTGCTTTGCTTTGAACTCTTTTCAAAAGTCACGCCTATAGAATCTTGTTCTCTGCAACCTTCACCTCTCGTACTGATCCATGTACTGGGAATTAGTCAAATTTCAAAAAACCTAGATATATCTGATCTCTTGGTTGAGGAATTTGCAAAAAGAAAGACCTGAAAATTATTTTTGAATGACAAGATACCTACTATTTAAATAAAAATCAGTAATACTGATATCTGAGCATCATTTTATGTGTTCTTGTTATTTTTACACATGTATTTTATATTATAAATATATTTAGTTTTGTGTTACTTATGAAGACTATTCTTAGCTCTTGTTTTTTTAATATTGTTTATTTTCTGTTAATTGTTGAAGAAAAATACATTTACATTTATTAGGTATTATTAATGTATATTTTATTTTTTATTTTATTACTCCATTATTTGGTGATTAACCCTAGAACGCTGCTAGGGCGGTAGCAAAGGTTCCGCACCCCGGCGGCAGCTACCCTTGGCGCGGCCCTGCCTGGGAGGTGGATCGGCAGACGCGGACCGATAGAATGGCCTGCAAGATCGCCAGATCTTACACCTCTTGACTATTTTTTATGGGGATACTTGAAGTCAAAAGTGTAAATTAATAAACCACATAATTTAGAAGAACTTCAAAATCGCATTCGGGACGAAATACGCAGAGTTACCCCAGAAATCATTCATAATGTGCAAGAAGAATTTCTTCACAGACTTGCGCATTGTCAAGAAGTTGGTGGATGGCAATTCGAACATTTAATTTAAGTATAAAAATTAATCAAATGTATTTTATTTTACATACCTCAGAATTGTTACTTTTTTATGGATAAAATTTACGTTTTCTAACATTCAATCGTCATTTACTCGAAAACTTTCCTATGTAAGAGGGCAAAATTTTAGTACTGTCTGATAGAGAATTAAACGATCTTTCAGAATCAAGGAAAAAATATGGTGTTGCCATTAAAAAAAAATCGATGACGTCATTACTCGAAAACAAATGACATTTGAAAATCGCATTTCAAGCTAAAATATGTATTTTTTAAATTAAAAATCGACCGGTTCGAGGATTTTTCCCAAAAAATAATTGTTTCGTTTTTATTGAATTTATTCCATACTTTTGGCGCATACTGTATATTATTCAGAATGCTATGAAACAATATTCCCTAGTAGCACGATATAGTCCCATGTACATCCGCTGAACATTCATATCAGGATATACAGTAGATCCTATGGATGTACGGAAATATCCATGGACATTTGAAGGATGTACAATTGTATTACATATGTCACAACTTCGAACATAAATTGAACGAAATGCAAGGATATCCATACAACATCCTAAAAAGTTAAACAATATGCATCCGCAGAGAACCATAGAAGGATGATCATAATTCTACATTCACTGAACATCCACATTCATACATTCAGTACATCCTGTGGATGTACAGAAATAATAATAATAATAATAATAAATGTCTTTATTTTCATTAACCAAAAAAATAACAAATTACACCGTATAATAAAATAAAAAAAATATATACAGGTAAAGAAAACCACAAGGGGAAGTTCACAAGATAGTGCTCTACCACTTAACCCTTGTTCAAACCTAGAGAAGAATAGCATATATATCTGGTAGATAAGGCAGAAACAAAACAATATTTCATATTCGACGCAAACAACATAATACAAACAATATAACAATATAATAGTTTCAAGCATAAGCAACACTATACTTCCAAAACAATATCACTACTGACCTGAAAATAGAATATCTCTTAAACATTTCTTAAACATGGACGAAGGATAAATTTTGAGTTCGGTAGGAACGGAATTGTACAAACGATAGACATCAAACGTGAAGCATCTCTCAAAAAGAGCAGTAGTGTGAATAGGAGGAGAGATGGAACCCTTATTTCTTATATTGATATGATGTACATCACATCTGAATGAAATTTTGTTATATAAATATGGCGGTTTTTGCCCAATGATAATTTTATGATATAGAGTTAGCGAATTCAATTTTCTACGATTTGTCATATTCAACCATTTAATATCAGCTAGTTTGTGTGAAATATGCTGAAACTTTCTTATGCCAAAAATGAAACGCAAACATGCATTCTGTACCCTTTGAACGCGATTAGAAAGATCCACATCCAAAGAGGGTCCATATAATTGAGAGCAGTAATTAAATTGCGAAAGAACCAAACTATCACACAGCATCTTTTTAGTGGCAATATTTAAATATCCTCTATGGGGATACAAACATCTTAAAGCTCCATATGCCCTCTGAATATATTTAGAAACTTGTTGACGGTACCTGAGAGTGCTGTCCAAAATAACACCTAGATTTTTGGCCGTATCTGAAGCTGTTATTTGTTGTCCACCTATTTCTAGAGTAAAAGTATCCCTAAGTGTGTTTCTCATATTCCTGTTACCAAAAATTAGCATAGCAGATTTTGTAGGATTCAGCAACAAATTGTGCTGCCCTGATATTGTACTTAAAATCTTTAAATCCTCGTTTAGACGATTTTTTGCTAATACGTACTCATTTTTAGGAAAAGAGTAATACATTTGCGTGTCATCTGCATACATGTGAATTTTAGAATATTTTAAAAACATTGGAAAAGAAGCTGTATACAAACTGAACAGCAAGGGTCCCAGAATGGAACCTTGAGGTACCCCACAGAACAATCGTCTTCTCTGAGAAACAACACTTCCTAGCTTAACAACCTGACTACGTCCAGTTAAATAACTTTCGAACAGTTGCAGACTTCCATCGTCCAGACCAACTGACTTCAGCAAGGCCAACAACACCGCATGATTAACCGTGTCAAAAGCCTTGCTAAAGTCAAGCAACACCAATACCGTCATCAAATCACCATCTGTGGCCCTAATTATGTCATCAGTAATATTCAGTAGCGCTGTGGTGCAGCTAAACCCTGGGCGAAAACCCGATTGCTCAAGAGGCAAAATATTATTAATATCAATGAAGCTACGTAATTGTTTCTCCATGACTTTTTCGACTATTTTCGACAAGCAAGACAATATACTTATAGGTCGAAGATCCTTCCATTCACTGGGATTATTTACTTTTGGTAAAGGTATGACCAACGCCTCTTTCCATAAAGAGGGAAACTGCGATTCCAGATATATAGAGTTAACAATATTAACAATAACCGGCAATATATAGGGACAACATATTTTAATAAAATTTATGCCGAAACCATCACCACCAGCAGCATTAGACCTAATCTGACCGATAGTAGTACGTATGTCAGCTTCATCGACAAGACCAAAAGAAAATCTAGGGTGAGTCCTCACTTTACTTGAGTAGTAATTAACTATATCATTATCAGTAAGCTGTGTGTTAGGTACACTATCAATAAAATAATTATTAATATTATCTGCATTATTGAGATGAGATGGAAGAGAAGCACTTCTTTGATGTTTTACATTTAACAACTTTAGTTTATTCCATAAATCCTTGTTAGAGTAATTATTAGATATATGATCAAAATATGCTTTCTTTTCATTGGTGACAGAATGATTTGTATAATTACGTAGGCCTTTATAATAATCCCAATCAGCCGGTAGTTTGGTTCTTTTAAATTTAGCCTTAGCTTTGTCTCGTAAATTCATGAGTAACCTTATATTATCAGTTAGCCATGGACAACACTTCTTTGTGATGCGAACCGTTCTTAATGGGAAATGCATGTCATATAGCATTAGCAATTTTTCATTTAGAAAGTTTATTTTACCATTAATATTTCTGATATGAAATATATTTTCTAAAGATAAATTAGTTAAATCATTGTTAAAAGCAATTTCGTTATAATTATTCCAACTTCTAAACGTATACATAAATGGTTCAATTTTAGTGGGAGACAGGTTAACAAGAAAACTAATCATATCATGGTCCGATAAATTTAACCCACCTACATCAGCAATAGTACATTTAATGTCTGAGGTCAGAATTATATCTATAAGAGAAGCAGATGTATTAGTTACATGAGTCGCCTGACTCACAATTTGGTGAACATTTAGAGATTCAATCATAGTATTGAAGTAAACAGTAGATGGTTCATCAATTTTGAACAAGTCAATATTGATATCACCCAAACAATAAACGTCCTCTACAGTTTGCATGCATAATGAAATGGATTCCTCAAGATCATCAACAAAAAGTTTAAATTTCATCTTTGGAGGTCTATAAAATACACCAAAAGCATAACATTTACCATTAAGTTTAACTGAGATCCAAAGTTGTTCAATACTAAGATTTGTTTCAATAATTTCAAAGTTAATATTATTTCGTAAATAAAGAGCTACACCTCCGCCTCTGGATTGTCTATCAGTTCTAACCAGCTTATATCCATCAATCTCCAATAAATCATTCGATATATTAGAATTTAACCAAGTTTCCGTTAAGCAAAAAACATCAATACTCGAGTTTAAGAGATATTCTTTAAACGCATGAAATTTTGGAAGCAAAGAACAAATATTCAAATGAGAAATAAACATGTATTATAATTTTACTACTCCTAAGGTAAATATTTAAATATGAAAGAAATATTAGCTTTTTATAAGATTAACAGAAATAAAGGGAATAAATAGAAAATATAAAACACTAAAAAAAAAAATGTAAATATAAATCTATAAGAAAAGTTCGACTAACGAACCAAGAAGAAGGTAGAAAAGGTGCTGCGATATCAGTTGCAATGTCCATGGATATTTGAAGGATGTACAATGGTGATACAGAATTCACAATTTGGGACATAAATTGAATAAACTGCAAGGATATCCATACAACGTCCTAAAAGTCATTCAATATGCATCTGCAGAGAACCACAGATGGATAATTATAATTCTACATTCACTGAACATCCACACTGAGACATTCAGTACATCCTGTGGATGTACAGAAATATCCATAGACATTTAAAGGACGTACAATTGTGTTACATATGTCACAACTTTGGACATAAAGTGAACGAAGTACGAACTGCAAGGATATCCGTACAACATCCTAAAAGTCATTAAATACGCATCCGCATTCCGTAGAGAACCACGAATGGGTTATCATAACACCACATTCATATTTCATTGAACATCCACACCGATATATTCAGTACATCTTGTGGATGTACAGAAACATCCATGGACATTTGAAGGGAATTGCCAGGGCCCAAATCTTGTAGATATCTTACCAAAACTCGGTTACACAGTATCAGTGAGATATAAGTGTCGGCTATTAATATACATATAATTGACTGCATCGTTTCGTTATTTTAATAAAAGCATATTTCGTTGCATCGCAACTTTTCTTTTGTAAATTATGTAACTTGCACCAAGTACTAATATGTAACGTCACAGAAACTTTTTGCGGTTCACTTATAACAAACTATCTAGTTACAACATTCATATGAAATATTCTAGCAAACGTGCATTTACTTTACAGTGTAAAATTGCATATTTAAAATGAATGCAACTTTGTTAAAATGTTATGTAAAGTCTCTTGTTTAGTGGGTAAATTCATGTCCCTAAAGGATATTCACGCAATATCCATGGCAAACATAAAAATATGTATGTTCCAGTTAGAATGTCCATAAGACGTCCACTATGAACAATATAAATGCACGTCCCTTTAGGATATTTATGTAATATCCTTAGGAACATAAACATATATATGTTCCATTTAGAATGCCCATAAGACGTCCACTATGAACAGTATAATGCACGTCCCTTTAGGATATTCATGTAATGGGAACATAAAAATATGTATGTTCCATTTAGAGTGTCCATAGGACGTCCACGATGAACAGTATAAATGCACGTTCCTAAAGGAGATTCATATAATGTCCATCACCAACAAAAATATGTATATTCCACTTAAAATGTCTACAGGACGTCCACTACGAACAGTACAAAAATGCACGTCCATATATAATATTTGTGCAATATCCATTGCGAACATAAAAGTAGGTACGTCCTATTTTGAGTGTCCATAGGACGTCCAGGATGAACAGTATAAATGCACGTCTCTTCAGGTTATTCATGTAATATCCATTGCAAACATAAAAATATGTACGTTCTTAAAGAATGTCCATTGGACGCCCACGATGAACAGTATAAATGCACGTCCCTTTAGGATATTTATTTAATATCTATTGTGAACATAAAAATATGTGTTACATTTAAAGTGTCCATAGGACGTCCACGATAAACATTATAAATGTACATCCTTTCAGGATATTCTTTGGATGAGTTTTACAAGCATGAAAATAAACACGTCGCACTAGAGAGTTCAGAGGACATTCTTGATGAACAGTAAATATGCACATCCCTTAACGATGTTCGTAGAACATCCACAATGCACATAAATATTAATACGTCTTTTTGAGCCATTCATAGGATATCCCCAACAAGCATAAAAATATGTATGTCCTTTGAGGATGTTCGTAGAACATCCACAATTATCATAATATTTTTTTATCCCAATAGGATATCCATCTAACATCCACAGTGGTTGTATTATAATTTACATCTTATTCGGATGGCCATATTACGTCCATTCATATATACTGGACGTCCATGGATGACTCGGACCTTATGTGGACATCCTCTGGACATTGAATGCTACTAGGAAGCTAATGACAATAACTCTAAAAGGAAACAACCTTGGATAACGAGAGAATTATGTCCCACAAAATAAAACCTTTATAGAGAATTTATTTATTTATTTAGCATACATCACCCGACAGCCTAAGCCAATTAATGGGTGGGGATAACATATTATTATAATATTAGTAAAAAAAACTTAAATATACATATGAAATAAACAGATAATATAGAGAAAAAAAGTTATACATATGTAACAAAATAATTACAGAGGAAATACAAACTAAGAAATCGAATAAAAGAAAGAACAAATTGATTTATAGTAAAATAAATATGAGTAACATAATTTGCTAAGTTGTAAAAATATTTTTCTTAATGCATCTAATAGTATCATGAAAAATGTCCACAGAATCTTGCATCTAACGATAATTGAAATCCATTACGTACAAAGGTGAAAATTTTAATAAATTAGTTTTAGGGATGGGAAAATAAAAAGGTCCTGAAAAACGGGTGGCAGAATGGGGAACGTGAAAGTATAATGCAGCTAGTAAGTCTGGACAGTCAATTTTCCCGGTTACAATTTTATGTAGAGTGACCAATGAATTACATATACCTCGTGTGCTTAGGTCATTAAGATGGAATCGACTTAGTAAAGTGCATTGTGGTATCCCTTGAGGTGTATAAATATTGTCATTTCTAAACCATAGGTACTTAACATATCTACGTTGTATGTCCCCTAATTTCTTGACATGGATTTGATAAGAGGGACACCACACTAACGACCCATATTCCAGTTTTGGCAAAACAAACGCGTTGAACAGTAAGGAAATCGTATCAGTTTCAGAAAACTGTTTCGAGCTTCGTAGAACAAAACCGAGATTTCTATATGCCTCACGTTGTATATTATTGATGTATTCAACGAAACTGAGCTTACTATCAAAGATTATCCCGAGATGTTTAAAAAATATCGCATTTTCTAATTGGGTTGCTGTCAATCTTGTAATTAAAAGTAATAGGATTTACCTTTCTCGTGAAACACATATAATTGCACCTAGAAAAGTTCAAAGGCAATATATTTTCAGAACACCAATCAGAAATTTTGTCCACGTTTGACTGAAGCTCGAAACAGTCATTAATATCTGTCACAGACAGATAAAATTTGAGGTCATCTGCATAAAGAAGGGCCGAGAACCGATCCTTGAGGGACCCCAGAGGTAGCATTTATTTCTATAGATCGGAAACCACGATACTCCACTGTCAATCTCCTTTGAGAGATGTATGAGGTGAAGAAATTAATATATGGTTTAGTTAAGCCGATATTTGATAATTTTGACAGTAGAATACCATGGTCCAGCCGATCGAAAGCTTTGGAGAAATCAGTATAGATAACATCTACCTGACCACCACAATCCAATTTAGTTGCGATATATTGCGGTAACTGTTGAACGACCGGGATAAAAGCCGTGCTGCGCAGTGGATATGTTTGATTTTACATGCGAGAAGAGACCGTAGAGCAAAATTTCAAAAACTTTGGAAGCAGTACAAACAATTGTAATAGGACGATAATTCGACCTCACTCTTGTCATCCTTTTTAAAAATGGGACAAATTCGGCCAGAGTTCCAAATATCAGGAAACTTACTCACTCTAAGTGACAGATTATATAAAAAACATAGCGGTTTAGCAAATATTGTTGCGCAATTTATAAATGATTCTACTAATACAGAAAAGGATCGTGTATATATATATATATATATATATAACTTCGGTGTGAATTGAAATCAAATAATAAAGCCTCAGGATTGGATGCTATAACTGGTGAGGTCTTAGAATTACTGTCATTCATGTTACATAAAATATATATATTCATAATAAAAAAGATCTTTCAAAGCGGCTACTTTCCAAATAGTTTAAAAGTAGGTTTGATAAAACCATTATATAAAAAAGTGATGCTCTTCAAGTTTCAAATTATAGACCAATGTCACTTATTTCAAGTTTTGCAAAGGTTGTAGAGAAGACTATAAAAATAAGACTCATCTCATTCCCAGAAACAAACAAAATATTATCCGATAGAGAATTTGGTTTTAAACAAGGAGTGTCTACAGAGGATGCTGTAGTTCTTTTAACAAATAATTAGTAGAACAATCAACTTACCTGGTAAGGAAGTTTGATCATAATTATATGAGCAATTTCGTCGAAGAATTATAAATTTAACTACTTGTAGTTTGCACTTTTCAAACTCACCCGGTACGTACTTTAAAGACAAAAAAACCCTTATCTCTGTTACCACACATTCTAAACACGATCTTACTATCATTGTATTTTTCTATCTAGATCGCCTAGGGTGGGAATTATTGGGCGGGAATTTATAATTTCTCGACGAAATTGCTCATATAATTATGATCAAACTTCCTTACCAGGTAAGTCGATTGATCTACTAATTATATTTCGCAAATTCGTCTCCAATTATAAATTTAGTTACTTATAGATGTTGAAAGAATTATAGGCGATCTAGTGTGCAAACATAAACTTTATTTCCTGCATCTTACAATATTGATCAGATATATCGTTCTTTTGATAATTAATAAATTTTTATACTGTTTTATATATGTATATACACAGTACACACATATACATACCATATATTATATATCAAAAATATATTTATATTTAGCATCTATACCTACAGTTTTAGTTATATATACAGGGTGTCCGGAAAAGACGTGTACAACGGAAGACCACAGACTCCTGGGTTCAAATTAAGCCGATTTAGCCCAATTTACTTATTTCCAAAATTGCTTCGTTTAGCCGCTAGAGAGCGCCAAAGTTTGAGAAAAATTTTTGTTTATTCCGAATATCTCGAAAACGACTTGATCGATTTTAACCATTTTTGGGCTACGCAGTTATAAGTCTAACCGACACTTTTTGACGTTATTTAGAATCTTTTGCAGTTATTAGAAATGTAAGAAAAATCATGTATCATAAGCACATATTTTTTTAACCTCCTGTACAATTACTCTGTTTTTGTTAGTAGCTGACATTATTTAGAAACTTTTTTTATACTCACAGAATTTTGAATAGATGAGTAGTTTAGGCAGAAAAATATTTTCATATGTCAACAATATCAGCATTCGTTCTGCAACAAATAACGAAAATTCCAAAACTCTCATTTATATTTTATTTAATAAATACAAGATAATAAAATATAACAAAAGAGTTATGATCACTTTACAATAAATGCTCAAAGTGACCACCGTTTTCTCTTATGCAACAAGTAATCCGTTTTACGAAGTTGTAGTGCAGCCTCTCCATGATTCCTGCATTACCTCGTAAAATATTAACTGCGTCTTGGATTCGCCTAAACAATTCCTCTTCATTATTAACTGCAGAGGCATATACTTTAGTTTTTACTGCACCCCACAAATAAAAATCGCAAGTGGTTAAGTCTGGTGCTCGAGGTGGCCATTTTATAGTAGCATCGTTTCCTCTTCCGATCCACCTGTTAGGATACAGATTATGTAAATATTGACGAACGGGTATTGTAAAATGAGTGCACCATCGTGCATAAACCACATGTTACGACGAAGTAATAACGGCAAATCGTTCAACAAATTAGGTAATACTTGCTGTAAAAATTTAAATAGTTGACCCCATTCAATCGATGTGGAAGCACAACCGGGCCAATAATAAAGTTGTCGATAATTCCCGCCCACACGTTTACTCTGAATTCATATTGAAAATGTCTTATTTCAGTACAGTGTGGATTTTCATCAGCATAAACGTGTTTGTTGTGGTTATTAATGATGCCTGACCTAGTGAAACATGCTTCATCTGTAAATAAAATGTTTTTGCTGAAGTTGATATCATGGGCTCTTTGATCTTGTATAAAATTACAAAATGCTAAACGTTTTCGGGGTCAATGGGTAGCAATTCATGTACCGATTGAATGTGGTACGGATGTAATAATTGCTCCTTCAAAACATCATGAACTATGGTTTTTGGTATCCCTATTTCATGTCCAATGCGTCTTGCACTAATTTTCTCTTCTATCTTATCTAGGATTTGTTCCTCCACCTCTATAGTTTTCGTAGTACGTTGACGCCCTTGAGCCGCATTCATTTGGTGGAAGGAACCAAATTCGCGAAGTCGCCTTTCGATGTTGGCAAAAGTTTGATGATTTGGCACTCGTCGATGAGGGAATCTGTCCATGTAGACCCTAACACTTTTGCGGCCGTTACCTTGACAAAATCCATAAACCAAAAGCATATCTACTTGTTCGGAATATGTATACGTATCCATGATGAAATAATGAAAAATGAGAAAAATAAACAAACACAACAATAACGACAACAAATAAAGTAAGATCTAAAGTAACTAAGTAATTGAGCAAGAAGAATACACCGAGAGACTAATTTCAGTAGCTGATTAGATTTGACACACAACTGACACTTAAAATAACAGAGCCAACTTCTGGTACTTCATTGTTGCAGAACGAATGCTGATATTGTTGACATACGAAAATATTTTTTCTGCTTAAATTACTCATCTATTCAAACTTCTGAAAGTAAAAGAAGTTTCTACATAAAGTCAGCTACTAATAGAAAAAAACTGAGAGTAATTGTACAGAGTGTTAACAAAATATGTGCTTATATTTGCATGATACATGATTTTTCTTACATTTCTAATAACTGCAAAAGATTCTAAATAACGTCAAAAAGTGTCGGTTAGACTTATAACTGCGTGGCCTAAAAATGGTTAAAATCGATCAAGTCGTTTTCGAGATATTCGAAATAAACAAAAATTTTTCGCAAACTTTGGCGCTCTCTAGCGGCTAAACGAAGCAATTTTGGAAATAAGTAAATTGGGCTAAATCGGCTTATTTTGAACCCAGGAGTCTGTGGTCTTCCGTTGTACACGTCTTTTCCGGACACCCTGTATATGCATAAAAATATATTGATTCCGTGGGACAGTAAATGCATCCACAATAATAGAATGCGGGGATTTGATTTCATCGATATCTTTTTTACATTTTTTTTAAGGTGCATTGCAAACAAGTCTATTTCAGGTTGTCCGAATCTATTACATAATATTTCGAATACCCGTTTGAACGTTCGGTTTCTATTCTTAAACACCGAGATACTGTTATTGTATTTTATTATTTTATATATATTTGTTTTTTCTGGGTACACTAAAGAAAATATGTTTTAGCCTTTAATAGACATTGGTTAATCCCAGCAAAATATCTGCATCAAATAGACTCAACTGGAACCCATTATTTTATTACAGTAGTTTTTGCAACTTTTGACACTAGCAAAAATGTATATTGCAGCTTACAGTCTTTCATCCTAGATGACTTTAAATCAGTAACTGTATAGCTACTATTATAAATTCTAGTTCAATTATCACTTTGTCTTCAATTTTCATTTTACTTTATAGAAGTTACAGTCATTGGTTATATAAGCTATATAATAACTCAATAGCAAGGCATATTGGAAGATACCTACAGTTTGAACAAACTGGACTACCTTTTCAATTTTAACTTTTTTAATAGCAACCAAACATTCGTTACGTTGATAGCTAATGAACACTGTAGGCATCACATGCACTATTCACACTCTCCCATGTATCAGGTATATATTATTGCTTTTTATATAACTTACTTCGCATAATGTATGCATATCACAAAATATTGTTGGTTAAATTATCTATATTGGTAATAATATATTTATTAAGGTCTTGTCCAGTCCGTTCTTCCTGTTGTAATGTTGCGCATAAAAAGGCTATGCAATTCGTGCATTTGTAAAGATTAGCCACGATTAGTACGCGCTAACCAAATATAGCTTTGTTATACATTAACAGCTTCAAGCCTTTCAGCCATAGGTAAATTATTATTATTTATATATATGCATATACATATATCTATATGCACCTATTTTAACCGTTAATAAGTAGTCATCATTTAAAGTAATTTACCTACCCATTAAGTTATCTAGTTACCTTTAGTAAAAGTAGTGTTAGAAAATACGTATCTATTCAACCTAAGAAAGTCTATTGTTTTAGCAAAACTCCGACTTAATGTAATAAAATCTGGTAAATAAATTAATTATTCTTGGTACATGACATTGCAGTACTAACAGAATATTCCAACAATGATAAAGATTAACTTAGCAAACATTTTTACTGGTCGATTTCCCTCAGTGTATTGATGTAGAATGCATATATCACTATTTGTCTTATTTCACACCATTCCCATATCTCTTTCCCTACGTTATTATTAAGCTTTACGTGTCTACACAGTCCCCATCAGGTTAGTACAAGAAATAGCAATTGTGTTGCGATCGATTTGCAACAACTAACATTTTTTGAAAATGATTTTAGAACATAGAAAACTGCTAATAATTCTTAGTGACAATATGTAAAGCCCATGTTGTCTTCACCTCTCGCTCTCATTCGAAGGTCTTTGTATACCTTCCATCCAGAACATTACTGCAGAACGGGCTGCAACTAACGTTCCTCCAAAACCTAACCACTCTCTAATTTTACAGCAGGTGTGATTTCAAATTTTTTATTTTATTTATTCATTTTATTATTTTATATATATATATATATATTCTTTGAAATCTCCTCTCTTTCTGTCTGTTAAGGGGAGTGCAAAGTTATTGGTATTATAAATAAAGCTTAGACCTTACAATGCCGTTTAGGTACGAGCGGAGCTTTACTATTTTTATTAATATTTTTTATCGGTATAAAATAAACGTTCTGTTTGATATTTTACATCTACTAAAATATCATCTAAATATGATGTGCAAGTAATATGTACCTAAGACCTTAAAGACACATAAGGCGCCGTACAGAGGCGAAAAGTGTGTTGAATGTGAGAAAAAAATGTTGCAAAAATTTGAAAAACCTTGTCTTGTCTTGCAGAACAAAAATAAAGTTTCTATAAAGCCTTGTTCTTGCTTGATTTTACAACTTTATGTCTTTTATATTGTTGCGAAAGGTCTCGCAAATTTGCATGATTTTTGCGAGACTTTTGCATACAAATTAGAAACATGAAACTTTATTACCAATCTGATAACAGTGGTAGTTATATTCGGTCGGACATGGTGTCGCTCGGAACTCACACTTAGCTCAGATATTGGTCGATTGGTAAACGTTATAAAGTATAGAAATGGCTAGTTTTACATAATAAATAATAATAAGCAATGGACGAGATAGGCGTGCCAAATCGGAGTCTTTCAGGCAAGTGGCAGTATAATTAGTTTTATTCAGCAGAGCTACACCTAAGCTCCTTGATGGGGACTGTGTAGACAGGTAAAGCTTAATAATAACGTAGGGAAAGAGATATGGGAATGGTGTGAAATAAGACAAATGGGGATATATGCATTCTACATCAATACACTGAGGGAAATCGACCAATAAAAAGTTTGCTAAGATAATCTTTATCATCGTTGGAATGTTCTGTTAGTACTGCAATGTCATGTACCAGAATTTATTTACCCGATTTTATTACATTAAGTTGGAGTTTCGCTAAAACAATACACTTTCTCAGGTTGAATAGATACGTATTTTCTATCACTACTTTTACTAAAGGTAACTAGATAAGGGCGATTCCATTATCGCGGGTGCAACATTTAGACTCATTTAAGGTTTCCTACTAATAAAATAATTAAAAAAAATATGAAATGATTGTTTGAAAAGCTACATTTGAACCTGTTCTCTTTTGATTCATTTATAACTATTCAAATAAAATGGATAAATAATCACGAGAGAGGTTTAATGTGCTATCGCGGGTGCAACATAATCGGCCCACCTTCACAGATCATAGAACAAAAATACAAAAGTCTGTGAATTGTGAAACATTTATTTTATTATGCATTCATATTTTAAAAGAGAACAAATTAATCAACCTTTCAGTAATAAAAATTATAGAAAACAAAAATAAACTGTGAATTATTCACTGCTTAAGCAATCGCGGATGCAACGCCAAATTATCGCGGGTGCAACACGTCTAAATTACGTGGACATAAACGCCATTATAATCACATAAATAAAAGAAATAAGAGATGAAACAATGTGTGTTACTAATTGGTACACTTCTTTGTTACTTAACTTAATTATTTCTTTTCAAATACGTCAATTTTTGCCGAAAATTCTATTAACATATTGTCATCAATTTTCTTTCTTGGTGCTTTCAATTTTGCAATAATATCTTCATAATGAACATGTCATTCACGATTTGAATGAAGTGTTTACCATCAATAATTGTCGTCAGAAATTGTTCGAATTTGTACTTCTTTACGATGATTTCTAGTCACCTGTATTCTTTCTCTTAATCTGATTTTGGCCACCATTTTCAAATTTTTATCGGCATTAATTTTCCTTTTCATTAATCCTCTCCGTTTCGAATCACAAGCCCGTTATCGACAGGTATGATAATAATAATATCTCTACCTCTCATTCCTTATTAAGCAGGCCACATTTGCCCCCAGGAACGATTTACGTTGTTAGGCCCTAACCACCATTCAGTGCAGGAATGAGGGAAACCTCATTTCTTAGGGGGGTAGTCAAACGTCGACCGGTATCAATCTCTCACATTGACCTAAGCCAACATTCTTCCACCATACCATACCCGCAGAGGAGATGCCAATCCTCTCTACGAATATAGCTTATATACGGTCTACCGACCGCGGGGGTAGAACCTACAGCGATCTAGTCACCTCGATTCAAGTACTGACGCCTTAAACCACGCGACCACTGACCGATCTGCATAGAGTTCTGCATTTTCTTTCAGTTTTTTCTTATATTTCTGTGACGCAGTCTCTTTCCGTTGTTCTTCTGTCATTTTAACCAACCTATCTATAAAAAAGTGTGAAATATTAACATAAACACTTACTAAATATAAACCACAAATAACACATAGCATAATATTACTATTCAAGGCTTGATAAATCAATAAAATATGATAAATGACACCATAATGTTAAGAATCAAACTTATTTCACCGCGACCCGAATATTACGATCGCGGGTGCAACCAATTTGAGTCAACGTTTATTTTAACTAAAATTACAATATGCCCTTAATTGTGGTTGATTTAAGTTCTCCTTTTGTTTCTTCTTACTTTTATAAAGTTTCAAAACATTAGCACCTTATTTCTGTGAAAAAACCGAACTTTCATATCTATTATATCGCGGGTGCAACAAATTAATAATGGTTTCTTGTAGTCAATATTGCTTGAAAAGTAATAATAACTTATATGTTTTTGCATGAACAAATAAACAATGCTATCACTTTAAAGTTAACCAGCAGAATGTAAGCTCAAATTCTCCGCAACAGCGGTTTTGCACAAGTGCTGTTGGAAACCGATGTTCAGTTCGCACCGAACATTTCAAATGTTATCGTTTCTAAGCGCACTAAAAATTCAAATATGAATTTGGGTCCGAAAAAGTAGTTTTATTACTAAATTCATATATTTTTCTTTATATTGGCACCAAAAAAAGTAATAAATACTATAATTCAAAAATTGATGTAGACAATCGTCTCCAGCGGAATCGCCCATAACTTAATGAGTAGGTAAATGACTTTAAATGATGACTACTTATTAACGGTTAAAATAGGTGCGTAGTAGGATATAAATATATATATATAATAATAATGTCACGGATTTCCCAATCCGACTTTTTCTTACTTCCAGAAAAACAATCCGTTACTTAATTACTTCTCTTTATTAACTCCCCATCTTCATTTTCACTTAGCAGCTCTTCCAGTTGTTCCACCTCCATCTCTGTTAATCTTTCCTTGGCCCTATCAACGATGTCCAGGGTTCTCAGCAATATTTCAGAACCAAATTCCCTGACATTTCCAGGTTTTCCCTGACATACTTTTTTAAAATTCCCTGACAAAAAGCATACAAAATATCATGTTTTTTAAAACTTAAAAAGTAAAAAGAAGTCAAATGATAAGGCATAAATGAGCCCATTTGATGACAAATAAGTGACATGGATATTTAATTTTATGAGAAATATTTATTTCAGTCATTGCAACAAATATAAATATTTAAGAAATCTAATAGAAATATGTATATAATATATTTAAGAGATTTAATAGAAATATATATAAACAAACACAACACAAACCAATAAAAATATATTTTACCACTGAGCAAACAGCTATACAAAAAACAGCTTTAGCTGTTTTATGTCATTAAATGTATTCAAATCGGTTCAAAATACTATATTTTTGCATTGAAACAGTAACGTCACACAGGTCGCTTTTTAAACCGTGTTTAAAACGTCCACTGAGCGCTGTTTGAACTATTTAGATGCTTTGCTAAGGTCTATGCAGCAGTTGCTAGATAGAGATTTCAAAATCGGTGTGATTTAAATTTTCAGATGTTATGTTTAAAATGGTTGATACTTTTATATTTCTTATCTTGTTTATTTAAAAAGAAATTGGTTGTGGATTATTGTATGTATCTCTACAAATTTTAACGTATTCTTAGACATCTTAAATTACATTACAAACGCATAATCCAATTACTTTTCTCTTCAAATTTCATTAAACCTGTCACTCACACATGTAGGTAATTATTTGTTTTTGGTTTACAGTTGCTAAAATCAATTCCAAATTTTTGTTGCAGATCTCACACATTTTCCAAATATTATAGTGTTGTTATAAATAAATTGTATAAACAATAACCAAAAAGTGAGTGTGATGTTAAAGAGAAACAAATATTTAATGACGTTACGTTTTGAAACTATACATTTTCTTGGTGCATTACATAAGTAACGTCACCATTGAATATGTCTTGAAACAGGCGATGTATATGTATAAAAAAACAGCTATACACTCCAGATATATCTGTTTCATTATATCAATCTGCGGGTACGTGTGATTAAAACAAACAGAAATAGGCAACTGGGTGCGTTCATCAATAAAGAATTTAGACACGGCATGAGCAGCATTCAGAAATTTTTCCTGACGACAATAAAAATTCCCTGATTTTTGACAATTATTGGCACTTTCCCTGACGTTTCCCTGACAAAGTTCAAATTCCCTGACATTTCCAGGTTTTTCAGGTTTTCCCTGACGCTGAGAACCCTGATGTCCCTTAGACATTCTGGTAGACTGGTCTTATTTGGTTTCTTCTCTGTTTCGTTGATTTCTTTGAGTGTTCTGACAATGGTGACAGATTCACAGACTCCTACTTCAGTTCCTTTTGTAATTTTCTGTGGAAAGGTTTTCAGGTTAACTACCCGTACTATTGTCGTTTTCTCAGGTTTAATCAGGGTGCGGCCGGTGACTATAGATTTATTGAACAAATCCGGATTACTGGGTTCCACCACTCCTACACTGCAAGACATTTCCCCATCGATTACAGTGGCAACCAATGTTTCGGTCTGACCAGGTAGTACCACATCTTCTTTAACAACGAGTCTCCGTACAGCGTTATACTCAGTGGTGGTCGTTAGCACTATTTCCTCACCCATTATCCGTAGCGTACCAGCATTCAAATCTAAGTTCACCCCCTTTGCTCGTAGTAAGTCTAGTCCGAGTATGACATTGTTCGATATATCTGCTACCAGGGCTCTGTGTTTGAATTTGACGTCTCCTAATTCTACTTCAAGCTCGCATTCGCCTTTGACTGGCAGCTGTTGTCCATTGGCTGTTGTAAGGACATATTGTTTGGCAGGGTTCTTAATACGCCAATCACCAATAATATCCGGTCGGACAATAGTTCTTGCTGCTCCAGTGTCGATTACCATAGGGAACATACGACCAAAAATAATGCCCTCTCCTAGCAAGGAGTCAGAGTCCTGGAGACGTGATAACGTAATTTCTTCTCGTGGGGCATGGTAGGAGGACGCAGCCGGCTTTTGCCCCGTCAAGCCGGCTGATCCTAGTTTTCCTGTGCAGCTGCTGCCTGGGAGTCGCGCTTTTGCTGATCCGTGACCGGGGCCCTGCACTGTCTTTTTAGATGTCCTGTCTGTCCACAGTTCCAGCACTTGAGAAGGCGATCCCTTCGACTATCTGAGTGTTCTTTCTTTGGCCCAGTAGATGGGCTGAATTTATCAATAATCTCCTTTAGCGTTTTTATTAGGTCTCCATTTGCCATACTATCGCTGTTATCACTGATGGCCCGAACTTTAACATGTTTACCGGATGCCATCTTTGCTGCCTCAAATTCCAATGCATGCGAAAGAGCGTCGTTCAGTGTTTTAGGTCTGGCGAGTCGTAGTGCCTGCTGTGTTTTACAATCTTTTAGGCCGTCGGTAAAAACTTGGATGGAGAGATGGTCTAAGAATTCGGACGGGGCTGTCGGATAAGCCAATCGAACCAGTCTGACAACATCGGTCTCAAAATGTTGTAAATTCTTTCCACTTTGTTGGTGACGATTTTTCAATTGTGGCTGGTACACTTGCTGCAGGTGCTTATCCCCATATCTCATTTCCATATGCTGTTTTAGAAGGTCGTAGTTATTCTGCTGCCCAGCAGGTACTCCTTGTAAGACGTCAAGAGCTTCCCCTCGTAAAGCAACTATCAGAGCAGTAGCTTTCTCATAATCAGACCATTCGTTTGCTGCAGCATCAAACTGACGCAGATAGACATTCCAGGAGACCTTGCCGTCGAATTCGGGAGGTTTCGTCTTCTGAGTTCGGATAACAGGCTTTTCTGATTTAATTACGTCCTCCTTTGTTACCTTGTCTAATTTATGTCGAAGCTCTTCGCAGGTTTCTCTAATTTCTTCGTCTATTTCCTTTTTTTGTGTTAACAGTTTCTCTTCTACTTGTGTCACTTTATGTGACTGCTCCTCTAGTTTTTCTTCTAGTGTATTCTCCAATTTTTCTAACTTTGTCTGCATTTCTTTCGTCTGGTCTCTCATTTCCTGTTGTATTGTCTGTATCTGATCTTTCATTTTACACCCTTGTTCTTCTAATTTCATTTGCATCGTCTGTCCCTGTTCTTCTAATTTCTTTTCTAATTTCTCCTGCATTGTTTGAGACTGATCTTCGATTTTATGCCCTTGCTCTTCTAATTTTTCTTGCATTGTCTGGGATTGATCTTCAATTTTATGCCCTTGTTCTTCAAATTTTTCTTGCATCGCCCGTCCCTGTTCTTCTAATTTCTCTTGCATCGTCTTCGCCTGGTCTTCCATTTTATGTCCCTGCTCTTCCAATTTCTATTGCATCGTCTTCGCCTGGTCTTCCATTTTATTTTGCATTGTTTGCATCATTTCTAACAGTTTTGCCATTTGTACATCCATATTGACTTGGCTTCTAGTTACAGGCATTCACTTTATTTCCTTTGGAATGTTCTAGAATGTCCAGGAATGTGTTTGTAAATGTCACCGTTGACTTCCTTACAATGAAACGAGTGCAGTGATATGCCACACTTGGGTCTTTGTCTCACTTCGGTAGAAAGTTCTAGAATGTTCGAGAATGTCCTTCGCAAATATCATCGTTCACTTCCTTTCGTCAAGACGAGTCCGGTGATATGTCACACTTGGGTCTTTATCTCACTCCCGTATAAAGTTCTAGAATGTTCGAGATTGTCCTTCGCGAATACCACCGTTCACTTCCTCATGTCACAACGAGTGCGGTGATATGTCACACTTGGGTCTTTATTCCACCCACGCACAGGGTTCCAGAAAGTTCTTCAAACTTCCACTTAAATCCCACTTTGTGGACAGGGTTCCAGAAAGCTCTTTAAAACTTCCAGTTAAATCCACTTCCGACATCAAATTGTCACAGATTTCCCAATCCGACTTTTTCTTACTTCCAGAAAAACAATCCGTTACTTAATTACTTCTCTTTATTAACTACTCAGTACATTACTGAACACTAATTACAACTCAACTAAACACTTATTTAATTAATCGCTATCTAAATCACTTTGATCTCTCCAACTAAACACTTCAATTCAGACTGTAATACAAGACTAACTAACTCGGCCGTTTATTCTTCTTTTATAGACCCAACGAATATTCCAGGTATCTTCTAGTACCTCTAGATCCATTTTCCCGAACGACTAGAATGCTTCTCGTCGATTCCCCATTCTTCCAGTCCCGTCTCGATTTACGGCATTTTGTTTGTTCGTGTAGGGGCGATCGGGGCAATCTTAGCATTTCGCGGTACCACAGTCGTGGATTTGGGTGTGAGTGGGGCAAATTCCGTGACAATAATTTACCTATAGCCGAAAGGCTTGAAGCTGTGAATTGTGTAACAAAGCTATATTTGGTTAGCGCGTCATGGCTAATCTTTACAACAGCCTGAAATAGACGTGTTTGCAATGTGTTTGCAATGCACCTTAATAAAAAAATTTAAAAAAGATATCGTAAAAATCAAATCCCCGCAATCTATTATTATGGATGCATTTACTGTCCCACGGAGTCAATATATATTTTATGCATTAATATATAACTAAAAATGCAGGTAGATGCTAAATATAAATATAATTTTGATATATAATATATAGGTATGTATATTTGTGTATATACATATATAAAGCAGTATAAAAATGTTTTAATTATCAAAAGAACGATAACTGGTCAATATTGTAAGATGCAGGATATAAAGTTTATGTCTGCATACTAGATCGCCTATAATTCTTTCAACATCTATAAGTAGTTAAATTTATAATTCGAGACAAAATTGCGAAATATAATTAGTAGATCAATCGACTTGTATGGAAGTTTGATCATAATTATATGAGCAATTTCGTTGAAGAATTATAAATTCCCGCCCAAAATTCCCACCCTAGGCGATCTAGATAGAAAAATACAATGATAGTAAGAGCGTGTTGGTAATGTGTGGTAACAGAGATAAGGGTTATTTTTGTCTTTAAAGTACGTACCGGGTGAGTTTGAAAAGTGCAAACTACAAGTAGTTAAATTTATAATTCTTCGACGAAATTGCTCATATAATTATGATCAAACTTCCTTACAGGTAAGTCGATTGATCTACTAATTATAATGATAACCCTCTAATCTGGTGTGGGGATTTAACGATTATAAACCTAAAAGTCCCAACACTCTTTTTGATAGCAAATATGAAGAAATAAATTCACCTCCTGTCTGCAAAAGTTAGTTAATAACTTCTATCTAGCAGTTTCACTATTGTTTAACTGATTCAGATTTACTTGCATCCTCACCTTAATATTGTCATTACATCAGCACTTAATTCAGGTGGTGAGGTCTCTCTAATCGATATGGGTATAGAAAATATGAATATTCATCTATAAACAACAGTAACAACAGTCCAATTGACGTTGTATCTAAATGTATGTATAACACTATACATTTCATTAGACAGATATTGAAGGTTAATTAAAATTATGTGTGTTGTGTGTAATTGTGTTTATTTAATTGCAATATTAGCTTTTATTATTAGCTATGAGTTATATCTACTTTTCCTGATTCACCCTATATTATATAGTATGCGCCAAAAGTATGGAATAAATTCAATAAAAACGAAACAATTATTTTTTGGGAAAAATCCTCGAACAGGTCGATTTTTAATTTAAAAAATACATATTTTAGCGTAAAATGCGATTTTCAAATGTCATTTGTTTTCGAGTAATGACGTCATCGATTTTTTTTTAAATGGCAACACCATATTTTTTTCCTTGATTCTGAAATATCGTTTAATTCTCTATCAGACAGTACTAAAATTTTGCCCTCTTACATAGGAAAGTTTTCGAGTAAATGACGATTGAATGTTAGAAAACGTAAATCAATTAAAATAAAGCAAAAACGTTATCAAGTTTAGTTTTTCGAATTCCATACTTCTTTTATGGATCACGTAGGTGAAAATCTTTGCAAAGTGTCATTGTCACACCGACTTTCTAATAAGTATTGTAAGCGACATAAAAATTATTATTCAATTTAAAGTATTATGGCACATTTAACTGTTACTCAAAGAATTGAAATTTTAATTCTTATCGGATGCGGGAATATGACTAGAACTCAGCAGGAAGTTTGCGATTTATTTAATGAAAAATATCCAGATCGCCCTATCAGCCAATCAACAGTCAGTAAGGTAGAGTCTAAATTTAGAGAAACTGGCAATGTTGTAAATATTCCAAAACCTGGACGCCCAAGCATTAATGAATATCAGAAACAGAACATTTTGATAAGTATGGTGGATAATTCTCATAATTCTTCACGATTGGTTGCATTAAACAATGACACTAGTCAGAGCACAGTGCTACGTATCTTGAGGAAGGAAAAATATCATCTCTACAAAATTCAACTTGTGCAGGAACTCAATGAAGATGATCCCGATCGCCGCTTACACTTTTGCGAAATTCTAATGGATTTATGTCAAGGAAATAGAAATTTACACCGGCAAATACTTTTTCAGATGAGGCCACATTTTGTCTGAATGGTACAGTAAACCGTCAAACTTGCAGATATTGGAGTCGGGAAAATCCTCATTGGATGGCAGAGGCACATACCCAACACCCTCAGAAATTAAATGTGTGGGCTGGAATAGTTGACGACAGAATAGTAGGGCCTTTCTTCTTTGAAGGAACCCTTACAGGACAAAGATATTTAGAGTTTCTAGAAAATGACCTTGTTCCAGCCCTTGCAGTAATTTTTCCTAACGATAATGACCCTGACATTCCTGACGATACCATATGGTTTCAGCAAGACGGTGCACCTCCGCACTATGCGCGCCCTGTACGAGTTGTATGAGGCCACATTTTGTCTGAATGGTACAGTAAACCGTCAAACTTGCAGATATTGGACTATTTTTTATGGGGATACTTGAAGTCAAAAGTGTACATTAATAAACCACGTAATTTAGAAGAACTTCAAAATCGCATTCGGGACGAAATACGCAGAGTTACCCCAGAAATCATTCAAAATGTGCAAGAAGAATTTTTTTCACAGACTTGCTCATTGTCAAGAAGTTGGTGGATGGCAATTCGAACATTTAATTTAAGTATAAAATTTAATCAATTGTATTTTATTTTACATACCTCAGAATTGTTACTTTTTTATGGATAAAATTTACGTCTTCTAACATTCAATCGTCATTTACTCGAAAACTTTCCTATGTAAGAGGGCAAAATTTTAGTACTGTCTGATAGAGAATTAAACGATCTTTCAGAATCAAGGAAAAAAATATGGTGTTGCCATTTAAAAAAAAATCGATGACGTCATTATCGAAAACAAATGACATTTGAAAATCGCATTTTACGCTAAAATATGTATTTTTTAAATTAAAAATCGACCTGTTCGAGGATTTTTTCAAAAAAATAATTGTTTTGTTTTTATTGAATTTATTCCATACTTTTGGCGCATAGTGTATGTTTATTAATAGTTTTAAAAACTTTTATGAGAATACTCCTATTTTATATTTTTATAGGTACAATTATTAAAAATTGTTGGAGCAAAAAACCTGCGAACTTGACAAAAACTCTCAGTTCTATTTACTTGTTGCATTATTGATTTCTTCTATTTAACATTTGAGGATATATTATAACTCATATATAATTTTACATTTAATCAGTAGATTAACCCTTTAATTTTTACTTCCTTGCATGCCTGGATACATATGTACAGGGAGTTAGATAGTATATGCAAGTCATGTGACTGCAAATTAAAGTTCACACATATGTGGAACGTTCTTTCGTGTTATGTGAGAATTCATATGAACCTCGAACACCAGAGAATAATATATCGTTCTATTGACTGATTTACTGAAAAAAAGAGAGATGTATTTTTCTAAATTTCCTCTTCAGATTTTCACTTTTGTGCCCATTTATTTTGACAACAGTGTGTCATAATAATATAACAGTGGCAGAAGCGTTATATTATAACTTCAACCTAATGTACTAGGTGTTATAATTTTGATTTTTTTTTGAAATAAGATTAGAAAAGTTTCTGCTGTTGTAAATAATTACCATGTTTTCCTGCGAGATTTCCTAATTCGCCCTATCTCCCACACACAACAAACACTTTTTCACTTTATCTCTCACTATTTCACGGGTACGAAAAATACAATGATAGTAAGAGCGTGTTGGGAATGTGTGGTAACAGAGATAAGGGTTTTTTTTGTCTTTAAAGTACGTACCGGGTGAGTTTGAAAAGTGCAAACTACAAGTAGTTAAATTTATAATTCGAGACGAAATTGCGAAATATAATATACATATAGAGAAAGATGGATGAAGATAAGACTAGCCAAGACTTTCGACACGGTCGATCACAGATTATTGATCGACCTTGGTTTTAGAGTTGCTATGTTCGACTTAATTAAATCATATTTATCTAATCGAACTCAGCTAGAAATTAGTTTTAGTGATAAGTTGTAAATAGAATTGGGTGTTCGGTAGGGTACTGTTTTGGGTCCTGTATTATTTTTGAATATACAGAATGATGAGAAAATCTAGGGGTAATAAATATGGATCCGAAAATGCCTCGTTTTCGAGATACAGGTTGTTTAAAATCGATTGAGATATTGAGATCATATTTAGTACACAACAGCGTATAGTGAAGGGCTACTTTTACGTGTATAAATTTCTCTTGTAATATACTAGAATCAGTGGCGTTCGTGCCGTTAAATACTCTCTAAATACTATTTTTAGCTAAAAAAAAATTGTACGCTACTGATTTTTGGACAGATTGGTGTCGTTATCTTAAAGCTAAGTTAATTCTGCTAAAAAGTGTTTCTTGGACTTTTTCCTACGCGCCGTTTTTGAAATTAATTTATTAATCATTATAATACAGAAATGATCTTCAGAACCTTACATAAAACATAGTTGGCGTCTGTAAATATTAGTCTTATACTTCGTGTCAAAATACAGCAAAAAAAACTTATTTTATTTGTTTAGAAAAAAAGGTATTAAACTTGGAATTTAAATTAAATACTGGAAATGGCTCTGACGTATTGTTTCACAAGCATTGTTAATGCGTTCCACTAATGCAGCTTCATTCGGTATGTAGGTGCAGAATACACCAGTTGCTTTAGATGTCCCCAAAGGTAGAAATCGCACGGATTTAAGTCGGATGATCGAAGTGGTCAGGGAGTAGGCCTGCCCCGACCAATCCAATTTATTTGGAACGTCTATTACATTCCGTCCAAATAAACGACAGCGAACATTAAGATGGATAGCATCTAGAAGGATAGGTAGATTTTCCCGTAAACAATCCAGGTAAACAATTTTCAATAATTCCTGCCCACATATTGACTGAAAACTGCTACTGGTGTCGCGATTCATGAATAATGTATGGATTTTCATCTGCCCAAAAATGTTCTTTGTAGCAATTAAAATCACCGTTTCTGGTAAATGAAGCTTCATCCGTGAACAAAATAAAAGAAATAAAATTGTCGATCTTCTGCATTTTTTTTGGCTCTGCAGCTGATAAGGGTATAACTGCTGCTCTTGGATGATTCGTCATAAACTAACATGGTTTATATTCTCTAATTCATTTACCAAATGCCTCGTACTTATTGCAGAATTTTATTCAACCACTTGTAAAACATTTGCCTGAAATTTCACTATTCGTGCAATTCCTTGCGCCCACAATTTACAAAATTTCCTATTACTCTTTCCGTTTCCCTAAAACGTCTATGAACATAAGAAAAAGTGTTTGTACAATGTAATTGGTGGTCAGGGAATGCATCTTCATAGAGACGCCATGCTTCATTCTCATTCGAATATCCGTTTGCCGTTGTATGGAAAATACATAAAACGTATGTCGGCAAATTCTTCAATGAAATAATTCACCATATTTACTTATTTTGTAAAAAAATATATTCAAACCAACTTAAACACTTCAAAAACAAGTCACCTGACACTTTGTGTTATCTTTTTTTGTTTAAGTCTGACATGGAATTTATGACAAACTGACAGATGCCACCTAGATTATTGTTTTTTAATGAGCATTCCAAAGTTGGTTTATTGTAATGATTAATGAATTCATTTTTTCTCAAAAACGGTGGTAAGACAGAAAATTTTAAACAACCTGTATCTTGAAATCGAGGAGTTTCCGGACCCATGTTTATATAAACTCTTTTTCTTATTTTTAAACATAGAACCTGCCCCTACATGTTCGTAACATCATTCTGTAACATCCTATATACTTACAGTGCGTCCATAAATTAATGCATAAATTCATTATTAGCTAAATAAACAATATTATTAAAAATTCGCGAGACAGGGCGATTTTTTATTTTAATTTATTGTTTTTTCAAATAATAATTTAATATACAGGGTGATCTATCTTCGAATAATATGTCATCACCGGTTTTTTTTAATGGAACACCCCTTTTTCCCCCATTTCCGAATTTCCCTTGCTGAGCTGATTCCAAAAATGTATCATAAGTTGCTTCAAATTGGTACAGGGTGGGTAACAATACCAGAATTACAAGTTATTTGTATGAATAAATGTGCTAAAAATTATATGAAATTATGTATTGTTATTACAATTACTTTGATAAACTATTGAAAACACCCCAAACACATTTATTAGTGATCTTACGTCTCCGGCATGAATTGGCTGAAGACGACGTTGACCGAAGAATTCTGCGCGTATATGATAGACCGAAATAACAATTTCATCGCTAACGTTTTATTTTTCGACGAGGCAACGTTTTGTTTGAAGGGGCATGTTAATCGGCAAAACATCCGTTATTGGTCTCAGGAAAATCCACATTGGATGCAAGAATACCATACACAACGACCACAAAAGGTCAATGTGTGGTCTGGTAAATACAATTGTTGGTTCATATTTTTTTTAATGAAAATTTAGCAAGATAATTGTATCTGAATTTAGTAACGTATAACTTTCTATTAAATTTTTATAAACATCTTTAATATTGTTTATTTAGCTAATAATGAATTTATGCATTATGTACTTTATGGACGCACTGTATATATTGTCACGGAATTTGCCCCACTCACTCCCAAACCGACGACTGTGGCACCGCGAATTGCCTAAGATTGCCCCGATCGCCCCTACACGATTCTGGTAAACAAACAACATGCCGCTGATCGAGATCGGCCTGGAAAAATCGGGAATCGACGAGAAGCGTTCCAGTCGTACGAGAAAAGGGATCTAGAGATACTGGAATATACCTGGAACATTCGTTGGGTCTATAAAAGAAGAATAAACGGCCGAGTTAGTTAGTCTTGTATAAGTCTTGTATTACAGTCTGAATTAAAGTGTTTAGTTGGAGATATCAAAGTGATTTAGATAGCGATTAATTAAATAAGTGTTTAGTTGACCTGTAATTAGTAGTGTTCAGTAGTTAATAAAGAAGTAATTTATTAACGGATTGTTTTTCTGGAAGTAAGAAAAGACGGATTGGGAAATCCGTGACAATTTGGTGTCAGAAGTGGGATTTAACTGGAAGTTTTAAAGAGCTTTCTGGAACCCTGTCCACAAAGTGGGATTTGAGTGGAAGTTTGAAGAACTTTCTGGAACCCTGTGCGCGGGTGGAATAAAGACTCAAGTGTGGCATATCACCGCACTCGTCGTGACTCAAGGAAGTGAACGGTGGTATTTGCGAAGGACAATCTCGAACATTCTAGAACTTTCTACCGAAGTGAGACAAAGACCCAAGTGTGACATATCACCGCACTCGTCGTGACTTAAGGAAGTGAACGGTGTTATTCGCGAAGGACATTCTCGAACATTCTAGAACTTTCTACCGAAGTGAGACAAAGACCCAAGTGTGATATATCACCGCACTCGTCGTGACTTAAGGAAGTGAACGGTGTTATTCGCAAAGGACATTCTCGAACATTCTAGAACTTTCTACCGAAGTGAGACAAAGACCCAAGTGTGGCATATCAGTGCACTCGTATCATTGTAAGGAAGTCAACGGTGACATTTACAAACACATTCCTGGACATTCTAGAACTTTCCAAATAGAGTGAATGCCTGTAACTAGAAGTCAAGTCAATATGGATGCACAACTGGCAAAACTATTAGAAATGATGCAGACAATGCAAAATAAATTAGAAGAGCAGGGACATAAAATGGAAGACCAGGCGAAAACGATGCAGGAACAAGGAAGGATGATGCAAGAGAAATTAGAAGAACAGGGACAAACAATGCAAGAGAAATTTGAAGAACAAGGGCACAAAATCGAAGATCAGTCCCAAACGATGCAGGAGAAATTGGAAAAGAAATTAGAAGAACAAGGGCGTAAAATGGAAAATCAGACGAAAGAAATGCAGATAAAGTTAGAAAGATTGGAGAATACACTAGAAGAAAAACTAGAGGAGCAGTCACATAAAGTGACACAAGTAGAAGAGAAACTGTTAACACAAAAAAAGGAAATAGACGAAGAAATAAACCTGGTTAGAGAAACCTGCGAAGAGCTTCGACATAAATTAGACAAGGTAACAAAGGAGGGCGTAATCAAATCAGAAGGACCTGTTATCCGAACTCAGAAAACGAAACCTCCCGAATTCGACGGCAAGGTCTCCTGGAATGTCTATCTGCGTCAGTTTGAAGCAGCAGCTGCAGCAAACGAATGGTCTGATTATGAGAAAGCTACTGCTCTGATAGTTGCTTTACGAGGGAAGCTCTTGACGTCTTACAAGGAGTTCCTGCTGGGCAGCAGAATAACTACGACATTTTAAAACAGCATATGGAAATGAGATATGGGGATAAGCACCTGCAGCAAGTGTACCAGGCACAATTGAAAAATCGTCACCAGCTGAGTGGAGAGAATTTACAACATTTTGAGACCGACGTTGCCCGACTGGTTCGATTGGCATATCCAACAGCTCCTTCCGAATTCTTGGACCAGCTCTCTATTCAAGTTTTTACCGATGGCCTAAGAGATTGCGAAACCCAGCAGGCACTGCGACTCGCCTAAAACTTTGAATGACGCCCTCTCGCATGCACTAGAATACGAGGCAGCAAAGATGGCATCTGGTAGACATGTTAAAGTTCGGGCCATCAGTGATAACAGCGATAATATGGGAAATGGAGACATAATCAAAATGTTAAAGGAGGTCATTGAGAAACTCAGCCCAACTACCAATCCGAAGAGAGAACAACCTGGCAGCCGAAGAGATCGCCCTCTCCAATGTTGGAACTGTGGGCAGACGGGACATCTAAAGAGACAGTGTAGGGCCCCAGTCGCGGATCAGCCAAAGCGCGACTCCCAAACGGCACCTGCACAGGAAAACTAGGGTCAGCCGGCTTGACGGGGCAAAAGCCGGCTGCGTCCTCGTACCATGCCCCACGAGAAGAAGTTACGTTATCACGTCTCCAGGACTCTGACTCCTTGCTAGTAGAAGGCATTATTTTTGGTCGTATGTTCCCTATGGTAATCGACACTGGAGCGACAAGAACTATTGTACGGCCGGATATTATTGGTGATTGGCGTATTAAGAACCCTGCCAAACGTTATGTCCTTACAACAGCCAATGGACAACAACTGCCAGTCAAGGAGAATGCGAGCTTGAAGTAGAATTAGGAGACGTCAAGTTCAAACACAGAGCCCTGGTAGCAGATATATCGGACAATGTCATACTCGGACTAGACTTACTACGAGCAAAGGGGTGAACTTAGATTTGAATGCTGGTACGCTACGGATAATGGGTGAGGAAGTAGTGCTAACGACCACCACTGAGAATAACGCTGTAAGGAGACTCGTTGTTAAAGAAGATGTGGTACTACCTGGTCAGACCGAAACATTGGTTGCCACTGTAATGGATGGGGAAATGTCTTGCAGTGTAGGAGTGGTGGAACCCAGTAATCCGGATTTGTTCAATAAATCTATAGTCACCGGCCGCACACTGATTAAACCAGAGAAAACGACAATAGTACGAGTAGTTAACCTGAAAACTTTTCCACAGAAAATTACAAAGGGCACTGAAGTAGGAGTCTGTGAACCTGTTGCCATGGTCACAACACTCAAAGAAAGCAACGAAATGGAGAAGAAACCAAATAAGACCAGCCTACCGGAATGTCTAAGGGACATCGTGGATAGGGCCAAGCAGAGATTAAAAGAGACGGAGGTGGAACAACTGGAAGAGCTGCTACGTGAAAATGAAGATGTGTTTGCACTTAAACCAGGCGACTTTGGGAGAACCAATGTTGTGAAGCATCGAATCGATACTGGTTCATCATCTCCTATAAAGCAGCCACCACGAGGACTTCCACTAGCCAAGCGAGAAGAAGTTAACAAGATGTTAATCGAGATGCAAAATCAAGGCACCATAGAGCCATCTCAGAGTCCTTGGGCTTCTCCTGTAGTTCTGGTCAAGAAGAAAGACGGCTCCACCCGATTTTGTGTGGACTACAGAAAATTAAATGACGTCACCAAGAAAGACAGTTACCCATTACCGAGGATTGACGATACTCTGGACACCTTGGCTGGTGCGCAATGGTTTTCCACTTTGGATTTAAAGAGTGGATATTGGCAAGTCGAGGTCAGCCCAGAAGACAAGGAAAAGACAGCATTCACTACCGGAAATGGATTGTGGCAGTTCAATGTAATGCCATTTGGTCTATGTAATGCCCCTGCCACTTTTGAACGACTGATGGAAACTGTACTTCATGGCCTGCATTGGGAGACCTGCTTGATTTACTTGGACGACGTGGTGGTGCTGGGACGCTCTTTCCAGGAGCACCTGAAGAACGTGTCCGAAGTGTTCAAGAAGTTGAAAGCAGCGAACCTGAAGTTGAACCCGAAGAAGTGCAGTCTGTTCCAAAAGGAGGTCAGATACTTAGGCCACATTATTACTCCAAACGGTGTGAAAACAGACCCGGAAGACAGAGTGCATAAAGAACTGGCCGGTTCCTAAAGACAAACATCAAGTTCGAAGTTTTCTTGGCCTATGCACATACTATCGACGATTCGTCCAAGGATTCTCGGACATTGCCAAGCCTCTTCATAAACTCACAGAAGACAACATCCCGTTCGAATGGACGACGAAATGCCAGCAAGCCTTTGAGACGCTGAAAGAGGCCCTCTGCACTACCCCGATTTTGACATACCCAATACCTGGACAACCATTTATAGTGGACACGGACGCAAGCAACATTGGAATTGGCGGAGTTCTTTCCCAAATACAAGATGGCCAAGAGCGAGTAGTGGGCTACTTCAGCAAAGTCCTGTCAAAAGCCGAAAAGAACTATTGTGTGACTCGGAAAGAATTACTTGCCATCGTCAAGAGCCTAGAACACTTTCATAAATACCTGTATGGCCAAGAATTCCTTCTAAGAACGGATCACGCTTCCCTTAAATGGCTGTTGCAGTTTAAGAACCCGGAAGGACAGATGGCCAGGTGGCTGGAACGGCTGCAAGAATATCACTTTGTTGTTGAACATCGAGCCGGCAGGAAACATGGAAATGCAGATGCCCTTTCTAGGAGACCCTGTCCTGTCAACTGCAAACACTGTAGTAGTCTTGAAAAGAAAGAGGACATCTCATCAGTTCCTTGTAAGGTGGTAGCAGCCCAACCTGAAGACAGATGGAGTTCAGCGGCGATTCGGGAAGACCAGCAAGCTGACTGTGACATCAAGCCCTTTCTAGACTGGAAAGAAGCCAACAACCGACCCTCATGGGCTGAAGTCAGCAGTAAAAGCCCAACATTAAAGAGCTATTGGGCTCAATGGAATTCCTTGGTGTTGGAAGACGGTGTCCTAAAAGAGCATGGGAGAACAATGACGGAACGGAGGTCAAGAAACAAGTACTACTCCCGAGGACCCGGGTCAAGGAAGTGCTGCAGGAAGTACATGGAGGTACTGGGGTGGACATTTCGGTATCAATAGGACTCTACAGAAGATTAGGGAGCGTTTCTACTGGTTGAGCTGTAGGACGGATGTAGAAGATTGGTGCCGAAAATGTGACGTATGTGCAGCCAGCAAGGGACCGAAGACCCGTTCCAGAGGCAAAATGCGCCAGTACATCGTAGGAGCACCGTTTGAGAGGATTGCGATTGATATCGCTGGCCCCTTTCCGAAAACCCAAAGTGGGAACCGATATCTGCTAGTAGCCATGGACTACTTCAGCAAATGGCCGGAAGTATACCCCATTCCCAATCAAGAGACCACAACCGTAGCAGAAGCGCTAGTCAACAACCTGTTCTGCAGATTTGGTGTGCCCATGGAACTACATTCAGATCAGGGCAGAAATTTCGAATCAGGTGTGTTCCGAAAGGTCTGCGAGCTTATGGGAATCCGAAAAACATGACAACACCACTGCATCCCCAGTCAGATGGTATGGTGGAACGCTTCAACGCCACACTAGAAACCAATCTGAGGATGTTTGTGAACGAGAACCAGACAGACTGGGACAAGTTCATTCCACTCTTCCTGTTAGCTTACCGCTCAGCTGTCCATGAAACGACTGGGAAGACTCCCGCAAGGATCATCTTTGGAAGAGAGCTTCGCCTTCCAGCAGATTTGGTATTTGGTCGTCCTGCGGAACAGCCCACAGAGCCAGACACTAATACCCATGACCTAGAACGAAGACTAGCAGCCGTACACGATCAAGTCAGATCTCGAATGCGATTAGAGAGCGATCGCATGAAGACTCGATACGACGTCCGGGCCAATACAGTCGGATTCCAACAAGGTGACCTGGTGTGGCTGTACAACCCCACGCGGAAGAAAGGAAGATCGCCTAAACTACAGAACCGTTGGGAGGGCCCCTATACCGTCATTAAAAGAATCAATGATGTCGTCTACCGGATACAGAGGACTCCCAGGAGTAAGATGAAGGTCGTCCATCTGGAGCGTCTGTCCCCATATAGAGGTGTATCCGATCGGGACGATCGGTCCTAAGGAGGGGGCAGTGTCACGGAATTTGCCCCACTCACTCCCAAACCGACGACTGTGGCACCGCGAATTGCCTAAGATTGCCCCGATCGCCCCTACACGATTCTGGTAAACAAACAACATGCCGCTGATCGAGATCGGCCTGGAAAAATCGGGAATCGACGAGAAGCGTTCCAGTCGTACGAGAAAAGGGATCTAGAGATACTGGAATATACCTGGAACATTCGTTGGGTCTATAAAAGAAGAATAAACGGCCGAGTTAGTTAGTCTTGTATAAGTCTTGTATTACAGTCTGAATTAAAGTGATTAGTTGGAGATATCAAAGTGATTTAGATAGCGATTAATTAAATAAGTGTTTAGTTGACCTGTAATTAGTAGTGTTCAGTAGTTAATAAAGAAGTAATTTATTAACGGATTGTTTTTCTGGAAGTAAGAAAAAGACGGATTGGGAAATCCGTGACAATATTTTGTATGAAGCTGACTGGAAAAAGCGTAAAGCGCAGAAAAAGATTTAAAATTTATTCAGTCATGGTTTAATGAAATGTCACTGACAATAAGTTTTGAGAAAACCAAACATATTGCGTTTAGTTGTTGTAAGTCACGACTACGACAACCTTGAAAACACACCACACCTTGAAAAAATAGTAAATGATAGTGTCGTTAACATTGAAGATATTAATAATATAAAATATCATATAGCATACCTATATGAAAATCATATATCACTCTCTTATGGAATCCCATGTTCGATATACACTGTCCACTTAGGGAAGAGCATATGAAAATCATGTAGGGAGACTAGAAGTAGTGTAAAAAATATTTGATGTTAGGCAGCTGTATTTGTGTAGTATTCTGGCACTGCAACATAGAAAAAAATTAATTGATAGAAATTAATCATGGCCATGACATAAAGTATAAAAAAAGTGAAAAATAAGTCAGTGAAAGTAAAAAAAATAACACAGATATCCTCGTTATTCTTAGCCCCGTATGTGTATGGAAAAATACCTAAACACATAAAAGTTATGAGCAACCAAAAAATTTGTAAAGTACAATTTAAAAAATGGATTCATTCCAATCCGTGTTTAATTTTACATGGTTTTATAAGTATATAGTTATAGTTTGTAAATAAATCTACATTAGGAATACTTACCTCTTGACTTATTTACTTGCTGTCGGGTGTGTATGCCTGCAGTGCATCCTTACCTTTATTTTATTATTTTTTTAGGTGACTGGATTAAAGTATTGTATATCATGTTGATATTACATTAATTATTTAGATTATTCTAGAATTTATACGTTTTTATTTATATTTTACATGCACCTGTTATTACTACTTTAAATAAATGGGAATATTATCCGCACACTAGTCTTCGGACTTCAGTTGATCTTTTTATTTCCAAAATGAAATAAAATTATTAAACTGAACATGTGGATATTCTTTTAGACTACATAGATATATGTGAATATGCATGTGTAAATTTTTATTATGTGTATACTATATGTATGTTTTTAAACATTATAACTTGTAAAATATTTTAATGGAAATAAATGACTATTACTAAAAAAAGCGAATCTAACTTCCAGTGTCACCAACTGCATTCACTCAGTGGCATATTTTATTTCTGTCTATCATATGGGTTTTAGATACTTATCTCATTTTTTGCCCCAGTCTCGCTGTCTATGTGAATTTAATAATGAATGTCAACAACTAAATAAATAGAAGCTTATACATATTCATTATTTAATATAAACCTACTTCATTTACACCAGAGTTTCGTGTAGGTGTATCTCATACTAAACAGACTATAGCCGAATTTTTTTAAGCTAACGACAAGTAACTGGTAAGATATTTCATTACGTCACGGTATGTTGCGGTTAGTCAGATGTCAAAAGTCAAAATATAATATAAACAGTAAACATAAATCAACATAAATATATGTAATTTACTTTACTTTATTGACGAAGTTGCTGATTGATTTACAGTTTTTAGTTACAACTATATGTTAATATTAATTTTGTTGTTTTTATAATAATTGTGAAATGGAACCTATTCCAAAAAGGGCAAAATTGGCGATAGTTACAGCCGTTATTGAAGATATTTGTGATCCTACCGACTTGCTTTTGATTATGAGTATTCTGGCAAGTAGTGCAAGCAATAATTCAACCCTGTTTACTTTAAAAAAATGAGCATTGGAGGATTCCCGAGTTTTATGAAAAATGGATAGACCTTTACTTGGACTATGATTTTTATTTACATTTTAGATTAAGCAAAGACAGTTTTAAAACTTTAGTTAGTGAAATTAGTGTTGGTGTTCCTCCACGATACCGCAATCATCCCAAACCTGTCACATTAGAAAAAGCATTGTTAATAATGTTATGGTATTTAGGAGATTTCTGTAGGAGACAGATTTAATATTGTTGCGTCAACGGTTCATTATGTATTAAGTGCTGTTTTTAAATATGTAATATTAATAACGTTATATATATATATAGGTATATATATATATATATATATATATATATATATATATATATATATATATATATATATATATATATATATATATACATCCCGCTATCAATACGACGGCCTTACAAAACCAGTAATTTGGCAGCCACTGAAAATACCGCGAATATATCTTAGATATTTCATGTATATTAAATAACCCATTCCCAAAATATCTATGGTGATTTGATGTACGAAACACACTTCTTTTAAATTTTACAATTTGCTATCAATGTGACGACCTTATAAATTCATCCAATACGACGACCAAATATATATTTATTTATAAATTCATACCTATGAGACGGCCATCTTCTGTGTATACCAGACAATATGACGGCTGGCACTGTTGCCAGATCATATGGCAGTATAGAAGCCTTACGTCTAGACAAAGTTGCACCTCTGAGGAGATACCTATTCGCCTTCAAAAATATTTTCCGTTTTCCGTTTGATGTAACGAAATAAAATTTATTACACTATTTAGATTTATTACTAATCTTAATAATTAATAATAATTATAACCAATAAAACCAATGGAATGGAATTAGAACCAATGGCATCTTGGGTAAGTAGATCAAAGCTTGCTTGAAAATCAAAGGGTTTTAAGTGAAAATGCAAAATCAAAGAAAGTTTCTGAATGAAATTTAGTATTAAGTAAAGTTAGTTTAGGAACCGCCTGGCTGTCAAAAAATAGAAAGGTAAAGTTTGTGTCTCCAAAAATTTTTAATTTATCTCTAATTATTATCAATTGAAAATAGTAATCAATCTAAGTAGTTTACTAAACACTTCTTTACGATAAACGGTTTTAAAAATAAGTTTTTGAAATTTTAAACTAATTTTTAGGATCCGCTTATTCCTCGCTCTCCGCCGCTTATGACGAGTGGAAAGTAGGCGGACCATTTCATCTCACCTACGCATCGTTAATATGCATAAGTAGGTACAAATACCGCATAGCCAGCTCAGTTATCGGTAGTCTCATCTATGGCATACTGATGAAGGCTAACATGTCCGAAACCGGTCAATATTTGGTGGCATGGTCGACGAGGATTCTTGGCTATTCACACAGATACTGCAGGTGTAATTCAATACCGGTAGGGGTACTAGTTCTGGAAGTGGTTGTTACCTGCAGTATTATTCTTAAACAAAATGCGTATAGTCCTATTCGAAAAGGTCTGCAATTAAATATCTAATAATAATAATAATAATAATAATAATAATAATAATAATAATAATAATAATAATAATAATAATAATAATAATAATAATAATAATAATAATAATAATAATAATAATAAACGTCTTTTATTATTTCGAATAATTTTACAATTAAAAAAAAATACAATAATGGCGGCTGCAGCATGGCGAGTCCCTCTTCGCCGCTTAGTTCGAGCGAGGAGTAAGCGGACCATTGCATCTCACCCTGTATAGTTGTTGTGGTAAAGCACTCACAGGTAAGTGGTATCTTTTTAAATTAATCTCTTTAATTAATAATAATAAAAATGATAATGATAATGACAATGATAATGATAATGAATGATTTTTTTTAGGGTTCAAGAAGTTTTCGGCGATCTCGAGAATCAAATAGAATGTGGCCGAGATTGTTCCAGAAAACATAAAAATAGAGGAATCACAAAAATTATAAATTCTAATGTAAACAGGAAAATAATTAACAAACTAAGTAGTAGTAGACATCATTTTATGATAATGAGAATACATCCTGGTAGCGCCTCAATAAATCTTCCGAATTCGTAACTTCATCGGATCGTAATGGACACTTGAATCGGTTAACAAGGCTCTGAATAACTTCTGATAGTTTTTCAATATTTCGAGATGCTGTTGATGGTTCTATATTGCTGAACACCGATTCAACTGTTCGCCTCCAAAAGCCTTCGTCATTCTTGATCTGTTGTGCGTAGTTCTTCAGATTCAACATTCTAACCAATACCAAATTGTTTATCCTTTCTGTTAATATGCCCTTCTTATAAAAACGGCTGTCTTGTTATTGTTCTACAATTACACTTTCCTCAACTGCCAAACGACTGCTACCAAATAAATAGCTTCAATTACCATTTCTGAACAGCAGTTTAGAACAACAGTTCTAATAGGCAGGGTTCTGATTTCGGGAAACTGCATGATGATTTTTCATCTTTAGTTTTTAATAGTCTTCGAAGAAGATCCAGTACAAAATTATGTTCAGTCATGACATCAAGTCCAAGGATAACATTGTCAGTTATTGTATCTGCTACTAGAACGTTGTGTTGGAAAGTGGTTGCCCCAAGGTTATTTTAGCTAGATGGATATCATTATAATAGGGACTGCCCCATTTGCTATTTCCAAGATGTAGTTTCGGTCTGGTTGCTGTATTCTGTAGTAGGCGAGGATATTGGATTTTATGATGGTGTGACTAGAATCGGTATCAAGGACCATTTCACAATCCCGTCCGCATATACGCCCTGGTACTACCAAACTCGTTCCATTATTTTGCAGACGGGTTCCTTGATCTTAATAGTTGGTGGGGCTTGGTAGCACCTAGCCAGATTCGGCCTCCAAAGTTGCCTAGTTTTCCTGATCCTGACTGGATGTATTCTTAGGGCATCGATTTTCTTCGAAGCGTTATCTTCGACCTTTTAATTGTGCTTGGTAAACGTGTTGTAGATGAACCTCGTCATAGCTCATTTCTAAAGCACCCTTCAGCGTTTGGCAGTCCTTTTGTTTATCCTCAGCTAGTGTTTTTAATATCCCAATTGCTTTACCTCGTAGAAAAATATTAGTCGCTTTTTTATTTTCTGACCAGTCTTTTGGCAAGGCAGCTGCTTCAAATTGTTTAAGGTAAGTACTCCATGACATCTTTCCATTAAATGTTGGTGGCTTAATCCTTGACTATGGAAGAAAACTGTTCTCAGTCATGATGGGTTCCCTCGCGGACAACTGGTATTTCAGATTTGAGACTTTTAATTTCCTCTTCAATAGTTTCCTCAAATTTATTGAGTTTAACATTAATTACTTCTTCTAACTTCTTATTGGTTTCTTTCTTGTAAACTGGTTTTCAGTTCGTTTCTTAATTTTTCCTGGTTATTATTCTTCACCTCTTCTTGACTATTTTTCATTTCCTTCTTTAAGTCTTCCTTCATATCTTTCATCATTCCCATTAACTGTTTCAATGTTTCCTCCATTTCCGTCGCTCTTAATCTCATCAATAGCATTCACTTGTCTACTTCAAACGTTTTCTTTGTGTTACACCACTGACACCAATGTAACCTCTATGTAGATTTTGCGTGGAAACACGTCATGTAGACAAACAAACTTTATTGTCACTCTTGATTGTACAAGAAATATCCTTTAAACAAATTTCACAACTGTCAACGCATTACTTTGACGTTTCTGTCACTCACGCTCAGCTTCTCAAGATAAATTGAACGTGTCAACAAAACCGATCCGCTTATATAGGTTTTTAGGGTTCTAGAAGTTTTCGGCGGTCTCGAGAATCAAATAGAATGTGGCCGAGAATATTCCAGAAAACGTCAAAATAAAGGCATCACAAAAATTATAAATTCTAACGTAAACAGGAATATAATTAACAAACTAAAAGGTAGGTGAGTTTCCTAATAATAATAATGATAAAAATAATAGTAATAATAAATCTTAATGGTCACGATATCATTTTGTAGGTCTGTCCAAAATGACCGCCTTTGAAAATTTATTTACTTGGGATATATATATTTTTTAACACGCTGTATGAAGAATTATTATGCAATCAAATAGACCGTAAAAGAAACTTTAATTTGATATATGGGAGGATAGCTTTTGTTACTGTAGTACTGTAAAAATTAACAAATCATATTTGATTATCAAAATATATAATTTAGTTTTTAAAATTCGTTGTTGGCTTAGAAGGCCTTGGACTGACCTACAAACTGATATCTTTAATGGTAAAAGCTTAAATTTAAAAAAGTTACAGAATAAAGTCTTCAAAAAAATGTTGTGCTTAAAAAAATACAGTCAAAATTTGGTTTTCAAGAATTATTTTACACGTCCTGTATCTCAAAAATGGATAGCTTTATGACAAAAAATTATTAAGCAAACTTCATTTATTTTCAATGTTGAGCTGTAGCAATATTGCCATATTTTTCTGGAATGCCGTTTTTCCAACTCCAACACACTGTATTTCTCTTGACTCTTAAAACCTGATTCATCCTGTATATGACAGACAAAAAAATAAAGTAAAATTTAAAAAAATTTAAAATAAAAAAAGAAAGGAGCTACAATACTTCCTACGTCAACGTTGTTAGCTTTGGGTCACGCCATAGGAAAGTAATTCACAAATTTTTATGGAACTGCAACCGTGCTAATGAGTAATGACGTTGACGTAGGAAGTATTGTGGCTCCTTTCTTTCTTTTTTATTTTTTTGTTATTTTTTTATTATTTTTCTTTATTTTTTTATGTCTATTCACTGTGCAATGCTACATGAAGACAATCCTCTTAAATCAATTCGATCCTGAATACGGTGAAATCATGATTTTTTCTGACAATTTGAAATTTTTTAGGACCAATTTTCTGCCAATTCGTGGCCCTCAAGTGACAATTGGGATGTGCGAAGTCCTATCCAACAACTGATTCATGTTTGGACCCTTCAATAGCACGAGATAAAGCTTTGCGCTTATTTCCAGGTAATGGCCAAATTTTGGTAATTTTTTACCGTAGGACGCAAATATGGAACGTCTGGGCTACACCGACCCCGGGATTGGTTTCAGGAGCCAAAAATACATGGGGAACCATAGGTCGGAGCTCGAACACAGAACATTTTTTATTTTTGTGTGGCTGTGTCATTAAAAGCCATTTTAAATTATTTGTTCTTTTATTATCAGTTTTTACTGAATTGGTCTCTTAGTTTCAGCGAACCAGGGATTGATGAAAAATTTCACTTTTTCCTTATTAATGGAAAGTTTTATATTACTTTTTCACAATGCAGATTAAAGGCCGGTTTCTCCATCACTATTCGATAGGTACATTCATCTAATTCTAAACTACGCGAAAATATCATTTATAATATGAATATTATTTTGCACAAAAATGTAAAGTGTATATTTTACTTTAAAAAGTTATTTGACGGCCATATACGGCCGCCCTATTGTCATATATGGCCGTCTTATGCGTAGGACGCAAATATGGAACGTCTGGGCTACACCGACCCCGGGATTGGTTTCAGGAGCCAAAAATACATGGGGAACCATAGGTCGGAGCTCGAGCACAGAACATTTTTTATATTTGTGTGGCTGTGTCATTAAAAGCCATTTTAAATTATTTGTTCTTTTATTATCAGTTTTACTGAATTGGTCTCTTAGTTTCAGCGAACTAAAGATTGATGAAAAAAATTTCACTTTTTCTTTATTAATGGAAAGTTTTATATCACTTTTTCATAATGCAGATTAAAGGCCGGTTTCTCCATCACTATTCGATAGGTACATTCATCTAATTCTAAACTACGCGAAAATATCATTTATAATATGAATATTATTTTGCACAAAAATGTAGTGTATATTTTACTTTAAAAGTTATTTGACGGCCATATACGGCCGCCCTATTGTCATATATGGCCGTCTTATGACTTAATTTATGAAACGAGCGTAAAACGATAGTTGGACTAACAATTTTGAAGCCGTTTAAAATACACAGGTCTTTCTTATTTGTTATTTGGCATAATTCCGAGGTTGCCAATTTGGTCGTCCGAAAGGCGGTGACATAAAACGTACGAAGGAAATATATACATAGTGAATATACATTATGTTCAGCGCCACCTATTCTTGAAAAATTCTTGTGAACTAAAACTATACAAATTAGACATCTGGGACCCAATTCGACGACCAACAATTTTTTGCGCACGAGTTTGTTGGCACCAGACGAGACGATTTACACAGCAAACTATTTGACGGCCATATATGGCCGTCAAATGGACGCGGCCGTCGAAATGATAGTAAATTGACAATGTATGGCCGTCTAATTGATAGCGGGATGTATATATATATATATATATATATATATATATATATATATATATGTATATGTATATATGACTTCTTCATTTACTCCTCTTAGTTTAAAAATAGAGTATAGAAGTTTTTGCTTTCAAGATTAAATATGGAACAAATAACATAATAACGACAGCGGCATGGTACCCTATATTTATTTATTTATTTATTAAAATTATTTTTTCGACAGTAAAATTTACCAATAATAGGACAAAGTACACAATTGCAGAACAAAACAAGAATATAACATGTGCAAAAAGAAAATACAAAAAATGTAAGTTAACACGTTGAAGGACAGTGGAAATTTTCATAAGATTCCAATTTAGGCAGTACAGTTTTCTGAGAGATAATTAATTCTTAAATATGAGTAACTATTATTTTAGTAAAATTAAAATAATAATAACACATTTTTAATAGTTTTGAACCACCTTTTTTGACGCTGATAGACGTTCCGCCACAAACACAAATGTTGAACAGTCGCAAAACTGGCACAACGCTGATATGCGTTCAATGCTGTGCAGTGTTGACTAATATTATGACATCAAATAACATCAATGACGACAGACACGACAGTAAATGGGCAACTAAATGCAAAGCATTCAAGGCACATGCTATTTTAGACGCTGGAAATTGTGGAAGGGCTGTATAAATTAAAGAAAGGTGGGAGGGGAGGGGGTATGACACCTGATGACACTACACCACTGATGTTCGAACTTATTGTGACAGTGCCGATTCGACTTTCATTATATTGTATAGTAAACTCAAATGTAGGACGGCGTTGTGTCATTTTCAACTATGAGGTTGAAGACGCAGATCAGCTTTGTGTCACATCACACTTATAGGAAAAGACGCTGATCAGCGTCTCTGTCCTTCAACGTGTTAAATACCAGTATAACAAAAAAAGAAGATTAAATACAGTTACTCACTATGCTATAGCTCACAAATTGTTTAGCTAAATACAATTTATGTATAGTACAATCAGTATGTCACAGGAATTACAAATTGAATTGTACTGTTAAAAAGTTCAGTTGGTTTAAAATATCAGGGCACCACTATTATGCAATAGAGCATGTACGAATTTTAAGCTATGGAAGTGCTTTCTAAACTGTAATGAATTGAATTTAAAACGTATTAATAATATTTTATAATCACACCAGCGTGCAGGAAATATACCGTCCGCACGATTTGCTATGATAAGAAATTTTAAAAACCTTTCTTGTACTGAATCAAGTAAATGGACCTGATTATTATAAACAGTAACCCAAACAGGGGAACAGTATTCTAGTTTGGATCGAGCAAACGCGTAAAATAGTGAGAACAGGGCAGCATTATCTCGAAATTCACAGCCTTGTCTTATTACAAAACCCAGTATTTTAAGTGTTGAGTAAACCAAATATTGAATGTGATCTGAGAAAGAGAAGTTACTATCAAAGTAAACTCCTAAATATTTTATGCTATCCGTACGCTCCGAAACATCCGCGTTAATCTTATAATTTAACAGAATGGGCTTCAATTTACGTGTAAATAACATAACTTTACGTTTGGAAATATTCAGCTGTAAGTTATTTAACTCACACCAAGAAACTATTTTATTTAATTGACTTGTGAGTACAATCATCATCAGTTGATATGGAAGAAACATTTTTTAAATCATCAGCATAAACGAGTTTACGGCAATCAATATAAAATGTGATGTCATTTAAAAAAATTGAAAATAAGAGTGAGCCCAGATTGGAACCCTGAGGTACTTTGGAAGTAATAGGATATTGGCTGGATCTAAATCCGTTGTAAGGAACGTAATGAAAACGATTCGATAAATATGAAGTAAACAGTTTTAGAAGATTTCCACAAAGTTCGTATACCTACCTCGAGTTTTTGTAGAAGCATACCATAATCTATACGGTCGAAGGACTTCGAGAAGTCGGTATACAGGGTGTTAAAAAAAGAGTGTAAAATATTTAAGCAGGCAATAGTATGAACCAAAATAAGCAGAAAAGTCTCAATAAACATGGGTCCGCAAAGTAACGGTTGCGGAGATATGGAATGTTTTATGTTTTTTAGCCTCTTTTTTATTTTGCAAAGACGTTGTGTATATTCTTATAATAGTTGGTTGATGTTTAGTGAAATAAGCAGTATTTGCCAGTTGTTCTCAGTGCACAAGTTTTCTTTCGCTATGGCTGGTTACTCTAACGCAGAATTAACAGACATGCATTTCATGTATGGTCGTGCTAATGGGAACGCCACCGAAGCGCGACGTCTTTATGTTGACGCTTATCCAAATCGCCAGATTCCTTCACAACGCATGTTTGGAAGATTTCACCAAAGATTGCGTGATATCAGTTTCTTGAGCAAACAGTGCCATTTATCCGGAAGACCAAGGTCGGTATCCACTCCTAGAGCAGATGAAGAAATTCTAGCACTGATAGAGCAGAATCCAGGTACGAGTGTGCGGAGAATATCAGCCGAGGTAGGAATTAGTGGTCCTCTTGTTTCGAGAATCCTTCACGAGCAACTGCTTTATCCATACCATGTGCAACGAGTACAGGCCTTAAATCCAATAAATGATCATCAAGCATGTTTTGTTTTTTGCCGCTGGTTTCTACGTCATGATGCTGGAGACCCTCGTTTTCTTGCAAACATTCTTTTTACTGATGAGGCCGGGTTCACAAGAAATCTGCATATTTGGGTCGACCAAAATCCTCATGCTCTAATATAATCTGGACATCAGGCACGTTTTTCATTAAACATTTGGATGGGTATTATAGGTGATAGGTTTCTAGGTTCTATTGTTTTACCAAACCGATTAACAGGCGCTGCTTACCTCAACTTTCTGCAGACCACACTGTATGAGTTTTTGGAAGACATTCCTTTGAATCAGAGGCAACAACTGTGGTTCCAGCACGATGGTGCTCCAGCTCATTTTTCCATGGCCGTTAGAGAGCGTTTACACCAAACATTTCCACACAGATGGGTAGGAAGGGCCACACCTGTTTTATGGTCTCCAAGATCGCCTGATGTGAACCTTCTAGATTTCTTTGTTTGGGGATATTTGAATACATTAGTATATGGTACTCCTATAAATAGCCTGAAAGAGCTGCAGCTACGGATTAATCAAAAGTGTCAAGAAATCCAAACCAAGGAGGGTGTTTTCGAAAGAGTTCGAATATCGTTGAGACGAAGATGTCGTGCCTGCTTGGAAATGGACGGAGGGCACTTTGAACATCTTCTGTAACTTTGTTTTTTGTTTGTTAAAATCTTCCTTTGTCGGTTTATTCCTAATAAAATAAAATGTTTGAAAAACGAATAGTGGTCCATATCTCCGCAACCGTTACTTTGCGGACCCATGTTTATTAAGACTTTTCTGCTTATTTTGGTTCATACTATTACCTCATAAAATATTTTACACTCTTTTTTTAACACCCTGTATATAACGTCCACCTGTTAATGCTTATCAATAAAATTACATATGAACTGTGTAAAACACATCAGATTTGTGGCAGTTGATCTGTTTTTTATAAAACCATGTTGGTCTGACGATATAATGCCCTTAAAAAGCGGAAAAATGCGATTATACAAAGACCTTCGCAAAATTACATAAAGTAATGGGTCTATAATTATTTATGCAGGGTCCCCATGTTTGAGAATTGGACAAACATTTGTCACTTTCCACGCAATGGGGAATGTTCCTGTTTTAAGTGCAAGATTAAATATGAAACCCAGCGGGCGAGCTAGAGTAAAACGGCAATCTCGAGCAAAGAAACTGGGATTAAGTACGGATCTGAAATTCTTAAGTTTCCTGGTAGAATGTATTATTTCCTCGTAGGACAAAAAATGTACGGTGACTGTGGGAATATTAACGTCATTAAACATGGCATGTCTTTGTTGTTCCCTGGAATTAGGTTGAATAAGAATATCTTCACAATAGTTCCTAAAAGATTCCACAATGGCACAGGGGTCATTTAAGGGAATGCTATCAATATTGTGTAAGTCCTGTTTTTATATTATTTTCAATATGTGATAAATAACATTTATAAGCGGGGAATTCACTGTCAGATATGCCCTGCAGATCTACCCGGCGGACACGCCCGGCAGTTACATCTGTCAGTATATGCCATGCTCGGAGACACGATCTACCTGTCCGCTGCCGTGTCCGCATGTGTGTGCCTGATGCGGGGTGTGCCCGCCGGGTAGATCTCCTGGGCATATCTGACAGTGAATTCCCCGCTATAATCGCGACTGACAAGTGTTTTTGCTCGACTTTTAAAAACTTATATGTTTCTTATGCTGCCTAAAAATATTCTTTTTGCTGAATTGTTCGTTTCAACTCATAGCTGTACCACACAGAATATTTATGTTTTTAGGCACAAACTGTGGAACCTAGGTGTCGAGCAGGGAATATAACTTAGTGTAATAGGTATCATAAGTCAATTCAATGTCCTTAAAAACGTCTAAAAATGACCAAACAACTACAGCCATTGCATTATAAAGAGCATGAAAATTGGCTTTTCTGAAATTGTAGGATTTTTTAAATGAATTAATTAGAAATCTTTGTTGACGTTCAGCCTTTACAGGTTGAGAAAACAAGAACAGGATAATGATTAAGAAACAAGAGGAGCATATTCACGAGCAATTGTGCAATGACTTCTAGACAAGACAAGATAAAGAATAGAATTATTACAATTAGCAATCGAATTGAATTGAACAATTAATAAAAAGTTAATAAAATTCCTCACAGATCTACTCTTAGGACCATTCAACAAGGCCACGAGGCCAGGAATATTGCAATCACCCACAATAACAAAGTTATTAAAATATATTGTTCAAATTGATTAAGAAACATTTAAAATATACGAGTAAAAATATCTGGTGAAACATATAACACAAATATACTGATATGAAAGCGTCACTGATGAAAATAACATTTAATGCCAACAATATCGAATGCAGGAAAACTTGATCTAAGTTCAGAGATCGACGGAACTTGCAGAAATATTAGTCTTACTTGCTATAAGAACACCATCACCACGAGATAAGCTTGTCGTTTGAAAGTCTCTGTCACATCTAAAAACCGCAAAGTCATCAGAGAAAAGTTCAGCATTGGTTACACTTTGAGACCCTATAATGTTCCTTTAGATATTTTTTTATTAATTTCCAAACAAATAAATGTACGCAACAAGTATTGGGATAAATAAATTAGGCAATAAGCCTAAACAAATTGCCACATTTCTGAGTCTAGGTAAGAGTATACTGGCTACTGTTTCCGTCGTACCTCAGCGACTACATCGATAAATGCAGATGCAGATATTACAACATTAAAAAAGACATGTAGGTTGGAAGCCTTCTCAAGTAGCAGAACAATACATAAACAATTATCTGCAAAATCGAATAAATGTAGCAAATCAATAAGTTTATTCAATTATTGAATCTAATTCGTTAGTAACCGTCCCTTCAGCCTCTAATTCTTCCTGCTACACGACTATTAAGTCTGCCTGTACAAATCAATCTATTTTGAAAAATATTACAGAAAATATTTCCAGTGCACCAGTTTTTAATTTCAGTAATTGTACCAACACTGTAAATATAAATATTAATACAGTGTAATGCAAATGTCTTAATAAATAACTTCTTTTGTTCAGATTTAATTTAATACTTTTTTGTCGTGGAGTAGTCTGTTTCTTAGTTGCAATTAAAATTCGATAGGAATCTTCCACTCGCATCGACTTTTTCTAACTTTATTACAGACTATACTATTCTAAACCAGCTCTTATATCCTTTGTACAGATTGTTATGATTGTTTAAATCGCTGGGACATTATACAAAATAGCACCGGAGAACACAGCATTCAGCCAGTGGCTGGTTTTGTAAAAGCAGTAAATTAAGCTTTGATATTTTTTGTGGTTAAAATTAAAATGGTTTATTAAATTGAAAGTTTAGTATAAACAGATTCTTTACAAGTGAACACTTAAGTGATTCATTAGTTAGATATTTCTGACAAATGTACTTTTTTCAGAACAGTTTTCTTCATATTAACATTAAATATTACAAGGCACATCAAATGCCACACTTCAAAGGACTGCAAACTGCTAGTCAGTATTAAAAGTTTGAAGATTATGGTTATCAAGAAAAATATGTTTGTTTATGTATTTACATACCATATAATAATATTGTTAAATGTGTGCCGTAAAATTAATACCTACATTAATAAATAATGTTTATATTGATAAGAGTTTTCAATTTATCAAATGTGTAGTAATAATCTATTTAGATAATTTGTATTTAGTTCTGTTTCTGTTTTGACTATTAAAATTATCACTTACCTGTAATTAATGTAAGCGCACATAAGCACGCAAAAGCAGATATGTCTATTTCCATTGAATGCAACCCTGCACAAAACTCCATAATTGCATGTAACCAATCTCCAAAAGATCGTTGGCATTGTTGAATATCTAGCACTACTCCATTGCAAAATGTCAGTTTAGTATCATTTGGACGGGTGCGGTAGGCTAATCTCAAAACAAATAATTCTAAAGATGCAGATTGAAATAACAGTTCTCGATCTTCTAAACATATTTCTAAAAATCCTGGTATCTTGTCAGCAAAACTTTTTATTACTTCTACTGAAGTGGTTAGTAAGGTGTAAAATTGTTGAATTTTATCAGCCTCAGAAATGTTTGGTTCTATAGGAGATGGTTCTAAATACTGAGAGTAATCTAAATTGGCGAGATCTGGAATTGTGTCAACATATGCTCGAACTAAAGCTGTTATGAGAGACACAGGAGGGCTTGGCGGTGATTCCTGTGGAGATTTAGGTTTGGAAGGTAATCTACCTCGTCTTCCCTTAAGGGAGTCTGTTCGAACTACTTCTTTTACCATACCAACTGCTAAGCACTTTTGAAACCTACAAAATTGGCACCGATTTCTTCTGCGTTTATCAACGGGGCATGCTTTATCCGCCAAACATACGTATTTAGAACCTTTTTGTACAGTACGTTTAAAAAATCCTTTGCATCCTTCACATGTACGAACTCCATAATGTTGACATGCAGCAGTATCTCCACACACGGCACATAATTGTGAAGGTGAAGAAGGAGTAGGACCTTTGGATGTTGCCATTTGATCTGGTGGACCTCCTGGACTACTAGCAGCAGAAGAACACGCTGAAGGTGCATGCCCTAATCTTAATTTCGGACTTTCGCTACTGCTTGTCGATTCAGACCGTTGCAAGGGTAATGAAGCTCGACGTTGCCTGGAATTCTGTGTTGTAATGTGCAGTTCTGATGTTGTTTGGTAAGGAGGTAGTGAATAAGATTCTTGAGATAATGAAACATCAAAACCAGGAGTACATGTTTCAGGAGAAGCGTAATAAGGATTTGTTGTTGTAGAGTACTGTAATTGTTGATAGTCATAATGTGAAAGAGACATATTATGAGGTGTTGTTTGTTGATGATATGAAACACTGAAACAATCGTCATCCATTTTAAGTGTTGCAGAATTGGGTGCTTGATAACGAACTGAATAAGTTTCTTGAAAACTTGGAAGCGGAGCTGGCGACGAAGGTTGTGACTGAAGCGCTACTTCTGCAAAAGGGTCGATGTCTTCGGAGGGTAAAGTGCCACTAGGATCATCTGAATACGGTGCATTTAGCAAATCCGCAAAACTACTTGAACCAAAAGGAGCCTGGAACAAATAAATACAATGTTATTATGAATGTCACCATAAATAATGATAATACTTTGTTAAACTTCACCAAAACTATTAACTAAAATATTCTAACTGTTCTAGTAATTATTTATTTGATATGGCGTCGTACTGAAAGTAGTAGGCTGCTTATTGAATAGAATATTTGCATGCACAGGATTATCATTAACAGTCGGCTTAACTTTATTATTATTATTATTGAAAATATCAAAAGTAAAATATTTTTCCAAAGATTTCACAAGAAAGTGTTTCTTTTATATAAAAAAGAAACAAATCATGCACCATATTTCACCAACATATATATACAGGGTGAGTCAGTCATAATGTCATTAATTTTAAGAGGAGATAGGGAATAATGAGTATAATGCGAATACGTGATTAAAAAAAAATCTAAATGCATATTTACGCCGAAAAAAAATATTTTCAAATCATTATTTAAACCCCCTTTTCAGACTGTCACTGACCGGTCACAGCCTTGGTCGGCTACAGCTGACAGTTCAACTCGATATCGACCTGATGCAATGTTGTCAAGTTGTAATATTTTTCTATATAGTACCTACCCACCTAGGTTTTAGACATCACAAATAAACGGTTGTACTGACTATTTTAGAATATCATTTTTTCTTGCTCAGTTCAACTTCAGCCAATAATAATTTAAAATGTTAATACCCAATAAAATCAAATAATAATAATCAAATAATTCTATTAAAAATTGCAAATAACGAGGTCCACTCAGGTTTTCCCGTAGAAAATACGGCCCAATCAAACGATAGCCGTACACTCGCGTGTCGATTTTTCTCTGAGCAAATGTAGCCGTTATGACTGCAACAAAACTCCAATGTGTCTAATAATAAACTGAGTACTAAACCATTTACGTACATTACATAAAAAACCTATACCCAATGGGTAAATTATTGAGAAGCTGAAAAGTGTTTCGTGTTTAAATACTAAGTACTTAATAAAAAACCATCGTGTTGTCGACAGAAAACTGTCCAAGACCGAAATGGCACGCCGCTAATCGAGAGTTAATCTTGACCTTGACCTTATTAGGTCAATAACCTAGTTACCTAGTTTTTGTACTGTTATTTAACGACAAGGAGTAAAACTATTTTTTTAATCTAGATACATAAATGAATTTTCCTTAAATATTGATTTATTTGTTAATAAAAACAAATGTAGATAATAAATAAATGTTTTCGAATGCTAGGCTATTACAGTTTAATAATTTTGATATTACGTTTTCACTACGTTTTACAAATAATTATATTCGGCCCCGTCTCATAAATAAATATTGTAGTACCCTCGTCTCCGCAGGAAACTAACCACGAATTTTAAAGCTGACAACACTGATTCTCTATGACCGTAGCTGCACCTTGCGCACACACACCTCAGTCTTAGTTTTCGTGCGGAACGACCACGTGGTGTAAATAGTAGTTTTCAAAAGTGTGAACGTGAACCAAAAATAAATATGTCTAATCCAAGGAAAAGACATAGGGACCGGAGTCTTTCACCCACTCGGAAAAACAAAGTGATATTGGCGAAATTTTAAGAAGAATAGAGAGGTGTCTTGACCGAGTAGAAAGTCAACAAAAGAGATACCGCACAGGGTCACCTTCACCAGTGCACTCTGAAAGTCATCCTGATTTTTCATCAAGATTCAGGAGAACGATAGAGGTCATAGACAAGAAAATAGTAAGTACATATTGTTATTCTTTTCTCATTAGCAAAGTTGGAAAGATGAATATTGATATCAGCAAAAACAACATATTTCTTTTCCTTTATTATCATTCAACCACCTGTGCCAGGGGATGCATAGGTATAATTTATTAGTTGTTATACTTTTACTTAGTTATTTATCACAGAGTATTGGTAGTCAGGGGTATTACAGCACACGCCTAGGGTGGCGGAAATAAAATTAATACAGCCAAACATGAAGAAAATACTGATTTTTTTTTTCTTACTTGTCTAGTGTGACAATTTACTGACATTACCTAGAGTGGTAAGCAGTCATACATGTGGCTATTTCAACAAAAATTAATACAGCCAAACATGAAGAAAATACTGAATTTTTTTCTTACTTGTCTAGTGTGACAATTTACTGACATTACCTAGAGTGGTAAGCAGTCATACATGTGGCTATTTCAACAAAAATTAATACAGCCAAACATGAAGAAAATACTGACTTTTTTCTTACTTGTCTAGTGTGACAATTTACTGACATTACCTAGAGTGGTAAGCAGTCATACATGTGGCTATTTCAACAAAAATTAATGCAGCCAAACATGAAGAAAATACGGAATTTTTTCTTACTTGTCTAGTGTGACAATTTACTGACATTACCTAGTGTGGTAAGCAGTCATACATGTGGCTATTTCAACAAAAATTAATACAGCCAAACATGAAGAAAATACTGACTTTTTTTTTCTTACTTGTCTAGTGTGACAATTTACTGACATTACCTAGAGTGGTAAGCAGTCATACATGTGGCTACTTCAACAAAAATTTAATAGTTTCAGGGGATCTATTGGTTGAAGTAAATCAGGGGAAGAATGTGGTGCCAGAGGCGATCGGGATCGACATTTTATCCATCTTAGGGGAGGATGAAAGTGCCGAAAAAATATATTCCCCACCAATACAACCAGATTTAACATCTCGTTGGATTAAAATTCTGAAGGCAGAGTTGCCAGAAGAATCCAAAAAGAGCTTATAAAAAAAAAAAAATCTTCCCCCTGAAAATTGTAAGGAACTTAGCCCTCCGAAAATAAATCCAGAGGTGAAAATAGCATTGCCAGAGAATACTGTGAGACGTGATATGAGACTGAAGCAGTTGCAAGAAGGTAGGGGCTGCCACGTCAGCTATTGCGTTGTTGCTTTTAGATGAATCACTGAATGACATTGGTCGTTTGTTAAGTGATGTTATTCTCTCAGAATCCGTTTCCCGAAGGAACTTATAGCTATAAATTTGAATAACAAATTAAAAGAAAAAGAAATTATGGACAACTTAGTCCAAGACTTAATGAAAAGTGATATCATTTCTCTTGTTGAGCCAAGTGAGGGCAATTTATTTCTAATATTTTTATTGTCTCCAAGAAAGATGGGACTTATTGATTAATTATAAACTTAAAAACTGATTTGTAAAAATGTCTCATTTCAAGATCGAGGTCTATAGAACAGCAGCGCGGCTTATTACGCCTGACAGCTATATGTCCACTGTAGATCTAAAAGATGCTTATTATGTAGTGCCTATCAAAAGAACACATAGAAAATACTTACGATTTAAGTTTAATGGCTCTCTGTACGCCCCTTTGATCTTTACAAAGATCCTAAAACCTATAATGACGCTGCTTAGGGAGAAGGGTCTAACCTCTGTTATATATTTAGACGACATCCTTCTTTAGGGAACACTAGTAAAGAATGCGAATATAATGTAAAAGAAACAATAACGTTGTAGAATATTTAGGGTTTTAATAAATTATAAAAAGAGTAATCTTATTCCTAATCAGTTGTGTAAATATTTAGGGTTTTTATATAATTCAAAAAGGATGACCTTATCATTGCCTAACGAAAACGCCTTAGATTATTGGAATGTCTAAGATAATTATCCTGTCTAAAGGAATGTTAGATTCGATAATTTTCAAAATTTATAGGCACGTTAATCTCCGTTGCACTACCCATTAAATGCAGTTTTTGTACACAAAATTATGAACGTCAGAAATACTTAGCATTATTAACATGTAAAGGGAATTATGAAACAAAGATGCATATACCACCTACCCTATCTGCCGATTTTTCATGGTGGATAAACAAAGCAAAAGATTCATATAATCCAATTCGTCGTGGTAATTTTCAAATTAAATTATTTACCGATGCCTCCAGATCTGGTTGGGGAGCCTATTGTAATAATAATACTTCCTTTGGTTACTGGTCAACAACCGAGAAAAACTGTCATATTCCTGGCAGTACTTTTTGGCCTATGCTGTTTTGCAAAGTCAGTCTCTAATTGTAATATTTTATGCAGAGCGGACAACACGACAACAGTATGCACCATTAACCGCATGGAAAGTGTCCGTTTTAAAAATTTAAATAATATAGCAAGGAGAATATGGACTTGGTGTCAAGATAGAGGGATTTTACATCTTTGCTTCATATATTAACTCTAAAGAGAACATTTATGCATACAGTTCATAAATAAACAGAATGGTGCTTGGCTGATTATGCTTTCAGAAAAATAAAGATACAGTTCAGGAATCCATATATAGACCTATTTGCAAGCCGGATAAATAAAACATGCCCAAAATTCGTGCTCTGGTTGAGGCATCCCGAGGCCTACAGCGTCGATGCCTTCACATTAGATTGGAGCAAATTTTATGCTTTTCCTCCGTTTGCCATGATTTTAAGTGTTGCAAAAAATCATAGAAGATAAAGCGGAAAAGATTGTGGTAATACCCCTGTGGATCTGTCAACCATGGTATCCTCTTTTCAAGTCTTTAACGATTGATAGTATTTGAACCTAAAAGCACTTTACTCTCTTTTAACGAAACACATCATCCCTTGTCGGAAAACCTTTCCCTGGTAGCAGGGAGGTTATCCGGGAAGCGCTATTGCGAGGAGAGGTGCCCCAAGAATCGTTAGATATTTGTATATCATCCATAACGAATTCGACTCTAAAACAATATACTGTTGGTCTTAGACAATGGTGGCTATTTTGTTTGTTAAATGAACTTGATCCATTTAATGTCACAGTTCCAAGTGTTCTGGATTTTTTGACCGGCTAACTTAATAATAGATTTAGATTTCAGGGTAAAAAGATTTTTCAGAGGAGTTTATAATATGAGACCGCCAATGCCAAGATACGAAAACACTTGGAACCCCAATATAGTTTTAACCTATATAAAAACGCTCAATAATGATGAAATCTCGCTCGAACACTTAACTCAAAAATTAGCAGTGATAAGTAACAGAATAAAAACTTCTTCAATAAACAAGCCTGAACCATTTCTGGTTCTACCCTTTTAATATAGACCCCAAATATATGTAGCTAGAACTTTATTAACACATATAGAAAAGACTAAAGACTTACGAAGTTCCTGCCATTTTCTTTTATTACTCATAAAAACCACATCGTCAAGCTTCATCTCAATCTATCAGCAGATGGATAAAAGATGGTTTGAAAGCAAGTGATTTAGATAATACTCAGTTTAAACTCAAAGTACTCGACATGCGTCGACATCTTTAGCGTTTCGAAAAGGTGTTAGCTTCGATATTATTCGGCTGGCTGCGGGTTGGTCGAAAATTCTAGAACATTCGCGAATTTTTACAATAGACCCGTAATAGATAATTTACAATTCGCAAATACTGTATTGGATTCAAGTAATACCTAATCAGGTCATTCATATTGGTGTACAATGTTTTTCGTTGTAGTTGTAGTTATTTTGTCTTTTCCTTGTTGTTTGTTCGTTATACAGAATTTATTAGATACATATTGTAAAATCAAATTTTTCCCATTATTAGATATTAGATTATATAAAGATTTTTGTTTACTTTGTCCTTGTACATTATCTATATATTTCAATATAGCTAATATAAGCTGATGTTTTATTTGTTGCAACATCCTTTAAACATCTACAATATTTATTTATGAGACGGGCCGAATATAATCACAAGATCAAACGAACTTACCTAAGTGATGTTCGATCTTGATTATATGATGGCCCCGTCGAAATAAATAAAGTCCCAAGATCCCACCCTACAATTATCAATGATAATTACCCAATGATGTATGTTGCAACACCTTTAAAGTGACTGAGGTGTGTGTGCGCAAGGTGCAGCTACGGTCATAGAGAATCAGTGTTGTCAGCTTTAAAATTCGTGGTTAGTTTCCTGCGGAGACGAGGGTACTACAATATTTATTTATTTCGACGGGGCCATCATATAATCAAGATCGAACATCACTTAGGTAAGTTCGTTTGATCTTGTGATATTACTCGTAAGTACAATTACCGCACACATAACCAAATGTACAATTTGTAGTTACGTACATCTAGCCTAGAAATGTATTGTTTTTTTAGTAGTATGATACTAACCTGTTTACAGCCCACATAAGTATAACTGCATTTATCTGTCCATAGCACTTTATTAATAAAATTCAGTCGCATTTCGTAAACATTCTCCGTATAACACTACCATTTCCATATAATCGGAATTTGTAAAATTATGCGTTGTAAATTTACGCCAAATACGTGAGGTTAGACCGAAATAAACAAACTACTGCTTGTATTCTCTAAATCCCCCCTCCAATGTGTGGCATGATCTACAAATTTGAGGGGGAAGAAATGCGGGAAATGCAGAGTGCTAAATGGAGGTAAATTTGAATAACACGCTGATGTGTTAGATGATATTATGTATGTAAATGTGGCATCCATGGTTAATACGGCAAGTCTGTGACATTAGAATTTCGTCGGGTGCGCCATCGTAGCGTACCAGGAGCGTCGTGTTACTGATTTTTGTAGGGTGATTTGTTTATTTTTTTAAAAGTCGAGTAAACATTTTTTTTTTCGATTTTCTGCCTTTATTAGACCTCCCGAATACGTGGTTAAAATTAATGACATTATGACTGACTCACCCTGTGTATATATACAGGGTGGTCGCGATGTAATGGGCCAAAATTCATGACTAGATTGCTGACGTGAAAATATTGCGATTTAGACAAACTCACCTTAGTCCAAAAATTGATACTTACAGAGATACAGGGTGTTTAAGGCAAAATATTATTTTAGTTTTTTCTTATTTATTTCATAATAAATGCTCATATCAAGATGAAATTTTGGTGTTAGGGGTTTTCTGGGGCGAGAGATTGAAATATATCCATGGTTTGCTTGTAGATCATAGAGAGCGCCACCTGCGCTAGGTCGAATGCGTTGAAAACAACAGAACTTTTTTATCTTTCAAAAATCTAATTCTCAGGTAGCAAATTCTGATTTTACAAATTCTTTTACACAAAAAAAGCTATACTTTTTGATAGCCGCTATCTTGCACCGTTCTCGTAAAATTTGCCATTGAAAATTCCAATGTATTTGCATTCAATTACAAATCGGCAAAAATTTTCAAGTAGGCTTATGTTAAAATTCAATTTTGACATTTTCCACTTATCTTAGTGCCGTCAGTAATATTACAGTATTATTCGTGCCTTATTAAAAGTATTCTTTACTTTGATCTAAATCGTAGTGCGAGATAACATGCCACGCCATAATTTATTTTCAAATGGAGAAATGCGCGATATGGTTTGCGTTTATGCGCAATCAGATTATGTTGGACGTCGAGGGCTTCGTCGGTATTCAGACTTGTATCCGAATAGAAGGCAACCAAATCGGAAACTATTTCAAGAACTTTTTAATAGACTTGGAGAAACTGGTAGTTTTCGTCCTAAAAGAGACAACGCAGGGCGTACTGTTACAGTTCACCAAGAAGAAGAAGTTTTAGTAAAGCTTCATTCACATAAGATTAGTGCGGTTGCATTGGTACTGCAGAAAAGTTATTAAAAAGGGCGCCGTATTCTTGAAATAGTGTTTTCTGCAAAATACAAATAATTTTAGACATTTAATAACTGAATAATCTAGGGTTTAGCAAATAATAGGAATGTTAACTCATCCCACCTGCAAATATTCAAAGATACTGAAGTAAAACGGTGAAAAATACGGATGACTTTTGTAACGTTCAGATAAACTTAACAGTAACGCCTTTGTACTGCAGTTGTATGGCAGAAGCTAAAAGCATTTTAGCTTTTACCAATCGTTTTCCAACAATCATACAAGGACCAATCAGACAACAGCTTTTTTGACAGTAAACAGATGATTCGCATTTTTGCAGGTTAAGTTTTTAAATTAGATTCTAATTTAGCTATTTAGTTTAAAATTGATTTGTTTCTAAAAAATGGATGAAAAAATGAATGAAGAGGACTGTTTGGTTAAGAAACAGTTACTTTTGCTGCTCTCATTCGCAGCGACGTCAGTATGTATAAAAAGTATACAGGCCAAAAAAAATAAAAGAAGAACTCGGAGATGGTGGGTGCGATCTATTAACCGCAGGAAGCACATGCAAAGTGATTTCTATCATTTATATAAAGAAATGAGAAATGAGGATGCCGATTATTTTTTCAATTACACCCGAATGACAGTGGCGATGTTTGATGACTTGCTGAAATTAGTGGGGCCTCATTTAACCAAACATTCCAATAGACCATCTATTCCTGCAGATTGTAGGCTTTTAATTACTATTCGGTAAATGTTCTTAGATAAACTGTTTTTGTAAAGAGTAATATATTGTATTTATTTAATTTTTAGACTGTTAGCCTCAGGGGATTGCCTGCAATCAGTAGCTACAAGTTACCGCATGGGTAAATCCACAGTCTGTGAAATTTTTCGAGAAACATGTGATGTTATCTGGAATGTTCTTCAACCTTTGTTTATGCCATCCATGCAAGAAGATGATTGGAAAAAAAATGCAAGAAATTTTGCTTCTAAATGGAATTTGCCTAATTGCGTGGGAGCAATTGATGGCAAACATGTAGTCATTAAACAGCCGAATAATTCAGGATCACTGTATTTTAACTATAAGAAGACCTTTAGCATTGTTTTATTGGGTGTTTGTGATGCTAATTATAAGTTTAATGTAGTGGATATTGGTTCATATGGATCACAAAGTGATGGCGGAGTTTTGAAAGAATCTGCATTCGGTCATATGTTGGATAGTGGCACCTTAAAATTACCACCAGATGAACCGCTTCCAGGCTGTACTTACCCATTTCCTCATTATTTTGTTGGTGATGATGCTTTTCCACTAAAAAATAATCTCATGAAACCCATTAGTGGCAGATTACTACCAGATGATCAAAGAATTTTTAATTATAGAATATCACGTGCAAGAAGGTGCATTGAAAATAGTTTTGGGATTTTAGCCGCTCGTTGGCGAATTTTTCATAAGACGATATTTGCACAACCAGACACTGTGGACAAAATTGTTAAAGCGACTACTTGCTTGCATAATTATATTATGATAAAACAAGAGGTAACCAAGGATCAGAGGTATTGCAATGATAGATTTGTCGACACAGAAATAAATATGAGAGTAATCGAGGGATTATGGAGACAAGAATTAGGTGATCTTAATGCCCTACAACCAATACAGGCACGATTAGGAGCGAGAAATGCTAGGAAAACGGCTTTGCAATATAGAGATACGTTAATTTCATACGTTAACAATATAGGTTCTGTCCCCTGGCAAAATAAATTAGTTAATAATAATTAGTAACAATAAATCAACTTAAATTAATATCTACATTTTTATTCAGAAAACAAATATATTTCTTATTATTTATCATTGTGTAAAATGTTCATTATTTCAAACACCTTTTATTTGCTGTTTTTCCATCCATCTCTTCAAGTGTTTGGCTAATATATTTACCCAACCAAACATATTTAGAGCAACTTGTTGTTGTTTGTGGTTGTCCTAATAACACAGCTGTTTCCTTGATAGTTTTTACCATCTCCTGCATGTTACTGTCAAGATGATCCAAGTGTTTTTTTTTCTTTGGACGTGGTCCTTCAAAATCTTCTGAACGGGTGTCTGAGTGCGAGCATGTTGGAGACATTACATCCAAAGGTTGTGTTGATAGTGTAGAATCTTCGTCAATATCTAAGCAAAAATAGTTATTTATGCAACAAGTACAAAAAGGAAGTATTTCTTGCACGTCAAGCGCAATAAACACTTTTTGTACGAGTTGCATACAATATTTTTTTGACATTTATGCAAAAACCAAAAACTGTTTTATTTAGATGACATCGTAGGAAAATATGACATCGAATAGCAAATTCTCCAACAAAATTTCACCCATACAGTTTCCGTTATATTTTAAGTGTTATGTGACGCTGTAGTAGAATGATAAATGAATGCAACAAGAACCACTTTTTCCACTAAATATAGTTCAATACAGTTTTGTTTTTTGCATGAACGTAGAAAAAAAAATTGTAGTAAAGGTGAAAATAATTAATCTACCTAGCACTAAGACCTGGGATTGATTAAAATTATCGACATCTTGGCTTTCACTTAATGCAGTAGCATAATGTGAAGGTGCTGTAACATTAGTAATTTTCCTGAAAATTTTGAATTATTAAAAAACATTTAAAACAATGAATAAATCTCAACAAACAAATTACAGAACTTGCATATATGACAAAATACTTACTTCCTTGACAGTAATACGTCGTCGAAAAATCTTAAGGAATTGAATAGCTCCCAAGTATCTCCGTCCGCACCTTTTGAGCCCGAAACTGTTTCCTGACTAAGCTTAAGTTTCTCCTTTCTATATTTCTCACGCAGAGCTTTGTATCTTGCCATGCAAATATCCACTAGCAATAATTGTAAATTATTTTTTGTAAAACATTTATTAAATAATAAATACTTACCCGTTGTACCAATTTCAATGGCAAGTTGTTTGAAAGCCAGTTCTTTCTTATTGTTGTCTCTGAAATCTTTGCGCGCCCTATTCCAGATTATTGGATACTCAAACAAACGCTCGGCCAATTTTCGATCAATATCCATATTTAAATAGAAACACGTTAACTATTGCGACCAAATATTTAATATAATATGATATAATACTGAAAATCACACAAGGGAATATGCGTATTTAAATTCAGATGCACTTCCCACTTGACGGTTCGACCAATGATCTGTTCACGGTGCTCCATTGGATAAACAATTATAACCATAGAGTTATTATATGTTATAATAACTCTATGATTATAACATTAGAAGCTGGCTAAGTGTCCCCTGGACGAAGGCCATGAAAAGAAGACGAAGAAGAATAACCTCTTCATCTGAATTCTGTGCTGTGTCGCCAACCTACAGCGCAAAAATTCCCCAACTTCTTAAGTCTACAGTAATTTTATGTAAACAGAGTAAATAATATTTAACACCATACAATTACCATACAACAGTACAACTGCAGTGCCATTGCACTAACGTTTATCTGAACGTTACTTAAGAGTGGCCACCAGAAGTTAGCAGCAGGCAGGTAGCTAGAGAAACCGGTGTTAGTAAAACGACAGTTCTCAAAATCTTTCACAAGGAAAATTTATATCCCTACCATTTTACACCCGTGCAAAATCTTTTAGCAGCAGACTTACCAGCTAGATTACAATTTGCTCATTTTATGCGCAATCAGCAAAACCTTGACCAGGAATTTTTGGATAATGTACTATTCACTGATGAAGCGACCTTTACTCGTCGAGGAATTTTCAATTTTAGAAACAAGCACATGTGGGATAATGAAAATCCTCACGTAGTCAGTGAGCGTCACTTTCTACATGAATTTAAGAAAAATATTTGGTGCGGAATCATAGGAAATCGCCTTTTGGGTTCACATGACCGCTTCCTCCAAATCTAAATGGTGACTTGTATTTAGATTTCCTGCAGCACCATTTAGTTGACTACCTCGACGATTTACCACTGAATACACGGCAAAATCTATTTTTCATGCAAGATGGAGCTCCCCCTCATTATTCTGTCAGAGTACGGAACTATTTTGACCACATTTTCCGGATCGTTGGATCGGTCGTGGGAGTCGAATATTATGGCCTCCTCGTAGTCCTGACTTTAATCCTATGGATTTCTGTTTCTGAGGCTACATGAAATCAGTTGTCTATAGAGAAACTATAAACACCCGCGAAGAGCTATGGCAGAAAATTGTAAATGCCGCCGAATCATTTCGTAACAAGAATCTATATTTTAAAATACGGCAGTCTTTGAACAAACGCGTTAATAAATGTATTGAAGTTGGAGGCGGACATGTTGAATATTTATTGTAATATTCGATATTCGTTTGTTCATCACAATTTATAATTTGAAATAAACTCTTGTTCTTTTTGACATTCGTACCTTATTTTGATCACTCGAATTACCAAAGCTAAATATCTTGAGAAAGGTGCAAGATAGCGACTATCAAAAAGTATAGCTTTTTTGTGTAAAAGAAGTTGTAAAATCAGAATTTGCTACCTGAGAATTAGATTTTTGAAAGATAAAAAAGTTCTGTCATTTTCAACGCATTCGACCTAGCGCAGGTGGCGCTCTCTATGAGCTACAAGCAAACCATGGATATATTTCAATCTCTCGCCTCATAAAACCCCTAACACAAAAATTTCATCTCGATATGAGCACTTATTATGAAATAAGAAAAAACTAAAATAATATTTTGCATTAAACACCCTGTATCTCTGTAAGTATCAACTTTTGGACTAAGGTGAGTTTGTCTAAATCGCAATATTTTCACGTCAGGAATCTAGTCATGAATTTTGGCCCATTACATCGCGACCACCCTGTATATATATTTATATATATTCTATTAGAACACTTTCTCAGAATTATAATGATACAGGATTTGATGAATCTACTTCTAATAGTATTGGAAACATGATAAAAAATGTGCCTTAATTATCCGACCACATTGGGTTAGACCGCGACTACAGTAGGATAGGCGATCATCACAGTGGTATAGACCACCACAGTTAGTTAAGTAACCTGCAAGTTCTCACCATTTTGAAGTCGAGTATCAAGTTCACTTCGCAATTCTTTGAGGTGTTGCTGTTGAATAGGCGTTTTATCGTCTAACATCTTTAAAGCACTGGTTGAACGATTTTCTAAAAGCTTTTTCTTATTTTTGAGAATATATTTAGCCTGCGATTCGGATGGAAAAACTACCTTTAGCATACGAGGAAATTGTGGAGTTGGTTTGCCAATTCTAAAGAAGGTAATTAGTTCAGCCTCACATCCTACAGTATCCAAGATCTCTTTAATTATATTTTTGTCAGCGTCTTTTTTTGTTTGAGTATCACCGACAGTCTCTGGTGCGCCTCTAATCAATATATTCTTACTGCGAGACATTCGTTCCACTGCCTCGCTTGCTATTTTATCAGTAATATCAACCGAATTAAAAGTTTCAATATTTACTATTTTGGTTTTTAAAGCCACAATTTCGTGTGTAAGATGATTATAACAATCATCTATTTTATTTTGCATAAGGTTCTTAAAATCATCTATTGTTTTGTGAATATCAGACTTAAGCTCATAAATTACCTTCTTGATATCACCAAGGATATTTAAATTAGAAGTGCAACTGTTACAGAGAATGCTCAATCCGCGAACTTTCTGTCTCGTTACACGATCGGATGATGACAGTCCGGTACAATCCATGTGTAGTGGCCGCTTACAGCCGTCACACTGCAAAGTCGATTCACGATCGCTCATCGTCTTCAAACAGTTAGCACAGGAACTGGGCATGTCTGAATTTTTTTGCTAACAGAGCTGATAAGACAATAACTGGAACGTGCTTACAGGAGCTCTCAATATGCACTTATTAGTTAAGTTGTTAGTTGGGTTGCTAACCAATAACAAGTACAGATTTATTACAAGACTTGTGAGAAAAATTTAATGGGCATTTGTCCCTATTAAAAAAATCATAGTGTCATCAGCAAACATACGAACATCACATTTATTAACATACTTTATAATGTCATTTACATATATCAAAAAAAAGAGTTGGCCCCAAAACTGTACCTTGTGGCACACCATAGTTATTTTGTAATTGATCTGATACACTATTTTTATATTTCACTTTCTGATAACGATCAGATAAATATGATTTAAACCAATTTAGTACATTCCCACATAATCCAATTTTTTTCATTTTCCTTAATAATAAGTCTCTATTTATTGTTTGAAAAGCTCTCTTAAAATCCAAAAATGTAGCCAAAATTCTTCATCCATTGCTTTAATCCACTTATCAGTTATACTTAATACGATGGTTTCACAGGAATGTTGCTTACGAAACCCTGATTGGCACGGCACAATAATTAATGTTATTCTTGTCACAATAGTCTAACAACTGTCGTTTTACTACAGATTCTAATACTTTTTCATACACTGGCACTGTATTAATGGGTCTAAACTCTTTACATAAATTAGTATTAGTTACTTTGGGTACCGGCACTATTATTGACGTTTTCCAATCACTAGGAAATTTCCCACTCTGCAAAGATGTATTTATCACATCAACAAAACGATTCCCTACTACCATAAATGCATCCTTAATTATCTGCGTAGTTATTCCATCTTCTCTTCCACTAGTATACTTTAAATTACATATAATATTTTTTACATCACCTATATTTACATTTTTTACATGTATTTTCCCTTGTAAAAACTGCTTCTTTATATTTCTTATCCCTATCTTTCATCGCGTTTATAATATCACCTGTTATCCACTTATTATGTTCATATTTTTTAGGAATAACTATTTCAGTAATAGGGCACATTTCATTAAGAATATTATTTATACTATGTATAAAGTTCCTCGACATCACATTCACATCCGTAACATTACTGTTCCAATAATCATCAATGATCTTGTTTTGAAAATAATTACAATTATAATATTTATAACACCTTTTTTAACGGTTACGTTTGCATAGTTTGTTTTCAAATTGGGTATTATAATCTTTATTATAGAATTATCACCTATCTTCGGCGTTAGGTTAACATTATAAGATACATGCTTATTATTTGTTATTAAATAATCAATTGATGTTGAGCTATGTGGAGTAATTCTGGTAGGTTCTTTTACTAATTGTTCCAATCCATTTTTGTTTATTATGTCTTTACATTTTTTGTATAAAAATAATCTTGCCTAAGATAATCAAAATTGAAATCTCCAACAATTATTATGGATCCATCATAATCTATAATATCTTCGACGTATTCTTGAAAAAAGTCTATAAACAAAGCATCATTTACTTGAGGGGGTGATATAAAACAGTTTTAAGAAATTTTTCACCATGGACTTCGGTTTCAAATGAAATTAGCCAGAGATAAGGTTCCACGCTTTCATTCCTTTTTAAAGTAATCGGATATTCCTCTTGAATATATATAAGAACACCTCCTGTTCTTCGGTTATTCGTAACACATGTTTTATATTTATACCCTTTTATTTCAAGTTCACTTTCTGTTACTGTTATATCTACATGAGTTTCTGTTAGTAATAAAAATACAGGTTTCCAATTTTCAATCAATACAGATAGATTATCTTTGTTGTTTATAAAGCCCTGACAATTTAAATAAACCATACATTCTCCTTTTATATTACTGTATTTATCATTTAATTGCTATGCACTATAATTCGTCCTATTGCAGTCTTTTTCAATCATTTTTTGGTAACATGGGCAAGTTTTATCATCCGCTCGATGATTAATATCTAACTTAATCTTAAGTTTTTCCGTAGTATTTAAACAGTTAATACACTTTTCATAATCACTCTGACATTCATTTTCACGGTGATTACCCGAACATTTGAAATAGGTAACACTATTTTTACAGTCTTTTCCAAAATGATTATATCTAGCACATTTATAACAGCGAACTATGTTATGGTATTCCTCTATTCTACATTCTCTCCATCCCACATTTATCATATCCGAATTATAAATATTTATGTAAATATCTGCTTCAATCTCTAAGATGATATTACTACAGTTTCTCTTTTTTTTGTTTTCATACTGTTTAACTACCTTCATTTTTTTAGTCACATTTTCATCAATTTTTTCAAAATCATTTTGTTCTATGAGTGCCTCTATAATTTTGTGATCTTCTTGACTTGCAAATTTGTTTTCGGTTCCTATAATATTTTGGGTTTTTTAAAGTAGGATTCTCAATTCTATAATTATTTCCTAGTTCTTCCTCAACCTTCTTTTTAATTTTGTCCTTCGATAGAGCATTTTTACAACTTATAATTACTCCACCTTCTTTTATATTTCTTATATTTTCTACTGCGACGCCTAACTCGCTAGGATTTATTTTTTCTTTAATTTCTTCTTGTGTAATACTGCTTCCCTGATCTACTTTTATAGGTTTAATCATTGTTGCAGTTGCAAATATACCTTATTTCTTGTTTGATAACATCAATTGATAACATCAATTTAACCATTAATGCAGGGTGTTCCGAATTTAAATTCCGAAATCGATTTTGGTCATTTATTATTTCTATTGTACTATGATCCTTAATTTTACTAAGGCCATATTTTCTAAATTCAGACCTGTACCAATAAAAAGTTCGGGAGGTTTTATTAGTGACAGATAATAATAATTCTTGTGAAATTTTTGAAAATATTGTTGTTTTCATGAATAACTTTAAACAGGTCATCAGTAATATTAATGCATTTTGAATGAAATTCCATTTCACATATAACACAGCTTATTACATTCTTATCACTTCTTTTTATTTCTGTTATACAATTTGTACATTTTACTAAGGCCATATTTTCTAAATCTAGACCTGTACCAATAAAAAGTTCGGGAGGTTTTATTAGTGACAGATAATAATAATTCTTGTGCAGTTTTTGAAAATATTGTTGTTATTATTGCTTGGATTAAACTTATTTTGTACAGGTAAGTCCTGTAGGTATTTTCTTAATTAAACTTGTTTGTTCTGGAATAATTTGCAGTATGCCAGCAGTATGCCGGCGCAGCTTCGGATTTGAAATAGGTTGTAAACTTGAATATTTCTTTGTTCCATTAAATTGTTCCATTATAATGTAATAAAATTTCAGTAAAATTATTTTTCATGATATGGTTTACTTTGAATGGATATATCTTCAATAATGTTACTCGTCTGCTTACAATATGTATATTAGATTAATCTATAGACTTTCACCTTCCATTCAATATAAGTTGCTCTGGGTTAAAATTCCTTTTTCTCTATGTACTGAGTGATAACAATTATTGTCAACGTCATGCAATTTTATGAAAATTTATTTTATACTTGATAATAAAATTATTATTTTTATGCTATGCTTATTATTTATTATTTCTAAATTTATATCCAGGATATCCATATTAACAATTCTTTATATTTTTTATAAATCTACACTAATAATTATTAATTTTATTCAACTTTAAGTTCGGTCAGGTATTACTTTCATGTGATTTTCTACATGCATATTTCAAATTCGTTACAATATACCGGGTGTTCCCTCTAAGACTTTCAGTGCGAATATCTCAGAAACCATCATAGCCAGTGCGACGAAATTTGGTATACAGACACTAGATGGGGAGTAGAATCTGATGATAACATCAATTCTTATACAGGGTGTTCCATTTTCCAAGAAATCGATTTGATTTTGATTTTTTGGTTGTCAGCCCTGCTAAAACTTATGTTTAAATTGAAATATAATTAATTATGAATACATTCTGATAAATAAACATTCAAAATTTTCAAATCTTAACATAAAAACGCCTCCAAAAGTACCAAAATATTCATTGTTTTGTCATGTAAAACGTGCATAGCCTTGAGCCAGACTTACACAGAAGACACTAACATCGCTAAACGTCAAAACTATGAATTGTCAAATATTAATCGCATAAAGTATTTTATTTTACATAAATAACGCTAAATAATGTATTTAATGCAATTTACGTATACACAATGGTGTTATTGAGACTTGTCGATAAAAATTTAGACTTGAAGAAAGTTGTTATATACAATATAAACAAATAAACGGTAGTCAGTAGGTACAATGAACAATGGTAAAATATCTTTTAAATTGTTCCATTATAATGTAATAAAATTTCAGTAAATGTAGATTGAACGGTGCTCTGTAGATTGAACAGTACTCTGTAATTAAGAATAAATCACTGTTTAACATAAAATCGATTAAATGTAGGTATGTAAGTACTTAGATACTTTTAATTTAATTTAGTATTATTGATTTTATTTATAAATTAAATTAAATTTTGTATTTATGTTAACATGTTTGTCGATTCTACTTGAATTATTAAACACAGATGCTTGAAACAATGATACTTTAAAGATGAGGTCAAGTTAATCCCTTTGTGATGGATAAACTGTGTTTAAGAACTCTACATCTGTAAAATAGTAAACAATGAACTACAATTTCTGTATTTCATATGATACAGAACTTGAATAAAGCATTAAATGTAGGTATGTAAGTACTTAGATACTTTTCAATTTATTGTAGTCATTTAAAGATAGATAATAATTTGTAGTTATTGTTTTTATGTTTCAGTTATGTGTGTTTAGTGCCACAAATTAGTACCTACATTAAAACAGACACTAGAAAGAATAAGCGAAAAATATTACAGACATTTTCTTAGAAATAATTCTAAATATGGAATGATGGATAATATTATAAAGAAGTCTCTAACTCACTTTGAAGAGTATTCTATAAGACATTAAATTCAGTTGTCGTGGGTTTTAAAATTTCTAAACGAATAAATTTAAGAAACTTAACTAATTTAATAATTCTATGTACAGTATGAAAACATCTCGTTAGAATATCTTAAAAATGTTGAAAGTTAAGTGTTGTTACAATATACACAAAATAACGTAATAAGGTAGGTATCGAACAATGAAATGGCAAGATTTGTTCCTAATTGTACATGCTTGACCATCCCTTAGATTGAACGGTGCTCTGTAAATTAGAATACAGAACTGTTTAACATAAAATCGATTAAATGTAGGTAAGTACTTAGATACTTTTAATTTATTGTAGTTTTATTTTATTGTTAATAAATTAAATTTTGTATTTATCTTTTTTTATTCTACTTGAATTATTAAACACAGATGCTTAAGAAATAATGAATACTTAAAGATGAAGGGTCAAGTTAATCAATTTAGCCACTAATAAAAAAATTAAACCACTGTAGGTACGTATTACTTTTTAATTGAAAAAAATCTTTCATTTAGTCTTGAAAACGTAGAATACTTTTCAAAGTGAGTTTTTTATATTATCTTCATTTCATTTTGATAATTATACCTACCTTATTTAAGAATTGAATATTAACAGTTCTCACTGATATTTATGTTTTAGACATGTTAATTTTGTTATAGAATTATTAAACACAAGGATTATTTGCTGTAGTGTATAATAAATACAAACGATAACAATTTAATAAACTTTAATTTCCGTCATACTTGCATTATTTATATTTTTTATTTAATTCACTCGTTACCTTACACATTCCATGAACTTAAATTTTATTAAATAATTAAACCAAGTACAGAAAGTTAGGTATGTTTTTATTTATACCAAAACGTAAAGTCTAATGTGTTCTAGCAAAATTTTCCTCGTCTGCCATCTCTCTGTCGCACGAATATAAACTAATCTTGGCATCTGGCTTCTTCAGTATCTTATCGAATCTTTTAATCAATGATTAACGTAATTGTGTATGTAAACCTGCTTCCATAACAGCACTTTGTTTTCTAGGTTCCTACCTAGAGGTGAGACGAAACATTTTCGTAGACATTTTTAATTTCTGCATACCACAAGATGAAATGAATATGTTTATATTCATTCTGGTCTCCTACAAATACTGAAATATGTTTCCTCATCTCTGTTCTTGCAAGTAAGCCCCCAATAGCTTCTCCATCTGAAATTAATTAGGTAGAGATAATCCTAGATTTTGCGTAACTGGGCTATTTCTTATAAATTTAACCCCATAGTTCTTTGAAATGAATTAGCTAATATGAAACATAAGTACAAGAAACTACAACTCATATTCAATGTAAAAAGACGAAAAATAATAGGTGTGCAAGTTATAATTACCTACTATGTACACTGATATTTTTCCTTCGTCTTTCGTCTCAGTTCCCATTAATCGTTATACTTAGTACTTACACATCTCGTACTATCAAGCTTTTTACTGTATGAAAGTAATTTTTAGCACATCTAGGTATATGGCTCAAAATATTACTCACATTTATTTGATGTGGAGTAGTTTTTATAACAGATATATTTTTGTAATACTGGAACTGAAGCTTTCACTCAAGGAATCCATTGCATTTTTATCTATGATTGTTTCTAGGCTTTAAAACATTTTTACCACTTGTTGAAGAGGCTTTGTTCATTATTTGGAACTTCGTTCAGGTCATCAGGTCTTTAAGAGACAGTTACAAAACTCAGCTATCTTTAAGACATCTGTTTCCACTGCATATTCACAGTAAACAACACAAAACATATAATACGTAAACAACACTAACAACAGTCCTCTGTCTGTGGTAAAGCAGCGAGTCAAGAGCGTGACGTGTTCATAAATTTAGTCTTCTCGTAGGAATTGTTCTTTATCGCTTTTATTGGAACTTTGAGAATAGGGTATTATACAATTAAACAGACATGTTTCATACACCTATTTTCAGATGCCCTCCTCCCATTACATGCCGAATAAAATTGCTCAGCGTACGCGAACAGCTATTAACCTCTAAATCCATTTCTCAAAATTAACAAAACTAGCATTATTGCAAATACGTATGCAGACGTATTTATAATAAAATTCCTACAAAAATAGTCAAACTTGCTTTGACAGTTCCTGTCACTTTACGATTTGACGTCTATCCATGCGGTTGTTGCGTGTGTGTAAATTGGACTCAAGGCTATACACATTTTGCATGACAAAACAATATAAGTGGCGCCATCTGTCGCCTATTAATATAGGCGTTTTTTATGATAAAATAAAAATTTTCACTTTTTTATCAGAATGTGTTCATAATTGCAGCAATATTCCAATTAACAATACAAATTTTACCGAGGTTGACTACCAAAAAATCGAACTTAAATCGATTATCTGCAAAACTGAACACCCTGTATAAAAATTAATGGCATCGTCGAATTCTACACACCATCTAGTGCCAGTATACCAAATTTTGTCGCACTAGCTGCAATAGTAGCTGAGATATTCGCACTGAAAGTCTTAGAGGGAACACCCGGTATATACATACATAACAAACTGACATTATTTTTTGAAGAAGTTTGTGTGTTAAAACCTGAATCACCCTGTATAACAACATATTTTTCTGTCGACATTAACAGATTAAATAGACCCTTAACAGTTATGAGTCACTTTCAAATATGCATATAACCTCTAAGGAGTCAATATAGATCCTGTTACGGATTTATTATATGTATTTCAGTATTTAATATTTTATATTTCATAATATGTATATATCTCTGTTAAATACAGATTATAGAGTTTCAGACAGGGTGAACCTTAAATAAGTACAAATATTTTAACCAGTAGTATAGTTCACTGTGTTGAACACATAATTAATAGTTTTTTTTTTACAAACAAATCTGGAATAAAAAGTAAAATTTTAAATAAACCTATATGAAAAAGCGGCTAAAATTATTAAACCTGTGAAATGAATCAGCCAAGTCTGTGAATTGCCTTATTTGTTGAGATTTTTCCCTCCTCAGGTGAGGTCGGTTCTGGATCAGTTTCAGGTAAAATGCTTAAAAGAAGTACATACCTAGTTAATAGTGAAAACAATAAAGGAAAATGCTATTGAAGTGAAGAATTCATACAAGCTTACAAGAATTATACGTAAGTGTAACAGTAAACTCATACGAGTAAAAATCAGCAAAACAGTTAACGGCTTTTAAATCAATCGACCAACTCTATGAATGACCGTAGGTACTTACTTTATATATTTTGAGAGGTAATATAAACTTAACAGTATTATTCAAAGGTATAACAGTACTTGGACCTATATTAATAACAATTAAGTAGTTAAAATCGTTATTAAACTGTCAAATTAATTTGCCAAACGGCCGTTTTTGCTATCTTCTATGTAAAAAGGATTTTTCTTCCTCAAATGGGAAAATTATTAATGACGTTAATATAAACTTAGCTGAATTATTCCTAGGTATAACAATAAACCTATATTAATAACAATTAATTAAAATTGCTTAGCTGTAAATCAGTCAAATGGTCGTATTTACTTTCTTCTATACAGTATATATATATATATATATATATATATATATATATATATATATATATATATATATATTGTTGTGAATTTGTTATGTATATAAATTTTTTTATTGGGCGCCAATGATTTATTTTATTTTGTTTTGTTTTATTTAAAAAAAATTTATAAGTGAATAAATATAATTTTTGTTTTAAAATTTAATATATAGCAGCAGAGTAGTTAACACCGTTTTTTAATTTTTTAAATGTTCAAAATCTTTAAACCACCCAGTACATACAAAGAAACAATTGTTTAAAGGATAGTACATTAACATTTATTAAAGAAAACAGCAAAATGATAATTCCTCGATTAAATTCGAAGGCATTCAAAATAAGGAATATTAAAGAATATTTTTACAGTTTAACAATTAACAAATTTGCTTTTTCGTTTGTTTTTCTAGTGTTTAAAATTATTTGCATTTACTTACTACTTTTATGCAACCATAAATACACACGAATGCAATGGAATTTATCTAATTTTATTTTACTGGCTTTTGACGTATTTAGTTTCTATTTAGTGTCTTACAACATTTAATGATTGGATTTATAAGTTTAAACTTTTTAAATTAGGGAAATCAAATAGAAAGGTAAGTAATTAACTGTTGTATACTGTTATTAATCGATTAGAAGTTACTTATTGTTATTTATCAATTCGTATTCGATCTAGCTAGATAACCTTGGATAACGTACGTTATTTCTTACTTTTTTTGTAGATGATTTTTCTATTGTTGCTGTCTGGAACTTCTCCTCTCTGGACGATGTTTTATTCTCTGGGTGCTTTCGATCCTCCGGCCTGGATATCCTGTTGAATTCTGGACTTCTATTCTTGTCGAGATCTAGATGTGTATTTTGAGGTTACTTCCCTCTAAGAATGAATTTCTTCGACCTTTTGCACAGGTCTGGTATGGTCTGGTTATGTAGATGATTTCCACTAAATTCTTGAATTTGATATGGATTGATGTTGTCTTGAGTTACTTTATGCTTTAATTTACTGTGAAAGTGGTACGTATAAGTTTTTTTAAATTTAAATTTTAATTAAATTTTAACTATAGGTAATTTATGAAATTAACACCTCTTCTCGCCTCACAGTTTTCTTCGTAACTAATCAACAAATTATTGTTTCTAGGTAATTTTACCTTCTAGATTATTATTAGTTTTTCTTAGGGTCACTACACATGTAATATTTTTAATTTTAATTATTCCTGTTGAAGCACTTTTCACGACACTGATTGTCTTTTGTATTCTTATAACTATTTTTACAACTACATAACAATTTTTACTAATTTTATACTTAAATATTCTTTAGTTTGTGTCTTTTTTAGTGTCCTGTCAGAGATGCTGATATTTCCTTGAATAGCCATCTTTACGTTTGACATTTCTAATTGTCATTATGTTTTAAAATTGGAATTTTCATTTTATCTAGCTAATATTTTATTAGAATGATGTTTTAGTCTTGCGATATGCATATATGCTAAATCTTTGTTCTTTAAACTTTTTATATGTCATTGTCTGGTTTTTGAATTTACTTTCTTTATATAATGTATGTTTTTGTATCGTCATGTCCAGATTTGATAGTTAAAAATTTGTAAAATTTTGTTAATTTAATATATTACTAGTCTTCTTTCGATATGTTTATTGAAGATAATTTCAACAATAATAATTCATCTATATTTTACATCAATATTAACATTTCAATAATAATTCTCTGTTTTGTTGCTTAAACTGAATTTCATAGTATTCGATTCTTATGGAATTTCTGATTTATCACAATATATATAATATCTTCTATATAGTAAGGGGGATTTTTCTTTCCTAAATTAGGTTTTTGGACCCATTTCAGACAAAGTAGCAAAGAAAAGTAGACATAAAGCGAAAACGATAGATAATGAATAATTGTAAATCGAAGGTCATATAATAAACTTGACAGAGTTCTTCTATATATTGCAAAGATATTGTATGGAAGATTTTTTCTTCCTTACATGAAGTCGATTCTGGATCTGTTACAGATACTGATAACTGTATGGTTAAAATTCTAACAGTACATACCTATTACTAGTAACAATTCTGAAAATATTCTACTAGGTACAAGTTCCTATTGTAAACTCATTTAAATGGGTCTGGTTCATAACTTCAAGGAGCAATTTTGTACAACATCTAAATCTGTATAAGCCGGTGAACCAAAGATAGTATGAAAGCCAGTGGAATAAACACACAAAAGTCATAGTATTATAGTATTGCGGAACTTAGCAGTCCCACTCCATTAGTGTTTGATAAGATAGATGAACTACGAACATACTTCAACTTATTTTTTATTCATTTTCTTTTATAAAGTGTAATGAGTTTTCTTTTCTTCAAATGAGCTGCGGAGATGATTCCTTTAATATTTTGTTTTTCTCCTGGTATATCTTTTTTAGCATCCAACAAAAATCAGCCATCACATTTACGCCCCACAGTCCTTGGTAACGATTCCAAGATTATAATCTTAGTCACTTCAGCGAAGAACAAGGTGAACGTTTCCACCAATACATAAAGGTAAAAGAAATCCGTTACTAAGGAAGGTGGGACGTAAATATGATGGCTGATTTTTGTTCACTGTTAAAAAGAGATTATTAAAAAAAAATTGGGTTGTGGGGTTATTAGGTTATAAGTTTGTGGCGTAGGATGTTTTGTTTAAAGAGCACTGACAAATCGCATGATGTAAGATAAGCAACGTGGTAATTGGGTTTATTGGTTGGAGTTATGGGGTTATGGGGTGATTGGTTTATGGATTCGGGGGTTAACAGCTTGGGTTTTGTGTTTAAAGTTTGAGTTATAGGGTTATATGCGTTTAATAATAGTGCTGAAAAGCCTAAACTATTGGGGGTTTTTGAGGTTGTGGCAAAACCCTGACGTGTGGGGTTAAACGATTCCCGGATTCGGACTCAGCGACCGCAAATACATATAGTAAACATGGTCTGAGCTTTTGATATGAGAACAAAATTTTTTGTGGGGCTGTGTAATTTGTGTTTGTGGCCCTTTTTTGCATTATGTTATGTAATAGCTATATTTTCATTAAAATGTTAAACATCCATAAAAAAAACAGCAAATCCTCAAAATAATTCGAAAACGAGACTTCTCGTACGGGGAATATCGTTGGATGAACATTTTGCTTAAATTTTGACAGCTATATAGTAGTACGTAGTATAGTATGCATTGCCAATAAAGTTTTATTTTCAAATAAATGGTATAACTAAGCAAAATCCTATATTAAAAAAGTTATTTATGCAACAAGTACAAACTGACGGCCTCGTTGGATAATTTCACGTTGCGTGCAATAAGCACTTTGGAAATGGAAGCTCTTTTGAATTTGTTTTTATTGGAAAATCTGGCCAATATAGAACAAAGGTATGATTGTAGTTGCTCGAAATAATACATTTTCATAACTGCTTCATTTTGATTTCCCATGAATAATTATTTTATTTGTTTCCACAAAATCCAATAATTCTTCATATTGCCGGCGTGTTGTTTTTTGCAATCTTTTAGCCATGATAATTAATTAATTATAGCTTGTAAGCACAGAAATAACAAATATGTAGTATCAAATAGGTACCTACTGCAAAAACTGACCAACATGTGTGCAACTAGCCGGCTTTCCCGCTCTGTTAAGTTTGAAATAAGTATAGATATTTGTGCTATGGGGGCTGTGCCAAGATGCTACTCTTTTAGAAGCAAAACTGCATTCCTTTTTAACACAGGTGTCGTAACAGTCGGCGTAACGTATTGCGTTAAGTTACTGATACAACATGTGAAAAATAACGTAATACGTTATCAAGCCCATTATAGCCATGTGTTATTTAACTGTAACGTAAAACAGTTATAAATAACATAAGTGATACAACATAGGGCTGATTATCAGTACATGGTTATGTGTAGTAACTACTTGTAAACTGTTTGTATAGACATGCGCACTGAGTAATCTGAATTAGATTTGACATTATAGCTGTAGAATTTAGTTGTTTTTTTTTATTGATAAATAGTAAATTGAATTTTAAAATGTCCATCCATGACTCTAGTTTTTAATTTTAAATAATGACTTGCATACGAGGTTGTTTACAACTTCAAAGTTAAATTCAGAGGTAGCTGGTTATATTATGTTTGTCCCCACTCATTTTTCAGTCAAGTAAACGTTCCAACGGTACAAACTTGACGCATGCGCCTATTATCAGTGCATATAATCGCTTGACGGTATCGTGGCCGTACAAAAGTATTTATTTGGAACAAACCTTAAGTTTATCAGTTCCTTATCTGGTCAGCAGTCCTCAAAATGTGAGTATTATTTTTAAAAATTAATATATTCTTAAATGTTTGTACTTATTTAAGATTCACCCTGTATAAACAGAGACAATTAGTTACCTGTACTTGCAGAAGGAGCATACTTGACTGAGGGCTATTGGGGGCAGATGTTTGTGCGGCCGACGCCACCAAAGGAACTCTAGACTCGTCGCTCTGTACCAATACTGTGCCTGAAAATATTATATAGTTATATTAGGCAGTATCAATCACTGTTATTATTGTTACTGTTACTATTTTATTATTATTATCATTATTGTCATCATTATTATAGGTGAACCTAATTATAGCTGTAAACTTTTATTTTACATTTTTTAAAAGTTATACTTTCAAAAAAGTATTGCTTGTCTTGAAATGTACATAGCAACTATGAAAAATGTTATAGAAAAAAGTTATTCTAATACAAATATAACCTCAATGTGAACTTTGAACACTGTATATGAAAATTCTTAATATTGGTTTTATTAACATAGAACACACAATTTTCTAATGGGAACACTAATACCGAAGGTAAACTACTTAACTAAATAGAACTCTACATGTTGCTCTCCAACCGTTGCAACTTTTTCCTAAATTTTTCATAAACTAATATTTTGTATGTGGTCTATTTCTTCTCAAAAAATATTTCCAGTTTTTTTCTTTTAAAATGGTGTTATGCCGTAAATCATGTGAATATACTTTTTGCTTCAACTATCCTTATAAATACAAATCAAAGAGATTTATCACGAGATTGTTGTGGCCACTAGGACATAATCAATCCATTTATTAATAAAATCTCTATTTAGCCAGTCGCTAACATAAATCGCAAAGTGCGTGGGCAACTGTCGCGTAGTGCTGAGTATTTAAATGGATTGAGTGGATAGGTCCTATAAAATAGCCACAATGATCTCCAGATCCTTAACTTCTATTTATATTTGAAGTAGAAAATACATTCACGTTGTACACATAATTTTTATATATGGCATTATTAAAAACAATATCAAAACAATAGGGTGATTTAAAATGAAGTAGCAACCACAGATTCCTTAGGTGAAAATAAATCGGTTTAACCTAACATACCTATATCCCAATAAAAAGGATACAGGGTGTCAAAGTTAAAATTTTATTTTCGATATTTGTAAATAACTTTTTAAGAAATCTAAATATTTATATAAAAGGAGGAAAAAAAATAAGTAAAAAAATCCACACCCCAAATCGTGGGTTTGCTGAAGTCGGGGGTGCCTTTTGATGCGCCTTTATGGGCCTAACAACTTTTATTTAGAACATTTTTTCTAATAGGGCTATAATTACTTGTCTCAGGTACATATATACAGGGTGTTTATTAATTGAATGTCGATGCTTAAGGGTGTGAATCCTTCGGTCATTTTAAGAAGAAAACTTAATATCAACATATGTCCTAAACCTCTTAATTTTTGAGCTACAGGGTGTTACAGTTTTAAGAAAAAAATTACTTTTTATTATAATTTTCTTATCACTTCAGATATTTTTATGAAATTTTGTACACACCTATTAATCATTAAGGAGCATTGTTTGATGTAAAAAATGTTTTAAAATTTTTACCAATGACGTCCGTTTGAACTAAACATTTTTGAAGAAAATAATGGTACGCCACTGCCTTTTCTAAAAACTAAAATTATTTTTAAAATCTCCATTTATTTTACAGCAAATTCGGTCCCTAGACTTACTCTCGTACGACGCACCATTTTCACGTAAAAAAATGAAAACTAATAAAAGTTCATTGAGACTGCTTTTGATATTTTGTTGCCATTTTGTAGACACCCACCATGCGTGGAAACACTTTTTGTGGGGCAAAAATTAAATTTCTACTTTCACAAATGACGTTCACGTAGGCATGATATTGAATATTTGAATAGAGAAAACGGTAAGCTCATTAAAAGCCCCCTTAAAGCAAATGAAATAAAAATTAGTAGGCTGGGTAAAGTGTAATAATTTTTTACGCTTCTTTTCGCAATAAAGTTGACATTGATTTTTCATTATTAAAAAATTATTATTAGAGTAGGAGGTAAAATTTCATAAAAAATGGTAAATTTTACAATCGGTAAATTAGCTGACATGCATTTTACTTATGGGGTTGCCGACGGAAATGCATACAAAGCCGGGAGGATATACCAAGAGCGGTATCCAAATCGCGTACTACCCGATCCGAGAACATTTTCTGGGATTCATAGACGTCTTCACGAAACCGGAAATTTAAAAGTAGACCACAGTGCTAAAGGAGTCCCTGAAACAGTAAGAACACCGGAACTTGAAGAAGAAGAAATTTTACATGAAACTGAGGAGAACCCTGAAACTAGCACGAGGAAAATCGCGGCAACATTTAATGTTCCACACGTACTTATTTGGATAATTCTTATCGAAAATTTGTTATATCCATATCACATTCAAAGAGTCCAGGCATTACTCCCTAGAGATTTCCCGTTGCGCATTAATTTCTGTGAGTGGTTTCTTCAAAAGCTGCTGGAAAATCCGTTATTTGACAAGTACATTCTTTTTACCGATGAAGCTAGTTTCTCTCGAAACTCAATACGAAATTTCCATAATAACCATTTGTGGGCGGATGAAAACCCTTTTGCAATTGTTGGATCAAATCATCAAGAACAGTTTTCATTAAATGTGTGGGCTGGTATTATTGACGATTATTTGATAGGCCCATTTTTTCTCCCAAGAAGATTTCGTATTTACACTTTCTTGAAGAAGATCTGCCAATGCTTGAAGACCTGCCTCGTTTATTAAGAAACCAGATGTGGCTAATGCACGATGGTGCGCCTCGACATTTTAGCTTACGGGTGCGTGAATTTTTAAATCACAACTATCGCGATTGGTGGATAGGTCGCGGAGGAACGCAGTCATGGCCGTCCAGATCTTCCGACCTTAATGGTTTAGACTACTTTTTCTGGGGTCATCTGAAAACCTTAGTGTACGCAGTGCCGATTCAAGCCGAAGAAGAGTTACGAAATCGTATAATAGTATGCTGCCAAACCATAAGAGACACCCCAGGAATTTTTGAAAATGTACGTCAGTCTATGCGAAGAAGAGTAGATGCTTGCATACGTGTGGGTGTGGGTTCTTTATTTTGTTTGTATTTTCTTGTCTTTTCGTTTCGTTTTAGGTTTAAGATTTTGAATTTATCGTTTTACTAAATAAATCGCGATTTTAAAAATAAAATTAAAAAAATCAGAGGCTTTGTATAAGAAAATCTGTATTTTGCATAAAAAAGTACATTCTGTTTATTATTTTTTTGCAATTGGCGTGTTTAAAACAGGTTCTACATTATCTTGAGCAACACGAAAATATTTAGGTACATTTTTTTTAACTAAAATTGAAAAAAATGTAATAAATACGAAAGATAAGGGCAACATGTAGTATATTGCATGAAAGACGAAAAAACAGCCAATTTTTTGTGGTCATAGCTTGCTTCAATAAAAAAAAATTTTATCCGCCTAGAGGGCGCAGGGAACCACATACGATACTTCGAAAATCTGTTTATATCAGGTGGAAGATATCAATTTTGCAATAAAAATTTATTACCAATAAGTTTTCTCTATCTCTTAAAATAAAAAAGTTAGACAGCCTTAAAGTTTGGGCACTTTACAGGTTATTTTGTTATTACTCATAAAGTTGGCCATGGATCTCAAATTTGTTTTTACGAGCATAAAGGCCTCCAAAAATGCAACAAAAAAACAATTACAGATTTTTGACGTGTCTCGCATATTAAGCGAGATACATGGGAGTGGCCCTCTTATGTGATACAGCCTGTATATATACTCTAAGACTTTCAGTGCGAATATCTCTGCTACTATTGCAGCCAGTGCGACGAAATTTGGTATACTGGCACTAGATGGCGTGTAGAATTCGATGATGGCATTAGTTTTAATACAGGGTGTTCAGTTTTGCAGATAATCGATTTAAGTTCGATTTTTTGGTAGTCAACCTCGGTAAAATTTGTATTTAAATTGAAATATTCTTAATTATGAACACATTCTGATAAAAAAAAGTCCCGAAAAATTTTAATTTTATCATAAAAAAACGCCTATGAAAAGTACCCAAATTTCATTGTTTTGTCATGCAAAATGTGTATAGCCCTGAGTCCAATTTACATACACGCAACAACAGCATGGATAGACGTCAAAACGTAAAGTGACAGGAACTGTCAAAGCAAGTATGACTATTTTTGTAGGAATTTTATTATAAATACGTAACACCACGAGGTACATTGAATCTGCGTACGTATTTGCAATAATGCTAGTTTTGTTAAAAAAAATGGAATTTAGAGGTTATTAGCTGTTCGCGTACGCTGAGCTTTATTCGGCATGAATACTCTGAAAATATGTGAAACATTGTTTCTTTAATTGTATAATACGACTAATCTCGGAAATAATAAAAACGATAAAGGGCAATCCCTACGAGCAGAAAACTAAATTTATGAACACGTCACATGCCCTCGACTCGCTGCTTTACTGTTGTTTACTGTGATAATTGCTGCAGAGCGCAGAGCCCGAGAGTCTCGAGACCCGAACGATATGTAAACTTAACCTAGAGTTCCAAATAATAAAAATAATGAATAAAGCCTCTTCAACGAGTGATAAAAATGTTTTAAAGCCTAGAAACAATCATAAATAAAACTCTAAAGGTCCATTTTCACGCTTATTCAATTTGCGCAAGTTGATTTGTGCATGTCAGTTTGCACAAATAAACAGAATTTCCGAGGTCCATTTTCACGCTCATGCAATTTGCACTAGTTGATGATTTTTTTTAACTCATCAAGTCAAAGTACCATAAATATGGAACGTATATATCGTCAGTACTGGCATCCGATCTAACAGAATTAATAAACTTTTTTAATAAATTCTGTAATGAATTCTTTTTTTTTTTGACATTGTTGAATAATCAATGTACAACACAGACAAAATAATTATGTAGACTAATTATGTAGATAACAGCACTAGTCACAGAACACCGAAAATACAAAAGCCACGCGCAGGGTGCAGATCAGGACAAGAATACGCCACTACTGAGCATGCATCGAGTTGGAGTGTCGTTTACACGTTCATGCATTTGTGCCAACCACATGCAAATTATCTGACCGGCCAGATTTTACTCAAGTCAAACTATTTTGCTTGTACAAGTAAACGATTTTGGTTTTCATGCAACAATTTACTTGTGCCAATTGGCTTGCACAAATCAATTTGCGCAAATTGCATGAACGTGAAAACGGACCTTAATGGATACCTTGAGTGAAAGCTTCAGTTCCAGTATTACAAAAATATATCTGTTATAAAAACTACTCCACATCAAATGTGAGTAAAATTTCGAGCTATATACCTAGGTGTCCTACAAATTACATTCATACAGTAAAAAGCTTGATAGTACGACATGTGTAAGAACTAAGTATAACGATTAATGGGAACTGAGAGGAAAGACGAAGGAAAAATATCAGTGTACTTAGTAGATAATTATAACTTGCATATTATTTTTCGCCTTTTTATATTGAATATACGAGTTGTAGTTTCTTTTACTTATGTTTCATATTAGTTACTTCATTTCAAAGAACTATGGGGTTAAATTTATAAGAAATAGCCCAGTTACGCAAGGACTAGGATTATCTTTACTTAATTAGTTTAAGATGGAGAAGATATTGGGGGCTTACTTTCAAGAACAGAGATGAGGAGACATATTTCAGTATTTGTAGGAGAACAGAATGAATATAAACATTTTCATTTTACCTTGTGGTGTGCAGAAATTAAAAATATTTACGAAAATGTTTCGTCTCACCTCTAGGTAGGAACCTAGAAAACAAAGTGCTGTTATGGAAGCAAGTTGACATACACAATTACGTTAATCATTGATTAAAAGATTCGATAAGATACTGAAGAAGCCAGATGCCAATATTAGTTTATATTCGTGCGACAGATAGATGATAGACGAGGAAAGTTTTGCTAGAACACATTAGACTTTACGTTTTGCCATAAATAAGAACATACCTAACTTTCTGTACTTGGTTTAATTGTTTAATAAAATTAAAATTCATGGAATGTGTAAGTTAACGAGTTAACGACACATTAGACTTTACGTTTTGCCATAAATAAGAACATACCTAACTTTCTGTACTTGGTTTAATTGTTTAATAAAATTAAAATTTATGGAATGTGTAAGTTAACGAGTGAATTAAATAAAAAATGAAAATAATGCAAGTATGACGGAAATTAAAGTTTACTAAATTGTTATTATTTGTATTATTATACACTACAGCAAATATTCTTTGTGTTTAATTATTCTATAACAAAATTAACATGTCTAAAACATAAATATCAGTGAGAACTGTTAATATTCAGTTCTTAAATAAGGTAGGTATAATTGAAGACCTCGGGGGAAAACAGTAACAAGCCACACTTTGGAGAGTTTCTGTTCTTGATGTAATTCGTTATTTTATAAAGGTAACAAGCCAAAGTAAAGATATTGCGGCTATTCATTAACAGATGGCACTGCAATCACATAATTTTCTTCTTGTCACATTCCAAAATAGGGTAATATTTTGCATTAAAACCGTAACAAGCCACAAAGTAACAAGATGGCGGGTACCAGTGGTCAAATGTGTAAGAGAAAGTTGTTTGATAGTGATGATAATAGCAATTGCAGTGATGTATCAAGTGAATGTGACGATAGTGTTAAAGACAAGGATATTTCTTACTCAAGTAGTGACAACGAAAATAATAGTTTTTCTGAAAAAGAAGTAAGTTCAGTTTAATGTGGCTTATTACCTTCTTAACAAAAATTTGCTTGTATAAGTTTTGTTTTTGGAAATTATATTTTTATAGTCTGCATTGTAATTTACATTTAAGAATTGAGAGGTTAACTGCTTCCAAATTCTGATTAATGTAAAATAGATAATAAAACATAATTGTGTATAAATATGTCACCATACATTTTATATAAAATAGAACATATGTTTTGTGGCTTATTACCTTTTTGCCTGAAATTTTTTTTAGAATCTTGTAGTTAATGACGTATTATGTTTGTTACTCTAGAACGAGGTCACTACAAGAGGTATGGTTGAAACACCTTTAAAAAAGAATCCATCGAGGAAAAGGCAGACTAACATTCAGTGCAGAAAGAAGGTAAAAGCTCAGCAAAGAAGAAATTTGGGACATGGTTATACTACCCCAAAAGGTATGAAACGTGAACCTAAGACATTAGGCTCACCATGTAACTGCAAAAAGAAATGCAATGAGTTATTACAGGGCGAAGAAAAACATGTTTTTACTTCATTTTGGAATCTAGGAACCTTTGATAAGCAGAATGCTTATTTGTTTGGAATTATAAAAAGTGTAGGCAAAAAACGTGTATATTCAAAGAAAATCAAGAGGCAGCAATCATCAAGATCTACAACATTTAAATATTATGTTAAGGTACAAGGCAGGGACCAAGAAGTGTGCAAAGAAAAGTTTTTGTCAATCCATGGTTTACAAAATTCTAGGAGACGACTGTACAATGTATGTAAGCAAATAAGGGATGGTTTTGCAACTCCAAAACAAGATGGGCGCGGAAAGCACAATAATCGAAGAAATAGATTACCTGAAGAGATGGTTCAATCGGTTCATGACCACATCCAATCGATCCCAAAATATAGCAGCCATTATAGTAGAAAGAAAAATCCACATAGAAGTTATATTGACCATGACATCTCAATATCGTCACTATACAAAAAATAGTATATTCCTTGGTGTATTGAACATAACATTAAACCCGTTAAGGAAGACAGATACCGTAGGATATTTTGTTCAGAATACAATATCGGATTTAAACTTCCGAGGAGCGATACGTGCGAAACATGCGATGAATATCACATATTGCTCGACTGTCATAAAGAAGATCAAAGAAAATTTAACGAAATAAAAAAAACTAGAACTACACCAGAGAAGAGCCGAGGCTATGCAATCTAATCTAAAGAATGAAGTTCAGAAATCAAAAGTACAAGATGATCTAGATGTAATATCTTTCGATCTACAGCAGGCTTTACCAATTCCAAATATTACGGTAGGTAAAGCATTTTATTTACGTAAAGCTTGGATGTATAATTTAGGTGTCCATGATGGCAGGAGTACAAAAGCCTATATGTATATGTGGACAGAAAATATTGCGAAAAGAGGAAGTGATGAAATTGCTAGCTGTATATTAAAACACATAAGGGACAATCCTCCAACGCCTAACAAGCATCTTATTGTCTTTACCGACAACTGTAGAGGTCAAAATAAAAATTGGACCATGATGGCTTTATGGCTACATTTGGTGAGAAAAAATATTTACAAATCTATAGAGCATCGCTTTCTTGTTTCTGGGCATACGCACTTACCTTCAGATCGTGATTTTGCAGCAATCGAAAAACACAAAAAATATTTAAGGCAAGTTTATTCACCTGAATGTTGGATACAAGCTGTCAAAGAATCTAGAACAAAAAATCCATTTATTGTGTATAACATGACCCAAAATGATTTTTTCTCGTTCGAGCAGGTCAATAAATCTATTAATAAGAAGCAATTCACAGAAGAACAGGAAAACTTAAATTTCGCAAAAGTTCGATGCTTTAAATTTGAGGCCGAACATCCCAACAAAATGTTTATTAAGCATCTTCTAAATGAAGACTTTAAGTCAGTTAACATTGGTAAAAGAGGACAGAAGTTACATCAAGTGATAGATTTAAATATAACTGAAAGAAAGTATACAAATCCAATTACCATTAACGAAAAAAACTTAAAAATCTTAAGGCCCTTCTGCCTTTTGTCCCACCAGTGTATCACAACTTTTATTTTGATCTTGGAGTACAAAATGTTGCCGCTTCTGAAGAAGGTGGTGATGAAATCGAAAATGTAGATGGTGACATTAACAACTTACAGTTAGACTTAATTGATGACAATGATGAATAAACATTTGTTTCTTGTACATCCATGTTGTAGACCTTTCTAATAAAACTTGTACCTACTTAATAACTATTATTATTTCATACCTAAGTATTTTTTTAAATTTAAAATATACTTCATATTTTGTTTGAAATAAGGTAACAAGCCACAATTATTTTGGTTTTATTTTTTTTTCTTAGAAAATCAAAATTATTTTGGTTTTTATTAAATGTCAATATAAAGTAAAAGGTATCATTGTTTGAATCTAAAAATATTAAGGAGATATATTTTATAACCCGATTTCAGGATTTAATGGTAACTTTATAACTGGTATTTCTCAATATTAATACAGTGTGGCATGTTACTATTTTCTCCCGGGCTCTTCAATTTTAAGTATGGAATGATAGATAATATAAAAAACTCACTTTGAAAAGTATTCTACAAGGAGCATATTTTCAAAAATGTTACACAAGATTAAATGAATGATTCTTTGTATTTTATTTTAGTTAGTTTTGTAATCAGCATAATTTAAATTAAAAAGTAATACGTATCTACAGTGGTTTATTTTTTTTTATTAGTGGCTAAATTGATTAACTTGACCCTTCATCTTTAAGTATTAATTATTTCTTAAGCATTTCTGTTTAATAATTCAGGTAGAATAAAAAAATACAAATACAAATTTTAATTTATTAACAATAAAATAAAATTACAATAAATTAAAAGTATCTAAGTACTTACATACATTTAATCGATTTTATATTAAACAGTTGTTCTGTATTCTAATTTACAGAGCACCATTTCATTGTTCGATACCTTATTACGTTACGTTGTGTATATTTTAACAACAGTTAGCTTTCATCATATTTAAGATATTCTAACAAGATATTTTCGTAGTAGGTATACATAGAATTATGAAATTAGTTTTTCTTAATTTTATTTGTTTAGAAATTTTAAATCCCACGACAGACAACAACTGAATTTAATGTCTTATAGAATCCTCTTCAAAGTGAGTTAGGGGCTTCTTTAGAACCACCATTCCATGTTTATAATATTATAATTAATTCTAAGAAAATGTCTGTGTGATATTTTTCGTTTATTCTTTTTGGTGTCCTATGTTATGAATTGTTTCAATATAATTTTTGGTACATACCTAAACGATAAAAACAAAAATTACAAATTAGTATCTAGGTTTAAATGACTATGTGATAGGTACCTTCTCGGTGTAGTAAATATTCAGGTGATGCTTCCTAGAAAAAAACCAGTTGTTTTATTTTAGTTCTATGTCATATAAAATACAGAGTTGTAGTACATTGTTTGCTATTTTACAGATGTAGATTATTTCTTAAACACACTTTATCCATCAGAAACATAAATAAAGTGCTGACACATGTGAACACAATAAACAAACATTAATCATTTTTAGGTTATGCTTTAGTGAGGCAAGTTCAGTTGTGGTTCAGTTCAAGGACAAACACGTTCACATTATAATCAAAACAATTTTAGGAGTCGTTTTGTTCGAATTTATTTGTTGCTAAATAAGTAACCAATAATAGGTATAATTATTACAGCTGGTGGAAAAAAGGAATATTCTTTAGGTACTTACAAACTTTTGTAAATTATTTTGTGATAAAAAATACGGGTCCCTAAATATTATGTACACTGTAGTAACATAAAAAAAACTATTTACTGAAGTTTTATTACATTATAATGGAACAATTTAAAAATATCCACAGATATTTTACACAATATTCACTGAACGGGGCTGTAACGGAAGACTACGCCGGCGCAGCGACCTCTATGCACCAAAAAGCCTCAACTAACTCTAAATTTGTATCGACAAATCTCAATAACATCATTGTGCATACGTAAATTGCATTCAATACATTATTTACCGTTACTTATGTGCAATAAAATATTTTATGGCATTAATATTTGACAATTCAATGACAATTCATAGTTTTGACGTTTACCGATGTTAGTTTCATCTGTGTAAGTCTGGCTCAAGGATATACCCATTTTACATGATTCTACGCACCATCTAGAGTCTGTATACCAAATTTCATCACGCTGGCTGTGATGGTTTCTGAGATATAAGCACTGAAAGTCTTAGAGGGAACACCCGGTGTATATATACATACATCGGTCAGTGGTCGCGCGGTTTAAGGCGTCAGTACTTGAATCGAGGTGACTAGATCGCTGTGGGTTCAACCTCCGCAGCCGATAGACCGTATATAAGCTATATTCGTGGAGAGGATTGGCACTCTCTCTGCGGGTATGGTAGGGTGGAAGAATGTTGGCTTGGGTCAATGTGAGAGATTGATACAGGTTAGCGTTTGACTACCCCCCTAATTAATAAAGTTTCCCTCATTCCTGCACTGAATGGTGATTATGGCCTACCAACGTAAGTTGTTTCTGGGCGCAAATGCGGCCTGCTTAATTATAATATGCCGCCCCCTCTCCCGCACAAGTCTTCGACTTCTGGGCTAATCTTTGTGATTAGTATGAGGGGTAGAGATATTATTATATATATAGTTTTATCCAACATACTTTGTGACATCATTTCATATGAATCTCCCTATCTCTGACATCCTCTGGCGTCAGAACTTTCATCGTAGACTTGCTTATACTGACCTCTTAATTGTTTTAAAGAAGTTATAGGAGGATGCCAAAAAATCATATGTGTAAGTTTTAACATTTTACGCTTTCTATCGCGCTTGTAACATCCACATCCTTTTCACAGTGCACTGCGATTTAACAACGCGGTAGACACTGTTATATTTAAAATAGTAAGAACATATTTAATGAGTGCCAATGTTATGTTTCTTTTTAATTAATTTCAGTAATAATTTACCCAAATACAAACTGTATACTTTTAATATATTTTTTTTCAATTACATTAAGGTTATAGTACAAGTAATTCATGATATATTTTCTTAATATATTATATTCTGAAAACATTTACTTTTCGATATACAGAGTGTTAGAAGTTTAAAAAAATGCAAATTTATTAAAATTGCTGAAACCGCTCGCAATATTTTAATGAACTTTTGCAGGCTGTGACAGTTAACGACAATACATGTTTTGCAATAAAAATATTGTTTTCAGTTTCACCAGTCGCATACGCACGGCGTATGCTGGTAGGGAGGTCTCTGGATATTTTTAAAGAAAAAATGATCCGTCACTGATTTTTCTTATAATAAAATTATTTTAGAATTTGTTCAATTTGGAGCATAAATGGTATCTCCTTTTTTCTTACGACTCACTATTTTCGAGTAAACAAATTAAATTTAATTTATTGCATGGCATGGAAGTAATGTTTCAATGATTTGAAAAATACCAGAAATTATGCACTTAGTTTTTTTGTACCAATTTTATTACAAGAAATTATTACTACTCGCAGTTAACATCATTACTAACTTACTAAGTCATAATCATAACAAAGTACATAATTTCTGCTATTTTTTAAATTATTGAAACCGGATTATAAATTGATTATAATTTTTTTTCTGGAAAATGGCCTTAAGAAAAAAGTCGAGAGATCTTTTCACTTCTAAATTAAACAATGAATTAAAAAATATTTTAATAAAAATCAGTGTTAGATAATTTTTTTCTTTAAAAATATCCAGCAGCGGTGTCCCGTGAGACTTTTGGTATGTCATATCTCAATAACCAGACATGGAACCCAAACCAAATATTAGGATATATGTACTGTGGCCATATAGACAACTTTTCTAGAAAGAGACGTTTTTTACAGTTTGCGAAAAAAAGTTATAAATTCGCCGCCTCGTCTAGGAATTTCCAACTGGCGTCTTTAATCTTTCTGAAATATATTTTTTCACATATTAGATGTAACTTTGTCGAGTTACCTAAAATTGTATTAAAAACTTTTTAGTTCGTTAGTTTTTAATAAAATTAAAAAATAAATATTTTGCTAAAATTAAAGAGCCGATTTCGAAATTCCTAGGTGAGGCAGCAATTTTTTTTTAACATTTTTCAAACTGCAAAAAGATTCTCCTTCTAAAAAGTTGTCTATATGGCCACACTACAGGGTGACCCAGAACTGATGGTTGGCCGCCATTACGTAAAAGAAGAAAGAGCAATCAAAAAACCGTAAACGTAGGTGTTTATGGTATGCTGTAGTGAATGTTTACCATAAAATACCATCTTGGTAAATTTAACACCCAATGGACAGTGACGTCATCGAAATCATTTTTCTCAATTTCATACCTATTTTTTACATAATATAAAACTCCTCATTTTTATCAATAACTTGTTGTTTTAATTATTTATATGCAGATTTACTGTTTACTAAGATGAATAGTCATTTTTTACTAAGTCAGTAAAAAATGTTACAAAAGCTATAATAATAAGGAATATATGGGTATGGGGTATTGTGGGTGTAATTCAACGCTGGGTGGGGCTTTTGTCCACAGAGTAGTTAGTTTCACACAATATTATTAATACCTAAAAATATATGAATAGTCATAATGAAAAAATTCAAAATTAGTAGCACGGATTTACAGTAAAAGATATCTTGACCGCCAAGTACCAGATATAGAAGGTTCTTCAGATTGGAACAAACACTAAGACAGAGACAGACGCTTTTAAAGTCCAAAAAACATTGAAAAAAATAAATCTGTTTGCAACAATAATGTGGTGGCTCAAGTGTGTGAGTATTTCAATAATAATCCTAGAAAATCAATACGAGATGCCAGCCGAGAACTAAATATTTCTTATAGTTCAATTCAAAGAATTTTAAAGAAAAAGATGTATCACGATTATAAAATTTTAAATGTGCAAACCCTCTCTGAAAATCATAGACTACGCCGGATAAATTTTATTTCAGAGATTGTTGATATCCATTTAGATGTGCCAAACATTTATAAATATATACTATGAACAGACAAGTCCCGCTTTGTCAGCAATGGAGTACCAAATACAAAAAATACGCACTATTAGGCAACTGAAAGCCCTCACAAAATTAATCAGGTTTAAAATCAAGGAAATTTTGGTATCAGTATGGTGTGGTATTATAGGCAGACACCTAATTGGTCCATACTTTTACAATAGGGCACTAAACGGAGAGCGTTATTTAACATTTTTAAGGAACCAGTTACCAACTTTATTGGAAGAAGTTCCATTACAACTTAGAAGAAATATGTGGATTCAACAGGATGGCGCACCAGCACACAATGCGAGAGAAGTAAAAAGATACCTCAATGAAAATTACAATGGCCAATGGATTGGTACAGAAGGTTCTATTCATTGGCCTCCGCAATCCCCGGATCTATCCCCAATGGATTTTTATTTATGGAGTACCCTGAAAAATGAGGTTGATAAGAAAGAATGTCATAATTTAGAAGAATTAAAAGAAAACATTAGGAACGCATGCTGGGGGATAAGTAGAGATACACTTCTAAAAATTACCCATTTGAAAATCCGACATAGACTAGAAATGTGCTTATAGCAATTTGGTGGACATGTAGAAAACTTAACATTGAATTATTTTCCACGATGATACGTACCTAATATTATCTTTGTTTTGTTCATATTTTAAATGTTATATAATTTTGTTATTAAATAATCGTTATAGCTTTTATTGTGTATTATTTGAACCAAAAATACTTACTAAATTTGATTATTTGTCTCTTATTGGGTATAGGTATCCATAACAATAAATAAATTTGTTGGAAAATTGGAAAATTTTGTTTTCCATGGCAATGCTGTCAAAATCATCAACATACGTAATCGAGTCATTGTTTAATTTTTCTATACATATGGTCTTTTACACGAAATATGATATCAAAAAAAGTTTTAATGAAAGTTATTGATAAAAATGAGGACTTTTATAGTATGTAAAAAAATAGGTATGAAATTATTAAAAGTTATTTCGATGACGTCACTGTCCATTGGGTGTTAAATTTACCAAGATGGCAATTTATGGTAAACACTCACTACATCATACCATAAACACCCACGTTTACGGTTTTTTGACTGCTCTTTATCTTTTTACGAAATGGCGGCCAGCCATCAGTTCTGGGTCACCCTGTACATAGAGGGTGTCTACTATTATTTGTGTACAAAAAAACTTTATTTTTCAAGATAATCAATTTTTTTTTATTTTATTTTAAATGACATCGAAAACCACGGCATTTAAGATGGCGATTCAAGATCTACTATAATTTTTTTTATACCCCCGAAGTTCAATAAAAACGTTTAGCGATTTTTTTATTTAAAATCTGATAAGGTGGTGATAATCAGGACCCCTCAAAATCCCTATGTGTGATTGTGTACCTACATTGTGTATATTTCATACGATTGACAAAACACATAGTAACACTATTGGTGAGAATTAAATGCAGAGTATGCTCAAGTGAAATTCGACGGAATATTTTAAGTTCACTATTTATTATATTACAGCTGTTTTTTTATATCACTGGAATGAAACGTATAAAACAATTGAGTATCATCCGCATACATTTCAATTTTATAGGGAATAATGATGTATACATATAATCAGAACACCGTAGGTCCCAGCACGGATGCACGGAGGCACTCCACAATCAGTATTAATATAACTGGAAAAATCGGTTTTAAGTACTACCTTTTGCTGTTAAATAATTAGAAATAAATTGTAGTGCAGATATATCAAAACCTACAAAAATTAAAACATTTTTTCAAAATGTCTTGACTAATAGTGTCAAAGGCTTTTGAGTAGTCAAGTAATACCAGAACTGAACATAATCTTGAATCTATAGCCCTGAAAATATGGTCTGTTACATTTAGTAATGCAGTTGAACAACTGTGTTCACTTGGTAGTATGTTATTATTAGTTAGATGATTTATAACTTGTTCTTTTACAAGTACTCTAAAATTTTTGATAAAGCTGGAAGAATATACTAATGGGTCTTAAATATTTTAATTTTTTAGGTGTGTTTGTTTTTGAAAGAGGTATAACATTCGACACGTATTTCGTATTTCCACGTATAAGGATAAACTGAATACTCTAAGCAATAATTTATTATTATTTATTTTTGCATTTTTGGTGGCATTTCAAAAATACTTTATAATGCACTTTTCGATTGATAATATGATGTTTAGAAAACACTTTATACACAAATAAGTCAATTTAAGCCACTAAATTAAAACAGGAGCAGCAAACAAAGCAGCCGTCTGTAAGCGAGGCGACATCTATTCGAATAAAAACTTGTATTTTGCCATTTGTAATAGGTAATCCGGTAATCACTCTAACCTATAACAACTTCACTTTACTCCACGTTTCATACAAGACGCTGCACTCAAGCACTCATCACAATAAAACGAACCAAAGATAACGAATTTTTTATATTTTCTCTAAAATCAACCCATAACTCTTTTCTATAGCGTGCAGTACCGTCGTACATTTTGCTTATCTGTTATAATTATAAAGTTGCAAAAAGAAAGAAAATATCTGAGTTGTTCAATAGAGATAAGAGAAGATTTTTTGTTGTGGAAGTAAAGACGTTTCAGGAAAACACGTTTAATTGAGACAGTGCGATTTTTTATAGCCCTTGCAAAAATGTTACTAACTGTAGCTAAAATATTCAGCAAAGCACCTCACTATGATGATTTCTTTCAGTGTAGTACTTATAAGATAATAAGTACCTACATATTTTATCTCATTTCAAATATATAAATATAATAATAATAATAATAATAATAATAATAATAATAATAATAATAATAATAATAATAATAATAATAATAATAATAATAATAATAATAATAATAATAATAATAATAATAATAATAATAATAATAATAATAATAATAATAATAATAATAATAATAATAATAATAATAATAATAATAATAATAATAATAATAATAATAATAATAATAATAATAATAATAATAATAATAATAATAATAATAATAATAATAATAATAATAATAATAATAATAATAATAATAATAATAATAATAATAATAATAATAATAATAATAATAATAATAATAATAATAATAATAATAATAATAATAATAATAATAATAATAATAATAATAATAATAATAATAATAATAATAATAATAATAATAATAATAATAATAATAATAATAATAATAATAATAATAATAATAATAATAATAATAATAATAATAATAATAATAATAATAATAATAATAATAATAATAATAATAATAATAATAATAATAATAATAATAATAATAATAATAATAATAATAATAATAATAATAATAATAATAATAATAATAATAATAATAATAATAATAATAATAATAATAATAATAATAATAATAATAATAATAATAATAATAATAATAATAATAATAATAATAATAATAATAATAATAATAATAATAATAATAATAATAATAATAATAATAATAATAATAATAATAATAATAATAATAATAATAATAATAATAATAATAATAATAATAATAATAATAATAATAATAATAATAATAATAATAATAATAATAATAATAATAATAATAATAATAATAATAATAATAATAATAATAATAATAATAATAATAATAATAATAATAATAATAATAATAATAATAATAATAATAATAATAATAATAATAATAATAATAATAATAATAATAATAATAATAATAATAATAATAATAATAATAATAATAATAATAATAATAATAATAATAATAATAATAATAATAATAATAATAATAATAATAATAATAATAATAATAATAATAATAATAATAATAATAATAATAATAATAATAATAATAATAATAATAATAATAATAATAATAATAATAATAATAATAATAATAATAATAATAATAATAATAATAATAATAATAATAATAATAATAATAATAATAATAATAATAATAATAATAATAATAATAATAATAATAATAATAATAATAATAATAATAATAATAATAATAATAATAATAATAATAATAATAATAATAATAATAATAATAATAATAATAATAATAATAATAATAATAATAATAATAATAATAATAATAATAATAATAATAATAATAATAATAATAATAATAATAATAATAATAATAATAATAATAATAATAATAATAATAATAATAATAATAATAATAATAATAATAATAATAATAATAATAATAATAATAATAATAATAATAATAATAATAATAATAATAATAATAATAATAATAATAATAATAATAATAATAATAATAATAATAATAATAATAAATAATAATAATAATAATAATAATAATAATAATAATAATAATAATAATAATAATAATAATAATAATAATAATAATAATAATAATAATAATAATAATAATAATAATAATAATAATAATAATAATAATAATAATAATAATAATAATAATAATAATAATAATAATAATAATAATAATAATAATAATAATAATAATAATAATAATAATAATAATAATAATAATAATAATAATAATAATAATAATAATAATAATAATAATAATAATAATAATAATAATAATAATAATAATAATAATAATAATAATAATAATAATAATAATAATAATAATAATAATACTACCCCTCATTCTAATCACAGAGAATAGCCCAGAAGTCGGAGACTTTTGCGGGAGAGGGGGCGGCATATTATTATTAAGCAGGCCGCATTTGCGCCCAGGAACGACTTACGTTGGTAGGCCCTAACCACTACTCAGTGCAGGAATGAGGAAAACCTGGAAAACCTCATTAATATATATTATATTATCGCTCACCGTCCATAGCCGGCTTAATGTACAACAAACTTTTAAGCGAGAATCTAAAATAGAATATATTTTTTCTTAAAAAAGAATGCCCCGTACAGATAATTTATTTTTGTGTTTCTGTGATCGATGTGCTCCATGATTTGTTTAAAATCATTTATTATTTGTGACTCAATTAAATATATTTAAGGGCAATACTGGTTATAACATTCAGTTCAGTGGCTCTTCTAAATTGGCTTCTCTATTTTTAACTAAATTGCAGCTGTATATATTTAATTTAGCTTATTGCATAATACGCCGTACAAATCTTATTAGATAAAAATAATGTTCGTATAGAACATTGTCTAGTATTAGTAGTAACACACAGGGTGCAATTAAAATAATTGGCCAAACCATGGCTCCACGTCACAGGTTAATAGAAAAAAATATAAGTGAGTGCGTTTCGAGATTTAGAGTCAAAATCAATGAAAAGATCTGGTCCATTTCAAGATACAATAAGCAGTTGAACAAAACCACGTAAAACAAATTTTTGTCATAAGTACCTACTTAAATGTCTTCCATATAATGACTGGACCATATTTTCATAATGGTTGGAACAAAATAAACAAGTACCTTAGAAGCGGAGAATAATTTTGTTAATTTATATGAAACGTCGATTGGAAATATTAATAATTTTGTAAAATTACAATTACAAAATGTCCGAAAAGCATCAAAATATAGCTCAAAGCTTTACAACATGTACAAGGTTATTCTCACATTTCAATTAGAAATATTGCATAAGAACTGCCCAGTGAACACTAACTTCTACAAGGGGTTTTGTGATGTTTAATTTATGTTCAAAATGTTACATTACGTTTTATTTTCATTAATGTGTGTTAGTGTTCTTGAAAGCGGAATGTTACATTATAACTGTTACATCCCATGGAAATCCCTATAAGTTAAAAAAAATGAATAACCAAAAATGGATAATAAGTTGTGTGTCGTGTCGTTAGTTCTGTTAAATTCTTTTAGTCGGTAAGTACCTAAACATATCTAATTTCTTAAATATTCTAACTTATTAAAATGAATAAGTACATATTTTTCTTTCTACCTATATCCAGTAAACGGGTACCTTGACCATTGATTTCTAAAGACACCATTACCTATATATTATAATTCGGTTATTGTTTAATTTTAGTTGCTGTTAGAGTCATCAGGTGTCACGGAAAATGATTTTGAGATATATGTAAAAGAGTGGGGATAAGGGATGCGAAACAGAGGAGGGACCGTGAGGAGAAAAGCAAATAGATCATTAGGATTAGGACAAAGAATTTCAGAATATTTTATACATAGTTTATTTATTTTTATTTATGTATTTCCAGGAAGTTCATATTTTGTATTTTGGCACCCAGCCAGAGAGTTGATGGTTCGAATTAGAAAACAAAATGTATATAATAGCGGCATGAATTCGAGTGAATAATGAATAATAATAACAATAACAATAACAATAACAAGATAATAATAATAATAATAAAAATAACAATAACAATAACAAGATAATAATAATAATAAAAATAACAAAAATAATAATAATAATAATAATAATAAAAATAATAATAATAATAATAATAATAATAATAATAATAATAATAGTAATAGTAATAGTAATAGTAATAGTAATAGTAATAGTAATAGTAATAGTAATAGTAATAGTAATAGTAATAGTAATAGTAATAATAATAATAATAATAATAATAATATAATAAATGTATTCCAAGCAGTGAACCCGGTTTATCAACGGATGTACGAGCAGCGGGGGTCCAAGAGGGGTGTAGCTGGCTGTAAGGAGAACCTGCTCATCGGCAGATGTATTACGCAGGACTCCGTACAAGCGAAACCTCTCAATGGCCTGGATTACCGCAAGGCATTTGATATGACATTGCATGAGCTAATGATCCACTTGCTCCAATGCCTTGCGGTGGCCGACCCCATAGTGAGATGTATTGAACAACTCATACCGCTCTGGAGGACCCGCTTTACCATAACATCGGCTAATGCAAGGGTCCAGACAGAGCGGGTTTTGTTCAGGAGGGGAGTGTTCCAGGGTGATTCCCTGAGTCCCCAATTCTCAATACTTTGACAGGGGAAGACTTGACGGCCCACATATCCGAACTAAAATGGTTTATGTTTTACTTTCATTCAGCTTAAGTTTATTCGCAGAAAACCAGCCGTTAGCTTTATTAAAGTTTGCAGCAGCCAACCCTGGATGGGCCTTCGATAAGATTGTTGTATCGTCCGCGAACAAAGTACAGTGAGCGTCTAGTGCACTAGGGAGATCATTAATATGTATGAGAAAAAGTAATGGTCCCAGTGTTATAGAACAAAAACCTAAAACAGCGAAAAATAAAGCCTAGAACACAAAAAATCAGAAAAAACGTAACAAATTCCATTCCGACAACCTGGCGTCAGCTCAATTGGGATTTAATCACATTTAAATTACCTTTTGATTATACCTGAAGCAACCCGAAGATTTAGAATTAATCACACTTTGATTAAATTATACCTGAGCGACCCCAATAAAACCGAGGCGAACTTCGAAAAGATCATCAGATCCCTGCCAGCCGTTGCTGCGTAAGATCTGTTCATAATCAGTTCCTCACCGGCCGTTGCCGCGTATCATCAGTGCATCAGATCCCTGCCAGCCGTTGCTGCGTAAGACCTGTTCACCATCAGAACTTCACCGGCCGTTGCCGCGTATTATCAGTGCTACGTACAACCCAGTTCATCGACAGCCGTTGCTGTATATTCATCGCTTCGCTACCAGTCTTTACTGCGTAACCACAGTGCATCGTCAGTTCTACACCGGCCGTGCCGCGAAATCTAATAGTGCTACGTTTCCGAACAATCATTCCTGTGTTTCATCGAGTGCATCGACTATCGCAAAAAACCTACCTACCAGCCATTGCTGCGAACAGACAACAAACCAGCAACTACTGTGCTACGCATCGCTCCCCATTTGGTGCTGCAATCTTGGGCATCCACATCCACTTTCCAGACGTAGTATTTTCTACGCATCCACTACAACCACGGTTTGGAATTTCAGCCGTTAAAAAATTCCTGGCGCCCGCTTTCAACAAATACAACCACGCTTTATAAGTATTCTGCAACCTATTTTCTGGCGTCTCTGGACTGAACCCCAAACCGCATACACCCTGAGAGCTAGCCGTCAGCACGTTAAACGGACCTTTTTTCGTATTCCTACGCTAAAAAAGGACAAGAAAAAGCAGCGTACCGTTTACACCAGTACAGACCCCTGCGGTACACCATTTACTACCCTTTGTAAGGTAGAGTCATTTCCTCCACAACTGACATACTGCATTCTCTCGGGCAAATAAAATGCAAATAGATCGAGCTCTTTGAGTCTAATTCCGTAATGCTCGAGTTTATATAAAAGTATTTGTGGAGAGACAGAATCGAACGCCTTAGACAAGTCACACATGACAGCCTCAGCATGGGCGTATCTATGATTTTATCTTGGAGGGGGTAAAGTTGTAAAGACTTATAACATCAACAGACTAAAGAACTAAACATAAATAAAGACTTTTGTCAAATAAAAGAAGCTAATATCCAATATCAATAATAAAATATAAATTAAAAATTTATACATTGCAGTATTATAAAAATAAAAGATAATGGAAATTAAATTAATTTTTCTATTTTTTTTACTTGCATATCAATAATTGAAATGTCTAACTTAATATGTCTATGTATATGTAGAAGAGCAAGGATTTTTATGAACAGAATAGAAAGAGAAAGTTTTTGCTGGGGACGAAAGCATATTTAAAAATATTGTATTTTTCTAGATCAGAGGTATTTTCAGCATTCATATATGCAGCAACATCGAGCAAAATTACAGAATTTAGATTTGAAAGTCACATTAGTAAACGCTAAATATTACTTATAGAAATATTACTTATTACACAATTTAATATTGTTTGCATGCGATTATCAAGTAATTCAAATTACAAATACTTCACCTCTGTTTTATTCGAAAATTATAAAGTAATGGATTTCATTTCAGTAAGCTTCTTGGGGGGGGGTAATTACCCCCATTACCCCCCCCCCATGGATACGCCCCTGACCCTCAGAACTGTGGCCAAGATCGAGCCCTTCAACAACAATATCTATCATAGTCGCAATTGCAGTAATTGTTGATCTATGTTTGCGAAATCCATATTGAGAGTTAGACAGTAACTGCTTAGACTCCAAGTAATAAGTAAGTTTCTCCTTGATTATTATTTCAAAAACTTTAGATCACACAGGGGCGATAGCAACAGGTCTATAATTATCTGCAACACTAGTGTCACCTTTCGTATGAATAGGGATAATCTTTGACACTTTAAAAACATCCGGCCAACTTCCTTCTTGCACGCACTTATTGAACAGAATTGAAAGTGGATATGTTATATGATTAATCAGAGTTTTAATAAGTTTACTGTTACAACTATAGTAGTCCAAGGTTGGCAAATCTTTAAAATTGCGCTTTTTACATCTTCTTCAAGGATAGCAGAGATAAAAAAGAAAGAAGATGGTTTATACATTTTGTTCATATATACAGTATGATCAATGTTACTGTATTGAATTGAATTTATAATAACATTAGATACATTAATAAAAAACTGATTAAAATCTTCGCAGTTAACTAATGGGGTAACAGAATTACTTTTATGAACCCTCAGAATTTATGATATTCCAACATGTTTTCATTTTATTGGCAGAATTAGAAATTGCCTCAGAATAAGCCCCGCGCTTTGCCTCTTTGATTGAACGCCTATAGTCTCTACGTCCAGCTTTATAATTCATCCAATCCAAAGCAACATTAGATGACAAAGCTTTACTCTTTACGACCCTCACGTTATTTCTAGTATTACGCAATGATTTGTTGAACCAATTAATGCCTTGCTTCCTTTTCCCATTTGAAGCGCGATAAGGGAAACAAGTGTCTATATTACGACTTAATATGTCCACCAAGACAATTCCGACATCATATTATAAAATGTATCTAACCCGCCACGAGTAATAATTCTTTGCTTAAGACACGAGTCATTATAAATATTCTGCGGATGATCGCATATAGATATAAATTGAGCATGGTGGTCAGATATGTCTGGATCAAATTTCCTACTTGGATTATGTTATCATCTAAATTAGTAATAATATTGTCAATACAAGATGAAGAAGATGAATCTTATGAGTTAATCCATAAGTGGCTAAAATATTTAATAATGTCCTTACAGACTCAGAATCTTTAGTTAGTTTTACATTTAAATCACCCATTAGTATTATACGTTTATATACGAAATACTCGATGATATTAATACTATTGTGGATACCAAATTAGATAATAAGTTAAAATCGTCTATTGTTTCATCTACCTCATATGCTAGCGTTCTTAAAACTCAAAAATACTTCTGTCATTGTAAAGCCCAAAGATCCAGTTCAACATATTTCTGATACGAAAGCAGATCTATTCCATAAAGTCAATCCTATCCAGACGGATATTAGCGTGTCAAGGATTAAAAGTGTTAGCAATGGCGGGCTTGTGGTCAGTTGTTCATCTAATGAAGAAACACGAAAATTTAAAGAAATTGCTGAAAGCAATCTGTCTGATAAGTACGTCATTAGGGAGGTAAAGGGTTTCCAACCAAGAATTCGAGTTTCAGGTTTTAAAGATTCCTATGACTCAGAAGACCTTTTGAAGTTGATCCGTGGTCAAAATAAATCTCTTTTTAATGAAAATTCTGAAATTAAATGTATTTCTGTTAATAATGTAAAGAATAAGCAAAATGTTTACTATGCTGTCTTGCAGGTTGATCATGACCTTTATACTCGTATTATTACTACTGGTCACTTATTTATAGGATATAATTCCTGTCCTGTGTTTGATGCTATTGACATTGTGCGATGTTTTAAGTGCTGCGGATACCATCATACGTCTCATCACTGTAAGAAATCATTGGTTTGTCCTAAATGTGCTGGTGACCATCAGGTCAAGGATTGTTCAGAGGTAAACTTTAAATGTGTCAATTGCATGAATCTTAAAGACGATAATGCTCAAGTTGATTTTAAACACCCTGCCTGGGATCGACACTGTCCTGTGTATATCCGTAAATTAAAAGATTTTAAAGACGATATGGTTGGAGCGATATAGCAACCAATTATTCATCCACAGACTTGTAACAGCCCTATAGTTTTAGCAACTGAGTCTGAACATCTTAACTTAACAGTTGTAACAACTAAATCGAATGAAAATTGTATAGTTATTTATTATCAAAATGTTAGAGGCTTAAACACTAAAATTAATGAAATATACAATGGCTCGATGGTCTTAGACTATACTTGTGATGTGTATGCATTCTCTGAGACTTGGTTAACATCGGGCGTACTGGACTCTGAATTGTTTAGTCAAGATTTTTTGTTTTGCGCTGTGATCGCAATTTTAAGAAAATGAATGTAACTCGGGGTGGCGGTGTACTTTTGGCCTGTAAGCGATCTATTACAATGACTAATATTCCAATTGACAACAATGCATTCTTTAAACAGGTTCCTATGATTGACATCATTATAGCTAAAGTTGGTAGAGGCCTTAACCATTGGTATGTTATTTTAGTTTACATTCCCCCTAAAATATCTAGTGAGCAACTTAACACTTTTGCTGAGGGACTTATGTCTTTGGAATGTTTGTATAATTATGATATCCTTTTGTTAGGGGATTTTAATGTTCCTCACTTTTCTACCGACAATACTGACGCATTGGTTACCACTCTATCCGAGTTAGTTAATTTTTTTTCTCTAAAACAGTTTAGCAATATTTATAACGCTCATGGACGCATGCTTGACTTGGTATTTAGTACTTTAACTTGTTCTGTTTCTGAACCACTGTGCTCAATTGTTGAACCGGATACACATCATCCACCATTGGAGATATCACTCGTTGTAAATAACGCCCCGACATTTAATATTGATTTCTCTAATACAAAAAGTTACAATTTCAGAAAAGCGAATTTTATACAACTGTATGATGAGCTTCTATTTATTGACTGGTCTACTTTTGATGAATTTACAGATGTTGATGAAGCATGCAACTACTTTTATAAAACATTATATGACGTTTTTGATAGAACTGTACCCCTTTCTTGCTTAAACAGTAAAAAAAAGTAAATATCCCCCGTGGTTTAACAAGGACATTATTCGTGACATTAGAAGTAAAAAGAGAATGTGGCATGCTTACCATAAATCGAAAGATCCAGAAACACTTACATCGTTTAAAAATTTAAGATCTAATTTAAAGAGAGATATATCTGATGCTTTCAAGTCTTTCATTGAAACAACAGAGTCCAATATTACAACGGAACCTAAGAGATTTTGGTCATATATATCGAATAAGCGTAAAAGTAAGTTTGTACCTAATTGTATGTTGTATAACGGTAACATCTTGGAATCTGGTAATGCAGTATCAGAGGGCTTTGCCGATTTTTAAATCTGCCTACGTTTCCGAACGTTTAGATGACCGGGTTCCATTGGAAGAAATACTTTGCTACAACAATAATATCCTAAATACTCAGTATATGGATGATCATGACGTATTAAAGTACATAAAAAACTGAAACCAAAGATGACAATGGGCCCCGATAATGTTCCTGCTTTTTTTATTCGTGACTGTGCCCATTGTTTATTAACGCCTTTGAAAGTGATATTCAACTTAATAATCTCGACTAATAAAATTCCTCAAGTATGGAAATCATCACGAATATGCCCAATTTTTAAGAGTGGTAATATTAATGACGTCGCAGACTATCGTCCCATTACAATAATAAATAATTTTAGTAAAATTTTCGAGTTCTTCCTTCACGATATTTTATATAGTCACGTTAGGAATGTAATAAGTGTTAACCAACATGGTTTTATGAGGGGTCGCTCCACGGCGACAAACTTATTATGTATTACTCAATATCTTACTGAAGCCTTGGATAATCGGGACCAGGTGGATGTTATTTACACAGATTTTTCCAAGGCTTTCGATCGTTTGCAACATGAGATTCTCTTACGCGAACTTAAAAATGCGGCCTTTCATTTGATTTTCTGACACTTTTACATTCTTATCTTTGTGATCGTCATCAATACGTGAGCTACAGAGGTTTATTTTCATGCAGTTTTCCGATCTTGTCGGGTGTCCCCAGGGATCTATTCTGGGGCCATTGTTGTTTCTTATTTTTATTAACAACATTGTCAACAGTTTAACTATACCTCATCTTTTATATGCAGATGACATAAAGATATACTTAAAGATAAAAATGTACAGGACTGTGTTGAACTGCAGGAGAATCTTAGTAGACTAAATCTCTGGTGTGGGTTGAATAAATTACCCTTAAATATAAAAAAGTGTAATGTATTGACATTTTCTAGAAAGAAAGATAGTGTATATTTTCCATACAATATTGATGATATACCTCTGAACAGGCCTGACGTTGTTAAGGATTTAGGAATTTATTTTGACTCCAAACTCACTTTTAATTATCATATGCATCATATAGTGTCGGAAGCTAACAAGAGTTTGGGTTTCGTAATTCGCAATGCTCGGGATTTCTGCAATGTTGATACTGTTAAGTTATTGTACAATTGCTTTGTTAGACCTCGACTAGAATACTGTTCCTTAATTTGGGCTCCTAACTATGTTAGTTATATTGATCTGTTGGAAAGAACACAGCGCAGATTCTTAAAGCTGTTGAACTATAAATTTTCTAATGCATATCCTCCCGTAGGTTATCCGCAGCACTTGCTACTTCATAAATACAATTACAAATCTTTAAAATCTCGTCGTGATATGCAAAATGTTATCTTTCTTTTAATTTAATAAATGGAAATTTTGACGTACCTGAAATATTACAAAGACTTAATTTTAATGTTCCAGCTGCAAATACACGGTCCTTCGAAACTTTTTATTTAAAAATAGCTTGTACTAATATGCTACACTATTCACCTGTATATGTAATGTGTAGGAGTTTAACAGCCGTGCAGGACAGTATTGATATTTTCAGTACCAGTATTTTAAATATTAAGGAACTATTTCGATGTCTTTAGTGTTGTTTGTAAACTATTGTAGGTATGTGATATATTCTGTATTGTTTCTGCTTGTTTATACATAACTTTCATGAGTTTATTTTATATGTGTTATTTTTTTGTAATTTTCCTGCTCTGTAAGTGGGTTCATCCTGTTGAGTAGGAGTAGATAATAAATAAATAAATAAATAAATAAATAAATAAATAAATATTTGTAAAATAGGTAGTGAATCAAATCAGACAGTTGATTATTGAACACCGATATATCACCACTGCTTGATGACCTATACAGAGCCACCAGCACCGTGTGGGAGTTTAAAATTTCAGATCCGCAAAATTCTGCATGAACTGGAATAGAAAATTTGTTCAAATCAATAGCTTTGTATTTAGTCATTGGACTTGCAAAGATAGCCACACCACCACGCGGCCTATCACGACAGAAATATGATACAAGCAAATAGTCTAATAATTTGACAGCTTTTATAGAATCCTTGCAAAGCCAATGCTCTGAAACACAAACTACATCTACGTTATGCTCTGTTAAAAGAAGACTCAACTCGTCAATTTTATTAGCAATACTTTGGGTATTCAAATGCAAAATCTTATACTTATCTAACTTTGAATGTTTATTCACTTCCAGACGATTGTTGACTGTTGATTCCTCTTGACAGAAAAAAACTGATTAACTCAGACACCACTTGGCCAGACATCGGGAATCATAATTCTGTGAGCTTCATCACCGGGTACAGATACTTTAAAAGAGGCATAATTAGCCGGGTAGCGAGAATTAAGATTCTCCACTTGAATTTCAGGCACAAGATGACGTAGATAAGTTAGAAGAGCCTCTTCACAAGTACTAGGGTCCCAATTTGTAGTGTGTAAATGTCGCATGACTACATTATTTGCTGACCTTAATGTAGAGTTATCTGGTAAGCTTGAAGCGCCTCCCACAAATAAATTCCTGGACCTCCTTTGCTTTTTCACACCAAGGCTCTGCTGAGTGTTTAAAGGTATATCACATGCACCCTTATTCAAATCAATTATGTTCTTGCATATTCTTGAAGTTTGAGCCTCGTGGACAGTGTGTGACACAGTAGCCGAAGTGATGTTGGAAGAAGAGTTGGAAAAACTATGAGACAGTTTCCTGTTGTCACTCAGTTTAGCCTGTTTCCCCGTCCCAACCTTTGATGAATGTTGAGCCACGTTCCTCGATTCTTCACATATAGAGTCCTTATTTAACGAATCTTGGCATTTCAGTTCCCCTTTCAAATAAGTAACTTGCTCTTGCAGTGAACTAATAGAAATAGATTGAGTTGACAGTTAAATCCTTCTGTCGTAGAAGTTCCTCCAAATATCTAATTTTGATGCACTCGATGACGATATGGAATAATGATCTCCACAATGTGAACTCCTATGAACTTAAGGGTAATGTTTTTGTGTTTACTGGGTGGTATATGTCGGAAAATTCTTTCCATAAATAATGTTCACCCACGCAAAAGATTGTTCGTTATTTATGTCTTAATATCCGGAAATAAGATTAAATTTTTTGTCACAATCTTCCTTTCTGAATGAAAATTATAATATTTTAGATAATTCTTAATACAACATTCAAATATTATTTGAATCCTGAATACGTTTATTGTAGTTCATATTATATGAATACAATGATGAATGTTTGCAATGTGGTAGATTCATATTTAAATATAATTAAATACAATTAAAATTATAGACGACTAGACAACACAGGCCACAGTGGACCCTGGTGCAGGGGACTCTGTAGCGCCAATAGCTCATAATAAAAAAAATAATTTAAAATACAGTTTACATTATACAATAATAATAATATCTCTACCCCTCATTCTAACCACGAGGATTAGCCTAGAAGTCAGAGATTGTACGAGATTATTATTAAGCAGACCGCATTTGCTCTCAGGAACGACTTACGTTGGTAGGTCCTAACCACCATTCAGTGCAGAAATGAGAGAAACCTGGAAAACCTCATTAATTAAGAGGGTAGTCAAGCCAACATTCTTCCACCCTACCATATCCGCAGAGAGGGTGCTAATCCTCTACGCAAATATAGCTAATCTACGGTCTACCTGCCGCAGGGTTATAAATAAATACATAGATTGCCTCTAAGAAATAGAGGCAATGTTAAATTTGTAAAGTGAGGTTACTTTACTTGCCAATCTCATGTGAAAAACGCCGAATCAGGATTAGCGTTTGACATCAGCGAAAGACGCAGTGGGGTAACGCATACGTATTTACTACGCTGGTTGATCTCTGATTAGTCCGTCCCTGCACGTAATCAAAGAGTAGATTGGGTGTATATAAAATAAATCCCAACTTTTTTATCTTATTTAATGTATTTATTTACTTAGCAGTTAAATATAAGGAGTCTACCAATATCAACGCCACACAGTGTGTGGATTTTCTATCTTTGTCTGGCGCAGGTGAGAATCGCGGTGTCCTCGTTACTTTCGCAGTAAATTGCTGGTTGGCTCTACTACCACACATAGACGGCGGTCCGTTAACAATATAGCGGCGTAGTTTATTTTTCAAAACGTTTTGTTAAACGGTCCTGGATAAAACGGAAAAGACATGTGTTAGTTGGCTCCGTCATTAATTCCAAAACGTGGACAATTGCGAGCAAATTAATATACAATTTCTGAGTTTAGAGGTGTGTGTAACTGAAAAGTTAATTGTAGTGTTAGTTAATATACGCTGAGAAGGGTCGAGCCTCTGAGGAGTTGATACGGGCACGGCTCTTATCGAGTTGTGATAAGATAAAAAATTTGTGTTTTTATTGCTCATAGCCACTGTATAAATACAGGTCAGTACTAGGACGATAAATAATAAAGAATAAAAACGGAGAAGACGTTTTCGGGAAAAGCAAAAAAAATCGTAAGAACACCTACAAAAGCATGTAATAGAAATGAGGATAAACTTGATATCTTGATAGATTTAGTAACATAATTAAAAGCAGGGATAAGCCAGATAAGAGCAGAACAACAGGAAACAAAAAAAAAAAAAAAGAAATTAAGAATATTTTAAAAGAAAACAAGCTTCTGAAGGCAGAAAATGATGAAATTAAGCAAGAACATAAAAGATTTAAACAAGGCTTAATGGAGTTGAAGGAAAAAATAAAATGGTTGGAAAATGAAAAGCGCAAAAATAATATAGTAGTAACGGGTATGGCTATAAATACAAGCGATCTAGAAATATTAAGAAATATCTTAAGAAATATGATTAAAGAAAAACTAGGAGTTAAAGCAGACATAAAAGCAGTCCGAAAACTAGGAGACAAAACTTGCCTGTTAGAATTCAAAGAGTTTGCAGAAAAACTAATGGTTATGAAAAATAAATATAAATTAAGAAATGTAAGAGAGCAAAGAATATATATAAATGATGACATTACAAAGATGGAAAAGCAAAAAATGATAAATGTTAGAGATTTTGCAACGGAGGTACAAAATAAGGGAAAAAGGGTAAAGGTTGGTTATAATAAAGTAATTACAGAAGGAAACGAATGGAAATGGAACAAAAACAAGAACAAATTAGAAATAATAAACCTAGCTAATCAAAAAAACTAGGACAGGAATTCGAGGTTGATAACATGGATATGGATACGGCAAGGAATAAGAACAAGGAGACGTGCATTGTGGTTAAGGGAATGTTGTAGAGAAAAAAGATAAAAACAAACATGTAATATAAAAAATAAGAATAAGGGAGAGAAAGGCTGGTTGTATATTGCTACCTAGAATGTAAGAAGTACTTATTCAGAGGGAGATTTAATTAGGCTGATACAAATTATGGAAAACTATAAGATTCATTTGTTAGCACTTCATAAAACAAAACAAAGGGCAAATGATATTAAGGACATGGGGAAGCATGTGTTTTTGAACAGTGGAGCAGATGACACAAATTATGGAAAACTATAAGATTGATTTGTTAGCACTTCAAGAAACAAAACAAAGGGCAAATGATATTAAGGACATGGGGAAGTATGTGTTTTTGAACAGTGGAGCAGATGACAGAATGTTGGGGGTGGGTTTTATGGTTACGAAAGAACTTAAAGAAGATATAATAGAATTTGCACCAATAACAAATAGAATATGTAAAATAAGAAGAGGCAAATATAGAAAAATGAGTACAATTAATGTACATTGTCCAACGGAAGAAAAAGAAGAAGAGATTAAGGAAGAATTTTATGAAGAAATGGAAAGGGTGTATAACGAAATTCCAAGATATGATGTAAAAATAATAATGGGTGATTTTAATGCAAAAGTAGGGAAAGAAGATTGTTACAAACCGATAAGAGCAAATCATAGTAAGCATAGTAAAAGTAATGAAAATGGAAGAAAACTAATAGAGTTTGCAATAGGGAAAGATCTGCGAATAGTTACAACATATTTCCAGCAAAAAAATATAGACAAGGATATCACCTGATGGGAAAACTATTAATGAAATTGATCACATAGCAATAGAAAGCAAACATCTTAGATATGTGTTAAATACAAGAAGCTATAGAGGCTAGAGCTACCATAAAATGAAGAATTCCGCCCAAGGAAGTGAAAAAGGAAAAGATACGAAACAGATATTCTGTAGAAAAATTAGAGAGGAAGAAATTAGGAAAGAGTTTCAAAGACGAATTAACATAAATATAGATTACCAAGACTATAATGATATAGATGAAAAGTGGTATAAATTTGAAACTCTGTTGGTAAAAAGTGCACAACTTTTAGCCAAGGACAAGTACATAAAAAGAAAGTCATGGTTTGATAAGGAATGTAAGGACGTAATAGCAAAAAGAGTAAAAGCCAGAATGGAAGTATTACAAAACAATACAAATGAAAATAAAGAAAAATATATACAGGTTAAAATATTAGCAAAGAATACATGCAGAAAAAAGAAGAGAGAATCGGTAGATAATCACATGTGCATTTTAGAGAATAATTATACAAAAAAACATGCTAGAGAATTTTATAGGAATATAAAAAATGAAAGGTCGAAACAACAACAAAATAAAATGGTATTTTGTAAGAACAAACAAGGGCAGTTGGTAGGAGGAATTTCAGAAAGTTTGAAGAGATGGGCGGAGTATTTCCAGGAAGTTTTTGGAGCAGAAGAAGTGGAGATGAGAGGGGAAGTAACAACATGGAAGCAAATGATATAGAGGATCCTCCGAATAGTAAAGAAATAATGGAAATTATAAAAACATTTAAGAATAGTAAAGCTCTAGGCGAAAATGGCATTTCTGCAGAAATGTTAAAAATAGGAGGACTAGAATTCGAACAAAATCTATATAAGAGATAATAAAGGATGTATGGGAAAAAGAATCAATACTTATAAGATGAAGAGAGTCATTGATATGTCCCATATATAAAAAAGGATAAGGTATAAAAATGTTTGACGGTAGCAATAAAGAACAAAATAAATGCAAAAATAGAAACAAAAATAGGACAATTTCAGTGTGAGTTCAGGAAAAATAGAGCAACGACAGACCAAGTATTTATATTGAGACAAATAGTTGACAACAGCATTGAGCAGAATTTACCTCTTTACATGATTTTTATAGATTTTAAACAGGCATATGATATGGTAAAGAGAGAGAAACTATATAAATCCATGAGAGACCTTAAGATAAAGGACAAGCTAATAAGACTGGCAAAAGTGACCCTTACTAGTACACACTGTAAGGTGCTGTTTGAAGGGCGAACATCCAAGGACATGAGAACAACGCGAGGGTTACGACAGGGAGGTCCATTGTCAACAATTTTATTTAATATAGTTCTAGATTTAACAGTTAAAGAAATCAAGATACCAACGAGAGGGACAGTGTATAATCAGACTAGTCAGATATTAGCTTATGCTGACGACATTGTGATACTGGCGAGGACAAAGAATAATCTGGAAAACGCAGTGAAAAAATTAGAGAAAGCAGCCAAGGATAAGGTATTAATAATTAATGAAAATAAAACAAAGTATATGGTAATAGACAGGAAAGAAGAACGAGCAAATACGGGGTTGTCGATATTAACTGAAGAAAAAGAATATCATTTTGAGAGAGTGGAAAGGTTTAATTATTTAGGAGTAACAATAACTGATAAAGGGGAGGAAAAAATGAAATACAAGAAAGAATAAGACAGGGAACAAAATGTCTAGGTAGTTTACATCATGTGTTAAGGTCAAAAAACGTTTCGAGAAATGCTAAGAAGAGAATATACAAGACAATAATTAGACCAGTAGTTACATACGGAAGTGAAATTTGGAAGATGAATATAAAAGAAAAAACATCATTAGAAGTATTTGAGAGAAAAGTTCTGAGGAAAATATATGGGGGAAAAAAAAGAGGGAGATGTGTGGCGAAGGAGAACAAACGCTGAAGTGATGGAAATGTATGGGGAACCATCAATAACAAATGTCATTGGAACACAAAGAATGAGATGGCTGGGACATGTAGGGAGATTAGAAGAAGAGAGGCCTACGAAACAAGTACTGACAGGAGGAATAACAGGAAGGAGAGGAAGAGTAAGACCACGAACCAAATGGATACAAGCAGTGGAGAAAGACTTAGAAGAAATGGGAATAAGAGACTGGAGGAGAACAATAAGAAATAAAATACAATGAAGGAAAATATGCAACCAAGCCATGGGCCTCCTAGGCTCGTAGCGCTGAATTTATATATATTGTTGAACATGTGCGAATAAAAAATACATTTACTTCATTCAGTACATAGTTTTATTTTTTAAATAGCTATTATATATTCGCATATTTTATTAAATTCTAAATATTTCAATAAATAGTAGCTTTGCTCACATTTATTTAAGTTACTTAAGTTTATTAATTTTCTATACACGAGTTTTGTATGTAGTTCAGACGGTTGGCAGAAGAAATAAAACAACACAAGTTGATGCACGATCTTTACTCAAAGAAGTACCAAATTATCTCAGATTGTATAAACTGCACAATCGTTTATATATGTTACAGATAGATCATAATTACACATTCTAATATATTAAAATGCGCGATTGCCACTCGCTCCCACCGGGGGTGCGGAAAAGTGGCAAAGTATCTCCTCAAAGGCTTTTTTCGCGAGCCCGCGAAGCGCCCTTCGGTCCTGGGGTTGTCGCTTAGGCGTATTTCGGTGGGTTCTTTTTACCGTTTTCGGGGCGAATTTTGCGTTTTTCCGGAGGTCCGCCGGCGTTACTTTTCCGTTTTCGCGAGGAAACGAGACAAAAGTAGAAAAAAACGCCCCTGATAGGAAGACCGGAAGCCGCCCGGAGCCCGGTTTAGCTGAGCGCGGGGTATTTCTGGCGAGCCGTCGGGGACGCGGCCGCGGGCGAGTCTCTTGATTTGGTCCTTTCTCCGTCGCGACGAGGCGCTCGGCGGGCCGTTTTTCGCGTTTTTCTAGGTAAATTTTCCGTTTTCGGAGGGTCCTCGCCGGCCGATCTCGGCGAGCGAGATGGATATAGCGGAGGCGGAGCTTATCGCCCGGGAATCGGAGAAACGTCAGTCGGATATGGGTAGACGTCAAACTATTTCGGATTCGATATTTTCGTATTTTCCGCATTCATTTCCAGAAATGCATGTCGAAACGTAAACTTTGAACCTTCTACAATGTGTCGCGTGCCTCAGATTTAGGTTTAAAATTCGATTTTATAGGAAAATAGCGAAAGTTTTGGTCAATTACACGTTCGGCTGCATTCGCCTTCGCTCGGCCGTCCGAAACGTCAAACGGCTAGCCGGACGGTGCACGGCCGGTGACAGCTCCGGATAAAACGTAGGAACGTTCGCTAAACGGGCAGATCTGAGACCCGCCAAGGCCGGAAAAGGTAAATTTAAAGTCTCTAGATACTTTCTGTTATGCGAGCGCTGGGTTTTGAATTCGAATTTTGAGTAATACCGAACCGAGACGTGGAGAAGAGCCTGGCAATATGGCGGGTTCTCACAAAACCTTCAAAACGATTTCATTCTGAAAAGTAAGTACCCCTTTATTTCCATAAAGCCATATCGAAACGTAAACTTTGAACCTTCTACAATGTGTCGTGTGCCTCAGATCTGTTTTTAAAATTCGATTTTATAGTAAAAATTGCGAAAATTTGCGACGTCAAATGGCGAGTGCGCGGTGACATTTCCGAATAAATCGCAGAAAATTTCGCTAAATGGGCCGACCGGAGCCTCCTAAAGGTCGAAAACGGTAAATCTGAAGTCTCTAGATACGTTGTGTTATGCGAGCGTTTGGTTTTGAATTCGTTTTGTATCGAAATTTGCGAAAATCCTAAGCAAGACGGGGTCAAAATGACGGAAGCCATAGAACAGCTATTTGCATTGAACTTTGCATAAATAGAATGAATAGGTGGTATCAGTGAGCTAGACAATACGGCACACTTCAAGTCGCTTCGCTTATATACAGTGCGACTCAAAAAAGCTCGATGTACGGGGTGTTACGATAAAAATTGACGAGAAAAAAAAAAATTACAGATTCGAGGAAATTTTCGGTTCTTTCGCTTCGGAGGGGTTCTCTGACGTGCGTAGGTATACAAAGTGTTGGAAAAATGTCGAACGTTAAAAAAATGTAAAAATTAAGGGAACTGAAAATTTTTTTGGTACGAAACTTCCGTCGGGGGACTCTTACCGCACTAATTATCGAAAAAAATACGGGGTGTTTAAAAAATTCGAACCGTTCCTTAAAATCCTGGACATTCGTGGATTTAAAATTTTTTTTTTGCTTTCTGATGAAACTTTTACAATAGTTTGTAGAAAAACTGTAAAAATATATACTTTGGTATTATTATGTATATGAATACATACTTATGAAAAATACAGCGTGTAAAATAAAAAACCATTCTCTACATTTTATGAAACTTTTGACGATTGTAAAAAAATCATACTAATGAGAAAATACAGGGTGCTTAACGAAACCAAACCATACTCTAAGAATCCTCACAATAATTCATTGAATATTTTTTCATGAAACTTTTCACAATGGTCTGTAAGAAAACTATGTATACTAATTAAAAAACTACTGGGTGTTTAAAAAAACTGAACCAATATTGAAACTCCCAAAATTCATGGAAATTTTTTTTATTTATTAAACTTCCATCAAGGATTTATTATGACACTCACTAACGAAGCAAATACAGAGTGTTTAATAATAACGAACCATTCTCTAAAAATCCTCAAAATTCATGGAATTAAAAAATTCTTTTTGATGAAACTTTATACAATGTTCTGTAGGAAAAATATACTAATTAAGAAATACAGAGGGTTTAAAAAAACCTAACCATTTCCTAAAAATCAACAAAACTCATGGAATTAAAAAATTATTTTTGATAAAACCTTATACAATGGTTTGTAAAAATCTATACTAATGAAAAAATACAGGAGGTTTAAAAAAACCTAACCATTTCCTAAAAATCAACAAAATTCATGGAATTAAAAAATTCTATTTGATGAAATTTTATACAATGTTCTGTAGGAAAAATATACTAATTAGGAAATACAGAGTGTTTAAAAATAACGAACCATTCTCTAAAATTCCTCAAAGTTCATGGAATTAGAAAATTCATTTTGATGAAACTTTGTACAATAGTTTTAAAACATCTATACTAATGAAAAAATAAAGGAGGTTTAAAAAAACCGAACCGTTCCCTAAAAATCCTAAACATTCGTGTATTTAAATTTTTTTTTTTTTTGCTTTCTGATGAAACTTTTTACAATAGTTTGTAAAAAACTATAAAAAATATATACTTTGGTATTATTATGTATATGAATACATACTTATGAAAAAATACAGGGTGTAAAATAAAGAACCATTCTCTACAGCCACAAAATTTATGGAATTTAATTTTTTTTATTAAACTTTTCACAATGGTCTGTAAGAAAACTATACTAATTAAAAAAATTCTGGGTGTTTAAGAAAACTGAACCAATATTGAAACTCCCAAAATTCATGGAAATTTTTTTTATTTATTAAACTTCCATCAAGGATTTATTATGACACTCATTAACGAAGCAAATACAGAGTGTTTAATAATAACGAACCATTCTCTAAAAATCCTCAAAATTCATGGAATTAAATAATTCTTTTTGATGAAACTTTATACAATGTTCTGTAGGAAAAATATACTAATTAACAAATACAGAGTGTTTAATAATAACGAACCATTCTCTAAAATTCCTCAAAATTCATGGAATTAAAAAATTCTTTTTGATGAAACTTTATACAATGTTCTATAGGAAAAATATCCTAATTAAGAAATACAGAGGATTTAAAAAAACCGAACCATTCTCTAAAAATCAACAAAATTCATGGAATTAAAAATTCTTTTTGATGAAACTTTTTACAATGTTCTGTAGGAAGAATATACTATTGAACAAATACAGAGTGTTTAAAAAAACCGAACTGTTCCCTAAATATCCTGAAAATTCGTGGATTTAAAAATTTTTTTTTGCTTTCTGATGAAACTTTTACATTAGTTTGTCAAAAACTATAAAAATATATTCTTAGGTTTTATTATGTATATAAATACATACGTATGAAAAATACAGGGTGTAATATATAGATCCATTCTCTAGATCCACAAAATTTATGGAATTTATTTTTTTTTATGAAACTTTTCACGATTGTAAAAAATTATACCGATGAAAAAATACGGGGTGTTTAACAAAACCAAACCATTCTCTAAAAATCCTCACAATTCATGGAATATTTTCTAATGAAACTTTTCACAACGGTCTGTAAGAAAACTATACTAATTAAAAAACTACTGGGTGTTTAAAAAACCGACCTTTCTCTAGAAACCTTCATGGAAGTATAATATTCCTTTGATGAAACGTTTAACAATGGTCTATATGGAAACTATTTTAATGAAAACAATACAGGGTGTTTAAGAAAACTGAACCAATATTGAAACTCCCAAAATTCATGGAATAAAATTATTTGTTTTGCTTCGGATGGGTTGTCGGATGTACGAAAGACCGTTTTATATACAAAGTGTTGGAAAAATGTTGAACTGACTAATTTATTTTACTCAACCTCCATCGGGGGTCTCTTAACGCACTAATTATCGAAAAAATACATGGTGTTTAAAAAAAACTAACCCTACTCAAGAAAGGTCAAGTCGGCGAATGCCGACACCTTTCTAGTTCTTATATATTAAAACCCGGTGTTTTTTCTCGCGCCCCCCGGGGGGGTTGAACAGTTGGTTTTTGAATTACCAACGGCTTTTGCGGCGAGCCGCGCAGCGGCGAGCCGAAGGGCGCGAAGCGCCCTTCGGTCCCGGGGTTGTCGCTTAGGCGTATTTCGGTGGGTTCTTTTTACCTCTTTCGGGGCTAATTTTGCGTTTTTCCGGAGGTCCGCGGCCGCCGGTTTTCGATTTTCGCGAGGAAACGAGACAAAAGTCGAAAACCACGCCCATTATCGGAAGCCCGAAAGCCGCCCGGAGGCCGGTTTCGCTCCGCGCGACGTTTTTCGGGCGAGCCCGTCGGGGACGCGGGCGCGGGCGAGTCTCCTTATTTGGTCCTTTCTCCGTCGCGACGAGGCGCTCGGCGGGCCGTTTTCGCGTTTTTCTAGGTAAATTTTCCGTTTTTCGGAGGGTCCTCGCCGGCCGTTCTCGGCGAGAGGGATGGAGATAGCGCGGGAGGAGCTTATCGCCCGGGAATCGGAGAAACGTCAGTCGGATATGGGTAGACGTCAAACTATTTCCGATTCGATATTTTCGTTTTTTCCGAATTCATTTCAACAAAGCCATATCGTAACGTAAACTTTGAACCTTCTACAATGTGTCGCGTGCCTCAGATTTAGTTTTATAATTCGTTTTTTTAGGGAAAATATAGAAAATTAGGGTCTATTACGCGTTCGGGGGCATTCGCGTTCGCTCGGCCGTCCGAAACGTCAAACGGCTAGCCGGACGGTGCGGTGCCGTTGACAGCTCCGGATAAAACTTGGGAACGTTCGCTGAACCGGCCGATGGGAGGCCCCCCAAAAGCCAGAAACGGTAAGTTTAAAGTCTCTAGATACTTTCTGTTATGCGAGCGCTGGGTTTTGAGTTCCAATTTGTATCGAATTTTGCGTAATACCAAACAGAGACGTGGAGAAGAGCCTGGCAATATGGCGGGTCCTCACAAAACCTTCAAAACGTTACATTTTGCAAAGTAAGTACCCCTTTATTTCCATAAAGCCATATCGAAACGTAAACTTTGAACCTTCTACAATGTGTCGTGTGCCTCAGATCTGATTTTAAAATTCGATTTTATAGTAAAAATTGCGAAAATTTGCGACGTCAAATGGCGAGTGCGCGGTGACATTTCCGAATAAATCGCAGAAAATTTCGCTAAATGGTGGAGCCGGAGCCCCCCAAAGGCCGAAAACGGTAAATCTGAAGTCTCTAGATACGTTGTGTTATGCGAGCGTTTGGTTTTGAATTCGTTTTTGTATCGAAATTTGCGAAAATCCTAAGCAAGACGGGGTCAAAATGACGTAAGCCATAGAACAGCTGTCAAATATTTCCATCCGCTATTGCTATTTGCATTGAACTTTGCATAAATAGAATGAATAGGTAGGTGGTATCAGTGTGCTAGACAATATGGCAGACCAAGACGGGGTCAAAATGACGGAAGCCATAGAACAGCTGTCAAATATTTCCATCCGCTATTGCTATTTGCATTGAACTTTGCATAAATAGAATGAATAGGTGGTATCAGTGAGCTAGACAATATGGCACACTTCAAGTCGCTTCGCTTATATACAGTGCGACTCAAAAAAGCTCGATGTACGGGGTGTTACGATAAAAATTGACGAGAAAAAAATAAAAATTACAGATTCGAGGAAATTTTCGGTTCTTTCGCTTCGGAGGGGTTCTCTGACGTGCGTAGGACCGTTTTATATACAAAGTGTTGGAAAAATGTCGAACGTTAAAAAAATGTAAAAAATTTTTTTGGTACGAAACTTCCGTCGGGGGACTCTTACCGCACTAATTATCGAAAAAAATACGGGTGTTTAAAAATTCGAACCGTTCCCTAAAAATAATGGACATTCGTGGATTTAAAATTTTTTTGCTTTCTGATGAAACTTTTACAATAGTTTGTAGAAAAACTGTAAAAATATATACTTTGGTATTATTATGTATATGAATACATACTTATGAAAAAATACAGGGTGTAAAATAAAAAACCATTCTCTACATCCACAAAATTTATGGATTTTATTTTTTTTATGAAACTTTTGACGATTGTAAAAAAATTATACTAATGAGAAAATACAGGGTGCTTAACGAAACCAAACCATACTCTAAGAATCCCCACAATAATTCATTGAATATTTTTCATGAAACTTTTCACAATGGTCTGTAAGAAAACTATGTATACTAATTAAAAAACTACTGGGTGTTTAAAAAACTGAACCAATATTGAAACTCCCAAAATTCATGGAAATTTTTTATTTATTAAACTTCCATCAAGGATTTATTATGACACTCACTAACGAAGCAAATACAGAGTGTTTAATAATAACGAACCATTCTCTAAAAATCCTCAAAATTCATGGAATTAAAAATTCTTTTGATGAAACTTTATACAATGTTCTGTAGGAAAAATATACTAATTAAGAAATACAGAGGGTTTAAAAAACCTAACCATTTCCTAAAAATCAACAAAACTCATGGAATTAAAAATTATTTTTGATAAAACCTTATACAATGGTTTGTAAAAATCTATACTAATGAAAAATACAGGAGGTTTAAAAAACCTAACCATTCTCTAAAAATCAACAAAATTCATGGAATTAAAAAATTCTATTTGATGAAATTTTATACAATGTTCTGTAGGAAAAATATACTAATTAGGAAATACAGAGTGTTTAAAAATAACGAACCATTCTCTAAAATTCCTCAAAGTTCATGGAATTAGAAAATTCATTTTGATGAAACTTTGTACAATAGTTTTAAAACATCTATACTAATGAAAAAATACAGGAGGTTTCAAAAAACCGAACAGTTCCCTAAAAATCCTAAACATTCGGGGATTTAAATTTTTTTTTTTTGCTTTCTGATGAAACTTTTTACAATAGTTTGTAAAAAACTATAAAAATATATACTTTGGTATTATTATGTATATGAATACATACTTATGAAAAATACAGGGTGTAAAATAAAGAACCATTCTCTACAGCCACAAAATTTATGGAATTTAATTATTTTTTATTAAACTTTTCACGATTATAAAAATTATACTAATGAAAAATACAGGGTGCTTAACGAAACCAAACCATACTCTAAGAATCCCCACAATAATTCATTGAATATTTTTATGAAACTTTTCACAATGGTCTGTAAGAAAACTATACTAATTAAAAAATTCTGGGTGTTTAAGAAAACTGAACCAATATTGAAACTCCCAAAATTCATGGAAATTTTTTTTATTTATTAAACTTCCATCAAGGATTTATTATGACACTCATTAACGAAGCAAATACAGAGTGTTTAATAATAACGAACCATTCTCTAAAAATCCTCAAAATTCATGGAATTAAAAAATTCTTTTTGATGAAACTTTATACAATGTTCTGTAGGAAAAATATACTAATTAAGAAATACAGAGGGTTTAAAAAAACCTAACCATTTCCTAAAAATCAACAAAATTCATGGAATTAAAAAATTATTTTTGATGAAACTTTTTACAATGTTCTGTAGGAAGAATATACTATTGAACAAATACGGGGTGTTTAAAAACCGAACTGTTCCCTAAAAATCCTGAAAATTCGTGGATTTAAAATTTTTTTCGCTTTCTGATGAAACTTTTACATTAGTTTGTCAAAAACTATAAAAATATATACTTAGGTTTTATTATGTATATAAATACATACGTATGAAAAATACAGGATGTAATATATAGATCCATTCTCTAGATCCACAAAATTTATGGAATTAATTTTTTATGAAACTTTTCACGATTGTAAAAAATTATACCGATAAAAAATACGGGGTGTTTAACAAAACCAAACCATTCTCTAAAAATCCTCACAATTCATGGAATATTTTCTAATGAAACTTTTCACAACGGTCTGTAAGAAAACTATACTAATTAAAAAACTACTGGGTGTTTAAAAAACCGACCTTTCTCTAGAAACCTTCATGGAAGTATAATATTCCTTTGATGAAACGTTTAACAATGGTCTATATGGAAACTATTTTAATGAAAACAATACAGGGTGTTTAAGAAAACTGAACCAATATTGAAACTCCCAAAATTCATGGAATAAAATTATTTGTTTTGCTTCGGATGGGTTGTCGGATGTACGAAAGACCGTTTTATATACAAAGTGTTGGAAAAATGTTGAACGGTAAAAATCTCAAAATTAAGAGAACTGACTAATTTATTTTACTCAACTTCCATCGGGGGTCTCTTAACGCACTAATTATCGAAAAATACATGGTGTTTAAAAAACTAACCCTACTCAAGAAAGGTCAAGTCGGCGAATGCCGACTTGCCACCTTTCTAGTTCTAATATATTAAAATACGCGATTGCCTCTCGCTCCCACCGGGGGGTGGAAAAGTGGCGTTTTGCATTACCAAAGGCTTTTTTCGCGAGCCGCGCCGCGGCGAGCCGAAGGGCGCGAAGCGCCCTTCGGTCCTGGGGTTGTCGCTTAGGCGTATTTCGGTGGGTTCTTTTTACCTTTTTCGGGGCGAATTTTGCGTTTTTCCGGAGGTCCGCCGGCGTTACTTTTCCGTTTTCGCGAGGAAACGAGACAAAAGTCGAAAAAAACGCCCCTTATCGGAAGTCCGGAAGCCGCCCGGAGGCCGGTTTCGCTGCGCGCGTGGTTTTTCGGGCGAGCCCGTCGGGGACGCGGTCGCGGGCGAGTCTCTTGATTTGGTCCTTTCTCCGTCGCGACGAGGCGCTCGGCGGGCCGTTTTCGCGATTTTCTAGGTAAATTTTCCGTTTTTCGGAGGGTCCTCGCCGGCCGTTCTCGGCGAGAGGGATGGAGATAGCGGAGGAGGAGCTTATCGCCCGGGAATCGGAGAAACGTCAGTCGGATATGGGTAGACGTCAAACTATTTCGGATTCGATATTTTCGTATTTTCTCGCATTCCTTTCCACAAAGCCATGTCGAAACGTAAACTTTGAACCTTCTACAATGTGTCGCGTGCCTCAGATTTAGGTTTAAAATTCGATTTTATAGGGAAAATAGCGAAAGTTTTGGTCAATTACGCGTTCGGCTGCATTCGCCTTCGCTCGGCCGTCCGAAACGTCAAACGGCTAGCCGGACGGTGCACGGCCGGTGACAGCTCCGGATAAAACTTAGGAACGTTCGCTAAACGTATCGAGCGGAGACCCGCCAAGGCCGGAAAAGGTAAATTTAAAGTCCCTAGATGCTTTCTGTTATGCGAGCGTTGGGTTTTGAATTCGAATTTGTATCGAATTTTGCGTAATACCGAACCGAGACGTGGAGAAGTGCCTGGCAATATGGCGGGTCTCACAAAACCTTCAAAACGTTACATTTTGCAAAGTAAGTACCCCTTTATTTCCATAAAGCCATATCGAAACGTAAACTTTGAACCTTCTACAATGTGTCGTGTGCCTCAGATCTGTTTTAAAATTCGATTTTATAGTAAAAATTGCGAAAATTTGCGACGTCAAATGGCGAGTGCGCGGTGACATTTCGAATAAATCGCAGAAAATTTCGCTAAATGGGCCGACCGGAGCCCCAAAGGCCGAAAACGGTAAATCTGAAGTCTCTAGATACGTTGTGTTATGCGAGCGTTTGGTTTTGAATTCGTTTTGTATCGAAATTTGCGAAAATCCTAAGCAAGACGGGGTCAAAATGACGTAAGCCATAGAACAGCTGTCAAATATTTCCATCCGCTATTGCTATTTGCATTGAACTTTGCATAAATAGAATGAATAGGTAGGTGGTATCAGTGAGCTAAACAATATGGCAGACCAAGACGGGGTCAAAATGACGGAAGCCATAGAACAGCTGTCAAATATTTCCATCCGCTATTGCTATTTGCATTGAACTTTGCATAAATAGAATGAATAGGTGGTATCAGTGAGCTAGACAATATGGCACACTTCAAGTCGCTTCGCTTATATACAGTGCGACTCAAAAAAGCTCGATGTACGGGGTGTTACGATAAAAATTGACGAAAAATTACAGATTCGAGGAAATTTTCGGTTCTTTCGCTTCGGAGGGGTTCTCTGACGTGCGTAGGACCGTTTTATATACAAAGTGTTGGAAAAATGTCGAACGTTAAAAAAATGTAAAAATTAAGGGAACTGAAAATTTTTTGGTACGAAACTTCCGTCGGGGGACTCTTACCGCACTAATTATCCAAAAAATACGGGGTGTTTAAAAAATTCGAACCGTTCCCTAAAAATCCTGGACATTCGTGGATTTAAAATTTTTTTTTTGCTTTCTGATGAAACTTTTTACAATAGTTTGTAGAAAAACTGTAAAAAAACATATACTTTGGTATTATTATGTATATGAATACATACTTATGAAAAAATACAGCGTGTAAAATAAAAAACCATTCTCTACATCCACAAAATGTATGGATTTTTTTTTTTATGAAACTTTTGACGATTGTAAAAAAATCATACTAATGAGAAAATACAGGGTGCTTAACGAAACCAAACCATACTCTAAGAATCCTCACAATAATTCATTGAATATTTTTTCATGAAACTTTTCACAATGGTCTGTAAGAAAACTATGTATACTAATTAAAAAACTACTGGGTGTTTAAAAAAACTGAACCAATATTGAAACTCCCAAAATTCATGGAAATTTTTTTTATTTATTAAACTTCCATCAAGGATTTATTATGACACTCACTAACGAAGCAAATACAGAGTGTTTAATAATAACGAACCATTCTCTAAAAATCCTCAAAATTCATGGAATTAAAAATTCTTTTCGATGAAACTTTATACAATGTTCTGTAGGAAAAATATACTAATTAAGAAATACAGAGGGTTTAAAAACCTAACCATTTCCTAAAAATCAACAAAACTCATGGAATTAAAAATTATTTTTGATAAAACCTTATACAATGGTTTGTAAAAATCTATACTAATGAAAAATACAGGAGGTTTAAAAACCTAACCATTTCCTAAAAATCAACAAAATTCATGGAATTAAAAATTCTATTTGATGAAATTTTATACAATGTTCTGTAGGAAAATATACTAATTAGGAAATACAGAGTGTTTAAAAATAACGAACCATTCTCTAAAATTCCTCAAAGTTCATGGAATTAGAAAATTCATTTTGATGAAACTTTGTACAATAGTTTTAAAACATCTATACTAATGAAAAATACAGGAGGTTTCAAAACCGAACTGTTCCCTAAAAATCCTAAACATTCGTGGATTTAAATTTTTTTTTGCTTTCTGATGAAACTTTTACAATAGTTTGTAAAAACTATAAAAATATATACTTTGGTATTATTATGTATATGAATACATACTTATGAAAAATACAGGGTGTAAAATAAAGAACCATTCTCTACAGCCACAAAATTTATGGAATTTAATTTTTATTAAACTTTTCACGATTATAAAAATTATACTAATGAAAAATACAGGGTGCTTAACGAAACCAAACCATACTCTAAGAATCCCCACAATAATTCATTGAATATTTTTTTATGAAACTTTTCACAATGGTCTGTAAGAAAACTATACTAATTAAAAATTCTGGGTGTTTAAGAAAACTGAACCAATATTGAAACTCCCAAAATTCATGGAAATTTTTTTATTTATTAAACTTCCATCAAGGATTTATTATGACACTCATTAACGAAGCAAATACAGAGTGTTTAATAATAACGAACCATTCTCTAAAAATCCTCAAAATTCATGGAATTAAATAATTCTTTTGATGAAACTTTATACAATGTTCTGTAGGAAAATATACTAATTAAAAATACAGAGTGTTTAAAAATAACGAACCATTCTCTAAAATTCCTCAAAATTCATGGAATTAAAAATTCTTTTGATGAAACTTTATACAATGTTCTATAGGAAAAATATCCTAATTAAGAAATACAGAGGATTTAAAAACCGAACCATTCTCTAAAAATCAACAAAATTCATGGAATTAAAAATTCTTTTGATGAAACTTTTACAATGTTCTGTAGGAAGAATATACTATTGAACAAATACGGGGTGTTTAAAAACCGAACTGTTCCCTAAAAATCCTGAAAATTCGTGGATTTAAAATTTTTTTTTGCTTTCTGATGAAACTTTTACATTAGTTTGTCAAAAACTATAAAAATATATACTTAGGTTTTATTATGTATATAAATACATACGTATGAAAAATACAGGGTGTAATATATAGATCCATTCTCTAGATCCACAAAATTTATGGAATTAATTTTTTTATGAAACTTTTCACGATTGTAAAAAATTATACCGATGAAAAATACGGGGTGTTTAACAAAACCAAACCATTCTCTAAAAATCCTCACAATTCATGGAATATTTTCTAATGAAACTTTTCACAACGGTCTGTAAGAAAACTATACTAATTAAAAACTACTGGGTGTTTAAAACCGACCTTTCTCTAGAAACCTTCATGGAAGTATAATATTCCTTTGATGAAACGTTTAACAATGGTCTATATGGAAACTATTTTAATGAAAACAATACAGGGTGTTTAAGAAAACTGAACCAATATTGAAACTCCCAAAATTCATGGAATAAAATTATTTGTTTTGCTTCGATGGGTTGTCGGATGTACGAAAGACCGTTTTATATACAAAGTGTTGGAAAATGTTGAACGGTAAAAATCTCAAAATTAAGAGAACTGACTAATTTATTTTACTCAACTTCCATCGGGGGTCTCTAACGCACTAATTATCGAAAAAATACATGGTGTTTAAAAAAAACTAACCCTACTCAAGAAAGGTCAAGTCGGCGAATGCCGACTTGCCACCTTTCTAGTTACTATATATTAAAATGCGTGATTTCCTCTCGCTCCCACCGCGCGTGCGGAAATGGGGCAAAGTGTCCGGGTAAAGGCTTTTTTCGCGAGCCGCGCGGCGAGCCGAAGGGCGCGAAGCGCCCTTCGGTCCCGGGATTGTCGCTTAGGCGTATTTCGGTGGGTTCTTTTACCTTTTCGGGGCGAATTTTCCGTTTTTCCGGAGGTCCGCCGGCGTTACTTTTCCGTTTTCGCGAGGAAACGAGACAAAAGTCGAAAACGCCCCTTATCGGAAGCCCGAAAGCCGCCCGGAGGCCGGTTTCGCTGCGCGCGTGGTTTTTCGGGCGAGCCTGTCGGGGACGCGGCCGCGGGCCGAGGCTTCGTTCGTCCTTTCTCCGTCGCGACGAGGCGCTCGGCGGGCCGTTTTTCGCGTTTTTCTAGGTAAATTTCCGTTTTTCGGAGGGTCCTCGCCGGCCGTTCTCGGCGAGCGAGATGGATATAGCGGAGGCGGAGCTTATCTCCCGGGAAGCGGAGAAACGTCAGTCCGATATGGGTAGACGTCAAACTATTTCGTATTCGATATTTTCGTATTTTCCCGCATTCCTTTCCACAAAGCCATGTCGAAACGTAAACTTTGAACCTTCTACAATGTGTCGCGTGCCTCAGATCTAGGTTTAAAATTCGATTTTATACTGAAAATAATGAAAGTTTGACTCAATTACGCGTTCGGCGGCATTCGCGTTCGCTCGGCCGCCCGAAACGTCAAACGGCAAGCCGGACGGTGCGGTGCCGTTGACAGCTCCGGATAAAACTTGGGAACGTTCGCTAAACGGGCCGTTCGAAGACCCGCCAAGGCCAAAAAAGGTAAATTTAAAGTCTCTAGATACTTTCTGTTATGCGAGCGCTGGGTTTTGAGTTCCAATTTGTATCGAATTTTGCGTAATACCAAACAGAGACGTGGAGAAGAGCCTGGCAATATGGCGGGTCCTCACAAAACCTTCAAAATGTTACATTTTGCAAAGTAAGTACCCCTTTATTTCCATAAAGCCATATCGAAACGTAAACTTTGAACCTTCTACAATGTGTCGTGTGCCTCAGATCTGTTTGTAAAATTCGATTCGATTATAGTAAAATTGCGAAAATTTGCGACGTCAAATGGCGAGTGCGCGGTGACATTTCCGAATAAATCGCAGAAAATTTCGCTAAATGGGCCGACCGGAGCCCCCCAAAAGCCGAAAACGGTAAATCTGAAGTCTCTAGATACGTTGTGTTATGCGAGCGTTTGGTTTTGAATTCGTTTTTGTATCGAAATTTGCGAAAATCCTAAGCAAGACGGGGTCAAAATGACGTAAGCCATAGAACAGCTGTCAAATATTTCCATCCGCTATTGCTATTTGCATTGAACTTTGCATAAATAGAATGAATAGGTAGGTGGTATCAGTGAGCTAGACAATATGGCAGACCAAGACGGGGTCAAATGACGGAAGCCATAGAACAGCTGTCAAATATTTCCATCCGCTATTGCTATTTGCATTGAACTTTGCATAAATAGAATGAATAGGTGGTATCAGTGAGCTAGACAATATGGCACACTTCAAGTCGCTTCGCTTATATACAGTGCGACTCAAAAAGCTCGATGTACGGGGTGTTACGATAAAATTGACGAGAAAAAATAAAAATTACAGATTCGAGGAAATTTTCGGTTCTTTCGCTTCGAGGGGTTCTCTGACGTGCGTAGGACCGTTTTATATACAAAGTGTTGGAAAAATGTCGAACGTTAAAAAATGTAAAAATTAAGGAACTGAAAATTTTTTGGTACGAAACTTCCGTCGGGGACTCTTACCGCACTAATTATCGAAAAATACGGGGTGTTTAAAAATTCGAACTGTTCCCTAAAAATCCTGGACATTCGTGGATTTAAAATTTTTTTTTGCTTTCTGATGAAACTTTTACAATAGTTTGTAGAAAACTGTAAAAATATATACTTTGGTATTATTATGTATATGAATACATACTTATGAAAAATACAGGGTGTAAAATAAAAACCATTCTCTACATCCACAAAATTTATGGATTTTATTTTTTTATGAAACTTTGACGATTGTAAAAATCATACTAATGAGAAAATACAGGGTGCTTAACGAAACCAAACCATACTCTAAGAATCCTCACAATAATTCATTCAATATTTTTTCATGAAACTTTTCACAATGGTCTGTAAGAAAACTATGTATACTAATTAAAAACTACTGGGTGTTTAAAAACTGAACCAATATCGAAACTCCCAAAATTCATGGAAATTTTTTTTATTTATTAAACTTCCATCAAGGATTTATTATGACACTCACTAACGAAGCAAATACAGAGTGTTTAATAATAACGAACCATTCTCTAAAAATTTTCAAAATTCATGGAATTAAAAATTCTTTTGATGAAACTTTATACAATGTTCTGTAGGAAAATATACTAATTAAAAATACAGAGTGTTTAAAAATAACGAACCATTCTCTAAAATTTTCAAAATTCTTGGAATTAAAAATTCTGTTTGATGAAATTTTATACAATGTTCTGTAGGAAAATATACTAATTAAGAAATACAGAGTGTTTAAAAATAACGAACCATTCTCTAAAAATCCTCAAAATTCATGGAATTAGAAAATTCTTTTGATGAAACTTTATACAATAGTTTGTAAAAATCTATATTAATGAAAAATACAGGGGTTTAAAAATACCGAACTGTTCCTAAAAATCCTGAATATTTGTGGATTTAAAATTTTTTTTTCTTTCTGATGAAACTTTTACAATAGTTTGTAAAAACTATAAAAATATATACTTTGGTATTATTATGTATATGAATACATACTTATGAAAAATACAGGGTGTAAAATAAAGAACCATTCTCTAGATCCACAAAATTTATGGAATTTATTTTTTTTATGAAACTTTTCACGATTGTAAAAATATTATACTAATGAAAATATACAGGGTGCTTAACGAAACCAAACCATACTCTAAGAATCCCCACAATAATTCATTGAATATTTTTTTATTAACCTTTTCACGATGGTCTCTAAGAAATATATACTAATTAAAAAACTACTGGGTGTTTAAGAAAACTGAACAAATATTGAAACTCCCAAAATTCATGGAAATATTTTATTTATTAAACTTCCATCAAGGATTTATTATGACACTCACTATCGAAGCAAATACAGAGTGTTTAATAATAACGAACCATTCTCTAAAAATTTTCAAAATTCATGGAATTAAAAATTCTTTTGATGAAACTTTATACAATGTTCTGTAGGAAAATATACTAATTAAAAATACAGAGTGTTTAAAAATAACGAACCATTCTCTAAAAATTTTCAAAATTCTTGGAATTAAAAATTCTGTTTGATGAAATTTTATACAATGTTCTGTAGGAAAATATACTAATTAAGAAATACAGAGTGTTTAAAAATAACGAACCATTCTCTAAAAATCCTCAAAATTCATGGAATTTGAAAATTCTTTTTGATGAAACTTTATACAATACTTTGTAAAAATCTATATTAATGAAAAATACAGGGGGTTTAAAAAACCGAACTGTTCCCTAAAAATCCTGAACATTTGTGGATTAAAATTTTTTTTTGCTCTCTGATGAAACTTTACAATAGTTTGTAAAAACTATAAAAATATATACTTAGGTATTATTATGTATATGAATACATACTTATGAAAAAATACAGGGTGTAAAATAAAGAACCATTCTCTAGAAATCTAGAAATTTATGGAAGTTATTTTTTTTATGAAACTTTTCACAATGGTCTGTAAGAAAACTATACTAATTAAAGAACTACTGGGAGTTTAAAAAGACTGAACCAATATTGAAACTCCCAAAATTCATGGAAAATTTTTCAAAATCATTGAATTAAAAAATTCTTTTGATGAAATTTTATACAATGTTCTGTAGGAAAAATATCGCAATAAAGAAATACAGACGATTTAAAAATAACGAACCATTCTCTAAAAATCCTCAAAATTCATGGAGTTAAAAATTCTTTTGATGAAACATTTCACATTAGTTTGTTAAAAACTATACTAATGAAAAATACAGGAGGTTTAAAAACCGAACCATTCTCTAAAAATCAACAAAATTCATGGAATTAAAAATTCTTTTGATGAAACTTTTACAATGTTCTGTAGGAAAATATACTATTGAACAAATACGGGTGTTTAAAAACCGAACTGTTCCCTAAAAATCCTGAAAATTCGTGGATTTAAATTTTTTTTTTGCTTTCTGATGAAACATTTTACAATAGTTTGTCAAAAAACTATAAAAATATATACTTAGGTTTTATTATGTATATAAATACATACGTATGAAAAAATATAGGTGTAATATAAAGAACCATTCTCTAGATCCACAAAATTTATGAAATTTATTTTTTTATGAAACTTTTGTGATTGTAAAAATTATACTAATGAAAAAATACAGGGTGTTTAGCAAAACCAAACCATTCTCTAAGAATCCTCACAATTCATAGAATATTTTCTTATGAACACAATGGTCTGTAAGGAAACTATATTAATTAAAAGACTACTGGGTGTTTAAAAAAAATGAACCATTCTCTATAAACCTTCATGGAAGTATAATATTTTCTTGATGAAACTTTTAACAATGGTCTATATGGAAACTATTTTCATGAGAACAATACGGGGTGTTTAAGAGAATCGAATCATTTTAAAAATCCTAAAACTTGAAATTAAAAACTCTTTGGTTTTTGTTGAAACTTTTAAGATAGTTTGTAAAAACTATAAAAATACATACTTAGGTATTATTATGTAGCTATATAAATACATACTTATGAAAAATACAGTGTGTAAAATAAAGACCAATTCTCTAGATCCACAAAATTTATGGAATTTAATTTTTTATGAAACTTTTCACGATTGTAAAAAATATACTGATGAAAAATACGGGGTGTTTAACAAAACCAAACCATTCTCTAAAAATCCTCACAATTCATGGAATATTTTCTAATGAAACTTTTCACAACGGTCTGTAAGAAAACTATACTAATTAAAAACTACTGGGTGTTTAAAACCGACCGTTCTCCAGAAACCTTCATGGGAGTATAATATTCCTTTGATGAAACTTTTAACAATGGTCTATATGGAAACTATTTTAATGAAAACAATACAGGGTGTTTAAGAAAACTGAACCAATATTGAAACTCCCAATATTCATGGAATAAATTTATTTTTTTGCTTCGGATGGGTTGTCGGATGTACGAAAGACCGTTTTATATACAAAGTGTTGGAAAAATGTTGAACGGTAAAAAATCTCAAAATTAAGAGAACTGACTAATTTATTTTACTCAACTTCCATCGGGGGTCTCTTAACGCACTAATTATCGAAAAAATACATGGTGTTTAAAAAAAACTAACCCTACTCAAGAAAGGTCAAGTCGGCGAATGCCGACTTGCCACCTTTCTAGTTCTTATATATTAAAATCCGTTGTTTTTTCTCTCTCTAGAAAAAGTGGCAAAGTGTCCGGGTAAAGGCTTTTTTCGCGAGCCGCGCAGCGGCGAGCCCGGGTGCGCGGAGTCGAGTTCGGTCCTTGGGTCGTCTGTTAGGCGTATTTTCGTGAGTTCTTTTTACTCTTTTCGGGGCGAATTTTGCGATTTTCCGGAGGTCCGCGGCCGCCACTTTTCGATTTTCGCGAGGATTTCGCGAAAGAGATAGATATAGCGCGGGCGAGGCTTATAGGCCGGGAATTCGAGAAACGTCAGTCGGATATGGGTAGACGTCAAACTATTTCGGATTCGATATTTTCGTATTTTCCCGCATTCCTTTCCATAAAGCCCTATCGAAACGTAAACTTTGAACCTTCTACGAATGTGTCGCGTGCCTCAGGTTTTGAGTTTAAAATTCGATTTTATAGTGAAAATAACGAAAATTTTGGTCAATTAAGTTCGGCGGCATTCGCGTTCGCTCGGCCGTCCGAAACGTCAAACTGCTAGCCGGACGGTGCGGTGCCGTTGACAGCTCCGGATAAAACTTGGGAACGTTCGCTAAACGGGCCGTTCGAAGACCCGCCAAGGCCAAAAAAGGTAAATTTAAAGTCTCTAGATACTTTCTGTTATGCGAGCGCTGGGTTTTGAGTTCCAATTTGTATCGAATTTTGCGTAATACCAAACAGAGACGTGGAGAAGAGCCTGGCAATATGGCGGGTCCTCACAAAACCTTCAAAATGTTACATTTTGCAAAGTAAGTACCCCTTTATTTCCATAAAGCCATATCGAAACGTAAACTTTGAACCTTCTACAATGTGTCGTGTGCCTCAGATCTGTTTTTAAAATTCGATTTTATAGTAAAATTGCGAAAATTTGCGACGTCAAATGGCGAGTGCGCGGTGACATTTCCGAATAAATCGCAGAAAATTTCGCTAAATGGGCCGACCGGAGCCCCCAAAGGCCGAAAACGGTAAATCTGAAGTCTCTAGATACGTTGTGTTATGCGAGCGTTTGGTTTTGAATTCGTTTTTGTATCGAAATTTGCGAAAATCCTAAGCAAGACGGGGTCAAAATGACGTAAGCCATAGAACAGCTGTCAAATATTTCCATCCGCTATTGCTATTTGCATTGAACTTTGCATAAATAGAATGAATAGGTAGGTGGTATCAGTGAGCTAGACAATATGGCAGACCAAGACGGGGTCAAAATGACGGAAGCCATAGAACAGCTGTCAAATATTTCCATCCGCTATTGCTATTTGCATTGAACTTTGCATAAATAGAATGAATAGGTGGTATCAGTGAGCTAGACAATATGGCACACTTCAAGTCGCTTCGCTTATATACAGTGCGACTCAAAAAGCTCGATGTACGGGGTGTTACGATAAAATTGACGAGAAAAAATAAAATTACAGATTCGAGGAAATTTTCGGTTCTTTCGCTTCGAGGGGTTCTCTGACGTGCGTAGGACCGTTTTATATACAAAGTGTTGGAAAAATGTCGAACGTTAAAAATGTAAAAATTAAGGGAACTGAAAATTTTTTGGTACGAATCTTCCGTCGTGGTACTCTTACCGCACTATTTATCTAAAAAAATACGAGGTGTTTATAAAATTAGAACGGTTCCCTATAAATCCTGGACATTAGTGTATTTAAAATTTTTTTTTTGCTTTCTGTTGAAACTTTTTACAATAGTTTGTAGAAAAACTGTAAAAATTATATCCTTTGGTATTATTATGTATATGAATACATACTTATGAAACAGTACAGCGTGTAAAATAAAAAACAATTCTCTACATCCACAAAATTTATGGATTTTATTTTTTTTATGAAACTTTTGACGATTGTAATAAAATCATACTAATGAGAAAATACAGGGTGCTTAACGAAACCAAACCATACTCTAAGAATCCTCACAATAATTCATTCAATATTTTTTCATGAAACTTTTCACAATGGTCTGTAAGAAAACTATGTATACTAATTAAAAAACTACTGGGTGTTTAAGAAAACTGAACAAATATTGAAACTCCCAAAATTCATGGAAATTTTTATTTATTAAACTTCCATCAAGGATTTATTATGACACTCACTAACGAAGCAAATACAGAGTGTTTAATAATAACGAACCATTCTCTAAAAATCCTCAAAATTCATGGAATTAAAAATTCTTTTGATGAAACTTTATACAATGTTCTGTAGGAAAAATATACTAATTAAGAAATACAGAGGGTTTAAAAACCTAACCATTTCCTAAAAATCAACAAAACTCATGGAATTAAAAATTATTTTTGATAAAACCTTATACAATGGTTTGTAAAAATCTATACTAATGAAAAATACAGGAGGTTTAAAAACCTAACCATTTCCTAAAAATCAACAAAATTCATGGAATTAAAAATTCTATTTGATGAAATTTTATACAATGTTCTGTAGGAAAAATATACTAATTAAGAAATACAGAGTGTTTAAAAATAACGAACCATTCTCTAAAATTCCTCAAAGTTCATGGAATTAGAAAATTCATTTTGATGAAACTTTGTACAATAGTTTTAAAACATCTATACTAATGAAAAATACAGGAGGTTTCAAAACTGAACTGTTCCCTAAAAATCCTAAACATTCGTGGATTTAAATTTTTTTTTGCTTTCTGATGAAACTTTTACAATAGTTTGTAAAAACTATAAAAATATATACTTTGGTATTATTATGTATATGAATACATACTTATGAAAAATACAGGGTGTAAAATAAAGAACCATTCTCTACAGCCACAAAATTTATGGAATTTAATTTTTTTTATTAAACTTTTCACGATTTTAAAAATTATACTAATGAAAAAATACAGGGTGCTTAACGAAACCAAACCATACTCTAAGAATCCCCACAATAATTCATTGAATATTTTTTTATGAAACTTTTCACAATGGTCTGTAAGAAAACTATACTAATTAAAAAAATTCTGGGTGTTTAAGAAAACTGAACCAATATTGAAACTCCCAAAATTCATGGAAATTTTTTTTTATTTATTAAACTTCCATCAAGGATTTATTATGACACAATAATAACGAACCATTCTCTAAAAATCCTCAAAATTCATGGAATTAAATAATTCTTTTTGATGAAACTTTATACAATGTTCTGTAGGAAAAATATACTAATTAAAAATACAGAGTGTTTAAAAATAACGAACCATTCTCTAAAATTCCTCAAAATTCATGGAATTAAAAAATTCTTTTTGATGAAACTTTATACAATGTTCTATAGGAAAAATATCCTAATTAAGAAATACAGAGGATTTAAAAACTGAACCATTCTCTAAAAATCAACAAAATTCATGGAATTAAAAATTCTTTTGATGAAACTTTTTAAAATGTTCTGTAGGAAGAATATACTATTGAACAAATACGGGTTTTTTAAAAAAACCGAACTGTTCCCTAAAAATCCTGAAAATTCGTGGATTTAAATTTTTTTTTGCTTTCTGATGAAACTTTTTACATTAGTTTGTCAAAAAACTATAAAAATATATACTTAGGTTTTATTATGTATATAAATACATACGTATGAAAAAATACAGGGTGTAATATATAGATCCATTCTCTAGATCCACAAAATTTATGGAATTTATTTTTTTATGAAACTTTTCACGATTGTAAAAAATTATACCGATGAAAAATACGGGGTGTTTAACAAAACCAAACCATTCTCTAAAAATCCTCACAATTCATGGAATATTTTCTAATGAAACTTTTCACAACGGTCTGTAAGAAAACTATACTAATTAAAAACTACTGGGTGTTTAAAAACCGACCTTTCTCTAGAAACCTTCATGGAAGTATAATATTCCTTTGATGAAACGTTTAACAATGGTCTATATGGAAACTATTTTAATGAAAACAATACAGGGTGTTTAAGAAAACTGAACCAATATTGAAACTCCCAAAATTCATGGAATAAAATTATTTGTTTTGTTTCGGATGGGTTGTCGGATGTACGAAAGACCGTTTTATATACAAAGTGTTGGAAAAATGTTGAACGGTAAAAATCTCAAAATTAAGAGAACTGACTTTATTTTACTCAACTTCCATCGGGGTCTCTTAACGCACTAATTATCGAAAAATACATGGTGTTTAAAAAACTAACCCTACTAAGAAAGGTCAAGTCGGCGAATGCCGACTTGCCACCTTTCTAGTTATCATTAAAATATGACTTGGTATATTAGAAAATGCACTTTAGTAAATATTAACCTTTTGACTCAAAGAATATAATGGTTCATAAAAAATAGAGATATCTAAACAAACTAATAATTCAGATATCTAAAATGGGTCTATTTGTTAGTTACTTGTATCTTTATAGTATCGAGGGCAAAGGTCCCTTTGATAATAGTCCCTAATAGGTTCATAATATCTTACTTATGAATTATTCTAAATAAATCTAAAAAATATAATATAAGTACATTTTATATAACAATATAACTCCTCCCTTCTCAAAACGGAAGCCCGGTGGTTCTAGGGCTGACGTCTTCATTTCCGGGGGTTGATGGTTCACCAATTGTTGGGTTGCGAACAGAGTATTTCCAACCTTATTTGTAGATTTTTCTCAGGTGGTTACGGAGCAGGTAAATACACCATCCAATGATGAATATTGCCAAAAGTAGGTAAAGGTAATGTGGCGTACCTTCACTTTCTTCGATCACGATAGGCCTTATATGGTTGAGGGCTTGATTGATAGAGGATATTTCGTCTAGGTCCACTTGTTGCAAGACCAGCTGCTTAGTTTTCGATTGATTTGAAATGTAGTTAAGCTCTGGCAGTATATAGCTTGTGCCGTTTATATTATCTAGTCTTGTAGTGAAGAGGGATCCATTTATGTTGATGGAGCACTTCTTGGGTATTGTGATGATACTTGGTTGGCTAATTTTTGCGAATCCCTTGCTATCGCAGTTTATTTGGATAAGAAGTGTGTTGTCAAAAGAAGTACGTGTTCTTTGATTTGTTCCATTATAGGTTCGGAGAGAAGTAGTGGAGAAAATTGGCACGTCGTGAGTTGGTTATCCATCAGTAGATTTGGGAGACATTGGCGTCGCCTCGGTATATTAAGTATTCTTCCACTTGAGGGCAGGTATCTTGTCTTTCAAGGTGTTTTTCTTTGCCAAGTATAAGGATAGGTTTGGAAGGTGTAATGGTTTGGTCATTAATTGGGACAGGGTATAGGTGATAGCTAGTGTAAGTTTCAGGAGTAAGAATAGGTACATAGATCGTAAATACTATGAGGTTCTGGTCAATTGTAATACTGACACCAAAGAGATAGTAATATGATTGCAAGTCATTTAAATTCAGAATTTGGTTTGGTGAATATATTTTAGCTAGAGAGTCTAATATATTTCTAGTATCTGCCAAAGAGATTATTGAATTGTGTAGTGTGCTAAGTGAAGCAAAAGTGATGGCATTTTCTATTTCGTCTAAAAATTCAGAGATGAGTTGACATTGGGTCGTTAATTGCTCGCTCAGGTAAATTAAATGGAATGCTCTAATTGTTACGTCGAGGTCTTCTCGTAATGCGGATATATACTTAGAAATGTGATTTTGATTTTGTACTAAGGTTGTAACAGTCTTATTTATTTGATTGACCAACGGCTGTAAAATAGATGTTTTTAGATTTAATTGATCAATTATTTTATGTTGTCCGGCAGTTAGAGTAGCAATGTTTTTCTATCGTTATTGTCCATTGTTCCGAATAACCATTTTTGAGCTGTACCTACTATATTAACTAATCCTCGTTTGGTTCTGTTAATAGGTTGCAAGTTTAAATATTTATGGTATCTCCGTTCTAAGATGAATTTTGCATTTGTAGTCGCTTGAACTATACAGTTAATTTCGTCTTTTAAGGTTTTCAGTCTTCAGTTTTATTGGTGACAAGTCGACATAATATATAATTTTGTGATGGCCAGAGATAAGTGTAGTCGTACCTAGTCGTACGGGGAATAGAGGATTTTCTAGAGGTTGGATATTAATTTTCTTGGAGAGTGTCTGGTTCATCAGGAGGGTAGTATTGTCCATAGCAGCATCTTGATCGTGGAAAAGATTAGATTATGCTAGTCATCTGCTTGGCTTTATAATATTTTTGTGAAATGTGCCATGTTTAGTTTGTAAAGCCTTGCCTTTGTCTATGATAACTTTTGATTTCTTGAATCGTGGTTTTGTCTTATGTCTTTTTGTGTCTTCTTTAATATATACTGTCTGGTCTGGAGAGTTAAGGATAGGATCGTTTCAATTTTCGTTTAACTTATTGATTGTTTGTGATTTATTTTGTTCGATTCGTTGGTTTATTTGCTCGTATAGCTTTTGTATATTTTCTTTATGTTTCTGCATGTATTCGTTAGTAATGACGGCATCACTTAATTCAATAGGGGTGGAAACATTTAAATGACCAAATGTACAATTTCGAAAGGGGTTAATTTTGTAACATTATGGATTGAATTATTGTAACAAATAACTGTCATTCTCATTAGACTAGATATTGGTTTGTTTGGGTTGTTTGTTTGGCATCGTAATTGATCCAGTAGCGTAGAGTGAAATCTTTCGACGGACGAGTTAGAATTTGAATTTCGAACCGTTGTATAGGGAATATCTATTTTGTGTAATTGGCAAAATTCTCTGATTAATTGGTTCATAAATTCTGTTCCGGAATCGCAAATTATTTCTCTGGGGATGCAATGTGAAATGAAGTTCAATAAGTTATCGTAGATTTCAAAACCGTTTTTGGTTGGAAGAGGATATGCTTGTCCATATTTAGAAAAGGGATAAAAAATAGTGAGAAACATTTCCTTTGCTGCATAAAATGTATCAATGTGCAAAATATCTATAGGTTTTTTAGCGGCAGGTGTAATTTCGTATTTAATTTTTTGTGGATGTCTTTCGTATTTGCTAATTTGGTTCGGTTTCGCGAGTGAAAAAATAAAAGCAATACTGTTTTGAAGGGTCTATTATATCTTTTAACAGTGTTACGACGTCTTTGTCGGAAGCGGAGGTCCTAAATGTTACGTTAGTGCGAATTTTGTCGAAGATATTTTCGTGGGAGGCGCTATCTAAAATTGCGTGGCTACTTTCGTTGAATGTAATTTGATAAGAGTATTGATTAAGACAATTTTCTGTTATTGGGAAAAACGGGGTCTTCGGCGGATGTGTGGATTGATTCTGGGTCATCTAAAATCTAGGTCATTGATAAAATCGTCAATGTCTTCGTTAACGTTGCCGGGTTCTTCGATGACAGATTGATTAGTTTTCGCGCTTCTTCTGAGATCGTGTTTCGATAGGATGAGTTTCTTCTATTTTTATACGAGAGAGTGAGTCAGCATTAGCGTTATGATTTCCTTTTTTGTAGCGAATTTCATAGTCGTATTTACGTTGTATTTCATTGGGTTGACGGAAATATATTGGTATAGAACACTTTGGATTTATTAGTGTTTTTTGAGAAAGGCAAATTGAGAGAGAATTTCTGGAGGTCTTCGAATCCCATCAAAGAAGTTGTGAAAATCATATAAGAGAATATCCATAGGAACAGGCGAATGAAATTCTTTAAAACTCGAGATTGTGGCTTTAAAACGTACATTAGTTTTTCCGGTAAAAGTTTTAATTTGGACTTTGTCGTGGTAAATGCAGTCTGGGTAATGTTTTTCTATTATGCTGGGTTGAATTATAGATTTTGAACAGCCGGTGTCAATTAGTAAAAGCATAGACGGGTTTTGAATTTTTATGTAAGGTAGTGAGCAGGGGGTTGAGATAGAATTAAACTCTACTATGTTTTGTGGGGTCGGTAGGCTATTGTTGAAAAATTTTGATTAGGGTTACTTTCAATGTCTTGGTCGTCTGAATTTAAATTTACAGGGTCGTAGTCTTCTTCTTCGTAATTTGGATAAGGTGCTTGTGATGTACAGGGTGCCTCGTAATCCTGTGCATAAATATTGGAATAGTCGTTTTCATTTAACTGATCTTGTGCCTCATCTACTTGAAAAAGTTCCTCAAAATGAAATTTTGGCTGTTAATTGTTGTTTTGTCTAAAGGTATTTGGGTTGTTTGAATTCGGGTTTAATTTTGAATAGTTACTTATACCGCTCATAGGAGTAGGCTTGGGTAGTGGTGTAGTTTTATTAGGTTGCCAAACGTTTGCAGGTTTAATAAAACTTTGTCTATTTTGCGAAACATGGTTTTTATGTTGGAAGGAGTTTAGTCTATTGTTTTGTGGGGGGAATTTATTTTGAAATGGGGATTTCGGTCGGAAATTTTGGAATGGTTGTGTCGGTACGTCTCGCGGTCTCATATTTTGCGATTGATATGGTATACTGGGTGTCACGAATGTCGGTGAAGGCGTTGGCTTTGTCATTGGTTTAGACAATTGATGATTCGGATGTGTAGATATAGACATGTTGCGAGAATAATATGAGAAGTTTTCTTCCTCGGCAACTGTTTTTATCGCGTCCTCTAAACTGGATAATCTTTGAATCCTAATCATCATTTGTAATGTGTTGGGCAAATTCCTAACATATGTGTCTAATGCCAGTCTTTCGTAATGTCTAGCAAGTAAAGTCTTTTCGTCTGCAGATTGATTTGACTGAATTAATTTAGCCATTAAAAGACTCCTAATCTCTTGGCATCTTATGACAAAGCTATGCAAAGGCTCGTTTTCATTTATTTTTAATTGTAATAAATCCTGTTCTAAACATCTTACGTTGCGTTGATCACCAAAATTACTAATAAGAACTGTTTTTATTTGTTCCCAATTAGAAATTTCTAATCGCGACCCGATTAGCTTTTGCGCTCTGCCAATTAATTTACCTAGTATAGCTCGAGTAAAAAATCTATTCAAAGCATCATTATTAGGATCATAAAATGTGTTAATCAAATCATCTCCACTTAAAATAAATAAATTTAACCCGAAAAGATTGCCATCATAGTATTGTGTCGACATATAACTTAATTAATTGATAGTTAATTGCCATCTTATTTTTCTGAATACAATTATTTTCCAATTTCTCGTCGGAATCTGGTACGTTCGGTAATGAATTTAAATAATTATCACTAATGTTAAAATTTTGTCTGATTTCAGACATGCAATAATATTACTTAGTTTATTAAAAATTATAACAAGTCCTCTAAAGATCGTAAACCGATCTATGCCCAAACTTAAGTGTTTCAGGGGATAATCGGGATGGAAAAGAAAACTTGGACTTACTTTTTTCAGTTGTCTTCGTGCTCTTTTTCTCTGCCTCGGTGTCTGAATTCGTCCGGTGAGATCCCAGAACCAATACCTGGATTTCCTGCTTCGCAGTTGAGACTACTCGCGAATAACACAATTTCCTTCAGTGCTTCACGGCAGGATATCTCATCCTCGTCGCCAGTTTTGTATGTAGTTCAGACGGTTGGCAGAAGAAATGAAACAACACAAGTTGATGCACGATCTTTACTCAAAGAAATACCAAATTAACTCTGATTGTATAAACTGCACAATCGTTTATATATGTTACAGATAGATCATAATTACACATTATCATTAAAATATGACTTGGTATATTAGAAAATGCACTTTAGTAAATATTAACCTTTTGACACAAAGAATATAATGGTTCCTTAAAATAGAAATATCTAAACAAACAAACTAATAATTCAAATACCCAAAATGGGTATATTTGTTAGTTACTGTATCTTTATAGTATCGAGGGCAAAGGTCCCTTTGATAATAGTCCCTAATAGGTTCATAATATCTGAGTAAGTCAACTAAAAATATATCCTATAACTTCTACAAGCTGATATTTAAGTTTTTCATTTTGTTAAATATCAGCTTGTAGAAGTTATAGGAGATAGTTTTTCATTTTGTTCTTCAGCATCTACATCTTCAAGTAGTTTTCGAGAAATCCATAATTTTCCGTTTGTAAAATTTTGTTAAAGAATGTGAATAATTTTCTTTTCTATTTCTGTATTTCTAAAAGTTTTTAGATGCCGAATTTTTGTTTTAAATGAAATTTTGGATGTTGATGAGTCAATAATAGTGTTACGTGATTCCTGAACAATGATGTGATGATTGTATTGTTTAAATCAATATTCTGTGTACGTATTTCTTGTATAGGATTTTCAATTGCGGTATGTTGTGTTTCTACTTCATTTTATGGGGGTTTGTTTCAATTTCTTCTGATATCTGTTCAATTGTATTGTCTTTCTTCAATTTGATTGCCTATTTCTAATATAAAATCTATGTGTATAAGTTTTTCACTGGAATTAACATCTAGTCAGATTGGTATTTAATTTTGTAGTAACAGTTTTCAAGACGGATTCGCCATGTGACTAGACTATTATTTGGTACTTTTAAACTAAATAACCATTATAACTATTAATTAATAATAAAAATACCAAAAATGTAAGATGAAAAATATTTACATGTCCATCCATACAATCGAACCGAACAACTTTTTAATTTATCTCTGCCAGGTTTAACGTTCTGGACACATAACTGATTGGATGATCCTAATGAATTCAGAAGTATGAATTACTTATTTTAATGGTATACTATTTATATATATATATATATATATATATAAGCTGAGGAAAGGGTTGCAGTTGAAAAACATTGAAAAAAGACCAATAAATCTTCTTTAAAACATCGAGCTTTTGGTTTATTTCGTTTATCAAGATAATCTCTTGATAAAGGATCTTTCTTTTTTGGCCTTTTTCCAATGTTTTTCGACTGCAACCCTAAAAAGTTCTTCCTCAATTTTTGTGTCAACTAATCAGTCGTGATTACCTTTCTGCTTACTATATAAATATTAATTCTCTAATTTTATTAATGATAAACAATTACCAGCAGGTTATGTAATAGTTAGCCTTGATGTAGTGTCTCTTTTTAGTAACATACCATGGAATGTTGTTAATAATAGTATAAGGAAAAGATGGACACACATCCAAGGTCTTTACAATTTTAGTCTTGAAGAATTTCTTAATACTTTATAGTTTATATTTGATAGCACTTTTTTCAGCTTTAACAATGAATTCTAAAAATAAATTTTAGGTGCCCCAATGGGGGCTACTGTCTCTCCTATTGTTGCACAGATTGTCATGGATGACCTGCTAGATACTTGTATTCCTAAATTAAGCTTCAATTTACCTTTCATTAAAAAATATGTTGATATAATTTGTTCAATTCCTCAGGGTGGAGATGATGGAATATTACAGGTATTTAATAGTTATAATTGCCATATACAGTTTACCATCGAAATTGAAAATGAAAGGAGTGTTCCTTTCCTGGATACCAAATTAATCAGGACAGCAGATAATAAAGTGATTCTGGATTGGTATATAAAACCTACTGGTTCTGGAAGGTATATTAATTACAACTCCTACCATACAGAAAAAATGAAAATTAACTTAGTATTGGCAATGAAAAACCGTATATATAAAATTTGCCACCCATCCTTGAGGCAAAATAACATTACTAAGTTGTATGACATTTTAATTAATAATTAAAAATAGAGATAGGCATGCTACATGTCTTGTGTTCGTGTCCTTTACCCTTCCTTCTTATTCCATCTTGTTTTTAAGCTGCACTGCGCTGGTGAAGGGCAAAAACCCAGAAACAACGTTGTCCGCAGTTGCTTCGTTGTTCCTTCCATCTGTTTTCTCTGGATCCATCAAGCCGTTAAAATCCACCTGTCTCGTATAAGATTATGATCCATTAAGCTCCTTTCCTTCTTGTATATATATATAATAAACTAAGACCTAGAAAACTTTTAATGTACCGATGTGTTTGTAGTATTGGGAAATTTTTGATCTTATTTTTTTTTATTTGGTTTGGTCGTCAAAATGTAATGACAAAAATAAAACGTTTGGTAAAATATCTTTAAAGTCCTTTATGCATACCAAAAATCAACTTGATATATATTTCCAGGAAGAAATTGGAAAGTGAATACCTCCGCGCACCATAGCATACAACAACTTTGTTAAAAAGTCAAAATAAGACATTCAAATTTTGCACACATACTTGGTGTTTCATTTCGAAAAACTTTTTTAAATTACATATTGTTGCATTTTATACAGAAATAGCACTTTACTGGTAAAAAAAACAGTGTTTTCCAAATTTGCAAGAGGTACTGAATTTTTCGGATTTGAAATTATGGCAGACTTTGTTTCTCAAACAAGAAAATCTGGATCACACAAGGTCATTTTTTAAAAGCAAAATTTTTTGTCTCTTACAAGAGTATATATCCGGGGACATCCTGTACATATTTGTCATGAAGTGATTTTTCACCGCCCCGTATGAGACATTGAAAGCCACTCGACCTCCAGCCAGCGCGAGGGAAACCGCGAGAACCGATGGGATTCCTTCCTATGAGCTGAAACGTGGGCCGTTATTTACCGTTGTTTATTGTGCCACGGTGTGGGTGGAGTCGTTGTTGCATTATCCGGTGACCACCTCACCACGCGTTCGGTTTATGGGAGTATACCCTATGAATTTAAACGTGGGCTGTATGTTACGATTGCTACCCGGCGTGGGTGGAGTTGCTGTCGCATTATCCCGTAACTTTGCCTTTGTCATAACTAAGTACCTGTTTCTTTTCAGCTGCCCGGCCGTGCATTCCAGGAGAGAAGCTCATCATATTTTGTTTTTTTATATATATGTATATATTTTAAATAGTGGCCAAGTCTTTAGTTTTAGTTTTTTTGCTTTGCTCGCTTGATCGCTTCCTCTTACTTGGTTTCGCATTTAGCATAGACTAACCGCTTGTATTGCTTGCTTGTAACCGTTCAACTGACTTTGTAGTTGCTTATTCAGCTACCGACCGTATTAGTTTTGTAAACTAGTTGTATTGTAATATATGTGTATTACTTTATTCTGATTTTTATTCTTGGAAAAGTCTAACTCCTCCCTCACGGCCCTCTGGACATACCGTGTCTTCACTGTAGCCGCCCGAGTAGTGTCTGCACTGTAAACAGAAACTGGCGCCCGAGATTACTTCCACCGCAGCTCAGGCGTCATAGTGATACCGCGTCGTACCGGAATCACGACGTAGGAACGTCACAAATTTGGCGCCCGAGCAGGGACCGTCAATTTTGACTTGAGGGAGAGTTAGTGAAGATTCCGACCGTTTCTGATACAGTCTGTATTTAGCCGAAGCCGTGGAGAGTCGCCTTACTTCGTCTAAAGGACTTGGAAGCCGCCAATCAAGACACCAACAAGACCAGGACGCTACACCACATGATAGAGAGTGAAGAAACCCTAGTCTTGATCTGAACCGATTAAACAAAGGTACCGTCTGCAAAATCCGAGAATACAAGATATCATCAACAAGGAGGTTGATGAAATGCTGAAAAATGGAGTCATAGAACCGTCCAACAGTCCATGGAGTTCACCTGTAGTCATAGTCCGCAAGAGAGATGGAAAACCGAGATTCTGCATCGATTTCAGCAAAGTCAACGAGGTAACGGAAAAGGATGCCTAACCGTTGCCTTACATACATGCGATTACTAGTCAAGCTTTGCAAAGCCCGCTAAATCTCTAGTATCGACCTGAAACAGGAATATTGGCAGATACCGCTGTCAGAAGAGAGTAAGCCGATCACCGCATTTACCGTTCCTGGCCGGGGACTGTTTCAATTCCGCCTTTTGGACTTCACTCAGCCCCCGCAACCTTCCAGCGACTCCTAGACCGGATTATTGGACCTGAATTGGATCCGTACGCGTTTGCGTACCTAGATGACATCATTGTGCTAGGAGAAACGCTGGACGAACACCTTGACCATCTACGAGAAGTATTCCGCCGACTACGACTGGCTAACCTGCAATTGAATCCGGAAAAATGCAAGTTTTGTAGGAAGTCTTTAAGATACCTAGGACATATTGTCACCGTGGAGGGAATACAAACGGATCCTGACAAAGTGGAATCTATCCAGATATTCTCTACGCTCCGAAACATCAGAGATGTCCGCCGTTTCCTAGGGATGGCTTCCTGGTACCGTCGTCTTGTACCTGCGTTCTCTCAAATCGTGACTCCGTTGACCTGACTGCTCCGAAAAGAGCACCGCTTCAAGTGGGTCCAGGAACAAGAAGACGCTTTTAACCACTTGAAGACCTGCCTGACAGAAGCTCCGATCTTGACATGTCCCGATTTTGATAAGCCGTTTACCCTCCAGACCGATGCCTCAGATCATAGACTTGGGCAGCTTTAACACAGAATATTGATGGATACGACCGAGTGATAGCATATGCTAGCCGCACGCTGACGCCTGCCGAGAAAATTACTCCGTGGCAGAACGGGAGTGTTTGGCTATCGTGTGGGGCATAGAAATTATGAGACCGTACCTCGAAGGCCACCCTCTTGACCGACCATCAATCTCTGCCATGGCTACATTCCATTAAGAGTCCTGCCGGCCGTCTGCCAGATGGAGCATATTCCTACAGCAATATGACTTCGAAATACATCAAGGGAACCCTGAACCGTGTAGCCGATGCCCTGTCCCATCAACCAGTTGAAGGAACTTCTTCCGCACCTGATACCGGAGAACTATGCGTCTTAGACGATCCGTCAGACTATTCTTGGTACCGTAGAAAGAAAACGGAAGTTGACAGAAACCCTGAAGTTTTCCCGGATTATTGTATACGCAATAACCGATTGTTCCGCCACTTCTGGGATTCAAGCGACTTGACCGAACCCAACATGTCCGACCCATGGAAGCTGTGCTTCCCCACGTCACATCGCTTAGATGTTTTGCAAGAAAACCATGATGCTCCGTCTGCTGGACACATGGGTATCGCAAAAACCATAGCCCGCATTTGCCAAAGGTACTACTGGCCAGGAATGTTCCGAGACATTGCCAAGTATGTACGGGGTTGTATGCAATGCCAGCGATATAAGCCGTCTCGGCAGCAGACACCGGGGAAAATGCAACCGTCCATCAATCGTCAGCCATGGGAAACCGTAAGCACCGATTTACTAGGACCTCTGCCTAGATCCAGAAAAGGAAACAACTTCCTAATGGTATTCCAAGACCGGTTTACCAAGTGGATCCAATGTCGTCCCCTAAGAAGTGCTACCGCCCGCAGCGTTAGCCAAGCTCTTTACGAGGAAATCATCACCAGATTCGGATGCCCCTGTACCATAATCAGTGATAATGGTACCCAATATGCCGTATCTTCCGTTCCTTGTTAAAAAAGTTTGGTATCCAGCACCGGTTCACACCACCGTACACACCGCAAGCAAATCCCGTCGAACGAGTAAACCGCACCTGAGTGATCTCCAACTGGCTGTCAACAGTTCGAGACACAAATTCACCGGTTTCACACTCGCTTTCTTGAACTTTGGTCGGGAGTTGCACCTAACGAAGTCCGTTTACCAAGCAAGCTTGGAGGATCCTGCCGCACCGCAAGAAGAAGACCAGATACCGAAAGTCTAGATAATCTCAAAGAAGTGTTTGAGTTGGTTCGTGTAAAGCTAGTTCGAGCTTTTACGACTCAAAGTCGACACTACAACCTACGTCAACGCGAATGGCGTTGCCATGTTGGACACCGCGTCATGAAACTGGAAAACCCTCTATCATGCGCGATTCCAGGTTTTGCCGCGAAACTAGCTCCGAAGTATTCCGGCCCGTATACAGTAGCCAAAGTCGTATCACCAGTAGTATACGATCTCAAATCGGATACCGGGAGGAAGCTGAAGCGAATCCACATCAAAGATTTGAAACCGTATTCACTTCAGTACTGTCTGTACTGAACCCGAAAATACCACCGATATCGCGCCGCTAATCAGATAATCCGTGTAGTCTATCCAAGGGTTTACTGTCCAAAAACCGACCGTCACCAACCTAGCAAGCCGCTGCCGACTGTACTGCCAGAATTTTCGTTCTTTATATTGATATTTGCAGATATCTTAATTTTGTCATTCTTTGTTCTCCGGATTGTGGAAAATTTTGTTTTGTATAGAATAGATTTTGGTTATGTAAAAGAGCGTACATACTCCCAAATAAAGTTTTACGTAACCTGTGTGGGGTATGCCTCTTTTAAGTGAGATAGGGTTAGGGAAAAATAAAAGTAAAAATGACTTTTTATTTTATTTTTCTGGCGAAGTAAGAGGGGGGTGTAATGAAGTGATTTTTCACCGCCCCGTATGAGACATTGAAAGCCGACCGACGCTCGAACTTCAGCCAGCGCGAGGGAAACGGCGAGAATCGAACGCGCATCGAACCGCGCACCGGAAATTCCACCACTGCGGAGGCATGACGTAGGATGCGCGCTCGACCTAGCGCGTCTGATTCCAAGTCGACAGCGATATTTTGAAACTTAGAAAATTCAGTACCTGTCCTGACCCACACCGAGTAGCTGTGTCGTATCCAGTAGTCCGCCCAGCAGGTCTGCGAAGAACCGTCTAGTGCGCAAGCGACACCGTTTCACCAGAAAAGGCTTGCTATACACCAGAATGAGTACCTGTCAAGCCGCCATACGAACCAGTCGTGTTTCCAGTGTTCCTGAGTAAATTAACCGCCTGAAAATTATTGTAAGTCGCTAAGTGGACGAACCACGAACCAATTTTACAAGGCCACAAATTTGAATACCGCCGATTATTCTAAGTTCAAAAGTAGCATTTGAGTAAAATAGTAAAGTTCGAAAACCGTTCAGTGCGCAATCGCCACTTCCAAATCAGCATTAGGCCTTCCCAACTTCGAGTGGAAGATTCAGTTCCTGAGCCGCCAGCATCGAGACCAGTCCTGTTCCGCACCAGCCATCCAAAGCGAGGTAGTAGCAGCCATCTGCGCAAGTCTTCCGCCACTCCGCTGCCACGACGTTAAGACCTAGCGAGGTAAGCACTGCAAAGTCAGTACCAGCCGACCGCTCGTGCCAGCTAGACGTGACCAGCAGAGGAAGTGAGTAAGAGGTTGTTAGGGAAAACTTGGCTGCTATTAGTTGTGTACTAACCATCCTTTGTTTTCCAACTTGTGTATTGTGCTACAGCGTCGCTTTTGCATTATCCAGTGACTACCTCACCACGCGTTTGATTTATAGGATTCCGTCCTATGAGCTGAAACGTGGGCCGTTATTTACCGTTGTTTATTGTGCCACGGCGTGGGTGGAGTTGCTGTTGCATTATCCGGTGACCACCTCACCACGCGTTCGGTTTATGGTATACCCTATGAATTTAAACGTAGGCTGTAAGTTACGATTGCTACTTGTATCCCGGCGTGGGTAGAGTTGCTGTCGCATTATCCGGTTACTTTGCCTTTGCCGGAACTAATAAGTACTTGTTTATTTTCAGCTGTCCGGCCGTGCATTCCAGGAGAGGAGCTGTATTATATATATATATATATATATTTTAAATAGTGACCAAGTCTTTAGTTTTAGTTTTTTTTGCTTTGCTCGCTTGATCGCTTCCTCTTACTTGGTTTCGCATTTAGCATAGATTAACCGCCAGTATTGCTTCCTTGTAACCGCTCAGCTGACTTTGTTGTTGCTTATTCCGCTACCGACCTTATTAGTTTTGTAAACTAGGTGTATTGTAATATATGTGTATTACTTTATTCTGATTTTTATTCCTGGAAAAGTCTAACTCTTCCCTCACGACCCTGTGAACATACCGTGTCTTCACTGTAGCCGCCCGAGTAGTGGTGTTTCTGCATTGTAAACAGAAACTGACGCCCGAGGTTACCGCCACCGCAACTCAGGCGTCATAGTGACACCGCGTTGTACCGGAATCACGACGTTACAGTTTTATTTATATTTTATTAAAAAATGCCTACTACATAAAATCTACCAGAGGCATTAACAGATGAAAATAATATAATATATTAAATACTCATATATCTCGCACTTTCATTCCCCTTAATTTGGCTTAGAAACTTTGGACGGATACCAGATCGTGACGTCTTTATTTACGACTGCATTTTACTGCGGAGAGAAGTAATTATTTTAAATAAAAAATGTGAAATTTTTATCCCATTATTCAAAATCAACCTATAAATTTATTAATTAATACCGGTTGTGTACCACGTTCGTGTTTAATATATATTAAAGATGAATAATTATTATTTATATAGGAGTTTAATAAACTGGCAAATTAATTCAAGTAAACAAACGTTAGTCTTCATGGTCTGCCACCTATTCATGTATTTTTTTCCATTTCTTAGATTATGCAACAAAACCTTAAAATAGATTTTTATTGAAAACGAAGCATTTTATCGAAGTAAATCAAGAGCACATTTATAAAAAAAGTAATATTTATCATGGTTTGATGTTTAAATTTGAAAATATTGACGTGCAAAATTGGAGGCGCTTTTTACCCGTAAGCTCCCTTGCTTGAGACGACCCTGGCCAAAATTTTTAAACAGTTTTTATGTAGTTTGTTAGAACATTTAATGAGTGTCCTGTATACCAAACACTGTACTTTATGTAACATTTTTATTTTAGCAAATTTAATTAATAATTACTACACTGGAGGCATAAACACACGAAATTCACCAACCTCTACCACGCGAAATCGAAGTGATGGATGTGGAATGTGAATGAAAAAGAGAGAGAAATCGAGCCATTTGTATCTGTTCCAGATGCAGTCGACGGCGAGCACGCCTGCATAGAAAAACGGACTCGAACGATGTTTGACTTATTCCGCCGGTAACGTATCAAACGCGAATTTGAACTGCCAACTGTTTAGCTGTGCCGATTACAGCCTATGCGATGTTGGTGCTGATTACTGCGGTTGAGCATTTATTACAAAATTCTCATGATTTCATTTATTTATTTAATTTAGATATATCCCACGGAACTAACCCAGTTACGGGATGAGGACACAATACAGTAGATGTAGATAACAAAATTATAGTAAGGTTAACAATTTAAAACAAAAATTAGTAAAAAAAGTATAAAATTAAAACGAAAACATATTAAAAACAAAATATTTACGAGTATATAAAGACATAACTATAATAGGAAAAAAGCAAAAACCCAGATGTATCAGTAAATTGATTATACAACAAAAAGACGCAATTATACAACAAATATTTCTATTAAAAATACACCATAGAATAAATGTTTTTGATTCGCTAAATATAACAAACAAATACATCAAGCGAATCCTCGACATTAAGGTAATGTTTAATCATTTGGTATACTGGTGATGAGATCATAGCGTTTGTGTGAGCTACAGGTAGTTTAAATGATTTTATCTTGAATTAAATGTAGGTACTCTAAGAAAAATATGTGAAAGAAGCTCCTCATATTGAATGCAACTATGCATGACCTTGAATAGGAAGAGTATTGAACAATCTGCCCTACGCGATGAAAAACTACACAAATTACTACGCTGCAACAAAATCTCATTAGCTATTCCTCTAGGGGCATATTCTCCATCAATCATTAAAATTGCAGACTTCATGAACCTGCGTTATACTTTTTTCAATTGCAGTCAGATGACTGTTATATATACGAGACTTAACAACCGAAGCGTATTCAAGAGCGCACAAATGTACAATACAATAGTTTTAGCATATTTATATTTACAAAATGTTTGGAATTGGGTAAAACAAAACATAAACTCTTATAAGCAGACTTAGTGATGCTATTTATGTGTTTGGTATTTATTTTTATTTTAAACTTTACACAATAACATTATTTTTATTAATACATAAATTATGGCTCTTGTCCTTACCAAGCAACTTGCAAAAACCTTGCTTTCAGATTTGCCTAAGACTTTCTCGACTAAATAAACATCTTCAATCGGCCTTGAAGATTTTCGGTGCAAAACGCACCTTGAATGTGTTTTTTGTTTTGGTTTTGTAATAAATACGTAGTCAGATTAGTGGACTGAACTTTATAGATAAAAAAACCTCATTTAAAAAATTAGATGTATAACCTTCAGCAATACCGCGTCTACGTTAACAGATTTGATTGAATTTACACAATTTGTGTCAAGTAACATTGATAATAGAGGTCAAGTAGACGTGGTGTACACGGACTTCTCAAAAGCATTCGACAGGGTTAATAATGAATTATTAATCTATAAGCTTGACCATTTGGATTTTAGTAATTATTTACTTAGACTTTTCGGATCACATCTTTTGCAACATAAATTATATGTTTCATACAATGGTTTTAAATTTAATACTTTCTTAGCCACTTCGGGTGTACCCAAAGGATCGAATCTTGGACCTCTTCTTTTTATTTTATCTATTAAAGATTTGTCGCTGTCACTAAGATCTAATCATTTGTTTTTTGCCGACGATTTAAATCTTTTTTAAATATACATTCTATAAGTGACTGCTTAAATTTAGAGGAAAGTATTAATTTACTCGAGGAATGGTGTTCTAATAATCAAATGCCAACTAATGCTGACAAGTCATGTCTTTTACACTTAAAACTGCATCCATTTTATTTAGCTATAATCCCAACTCTTGAACGTTGCAATAGTGTTAAAGGCCTTGAAGTTATTATGGATAACAAATTTTCTTTTCCAACCACATCAATCAAATGGTTAACACTGCATATAAAACATTGGGCTTTGTTATTAGAAATTCATAAAATTACATAATGTAAGAACCAATTTAGGTATGAAATCTCCAGTATATGTTATGTCCATCAATTTTAAGCATTATTACTATCAGTATTACTATCATTACCACTATCATTATCACTATCAGTACCACTATCACTAGCACTATCAATATCACTATTATTATAACTATCATTATCACTATCCATATCATTATCACCATCAGCGTCATTATCATTATCTAGGAAGGAATAATCGGAAAACAGGACAATATAGTTAATGGTTTAGATTTTCTGACTAAGCCAACGTTTCGATTTTATTTTAAAACTTCTTCAGGGCTACAATAGGAAGCAAGAGATAAGAATTATAAAACAATACTGACCATTTAAAATTTAAAACAAAACAAAAAAAATAGTTATACATACATATGAACTATTTTTTTATTTTGTTTTAAATTTTAAATTGCCAATATTGTTTTATAATTCTTATTTCTTGCTTCCTATTGTAGCCCTGAAGAAGATTTAAAATAGAAATATCGAAACGTTGGCTTAGTGAGAAAATCTAGGCCATTAACTATATTGTCCTGTTTTCCGATTATTCCTTCCTAAATACACGTTTAAGGATATTAGCAGTATATCATAGATTATCGTTATCGTTATCGTTATCTTTATCGTTATCATTATCATTATCATTATCATTATCATTATCATTATCATTATCATTATCATTATCATTATCATTATCATTATCATTATCATTATCATTATCATTATCATTATCATTATCATTATCATTATCATTATCATTATCATTATCATTATCATTATCATTATCATTATCATTATCATTATCATTATCATTATCATTATCATTATCATTATCATTATCATTATCATTATCATTATCATTATCATTATCATTATCATTATCATTATCATTATCATTATCATTATCATTATCATTATCATTATTATTATCACTGGTCGAGTTGACTGATGTCCGTTTGGTTTAAATTTCATTAAGCTCTTTAAAAGTTGTATAAAGTGGTGAAGTGTTTTAAATTGTGTTCAAGCTTTAGGTTGCAATTGCATTGTCCACAGTGGCTGATAGTGTTTTTAGATTAGAATTTGTTGATTTAATCTCATATTGATAAAGCGATAGCATCTAATCGCAACAGTGTTTACTGTTTTTATTCGATACTGAACTGGAAAGTGTAAACTGGTGTCTTGCTCATAGTAGAAAATTATGGAAAACACTAATATTTTGAATGTCTATAATAAGGATACCATTAAAGATTTTTTAAATGTATGTAAGCAACCTATTAAAGTTGGTCTGAAATGTGTTAATTGGGACCGCCTAACCCATAAAGGATGTGTGAGATTATTAAAAAATGTAACCACCTTGGAATAGGGTAAAATTATTTGCTGTGATGAATCGCCAAAGGTGTTGGAAAGTGTACCATTGAATATCCTAAAATTGACTTAGATGATATGTTGTGTACTAAGATTAAATATCTTTAGAGATTATTAAACAAAAGGACTTAGTTATAACGAACCAGAGCATAGCTATTAATGCCCTCTCTGATCAAGTATGTATGTTAAAGCAGCAGTGCCAAAGTGCCTCCGGTAGCATGAATATGAAAAACAAGAAATCTTCATCTTCTCCAAAATTAAGTAAATCAATAAGTTTGTCTATTCCGGTTGCAGCATCAGCTCCAGTGCAAGATTATTTGACTCCTGCTATTACCATAACGATGCAGCATGTTGCAAGTGTGATTCATAACATTGACGCACGTCGTATATGTGATAACATTCTTAACATAGAGAGTGCATAAGATCTGATTCACCTATGCGTCCAAGGAGAAGCCGTAACTTTCTTGTTGGCAATAATATGGAAACGGATGGTTGTCTATTCAACGCTGCGTCGTCCACAAGATTACATTATTTTCATGTAACATACTTGGATCATTATCATTATCATTAGCATTACCATTATTATTATCATTATCACTATAATTATTATTATTATTATTATTATTTTTTTTTTTTTTCCAGTAAACACCTTCCGAGGCTCCGACACATTCGGAGATGTTCTGGAGAGTCAAGCAATGACTACTCTCCACTCCGTGGAGTCAGTAATCATTGCGCCCGTAAATCGTGTGTTCTGAGCAGACGTAGCGAACCAAGGACGATTGCCTTCTGCATTCTGCCGGCTAAGATCTCTGCCGAATTTCGACAAGCCGGTATGATCTTTAAGTCAGAAAGCAGCGTATGTCTCATTCCACCCAGGACGCCTATAATTAGCACCACAATCTTAACAGAGTGGTCTGGATACAGCCTGCGGAGCTCGGAGAGAAGATCTCGATATTTCCTCCGTTTTTCCTCCTCTTTTTGGGCGATGTTGTTCTCTGCGGGAGCCGAGAACTCAATCACAAACATCGTCCTAAGCTGGTGGTCGAGGAGGACTACATCAGGCTTATTGGCTTGGATTTGCCTGAGGGTGGGGAATGAATAGTTCCAATAATTTCGGCACTTCTCATTCCCCACTACGGATTCTATATCCCCCGGAGCATAAGGCAGCACTGGCGTCTCGTCTATCTCATACGAGTGTCGTAAATGATAATACAACACCCGTAAGGCTGAATCGTGTCTTTGGATATACGCTGTGGCCGCATATACCGGACAGGCCGACAGGAGATGCATAAGCGTCTCCGGCGCCTGGCGGCAGGCCCTGCAGCTGGTATCAGGAACTTCGATACCCAACACACGCCTACGATAGACGAGTGTGTTAATTACACCATCTTGGCAAGCCATTATGAATCCCTCGGTCTCAGAGTTCAGCCCCGCTGATCTCAAAAAAGCAAAGGTGAGCCTTTCAGATAAGCCAAGCCCCTCTAGATGACGGTAGAAGAGATCATGCATTGGCTTATCCTTATATAGCTGCAGAAGATGACACGTTTCTGCAGCTTTAATTTGGGCTTTTAACTGAGCAGGATCCGACTCGGTGACAGAGTCTGGATTTTCCCGCTCAGTATCGAACACGAGACCAAATTCATCGGCTGCTCTTCTCGCTGCCTTATACACAAACGCTCCTATCCCTGCTGCTTCATGGTCTTGGACCATGCAGAGAAGGGGATCCGAGCTCCTGATGACTTTACAGGCCTCCTCCAAAACCACTCTGCCCTGGAGACACTCCAAACTCAAGAGGCCACGGCCTCCCCGATTTCTTGGCTAGTATAGCCGCGGAACGGACGATCTTGGATGCAAACTCCGATGGAGATGCATCATTTTACGGATCCCTACATCGAGTTGCCTCAGCTCTTCTTGTGCCCATTTCACTACTCCAAAGGAGTAGAGAAGGATCGGAACGGCAAGCATATTTGTGGCACTCACCTTGTTCTTACCCGACAGCTCCGAAGACCAGATCTGTCGGAGGCGGTTATTATTATTATTATAATTATTATTATTATTATTATTATTATTATTATTATTATTATTATTATTATTATTATTATTATTATTATTATTATTATTATTATTATTATT